>JAZKJV010001342.1:0-1423850 GCA_037367405.1 Ottelia alismoides | reverse complement strand
TTGTCAGAAAGCAAGGCGGATATTCCATCTATAGGCGCCTTTCGTGGTCCCAGCGCCTATCGTAAAGATGGACAGTACAAACTATGAACTGTGGGCGATGCAGTTCATGAGTATGATGAAGTCAACTGGTAAGAAGCACATTCTTACCGAAGAAGAGCCTGCTGAGAAGACTGGAGCCAATGCCTCATGGGAGGCAGATGATGCATACGCCAAAATCTTGTTATCTGGAACTTGGCGATCGAGATTGCCAATGATATTCTTCATCAGCCCACGGCTAAAGACATGTGGGATATTCTGGCAGCCACATACTCTCAAGCAAAGAATGAGACAAAGATTCTGCAACTCCAGCATGACATATTCACCATTAAGCAGAATGGTCGCCCTCTACATTCACTCTACACTTCTCTGCGTGGGATGTTCGAGAAGCTGTACAGCTTTATGCCCCTAACAGCAACACCAGAGCAACAGAAGACCTACCGAAATGCTACTATGGTAGGAGTTTCCTTGCTGCCCTTGATCCAGAGTATGAGGCAGCACGATCTCATATCTTGGCGGATTCTACTATTCCTCCTATGGAGGAAGCCTTTCACAGGTTGAGCCGGATCACTGTTTCCTCTACGACCACGAATCAGACTGCTTCCGCTATGGCTACCAACAGAGGTCGTGGAGGTCATACTCGTGGCCGTGGTCCTCGTGGCAGAGGAGGCCGAGTACGGCCAACATGTACCTACTGCCACCGTACCGGACATACTGAAGACACATGCTACTCCAAGCATGGATTTCCTGCATTTGCACAAGTCGCTGAGCAGATAGAGCCTCCATCTGCTGCTTCTTTAGATCAGCGCTTTGATGACCTTGTTGCTCGTCTAAGGGGCATCATTCCTCCATCCGGCCCAGAACATACTACTGAGAGTAGGGATGAGCATTGGGCTGGGCCGGCCCGGCCCAACCCGAAGCCCAGCCCAAAAAGCCTGGCCCAGCCCAAGCCCAAACGAACATTGGGCCGGGCTTGGGCCTAATTTTTAGGCCCGAAATTTTTTTGGGCCGGGCTCGGGCTTGGCTTGGCCCAGCCCGACTCGGCCCATGGGCCCGACCCGAAGAGGGCCCAAATCCTTCCCATATCCTATACGTATGGAAACTCTCACCTGTCATGCGCACTCTGTTTATGTATCCTATCTTCATACAATGTTTATAAATCAAGAAAGTAATGTGTGGGACATATGAGTTGATGATCATTGTATTTTATTTCAGAATTAATTTTTCTTAATTAGTCTATGTCTTAGATTCTGGAGGTTATTCTTGAGTTTTTAGTGTTTATTTTTTCTATTATAATATTTTCTATTATTGAACCTTTACCTAATACGAGCATTATGCCCATTTTTTTAACATGTAGTGCCTGGTGCACATGTTGTTGTTAATTGTGTAAACTTGGTTCACTCTTTCAACTTCTACAATGAGAGACGTTTATGGTATATAACAATGAGTGGACTTGTATAAAATGAGAAATCATCTTCGGTAGAATTGAGTTTTAGTTGTTTCACAAGTATTATGGCATGTGTTTTAAACAATTTTAGCTCGTCTAACTTGAATTGAGATTGACTATAAACACAAAGTCAAAGTTAATAATATATAATGGATTAAAAAGGGTCGGCCCGGTCCAAGCTCGGCCCATAGGAATTGGGCCGGGCTTGGGCTTGGGCCGAACCAAAAAAAAATTTGCGGGCCTAGGCCCGGCCCAAGGCCCGAAGTTTTTAAGTGGGCTTGGCTTGGGCCTGGGCCCTTCAGGGCCCGGCCCAGCCCGGCCCATGCTCATCCCTAACTGAGAGCCAACCTGACACTGCTGCATCCGCCTCTGCCTCTACCAGTGCATCAGGTAGAACACTTGCATTTTCTAGTAGTGGATCAGATACTCTAGCATGGATTATGGACTCTGGAGCCACACGTCATCTATGTGGCGATCACAGTCTACTTACAAGATACAGACAGATCCCTCTAGGTCGAACAATGGTCATTGCTAATGGCACATGTTAGAAGAAAAGAGTCTTCGTTATTGTATTGAGAAAAAAAAACCCTAGGCTCTCTTATATAGAGAGAGGCCGTAGGGGTAAATTACACGGATGTCTAAGTAGAATAGAGAAATAGAAACTGGGTACATCAACATATAATAATAATAGAAACTAACTATCTCTACACTCCCCCTCAAGGTGGAGCATAGATGTCGATCATGCTCAGCTTGGATGAACATCTCTGGAAAGGTCCTCTGAGCAATGGCTTGGTGAATATATCGGCAGTCTGATCCCCTGAGCTAACATGGGCCGTGGATATCAATCCTCTCTGGATTAGGTCCCTGGTGTAATGACAGTCAACTTCAATATGCTTGGTCCTCTCATGGAAGGCTGGATTGTTGGCAATGAACAACGCTGCCTGATTGTCACATTGGAGCATCATCGGTAGAGATACGGCCACATGTAAATCTTCTAGTACTGAGCGAACCCACATCATTTCCGTACTGACCTGAGCCATGGCCCTATACTCAGATTCAGCACTGGACCTGGCCACAACAGTTTGTTTCTTGCTTTTCCAAGAAACCAAGGAGCCACCAACAAACACTGCAAACCCTGAGGTTGATTTTCGGTCCTTAGGACAACCTGCGTAATCTGCATCTGCACATGCTGATACAGATAAGTCCGTGCCCTTTCTAAATAGCAGCCCTGAGCCTGGAGAAGTCTTTAGATACCTCAGTATCATGTGTATAGCATCCATGTGAACCTGTCTTGGCTGCTCCATAAACTGACTCACCCTGCTAACTGCAAACTGGATGTCTGGGCGAGTTATGGTGATGTAGAGGAGTTTTCCCACCATCTCTCTATATCTCCTCTTATCCACTTCATCAGTATCATCATCATATATCTTCATGCTGGGATCCATGGGGATGCTAGATGGTTTGCACCCATCCATACCAGTCTCAACCAGGAAGTCAGTAATGTACTTCCGTTGTGTCATCACCAAACCATGTGCATTCCTTGCAAATTCCAACCCCAGAAAATATCTTAGGGTTCCAAGATCCTTTGTAACAAACTGACTACCTAGGAATGCCTTCGCCCTTGCTATGCCCTGAGTATCATCTCCTGTAACAAGAATATCATCCACATAGACCATTATGACAACCGTACCTGCCGAGGACTTCTGGACAAATAACGAATGGTCAGCATTGGACCTCTTAAATCCCTGGTGCTCAATTATATTGGATAGTTTCTGGAACCACGCCCGTGGACTCTGTTTAAGTCCATATATTGCCTTGTGAAGTCTACATACCATATGCTTCTCCCCCTCAGCAGTAAACCCAGGTGGCTGCTGCATGTAGACTTCCTCCTGTAAGTCCCCGTACAGAAAGGCATTCTTGACGTCTAGCTGATAAATACTCCAGTCTCGAACCACTGCAACAGACAGAAGGATACGGAGAGTCGTGTGTCTCGCAACTGGAGAGAATGTATCCATGTAATCAACGCCATATGTCTGTGTAAATCCTCGGGCAACCAAGCGTGCTTTGTACCTATCCAATGTGCCATCCGCATGATATTTGGCTGTGAAGACCCATTTGCAGCTGACAACTGATGCATCAGGTGGTGCAGGAACCAAAGACCATGTGCCACGGGACTGCAGGGCCTCCATTTCTTCCTCCATAGCTCGTCTCCAGCATGCAGTTTTCAGGGCTTCCTGGTATGTCCGTGGTATGTCCACAGAAGACAAAGCTGTGGCAAACTGCTGGAAATCACCTGTGAGTCGGTGAAAGGAAACCTGGGAAGCAAGTGGATATGATACACACTGTCGTCTCGGTTTCCGAAGAGCAATCGGAACATTCAGATCACTGTCTGTGTCCACCTGTAAGGAGTCATCCTGCATATGAACCGAATCTGACCCATCATTAGTGATATTATCCGAACATACCTGAGGCTTAGTGATTGGCGGAGCTGTCGGCTGAGCAGGACCTGAGCGACGCGTATAGTGATGAGGAAATGGTGAGACGATTTGCCGTGGAGGTGGAGGTGGTGGTGGAGGTGGTGGTGGTGCTGGCATAGGAACTGACACAGGAGATGTGTTAGGTAAAGGACAAGTAGGTGGTGGTGGAACCAAAATATCATCAGCGGTGGTTGATGGTACCATTCTGTCTCCAACTGGCGAGAAGTACATGACCGACTCGAAGAAAGTGACATCCGCACTAACAAAGTACCTTTTGGTAGTAGGATCATAACACCGGTATCCTTTCTGTGTTCTGGAATACCCAACGAAGACACACTTGACTGCTCTTGGAGAGAGCTTGTCAAGTCCAGGAGAAAGACGATGGACAAAAGCCACAGCACCAAAAACACGAGGTGGTAGTGAGAATATCTCCTTGTCAGGAAAAATAAGCGAAATGGGGATCTTCTCTCCAAGGACAGAGGATGGCATTCTATTGACCAGATAGCATGCAGTGAGGACAACATCCCCCCAGAAGGAAATAGGAGCACAACTCTGAATCAATAAGGTACGAGTGATATCCAAGAGATGACGATGTTTTCTTTCTGCCACCCCATTCTGTTGGGATGTATATGGGCAGGTGGTTTGATGAATAATACCCTTCGATGACAGAAACTGAGAAAGAACACGTGTACAAAATTCCAGGGCATTATCAGTTCGAACATATTTTACAGAAGACGAAAAAACATTCTGTATTTCATTAATCAAGTTTTGAATAACATCGCCGGCTTCAGACTTATTCTTCAGAAGAAAAACCCAAGAGACACGGGAAAAATCATCAACTACCACAAGATAGAACCTGTGCCCCTGATGATCGGGCACACGACTCGGACCCCATATATCTATATGCAACAACTCAAAAGGGGAGCTACTGCTCCGACTCTGACGACCTGGGAAGCTCGACCTGTGATGCTTTCCCAACTGACATGTTTCACAACGAAACGACGAACTTGGAGAGATCTGGGGTAGAAGGTGGCGCATCTTCTGGAGCGGAAGGTGACCAAAACGAAGATGCCAAATGTATGGTGACACTGGTCCAGCAGAGTGAGTGGAGAAGCCAGCATAGGAATCCCGGACCAGCCGATATAGACCGTTCTGCTCAGAGCCACAGCCAATCACCTTGCCCGTGAGTATGTCCTGAAAAATAAGAGAAGATGGGTCAAATATAGCGCGACAATTCAAGTCCTTTGTAATCTGACTAATAGATAATAAATTCAGGGAGAACTCAGGGGCATATAAAACATTCTGTAGCTGCATGGTGGAGGATAAGAAAACCTCCCCCTGACCAACAAGGGGTGAGTAGGAACCATCTGCTATCTGTACTGAGCGACCTGGAGAAATAGCCCTGTAGTCTTGTAGTCTTCCTCTATCTCGACACAGATGATGTGTAGCTCCGGAATCTATAAC
This sequence comes from Ottelia alismoides, assembly GCA_037367405.1. Taxonomy (NCBI): domain Eukaryota; kingdom Viridiplantae; phylum Streptophyta; class Magnoliopsida; order Alismatales; family Hydrocharitaceae; genus Ottelia; species Ottelia alismoides. The sequence goes on along the minus strand of JAZKJV010001342.1, from coordinate 1,418,426 downwards.
CCAGTCAGATATATCATGTGAAGATATGAAGGCTGAAGAGCTACCTGAGGAACTGGCTGCAGCGGATGAACTGGTTGAGGCTGTGGCAGCAATATCTGACGAGCCACCAGATGAATCACCAGAAGACTGTGGCATAATATCACGAAGACGAGCCACGAGTTCATCAAATCTATGATCTGCCGTAGACGGTAATGGAGACTGTGAGTGCTCCGCAACCCGTGCCGATGCTGGGAACCCATGCTTTGAGTAGCATGTCTCCTCCGAGTGTCCAGGTCTGTGACAATACGTGCATGTCTGACTGACTCGACCGCCTCTTCCATGAGAGCCACGGCCACGTCCACGACCACGCCAAGAAGGTGGTCCACCTCTCCCACGCGAAGCTGCCATCGCAGATGGGGGTGGAGTAGATGAGCTGGAGGAAACTGGGATACGACTGAGCCTCCTGTAGACATCCTCCACCGGAGGAATAACTGCATCGGCTAAGATCTGTGACCGTGCAGCATCGTACTCAGGATCGAGGGCAGCAAGTAGAACACCCACCATGGTGGCGTTCCGGAACGTCTTCTGCTGCTCTGGAGTAGCAGTCAGAGGAATGGTACTGTAGAGCTTCTCGAACATCCCTCTTAGGGATGTGTATAGAGAATGAAGAGGTCTGCCGGCTTGCTTCATCGTAAAGATGTCATGCTGAAGCTGTAACATCTTTGTCTCGTTTCGCACCTGCGAATACGTAGTGGCAAGAATGTCCCACATTGCCTTAGCAGTGGGCTGATGGAGAACATCATTAGCTATCTCCATCGTCAGCGTGCCGGACAACCATACTTTCGCATAGGCATCATCGGCCTCCCATGAGGCATAGATCCCCGTCTTCTCCGCAGGCTCATCTTCGGTAAGAATGTGTTTCTTACCGTTTGATTTCATGAGGCTCATGAACTGCATGGCCCATAACTCATAGTTGGACCCGTCCATCTTCACTATGGGCGCCGGACCCTTGAAGGCGCCGATGGAGGGCGAATCGACTTTCGATTCTGACATACTGCTGGTCGAAGAAGACGAAGGGATAATGGACACTGCGATGAATGTCTACACCAACTGCATTGGATTTGAGTACGTGTGTAGACTTTTACGTACTCAAATCCATAACCCGAAGCGCTTCTGGACTGCTGGAGATTATGGACGCCCTACAGCGACCGAGAACGGTGTTGCTGGAGCGTCTAGGGCCGCAGAGGCGGCTGCAGGGGGCGGCTGGAGATAGCCGCTGGTGCGGCTAGGGCCGCAGGTTGCTGGGGCTGCGGAGGGGCGGAGGGGCGCGCGTGGTACGGCGCCGCTGATGGAGCAGCGGAGGGGCGGAGGGGCGCCGCTGGTGTGGCAGCGGCAGGCTGGAGTGGCTCGCACGAAGGCGCGGAGGTCGCGCAGATGGTTGCGCCGCGCGCAGAAGAGAAGGAGAGGGGAGGGGCGGCGGGTGGGGAAGGGAAGGGGTGGAGAGCCCTAGGGCGGCTCTGATACCATGTTAGAAGAAAAGAGTCTTCGTTATTGTATTGAGAAAAAAAACCCTAGGCTCTCTTATATAGAGAGAGGCCGTAGGGGTAAATTACACGGATGTCTAAGTAGAATAGAGAAATAGAAACTGGGTACATCAACATATAATAATAATAGAAACTAACTATCTCTACAGCACACATTCCCCAATTACTGGCCAGGGGGAGATTAAACTGACACCTTCTATGCAGCTGAAGAATGTGTTACATGCACCCGATTTTTCAATGAATTTGTTATCTATCAGCCAAATTACCAAGGATTTACAATGTCGGGCGATTTTTTATCCATCTTCTCTTGTTTTTCAGGACATCCTTACGGGCAACGTGATTGGTCGTGGCTATGAGCAAGGAGGCCCTATCGCCTCAGTCAGCCTCTTTTTGATGGAACCTCATCCTTACCTACTGGATCTGTATCACCTCTGCTATGGCATCTGCGCTTAAGACATCTACCGCTTCAGAAGCTGCGTCGTGTGTTACCCCAGGGTCTGCCTCACACATCTATCCAATGTGAGGCTTGTCAGTTGGGAAAGCATCATCGGTCTATCTTTCCCAGTCGTCAGTGTCGGAGTAGTACATCCAAGTTATTTCACATTGATATCTGGGGTCCGAGTCGTGTTCCTGATCATTAGGGATACATGTTTTATATAGTTATTGTGGATGATTTTTCTCGTGTGTCATGGGTGTTTTTGTTAAAGAATAAATCTGAAGCAGGGAATATTATTATCAATTTTCTTAATGAGATTCGTAATGTTTTCTCCACTTCTGTTAAAATTGTGAGAAGCGATAATGCCCTGTAATTATGTACTCATGTCCTAGCCAGTTATTTCTCATCCCATGGGATTATCCACCAGACATCATGTGCCTATACCTCCCAATAGAATGGGATCGCTGAAAGAAAACATCGCCACTTATTAGATGTCACCAGGTCACTTCTTATACAGAGCAATGCTCCCTATTCTTACTGGGGTGATGCGGTTCTTACAGCGTGCTACCTAATCAATCGTATACCGTCATCCGTCATAGGTGACAAGATTCCTTTCACTCTTATCTTTCCTAGTAAAGATCTATTTTCCCTGACTCCTCGTGTGTTTGGTTCGGTTGCCTTTGTCCACCAATTGTCTCCCGGTACTGACAAACTCTCTCCTAGGGTTGTCAAGTGTGTGTTTGTTGGGTACTCCAGAACTCAAAAGGGGTACAAGTGCTATGATCCATTGCACAGGCGGTATCTTGTTAGTGCAGATGTTACGTTTTTTGAATCCGTAATGTATTTTCATCCTCGGGTGATCAGCAGCTACCTCCACTTACTACTGATGCCATCTATGTGACACCACCACCACCAGTACCACCACCACCACCACCAGCTCCTTTACCTCCTATTACTATCCCTGTTTCACCACTACCTTTTCATTATACCCGCAGGCCTACTCCAGCTCATGGTCAAGTCTCATCACCTAGCTCGCCTAAGGTATGTTCTGAAGATATTACTCTTGATGGATCTAATGATGTTTCTGAGCAGGAAGTGTTGCAGAGGGCAGATGAGGACACGACTGATTTACATGTTCCTATTGCTATACGCAAATCGAGGAGGAGCTGCGCTACATATCCTTTAGCAGCTTCTGTGTCATTTGAACGACTATATGGGGACTTCAAGAACTTTGTGGTGGCCTTGTCAGCTGTAGATATTCCACGGAATTACCAAGACACTCTGAAGGATAGTAGATGGCGTCTAGCAATGGAGGAAGAAATGGCATCTCTTCAATCTAGAGGAACTTAGAGTCTAGTTCCTATACCTGCAGATGTGTCCCCAGTGAGCTGCAAGTGGGTATTTACAATCAAGCAGAATGCGGATGGCAGTATTGACAGATACAAGACTCGCCTTGTTGCTCGTGGCTTTACACAGACATACGGGGTGGACTATCTTGATACATTCTCGCCAGTAGCCCGTCATTCTACCCTACGGATCTTGTTGTCAGTTGCGGTTACTCGTGAGTGGCCTCTATATCAGTTGGATGTGAAGAATGCGTTCCTATATGGTGACTTACAGGAAGAAGTCTACATGCAACAATCACCTGGCTTTGCTGTTGAGGGGGAGTGTTCCAAGGTGTGCAGACTTCATAAGGCTATCTATGGCCTTAAGCAGAGCCCCAGAGCATGGTTTCAGAAGCTCTCAGACCTCTTTGAAAAACAGGGATACAAACGCTCTAATGCTGATCATTCCTTGTTTGTACAGAAGACTTCCAGAGGTATTATTGCAATCATGGTTTATGTAGATGACATCTTGATTACAGGAGATGATGCACAAGGGATAAAGAAGGCGAAAGAAAAGTTGGGCAGCGAATTTGTTACTAAGGATCTTGGAGTCCTTAGATATTTTCTGGGGCTGGAATTTGCCAGAAATCCGTATGGGCTAGTAATGTCGCAGAGAAAATATGTTACGGATCTGTTGAGTGAGACAGGAATGCTTGGGTGCCGGCCTGCTACAACACCAATGGACCCCAGCATAAAGCTATATGACGATGATACAGAGGAGGTGGACAGGAGAAGATACAGAGAACTGGTGGGAAAATTGTTGTATGTCACGATCACTAGGCCCGATATAGCCTTTGCAGTGAGTCGTGTGAGCCAGTTCATGGAGCAACCACGTCAGGTTCATACGGATGCTATACATATGATACTCAGGTATCTCAAATCATCTCCAGGTGTGGGTTTGCTATTTAAGAAAGGCAAGGTGATCTCTATCTCAGCATGTGCAGATGCAGACTATGCAGGTTGTCCCAAGGACAGGAAGTCCACCTCCGGGTTTGCAGTTTACGTTGGAGATTCTCTAATCTCATGGAGGAGCAAGAAACAAACTGTGGTAGCCAGGTCTAGTGTTGAATCTGAATATAGGACTATGGCTCAGGTTAGCATAGAAATGATGTGGGTAAAGGCTGTGCTTACAGATCTATGTATAGAAGTCCCACTTCCTATGACTTTAGAATGTGACAATCAGGCAGCCTTGTTCATTGCAAACAATCCAGCATTCCATGAGCGAACCAAGCATATTGAGGTTGACTGTCACTTCATACGTGACATGATTCAGAAGGGATTCATTGCTACATCCCATGTTAGTTCAGAGAATCAAACTGCAGATATATTCACCAAGGCATTACTACGAGGCCCATTTCAGAAGTGTGCGTCCAAGCTGAGCATGATTGACATCTATGCTCTATCTTGAGGGGGAGTGTAAACATATATTAGTTTACTTTGTATTTCTCTGTTATTTTTCTTTTCTGCCATATGCTTTATGTAATTTACCCATAGGCTACTCTCCTATATAAGAGAGCCTAGGGTTGATGGAATAAACACTTCTTCCATACACTACTAATCTTGTCTTTAATGAGCGCACTAAGCATATTGAAGTAGACTATCATTTTATCAGATGTATGATACTTGAAGGGGAAATTAGTACTCCTCACACTACGACAAAGCCCCAACTTACTGATATTTTCCCCAAATCTCTCGCGAAGAAGCGCATTTCACTGTTGACCTCCAATTTATGCATAATCGATAGATATGCTCCAAATTGAGGGGAAGTATTGATGTTTCATTATTTGAGCACTTCTTGTATTTATTATTTCAATTGAAGATATCATTATATTTTACCTTTTGGGGACTTTGGATTTCATATCTATATGAGAAACCTTACTCTTTTAATAGAATTATCTCATTCCATCACATTGCTTTTCGACATAAGATGCATGGATCCACCCCCCAAAACATCTAGTTATTATAATAGAAAAGTATCCACTTAGCATCTTCCATCTAATTTTATATATTTTATGAATTCTTTTGTAGTGCAGTATAGTTTCTCTTCTTAGTTGCTTATTTTACTTTCTAGTATATGATGAGGTACAAATTAAATATCCTAATTAAATCTTCATTTAAGCAAACAAACATCTATTTTTATTTTATTTATTGATTGAAAAATATCGGGAACCCTGGTTTGCGAAAATTGATTAAAGCTAAATCCACAATATCCAATAATATCAATGAAATTTTCCTTTCTTGCATTGTGAAACAACATCAAAATCAATATTTAACGCCTCAATAGCATATCGTGGTCAGGTTGTAAAGCCGCACAAGAGTTTGTCCCTGTCATACTAGGGTATGTTATAATATTGGGGCAAGCTTAAGCGATCTAATTTGGGACTAGGACTGATGTTGGAGAAGATGGAGGAAAAAGTTGGCCAAATAGAAGGTAAGTTGCTTTTTCACATTAGGGATACTGGAGCTTCTTAAGTCGGTCTCTGGGCATTACATGTGTTTTATCTACTTGTGTACAAGATGCACATGGAGTGCAATAATAATGTGGGAGTCTAATAAGAAGATTTTTTAGTTGAAATCTAGCCAAAAAGTCGAGGGTTACACTAAAGAACCGGGGCTCAATGGAACCTTGTGGAAGAGAAGAACTAGGGTGTATTGAAACTAAAGGAGATGAACAAAGCGTTCCTTTGAAATGAGCATTGAGACTATGGGATGAATTATGATTTATGGTACAACCAAATGCTCTTCAAGGGGAATTTATGGCTTCTCTTCCTCGCTCGATATATATGTCGAAAATGCCAAATTCCTAACAGCATTTTAAAGGGGTACTTGCTCAAGCATCTCGAAGTTGGTTCCGTACTAGTGGCCCATGTTTGGGGGTTGGCTCATCTATTAGATTCTAAAAGGACTGCTAGTCAAAAAAAGGGGCATTTTTTGATCACTTTTTAGGGCTTTTTGCAACATGAACAGACTGTATCGCAAGACTGTATTTGCAACTTCTGGGTATCCGTATGATGATGTATCTTTTTCTATATCAATGAACTTTGTGGTGTGGTGACTCCCATCTTGGGAGTGCACCCCCTTGTTCTTGTTCAAAAAAAAAATTGAATAGACTGTATCGCAAAGGTTGAGGATTGTTAGTCAAGTTCTGAGCGAAGTGAGGAAGCATACTCCATGGTTATGTTTTCTAACATCAGCTACATGATTTTCTGTAACTAACTTATAGAGTACCAAAGAGGCCCAACATTATAGAGAGATCATGGGTCTTAGTGTAAATATGTAATAGGAGGATATTGTTGAGAGGATCTTCATGTGGCTGTTGTGGAGATAAAGGGTGATGATGAGGATGTTTAGGTCAAGGATCACTAATACAACTTCATTTTTATCTCTAATCTGTTACTGTGCCCCAGAAAACACGAAGCATTTAACATCGTGAGTAAACCAAAGCACGATGTTGGAGCAAGTAGACACCAACTCTATGGAAAGCATTTAAGGTACCTTAAATGCGGCATTGTATAGGTGTCAGGAAAGCTTGAGTTCGATAGGTCCAACGCAAGCTTGGAGCATTTGTTAGCTTGTGGGCTCGTCAAGATGAGCAAAAGGCCCAATTCAAGCCAGACTTTCAAGTTGATAATAAAGTTCAACCAACTTATCCCTTGTTCAACTCGATATCTCGATTCACGACCATGATTATCCCAATAACTCAATAACCCAACTTGCTAACTGGCTCAGCTCGATAAACATGCTCATCTCAATATCTTGGCTCGATGACCCTTCTCAACTCCATAATTAGTTAAATTTCTCAACTTAGTAGCTCGATTTCATTAATCATTAACTCATGAGCCAACTCGGTCATTTAGCACTCACTCATAATTAAGTTGGCTCAATGGTTACCAAATTCCCCTAAGATATTGTTTCCTTCTACCCTATTGGTTGCACAAAGATTAAATCATAGAAAACACATACACAAAAGGAAATCGTAGAGAGGGTCGATCACCAAAAAATAAAAAGGTTTCAATGTCTTAAAAGCTGAAACTGAAAGATTTATGCTTGAAGATTTGCGAAGGATCCTTGTGCATTTGTTATTTTGGCACAAATCTTTCTGGTTCCTAAACAGTTTGATTTTGGCACAAATCTTTCTGGTTCTTAAACAGTTTGAAAAGGTTCAATTATACAAAATGAATTTCTAGATCCGAGAATGCCAAAGTTGGTAAAAAGAAAAAGTTTGAATCAAGTTTTTTTCTTGATAAACATAAGATGTACAGTCAACAAACAAAAAATATTAGTCTTTTTTTTGCTTTGTTTATACTGATTATTGCAAGAATGTTCAAGTTTGCTGGAAATTTTAGAGTAAAAAATACTAAAGCAAGCTCTCAATCACCTTCAAACTTATGGACTACAAAATTTTCATCACGGTCAACTACTACGAAAAGATAACTCGCTCCCAGATGAGTTTTTAGAAGCAAAGACTGGATAGAGCAGAACAAAACCCCTTAGCATATTTGTGGTCCATTAAAATTTTCAGATTTCAGGGGCCAAGTATAAATTACTAAGTTTGAAAAGTTTTATTATAATTTGTATTTTAGATTAAGTAGATGAAAGAATTTAGAATCTTGTTCCTCCTCTTTGATTGGAAGTCACCAGAGTCTTCTCCTATTTTCTTAAGGTTGAGAATATTGTAGGCTTAAGCGAAGAAGGAATCAAAGAAGGCTGTAAACGAAGCTAAGTCAAAAGCTTATGAAGTTTTGTATAAAACCTCTACTCTAAGGAGGGTCAGAAGGATATATTCAGGTTGGCCAAAGCAAGAGAAAGAAAGACCAAAGACCTTTCTCAAGTGAGATGCATTAAGGATGAGGAAGGTCACATGCTTGTTACTCAGAAGGATATAGAGACTAGATGGGAGCAGTACTTCCATAAACTTTTCATTGGGGAAGGAAATAAAGAGATCACTTTGGATGATCTAGTTAGTAGTGAAAGTTACTTGAATCGTGCAAGCTATAGACGAATACAAAGAAAGGAAGTAGAGGAGGCTTTGAAGGTTATGAGACCTGGGAAAGGTGTAGGACCGGATGACATCCCTGTACAAGTATGGAGAGTTTTCGGTGAGCACGGTTTGACTTGGCTTACGAATCTATTCAGCGAAGCAAAAAATGCTTGAATATTGGAGGACTATCGTGATGCCTCTTTATAAGAATAAAGGAGACATTCAAAATTGTTCAAATTACAGAGGTATCAAGCTGATGAGTCACACTATGAAAATTTGGGAACGTGTGATCGAAAGAAGATTGAAACGAGTTTCCAAAGTAAAAGAAAATCAATTCGGATTCATGTCGTGTCGCACAACTATTGAAGCCATCCATTTGCTGAGGAGAACAATGGAGATTTATAGAGCTAAAAGGAAGAACCTCCCTATAATCTTTATTGATTTGGAGAAGGCTTATGATTGTGTCCCACGAGAGATATTGGGGAGAGTTTCGGAGAAGAAACAAGTACCTGTCATATACATTAACCTCATAAAGGATATGCATGATAGGGCTTTATCTAGTGTAAGGACCCCATCTGAGAAGATTGACTATTTTGACAAGATAACATCAATATTGGTTTACATCAAGGTTCAGCTTTGAGTTCATTTCTTTTTACTTTGATTATGGATGAGTTGACAAGTCACATTCAGGATGAATTACCTTGGTGTATGTTATTTGTTGATGATATTGTGTAGATTGACGAGACTAGAGATGGAGTAAATGAGAAGCTTGAGGTCTGAAGACATGCATTGGAGACTAAAGGATTTCATATAAGTAGATCTAAGACGGAAACATGGAGTGCACCTTTGATGGAAGCAATGGTGAAAGAATCGAGGTGAAGATCGGTAATTATAGCATTCGGAAGAGAGATTCTTTTAGATATCTGAGATCTATTTTGCAACATGATGGGGAAATTGATGGAGATGTTACTAATAGAATAAATGCAGGGTGGCTAAAGTGGAGAGGAGCCTCTATTGTTATCTGTGACAAGAAAAATCCTTTAAAATTTAAAGGAAAATTTTTACAAAGCAGCCATGAGACATGCTATGCTCTATGGATCTGAATGTTGGCCCGTGAACCATGGACATGTGCAGAGAATGGCTGTAGCATAAATGAAAATGCTAAGGTAGATGTGTGGACACATACACGTAAAGATCAAATTCAGAATGATGCAATCGGGAAGGAAACTGTTGTAGCTCCGATCGAGGATAAGATGCGAGAAAACCGCTTAAGATGATTTAGTCATTTGCAAAGAAGGCCAGCTGACTAGTTAGAAAATGCGAGTGTTGGGATGTTGAGTCGGCTAAGAGACGGCGAGGACGGTCCAAGAAGTGTTGGAAAGAGACTATACGAAGGGATCTTAATTTTTTAAATATAAGCCCAAAATTGACCCAAGATAGATCTGAATGGAGGCAAAGAATTCATGTAGCCAACCATATTTAATTGTGGGAAAAGGCTTTGTTGTTGTTGTTGAGAATATTGTAGGCTTAGAATATTCTAGAATAATATCATAATTTCTATCACGTTGTACATTCCACCTATAAAATGAGAATTTGACTAATAGAATGAGACAACAAAAATCAAGAAGATGTTTTGACTTTTGAGCGAAAGAGAGTATCTCTCTCATTCTTCCTTTTATCTCTTCATCTCCCTTTCTCTTCTCAACATTTTTTTCTCTCGTATCTCTTCCTTATCTTTCGCTCTTTCTTCTCAAACTATCCACACCACCACTCTCTCTCATCACCTTATTTACGATACTCTCTCTCACCCCTCCCTTATTGTTAGAGTATTTGGTTGTGCGCCTATTGAGTTGTAGCAGGGTAAATGGATCCTGGACAAGATCCATTTACCCCATCCAGTGTTTAGTCCCACATCGTCTAGTGGTGGGACTTGGAGGCTCTGGAGAGGCTATATAAGGAGCCCTAGACCTCCTGTATCCATTGAGAAAAAGCAATGCATAGCATGCCCCTTTGAAGGCTTCTCCCGTGGTTTCATCCCGCTCCTCACGGAGTAGGGTTCCACGTAAAATCACGTTGTTCTTCGTGTTCTTTATCTTTTTCCATGTTACGCTTCCGCATGTTTATTTCTAACATGGTATCAGAGCGGGTTCGATTCTTGAGGAGTTGTTCTTGAATATTTATTTCTTTTATTTTTCGAGATTCGATTATCAATATGTTCTTGAAGATTTGTTAGAGATGATTGAGATTTCTTGAGTTTTTCCAAGTTCATGACGAAGATCTGGGTTGATGATATTCTCTATATCCACGCATCTAGGGTTTTCCGAAACCCTATTCTTGACGCGACATCCTGGCCATCAAGGAACCACTCTTCTCCAGGGAGCCGCATCTTCCGCAGCATCCAGAGTTCCAAAACCCTTGTGGCTCTACAAACAGAGCCACGACAAACTTCTATGCCTCTCAAGTCTCAAGCAGGCCGCAAGTTGGCCCAGGCAATACGCACTATGTGTTGTGGATGTCAGGTTCCAGGCGACCATTCCCAGTCGATCTCCCCTCCAGGCGCAACGCGTGAGTCTTCAGCGCGAAGCCCCAAGCGCGCACCCCCTGGCGCGAGCCCAGGCAGCGCCCTAGCCACAAAAGGCGGCAGTCCCCCTCGCGCGAAGCCCCTCCCAGGCACAGGTGGCGAACTGCGGCGCCCCTCAAGCACCGTGTCCCGATTCAGGCGCAACTCCAGGCTCTTCTCAAGCGCGCGAGTCACGAATTCTTCTCTAGCTCGGGGCGGCGCTTCGTTCCTCCCCTCGAGCGCACAGTGGCGACGCTTCAAGCGAGATGGCGCATCTCCTTCGCGATGTTGCTGCTCCGACCCCGCCGCATCTCAGATTCCTTGAAGCACAGGCGGAGGAGCCCGATCTTCTCCACACAGGCGGCGTGAATCCCCGATGGGGCGGCGCAGGGATCCAAGGGGTTCCCACGATTGGGAACCCTAATATCTGTAAAGGGAGAGCAGTTTTTAAAAAAAAAAATTTGAGGAGAGAGGTCAGACGATAAAAGAAAATGAGAGGTATATTAAAAAAGGGAGTGGCATGCTTGTAAGGGCCCGGGAGGGATTGTTTGTATTAAAAAAAGGGAAAGAAAGCATGTTTTGAAAAAAAGGAAAAAAAAGAAAAAGAGGCGTGTACACAAAAAAAAGGAGCCATACGCAAGTTAAAAAAAGAGATTTGCAAAGCCGAAAAAATAAGGAGCTTCAACGGCTTAAAAAAATTGCAAAAAAATGACGGTTTCTAAAAAAAAGCCGCAAGTTCATGTTTTCTCCTCATTCTATCTTGTCTTCTCCCAACTTTGTCGATGTTCAGTTTCCGACAAGTATGGGAGAAAGGGGGAGTATGATGTAGAGTCACAGGTCTTCTTCCATATTCCGATGCAGATTTTCAGACCATCCAGATTTTTCAGACTCTACAAGATTTTCAGAAGAAGATTTTTCATGCCCAATTCCAGACTCGACGTTCAGATTCTGAGTCACGGTTTGATGCGGAGATTCAGACTCGACAGACTGGTCAGAGTCCAATTCGAGGCACATGTTGAGGCCCATTTTCGAGATCTCTAGAGAGAGACTCATTTTCAGACACGCACATGGATGCGGTCAATTTTCAGATGAGCATATGTTGCCATCAATTGTTCGTGGTCCCCATCATTATTCTTTTTTTGTAGGCCAGAGTTTTCATGTGAGCCATAGGGACTCCAGAGTAGAGGACCATTCTCTATGCCATGTTGGCAAGGGTTTTCATGTGGTATCATAGGTACACCAGAGCAGTGCACCATTCTCTGAGCCAGATGGGAGAGATCCAGTTCTCCGACGAGGAGACTTTTTCAGACTCCATTCTCCAGCGACCGTGGACTCCGACGAGGATTGCACAACCACGGGTTCTTTTTCAGTTAGGCCCTTTTCAGAGATGGAGCAGTTATCCATATTATTGTGGCGGGCCAAAGTACTCCGACGAGGAGACTCATTTCAATTGCAGTGACTCTGACAGGCGCAGTTCAGAGCACATTCTCTCCGAAGAGGAGATTCAGAAGACTCACACTCCAGCCCGTTCGTCCTCCTCACCTGCACGGCATGAGAAGTAACGTCCTCGACTGCAGCAATGTGCGCGTTGCATTGATATTGTCCATAGTATCATGTAGCGTTGAGTTGAGTTTCTTTCTGTTTATCCAAGCTGAGCATTGCATGCTCCAACTTGAGGGGGAGTGTTAGAGTATTTGGTTGTGCGCCTATTGAGTTGTAGCAGGGTAAATGGATCCTGGAGAAGATCCATTTACCCCATCCAGTGTTTAGTCCCACATCGTCTAGTGGTGGGACTTGGAAGCTCTGGAGAGGCTATATAAGGAGCCCTAGACCTCCTGTATCCATTGAGAAAAAGCAATGCATAGCATGCCCCTTTGAAGGCTTCTCCTGTGGTTTCATCCCGCTCGTCACAGAGTAGGGTTCCACGTAAAATCCCGTTGTTCTTCGTGTTCTTTATCTTTTTCCATGTTACGCTTCCGCATGTTTATTTCTAACACTTATCACTCAATTCTTCTCCGTCATTCCCTTTTTTCTTCTCCTTAATTTCCCTTTAGTTCTCATTTACATCTGCACATCTTGGGCTTTCCTTTCCAAAATCTCCTCTCCTTAATTTCCCTTTAGTTCTCATTTACATCTGCACATCTTGGGCTTTCCTTTCCAAAATCTCCTTTCTTTCTTAAACATACTTCATTTTCTCAACCTTCCATTTCTTCCATCTACATCCAACTCAATATCGAGCTTGAGCCAAGCTAATAATCCTTTTATCATTTCTCCCCTTTTAGTCAAAGCCATGAAATTAACTAAAGCAGTCTCCAAACGTCAAATTTATGACTTAGTGAATCCCCTATTGAGACTCACGATGGCATATGGTTTTCAACTAAAGCTGGTCGAATCAACCTCTTTAACCATATATAAATAACCCCCTTCAATCTCACTTTGAGGATATAAATAGAAATAATCATGACCCGATCTCAAATAATGGAAACATTTTAGTCTAACTACATGAATATTAATCACTTTTATACCTCCATGGAAATTTTATAGAAATATTAGTTGGTCATCTTAGCAATCACTCAAAGATACTCAATCATGAAGTGATTTCTCCCAAATTACTCTGCTTTCAACTCTTTTGTCATAACTTCTGAAGCCCTTCATGTCGTAGCATCTTTTAAAACCATAAAAGACAGACTACTAAAATTGATTTTGCTGAGTCTTTTGACTCCATGAATCAAATTTCTTGTTCAAATTAATATCTTTTATAAAAAAATGGTAATCGTTATATCTCATGTACTAACTCAGTTCACTTAACCTCCGCTTATATTAATTTCAATGGCTGCATATCACGAACTTCAAATTATCCAGATCTAAATCAAACCTCACCCCCTCTGCCCTTTTTTTTTTGCTGTGGGCAAAGTCTGCTCAGGGAAGACTCCTCAAAAAGCGACTACTAATTCATTCATTATATAGAAGAAGAATACCAAAGTCAGCCTACAAATTGGCATTTGAGTTGGAAAATGATATCCTTGACTTTCTGGAGCCCTCCATTAAAAATTAATTGATTTCAACTTAATTTAATAATCACAACTTTCTATGCGATTTCGGGTTTCAGTGCATCTTGGAAAAACACTTTGGCGCCAATTATTCTTGGGACTCTCAGAACTCAAAATTTCCTACATAAAATATTAAACTTCCACTCTCCTGCACAGGTTTTCCCTCTTGGGAAATTATCGTAGATAGTTAAAATCAAATTAATGATACTCAACAAGATATACTAGGATGGAAATGTCATTATTGTTCAATCCCCGGTAGCCAGTTGCAAATCTTCGACTCCCATCCCTTTTTCTTACCAAATTATCGCCTTTTGCAGAAGGTTGAAAAGTTCAGCATTGAAATGAACGAGGGAAGTCTGCCAACCTGAGTTTCTGGATGAGTAGATTTGCTCTGACATTTATCTATGAAAAACTAATGGCTCTTTCAAGGAGTTCATTCCAGAACAGATAAATCAGATGTACTTAACTTAAGATGTAACCATTGAGAGAAGGTTCTCACTTGGTTTCCAACTTTTTTTGACAATAGTTACCTCTTTCACTTAATTTTGGACATTTTTATCTGGGAACAGTCCATTTTTCTTTGAACTTTGTCACACAAGAATTTGCATAATGCCCTCTTCCCTCTATATTTCAGCATTCCTTGCGGAGCAAGATTCAATCCTCCTGATGTTGCCATGTAGTCATTTTGAAGTTCATGTCATGTTAAAAAAAAAGCAGACATCACGTAATAACCTTGTCAAAGAGCCTTTTTTCCATTTTTGACCAGAGAGACTATTTTTCTGCCCCACATCGCTCACCCTGGCGATGTTCATGTTCAAGCAGTCACAACCGTGTTCCCCTCCCTTTCCATTATGTCATTAACTTTTGAATTCATACATAATTTTTTGAGTTCATGCATCATCTCAAGCTACTTGGGGTTGGTCAACATCCTCAAGCCTCTCTCATTAAATGCACAACCAAATTTTTTTGATGTAACGGCGATGGGTAATCTCCCAAGTTGGGAGATACCGCCTCAAAAATTTCATTAAAAATATGCGGGTTACATTATCCAGAAGCCCAGAAATTGTATAGAGCTTTACAGTGCAAAACCACATTTTCCGGGTAGAATCTCTGGTTGTTGAAAATAATGTCATTCCGACCTAGCCAAATCATCACCCAAAGAGTCGCTAGGGCGATGGAAACGTCGTCAGTGGAGCTACACCCCACCGCACAAACCGATCTCCAAAAGGCAGCCGCGTCATCCGTCTGGAGCCATTGTAAATCCAACTCCCTCGAAATCCTCGCCGACAACTCCCTCCAAAATGCACAACCAATTGATGCACCCTCTGTGTTTTTACTGATGCCCTTTCCCGTACTAGTCAATTCCTGCCAACCCCACTCGTGGCGCACAAGGTAAAATTAAAATGTGACCTCTAAAAATTTAATCTCACTACCATAAACAAATGTAACCCGGTCAGCCGACATTAAAATACTATGAACTTACTTTCCTTGTCATCGATTGGATGGACCATCCATTTATCTAAATTCAGAGGTTGTAACACATGTTTTCTTCCTCCCCGTACCTCTATTTAAGTCCTAGTTGCTCCTAGGCTAAGAACGTATCACTTCCTGATCATTGCAAAAGCCCAATATCTACATCAATTCTAACAAGATTAAAGTCTCTTATTTCCTGTCTCCGCCAGCTTGTGTTTTTTTGCAGATCTGTTGGTTTCAGTTCACAAGTCTTGTGATATTTTTATCATCCCCTCTTATGGTTTATTATTGCAAGAAAAAGATGTAGATTGGAAGACATAAATCCATCCTCCAAGAGTTTCAAATGTGGTTCTCTCTTGAATCCAAGATTAAGTGTACTCTTGTCTGCATCATATTCATCTTTTAGCTTGTGATTAGTTCCTTAATGTTGAACCCTTGCATCTGACCAATATTATTCATGTTCAGTGATTCTTCCAAAGTTGTTCCCGTATGGAAAACATATAAAAACGAGGAGTGGATGATGTGTGGAGGACCTCTCCTTGACAATTTAAACGAGTGTTTTCTTTAGTTCTCTCTTATCCTTAATGCAAAAGCGAACAAATTGTTGTAGCCAATTTTCCTCGACAATGATTGGAGTTTAGACCCATGTCGTAAATAATTTTAAGAAAGAATGATACCACCTGATAGTTACTAGAACTTCCTAACATGTGACCCCCCCCCCCAACCTAGTAAGTAAGAAGAAAATAACTATCCACAAACACGCAGCTGATACAAATATTCCCTTTGTTAAGGAGGGAGAAAGAAAAGGCTATCCAATAACATGAAGTTGCCAGCAATACTGAGAGTAAGTGGCTCGACCAATTGCAATGGAGATATAGCAAAATTTACTCAAGGAGAATGAATCCTAGTTGACTTGTCTGTAAATCCAGTTTTCCATAATATATAGAGTTTACAAGCGAGTTCTTTCTGCATGCAGTCACATTCTCAAAAGAGAGTCAAGGATATTGTAATATGTCCACATTTATCCCTTAACAAAGGTTGAGAAATTTAAGTACCGATAGTAAGGTGGGTGTTAATTATCTAATTACGCATGCTGTCATAATTCTTCTGGTCAATGTACAGAAAAACGCTTTTAATCATGTGTCGTTTATCATCGTTACTATGGCCTTTACTAGCACCATACACAGCATCTCTGCTATATTACGAGTCTAAAATCCCATTTCGTCTTAGAACATAACTACACTTGGACTTTTTCGTATCTAGTTATAATTCTTGCACGTGGTTTGCTACAAATTCTCCCCAGCACCTTCTTGAGAAGAAATCCTTATATACTGATCACATAAAGGTCCTCTTAGCAGAAGCAATCACCTTTATGTAGAACACCATGCGAGTTATAAATTCCACTACCAAATAGAAGATATGGAAAAAAATATGGGACTTTGCAGAAAATTGTGTATCATGAAGCACTGAGAAACAGAGAGCTGAAATTGATAATACAAAAAGCTAACATGGATGCAAAAAGAACACACCCTCAAAAAATGGGAAAGATAACAAAATGGAAGCATTAGAAGTAGAGCTGACCTTCCAAGACATGGTCTTCGGCACCTATGAAGGAATCCCCGCAGACGTCGCACACGACCTTACCGTGTATCTCCCCCGTCCATGCCCCAACACTGGGGATGCAAAGCAACAGCGTGCAGTATGTTACTGCCGCAAACCACGCCTTGAGCATCCTTCCACTGAAATAACAACATAATTCGTCTTCATTGGGGGTTGGATCAGTAGAGAGAGAATAGAGCGACCTCACCTCTCCGCTGTCTGAAACCCTAAACGCCGATTGCCACCGGCCGCAACTCCTCTGCT
This sequence comes from Ottelia alismoides, assembly GCA_037367405.1. Classification (NCBI taxonomy): domain Eukaryota; kingdom Viridiplantae; phylum Streptophyta; class Magnoliopsida; order Alismatales; family Hydrocharitaceae; genus Ottelia; species Ottelia alismoides. The sequence goes on along the minus strand of JAZKJV010001342.1, from coordinate 1,401,155 downwards.
ACCCGCGGAAGGTGGTCGGACGAGGAGAGAGGAACACGTTACCGTATCCGGACCTGTACACGCTTTTACGCATGTCTCTTTCTACCTGAGAAAGAGGTGTAGAAAATAAGGGTAAATTAAAAAAGGGTTTTTATCAGTCGTGTCCCTTTGAGATATTGCAATTTCAGTTATGCTCCTCCTTTTTTTAGAATATCAGTTATACCCTTATCTTCTTGCAAAATTCGCAGTTCTGCCCTTATGTTAAGGTGAAGTAGGGGTATAACTGATATTACAAAAGGGTAGAACTGGGAATTTTGCAAGAAGGTAGGGGCACAACTGATATTTCAAAAAAGGAAGGGGTATAATTGAAATTGCAATATCTCAGAGGGGCACAACTGATAAAAACCCATTAAAAAAACTCAACTTTACATCCATTCCTAAAATAGGGGCTGATTTTTACATTATAACAGTTTGGGTACTTAAGTTTAAGTCAACGGTAAAAATCTTAACGGTGTCGGTAGAGGACCAGATTTTTCTTATTAGATGACGAGAATACCCTCACCTAGTATTGACCATCATGCTCTCCCGATCATTTTCCTTTTGTTTCGAGATGGCTGACTGGAGTTATTTTTATCTGAATTTCGCGGATCCCTCGTACAATCTAGCCGGTCCACCTCCCTTTTTCCAAGAGGACTTTGCTCCTAATTTTTGTACATATCCGCCTCAACCATGGTTTCAGACCTCATCCACCTCCACCTTTACGTTTCCTGCCTTCACATCCACCCGAGACTGACCTGTTGGAGTCACCTCTCTTGGTATCCACACTTGAGACTTTGTCCTAATTCATGGAGCATATGAATTTGAGGATTGACGACCTCACTTGTCTAAAAAAAGCTCTATTGATGCTTCACGATATGATGATATTGATTCATTTGAGAATTTCCATGAGAGATTGCAATGGCCCAAAATACAAAAAAAATGAAAATGTTAAAAATCCAAAAAGAGTTCGGGAGACACTTAGTTAATTCAGAGTGTGAGTAGAGGGCCTACCTACCAGATCATTCACCCGCACATCCATCCACGCATTGTCCCACCCCTGACCCCGAGGATGCCACTATACAGACTTCTCTTGGCATTCCTCATGTATATGTTGATTCCGATCTCCTCCCTTGTATGGAAGAGGTCAAATCAAAAATTCAAAAAAATGTTGACTGAACCGAAGTGGTGGTCGCTATTCATGATATCATTTATGTCCCACTTCGCCAGGCCACGATCCATATATTTGCTCCTCATCATAGGAAGAGAAAGCGGAGGAACATATCTGAGCATCATATATTGACCATGGCCACTACTCACACCATCACCCACCGTCTCTTGTCAGTTGCACCATCTCTGACCATTTATGTGACAACGCTCTCCTTGACGGCGGTGCATAGGTCAATATAATACCCTTCTCGTTGGTATAGTCTATTCATCTTGGGGATCTCAAGAAAATCAGCATGATTGTTCATTTTGTTGATGGATCAATAAAGAGGCCGAAGGGTATCCTTGAGAACATCGTCATCTCGATTCAAAGCATGAGCTTCACTACAAACTTTGTGGCATTGCCCTTTGAGACCTCCACCCTTGTAGACCGACTGAAGGATATGGTTAGATCCTCAAGCGCATCACGGAAGCGTGAGCGTCGTATCGAATACGACGAAGAACGACTAGTCGGACTAGTTGTTCTATGCAGCGGAAATTAAAATTTTTTTATGCGACGAAACCACATGATCCAAGAACACTTCTCGGATCATTTCGTCTAAACCACAAACAAGTAATAGGATTACTTCTTGAAGTGTGGTTGCGATCGAGTCTCTAAACAAAGAGACCTGTCTCAAGTCCGATCCGCCGGAGGAGACGCTTGCGAGCGCGGAGATGAACCGCATGCTTCTCGCAATCCATGTTGATGATCCAAGCAGTAGATCTCCTGATCTCGACACATGAGATCCGATGTCTTCTTCACGAGCGAGGCGCACCGAAGGAGGTGGAGATCCATGAGCAAACGATCGGGCAGCATAACGACGACGCTGCGGCGATGGAGAACCTCTCTAGGGCATCCATGGTGGATGGCCTATGAGAGGGAGAGTGAGGGCTGGCACGTAGAGAGAAAGAGAGAGAGATGTGCTTCTCAAGCATTGTGTGTAAAGAAGAGCAATGGGGTGCCTCTCCTTTTATAATATTCTGAGATCCATGGATCTCAATCCATGGACAATACAAATCCAATGATTCTCATTGATTGAGTTTCTTTCAAAGGCTAAGATTTATGTTGGTAAAAATCAACAACAATTAATTTTAAAAAAATCAAATATATATATATAGAGAGAGAATATAATTTGATTTATATCAATCTCAATTAGAGAAAAAGGAAAGGAGGAAAGCCTCCTTCCATAAGGTGGGTGGACGGCCACCACATTCCTTATGGGAATTGTGGTCGTCCACTCTTCCTATATGGAAGGTGGATGCCTCTCTCCTATTATATGAGATTGCATTATCTCATGATTCTATCTAATATCTTCAACAACTTTTGTTGTATATTATTTCACAAAAATAAATCCAAATTATTTTGTGAACATTGCAATCATGCCATTGGAAATTTGTGAATCACAATCACAACCCAAAATAAAATGTAAATTACATTTTCAATTCAATGTCCAATGTGAATCCAATTCACATTAACATTTAATTAACAAATGTAAATTACAAATAGCTCTCTCTTATATATTATAAATCACATTTATAATATATATGACTAATATGAATATTGCTATCCACATTATTCATATCCATGATAATTAAATCACATTTAATCATCTTGGATCTCTATTCTCATGTGCCCAAAATAATATGAATCACATTCACATTATCTATATCTTTGATAATTAAATCATATTTAATTATCTAAGATAACTCTCCTTATAATATGAATAAAATTCAAATTATTCATGATAATTAAATAACATTTAATTATCCATTTTCTCAATGCTCAGTTACATATTATCAACAATGAAATTATCCTGAACCCTTTCAAGGATAATGCGCTTTCTCCGCGAATACTTGGAGATAAGGACAGGGCGATTGTACTGTTCCACGTATAGTGACTTGGATATTGAGATCATATCTCAAATCCAGATCGCGGGCCTCCCATAGATGCTTGATTAATTCAAGACCACAAATCTAATCTTCTCATTGCATCTGAATCATATTCAGATCAATGTCCAACATTTGGACCAAGATCAGATTACTTCTCTACAGAGAGGAGTCACCAAAATCCAGACCCGTTTCATCACTCCCTAGGAATGGAAGCGTCATGGTTATACAATCATTTATGATCACATCACCCTCAGGTATTTCCAATACATGTACATCCTGCATACTGGAAGACTCAGAATAACCCCAAAGTATTAGATCAACTTAATACTGTCTACTTCAGGGTTCTATCAGTAAGTTTCTCATTCGATCATTGGGAGTCGGTATCGATCATATACTTTCCAAAAACATATATCATACCTAGGTCTTGATCATATACTTTCCAAAAGTATATATCAAACCAACAAAATCAGTCAAGCTTCCAAAGCGAGATGACCGTGCGCACGGAATTTGATTCTTCCCAATATCTCATGAGTGAGCTCATGCCTTCCAATTCAATAAATGAACCTGTATGATCCCTTTGAGAGATCGTATTACTCATACGCCCTTATATGCACACCAGCGCGTCGGTGTATAGACCTTGGTTAGGTCATCAACCTATTGGTCTGCCAAATGTACATACTTAGACATATATATAGTAACACATCTGTCTCCAGTCAGAGGATGCGTGCATGTATCGTGACAGCATACGATATAGGACTTTGGTTATCTCGATCTTGTTAAGTCAACTCTTTGACCTAACTAATCTGACACCTCCGAATCTCGATTCCTATGCAGAGGACCTGCATCAAGAGGTCAGTCAGATATCAGCCTAAATGAGAAAGGATTGCCATCTCCTACTCAGGCTGAAGATCATCTCTTAATGATCATTTGACGGTGCTTGATGAGTCCTCAATCTAACTCTTTAGATATTCATCCAAGCACTAGCCTCTATGATTCAACAGTTGAATCAACAGCTGTATGATCATCAAGATGGCCATGGCACATAACCCTAATTGTACTAAGGGACCTATTATGCAAATTATTTATTCTTCACTTCAGATCAGGGAATGATATTTGCAATAACATTTATTGCATAATGGTTCGCCATGGGCTCGCATATCCAACAACGACCTCCAATCATCTTGGGACGACCATTTCTCACCTATGTGAGAGCTGTTATAGACTACGGATCATGATAGATTCACTTCTGTTCTGATGTTAGGAGTGATGTGTTGATCACCACACCTACCACTGACCAAAGACTCGCATCCCACGAGAGTGTGTCTATGTTAGCCAACCCCGAAGCCTATGACCTATCTGCTGATATCTGAGAGGTTTTCTTTATGGCTGATGATGAGACCAGAGAATTCCTCTCCAAGGATAAATACTCAGAAAGCATAGACCTTGAAGTTTCCTCATCCCATGTTTGGCGATGTGTTGATGACATCCGCGAGATTTACACAATCGACACTTATGAGCGGAGGGTAGATATTGATGAGACTAAGGGCGAATTTGATCTTGTTGCTTTTATCTATGAATTCTGGCTTTTTGATGAGTATGATGATTCGGTTGAGATTGTAGAGGACGAACATGATTTGATTACTTCCACTGATGAGTTTGTTCCTTTTGATTTTGACCTAGGAGAGACCTCGCAGGACGACCTGGACCTTACTTTTTATGATGACGAGTTCATCCCATTTCACTTTGATATCAGCGAGGCACCCAAGGCTAGACCTAGATACACTACTTCCACTAACTCGTCTGTGCCTTCACATACCACGACCACTAAGGATCTTCACCATATCAATCCTGATCGGCTTCCGACCAATGTGGACCCCGATATCGACCTCCACCTTATCAGATTTATTCCTCATTTGTCTCGCAAGAAGGTTCGCTTTCTACCTTCCTGACCTCTATGTATATCCACTATGTTGTATATTCGCTTTCATTTCCCTCTGTATATACACCTTATCTCTTATCCACCCCATTCTCGTGTGTGCCTTGCTTAGGACGTACTTTGTGCTAAGTATAGTGGGGGTGGACGAGCCAAGTGTTCATTTGTCATTCTGTTTCATCACTCTTGTTGTTGCCTATACTTAGGGATTCTTTTACGCTAAGTATAGGGGAAGTGATGTGTACATACTCTTCTATCTTCATCCATCTTCATCTCTTTTCTTATTTTCTTCTTTTCTTCTTTTCCTTTTCTATTTACTTTTTCTACCGAAAAGGTGTCGCCCCCTTTTGTCAGTCTTCTATACTTAGGACGTACTTTGTCCTAAGTATAGGGGGTGTGCATCCCAAGTTCTTTCATTCTTTGATCCTCTCCACTGCCTTCTCTTCGTGTATATACCTAGGGATATCTTATCTTAAGTATAGGGGGAGACAGTGTGAGTACGATCTGTTCATTCCCACCCTTGACCCTCCCTGGTTTGTGTACAGTATGATATACTTAGGATTATTTGATCCTAAGTATAAGGGGGACGGTCAATTTCTCATTCGTTCATTTATTTCTTCATTATTCATCTGTTCTTCAGACTTTTCTATACTCAGTACGAGTTACGTCTTCTCTTTTTCTCGCTGATCTATGAGAACATAGCTCAAACTAAGTATAAGGGGGTCGTATATACTTCGTACGTACTTCAGCCATAACTCATACTTTTTTATTAATAAATATGGCTAAAAATATTATTAAATTCAATAAAACACTTAATAAAAAGATGTTGATTATTCCTCAAATTCTTTTTGTATTTACTGATTATTAAATCAGGTAAAAATATTTTTTGCAAAATGTTTAAAAATAGATTTAAAATCTTTTGAAAACTATTTAGAAATTATTTTTTTAAATATTTCCAACCTTTGTAAAAACATTTTATTTGTAAAAAAATCTTTTCTTTGTGTGAAATAAAATGTTTGAAAATTGAGTTGCAAATGGCTTGGGAAATAGTTGCAAAACTATTTTGAAAAATCTATATATACTTTTTGAAAAATCTTTGCAAAATGATTTTTAAATATGTGCAAATGTCTGTAAAAATTGTTTGTAAAAAAATTATTTTGACTATAGTTTTCAAAATTATTTGTAGAATCATTTTTCAAATAAGTTTGAGGAATATATACATCACCCTAATTTCCTTTATTAATTATATACATATTTATAAAAATGGTCACTTATCCTTTGTAATTCTTAAAACCTTAATTCTTGTAAATATAAGATGCATCCCCGTATAAATATTTGTACTTAGTTTTTATCCAAAATATTTCATTTTCAAAAATCACAAAAACATTTGTAAAACTAAAATTGTAAAGACTGACCAACAGAATAAGAGATACTTGGCTAAAGCCCAATTAGAATGCTTACCGTTGGAGACTCAATATGATCTAGTCAACAAATAAAAAGAAGAAAAAGGAAAGAAGACAAAAAATAATTTCACATTATATGCCCATACACGCATATAACATTTTTCATCGTATTTTAATGAATTCACAATTATTCAGATTAATATGGAATATTCCATGAATTTTGGATCTATATTGACTATAATCTAAGAATTACAGAATTTGAGTAGCATTCTGAATATATTTATTTTTAAAAAAATCTTGTGATATCATAATGTTGTTTTTTTGACATAAGATGTGCTTAAAAGTTGAGCAGCTTTTCGCTTTTAGTATTTCAAAAATATTAACATTTGCTCCTGAAATGAATTTATTATTTAAATACCAAAAACATTTGCAAAATCTTTTTGAAAAATGCAAAAAATGCATTCGCATCATCTTTTTCAAAAATCCATAAAAAGTTCAAAACTTTGAAAATTGCATGAAAAAAATATTTTCTACATAGCATTTGCATAAGCATTCGTATTTTTTGGATTGAGTTCGATAATTGAACAAGTCTAAGTAAAATCTGAAGATTGGAGCTTGATTAGACCTTAAATCTACATTATTAACAGGAACCTTATAGGAACTAGAATTAAGGTACTTCAGGTCTAGTTGACTTAATTCTTTGAGGATCACGAGACTTGGTTCAATGGATCTTGACTGCCTAAGTAGAGTATGTCGGAGCACACACATGACTCTTGTTGATAATGGTCTAACTTGGACACCTGCACCTTTCACTTGGCTCAATTCAATTGGAGTGGTGAAGGGATTGGATTTGTCGGTATGAGACACACACAAGTGGAAACATTTGTCCTCGTCTAAGGAGGAAGGAAGTGCACCCCATCCCGTCCAGTGACAGTGAACTCTAAAGACAAGAGAGTGTGGGTTGCAATAATGCTTCAAAAGAGGGATAGTTCTGGCTCAAGAGGAAAAACTCCCTATGTATATATAATATTTCAAAAAAAAGGAAAAAAAGGAAAAGAAAAACTCCAAAAAAGTGGATAAACCTGATTGAAATTAAAATGCACGTCGGAGTGTATATATTTGTATAGTCAATAAGAAAGCTTGAGCTTCATAGTCATATCTTGTGATCTTGCAGCGGGATGACTTGACTACACTTGTCTTGCATCATAGGATAGGTAGCTACACTGGCTATCTTCCATTCTTCTCTTCACCCCTCCTCTTGAGCTGCTTGTCACTTGAACTTAGAAGGGAATATCCTGCTCCTCGAGGAAGGAGAAGTTGGATTAAGGAATCACTGGGTTATGATATTGGAGAAATCAGTCTCTTTGTCATTTCAGTTGGGGAGAGCCACTATCACTTACATTGTACGAGTTAACTTACATTGTACGAGTTAGAAATCATAGTCATAAGGGTTTGTGTATGAGTTGAAGCATTCTAACCTGGCTTTTGAGGGGACTTGAACAGAGTTTCGAGATTCTGGAAGGCTGTTGGATTTCAAATCCGATTTCCATTAAGGTTCTGCCCGCATTAAAATTCCAAAAGTCTAACTTAAGCTCCAAACTTAGATTTTGTGAAGGCAAGTTTGATAATTAAACTTAATCCATTGTCTTTATTTTTCTTTTTTTTGTTTTTCTTTTCTATCTTATTGCATACTTTTTTTCTAGGGACTAGCAAAGGCAAGTAGGTGGGGTGATGAATCTCCATTTCATCACCTTTATTCTATCATTTTTGCCTTAAAAACCCTAGAAAATGCATGTCAATATCCTTTATTCATGCATTTTAACATTCATGCATTATTGTGTAAAGTGCGCATAAAATATTGTTTTTAATATCAAAATTATAGAATAAAGAAAAAAGAAAAATAATAAAATATCAATGATATTTTATGACCTTAAACCCCGAGACTAGGCATATTGAAGACTAGGTCGACAAGGAATAAAGTAGGGGGAGATAAGGTCCAAAAATATAATAAAAATCCCTTTTATTTAATTCATTTTTATTCATATTTGAGACCTATTTTATTTTCCACTTTTAATACTTCAAATAAAGAAACTTTGTACAAGAAAGTTGTAGATAATAAAATATAGAAAAATACAAAATTGAGTTTACACAAAATAATATACAAAATAAAATATACAGTCTAAATAAGATTCCAAAATCCCAACTTCCCATACCCATATTTCTCAAATAAAACTCAAAACATATCAAAATCACTCTAATTATATAACTTTTTATAAGCTATTTAATGAAGGTGGTTTCATATTTTGGAGTTAAGGTGTGAAAATTAAGTTTTGGACCCCTATTGTATAGTTACGTGATTAAAATATTCATTTTATTTATTATTCATTATTTTTATAATTTTATATTTTATAATTCTGTAAATATTACTTCTAATATATGTAAATATTAAAACTAGAATAAAAATATCAAGAAATTACAAAAATAAAATATGTAAAGAAAATATATAGATGAATATACTATAACTATACCTATAGAATTAATACATCTATTTAATTAAGTGTATAATATCAGAAAAATTTAATAAAAATATATTTAAGTATGTAAAAATAATTTATAATTGTATAAAATAATAAAGTAAATTAATAAAATAAAAATACAAAATACAAAATAAAAGATCGAAATACATAGATAAATATACCTTTATACGACCTCTAAAAAGTAACTTGTAATTATATACCTCAAAAGAACAATTAAAAATTATAATAGAATACTTTTAAAAATAATAAACATTTTTCTATTTTATAAATTTATTTTAATAAAATCATATACTAATTAATATTGAATTGATAAACCTTTTTGGGTTGGATTTTCCTAGTTGGTCCACGTGGACCAACCAAGGCTCTCCTTTTGTTGACCGTTGGGTCAATTGTACGTTTACATCTTCCATCCATTCTGACAGATCACGAGGAGACCCATTTCTCTATTTTTTTGCGCATGATGCATTGCTCGAGAGGGATGGGACCCTTCATGAGATTTGTTCGTTGTACATACACAATCTACGCCTGCTCCAGATCCCATTCCATATTGTCCTCATTTGATCTGAATCTCTCCTCGAACATCGCCCCATAATCACTCTACCTTGTTGTACATATTCCACCTCCGATCCTTCTCCCATTTTTTGAGTCTCCTTTGGCCTGCTTTTCTGCCCCCCCCCTTTGCGACCAACGGCTTGAGGAAGGTGACAGCTTCCTCGTCGTGCATCTAGGCTCGAGAGTGGTGGTCTTGGGTGATCTCCACACCTTCGATAAAGGCTCATCGTTGAGGTTCTTTCTTCCTAGCTTTCTAACCAGTGAGGTAAACATTTGTTTCTTTTTTTTCTTAGTCGTAGTCGTAGGATTCCTTTCTCGCTTTTTTTCCTTCATGTTTTAGCCGCTCAATCATCCTTGCCCGTGTTCGCCTGAGCTCAGCTCTGGAAAATCTTCATCTCACCTTCCCAGCTCCCATCCACCCCGCTGTAGGGTCGAGGCACTTTGCCCTCGACCCCTTAACCCTTTTTGCAGGTCCTAGAGTCTTGATTAGCAGTTCGGTCTCATTTTGGAGGTCGTTCGAGGCTACTGGAGCTTCATCGCTCCGCCTGCCTTGCGCGCGCCCTTCGGCCATTGCTGGAATGCACAAGGAGGACCACCCTAGGAGCGTCAGGCGCCTTTTGGGAGCTTCAAGCAGTAGCGTAGGAGGGGGATCGGGTCTAGAGAAGTTTGCCTCGCCGGAGGAGCTTCCATGTTCTTCTCTGTCCCTCCTCCACCTTGGATCAAGAACTCATGCTAGGTCTCCCAACAGTCATTGGATATCTAGAGCATCAGTCGTTGATTGCCTCTAGGATCATCTAATCACCACCGTCCGAATCGAAGTGGTATCGTGCGTTATGGGGTGACCACGTGTCAAGTGGACGGTTATCATCCGTCGATCAACCGCTAAGTAGGGGAAAATTGCAACTAATCCCCTGCGTTTTTGTACTTTTAATAGTAGCTTCTGTAAATTAATTAAGTAGTTCAAAACTTTTATAATATTTTCTAGAAGACCCTTAGACTTTCCGTAATTACACTTTAGTTCTTGCCACCTCACCTCCCGTGGCCACCCACGCGAGGTGGATATTTTGCAGGCAAGGGCCCGTAGTTTTGTAGATTTCATTTTAGTCCATAAAATTTTTTAGCGTGTTTAATATTTTTAGAAAAATTATGATGAGGCCCCTAGACTTTATTTATTTACAAAATTACCCCTACCAGTAATGTAGTTTCTCTTTGTTTCTGGTGTTTATTTCATATACCTACATTGCTCTAAAAAATCTACAAAAATATATGTAGATTCCTGATTGCACATACTTTCATGTTATATAACTATTTTACAACTTTAGAATATTTAACATTTTCTAAAAATCAAAAAGTGTCATTTTTATCCTTGTCTAGCTCAGAAAATACATAAAAATATAAAAACATTTTAAAAAATTCCCAAAAAATATGTTTTGTTTATTTATGTGTTTTTAACCTTCAGACCAAAAATCACTAAAAATTATATAATAAACTCAAAAAATAGAAAAACCCTAAAAACCTTTGTAAAATATGAAAATCCCCAAAAAATCCAAAAATTTTATTTTATATTTCTGGATTTTCTTTATACTAGTATTAATATATTAAAATTAATTTAGAGAATTTTTGGTTCTATTCTCTATTTTTCATATTCGTTTTGAATTTGGGTAATTAATTAAACCCTTATTTAAGGTATTTTTTACTTTAAAATATATAAAAATTGGGGAAAATTATTAAATCATAAAATATAAAAAATTATTTAAAACCCAAAAATATTTTATTTTCCTTATTTTGACTATTTTTGCTTTTATTTATACCTTCCCTAACCTATATTGTATATATATCCTGTATATATAACTAAATATAAATTAAAAGAAAAACAAATATAAAATATAAAAGATAAAAAGGAAATGTAAAAATATAAAATTGAAAATCAAAATAAAATATATAAAATCAAAAATAAAATAATAAAAAATAAAAACCCACAGAAAGAACATATAGACAATCGCTTTTGTGCATTTATTTTCCCAATTTATCCTGCTTGCTCCTTGTGTTCAACACTCTACACATACTTGCACACTATACACCTCTTTCTTGTAGAGTTAAATAAAATAAATTTTAACTCCACACATTTACATTTCATTGCTTGATTTATTTGTTGTGGGTTAATTGTTGACTAATTATGATTTCGTGAGTGGTCACCACAACGACTTTGTATCCGCCTTGTGTGAGACATATTTTGACCCTCCTAAAATCACGATCATCAATACCTATGTTGTAAACATATATATTTCTTTGTACGCGTAATAAACTATAAAAACCCCATAAAATGTGTATATATCTACTAAATAATGTTATAAATAAATAAATTATTTAAATAAGGTATTATATACATAAATAATAAAATACAAATACAAATACAAATACATAATATATAGAAATAAATACTTATAAACTAAGTATATAAATAATATACACTATTAAATAAGTTGATAAAAATAAATAAAAATCATCAAAAAATAGTTTAATAAATAAGAAACGGCTTTTATGTTTTGAGTTTTTATTAATAAAATTATTATTCTATTGTATTTTATCACTATCCCTATTTTTAGCCATGTTTTGTCTTTTAGCGGCAGGGTTTGTACCACTGGACCGTAGCTGGTTTCACCAATCTCTTCTCGCTGATGCTTTCCTTGTTTGACCTTGCATTCTTCATGAAAATTGTGAACCCAATATCTTTGATTCACGTCGACACATCACCTGGCATAAATCTCCATTGGGAAGTGCATAAACCCTAGTTAAACGAGGCCCTTCCTCAGCTCATTGTATAAAATCATCTCAACCGCTATCGTGCTTTGGGAGCTCCACCATCACAACCCTAAAATCTAAGATCGATGAGGATACTCATGACAGGAGGAAAGCCCCCGTGAGGTCGTCGGTGAGGATAAGGTGTGGTTTGAGACTCCCCATCATCGAGCTTCATCTTGATGTGAAAGTCTCGCTTCCCAGGTCGGTTATTGATTGAGGCATATCTGTAAGTTAGTTTTTAGCATAGTCTTGTCATTCTTAGTTTAGTTTAGCTTTTAGTTTTCCAGTATTTATAGTAATTTGTCTTTATTTCTAAAGATCAAAGTTTACTTGATAAATCTATGATTCATCACTCTTATTAATAAAAAATAGAGTTTTATCCCAAGAATTTTGGTTCATTTACATGTTAACTTCAGAAAATTAACTTCCATACACTCATAATTAATTGGCTCATTTTTACATTCATAGTCATCTTCATATATTCACCTAACTTCATGCATTTTTAATTAATTCATGCTAATTTCAATTGACCTAAAACCAACTCTATTGTGTACATATCACTGACTTTAATCCATGAAAAATCCTAGAAAATGCTAACTTGTTGATAACGAGGATTTTACGAGGGTCAAAAATACGCCCCGTACGAGACGGGGACGATCGTGTCGCTGAGGCGACCGCTCACAAAACCCTTGTTGATCAGCAATTAACCCACAACAAAGAATAAGCCAATTAAGTCCCAAAATTGTGAATTAACATTTATTACTCTACCATAAAAATGCATAGTGTGTAAGCATGTAGAGGTCGATCCACAGAGAGCAATCAAAATGAGTAGCCTATCGGTATTTATATACATCGAGGTCATTCTTAAATAAGTCATTTTTGTGGGTTTTTGAAGTTATATTATTATTTTTACATACATTTTTTTGTTTTTATGATTTTTATAATTTTTATTTTGTTTTTATAATTTATATATTTTTTACGTATATTTTTTTATATAATATAGATATATATACATACATACATATATATAAAGAGATATATTAGAGAAGAGGGAGGAGTAATATATAAGGATATGTATATGGATATAAATACTCAATATATACTAGATATAATATGTATATATATTTTTGGCTTTTTATATTTTTATAATTTTTTTGTTATTTTTCTGAATTTTATTAATTTTTATGTATTTTTAATTTAAAAAATGTCCCTAATATGGGACAACTTAATTAGACCGAAACTAAGTTGGGTTTTAAAATATAAAATAGGTCCAAAAATTACCCAAATTAATTTTAAGATGTAAATAAGAATATATAGATAATTATAAAATGGAAAAATATATTTTTGGTATTTTTCAAGGTTTATATATATATAGGATTTTGGAGCTTCTTGAAAATTTTATATTTTCTTTTTCTATTTTTAGGGTTTTTCATTTTTTGGACTTAATATATGTATAAATATACCATATATAATTTTTTTGTAATTTTTCAAAATGTTTTTATATTTTTTGGTATTTTCTAATTTAAACAGTGCAAAAATAGCTCATTTTTCATTTTTAATAATTAGGTAAAATGTTCAAAAATGCCAAACAAAAATACAGCGTGTATCTACAAGCTACAAGGAATTTACCATAATTTTTGTGAATTTTTTCGGAGCTAGCTAGGCATTTTTAATAAATACATGAAGCAAGTAAAATAAATCAGCCTAGCAGGGGTATTTTTGTAAATAAAAATAAAGGCAGGGGTCACAGTGGAAAAACGCCAAAATACATGAACGTATTCTGCAATTTTAAGGACTAAAACTAAATAAGCAAACCCGCCAGGACCCCCTTGCAATTTGACCATCACGTGGGACTACACGTGATCCGCACCCACAAGGACCAAAATGTAATTTCAGAAAGTTCAAGATCCTGGTTGCAACTTTGCACAAAAATAATACACTTGAAATTTTATTTTATGGACTGAAGATAAACATACAAACATACAGGGGGTCTTGTGCAATTTAACCACCTCACGTGGGACGACATGTGAGGTGACGTGGACTGGACCTAAGTGTGATATGAAAAATATACAGGGGGGTCCAAGCAAAATATCCACATTATTTTGAACTTCAACTTTTATTTACAGTAGTCAACAGTAAATACAAAAATGCAGGGGGTCAGATGTGAAATTTACCTCTTAAGTGGGCGCGGACGGACGGCGGAGGTGATTTCACTTGCCACGCGTCGCATATCCGACAACTGGTACCGGTTCACAGATGAAGGCTTCTGATTAGATCCGCCTCGCGGATCGGACGGTGATGGTTGGGCTTCGTCCGACGACTCTCGTTCAATCTGGGGCGCTCCTCCTGATCGGACGGTGATGAAGGTGTCTGGAAGAACACGGGAAGAACTCGTACTGGGCGAGCTTCGATCTTGAACCATGGGCTCCTCCAAGCTTCCCCCTCGCATCTGAGATGTTCTGATCGTAGCTGGAGGTGTCCCGCAGCTTCCGGTGGTCTTGGCATGGCTCCTGGAGGTCCAAGGAGCCCAGGCGAGGTCGATGAAGGTCAGGACCTCCAGGAGCCTCTTCCTGGATCGAATCGAGTCCAAAGGGCCTCGTTGCTTCATGTAACCTGCATAGGAAGAACCAGGGGGACGGGGGCTATCTCCTCGACCCTGGGTTTTGAAGCTTGGATGCAAGATGGGGTGAGGCGGAGGAGCTCCGACGATAGGCGGAGGTGGAGCTCCGATTCACAAGGACTGGGGGTCCTTAGTTGAACAAATACGGTCGAAAGATGGAGAAAATGATGGGGAACGAAGTGAGGTGAAAATGGTGATCAGAAATAGTGGGTATCACGGTGAAGAAGTCGCCGGAGCGGAGCTCCGGCGAACTTCAATTTAGCTATTTTACGCTACTCTACTGATCTAGAAGCTAAACTAAGAACGGGAATGAAATGCTGGAACTAAAATCTACTTAAAAAGCAAGGAAGAACAACTCTTATACCTGGGGGCCTCTAGGGAGCAGGACGGACGCCGGAGCTCCGCCGCGACAAAATTACCCCTCCTCTGGCCGATTCACGTTGCTGGAATGCTCCTCCTGTCACAAGGAACCTCCCAGGAACGAATCCAAGGCTTTTGGATGGATGGAAATTGGCCAAATTTGAGGAGGAGGTCGGGGCTCTTTATTTATAGACATCGCCGGTGCCCTTATTGACCGGGGTCTGTGGATGAATCTGGTGAGCAAATCATTGATCTAAGATATCGACGGGCATCAGTGATCATTAGGGACGATTTCTTTCGAAGGAAGCGAGCTCGATCGATGGACGAGACGCCCGCAAAAAAGGGGAGAA
Organism: Ottelia alismoides; assembly: GCA_037367405.1. Taxonomy (NCBI): domain Eukaryota; kingdom Viridiplantae; phylum Streptophyta; class Magnoliopsida; order Alismatales; family Hydrocharitaceae; genus Ottelia; species Ottelia alismoides. The sequence continues at coordinate 1,385,487 of JAZKJV010001342.1, read as the reverse complement.
GATGGGCTCGGAGACAGATTTGATGGGCGGAGACACGGATGGGACAGTTGACCGGAGGTCAACGGTCCGCTGCCCCTGATTGGTCCACGTAGGACACTACGGGACAAAACATGGGGGTTTATTCGAAAATAATTTATTTAACATAATAAATGATTTTATTAGAATTTATTATAACATAAAAAAATTATTAAATAATGTAGTATTTATTTATGATTTTTATTTATTTTTTTGATGAATTTTATTATGACTTTATTTTAATGATGTATTTATAAGTGTATTTACATGTATTTTGTATAATCTATTTTTATTTTGTATATTTTTATTTTATTATTTTACTTTATTATTTTATATAATTATAACTTATTTTTGTGAGTGCAAATATATTTTTATTTTATTTTTATGAGTTTATTTGCATTTTTAACTAAATAGGGATGTGATTTGCATGGGTATAGGTATAGGTGTTTTGCCTATGTTTTGAGATAGATTTATTTTATTTGTACATTTCTTCTTGGTTTAATTCTAGTTTTACTGTACACATCTATTATAAATAATGTATATAAATTTAGAAAAATATGAATTTGTAAAAATAATAGGTAATAAATAAACTGAATATTTTAATCGGTATTATGCACAATAGAGGCCCAAAACCTAACTTTCACAGATGATCTCAGAAAATTGTGAAACCAATTTTATTAAATAGTTCTTGAAAAGCTATATACAATTAAAGGTGAATTTGGAGGATTTTGAGTTTTTATTTGCAAGATATGGGTATGTGAAGTTGAGATTTTGGCTTTTTATTCTGTGCATACAATGTACACTGTATATTATTTTTGCACAAACTTAATTTTGTATTTTTATTTACACTTTTATCTACAACTTTCATGTACAAAATATTTTTATTTGATGAATAGATAATTAAATATAAAATGGGTGTCAAAATGCATAAATGAATGATTAAATAATTGAGGTATCTATTGTATTATTGGCCCTTATCTCCCCCTACTTTATTCCTTGTCGACCAATTCCATTCTGGACTTGGTCTCGGGGTCAGGGTCATAAAATATTTGCAATATTTTATTCCTTTTTCTTTTCTTCTCTTTATTCTATAATTTTGGCATTAAAAACCTTATTTTATGTACAATAAATACAATAAATAATGAATGCTAATATGTATAAATTGATGTTATTTACATGCATTTGCTGGGGTTTTGAGGCCAAAATGATAGAATAAAGGTGATGAAATGGAGATTCATCACCCCCCTATACTTGCCTTTGCTAGTCCCTAGCAAATACTTATGCAATAAGAAGAAAAAGAATAAAGAATAAAAAGAAAAGAAAAAGGGAATTGAAGAAGATAGAGTGAATAGGATAGCTTTCAGTGGAATATCTTGTCCTTACAAAATCAGAGTTTGGAGCTCGGGTTAGACCTTGGTGTGGAAATGTGTGTGGAACCTAGTCGGGAACCAAATTTAAAACACAACAGCCTTCAAGAGTCACAGAACTCGGTTCAAACCACCTCAATAGCCAGGTCAGAACTAGCCTACGTCATACGCAAATCCTTATGACTATGAAGCTGACTTGTACAGTGTAAGTGAGGGTGGCTCTCCCCAATTGAAATGACAAAGGAACTGACTTCTCCAGAATGACAACCCAATGATTCCCCAATCCAGCCCTCTACCGTCGAGGAGCGGGGTATTCCCTTCTAAGTTCAAGTGGCATCCAACTCAAGAGGAGGAGGGTGAAGAAGAGAATGGATGGTAGCCAGTTGATGAATCCGTGATTCATCACTCTAAAAGTTGAAAATAGAGCTTTGTTCCCGAGTAATTAGAGGCATATTTCTACTTATATTGCATAATTAGCATTCATGCATGCAAGCATAATATCTGCATATTAGCATTCATATTCGCATAAAATAAGAAGCCCAATTCACTTGTAAATATTCACTTGTATATTAGATAAAATACCTTATTTGTATATATTTTATGCTAACTCCAAATCCAATAAAACCAACTCTATTGTGTATATATTACTAACACTAATCAAAGGAAAATATCAAAAAAATATTAACTTGTAAAATTTTTTTTTGAAGGAAAAAAGGGTGCAGTACCGTAGAGGCAAGCACCCAAACCACAATCCGAATTAGGTCTACTCACTTTTAAATTGTCCAATAAAACCACAATCCAAGTTTGAAACTAGGAGCCTTAAAACGTACATATCTCTCTCATATGACCTCCGAATTAGGTCTACTCACTTTTAAAGTAATATACATTCAGAGACCTTCGAAACAATACCAATTTCATTAAAATCGGAGCTCGTATGCAAAACTTGAGTTTTGGGCCCCTTTTGTACATTGTATATAATGACCGTTTTACCCCTCTATTTTCTCATTTTATTTTCTTCATTATTAAAAATCCAAAAAAATTAGATTAAATTGTAAATATTCTCCTCATTTTTTCCTTAACTTTATTTTGATTTTTTCTCTTATTAAAATGACAAAAAAATTACAAAAGATAAAATACGGTATTTTATATCTATAAGGTACCACCCAAAAATACATTTTTGTACAGATGATTTCATTCGATTTTTGGCCCTTCACGAAAGTTGTAGATCTCGTCGAGACGAGCAATATTCGTGTTGACCACTTTTCTTTTCTTCTCTTTATTCTATAATTTTGGCATTAAAAACTTTATTTTATGTACAATAAATACAATAAATAATGAATGCTAATATGTATAAATTGATGTTATTTACATGCATTTGCTGGGGTTTTGAGGCCAAAATGATAGAAGAAAGGTGATGAAATGGAGATTCATCACCCCCCTATACTTGCCTTTGCTAGTCCCTAGCAAATACTTATGCAATAAGAAGAAAAAGAATAAAGAATAAAAAGAAAAGAAAAAGGGAATTGAAGAAGATAGAGTGAATAGGATAGCTTTCAGTGGAATATCTTGTCCTTACAAAATCAGAGTTTGGAGCTCGGGTTAGACCTTGGTGTGGAAATGTGTGTGGAACCTAGTCGGGAACCAAATTTAAAACACAACATCCTTCAAGAGTCACAGAACTCGGTTCAAACAACCTCAATAGCCAGGTCAGAACTAGCCTACGTCATACGCAAACCCTTATGACTATGAAGCTGACTTGTACATTGTAAGTGAGGGTGGCTCTCCCCAATTGAAATGACAAAGGAACTGACTTCTCCAGAATGACAACCCAATCATTCCCCAATCCATCCCTCTACCGTCGAGGAGCGGGGTATTCCCTTCTAAGTTCAAGTGGCATCCAACTCAAGAGGAGGAGGGTGAAGAAGAGAATGGATGGTAGCTAGTTGATGAATCCGTGATTCATCACTCTAAAAGTTGAAAATAGAGCTTTGTTCCCGAGTAATTAGAGGCATATTTCTACTTATATTGCATAATTAGCATTCATGCATGCAAGCATAATATCTGCATATTAGCATTCATATTCGCATAAAATAAGAAGCCCAATTCACTTGTAAATATTCACCTGTATATTAGATAAAATACCTTATTTGTATATATTTTATGCTAACTCCAAATCCAATAAAACCAACTCTATTGTGTATATATTACTAACACTAATCAAAGAAAAATATCAAAAAAATATTAACTTGTAAAATTGCCTAATAAAACCACAATCCAAGTTTGAAACTAGGAGCCTTAAAACGTACATATCTCTCTCATATGACCTCCGAAATAGTTCTACTCACTTTTAAAGTAATATACATTCAGAGACCTTCGAAACAAGACCAATTTCATTAAAATCAGAGCTCGTATGCAAAACTTGAGTTTGGGCCCCTTTTGTACATTGTATATAATGACCGTTTTACCCCTCTATTTTCTCATTTTATTTTCTTCATTATTAAAAATCCAAAAAATTAGATTAAATTGTAAATATTCTCCTCATATTTTCCTTAACTTTATTTTGATTTTTTCTCTTATTAAAATGACAAAAAAATTACAAAAGATAAAATGCGGTATTTTATATCTATACGGTACCACCCAAAAATACATTTTTGTACAGATGATTTCATTCGATTTTCGGCCCTTCACGAAAGTTGTAGATCTCGTCGAGACGAGCAATATTCGTGTTGACCACTTTTCTTTTCTTCTCTTTATTCTATAATTTTGGCATTAAAAACCTTATTTTATGTACAATAAATACAATAAATAATGAATGCTAATATGTATAAATTGATGTTATTTACATGCATTTGCTGGGGTTTTGAGGCCAAAATGATAGAATAAAGGAGATGAAATGGAGATTCATCACCCCCCTATACTTGCCTTTGCTAGTCCCTAGCAAATACTTATGCAATAAGAAGAAAAAGAATAAAGAATAAAAAGAAAAGAAAAAGGGAATTGAAGAAGATAGAGTGAATAGGATAGCTTTCAGTGGAATATCTTGTCCTTACAAAATCAGAGTTTGGAGCTCGGGTTAGACCTTGGTGTGGAAATGTGTGTGGAACCTAGTCGGGAACCAAATTTAAAACACAACAGCCTTCAAGAGTCACAGAACTCGGTTCAAACAACCTCAATAACCAGGTCAGAACTAGCCTACGTCATACGCAAACCCTTATGACTATGAAGCTGACTTGTACAATGTAAGTGAGGGTGGCTCTCCCCAATTGAAATGACAAAGGAACTGACTTCTCCAGAATGACAACCCAATGATTCCCCAATCCATCCCTCTACCGTCGAGGAGCGGGGTATTCCCTTCTAAGTTCAAGTGGCATCCAACTCAAGAGGAGGAGGGTGAAGAAGAGAATGGATGGTAGCCAGTTGATGAATTCGTGATTTATCACTCTAAAAGTTGAAAATAGAGCTTTGTTCCCGAGTAATTAGAGGCATATTTCTACTTATATTGCATAATTAGCATTCATGCATGCAAGCATAATATCTGCATATTAGCATTCATATTCGCATAAAATAAGAAGCCCAATTCACTTGTAAATATTCACCTGTATATTAGATAAAATACCTTATTTGTATATATTTTATGCTAACTCCAAATCCAATAAAACCAACTCTATTGTGTATATATTACTAACACTAATCAAAAAAAAATATCAAAAAAATATTAACTTGTAAAATTGCCCAATAAAACCACAATCCAAGCTTGAAACTAGGAGCCTTAAAACGTACATATCTCTCTCATATGACCTCCGAATTAGGTCTACTCACTTTTAAAGTAATATACATTCAGAGACCTTCGAAACAAGACCAATTTCATTAAAATCGGAGCTCGTATGCAAAACTTGAGTTTTGGGCCCCTTTTGTACATTGTATATAATGACCGTTTTACCCCTCTATTTTCTCATTTTATTTTCTTCATTATTAAAAATCCAAAAAAATTAGATTAAATTATAAATATTCTCCTCATATTTTCCTTAACTTTATTTTGATTTTTTCTCTTATTAAAATGACAAAAAAATTACAAAAGATAAAATGCGGTATTTTATATCTATAAGGTACCACCCAAAAATACATTTTTGTACAGATGATTTCATTCGATTTTTTACCCTTCACAAAAGTTGTAGATCTCGTCGAGACGAGCAATATTCGTGTTGACCACTTTTTGATCTAACCTCTTCTATTATTTCTTTTTGATTGTTGTTTACATTTAGTTGTGAAATTTCTTGGAGCGACATGTTGCAGCTCCGGAAGCCGCCACGTGTCAACTTAATAGATTTTGCAATTAATTAAATAAACGCCACATGGCCGCATCCAAGCGCGCCAAGTGGCTTCATCTCATTTTACATCCACCCATTCTTCCCCACTTCTCCCTTGACTTAAGGGAGAAGTTAACTCCTCCACGCTTCACACCCCACCCCCCTCCACCTTCTCCATATCTCCTACAACTGCCTCCTCCTCCTCCTCCTCCTCCTCTTTATAATCTCTCCATCTCCAACACTCTTTCCCATCCGCCATTCTAGAGAAGTATAGGCCCAGCTCGCTCCTCCCCCTTGGTGACAGCTCCGGGTGTGGAGCTTGAGTCGACGACGACCTTTGCGCTTTAGGCGAGATCCAAGGGATCTTCCCTTGTTGCAGCTCAAACGAGAGTTGCTCGAGCTCCTTCCTTGCCGTGAAGAAGAGCGAAGACCTGCTGGACTTTCTACCTAGCAATCCTAGGCATCCGTCCATCCCTCCATGTAACATCTTCTTCTTTTTCTTCATTACACCCCACTCTCTCTCTCTTCAATTCATCACCTTCCTCCCACTGATTCACAAAACAAATCGCACTTTCACGGACAAATCACACGTTGCGAAAGCAATGGTGATTTTTTATTTATTTTTCGGACCAAATTTCCTCAATCAATTAATCCAAAATTTAAGTCCACTAAACAAATGCATGAGAATCCTTTGTTTGCAACAGGGGATCATTTGTGAACTTTGACTCTCTCTCTCTTCTTCCTTTCTTCTTCCTCACACGCTCCCACCAACAGCACCGTCGACCCTTGGCCGTGTGTCGGCCGTCCCCCTAGCCGTCAACGACGCTCGCCGCCCAAGCATCTCCGGCCACCCCCTTCAACGCAGGCCTCCTCCCCGTGCGCCACATCACCAACCACACACCGCCGCCAAGACGCCAGCTGTAGCCGCCCACGACCTCGCGCAATCACCGCCGGCCGCCTCCACCAACACCGCCCCTCCCTCATGCGGGTGGCCCACGCCACCGCCACACCACGCACGGGCCACACGCAACCAACCCAACATCAGTGCGCGACGCGAGGTGCGCCGCCCATCCTCCAACGCCCCCACGTGTCAGCCCCTCGACGCGTGTGCGACCTCCTCGCTGCGCGATCAGCGCCCACCGCCGCCACCTCCTCGCGTCGCCCTGCCGTGGCCGCTCAAGAAGAAGCTCCTCCATCCCCTGTTTCAAGCCAAGAAGAAGAGGGAGTTCTATCGGATAATAAGACAAAAGGGAATTTGCAAAGGGGACACTTGCACCCCTTTGCAAGTTCTTAAAAAAATTCAACTTTGCGGTAATTTCATTCAAGTCCCTGCATTGCATTCATAACATTTGTCATTTATTTTCGTTGCACTCATACCCTTGCATTTGCACGTTTATTTTGTTGTCATTCTATCATCAATTTTTAATTCCAAAAGTTGCATTGTGTAGCATAGCTCTTGTCCTACCATTTTAGCATTTATTTGTATTTTTTTGATTTGCAGAATATTTATGGAAATTAATTTGGTGAAAATTGCAATATTTTGCCTATGTTGATTGATTAATTTATTGTGCATTGTCTGCTTATCGAAAAATCTCTTAAAAATCATCATTGATAAATCTCAGTCTATGCTACAACATACCCAAAAATCATCTAACTTGCACGTAGAGTTTGTCTTAGAAAAATCATTTAGTAGAATCCTTAATCGATTTTTAATTAATCAAGCGTGAAGTGTTTTGACGAAATTTAAGTTGATTTGAATAGCTCTTAATTAGATCTATTTGGATTAATTTTGTTTCTGAGAAATATCATCGTTTGGTAATTATTAAAATTGATTTAGTCATTTTCACTAAAGTCTACATATTGTATTATCCGTGCATCTAAAAATTACAAAAAATTTATTATAGCTTAATTTCACCATAATCATCATCTGGCCAAGTTTCATAATTTTTGGAATTAATTTGACCATATTTCTGATTTAACTTGTAAGTTGGCCTGATTTTCCATGAGTCTTGCATAAAAAAATCAAAAAAGACCAAAAATATTCCCTCTGAAAATCGAACATTGGAAATTTGCTTCGAATCTACCTAAGGAGACAGCTGCCACCTTGAGTTCGACCTTGGACTTCCACCAAGTAAAAAAATTGCCGCTCGAAATTAATTTAAAGTGGTTTTTGACTCGCTCTCGTTATCCGACTGCAACGACATTACTAATTAATTTGAACATTAATTTGCTCGAATTAACAAGGGTAGCGGGAAGCATTATCAAAATGGCGCCGTTGTCGGGGAGGCACGGCTTAGGTTAATTTGCAATGAAATTCTGATTGTCTGATTTTATATCCCCGGGTAGTCTAACCCCCGGTTTTTCTTGTAAATATTTCTCTGTCTATTAAATTTTAGCATTTGTGTGTCGTTCTCTATCTGACCTCAACTTGTTTTTGTGCGAGGGACGCCGGAATTGCATACGCTTCGAGGAACCTGCATTTTAATTTGTTTGATAGATTTGAGAGAATTTGTACATTTATTTATTTCCACATTTTTTCGCATCATTTCCAGCGGTTCCCGTTTGGGTTCTCACGTGTGTAAAAATAGTGGAACCGTGTCCCCGTGTGCTGTATGGTTTGAATTGTAACTTAGGCTTGCACTAGCGGTTCCTTGAGCTACTTTAGGAATTGCTTGTGCTCGTAATTTTTAGGACCACACATACACTTAAAAGACGCACCTAGACCGCAGATCTAGTCAAATAAACCTGTTCTTCACTCGTAATAGAACTGCCTGTCTAGGAGCGGATTTTGTCGTCTGCATTTGCTTGTAGTGTAAAATTTCAATACTGCTTTGCATCCTGCATAAAAGCGAAGGGATCACTGTAAGTCTTCTTAACTCAGCATACGCATCATTGTTTTTCGTGCATCGGCTTTTCTCGATTTCCCCTTCAGTTTTTCAATCTCAAATTAAACGGAAATTGGGACTGGATAATAGGCGTGCTGTGTGGTTGGACTAAAAAGTGAGAACTTAACTTAAAACTCCTCTAGGGAGAGTACTGCATCTCAACCTAGTCTGGTGGTGTTGAAGTCTAAGGCCAGGACACCGTGGGTTGCAATAATACTTCAAAAGAGGGATAGTCTACTGGCTCAAGAGGAAAAACTCCTGATGTATATGTTGCACCTTGTATATAGTTCCAAAAGAAAAAGAAAAAAAAGAGAAAAAATGCAAGAACTCCAAAAAAATAGACAAGCCAGAAATTAAAAAAAAGTTATTGCCTGTCGGAGTATGTATATTAGCAAGAAGTCTGCAGCTGGATGACTTGGCTACACTGGTCAGGCATCCCGGGATAGGTAGCTACACTGGCCATCGTCCATTCTTTTCTCTACCCTCTCCTCTTGAGCTGGTCGCACTTGAACTTAGAAGGGAATACCCCGCTCCTCGAGGAAAGAGTTGCTAGACCGGGTTATTGAGTTACCTTTTTAGAGATGACTGCTTCTGAGCCATTTCTGATGTGGAGAGTTACATTTCACTTACACAGTACAAGTAAGAATCATAGTCATCAGAAATTTGCGTTTGAGGATTTGTTCTGACCTGACTGTTGAGGCATCTTGAATAGAAGACTTGTGGAACTTGAAGTCTGTTAGGTCTTAAGTTCAGATCCCAATAAGGTTCCGCCACACAATTAATCCAAAGGTCAAGTCAAGCTCCATTTTCAACTTTTGCTCATGACCTTGGTATGGAACCCAATCTCATTTCACTCTTGCATTTCATTTTAGTTGCTCGGGGACGAGCAAGGTTTAAGTATAGGGGGTTGATGAATCTGTGATTCATCACTCTAAAAGTTGAAAATAGATCTTTGTTCCCGAGTAATTAGAGGCATATTTCTACTCATATTGCATAATTAGCATTCATGCATGCAAGCATAATATCTGCATATTAGCATCCATATTCGCATAAAATAAGAAGCCCAATTCACTTGTAAATATTCACCTGTATATTAGATAAAATACCTTATTTGTATATATTTTATGCTATTCCAAATCCAATAAAACCAACTCTATTGTTTATATATTACTAACACTAATCAAAGAAAAATATCAAAAAAATAATAACTTGTAAAATTGCCCAATAAAACCACAATCCAAGTTCTAAACTAGGAGCCTTAAAACGTACATATCTCTCTCATATGACCTCCGAATTAGGCTACTCACTTTTAAAGTAATATACATTCAGATACCTTCGAAACAAGACCAATTTCATTAAAATCGGAGCTCGTATGCAAAACTTGAGTTTTGGGCCCCTTTTGTACATTGTATATAATGACCATTTTACCCCTGTATTTTCTCATTTTATTTTCTTCATTATTAAAAATCCAAAAAAATTAGATTAAATTGTAAATATTCTCCTCATATTTTCCTTAACTTTATTTTGATTTTTTCTCTTATTAAAATGACAAAAAAATTACAAAAGATAAAATGCGGTATTTTATATCTATAAGGTACCACCCAAAAATACATTTTTGTACAGATGATTTCATTCGATTTTCGGCCCTTCACAAAAGTTGTAGATCTCGTCGAGAGAGCAATATTTGTGTTGACCACTTTTTGATCTAACCTCTTCTATTATTTCTTTTTGATTGTTGTTTACATTTAGTTGTGAATTTTCTGGGAGCGACATGTGGCAACTCCGGAAGTCGCCACGTGTCAACTCCATAGATTTTGCAATTAATTAAATAAACGCCACATGCCGCATCCAAGCGCGCCAAGTGGCGTCATCTAATTTCTCATCCACCCATTCTTCCCCACTTCTCCCTTGACTTAAGGGAGAAGTTAACTCCTCGACACTTCACACCCCACCCCCCTCCACCTTCTCCATATCTCCTACAACTGCCTCCTCCTCCTCTTTATAATCTCTCCATCTCCAACACACTTACATCCACCATTCTAGAGAAGTATAGGCCCAGCTCGCTCCTCCCCCTTGGTGACAGCTCCGGTTGTGGAGCTTGAGTCGACGACGACCTTTGCGCTTTAGGCGAGATCCAAGGGATCTTCCCTTGTCGCAGCTCAAACGAGAGTTGCTCGAGCTCCTTCCTTGCCGTGAAGAAGAGCGAAGACCTGCTGGACTTTCTACCCAGCAATCCCAGGCATCCGTCCATCCCTCCAGGTAACATTTTCTTCTTTTTCTTCATTACACCCCACTCTCTCTCTCTCTCTCTCTCTTCGATTCATCACCTTCCTCCCACTGATTCACAAAACAAATCGCACTTTCACGGACAAATAAGCAACGGTGATTTTTATTTATTTTTTGGACGAAATTTCCTCAATTAATTAATCCAAAATTTAAGTCCACTAAACAAATGCATGAGAATCCCCTGTTTGCAACAGGGGATCATTTGTGAACTTTGACTCTCTCTCTCTCTTCTTCCTTTTTTCTTCCTCCACGCCACACGCACACACTCCCACCAACAGCACCGTCGACCCTTGGCCGTGTGTCGGCCCTCCCCCTAGCCGTTAACGACGCTCGCCGCCCAAGCAACTCCGGCCACCCCCTTCAACGCAGGCCTCCTCCCCGTGCGCCACATCACCAACCGCACACCGTTGCCAGGACGCCAGTCATAGCCGCCCATGACCTCGCGCAATCACCGCCGGTCGCCTCTACCAACACCGCCCCTCCCTCGCGCGGGTGGCCCGCGCCACATTCTACACTACGCACGGGCCACGCGCAACCAACCCAACAGCAGTGCGCGACGCGAGGTGCGACGCCCATCCTCCAACGCCCCCACGTGTCAGCCCCTCGACACGCGTGCGACCTCCTCGCTGCGCGATCAGCGTCCGCCGCCGCCACCTCCTCGCGCCGCCCTGCCGTGGCCGCTCAAGAAGAAGCTCCTCCATCCCCTGTTTCAAGCCAAGAAGAAGAGGGAGTTCTATCGGATAATAAGACAAAAGGGAATTTGCAAAGGGGACACTCGTACCCCTTTGCAAGTTCTTAAAAAAATTTTAACTTTCCGGTAATTTCATTCAAGTCCCTGTAATGCATTCATAGCATTTGTCATTTATTTTCATTGCACTCATACCCCTGCATTTGCACGTTTATTTTGTTATCATTCTATCATCAATTTTTAATTCCAAAAGTTAGCATTGTGTAGCATAACTCTTGTTCTACCATTTTAGCATTTATTTGTATTTTTCTGATTTGCAGAATATTTATGGAAATTAATTTGGTGAAAATTGCAATATTTTGCCTATGTTGATTGATTAATTTATTGTGCATTGTCTGCTTATCGAAAAATCTCTGAAAAATCATCATTGATAGATCTCAGTCTATGCTACAACATATCCAAAAATCATCTAATTTGCACGTATAGTTTGTCTTAGAAAAATCATTTTGTAGGATCCTTAATCGATTTTTATTTAATCAATCGTGAAGTGTTTTGACGAAATTTAAGTTGATTTGGATAGCTCTTAATTAGATATATTTGGATTAATTTTGTTTCTGAGAAATATCATCGTTTGGTTATTATTAAAATTGATTTAGTCATTTTCACTAAAGTCTATATATTTTATTATCCGTTCATCTAAAAATTACAAAAAAATTATTGTAGCTTAATTTCACCATATTTCATCATCTAGCCAAGTTTCATAATTTTTGGAATTAATTTGACCATATTTCTGATTTAACTTGTAAGTTGGCCTGATTTTCCATGTCTTGCATAAAAAATCGAAAAAGACCAAAAATATTCCCTCTGAAAATCGAACATTGGAAATTTGCTTCGAATCTACCTAAGGAGGCAATTGCCACCCTGAATTCGACCTTGGACTTCCACCAAGTAAAAAAATTGCTGCTCGAAATTAATTTAAAGTGGTTTTTGATTCGCTCTCGTTATCCGACTGTAACGAACATTACTAATTAATTTGAACATTAATTTGCTCGAATTAACAAGGGTAGCGGGAGGCGTTATCACCAGTGTAGCTCCCTATCCTGGGATGCAAGACCAGTGTAGTCAAGTCATCCAGCTGCAGGCTCACATGGTATAACTTTGATGCTCCGACTTGCTTACTCTCTATACAACATATATACATACTCCGACAGGCACTTTTATTTTTATTTTCAAGCCTGTCCATTTTTTTTCAACATACTATTTACAACAACATTTACATAAGGACTTTTTCCTCTTGAGCCAGAAGACTATCCCTCTTTTGAAGCTTTATTGCAACCCGCACTCTCCAGTCATTCGACTTCATTGAAACTAGACCAAGTTGGGGTGCACTTCCCTCCCTAGACGAGGACGAATGTTTCCACCCGTTTGCGTCTCATACTGGCAAATCCAACCCCCTCACCACTCCAACTGAATTGAGCCAAGTGAAAGGTGCAAGTGTCCAAGTTAGGTCGCGACCGACAAGAGTCATACGTGTGTTTCAAAAAGTTCTAGTTAGTTCACTGAGGTGACTTGAACCCAGCCCTGATTTCTCAAAGAATTAAGTCTGAATAGACCTGAAGTACCTTAAACCTAGTTCCCATAAGGTTTTTGTGCAGTTAAGTGCGACAAGGTCCAACCAAGCTCCAATCTTTGACTTTATTGGACTAGTTCAATCATCAAGCTTAAGAAAAGAATATGAATGCTATGTAGATGCTATTTACAAATATGCAAAGAATAATGCATTTTTTCAAAGAATTTGAAACAAAGAGAAAATTTGTATAAAGAGTTTACAAATAAAAGAATTTTGGCACCGAAAATATAGAATATGTACAACTATTTACACGGACGTGCCGCTTTATTTTATAAGACTTAAAGAATTTTAAAGCATTTACAGGTTTTAACAAAGTGATTTATTTAGGTGTATATACAATTGATACAGAATTTTATGTATTTTATTTATTATGATGCTTTTAGTCTTCAAATTTTATTAAAAGTCATTTTGAAAACTATAGTACAAAATAATTAATTTTTTTTGCAAATATTTACAATCATTTGAAAGCCATTTTGCAAAGATTTTGCAAGCACTATATACATTTTCGAAATATTTTTACAAACATTTTCAAAATCATTTGCAAATAGGTTTTCAAATCCTTTATTTCACATGAATAAAAGAATTTTTGCAATCAAAATATTTTTACAAAGGTTGAAATTGTTTCACAAAAAGTTTTCCAAATAGTTCACACCATTTTTCAAATCATTTTGCAAAACTGTTTAACCTGATTTATTAATCAGTATATACAAAGAGCAGAAACTTATTTGTGCTCTTATAAGTTTTATTTGGAATTGTTGCTTGTTTTTGCGTGAGATATGTCTGTGTATACTCCTCAGCCTTATTTTGAAAATCGTTTGAAAAAGATTTTGAAAACCATAGTCTAAAATATTTTTACAAACCTGTACACACATTTGAAAATCATTTTGTAGAAGTTGTTCACATAGTATAGGTTTTTCAAAATAATTTTACAACCATTTTCCAATCATTTGCAAACTACTTTTCAACATTTTGATTTCACGCAAAGAAAATAATTTTGCAATCAAAAATATTTACAAAGATTGAAAACTTTTTACAAACCTTTGAAAAGTTTTCACAAAGAGTTTCAAATCTTTTACAAAGCTATTTTTTCCTGATTTATTAATCAGTATGTAAGAATCTGAGGAGCTCATAGTCATCTTTTATTATAGTAATAGTGATACTTTTACCATTACTTTTAGCTTGGGGCAGTATTTTATTTACAGTATGAGTTATGGCTTATAGTATATACATGGTATATACGACCCTCCTATACTTAGCTTGAGCTATGTCCTCATAGATCGAAGAGAAAAGCAAAGACATAACTCGTACTGAGTATAGACAAATTGGAGGAACATATGAATAAGAAATGAATGAATGAGCAGTTGACAGTCCCCCCTATACTTAGGATCAAGTAATCCGAAGTATAGCGGACTGTACATAAAGCAGGGAGGGTCAAGGGTGAGAATAAACAGATCGTACTCCGAATGTCTCCCCCTATACTTAGGGTAAGATAGCCCTAAGTATAGACAAGAAGAGGAGACAATGGAGAGGATCAAAGAATAAAAGAACTCGAGGTGCACATCCCCCCTATACTTAGGACAAAGTGCGTCCTAAGTATAGAAAACAGACAAAAAGGGCATCACCTTTTGATAAAATAGAAGAGAAAAGAAGAAGAGAAGAAGAAAGTCAGATGAACAGTTTTTGAGGTGCAGTGTCTGAATTTTCTGATGCTGTGGAGATGTCGTTATGGTGCAGAAGCTGAATAGAATCGACAACGGCCAAGAATGTATCTGGTTCGAGGTAAGGCTTCAGGAGTTGACCGTTGACGACGAATGGTTGTGCGTCAGGAGACAAATCTGATATGGCAATGCTTCCATTGTCACGCACTTCACGAACTTGGAATGGCCCTGTCCACTTACTCTTTAATTTTCCCGGGAATATCCGCAACTTTGCATCAAATAGACACACCTTCTGTCCAACTTCAAAGGTCTTTCGTCTGATGTGCCGGTCATGCCAGCGTTTCACCTTGTCCTTGTACATCAATGTGTTATCGTATGCATAGTCTCGGAACTCCAGGAGTTTGTTAAAATCATCCTTTCTTTTCTGACCACTTTTTCGTGAGTCCAAATTGCACATGTTAATTGCCCATAAAGACTTGTGAATTAATTCTACGGGCAGATGGCACAGCTTCCCACATACAAGACGATAGGGCGACATGCCCAAGAGAGACTTGTAGACGGTTCTGTAAGCCCAGAGAACTGAGTCCAAGAGTTGAGACCAGTTCTTTCTATCCGACCGTACAAGTTTCTGCAAGATCATCTTAATTTCTCTATTTGACAATTCGACCATGTCATTGGTCTGAGGATGGTAAGGAGATGCATCACGATGGTCGATGTCGTACTCCTTCTTTAGTTTCTTGACCTCTTTGTTGATGAAATGGCTACTCCCATCTGATATGAGAACCTTCGGAATCCCGAACCGCGAGATGATGTTCTTCTTCAAGAACTGACACACTGTTCAACTGTCGGCGGCTCGAGCGGGAATAGCTTCAACCCAACGACTCACGTAATCGACGGCAAGAAGGATGTGCTCAAAACCTTGACTATTAGGGAAAGGTCCCATGAAATCAATGCCCCACACATCGAAAACATCTGCTATCTGAATGATTTTTAGGGGCATCGAATCTTTTGCAGTTAGCGTACCCTTCAATCTCTGACAGTTAATGCATCGTTTGACAAATTCTGCTGCATCCTTGAATAATGTCGGCCACAGAAGCCGCATTGAAGTACCTTGGCTGCCGTACGGTCTCCAGAGTGATGTCCACCAGATTCGAGCGAGTGACAATGCTCGAGGACACTATAATGCTCCTCCTGAGGAATGCACCGACGCCAAATGCAATCTGCTCCTTCCCGGAATAAAAGAGGATCCTCCCATTGGTAGAAACAAATGGTCGACATAAACTTGTTCTTTTGATTCTTCGTCCAATCCGATGGTGTTACCCTCGAGGCGAGGTAATTGACTATATCAGCATACCAAGGGAGCGAATCCACTGCTAAAATTGATTCATCAGGAAAGGTTTCTGTGATGGTTGCATTGTTCAGAGGAGGCTCTTGCTGCTCAATTCTGGAGAGATGGTCTGCTACCACATTTTGGACTCCGGGCTTGTCCTTAATTTCCAACTCAAATTCCTGGAGGAGAAGGATCCATCGAATCAGTCTCGGCTTGGCATCCTTCTTCTGCTGTAGGTACCGGATAGCAGAGTGGTCTGTAAAAATGGTGACTTTTGATCCAAGCAAATAGGATCTGAACTTCTCGAGGGCGAAAACCACGGCCAGCAACTCTTTCTTTGTCACAGTGTAATTTCTTTGCGCCTCATCTAATGTCTTGTTGGCGTAGTCAATGACATAGGGCACCTTTTCTTTCCTCTGTCCAAGAACAACCCTGACTGCAAAGTCTGACACATCAGTCATGATCTCAATGGGAAGAGACCAGTCCGGCGACTGTAGGATTGGAGCCTGAGTGATAAGCTCCTTTAGCTTATTGAAGGCAAGGAGCACATGATCATCAACGTTAAATTCTGTCTCCTTGCATAAGAGTTCAGTCAAAGTTCGGGCGATGCGGCTAAAGTCCTTAATGAATCGTCTGTAAAATCCCACATGCCCCAGGAATGACCTTATAATCTTGACTGACTGAGGTGGCTCCAGATTGGCAATAACATCCACCTTTTCCAGGTCGACTTCCATGCCACGTTTGGAAATGACATGACCCAGCACAATGCCTTCGGTGACCATAAAGTGGCTCTTTTCCCATGAAAGCACTAAATTGGCTCTCCTGCATTTCCAAAGCACTCGGTCTAGGTGCTCAAGACAAGAATAAAAACTATCACCATAGACGGAGAAGTCGTCCATGAACACCTCGAGAAAACTGCCGACCATCTCGGCGAAAACTGCTAGCATGCATCTTTGGAATATTGCAGGTGCATTGCATAATGCAAAGGGCATCCTCTTGAAGGCATAGGTGCTGAACGGGAAAGTGAAGGTAGTCTTCTCTTGATCTTCAGGAGCGATTGCCACTTGGTTGTACCCGGAATACCCATCCAAAAAAGCAGAAGAACTCCTTGCCTGCTAATCTTTCCAGAACTTGACCAATGAACGACAAGGGGAAGTGGTCCTTCTTAGTTGCTGCATTAAGCCGACGGTAGTCAACACACACCCGCCAGGATGTTGGTACCTGAGTGGATATTTCCTCTCCTTTGTCATTGGTAACACGGTAAGCCCGGATTTCTTCGGAACTACATGCAGTGGGCTTACCCATTTTGAATCGGAGATGGGATAGATGAAGCCTGCGTCACACCATTTCGTGATTTCTTTCATGACGACGTCTCGGAGGTTTGGATTCAGCCTTCTTTGGAATTCTCGGGACGGCTTGGTGTCTTCTTCCAGGTAAATGTGGTGTGAACACAAGGCTGGATTTATCCCATGGAGATCTGATACACGCCAACCAAGTGCCTTGCGGTTCTTTTCTAGAACCTCGAGAAGTCGAGCTTCCTGTTCCAGATTCAGCCTGCTGCTGATGATGACCGGATGCATGTGTTCTTCACCCGCGAGGAAAGCATACTTCAGACCTGCTGGAAGTGGCTTGAGTTCTGGTTTCAATTGAGCTGACTTATCGGTCATTGCTGATACTGCGCTGGTGGTGGAATGTGCTTCGTAGAGGGAGATACTGTCCTCAGTATGATGTTGAGACCTTGATGATGTGTCGAACTGTTCTGCATTATGCTCATGGTGTTCGGACTGGAGTAAATTCTCGGAATCACATAGATGCGCCTGCATCTGAGAATCTGTCTCCCCGGAATCATCGGAGCATAAGACAACTGTGCTTTCCAAGTCCTCCTCAAGAGTGAGGATTTCTCGGGTCCATGCATAATTCAATGATAATGACGAGTCTCTGATCTCCTCAACAAAGTCACAGTCTGCTTCTGATACTGCATGGCTCTCATCAATCGTGGCGTTCGACTCTCTGATCATGTTTATAGTGATCTGTTTGTCGTTCGAGCTAAAAGTGATCTTGCCAGATCCGTAATCAACCATGGCGCCTGAGGTACGCAAGAATGGTTGACCGAGGATGATAGGGGTCTGGAGTAAGGGTGCGGGTGAGTCCATATCAAGGACTACAAAATCTACAGGGAATTGCATCTCCCGCACCTTTACCACAACGTCTTCCATAGACCCCGGGGCCGCTTGATGGATCGGTCAGCGAACTGGAGGACCATTTGTGTCTGCTTGAGCGGACCCAGCCCAAATTCTTGCGGTATTGATGATGGCAAAAGGTTTATGGAAGACCCACTGTCGAGGAGAGTGCGCTCGAAGACTTGATCGAAAATCTCGCAACTGATAAGAGGTTCTCCGGTGTCGTGTTTCTTCTATGGGAGGCTGCTGATAGCTGCAACAGTGGCCATGGAGAGCACGTGCTTTTCTACATCTCTACGTCTGTTCTCACGTGCCGGAAGACGTTTGTTGGTACATGCCTCCTTCAAGCCCCTTTTCACCGCAGGCATGTATTTCATGGCCTTGATCAAAGGTATCTCTAGGGTTAAATTATCTAGAATTTCCACAACTCCAGGATCAGACAATGCATTTTTTCGTTTTGCAATTTTTTTTGGATTTTTCTATTGCATGAGGAAAAGGAATATGTTCATATCTAGCAGGAAAAACAGAGTTCTTATTTACATCAAAATCATCGCCCACAGAATGTTGTGCATCCGGACTACAAAAAGGAGTACACAATGGATCTTGACATGCTGGTGCTGATGGGCGAGCAAAAGGTGAGGCATCTGTGCCGTCAGCTGGAGAGGCATCGGCTGCTGGCAGCTCCTCCAATGCTGGTGTGGCTGTGCTTTGACTGCACCCTTCTTTTTGGTCTTTTTGTTTTTGCTGATTTTTTTGTGATTTTTGTTGGTGAAGACGGTCGTGGCTGACAGCAGGAATGGCTTCTCCTTCTTATTCCTCCTCACCCACCCCTGTAGTTGGCACAGCTTATGCAGAAGATGACGATCCACCTGGTTCTTTATTCTCCTCATTCTTGATAGCATGTGGGGGCAAGGCCCTACCGCTCCTGAGAGTGACAGCATTAGAATAAACAATGTTATCATTTTCTGACTCTACAGACGCAGACAGAACATCACATTCTACCTGCTCTCTCTTTTTGGAGCTATTGGGGTTGGCTTCAACCTGAGCTGGAATGGTGGTCTTGGTGGCAGTCAGCTCGTCGAGCCTCTTGGTCATATCTGCTAGCCCTTTGACAAGTTGGGCCAAGCAATCCATGGTCGGGTTCACTGGAGTTGCCTCGGTGGATTCAGCGTGCAGACCACGCTGTTGTTGCATATGCTGGTGCTGAGGCTGTTGTTGGTGGTGCTAAGGTGGCACAGGAAGCTGAAGCTGTTGATAAGAAGGAGGAGGATACTGTTGGTACTGCTGAGGTGGAGCAGCTGCATACTGATGGAAAGGTTGTGGGTGATGGTATTGCTGCTGTTGATACTGATGATTCTGCCTCCATTGATTTGCATACTGGGGAGGCTGATGATACGGTGGCGGCGGCTGTGAGGACTGCCCAAAATGACCACCCTGAGGCTGGTGGTATTGCCGGTTGGCTGGTGGCTGACCCTGAGGTTGTCCCATAGGACGAGTCGGCTGTGCTTCGTGACTCCATACCCCGTTCACTTCCTGAACCAGGGGTGGTGGTGGGAATACCGAATCAGATCCCGATACAAACTCTGGTTGGTACACAACTATCTGCTGTTGCGGCTGGCCCTGGTCGGGTGCCTGCACGTAGTACACGTACTAGACTGCCGGTGGCTGCTGGCTCGGCTAAGGCTGATGTAGCGGTGGTTGCTCGTCTTTCCTCTCAACTGGAGCTTCTAATGGTGCTGCCGACTGAACAGAATTGATGGTGCCCACCAGCAATTCTAGCTGCTTCGTGATTTGATCAAGCTTGTCAAGGTTCTGAGTCCTCTTTTCGATCACTGAAAGTTTTTCGAGATCCTGTGATCGTTTCTCAATAATATCAACCTTCGAGAGATGGCCCCCGATGATGTTGACGTTGGAGCTCTCATCTCTCTCCGCCTCTCGGGACGCTGCCATGTGTACTTGTTTCTGGAGGATCTGGGGCTGCTTTTGGTATGCTTTTGATGAAGAGAGGGCAGCCTCTCCTTCGGCCATTTCCTCGAATATCTGCCATACTTCATCTTCATCTTTGTTGAAGTGTGAACCCCCACATGCTGCGTCAACGAGCCTTTGGCTCTCAATGTTCAGGCCCCCAAAGAAGTGTTGGACCAAACTGGTCTTCGGGATCTCATGATGGGGGAATTTCTCCTGCAGATCGGTGAATCTCTCCCATGCTTCATGTATGGACTCGTGGGCGCCATGGGAGAAATTGCTGATTCGGGCTCGCATCTGGTTGAGCCAGCCGAGAGGATAGTATTTGTGCAGGAAGGCGGACTTCAGTTCCTCCCAGGTGGTTACAACCTTCCCCAGATGGTTGACCCAATAGAGGGCCTTATCTTGCAGGCTGAAGGGGAATGCCATCATTTTGACAATGTCCAGAGGGACATTCGGATAGTGAGTAGTTCGACAGATGCGGGAGAATTGCTGCAGATAGATATACGGCTCTTCACTAGTGTTTCCATGGAAAGATGGGAGGAGAGCGAGAAACTAGGGCTTCAGCTCAAAGTGAGCATGCACCGGTAGGATGACGATCCCCTCGGTCATCTGGCTGTCTCCAGGATTATAGGTCTCCTTTAGTGTAGGTTTTGGTCTCCCATTTCCTTGCTCACTGATGAAGCCACATTTCATCATCTTTATTCTATCATTTTGGCATCAAAAACCCTAGCAAATGCATGTAAATATCATTAAATCCATCATCTTAGCATTCATTCATGTGCATCCAAATAGTGTATAAAATACTGTAATTAAAGCCAAAATTATAGAATAAATAAAAGAAAAGAAAAAGAATACAATATTGTAAATATTTTATGATCCGAAACCCCGAGACCTAGGCATCTTGATGAATAGGTCGACAAGGAATAAAGTAGGGGGAGATAAGGGCCAGAATACAATAAAATTCCCTTTTGATTTTATTCATTCTTTATTCATTTTAGGACCTATTTTTTATTCCACTTTTTATACCTCAAATAAAGAAACTTTGTACATGAAAGTTGTAGATAACTAAATAAATAAAAATACAAAATTGATTTCACTGAAAAAGAATGTACAGATAAAAAGTTATGGTCTGAATAAGATTCCAAAACTCCAACTTTCCAGACCCGTATCTGGCAAATAAAAACTCGAAATATACCAAACTCACCTTTAATTTATATAGCATAAAATAATCTATTTAATGGAGGTGGTTTCTTATTTTTCGGAGTTACGGTTTGAAAGTTGAGTTTTGGACCCTACTTGTATACTTGTACAGATAAAAAATTCATTTTCTTATTTATTCATTATTTTTATAATTTTATACTTTATAATTTTGTAAATATTATTTATAATATATATGTACAATAAAATCAGAATAAAAACCCAAGAGAAACATAAAATAAAAATACCTATATACCATACATAGGTATTCTACCTATATACATACTTGTATAAACTATACTTTTATTTTATTAAATATACGAATTATATCAGAAAAATAAAACAAAAATATATTTATGTGTATAAAATTATTATATAATTTTATAAAATAATAAATAACAATAAATAAATTAAAAGCATAAAATAAAGTAATAAAATACATAGGTATATGTACCTATATAGGGCTAAAAAGACAACTTGTAAAAATATACCTCATAAAAATAAATAAAAATCACTATAAAATACTTCATAAAAAATAAACATTTTTCATTTTATAATTAAAAATTAATAAAATCATTTTCGATTTTAAATGACTTTTTAAATCTTTTTTAGGACCTTTTTCCTAGTTGGTCCACGTGGACCAACCAGGGGGAAGTCGTAGTTGACCTCGGTCAACTGTCTGCCATAGGTCCTGTAGCTTCTGTCAGGCCTTGGTTCTCGACATTTTTTGTCGATTTTTCCAGGCCGATTCTTGCATTTTTTTCGTGTCGCAACCTTCAGAGCTTTTGACCCTCGATCTTTGGTCTTTCACGACCAGGGATTAGCTCGAGGATTGGGGCATCGTGTCGCCCGTTCTTTCTTGGTCTTTGGACCGCCCCAGTCACAAGGTCAAACCAAATATATGGAGCCCCGAACTTTCGATTTGAATTCGAACCCCTCAATCCATAGGATAGCTCCCATTCTTGTGCCCTAAAGCTCGAGGAAGGTGACAGCTTGCTCTTGAGCTCTTCAGATTGGTCGAGGACGCCTGAGGCGGCTCCAGCACCTCCCCCTTCGCCGGCGGTCGAGGTACTTCTTCCCTCCGGTCTACACCGTTGAGGCCGCCACTTCACCCATTTATTTTTCGTGCATCTTCTTTCTTTTAGCCTAAGGAGCAAAAGCCCTTTAGAAATTTTGAGTTCCATTGCGTGATTCGCCCAATCGATCTACCTCTCCGGAGCGCACCTCCGGCCAACTTCCCCCACGTCGATTTACGCTACACCTCCACCCTCGTGAGGTCCAGGTAGTTTGCCCTGGACCTTCTCACCCTTTTTGCAGGTCAAAGAGCCTTGATTCGAGCCTGGAGCAAGTTTTGAAGCCTCACCAGAGTTCACGAAGCTCCCCAGCTCCGCCACCCTCTCGCGAGCATCTCGGCCATCGCCAAGGCTTTTTGATGCTACCAGTAGCTAGAGGACGATTTCAGGAGGGCGCAACCCCATTTTGAAGCCCAAAGCTCGCTGGAGTGCAGATATCTGGAGCGAGGAAGATCGCCTCGCCGACGTTCTTCCTTGTTCTTCCTCCGTGCGCCTACACCGTCGGATCGGGGTGCGCCCTCCAGGCGCAGCAGCCACCGTTGGATCCGGGCCACGTCTCACCGTCCGATCCTCAGCCCAGATCTAATCGGGGCCTTCCACCGCCGAAGCATCATCGTGCAACGAGGGCTCGCCACGTGGCAAGTGGGAAGCCCTCCACCGTTGGATCGCGTGCGTAAGGGGTATTTTGCACCTCCACCCCTGTGACTTTTTGTATTTAATACTTAGTCCTTAAACTTTCTCCTGTAGTGTAAAATCTCTGTAATATTTGCATTTTGAACCTTGAGCGTATTCTATTTGCACTTACGTCCTTTGTCACGTCACCTCACGTGCCTGTGTGCGTGAGGGGAAGGGGTATTTTGCAAGGACCCCCTGAGGTTTGGTTATTTAACTTTAGTCCAGGAATTTTGTGATTAGGTGTAAAACTTTTGGGTATTTTGCATGATTGCCCCTGGGATTTTTGTATATTGCACTTAGGTCCTTGCCAGGTGCGTGTGTAGCACGTGCTGGGTTGGGAAAATTGTAAGCATACCCTTGTGGGTTCTAGAATTTAAATTTGGTCCATTAAATTGTCTATTTAGTGTATACTTTGCGTGAATATTGCATTTTGGCCCTTGGAGATTTTATATTTGCACATATACCCCTGTCAGGCCTTAATATTTTTGCTTGCTTGCTCTATTTATTTCATGCAGCATTTTAACTCTAAAAATTACCAAAAAAATCGCATAGGCTCGTGTTAACTTATAGATTCACGCCATATTTTTGCTTTGCATTTTTATTGCATTTTCATATTTATTAAAAATAAAAAACATGCATTTTTCATACTGTTTGCATTAGAAAACCCATAAAAATTATAAAAACATTTTGAAAAATTCCAAAAAAATTATATTTTGTGTGTTTTGTCATCTACTAGTGTCAGTCCAAAAACCACTAAAAATTGCAAAAAAAATTTTAAAAATTTGAAAACCTCTAAAAACTTCATAAAAATCTAAAAAATCATAGAAAATTCAAAAAAATATAAACTCAGTTGCTGTGTCTTCCTTATTTTACTGTCTATATTTTAAAATTAATTTGAGGAATTTTAGGTACTATTTATATTTTTCATCATCATTTTGATTTCGGCCAGCAACCTAGTCCACTGTTTTCCCTTATTTTGATATTTAAAAATACCAAAAACATTTTGAAAAACTCCCAAAAATCACAAAAATAGTGGAAAACTCTAAAAAGAGCAAAAAGATTTTATTTCCCCACTTTTGAGCATTTTTCACTATTTTTATAAATACCTTATCCCCTCTTGTCTTATATTGTATATATATATTCCTATGTTGAAAAAGAAAATATAAAAATTATAAAATATAAAAAGAAAATACAAAATCAGTAAAAGGAAAATCAAAATACAAAATACAAAATTAAAAAAAATATATAAAAATATAAAAAATTAAAAAACCCACAAAAACATTTGCTTTGCATAGTGTAGACAACCTCATCACATTCACACACACACACACACACACACACACACACACTTGTTGATCTATCCTGCTTTGCTCCCTGTGTTCGAACTCTCTGCATACTTGCTTCTATACATCTTTTGTGCAGAGTTAAACATAAATTTTAACTTCACATTTACTTGTCATTTCTTGATATCTATTGTGTGGGTTAATTGTTGATTAATTAGGGATTTTTAGCAGTCACCGCAGCGACCTCCGTGTTCCTGCCTTGTGTGGAATACAAGACCGTTAGAAATTCCTAGTTATCAAATGGCACCGTTGCCGGGGAGCAGCATCGTATAGATCACATTTTTGTCTGATTGTGTTTGTTTGTCTACCATTGCTTCATTTGATCTCTCTTACATTTTTGATAGATATTGTTGAGCTTTTCTGATCATCTCTTTTTGTCTTCTTGCGAGGGACCGCGGAGCGAGGCAGATCGCCTAGGGGATTCGGAGCAACCACGTGAAGCGGAGCTGGCTTTTCTTAAGCCAAGCCGGCAGGAGAGAGCAGGAGGATTGAGAGAGTGATTAGATTAGTTTGCATTTTATTTTGTGAGAGAGTGATTATTAATTTGTAACAGTACAGGTACTTGGACACTCAGGACACTTGGGCCCAATTTCCACGTGTTTGTTCACTTGGGGGCTCACCGCGGATTTTGACAAGTTTTTCACCGCTGTCATTTTCCGGTTTTGATTTCATTTTCCCTTTCTTTTGTGGATTGAGCCCTTAGTTCTAGGCTTTTGCTTGATCGATTAGATTAGGTCCAAACACACTAATAACCTTTGCATGCACCTATAGATCGTATTTGGACTTAGTTTAATTAAACAGTTAAATCATCATCTCAGATCCGCCGCACCGCGAGCCCACCCCATCAAGCGCTACTCCTGAACTCGATTTGTCGAGAAGAGGAGTGGTGAGTCTAGACCGGACCCTTAGGATCGAGGATTGGTGATTGACTTGTGGTTCTTCACGCTAGCAATTGCCTGCTTAGGACGATTTCCGCTTGCATATCGGCATGTAGTATAGGTTTATAAATTCCTGTTTTGCATCCCACATGGAGAGAGCTGGGAGTCACTGTAAGTCTTCTATCTTTGCATTCATCATTTAGGCACTAAGGTGAGATTTCCATCTTAGTGCCACTTGCATTGGCTTTTCCGACTCTATTCTCCCTCTGTTTTTGGATCAATTAGGAATCAAGAAAATACAAAAAAACGTTAGGCGCTTGTTTGAATCTACTCAAAAGAAGCGATAACACCAAAAAATTAAAAAAGGGATTGCTAAGAAAACTTTGACGTAAATAAAATTGGTAGTTGGACTCGTTGATTGGGGAGAGTCACACCCTCACTTGTCTTCAGGTTGCATGGGAAGGTCTCCTTCCAAGTGAGCAAAGTGCTTCGTAAGGATTAGAGCCAAAATCCCAGCTTGTGGCTGCCTTGTGTATCGCCTGGATTTCCGAAGTATTGGCGCTTCTATCGTACGTGGACGAGTAGAACTTGGTCAACATTGGTGACTCTTTATTGTGTAGAGCATCGACCTTGTCCGAAGTATCGAGCCTAGGCCACGCCTTCATGGGGGTGTCTGTCTCATCGTCTCGCGTCCGAGTAGGTTCTTGCACGCTTACGGGTGATTCCGTTGCGAGCGAGTTTCGAAGTATCGGTTTCGCCTATTGGCTTCCTTTCTCTATTTCTTTGGCTGAGTAGGGATCCAGGAAGGGTTACAAGGACCTCAAAAAGTGCAAGCTATAGGTTACACAGGAGGAGGACAAGTACGGGATACTCTTCCGGCAGTACTCTCTCTCCTTTAGGCGTAGCGCTCTAAGGACTCCTTAAAAGATAAATACCTGAATTCATTTAAAAGTTATAAAGATAAAAGCTGAACTCTTACGGCTTCACGGGTTGAGTTGGTGAATCCCTTTGCTTTGTGTTTGATTTCTAGTCGATTTTAGGTCAAGATCAAAAACACTGCACAATCGTGCGCAATTTTGCCCCCTCTCTTCTTCATCTTTCAGCCTTCATCTTCTCAAATAATCAAGATGATGGTACGGAGATCTCTTAGGCCGACTTTGTCGGCACCGCTATCCAGCACTCCTCCCTATTCATCTAGGACAACCTCGGAGACTCCGCTCTTCGAGCCTGAGTTCACTTCCATCCTATTCCCCCTCGACCAACCTTCTCATTCTCCTTCCATCAGTCCAAGAGTTTCAGAATTGAGTGCATCACAGAGCTCAGATCATTTGACGACACCTGAGATGGGTTCTTTTGCCTTTTCAGAGAATCCAGTCATGGCAGAAAGAGGAGATCACCATGATGAGCAGGAGCAACCTCAATTTCTATTTGATCAAGCTGCCATCAACAATTCACTACTAGCCTCCCTGGAGACAATGCAGAGGCATATCAGAGACCAGGGAGCATTTATGGGGGATGTGATGCGAGAGCTGGCACAGATGAGAGCAGATCGAGAGAACAGAGCCGTAGGTGGTGGAGGAGATATAACCGATGCAGAAGGAGGAGGTCCTGACACTGAGAGACAACCACAGACGATCATGAGGGAATTGCACAATCCTGCCGCATCCCTCACTCATCGATGGATCCAACTCCCTCCCATCCATGGAGATTTCGAGCTTCGGCCCCACACCATTCAGCTTCTACCCAAATTCCATGGGTTGCCGACCGAAGAACCACACCTCCATCTGCAAGAATTCGAGATGATCTGCAGCACAATTCATGATAGGTTGATGACTGAGGACACTATCAAGATGATAGCCTTCCCCTTCTCTTTGGTTGACAGAGCCGCATACTGGCTCAAACATTTGGGGAGGTTCATCGACACTTGGGCAGATCTCCGAACCGCATACTTGAAGAAGTACTACCCTCTCGGCCGGACTAATGCAGCACGAGCCATGATCAGTAACTTCACAATGATCCCTAATGAACAGTTCCATGAAGCTTGGGATCGATTCAGAGAGCTCATCGACCGGTGTCCACACCATGACATATCTAAGCCCAATCTGGTGCAAAGTTTCTTCTGTGCGCTGACACCGGAGCTGCAGGGGCTTGTACATGCCTCTTGTGGTGGATCATACTTTTCCAAGGGTGAAGAGGACGTATGGGCCATCTATGAAGGCATGGCAGAAAACTCAACTGTGATGACCCAAGCCAGAGTCTACACATAACAAAAGCCACCCCAAGGAGGAGGATCATTTCAGAGGATCGCCTGCATCGATGCCGGTCCCAACACTTCGTCGGTAGCCGCAGCCCAAGTCGAATCTGCCGCAGCCGACATGGGCATTATTAGTGAGAAGTTGGACCGCATGGAGATCCTCGAAAAGAAGCCGAACCAAGGTCTAGCCCAGATGGACCTTCTCACCAAAACCATGAGTGACCTGAAGACTCAAATTCTCTGCATTCAGGAGGCACAGTCGTATACTCCGCAGCCTCCCAGGTCACGGGCCGATCCGAGCAGTAGCAGCTCTACCCAGCCCTCTGCCTCACACCGCCAGGTCAACCACATCCAGGCAGAGCCGTTTCCGCAGCTACCGTACTATCCATCGCAACCACCATCTCAGGACACTCAGATGGTGGTCTATCAGCCGGATCAGCCACTGGCGGTTCTACCCCCTTCATCCTTTGAGCAGGACCCATTGATGGATGTCAATGGGATTTGGTACGACCGGTACCCTCAGCCCGGGATTCGTCGTGATCACCCTGGATTCCGATGGGGTAATGGTGGCGCCCCATCCCAACAGCTGCCTCCCGCTCAAGGATATCATAACAACCATCCACAACAACAGCAGCAACCCCAATATGCCCAGCAGCAAAACCAGAATGGTCCTCGTCCCTCCTACCAGGGACAACAATGGAGGGAGCGTCAACAGCCTCAACAGTCGTACTCCCAGCCTCGTGAGCATTTCTCATCCCAACAGCAACCTCGTTTCTAGCAGGGAAACACATCCGATTCTCAAGCACCTGCATTCGAGAACCCAGCCTTAGATGACCTCGCCCGACTACTCTCTGAACATCGGGAATCCTACCGGCGAGACATGGATGAGTTCCGACAGGAGGTGAGGGATTTGATAAAGGGTAAAGCCGCCATACCATCTCAGATTGAGCCCAATCCAAACAGCTTGAAAAGAAAGTCTGAGCAGGTGCAGTTTACAGAAGATACCTCTCCTAGTGATTATTTGAGTGACATGTCTTCTTCTTTGTATGATGCCGATTTTGTGACCACTAGGAGCGGTAGGATGCCAGCCGACGGCGCCTCATCTGAGAGACAGCCACATGCAGAATCTAGAGCGCCAGATGAGCAGAGTAGCGGTGCTGATGCCGTTGATGATGATGACGGTGGTGCTGATGCCACCAATGATGGAGATCCAGATGAAGGTACTGAGGCCGTCATGATACCTGATGCAGACGGTGGTGCTGATGCCACCATTTTTGATGCAGAGCCAGAGCGCGATGCTGATGCCGTGAAGACATGTGCCGGTGGTGGTACTGAGGCCACCAAATCTACTTTTGTTGAGCTTCCATATGTGGAGTTACCACCTTTTGTATCTATGGACTGTGGTAACAACAAAAAGAACAAAAATATGAATAAAGGAAAGGTTTCTGTTCACATTTCAGATCCATATGTGTTACATGATGATCATTTTATGGATTCCATTCCTTCACAGGGACATGGACCTATTCCTAGTCCTCCATCTGAGGAGGCCCCTACCACCCCCTTTCTAGAAGCACTCCGTCGAGCGAAGGGGAACAAAAGAGAAAATCCAAAAAAAGAACCAGCAGGTAGAGATCAGCAACCAGATGATTGATAGATTCCACATTCAGCTGACTCTACGAGAAGCACTTGAGCACATCCCCTTCCTCAAAAAGAATTTGAAAGAGGAAACTACAGTCCGTAGGAAGAGGAGGTACAAAGATCATATCCATGTGCTCACCCATTACACTTGTTGCGCCACATTGCCAGCCAAGAGACCGGATACAGGAGCTTCCTATGTCAGATGCGAGATTCAAGAGCAGCAGTTCGATCGTACTCTATTAGACAGCGGCTCTTCTATCAACCTCCTTTCGGCAGCCTTACTCAGCCGATTCGAGTTTGGTCCTCTTCTTCGGAGCAGGACGGTCCTTCAGTTTGCTGATAGGTCGATTAAGAGGCCGAAGGGGATATTGAAAGACGTGGTCGTTACCATTCAGGGCCTGAAATTCCCCGTGGACTTCGTTGTGTTGGACATGGAGATCCCTGAGTCAGTAACTGATACCCCCATCATACTTGGACGCCCATTCTTGGCCACAGCTAAGGCAGTGACCGATCATGATAGCGGGAAGGTATGCTTTCGCGTAGAGGGTGAAACCATACAAATAGAGACGATAGATGAGACCAGAGCGAGAGAATTAGCATGCTCAGAGCAGTCCAGCGAAGCCATGCAGATGACAGAGGATGAGCTAGACATCCACTAGGAGTGCGACTTTTTGATGACAGATGATGAATCCATTTGGACAGATCCCGTAGCATAGACCCTTGCCTTGCCTAAAGATTCCCGATATTTAAAGCTTATGGTAGTTGAGAGCCTGGAGAGCACACCCCTGGAT
The DNA here is from genome assembly GCA_037367405.1 of Ottelia alismoides. Classification (NCBI taxonomy): domain Eukaryota; kingdom Viridiplantae; phylum Streptophyta; class Magnoliopsida; order Alismatales; family Hydrocharitaceae; genus Ottelia; species Ottelia alismoides. Next base: position 1,355,324 of record JAZKJV010001342.1, on the reverse strand, counting down.
GAGGATACAGTTGAGGCTGACAATGTTGGGACGAGTGGTGATGATTTTCAGTCCTATTCTTCTAATTCAGATCCCTCGGATTCAGACATTGATTGGGATGATTTTGATGACTATTTGCCATGTCTGATTCCTTCTGAGCCGACATCTAGGACGGAGTGCGCGCCTGTGCAGTTCATAGATGATTCAACAGTCTTCCCTTTGTCAGAAATTCATGCAGAGCGAGAGTTCTCTCATGCAGACCTGGTCGCCTTCACACAGACATATCAGAAGCCAGATCTGCCACCTCCCAGTTGTCCAGAACGGAAACCTCTGCCGCAGTCGCTGAAGTATAGATTCCTTGCGGGTGAGCCAGATATGCACCCAGTCATTATCTCAGGAGATTTGACTGGAGAACAAGTATCTCGTCTGATGGAGGTTCTTGAAAGAAACCGCAAGGCGATAGGATGGAGTATAGCTGATCTCCAGGGGATTAGTCCGGCTCTGTGCTCCCACCACATTTATCTTGAAGAGGACTCTAGGCTGTCGCGTGAGTTCCAGCGACGGCTGAACCCGAATCTTCGAGATGTGGTCATGAAAAAAATATCAAGGTGGTGGAGCGTCGATTTTATCTACCCCATCTCCGACTCCAAGTGGGTTGTCCATTACATGTGGTGCCCAAGAAAACGGGCATCACTACAGTGGTGAATGAGTCTGGAGAGGAGATAGCTACCCGGGTACCAACTTCTTGGAGGGTCTGTGTGGACTACAGACGATTGAATCAGGCCACCACGAAGGATCATTTCCCATTACCATTCATTGATCAGATTATCGAAAGACTGGCTGGGAAGAGTCATTACTGTTTTCTTGACGGGTACTCCGGTTATAATCAAGTAGCCATTGCGCCCGAAGATCAAGATAAAACGACATTCACCTGTCTGTTTGGGACTTATGCTTTCAGACGGATGCCCTTTGGTCTATGTAACGCCCCCGCGACATTCCAAAGGTGCATGTTGTCCATTTTCTCGGACATGGTGGGTGATTGCTTAGAGGTCTTCATGGATGACTTCTCGGTCTATGGCGATGGGTTTGATGCTTATCTTGACTTCCTAGACCGTGTGCTTCAGCGCTGCATTGAGGTCAATCTTGTCTTGTCTTGGGAGAAGAGTCACTTCATGGTGACTCAGGGTATGGTCCTTGGTCATATCATCTCCGACAGGGGCATGGAGGTCGATCCGGCTAAGGTGGATATCATCAGAAAACTCACTCTACCGTCCAATTTGCGTCAATTGCGGTCTTTTCTGGGGCATGTCGGTTTCTACCGACGGTTCATTCATGACTTCAGTCGAATTGCCCGACCGCTTACTGATATGCTGATGAAAGACACCGAGTTCATTGTCGATGATAAGTGTCTTGCGTCTTTTGAGACTCTCAAGAGTATGGTTGTATCGGCTCATGTCCTTCAACCACCCGATTGGTCTCTCCCATTCGAGATCATGACGCATGCTGCAGATTTTACCGTTGGGGCTGTGCTCGAACAGAGAAGGGATGGATTGCCGCTTGCCATTCACTACGCCAGCCGGACTTTGGATGCCGCTCAACGGAATTATACTGTGACAGAGAAAGAGATGCTGGTCGTAGTCTTTGCTTTGGATAAGTACCGATCTTATATTCTCGGATCTAGAGTGACAATTTACACAGATCACACCGCCATCCAGTATTTAATGGCCAAGAAGGATGCCAAAGCTCATCTTACCAGATGGATCCTTATGCTCCAGGAGTTTGATATTGATATTAAGGATAAGCCTGGAGTTAAGAATGTGGTGGCAGATCATCTCTCCCGTTTGGAGAATCTCGAGGAATCTGAGCCCAGCGCACCTATCACAAAGACATTTCCAGACGAGGCGATCTTGGCGGTCGCCTCACTCCCATGGTATGCCGACTTTGTAAACTATCTTGTTGCCAAGATGGTCCCTCAGGGTTGGCCCAGGCAGAAACTCGAGACCTTCCTTGCTAAGGCCAAGTTTTACCATTGGGAGGATCCCGCCCTTTATCATGAAGGAGGGGATAGCATCTGGAGGAGGTGCATTCCTAAGGAAGAGAAGCATAGCGTCCTCACATATTGCCACAAGCTTGAGGTAGGAGGACATCATTCTGGAAAAAGGACAGCACAAAAGGTGCTTCAATCTGGCCTTTGGTGGCCTACTCTCTTCAAGGATTCAGATGAATTCGTGAAGGGGTGTACTGACTGTCAGAAGATGGGAACCTGCGGATAGAGAGACATGATGCCCATACAACCCATTCACTTTTGTGAGGTTTTTGATGCATGGGGGATTGATTTCATGGGCCCATTTCCTAAGAGTCAGGGATTTGAACACATTTTGCTTGCTGTAGATTATGTCAGCCGCTGGGTTGAGGCCATCCCTGCCCGAGCCGCAGATGCTAAAACCGTGTGTAAATTTTTGAGGAAAAATATCATTTCACGGTTCGGGGTATCTAGAGTTCTGAATTCAGACGGGGGGGTCTCATTTCATTAATGATAAAGTCAGGGCCCTCGCAGGCGAGTTCAGCATTGACCATCGTGTTGCCACGTCGTAGCACCCTCAGACTAATGGTCTTGCCGAAGTATCGAATAGGGAGATCAAGACGATCCTACAGAAGGTTGTCCTCCCAGACCGAAAGGATTGGTCACAGCTTTTGGACTCGATCTTGTGGGCCTATCGGACCTCCTTCAAAAATCCATTAGGGACATCTCCCTTTCGTCTCGTCTATGGCAAGCCGTGCCATTTGCCAGTGGAAATAAAGCACAAATCATTCTGGGAAATCATTGAGTTACTGTTAGATCTTGAGAGTATAGGAGAACAGAGAAGAGCAGAGTTGGCAGCCCTGGAGGAACTGAGAGATACAACCTTTTCTAGCAGCCTACAGTATAAGGAGAAAGTAAAGACATGGCATGATTCCCACATCAGCCATAAACAATTTGAGCCAGATCAGAGAGTATGGTTGTTCGATTCCAGGCTGAAATTATTTCCAGGGAAACTACAGAGCAAGTGGAAAGGTCCATATGTGGTCAGGAAGGTGCATGACAATGGCAGTATCGACATATCCGAACCGTCATCTTCCTCTACCTTCCGTGTCAATGGTCAGCGCCTGAAGCTATATCTAAATCATGATCCTCCGACCGTTGATGTTGCCCCCATTCTTCTGGTATGAGATGTGTTCTTTGACTCCTATCATTTGCATCTCGTACATGATTATCACTTCCATCTTCTGCTGTATATATCCATCTGTTGATATCTTTTTATCTTTTCTTCTTTTCTTCTTTTCCTCTTCTATCTCCTGTATTTATAAAAAAGGGTGCCACCCGTGTAGACAGTTTTCCATACTTAGGACGTACTTTGTCCTAAGTATAGGGGGGGTGTGCACCCCGAGTTCTTCTATTCTTTGATCCTCTCCAATGTCTCCTCTTCTTGTCTAAACTTAGGGATATCTTACCCTAAGTATAGGGGGAGACAATCTGAGTACGATCTGTTCATTCCCACCCTTGACCCTCCCTGCTTTGTGTACAGTCTGCTATACTTATGATTATTTGATCCTAAGTATAGGGGGGACGGTCAACTTCTCACTCGTTGATTCATTCATTTGTTTATTCTTTAGACTTGTCTATACTTAGTACGAGTTATGTCTTCTCTTTTCTCTCCGATCTATGAGGACATAACTCAAGCTAAGTATAGGGGGGTCATATATATTGCGTATATAATTTAGCCGTAACTTGTACTTTCGTATTTTCCAAATAATATGGCTAATAATCCATTAAAATTCTTAATAAAAAGATGTGATTATTCCTCAAATTCTTTGTGTATTTACTGATTAATAAATCAGGTGAAAATATTTTTTGCAAAATGATTGAAAAATAGTTTGAAAATCCTTGTGAAAATCTTTTGAAAACTATTTGTAAAACATTTTTTTACATGATTTCAACCTTTGTAAAAACATTTTGATTGTAAAAACCATTTTCTTTGTGTGAAAAAAATGTTTGAAAAATGATTTGCAAATGGTTTGAAAAATGGTTGCGAAAATATTTGAAAAATCTATATATACTTTTTGGAAAACCTTTGCAAAATGATTTTCAAATGTGTGTACATGTTTGTAAAAATTGTTTGTAAAAATCATTTTGGACTATAGTTTTCCGAAATGTTTGAAAAACCTGTGTCAAATAAGTTCGAGGAATACATACATCACATAAAAATCCACTGTATATACACCTATAAAATTGATCACTTATCCTTGTAAATTCTTAAAATCCACTTCTTGTATATGTAAGAAGCACTCCCGTGTAAATATTTTTACCTAGATTTTGGCCAAAACCTTTTTATTTTCAAAAATCCCAAAAACATTTGCAAAAATGAAAATACAAAAACATTTGAAAAATCTTTTTGAAAAATCTAAAAAAATGCATATGCATCATCATCATCGTCTTTTCAAAAATCCATACAAAGTTCAAAATCTTTGAAAAATTGCATCGCAAAAATATTTTCTACATCGCATTGCATAGCATTTGCATTTTTTTGTATTGAGTTGGATAATTGAACAAGTCTAAGTAAAATCCGAAGATTGGAACTTGGTTGGACCTTAAAATCTACCTAATTAACATGAACCTTATAGGAACCGGGTTTGAGGTACTTCAGGTCTAGTTGACTTAATTCTTTGAGGATCACAGGACTTGGTTCAATGGATTTATTTCGGAGCACACGCACGACTCTTGTTGATAATGACCTAACTTGGACACCTGCACCTTTCACATGGCTCAACTCAGTTGGAGTGGTGAGGGGGTTAGATTTGCCGATATGAGACGCACACAGGTGGAAACACTTGTCCTCCTCTAGGGAGGGAAGTGCACCCCAACCCGTCCAGTGATGATGAGTTTCGAGGATAGGAGATCGTGGGTTGCGATAAAGCTTCAAAAGAGGGATAGTCTACTGGCTCAAGAGGAAAAACTCCCTATGTAAATGCTGCTGTGTATAGTATTAAAAAAATTGCAAAAGCAAAAACTCCAAAAAAAAGTGGACAAGCCTGTACAAAAATAAAAATGCCTGCCGGAGTGTACATATGTTGTAAAGTCAAATAAGCAAGCTTGTGCTTCAAAGTCAAATTATGTGAGCATGCAGCTGGATGACTTGACTACACTGGTCTTGCATCCTAGGATAGGTAGCTACACTGGCTACCATCCATTCTTCTCTTCACCCCCTCCTCTTGAGCTGGTTGCCACTTGAACTTAGAAGGGAATACCCCGCTCCTTGAGGGATGAGTTGTTGGATTTGGGAATCATTGGATTGTCGTATTGGAGAAGTCAGTCTCTTTGTCATTTCAGTTGGGGAGCGCCACCATCACTTACACTGTACGAGTCAGATTCATAATCATAAGGGTTTGCGTATGAGTTGGAGTATTTCTGACCTGGCTATTAAGGAGACTGGAGTAGAGTTTTGGGATACTCAGAGGCTGTTGGATTTCAAATTTGGTTCTCATTAAGGTTCTGCCCGCACTAAAATTCCAAAGGTCCGACTTAAGCCCCAAACTTTGATTTTGTGAAGACAAGTTTGATAATCAAATTTAATCCACTTTCTTCTTTTTCTTTTTCTTTTCTTTCTTTTTCTTTCTGCATTTACTGCATAAGTGTTTGCTAGGAACTAGCAAAGGTAAAGTATAGGGGGATGATGAAGCCACATTTCATCATCTTTATTCTATCATTTTGGCATCAAAAACCCTACCAAATGCGTGTAAATAGCATTAAATCCATCATCTTAGCATTCATTCATGTGCATCCAAATAGTGTATAAAATACTGTAATTAAAGCCAAAATTATAGAATAAATAAAATAAAAGAAATAGAATAAAATATTGTAAATATTTTATGACCCGAAACCCCGAGACCTAGGCATCTTGATGAATAGGTCGACAAGGAATAAAGTAGGGGGAGATAAGGGTCAGAATACAATAAAATTCCCTTTTGATTTTATTCATTCTTTATTCATTTTGGGACCTATTTTTTATTACACTTTTTATACCTAAAATAAAGAAACTTTGTACATGAAAGTTGTGGATAATTAAATAAATAAAAATACAAAATTTCATTCACTGAAAAAGAATGTACAGATAAAAAGTTATGGTCTGAATAAGATTCCAAAACTCCAACTTCCCAGACCCGTATCTGGAAAATAAAAACTCGAAATATACAAACTCACCTTTAATTGTATATAGCATAAAATAATCTATTTAATGGAGGTGGTTTCGCATTTTTCGGAGTTACGGTTTGAAAGTTGAGTTTTGGACCCCACTTGTATACTTGTACAGATAAAAATATTCGTTTTCTTATTTATTCATTATTTTTATAATTTTATACTTTTATAATTTTGTAAATATTATTTATAATATATATGTACAATAAAATCAAAATAAAAACCCAAGAGAAACATAAAATAAAAATACCTATATACCATACATAGATATTCTACCTATATACATACTTGTAAAAACTATACTTTTATTTTATTAAATATACGAATTATATCAAAAAAATAAAACAAAAATATATTTGTGTGTATAAAAGTATTATATGATTTTATAAAATAATAAATAACAATAAAGAAATTAAAAGCACAAAATAAAGTAATAAAATACATAGGTATATGTACCTATATAGGGCTAAAAAGGCAAATTGTAAAAATATACCTCATAAAAATAAATAAAAATCACTATAAAATACTTCATAAAAAAATCAACATTTTTTATTTTATAATTAAAAATTAATAAAATCATTTTCGATTTTTAAATGTTTTTTTAAATCTTTTTTAGGACCTTTTTCCTGGTTGGTCCACGTGGACCAACCCGGGGGCAGTCGCAGTTGACCTCGGTCAATTGTCTGCCCTAGGTCTTGTAGCTTCTATCAGGCCTTGGTTCTCGACATTTTTTGTCGATTTTTCCAGGCCGATTCTTGCATTTTTTTCGTGTCGCAACCTTCAGAGCTTTTGACCCTCGATCTTTGGTCTTTCACGACCAGGGATTAGTTCGAGGATTGGGGCATCGTGTCGCCCGTTCTTCCTTGGTCTTTGGACTGCCCCAGTCACAAGGTCAAACCAAATATATGGAGCCCTGACCTTTCGATTTGAATCCGATCCCCTCAATCCATAGGATATCTCCCATTCTTGTGCCCTGAAGCTCGAGGAAGGTGACAGCTTGCTCTTGAGCTCTTCAGATTGGTCGAGCGACGCCTGAGGCGGCTCCAGCACCTCCCCCTTCGTCGGCGGTCGAGGTACTTCTTCCCTCCGGTCTACATCGTTGAGGCTGCCACTTCACCCATTTATTTTTCGTGTATCTACCTTCTTTTAGCCTAAGGAGCAAAAGCCCTTCAGAAATTTTGAGTTCCATTGTGTGATTCGCCCAATCGATCTACCTCACCGGAGCGCACCTCCGACCAACTTCCCCCACGTCGATTCACGCTACACCTCCGCCCTCGCGAGGTCCAGGCAGTCCGCCACCCTCTCGCGAGCATCTCGGCCATCGCCGAGGCTTTTTGATGCTACCCGCACTAGAGGACGACCTCAAGAGGGCGCAGCCCCATTTTGAAGCCCAAAGCTCGCCAGAGTGCAGATATCTAGAGCGAGGAAGATCGCCTCGCTGGCGTTCTTCCTTGTTCTTCCTCCGTGTGCCTACTGTTGGACATGTGAGCCCACAGCGAGCCATTATGCAATAAATGTTATTGCAAATATCATTCCCTGATCTGAAATGAAGAATAAATAATTTGCATAATAGGTCCCTCTGTACAATTAGGGTTATGTACCATGGCTATCTTAATGATCATACAGCTGTTGATTCAATTATTGAATCATAGAGGCTGGTGCTTGGATGAATATCTAAAGGGTTAGATTGAGGACTCATCAAGCACCGTCAAATGATTGTTAAGATGTGATCTCCAACCTGAGTAGGAGATGGCAATCCTTTCTCACATAGGCTGATATCTGACCGACCTCTTGATGCAGGTCCTCTGCATAGGAATAGAGATTCGGAGGTGTCAGATTAGTTAAGTCAAAGAGTTGACTTAACGAGATCGAGATAACCTAAGTCCTATGTTGAATGCTGTCACAACATAGGCACGCATCCTCTGACCGGAGATAGATGTGTTACTATATGTCTGAGTGTGTACATTTGGCAGACCAATAGGTTGATGACCTAACCAAGGTCTATACACCGGCGCGCTGGTGTGCATGTAAGGGCATATGAGTAATACGATCTCTCAAAGGGATCATACAGGTTCACTACTGAACCGGAAGACATGAGCTCACTCATGAGATATTGGGAAGAATCAAATTCCGTGCACGGTCGTCTTTCTTTGGAAGCTTGACTGAATTTGTAGGTTTGATATATACTTTTGGAAAGTATATGATCAAGACCTAGGTATGATATATGCTTTTGGAAAGTATATGATCAAGACTTAGGTATGATATATGCTTTTGGAAAGTATATGATCGATACCAAATCCCAATGATCAAATGAGAAACTTAGTGATCAAACCCTGAAGAAGACAGTGTAAAATTGATCTTGATCTTCGGGTTGACCATGGGTCTTCCAGTATGCAGGATGTACAGGTATTGGGAATACCTGAAGGGTGATGTGATCATAAACGATTGTATATCCATGACGCTTCCATTCCGAGGGAGTGATGAAACAGGTCTGGATTTTAGTGACTCCTTTCAGTAGAGAAGCGATCCGGTCTTAGTCCAAGTGTTGGACATTGGTCTGAATGAGATTCAGATTCAATGAGAAGATTGGATTTGCGGTCTTGATTTAATCAAGCATCTGTGGGAGGTTCGTAAGATCTGGATTTGAGATAAGATCTCAATATCCAAGTCACTATACGTGGAATAATACAATCGCCCTGTCCTTATCTCCAAGTATCTGCGGAGAAAGCACATTATTCATGAAAGGGTTCAAGAATAATTCTTTTGATGAAATATCCAAGCAAGGACTTGATGATTAAATGAGATTTAATTATCAAGCTTAATATGAATATAATTCATATTGTGAAAATGATTGTCTAAGATAATTAAATGGGATTTAATTATCAAGGATTAAGAGAATGTGGATAACACTATCCATGATATAATGTGATTTATAATATACATATATAAGAGAGAGAATTTATGTAAATAGCATTTGTTAATTAATAATGTGGATTGGATTCACATTTATTAATTAATTGGAAATGCAATTTACTAATTAGTTTGGGTTGTGAATATGATTCACATAATATCCAATGGCATGATTGAAATATTCACAAATTAATTGGGAATTAATTTGGTGAATATTTTTGTGAATACAAAATTAATTAAGGAATAATAAGATAAATAAAAAGGAGCCAAAATTGACCACCACAATTTTAGGGAGGTTGGTTGACTCCATTTTATTTATCACATTATCTCTTAATTAGTTAATGTTAAATTAAATTATGTTGATAATGTTGCAACATTTTTTAATTTAAATTAATGTTGTTGGTTTTAACCAACAACAATCATAGCCATTGATTTAGCATGGACCAAGCATAGCCCTTGGATCCATGTGTCCCATGGATTGAGATCCATTGGAGGGCTAGGGTAGCCTTTCCAAGTTACAACAACAACATTCTTGAGTTGAAGAACTCTACTCTCTCTCTCTCATTCTCGTGGGGTCTCCCTAATATTCAAGTGACCGTCCACTTTGTGTATTAGGAAGGAGATCATTTTTTTCTACGCCTCGACGCTTGGATCTTCGTCAAAGGATTGCGGGAAGGACGCGACTCATCATCGTGCCCGCAAGCGCATTCTCCGTGGGTCGGACTTAAGATAGGAGGATCTCTACTTTGGGATCTCGCGATCACAACCACGCTTCAAGAGGTATTCCTTATACTTGTGGTTAGATGAAACGATCCGAGAAGTGTTCTCGTGATCATGTGTTTTCATCTTTAGTTTAAAAAAAAATTTAATTTCCGCTGCATCTAGCGACTAGTGCGACTAGTTGCCCCGATTGCATACGATGCGATCAACACGCTTCCGTGATGCACTTGAGGATTCTCAATATCCTTTCAAGTGGTATCAGAGCCAGGTTGAATAAGGTTTTGGATATGATCCATAGACCTTAGACGATTTGGTTCTTGAAAGGGTTGCAAAATTTTTACTGCATTTCAATTTTCGCACCTCTGTAAAATTGAATTTTTCGGCAATGTTTAAAATGTTTAAACACGAAATTTTCAATTGGATTTTGTTCCCCATTAAACAAGGAAACCATAGGACTTGAGTTTACTAAATTTGGACTTTATTTGCTCAAGATATGGCTTTTTGAATATGACTATATTCACTGTTGCGGGAACTGCGGATTTGAACGTGATTAATGAGATAATTACGGTTTTAATCTGCCTCAAAATGCGTGAATTATCACTTGGGTTCTTTAATAAATCAAATAGGCAATCTTTGGAAACTGAGTTTGCATTTTTTGGATTAAATTGATCAAGATATGTTAATTTTAGTGATTGGGGGTCACTGCTGGAAATTGACATCTTGGATCATGAACCTTGTGATAAGTCATTCAATTATCATGATGAAAATTAATTTTTAATTTTCTGGAATAATTAGTGATAAATATTTGTGAAATATTTAAAGAGATAATTATTTCATTGAACGACACTTGCCTAAACCACAATGATGAGATATAAGATCTTGATCATTGGTTCATCAACAAACATTGATTTCATGAAAACTATAGTTTATCCTACAATAGTTGTAGGACAACTTTTACATGAAAAACCCTTTTGTTTGAACAGGATTGGGGATTTGTCTAGCAAATCTCCTTATAATAAAAAATGTTTTGATTTATATTATATGGTATAATTTAGGTTGAAAAACCGATGAACATCTCAAAGTACATGATGGTCTATCTGGTATTATCCTTTCCCGAGGCGGATGTGGTGCCTAGTCGGAGAGCATTGGGGTAGCGGGTTGCAACGTATGTGGTCCGTCCCACTTGTTAGCAATGTGAGCCCCGGGCGAACCATTTCTACAATAAATGTTATTGTAATGAATAAATTATCAATAAAAGTTATTGTTTATTTTTCACTCCCCTTTCTGAGATTAATGAATGAATGCACTATAGGGTCCCTCTGTACAATAAGGGTTATGTACCATGGCCAACTTGATGATCATACAGCTGTTGATTCATTGGATGGATCATAGAGGCTGATGCTTGGATGAATATCTAAGGAGTTAGATAGAGGACTCATCAAGCATCATCAAATGATCATTAAGTGATGATCTCCAGTCTGAGTGGGAGATGGCAATCCTATCTCATATGACTGATATCTGACTGACCTCTTGATGCAGGTCCTCTGCATGGGAATAATGATTCAGAGGTGTCAGGTTAGTTAAGTCAATAGGGTTGACTTGAGGAGATCGAGATAACCAAAGACCTACGTTGAATACTGTCACGACTTAGGCATGCATCCTCTGACTAGAGACAGATGTATTACTATATGTCTGAGTATGTACATTTGGCAGACCAATAGGTTGATGACCTAATCAAGGTCTATATACCGGCGAGCTGGTTTGCATGTAAGGACATATGAGTAATACGATCTCTCAAAGGGATCATACAGGTTCACTTGTGAACCGGGAGACATGAGCTCACTCATGAGGTATTGGGACTGAACAAATTCCATGCATGGTCGTCGTGCTTTGGAAGCATGACATGAATTTGAAGGTAAGATATATGCTTTGTGAAAGCATATGATCTATACCAAATCCCGATGACCAAGATTGAGAAACTTAATGATCTAACCCTGAAGATGACAGTGTAAAAGTGATCTTTATCTTCAGGATGATCATGAGTCTTCCAGTATGTAGGATGTGCAGGTATTAGGAATACCTGAAGGGTGATTTGATCATATACGATTGTATAACCATGACGCTTCCATTCCGAGGGAGTGATGAAACAGGATTGGATTTTAGTGACTCCTCTCATTAGAGAAGTGACCTAATCTTAGTCCATGAACTGGACATTGGTCTGAATAAGATTCAGATGCAATGAGAAGATTAAGTCTACGGTCTTGATTTGATCAAGCATCAGTGGGAGGTCCATAGGATCTGGAGTTGAGATATGATCTCAACATCCAAGTCACTATACGTGGAACAATACAATCGCCCTGTCCTTATCTCCAAGTATCTGAGGAGAAATAGCACTGTTCTTAAATGGTTTAAGAACAATTCCATAAGATCTAAGCAAAGAGAATTTGATAATTAAAAGTGTTTTAATTATCATGATGTATGAGAAATTATCCAATATGATTAAATGTGATTTAATTAGTTTGGATAAGAATAATGTGGATAGAGATATCCAATTATTCATGATATATTATAAATATGATTTATAATGTATTAGAGAGAGTTACTTATAATTTATATGTGTTAATTAATTATGATGTGTATTGGATACACATTGTGTAATTAATTAACAATATGAATTACATGTTGTTTTGGGTTGTGAATATGATTCACAATTTTTCCATGGCAAGATTGCAATATTCTCAAAGATAATTGTGAATTATTTTTTGAGAAATAAAACCCAAATTATTTTGTTGCAAATAAATAAGAGAGAGATTACATGGAGATTACAATCTCCATGCAATCCATGGTGGACGGCACACCACTCCTAATTGGAGTGGGTGTGCGCCTACATGGAAGGCACATGGAGATGAAATCTCCATGTGTCTTCTCTCCTTATTTGTTGGGTTAATTTAGGAGCAAATTATATTTGATTTTATCAAATATATTTTGACCTAAATTTGTTGCTTTTGACAACAACAATCTCAGCCATTGGATGAACATAAATCAATCTCATCCATTGATTTTATGTGTCCCATGGATTGAGATCCATGGATCCCAAAACCCTATAAATAGAGAGGCATTCTTGGCTCTCTCTTTACACATGCTATTGTAGCACAAAAACTCTCTCTCTCTCTCTCTCTTTCTCATATACACGACAGCCCTCTCTCCCTCTCTTCCTGGTGGCCGTCCACCTTGGTGGAGAGAAACGTCGTCGCCCGCGCCATCGTGCTGCCGCTTCGACTCTCTGCGGTTCTTTATCTTCTTGGAGTGCTTCACTCACGAAGGAGACGTTTGATCTCGTGCGACGAGATCAGGAGCAACCACGCTTGGATCAACTTGGATTGCGAGGACACCGCGACTCATCTCCGCGCTCGCAAGCCGTTACTCCGACGATCGGACTTGAGACAGGAGGTCTCTTTTCGTAGAGACTCGATCAACCACGCTTCAAGAGGTATTGCATTATACTTGATGTGGTTATAGATGAAACGATTTGAGAAAGGTTCTCGGATCATGTGGTTTCATCGGTTTAAAAATTTTAAAATTCCGCTGCTCCGAACAACTAGTACGACTAGTCGTTCTTCGTCGTATTCGATACGACGATCACGCTTCCGTGATGCGCTTGAGGATTTCTACATTATCCTTCAAGTGGTATCAGAGCCTTAGGTCGACGGTTTCGAATATGATTCGAAAAACTGAGGACGACTTGGGTTCGTTTAGGTCGCGAAAGTTTTCATCGCATTTGATTTCGCAGATCTGTTTAATAAATAAATTCGGTACTGTTTAAATTGTTTAAACACGAATTTAATACTTGGATTTTGTTCCCCATTAAATAAGGAAACCATAGGAACTGAGTTTGCGTAAATCGGATTTCGTATGCTCTAGTTATGGTTGTTTTAATGGACATGTATGCACTGTTGCGGGAACAATAGATTTTAACATGATTAAAGAGTTAATTACTGTTATCATCTGCCTCGAAATGCGTGCAAATCCACTTAGGTTCTGTTGTAAATCAAGTTAGCAATCTATGAAAATTGAGTTTGCTTAATTTGGATTTAAATTGATTGAGATATGCCAATTTTAGTGAATAGGGGTCTATACTGAAATTGCATTCCTAATCTAGAACCAAGTGATTGTCAATTAGTGAAATTAATTGTTAATTTCGTGAAATAATCTTGAATAATATTTGTGAAATATTGAGACATGATTATTTGCCTAATTGACATGGCCCCAACCAATTAATTGATTAAGATGTGATCTAAATCATAAATTGGAAACAACAATCTTCAAACTTGATGCTTGAATAGGATTTGGGAATTTGTCTAGCAAATTTCCTTATAATCAAAAATGTTTTGATTATTACTATATGGTACAATTTCGGTTGAAAAACCGATGATCATCTCAAGTACAAATTAATCAATTTGGCATTATCCTTTCCCGAGGCGGATATGGTGCCTAGTCGGAGAGCATTGGGGTTGCGGGTTGCAACGTATGTGGTCCGTCCCACTCTCGTCGGTACTGGCCATGACAGCGGGTAGGGCCGGGATAATGTCCGAGGGATTAAGATGTATTTTTCTAATTATTAAAATTCGAATTAATACGTATTTTGAGATATTACCATATATGTATTCAAGTAAAATAATCAAGTTTGATTGTTTGAATTGGATTGATAATTAATTTAATATGATTAAATTGATTATGTCCAATTGAAATACTCTGATATGATTAGAGTTATTAATTTCCTTGGAAGAATTAATTATGTGAATGTGATTCACGATAATTAATTAAAATTTGAATATGAAGATGGAGGATCACATAAGTGACATCCATGGTCTCCCGTCAAGGCGAAGAGTTTCGTCGCCAGGGATTGCATATGGGAGACGCCTGTCCGAAGTGACAGCTCCCGTGTGCAAGCGCATCTGGATCGGGCTCTTTGCTTCTCGAAAGAGTAAGGCCGTATGCGTAGTGACCCCAATATCGGATCCTCATATTATTGGGGCGATATTGGATTGCGCATAGCGAGTACTATTCCTGTTGACGGTTGGTTCAATTAACAACGGGTCAACATCGCCTTAGGGGTGGTGGGCTCGGGTGTTAAAGACCGAATTGGGAAATTGCAAGTTGGACTTGTAAAATGGAATGAGTTCCTGCTTTTCTTTATTGGAGTCACAGATTCTCATATTATTGGGATGTGACAATGATAAAGAGGAGATCCCAATTCTTGCTAGAGATATAGCGGTAAGTATATCTCTTACTTTGAAAGTGATTAAGGGAATGAACTTTCAAAGTCGACAATGCAAGAATAATTTGATTTAAAATACCTTAATCAAACATCATAAATTTGAATATATATTTCTATATTCTAATATAGTGCATTCTTAATTTCAGAAAATGAAGTCTTTGAACCCACTTAGTAGGCTTCTTGAGGTCAACCAATTGACCGGCCCGAATTACTCGGATTGGATCCGAAATTTGGAGCTTGTTCTCTCTGCTGAGCGCATTAGTTATGTGCTATCCGAGGACAAGCTTGAGAACCCTAAGTCCAAGGAAGAAAAAGTATTTAATGACAAGTATGATGAAGATCATGTCTTGGCTAGGTGCTATATCCTAGGTTCTCTCTCCAATGTGCTGCAGAAGCAACATGTGGAGATGAATACCTGTCAGGAAATAATGCAGAATCTTAAAGATATGTTTGGTGACATTAACCGCACTCAGCGGTACAATGTTATGAAAGACCTCATTCGTTGTAGAATGCAGGAAGGGACTTCGGTCCGTGAACATGTACTCAAAATGTTTGGGTACTTGTTGGAGCTGGAGACTCTTGGGGCAACGATGGATGCAGACATGCAAGCTGACTTCATTCTGCTGTCATTGCCCAAGTCTTTTAATAACTTTGTAGTGTCATTCCACATGAACAAGTTGGAATTGACAAATGCTGCTCTCCTTGCTTCATTAAAGTCCGCAGAGGACGTAATGAAGAAGGATGGTCCCAGTGGCAGTGCAATGGTTGCACAGGTCAAAGGGAAGCGCGGTCGGAAGCATGGTTCTCGGAAGGGCCCGGCCCAGAAGAGAAAAAAGAAGGGACAAAGTGTTGCCTCTTCTTCCAATGCATCCACTCTCATGGCGTCGAAGAAAACCGACGTCTGTCATCACTGCAAGAAGCCGGGGCACTGGAAGCGTAACTGCCCAGATTACCTGAAGTCCTCAGACAAAGGTAAAGCCCCAGTAGGTATGAAATCTACTTTCATCATTGAAACTAGCTTTCTCGTTGGACGAGAAGGAAGTTGGGTTGTAGATTCTGGTGCTTCTGTTCATGTATGCAATTTGTTGCATTTGTTTCAGGAAACTAGGAATCTTGAGGAAGGGGAGATAGTCATCCAGATGGGATCTGATGCAAGTGTTGCAGCAGTAGCCGTCGGGACTTGTAGACTATCATTATCTAGTGGAAGAGTCCTTATACTTAAAGAATGTCTTTATGTACCCGAAGTCAGAAGGAACTTGATATCTGTATCTAAGCTTGTTAGAAGCGGATATACTTTCCTTTTCTGTAATAAATTAGTCATAAGTCGTTATGATAAATATATTGCGGATGGTGTTTTGACTTCTGGAGGACTCTATGAATTGTGCATTGATAAATGTATTATGAATGTGACAACCACTAATAAAAACCCTAAAAGATCCAGAGAGGATAAAAATATCTCAAATGAGATATGGCATCAAAGGCTTGGTCATTTGTCTGTTGATAGGATCAATAGATTGATAAAGGATGGACCTCTAGATTTTCTACAGGTTCAACCTCTGCCCACTTGCAAACATTGCATACAGGGCAAAATGACTAGGACGCCTTTCCGTAACAAGGTTACGAGATGCGAAGGTATTATTGACCTAATACATACCGATGTATGTGGTCCCTTCAGTACCGCGACTCGAAATGGATACCGATATTATTTGACGTTTATCGATGACCATTCACGATACGGGTTTATCTTCTTACTACGTCATAAGTCTGAAACCTTTGAAAAGTTCAAAGAATTCAAGGCTTTGGTTGAGAACCAAACCGCTAGGAAGATTAAACGGATTCGATCTGATCGAGGTGGCGAGTACCTATCAGATGAATTCAAGGAATACCTTAAGGAGAATGGAATTGTTTCCAATCTCACTCCTCCTGGAACTCCCCAACTAAATGGTGTTGCTGAAAGACGCAACAGGACCATCATGGACATGGTCCGATCAATGATGAATAAAGCAAATTTACCTCTTAGTTTCTGGGGATATGCAGTAGAGACTGCAATATATATCCTGAATAAGATTCCTAGCAAATCCGTGCCTAAGACTCCTCATGAGCTATGGTATGGAACCAAACCTAGTGTTAATCACTTGAGGGTTTGGGGTTGCTTGGTCTATGCGAAGAACGTAGACGCAAGTAAGCTAGAATCTCGCTCTCGTGAGTGCTACTTCATTGGGTATGTTAAAGATGGTATTGGATACCAACTTTATGACCCTGAGACCCAAAAGGTTTTTGTTTCTAGAGATGTGAAGTTTCTGGAGAATGATTTCCATAAAGGTCAAGACAACAATGAAGTAGAGGAATTCTTTGAATCCCCTGAGGATTCTGAGCTTCCTAGACCAGAAACGGAAGAGATAAATAAAGATGAAACACCCATACCTCTTCGAAGGAGTTCGAGGGTGGTTGCACCACCTGAAAGGTATGGATTCCATGTGTCAGGTGAAACTGACATTGATCCTACTTCATTTGATGAAGCACTCGCGGATCAAGACATGGATA
The DNA here is from genome assembly GCA_037367405.1 of Ottelia alismoides. NCBI lineage: Eukaryota > Viridiplantae > Streptophyta > Magnoliopsida > Alismatales > Hydrocharitaceae > Ottelia > Ottelia alismoides. The sequence continues at coordinate 1,337,661 of JAZKJV010001342.1, read as the reverse complement.
GATGGATGCTAGCAATGAAGTCAGAAATTGACTCCATGCATAAGAATGGTGTATGGACCCTAGAGGATCCACCTAAAGGGGTAAAACCCATTGGGTGTAAATGGATCTTCAAAAGAAAGAGGGGACCTGATGGGAAAGTAGAGACTTTCAAGGCACGGCTCGTAGCCAAGGGCTACACACAGAGAGAAGGCATCGACTACGATGAGACATTCTCTCCTGTGGCTATGCTTAAATCCATCCGGACATTGCTAGCTATAGCTGCATATCTTGACTACGACATCTGGCAGATGGACGTCAAGACGGCTTTCCTCAATGGATACCTCGAGGAGGATATCTACATGGAGCAGCCCCAGGGCTTCATGACTGAGGATGGTAAAGTATGCAAGCTGAAGAAATCCATCTATGGGCTCAAGCAAGCTTCTCGTAGTTGGAACATCAGATTTGACGAAACCATAAAGAGTTATGATTTTGTGCAAAATCCTGATGAACCTTTTGTATACAAGAAGCTTAGTGGGAGCGCCGTTGTGTTCATCGTGCTTTATGTAGATGACATCCTTATCATTGGGAATGATACAAGGATGATGACCAGTGTAAAGATTTGGCTATCCCATACCTTTGAGATGAAAGATCTTGGAGAAGCCTCTTATATCTTAGGCCTGAAGCTGTTCAGAAACCGAGAAAAGAGGATTTTGGGATTGTCACAACATGGATACATTAAGAAGATTCTTGAACGATTCCATATGGATAGTTCAAAGAAAGGATTCCTACCCTTAAGACATGGTATCCACCTGTCTAAAGGAATGGCTCCTCAAAGTGTTGAGGAAAAGAAGGCCATGGCTGGATGTCCTTATGCATCAGCCGTAGGAAGCTTAATGTATGCCATGATGTGCACTAGGCCAGATATCTGCCATGCAGTGGGAGTGGTAAGTCGTTACCAATCCTGCTATGGAGAACAACACTGGAATGCAGTAAAGAACATATTCAAATATCTAAGACGGACGCAAGATTACATCTTGGTCTATGGAGATGGTGATCTCCAAGTCTTAGGATATACAGATTCTGACTTCCAATCGGATGTAGATGATCGAAAGTCGACATCGGGGTTCGTGTTCTTGTTGAATGGTGGTGCTGTGAGCTGGAGAAGCAAGAAGCAGGACACTACTGCAGATTCAACAACGGAAGCCGAATACATTGCCGCATCGGATGCTGCGAAGGAGGCGGTGTGGTTGCGCAAGTTCGTGCTGGAGCTTGGCGTAGTTTCCTCTGATACTCCCATCCCGTTACTCTGCGATAACACGGGAGCCATTGCCCAGGCAAAGGAACCTAGATGGCATCAAAAGAGCAAGCACGTGGAAAGAAAATACCACATCATTCGGGAGATACAAAAGCGTGGTGACATCATCATCACCAAGGTGGCCTCTGCCGACAACGTTGCTGATCCTCTTACCAAACCTCTGACACAGAAGGTTTTTGACCAGCATGTAATGAGTATGGGTTTAAAGATTGTACCTGAATGGTTCTGAGGGCTAGTGGGAGATTGTTAGCAATGTGAGCCCCGGGCGAACCATTTCTACAATAAATGTTATTGTAATGAATAAATTATCAATAAAAGTTATTGTTTATTTTTCACTCCCCTTTCTGAGATTAATGAATGAATGCACTATAGGGTCCCTCTGTACAATAAGGGTTATGTACCATGGCCAACTTGATGATCATACAGCTGTTGATTCATTAGATGGATCATAGAGGCTGATGCTTGGATGAATATCTAAGGAGTTAGATAGAGGACTCATCAAGCATCATCAAATGATCATTAAGTGATGATCTCCAGTCTGAGTGGGAGATGGCAATCCTATCTCATATGACTGATATCTGACTGACCTCTTGATGCAGGTCCTCTGCATGGGAATAATGATTCAGAGGTGTCAGGTTAGTTAAGTCAATAGGGTTGACTTGACGAGATCGAGATAACCAAAGACCTACGTTGAATACTGTCACGACTTAGGCATGCATCCTCTGACTAGAGACAGATGTATTACTATATGTCTGAGTATGTACATTTGGCAGACCAATAGGTTGATGACCTAATCAAGGTCTATATACCGGCGAGCTGGTTTGCATGTAAGGACATATGAGTAATACGATCTCTCAAAGGGATCATACAGGTTCACTTGTGAACCGGGAGACATGAGCTCACTCATGAGGTATTGGGACTGAACAAATTCCATGCATGGTCGGCGTGCTTTGGAAGCATGACATGAATTTGAAGGTAAGATATATGCTTTGTGAAAGCATATGATCTATACCAAATCCCGATGACCAAGATTGAGAAACTTAATGATCTAACCCTGAAGATGACAGTGTAAAAGTGATCTTTATCTTCAGGATGATCGTGAGTCTTCCAGTATGTAGGATGTGCAGGTATTAGGAATACCTGAAGGGTGATTTGATCATATACGATTGTATAACCATGACGCTTCCATTCCGAGGGAGTGATGAAACAGGATTGGATTTTAGTGACTCCTCTCATTAGAGAAGTGACCTAATCTTAGTCCATGAACTGGACATTGGTCTGAATAAGATTCAGATGCAATGAGAAGATTAAGTCTACGGTCTTGATTTGATCAAGCATCAGTGGGAGGTCCATAGGATCTGGAGTTGAGATATGATCTCAACATCCAAGTCACTATACGTGGAACAATACAATCGCCCTGTCCTTATCTCCAAGTATCTGAGGAGAAATAGCACTGTTCTTAAATGGTTTAAGAACAATTCCATAAGATCTAAGCAAAGAGAATTTGATAATTAAAAGTGTTTTAATTATCATGATGTATGAGAAATTATCCAATATGATTAAATGTGATTTAATTAGTTTGGATAAGAATAATGTGGATAGAGATATCCAATTATTCATGATATATTGTAAATATGATTTATAATGTATTAGAGAGAGTTACTTATAATTTATATGTGTTAATTAATTATGATGTGTATTGGATACACATTGTGTAATTAATTAACAATATGAATTACATGTTGTTTTGGGTTGTGAATATGATTCACAATTTTTCCATGGCAAGATTGCAATATTCTCAAAGATAATTGTGAATTATTTTTTGAGAAATAAAACCCAAATTATTTTGTTGCAAATAAATAAGAGAGAGATTACATGGAGATTACAATCTCCATGCAATCCATGGTGGACGGCACACCACTCCTAATTGGAGTGGGTGTGCGCCTACATGGAAGGCACATGGAGATGAAATCTCCATGTTCTTCTCTCCTTATTTGTTGGGTTAATTTAGGAGCAAATTATATTTGATTTTATCAAATATATTTTGACCTAAATTTGTTGCTTTTGACAACAACAATCTCAGCCATTGGATGAACATAAATCAATCTCATCCATTGATTTTATGTGTCCCATGGATTGAGATCCATGGATCCCAAAACCCTATAAATAGAGAGGCATTCTTGGCTCTCTCTTTACACATGCTATTGTAGCACAAAAACTCTCTCTCTCTCTCTCTCTCTTTCTCATATACACGACAGCCCTCTCTCCCTCTCTTCCTGGTGGCCGTCCACCTTGGTGGAGAGAAACGTCGTCGCCCGCGCCATCGTGCTGCCGCTTCGACTCTCTGCGGTTCTTTGTCTTCTTGGAGTGCTTCACTCACGAAGGAGATGTTTGATCTCGTGCGACGAGATCAGGAGCAACCACGCTTGGATCAACTTGGATTGCGAGGACACCGCGACTCATCTCCGCGCTCGCAAGCCGTTACTCCGACGATCGGACTTGAGACAGGAGGTCTCTTTTCGTAGAGACTCGATCAACCACGCTTCAAGAGGTATTGCATTATACTTGATGTGGTTATAGATGAAACGATTTGAGAAAGGTTCTCGGATCATGTGGTTTCATCGGTTTAAAAATTTTAAAATTCCGCTGCTCCGAACAACTAGTACGACTAGTCGTTCTTCGTCGTATTCGATACGACGATCACGCTTCCGTGATGCGCTTGAGGATTTCTCCATTATCCTTCACCACTCTCGTCGGTACTGGCCATGATAGCGGGTAGGGACTGTATAATACCGGAGATAGACAATGTGTATTTTTCTAATTATTAAAATTCGAATAATACGTACTTTGAGTATATACCTACTATTCAAGTAAGTTTGTTGATTGATGTTTGGATTGATGATTAATTTAATGTGATTAAATTAATTATGTCCAATAAACACTCTATTATGAATAGATGTGTATTTCCCTTGGAAGAATTAATTATGTGAATATGATTCACGATAATTAATTACAATTTGAATATGAGATGGAGGATCACATAAGTGACATCCATGGTCTCCCGTCAAGGCAAAGGATTCCGTCGCCAGTTGTTGTGTATAGGAGACGCCTGTCCGAAGTGACAGATCCTATATATGATTTAATTGGATCGGGTTCTTTGCTTCTCGAAAGAGTAAGGCCGTATACGTAGTGACCCCAATATCGGGTCCTCATATTATTGGGGCGATATTGGATTGCGTATAGCGAGTATTAAGCCTGTTGACGGTTGGTTCAATTAATGACGGGTCAACATTGCCTTAGGGGTGGTGGGCTCGGGTGTTAAAGACCAAATTGGGAAATGCAAGTTGGACTTGCAAGGCGGAATGTGTTCCCGCTTCTTTTTATCCGAGTTGTAGGTTCTCATATTATTGGGATGCAACGAAGATAGGAAAGGAGATCCCAGATCTTGTTAGAGATATAATGGTAAGAATATCTCTTACATTGAAAGTAATTAAGGGAATGAACTTTCAGTGTTGACAAGGCAAGACAACTTTGATATAAAAATTCCTAAATCAAAGTAAAATATGTATATAATATATATACCCTTATGCAAATTTCTTATTTCAGATAATCCTTCATTAAACCCACTCAATGTTATACTCAATGATAACCAGTAAAAATATCTTGGATTGGACTCATGATCCAGATATTGTACTTGCAATTGGACACATAATGTATGTGGTTGCAGTGTGCAAGTCCCCTCAACATAATGAGGAAGGGCAATTAAATAAGACAATAAGACATCACCTTAGGGTTTGTATGTCTCTATAGTCTTGATCCTTCATCGAGTGTACTTTGGAAGTGACATGTCGATGGTGATCGTAATTGTCGAATAATCCTTATAAAATAGAAGAAGATATTTTGGCATACAAATGTGCTCTAGACATTTAATCATGAATGACATGGTTCTCTGCATTATGCAGAATGGTGGCTCGAAAGAGATGATGTATTCAAAATGTTTGAATACCTACCTGAACCTAAGTCTCTAAGAGTTAAGATGTATGAAGATATGATGAGTGTCATCATCCTATTATCTATACTCTAGTCATTCATGAAGCTTTATGATATTCATATTGTATGAATTTAATGAAGCATGTATAAATGTTGAAATGCTCTTACATTGAATTCTTTTGAATTTTACATAAGAGATCCTTAGTCTTAAGCAATGGTTGTTTATAGATTAAGAGAGTGCAGTGGAAGCATGGGTCGGACCCGAGTAAGAAGGAAAGTCAAAGAGTTGACCTACTTCTGTGACTTCCATATGACATCCAAAGAGTTGGATGAATGCCAATACTGCAATATGTTGATGTGTTGATAGTATGACTATCAAGTCTGTCTAAAATCCTTACGAAGAACTCAGATAGAGCATCAGAATAATCTACATGTAATCATTGACTCTGACTTTCTTATTTCATAAGATAAAGTCTGACAATTGTATCCCAATCTTCTAATGGCATTTGCAATTGGTTGCATAAATATATTAGAAGATTAGAAATTTAATCTTAAGGTTTAGTAATCATCTACATGGATATTGGTGTAATTGTTGCAGCAATCTCTGTTGGATAGATAGACTTCATATTCTCAGTGGGAGAGCCCTTAGTCTTGGAGAATGTCTCTATGACCTAGATAGTAGAATACACTCATTGTTTGTTTCTAAATGTTGGAAATAAACATGAATTCTGAGATAGAACTATCATAAAGAGTTATGATGGAAATATTTCAGATAGTAATCTAACATCTAGTGGACTCCACAAAATTAGAAAATTAATGAATGGTTCATTAAGATTTCTAATACTGAAAATAAAACCTTATAAGATCAATAGGAGGATGAAGATCATTTGACAATGATCTGGCATCAAGCCTTGGACATTTATCTATTGATTTGATCAATAGACTAGTAAGAGATGAAACTTTAGAATGTCTAAAATTTCAAATCTTACATACTTGTGAATATTGTATTCAAAGTAAAATGTCCATTACACCCTTCTCTAGGAAAGGTGTTAGATGTCGAGGTATTCAAGATCTCATACATATTGATGCATGTAGATCATCTATATCATAGTAAACATTATGGATATGTGATATCTATTGATGATTACGTATGATATGAGATTTCTTCTCTTCACCTGAGAAACCTTTGAAATGTTCAAAGTTTTCACAATTTTGGTTTAGAACCAAAGTTTGAAGAAAGATGAAATGAATTTGATCTAACCTAGGTAGCTTGTACCTATTAGATAAAATTCAAAGAATACCTTATGGAGATATGAATATCATTTCTATCTCACTCCTCCTGATAAACCTGAACTCAATAGAGTTGTAGGGAGATACAATTGGATCATGTGTGACATGATTTGATCAATGATGAATTTTAGCATAATTATCCTTAGTTTCCAAGTATATATGTGTAGTAGAGACTACAATATATATCCTTAATAAGGTTCCATGGATGTAAGCTGGAATCTAGCACTTGAGAGTGCTACTTCATTAGGAAAATAAAGTATGGTATTGGATACCTACTTTATGACCTTGAGATTCTTAAAATATCTCATCTTTGAGAATGTGATTCTTGGAGGATTGAGACTCTTGAGAATCAAGATGAAAATGAAGTAAAGGAACTCATTTAATCTTGAGAAGATAATGAGGCTCCTGAAATCGGAAACTAAAAGGATAATTAAAGATGAAACATTAATACCTCTTCAAATGAGTTTGAGGATGTATTCCATGTGTCAGCCAAGTCTGACAATGATCGGACTTCATGTGATGAAGCTCCTAAGGATCATGACATGGAATGATGGATATTAGCAATAAAGTCTAAAGTAGACTTCATATACAAGTGTTGTATATGGACCCTCGAGGATCCACCTATAAGGGTTAGACCCATTAAGGTGTAAATGGATCTTCAAGAGAAAGGGAACCTGATGAAAAGGTAGAGACCTTCAAAGCTCGGTTCGTAGCAATGAGCTACACATCGGAAGAGAAGACATTGCTTGCAATGAGACTTGCTCTTCGGTAACCATACTTAAACTCATCAGAATATTGCTAACCTTAGCTACACAACTTGACTATTGCATCTTCAGGATGTAATTCAAGATTGCATTCCTCTAAGAATACCTCTCGGAGGATATTCACATGAAGTAACCCCAGGGCTTCATGGTTGAGGAAAGGAATGTGTGAAAGCTAAAGAAATCCATCTGTGGACTCAAATAAGCTTCTTGTTGTTGGAACATAAAATTTGATGAAATTATAAATGTTATGATTTCAAATAGAATCTTGATGAACTATGTGAAGCTTAGTGGGAGTGCCATTATGTTCATCGTGCTCATTTGGAATGATATAAGGATGATAATAAGTGTTTTATAGACTGGCTATTCCACACCTTGAGATATGATCTCAAGAATACCTCTTAGATCTCAGTTCTGAAGTTGTTCAGAAGCAAAGAGAAGAGGGTATTGGGACTATCACATTAGTAGTACACCTTGGATATGTTCCATTCTTGGAAATTACAAGAAAGGCTTTCTTACCTTGAGATTTGGTACTGACCTATCTGAAGGGATAGCATCTCAAAGAGTTGAGGAAGTGAATGCTAGAACTACTTGCACTTGTGCATCAGTTACGGAAAGCTAAGTGTATGCTAGATGTGTACAAAAGCCAGATATCTGCCATGCAGTGGGAGTAGCAAAGTGTTGCTAATTCTACTATGGAGAAAGAACACTTGATTGCAGTAACAACAATATCTTCAAAGATGACAAGGCTTTAGATATAGTGATCTCTAAGTCTTATCTTCAAGAAATTAAGACTTTATAGATAGAGATCTAAAAGGTTTTAACTGTGGATACCTTAAGAGATAGTGATCTCCAGGAATAAGGGTATTCTGATAAGGATTATGAAAATACTGGTTATAATAATTAAGCAATAGTGTCAAGGACACTATAACTGCTTTGACTAGATTGAGTATAGGTTGCATTAGATGCAACATTCGCATTGGATGCGAGCACTGTTACCTAGGGATATGCAAGTGCCGTAAAAGGACTTGGCATAGTCTTTTGGGAACAGAGTGACTGATAAGCTTACCTAGCTATTTCTAAATAGCCTATGATTGTCACATGAGTGCGGGTTTATATGATTAGCCCATTAATGGCTCTTTAGGCTAGTGGGAGATTGTTGGACATGTGAGCCCACGGCGAGCCATTATGCAATAAATGTTATTGCAAATATCATTCCCTGATCTAAAATGAAGAATAAATAATTTGCATAATAGGTCCCTCTGTACAATTAGGGTTATGTACCATGGCTATCTTAATGATCATACAGCTGTTGATTCAATTATTGAATCATAGAGGCTGGTGCTTGGATGAATATCTAAAGGGTTAGATTGAGGACTCATCAAGCACCGTCAAATGATTGTTAAGATGTGATCTCCAGCCTGAGTAGGAGATGGCAATCCTTTCTCACATAGGCTGATATCTGACCGACCTCTTGATGTAGGTCCTCTGCATAGGAATAGAGATTCGGAGGTGTCAGATTAGTTAAGTCAAAGAGTTGACTTAACAAGATCGAGATAACCTAAGTCCTATGTTGAATGCTGTCACAACATAGGCACGCATCCTCTGACCGGAGACAGATGTGTTACTATATGTCTGAGTGTGTACATTTGGCAGACCAATAGGTTGATGACCTAACCAAGGTCTATACACCGGCGCGCTGGTGTGCATGTAAGGGCATATGAGTAATACGATCTCTCAAAGGGATGATACAGGTTCACTACTGAACCGGAAGACATGAGCTCACTCATGAGATATTGGGAAGAATCAAATTCCGTGCACGGTCGTCTTGCTTTGGAAGCTTGACTGAATTTGTAGGTTTGATATATACTTTTGGAAAGTATATGATCAAGACCTAGGTATGATATATGCTTTTGGAAAGTATATGATCGATACCAAATCCCAATGATCAAATGAGAAACTTAGTGATCAAACCCTGAAGAAGACAGTGTAAAATTGATCTTGATCTTCGGGTTGACCATGGGTCTTCCAATATGCAGGATGTACAGGTATTGGGAATACCTGAAGGGTGATGTGATCATAAACGATTGTATATCCATGACGCTTCCATTCCGAGGGAGTGATGAAACATGCCTGGATTTTAGTTACTCCTTTCAGTAGAGAAGCGATCCGGTCTTAGTCCAAGTGTTGGACATTGGTCTGAATGAGATTCAGATTCAATGAGAAGATTAGATTTGCGGTCTTGATTTAATCAAGCATCTGTGGGAGGTTCGTAAGATCTGGATTTGAGATAAGATCTCAATATCCAAGTCACTATACGTGGAATAATACAATCGCCCTGTCCTTATCTCCAAGTATCTGCGGAGAAAGCACATTATTCATGAAAGGGTTCAAGAATAATTCTTTTGATGAAATATCCAAGCAAGGACTTGATGATTAAATGAGATTTAATTATCAAGCTTAATATGAATATAATTCATATTGTGAAAATGATTGTCTAAGATAATTAAATGGGATTTAATTATCAAGGATTAAGAGAATGTGGATAACACTATCCATGATATATGTGTGTTATAAATGTGATTTATAATATACATATATAAGAGAGAGAATTTATGTAAATAGCATTTGTTAATTAATAATGTGGATTGGATTCACATTTATTAATTAATTGGAAATGCAATTTACTAATTAGTTTGGGTTGTGAATATGATTCACATAATATCCAATGGCATGATTGAAATATTCACAAATTAATTGGGAATTAATTTGGTGAATATTTTTGTGAATACAAAATTAATTAAGGAATAATAAGATAAATAAAAAGGAGCCAAAATTGACCACCACAATTTTAGGGAGGTTGGTTGACTCCATTTTATTTATCACATTATCTCTTAATTAGTTAATGTTATTAAATTATGTTGATAATGTTGCAACATTTTTTAATTTAAATTAATGTTGTTGGTTTTAACCAACAACAATCATAGCCATTGATTTAGCATGGACCAAGCATAGCCCTTGGATCCATGTGTCCCACGGATTGAGATCCATTGGATCCTAAACTAGTATAAAAAGAGGGCTAGGGTAGCCTTTCCAAGTTACAACAACAACATTCTTGAGTTGAAGAACTCTACTCTCTCTCTCTCTCATTCTCGTGGGGTCTCCCTAATATTCAAGTGGCCGTCCACTTTGTGTATTAGGAAGGAGATCATTTTTTCTACGCCTCGACGCTTGGATCTTCGTCAATGGATTGCGGGAAGGACGCGACTCATCATCGTGCCCGCAAGCGCATTCTCCGTGGGTCGGACTTAAGATAGGAGGATCTCTACTTTGGGATCTCGCGATCACAACCACGCTTCAAGAGGTATTCCTTATACTTGTGTTTAGATGAAACGATCCGAGAAGTGTTCTCGTGATCATGTGTTTTCATCTTTAGTTTAAAAAAAAATTTAATTTCCGCTGCATCTAGCGACTAGTGCGACTAGTTGCCCCGATTGCATACGATGCGATCGACACGCTTCCGTGATGCGCTTGAAGATCGCCTCGCTGGTGTTCTTCCTTGTTCTTCCTCCGTGCGCCTACACCGTCGGATCGGGGTGCGCCCTCCAGGCGCAGCAGCCACCGTTGGATCCGGCCATGTCTCACCGTCCGATCCTCAGCCCAGATCTAATCGAGGCCTTCCACCGTCGAAGCGTCATCGTGCAACGAGGGCTCGCCACGTGGCAAGTGGGAAGCCCTCCACCGTTGGATCGCGCACGTAAGGGGTATTTTGCACCTCTACCCCTGCGACTTTTTGTATTTAATACTTAGTCCTTAAACTTTTGCCTGTAGTGTAAAATCTCTGTAATATTTGCATTTAGAACCTTGAGCGTATATTTGCACTTAGGTCCTTTGCCACGTCACCTCACGTGCTTGTGCGCGTGAGGGGAAGGGGTATTTTGCAAGGACCCCCCTAGGGTTTGGTTATTTAACTTTAGTCCAGGAATTTTGTGATTAAGTGTAAAACTTTTGGGTATTTTGCATGATTGCCCCTGGGATTTTTGTTTATTGCACTTAGGTCCTTGCCAGGTGCGTGTATAGCACATGCTGGGTTGGGAAAATTGTAAGCATACCCTTGCGGGTTCTGGAATTTAAATTTGGTCCATTAAATTATCTATTTAGTGTATACTTTGCGTGAATATTGCATTTTGGCCCTTGGAGATTTTGATATTTGCACATATACCCCTACTAGGCCTTAATATTTTTGCTTTCTTGCTCTATTTATTTCATGCAGCATTTCAACTCTAAAAATTACCAAAAAATCACATAGGCTCCTGTTAACTTATAGATTCATGTCATATTTTTGTTTTGCATTTTTATCGCATTTTCATATTTATTAAAAATCAAAAACATGCATTTTTCATACTGTTTGCATTAGAAAACCCATAAAAATTATAAAAACGTTTTGAAAAATTCCAAAAAATTATATTTTGTGTGTTTTGTCATCTACTAGGGTCAATCCAAAAACCACTAAAAATTGCAAAAGAAAACCTTAAAAATTTGAAAACTTCTAAAAACTTCATAAAAATCTACAAAATCATAGAAAATTCAGAAAAATATAAACTCAGTTGTTGTGTCTTCCTTATTTTACTTATATAATTTAAAATTAATTTGAGGAATTTTGGGTACTGTTTATATTTTTCATCCTCATTTTGATTTCGTCCAACAACCTTGTCCACTGTTTTCCTTATTTTGATATTTACAAAACCAAAAACATTTTGAAAAACTACCAAAAATCACAAAAACAGTAGAAAACTCTAAAAAGACCAAAAAGATTTTATTTCCCTACTTTTGAGCATTTTTCACTATTTTTATAAATACCTTATCCCTCTTGTCTTATATTGTATATATATATATATTCCTATGTTGAAAAAGAAAATATAAAAAATATAAAAAGATAGTACCAAATTAGTAAAAGGAAAATCAAAATACAAAATTAAAAATTTAAAAAATATAAAAATATAAAAAATTAAAAAACCCACAAAAACATTTGCTTTGCATAGTGTAGACAACCTCATCACATTCACACACACACACACACACACACACTTGTTGATCTATCCTGCCTTGCTCCTGTGTTCGAACTCTCTGCATACTTGCTTCTATACATCTTTTGTGTAGAGTTAAAAATAAATTTTAACTTCACATTTACTTGTCATTTCTTGATATCTATTGTGTGGGTTAATTGTTGATTAATTAGGTATTTTTAGCGGTCACCGCAACGACCTCCATGTTCCCGCCTTGTGTGGAATACAAGACCGTTAGAAATTCCTAGTTATCACTCACCCTCATCATCTGAAGGTACATCACCTCCTCGGCCTCCTCCTCCTCCTTCTTGTCGATTCATTACATCATTCAACATATCTTGAAAAGCGGTTTGTGCTAGGGCTTGCTCTGTCAGCTGCTGCTGGATAGCCTAGATAGATGCCAATAGCTGTGCATTAACCTAACTTTGATCTGGCAACTGTCCTTCTGGTTGGGGTGGCTGTTGACCCTTGCCCTTTCCTTGAGGAGCCATGTCAGGGTCTGAGTCGGACAAAATGAATTCTGGAGTAGAAGCCAGGGCTCAGTCTGCCCTTTTATCTGCAGAATAAGAGAATCCTGATCAGACCACTCGCAATATTGTTCAGCTGTCATGATAATTTTTGGAGTTAAGGTCAACCCCAACATGTTGTGAATGGAACAAGATGTAGACTGTAATCGACTTCCATTCACAACGGCGAAGGTGGGACAAAAATGATCCATGTTTATTGGGTGGTCAAAAGGGAGGTAGAAGACGAGGAGTCTGGAGATCGATCCGCAAAGTCCGGATCGGATTCTCGGGAATCGCCTCGAATTTATTGGCGAAATCGAGTCCATGGAATCGATGTGGGTGTCGGCAGGGTCCCGACGAGAACCATCCATGGATCGAATTCACAAAGCAAGAGAGGATTGGATGTTGGAGGAAGGATACGATGGTCAACGAGGAGTAAAAAGGAGTGCAAAATAGTAGAAAGGCTCAAACTGAGCGGGGGTCAAAGGGGAATGACACAACAAAATTGGCGCAAAGGCGCGGGACTTGATCTTTGATCCTTAATCTAGATCCATACAAACACAATACAAGATTGGGTTCACCAACTCACGCCATGTGAAGCCGTAAAGGTTCGGCTACTTATTATCTTTTCAGTTTTAGAGTTGTTATTTCAGTCATATCTTTTAACAATTCCTTAGCACGCTACCCCTATAGGAGAGAGAGTACTACCGGAAAAGTATCCCGTACTTGTTCTCCTCCTTTGTAACCTGTAGTCTGTACTTTTTGAGGTCCTTGTAACCCTTCCTGGATCCCTACTCAGCCAAAGAAATAGAGAGAGGAAGCCATAGGCGAAACCGATACTTCGGTTCTCGCTCGCAATGGAATCACCCGTGAGCATGCAAGAACCTACTCGGACGCAAGACGATGAGACAGACACCCCCATGAAGGCGTGGCCTATGCTCGATACTTCGGACAAGGTCGATGCTCTACACAACAGAGAGTCATCACTGGTGACCAAGCCCTACTCGCCCACGTACGATAGAAGCGCCAGTACTTCAGAAATCCAGGCGATACACAAGTCAGTTGCAGACTGGGATTTTGGCTCTATTCCTTATGGGACGTGCCTCGCTCAAGGGAGTAGGATTTTGGTCCCCCTCCAAAGGTACCTGAAAACAATGAGGGCTTTATGAACCTAGTACAATGATAGTCCATTACAAATTTTAATTAAGGTCAAAGTTTATTTAGCAGCCCCCTTGTTTTAGTTTTTTTGGGTTTTCACTTTTTTTGAGTCTGTTTCATACCAGCGCCTAACATTTTTGTAGATTTTCATTTACGTCCTAGGTGCTCAAAATCAGAGGGAGATAGCGGAAAAGCCGTGCAAGTTGGTTCTATGATGGAAATCTCACCATTGAACCGAATGATGCATGCTGAGTTAGAAGACTTACGGTGCATCCCAGTTCTCTCCATGTGGTATGCAAAATAGAATTTTTAAACCTATCTAAATGTGCGGTGTGCATTCGACAAAGTCGCCCTAAACATTAGCTGCTATTAACGTGAAGAACCACAAGTTGGTCACTTATCTTTAACCTAAAAGTCCGGTCTTGGCTTACCCCTCCTCTTCTCGACACACTCGAGTTCAGGAGTAGCGCTTGATGGAGCTCGCTCACGGCACACGGGTTAAGAGATAAATTATCGAACTGTATAAATTTGGCTAGATCCATACGAAGTAGACTATAGGAACATGCATTCTTATTAAGGTTTGGACCTAGCTACCGGATCAAGCAACCTATATCTAGGGGCTCCAAGCACACAAAACAACATGAAATAAAGGCGGAAAGCACAGAACATCGGAAAACAAAGAAAAGAAAGCGGTAGAAAACTCGGAAAAGCCGCGACGAGGCCCCCAGGTGAACAGACACGCGGGCACTGAACCTCGTTGTGAAGAGTAGAGTCCAAGTTATATTACATGCCAAAATTGTCTCTCTCTCACAATAAATTACAAAATTGATCCTAAGGCCTAACTAATTCACATCTCGTTGCATCCTTGGTGCTCTCTCCAACTGGTCATGAAGTGAAGACCAACCTCCTCCAAGCTTGACTGCCTTGGCCTCTTAAGAAACCATCCTCACGTGGTGGGCCCTCGCAACAAGGTCACAAAAAAGATAGAATTAGTATAAGGTCAAGCAATGCAATAAAGAATTGATTAATAAATGAATGTGTATGTCACTAATCAAAAGATCATGTATAATTAAACCATTTCAAAGAAATAATTAATCACAGAATAAATAATGAACGAATGAATTTTTATACAAGAATGACAAAGTATAATAGGCTACGCTCATTGCTCCCCGGCAACGGCGCCATATGATAACGAGGATTTTACGAGGGTCAAAAATACACCTCGTACGAGACGGGGACGATCGTGTCGCTGAGGCGACCGCTCACAAAACCCTTGTTGATCAGCAATTAACCCACATCAAAGAATAAGCCAATTAAGTCCCAAAATTGTGAATTAACATTTATTACTCTACCATAAAAATGCATAGTGTGTAAGCATGTAGAGGTCGATCCACAGAGAGCAATCAAAATGAGTAGCCTATCGGTATTTATATACATCCAGGTCATTCTTAAATAAGTCCTTTTTGTGGGGTTTTAAAGTAATATTATTATATATATTTTTTTGTTTTTATGATTTTTATAATTTTTATTTTGTTTTTATATTTTATATTTTTTTTATGTATATTTTTTTATATAATATAGATATATATACATACATACATATATAAAGAGATATATTAGAGAAGAGAGAGGAGTAATATATAAGGATATGTATATGGATATAAATACTCAATATATACTAGATATAATATGTATATATATTTTTGGCTTTTTATATTTTTATAATTTTTTTTATTTTTTTGAATTTTACTAATTTTTATGTATTTTTAATTTCAAAAATGTCCCTAATATGGGATAACTTAATTAGGCCGAAACTAAGTGGGTTTTAAAAATATAAAATAGGTCCAAAAATTCCCCAAATTATTTTAAGATGTAAATAAGAATATATAGATAATTATAAAATGGAAAAAATATATTTTTGGTATTTTTCAAGGTTTATATATATATATTTAGTATTTTGGAGCTTCTTGAAAATTTTATATTTTCTTTTTCTATTTTTAGGGTTTTTCATTTTCTAGATTTAATATATGTATAAATATACTATATGTAATTTTTTTGTAATTTTTCAAAATGTTTTTATTTTTTTTAGTATTTGCTAATTTAAACAGTGCAAAAATAGCTCATTTTTCATTTTTAATAATAGGTAAAATGCTAAAAATGCCAAACAAAATACGGCGTGCATCTACAAGCTACAAGGCATTTACCTTAATTTTTATGAAAGTTTTAGGAGCTAGCTAGGTATTTTTAATAAATACATGAAGCAAGTAAAATAAATCAGCCTGGTAGGGGTATTTTTGCAAATAAAAATAAAGGCAGGGTCACAGTGCAAAACGCCAAAATACATGAACGTATTCTGCAATTTTAAGGACTAAAACTAAATAAGCAAACCCGCCAGGACCCCCTTGCAATTTGACCATCACGTGGGACCACGTGATCTGCACCCACAAGGACCAAAATGTAATTTCAGAAAGTTCAAGGTCCTGGTTGCAACTTTACACAAAAATAATACACTTGAAATTTTATTTTATGGACTGAAGATAAACATACAAACATAGAGGGGGTCTTGTGCAATTTAATCACCTCACGTGGGACGACACGTGAGGTGACGTGGACTGGACCTAAGTGTGATATGAAAAATATACAGGGGGTCCAAGCAAAATATCCACATTATTTTGAACTTCAACTTTTACTTTTATTTACAGTAGTCAACAGTATATACAAAAATGCGGGGGGTCAGATGTGAAATTTACCCCTTAAGTGGGTGCGGACGGACGGTGGAGGTGATTTCACTTGCCACGTGTCACACATCCAACAGCTGGTACCGGTTCGCAGATGAAGGCTTCTGATTAGATCCGCCTCGCAGATCGGAAAGTGATGGTTGGGCTTCATCCGACGACTCTCGTTCAATCTGGGGCGCTCCTCCTGATCGGACGACGATGAAGGTGTCTGGAAGAACACGGGAAGAACTCGCACTGGGCGAGCTTCGATCTTGAACCATGGGCTCCTCCAAGCTTCCCCCTCGCGTCTGAGATGTTCTGATCGTAGCTGGAGGCGTCCCGCAGCTTCCGGTGGTCTTGGCATGGCTCCTGGAGGTCCAAGGAGCCCAGGCAAGGTCGATGAAGGTCGGGACCTCCAGGAGCCTCTTCCTGGATCGAAACGAGTCCAAAGGGCCTCGTTGCTTCGTGTAACCTGCTTAGGAAGAACCAGGGGGACGAGGTCTATCTTCTCAACCCTGGGTTTTGAAGCTTGGGTGCAAGATGGGGTGAGGCGGAGGAGCTCCGACGACAGGTAGAGGTGGAGCTCCGATTCGCAAGGACTAGGGGTCCTTGGTTGAACAAATACGGTCGAAAGATGGAGAAAATGATGGGGAACGAAGTGAGGTGAAAATGGTGATCGGAAACAGTGGGTATCACGGTGAAGAAGTCGCCGGAGCGGAGCTCCGACGAACTTCGATTTAGCTATTTTACGCTACTCTACTGATCTAGAAGTTAAACTAAGAACGGGAATGAAATGCTGGAACTAAAATCTACTTAAAAAGCAAGGAAGAACAGCTCTTATACCTGGGGGCCTCCAGGGAGCAGGACGGACGCCGGAGCTCCGCCGCGACAAAATTACCCCTCCTCCGGCCGATTCACGTTGCTGGAATGCTCCTCCTGTCACAAGGAACCTCCCAGGAACGAATTCAAGGCTTTTGGGTGGATGGAAATTGGCCAAATTTGAGGAGGTCGGAGCTCTTTATTTATAGACATCGCGGGTGCCCTTATTGACCGGGGTCTGTGGATGAATCTGGTGAGCAAATCATTGATCTAAGATATCGACGGGCATCATTGATCATTAGGGACGATTTCTTCCGAAGGAAGCAAGCTCGATCGATGGACGAGACGCCCGCGAAAAAAGGGAGAAGATGGGCTCGCAGATAGATTTGACGGGGGAGACGTGGATGGGACAGTTGACCGGAGGTCAACGGTTCGCTGCCCCTGATTGGTCCACGTAGGACACTACGAGACAAAACAAGGGGGTTTATTCGAAAATAATTTATTTAACATAATAAATGATTTTATTAGAATTTTCTTATAACATAAAAAATGTTTATTAAATAATGTAGTATTTATTTATGATTTTTATTTATTTTTTTGATGAATTTTATTATGACTTTATTTTAATGATGTATTTATAAGTGTATTTACATGTATTTTGTATAATCTATTTTTATTTTGTATATTTTATTTTATTATTTTATTTTATTATTTTATATAATTATAACTTATTTTTGTGAGTGCAAATATATTTTTATTTGATTTTTATGAGTTTATTTGCATTTTTAACTAAATAGGGATGTGATTTGCATAGGTATAGGTATAGGTGTTTTGCCTATGTTTTGAGATAGATTTATTTTATTTGTACATTTCTTCTTGGTTTAATTCTAGTTTTACTGTACACATCTGTTATAAATAATGTATATAAATTTAGAAAGATATGAATTTGTAAAAATAATAGGTAATGAATAAACTGAATATTTTAATCGGTATTATGCACAATAGAGGCCCAAAACCTTACTTTCACATATGATCTCAGAAAATTGTGAAACTAATTTCATTAAATAGTTCTTGAAAAGCTATATACAAGAGTTTGGTGGATTTTGAGTTTTTATTTGCAAGATATGGGTCTGTGAAGTTGAGATTCTGGCTTTTTATTCTGTGCATACAATGTACACTGTATATTATTTTTGCACAAACTTAATTTTGTATTTTTATTTACATTTTTATCTACAACTTTCATGTACAAAATATTTTTATTTTATGAATAGATAATTAAATATAAAATGGGTGTCAAAATGCATAAATGAATGATTAAATAATTGAGGTATCTATTGTATTATTGGCCCTTATCTCCCCCTACTTTATTCCTTGTCGACCAATTCCATTCTGGACTTGGTCTCGGGGTCAGGGTCATAAAATATTTGCAATATTTTATTCCTTTTTCTTTTCTTCTTTTTATTCTATAATTTTGGCATTAAAAACCTTATTTTATGTACAATAAATACAATAAATAATGAATGCTAATATGTATAAATTGATGTTATTTACATGCATTTGCTGGGGTTTTTGAGGCCAAAATGATAGAATAAAGGTGATGAAATGGACTTCATCACTTGTACATATGTGAAATAATCTCAAACTCTAATTTCAGAAAAAACAGACTAAAACGTTGATATCTCTCTCATACAATGTCCAAATGAACTCTACTCACTTTTGAATTAATGTATGCTCAATTATCTAAATCAAGAAAAAAAATTCAAGAATCAGAGTCCTTTTGTGAAAATTGAGTTTTGAGATATGACTGTACATTATACATATTTGTTGATTTTGATCCATCACTACATGTGCATAGTTCATTCATTCTGATTATTTTTATTTATTTAATTTATTAATTATTTTAATAAGTCACATAAAATTCAAAATAAAAAATCAGAAAAGTAATAAAAATGACACGTTCTGACTTGAACTTATCCCTAATTTTTCTGACCCATTTAAAACCTACAGAAATTCCAAAAAAACACATTTGAGTCCATTACATTTTTTCATAACATGATGGATTTTTCATGCATTTATTCAATTGTAGAAAATCAAATAAAAATTTTAGAGCCCAAAATTGATATTTTATATACATAAAATGTCACTAAAAATTTGCATATCTTGCGTTCGACATCCCGTTTTCATTAGAGTCCTTTATGAACATTGTCGGTCATAATTAGAGGCACACCTTTTTTGTTGGGCATTTTTACATTTTAGGAACTTTGTTAA
This sequence comes from Ottelia alismoides, assembly GCA_037367405.1. Taxonomy (NCBI): domain Eukaryota; kingdom Viridiplantae; phylum Streptophyta; class Magnoliopsida; order Alismatales; family Hydrocharitaceae; genus Ottelia; species Ottelia alismoides. The sequence continues at coordinate 1,317,792 of JAZKJV010001342.1, read as the reverse complement.
TTCCTATCTATTTATCTATACATTTTCATTCATTTGTCAAAAACTGGATCAATCTGTACATGTGCCATTCGTCCACCTCAACCACATGGTCAAAGCCACACCAGCCGGTCAACCTTCTTGTCATGTAGTGTCATTCATCTGTAACTGTTAGATCAAGTCTGATCCAACGACCATGATCATTCCCGTTTATCCCTTTTCTCTCCACATGCCTAACATATGACTCACATCACCCACATCCTCACATACTACACATGTGAGGGTCCTCCTTCATCCTCTACGAACCCGTCTTCCCACTCTGTCGAGCCCCATTCGTTGCATTGCCTTGCTCCACAGCATTCGACTAGCCACTCCTCTCAGTCAGCCACTCCAAACAGTCGAAAAGCAAACCTCTAACAAACAGTATCCCCGACGATAAAACCCATTGCCTTAACCCATATCTCTCCCTCTACCCTATCTCTTGCAACATCATTATCCCCTCTCCATCACCCGACCACTTCAACAACCATATCCCCATCGTCCTTGACGATCCTACAACCCATCAACAATGGAAGCCCCTCCTCATCATATTCCTCTTATCCCTCTAATCCATATATAACTCCATCGCCGACGGTTGGTTGATCCATCCGTCATTCACAGGGAGAAACACAACCCCCTTTATCCTCATGTGACAGTTGAGGAGAGATATGGTCGAGCGAGGACTGCCTCTTCCAGGCAAGATATGGTGATCTCATCACCGTACCAGCCTTGCTCTCGTGGCTTCCTAACTCCAACAAGCTGAGCCGTCGAGCGTCGACATCCCTACCGACCCCTTCTTGTGTCAGCCGCGCTCCTAGGCACTTATTCATCCGCCTTAGATATACTCCCTTTTTCTTTCTCTCTTATCTACCGTTATTGCCTTAGTTTTCTTTCTTTCTCCCCCCAAATCAACTCTGCTCACTCCACCACATTCTTTCCCTACCACCGACGACTCATCCTTCCACAGTCGCCTTCAACCGCCCATTGCCTTCCCTAAACTCCTTCCGATCGCTACTACCATCTCCGATACCATCTCTGCCTCATCACGCTCTGGCCACTCCACCCTTTCGTCATTATTTCCTTCCACCTGCATCGTTCATCCTCCGCTCGTGTACCTCGACCTGCAGGATCGATGCCATCAACTGCCTCCGCCTTGAGAATAGTTACGCCAATGCCATGCCACTGCCAGCCCTCGCCCGCCTCTAGCTCAACTGACTTTGAGCTCCATCTGTGCCAAGTTGTCACTTCGTAGACCACCATCTATCATCGACCACTTCATTGTCTACACTGACATGCTCGACCGTCTATGACCCTCAACTCCTGCATCATACCCCTTGTCGTAGCTAGCCTCTAACTTCATCGACTTCCTCTGAAGCAATGCACTACTGCCCTCATGACCCCTGGCTGTGTATCGGCTATCAGAGTAAACTCGACTTCCAGCCACCGCTATATCAATAACCTACGAGATCCAGACCATTGAGATTTGCCAAAAAGATGACCGTCATATCGAGTTTCTTCAACAACCAAGATTGATTTCCAAAGTTGTTATCCAAGCCTCAGTCTCGATCGTAGTTAAGATGCCAGGGCACACAATGTGGCATCCTTATACCGATCATGTGCCTCGGACATCGAACCAACGCTTGAGCCTCTGCCCCCCACGCGCCACACATGTGGCATGGTAAATTTGTGGTCGACACCATCACGCTTGTGAAGAATCATATCAAAGTCGCTACCATCTTGGACCACATGCGACACACACACACCCTCTGAAAAAGTTACACACTAGCCCCAAAGATTTGTAGGAAATGCACACGCATCCTCGCATAGGGTAAATTGCAGAAGGAGTCCACTAGATTCTGCAAATTACATAAAGGTCCTTTACATGGGTATTATTACAAATATCAATTTATTTTAATTACTTTTTAGTCCCTACAACTTTACAAAACTATATATTGAGCACTATTTATTACATTTTGATGTTCTATATGTCATTTTAAAGCTTACTTGATCCCATATTATATTAAACACTAAGATTCCAATCTTGAAAAATTGAGGATGTTTATTTGACATTATTGAGCATATTTATTCTTTGATATTAATTTTCTATTTCTCAATAAAGTGTGCATTAAATTGGGGGATTAACTTTCAAGAAACACTCATCTCTCGTTGGGGGATTAAACACTAATTTGATTTATTGCTCTTGGTCTGACTCGTTGCTTCGCATAACCTTCATCTAGGCATCATCATATATCATTGCATCATTTAAAAAAATCAATAAAAAATACACTTTTTCATTTCTCTCAACGTATAGCATAACATTATTTTCCTGCATCAAAATATTTTCAAAATTCATATGTCATGTTTTCTTTTCATAATTAGTTATATCTCTTTAATTTAAAATCCATAAAAGCTGAAAAAATAAAAATGCCAAAAAATCCATCTTGTTTTTTATGAAAACAGTTCGTTAAATTTGATAGACTTAACTTAAGTTGTTCCTTTACCTCCTTTAGTCGACCCTAGGACTTGCCCATGTTAAATAAACATAGAAACACACCCCTTAATTGATATATTAATTTATATGGCTATTTTTTGTTGATCATGAATTTCCCGACTACAACCCATATACAACAATTAATTTGCAACAATCAACTAGGGTAATTTAGGGTTCATCGAATGACATCATTGCCGAGAGGAAAACAACTTAGGTTTTTGTCTAGAAAATTTCATGTTAGGTTTTCCACACATTCGGGTAGTCTGACTCCTGAACCTTGCCACTGTACATTTTCCATTTATTTTCTAGCATTTATTTCCTTTTCAGCATTTATTTTTTGTTCTTTATTTTTGATTAATTTTTGTGTCAACTCTCTTACATTTTCTCTCTTATTTTTGGGTGAAGTACCCTGCAGTTGTGGATCGATTTTTCTATAAATCAACAAATCTCGACAACTGCATAAAAGTTAAGATCGTGTCAGGTCATGAGAGAGTGTAGAGTTTAGGATTTATTTTAAACATTTTTTATTATTTGTAATTAATTGCCTATTAATAACAGTTTCCGTTTGGAATCTCGTGTGTGTAAACAAAACTTGGACTTTTTTGTGGTGTGTCAAACCTTTTTTCACTTTTCGGTGAGGGTGGGGCCCGACTTGAGTGGTTCAAAGGTTAGACCTGCACTGCGACTATTAGAACTACTAGGTTTGTTTTGCTTGTGCTAGTATAACTTAGGACCACAGTGCACTTAATGAGACACACCTTAGATCGTACAACTTAGTTAAAATTCAAATCTGTTTATTCCTGGATAATAGAACTTTCTGTTAGGAGATGCTTTGTAGTCTTGCACTTCATATAGATTAAATTTTTATTCTTGTATTACATCCTACATGGAGATTATGAGGAAGTTTTATAAGTCTTCTATCTGAGCATACATCACTGTTTTTCGTGTGCATCAAATTTTCTTGGATTCACCCTCTTTGTTTTGTCACTTAAGATCTAAAGGAAACTGGGATTGGAGGTAGACGTGTATTTTCTGCTTACCGAAAACTTCAGTGATCGCCAACTAAAATCGGGGCTGCTAAACATGGTCAACTTAATTAAACTCATAAAATCAAGAATTTTGCAGGAGAGCAACCTCGCCATTAGATTTAGGTACATTCCACAACATGGTTACCACCCCTGGCTGAGCAAGGCATGACCCATAAGGATTAGAGATCAAAACCGAGCTTGAATACTACCTTGTTTATCATCTGGATTCATGAAGTATTGATGCTTCTATTGTACATGGAAGAGTAGGGTCGGGTCAAAGACGGTGCTCTCGCCTTGTGTAGAGCACCGACCCGTTCTGAAGTACTAAGCTTAGGCCACACCCTCACGGGGGTTTTTGTCTCATCGTCTCATGTCTGAGTAGGGCCTAGCACGATCACGGGTGATTCCGTCTCGAGCTTGGTCCAAATCTCCGCCACTATCGACTTCCTCTCTCGATTTCTTTAGTTGAGTAGTGGATCCAAATCTGATAACAAGGACCTCAAAAAGTATAGGCTACATGTTATAAAGAAGGTGGACAAGTACAAGATACTTTTTCAGCAGTACTCACACTCGTATAGGTTTAGTCGCTAATGACTCATTACAAGAATGAATTATCACCAACTTAAAGTTGACAAGATAAATTGGACGGACTCTTGCGGCCTTCACCGTGTCAGTTGGTGAAATTAGCGTTTATATTGTGTTTGTATTGTATGCGTAGGTCAATATCAAACATCAAATACATACCACACATCTGTGTCATTACTATCCCTTGATGATTTTTGGACCGTAATCTTTCTCTAAACCACTTGACATCGAGAATGGAGGGGAGTGATGATATTTGCTCAGACTCCATGAGCCTTATAAACACCACAAACCTATCATCATCACCTACTTAGGGACACTCTTTCCTTGAGCCTCCTTGGACTCAAACCCCTACCCATGATTTTCTCTTATTCCTCAAGGGAGGTCAATCCCAGATCAATCCTCTCTTCTCTCACCACATCGAGGAAAAATCTCACCTCAGTGCTTCTCATTTTAATTCTTCCAACTCTATTAATACCAATCCGGTTGATTCTGAAGGTAAAGAAGAAGAATTAAAAAAAGATGCCTCAAAAGAAAAAGGACAATGAAGACGAACAAAATAAAGACCTGGTGCAGATGGTATTAGCAAGATTAGTTGCATCTGAGCAACGACAATTGTTACTGAGAGCACAAATTGTCTAGCTTAATGTTGGGTTGAACCACCAATGGATGTGGCATACAATCCAAGACAGTATAGAGTGAGAAGTTATCGAAATCCTCCTGAGTCATAAGTTGATTTTGAATTGAAGTCGCTTTCTTAAATATGCTACCACAATTCTATGGAAATGCTATTGAGGGATCCTATGCATTCCCAAGGGACTTGGAGCTAGTATGCTCTAATCTCAGACACCTCAGAGTCAGCCAAGACTACATTCATCTCACTCCACTTCCATTCACCTTGAAAGGCAAAGAGGACTACTAGGTGAAGAATCTTGGAGTGACGGTTACCATGTACAATCCTTTCAAGGACATGTTCTGAAAGAAGTTCTACCCTTTAAGTAGAACTAATCATATGAGGACACACATCACCATCTTTTCTTAGATGCCTCATAACCATTCTGTGATGCATGAGATATATTAAAAGATCTTTTGCGAAAGTGTCCATGTCATGCTCTAGATGACAATATTTTGGTCCTGTTACTCTATTCTGGTCTCAACTATGAGATACAAGGTTTAGTGAGCACTGCATGTGGAGGAAACTACACATCACGAGGTATGGATATCATCTGGAAGGTATTCGAGTAGATGGCTGAGACAAGTCACTCACAGATCGCCAATCTAAAGGAGGGAAACAGACTATTGTCGAGATAACCGAGGATCTAATTCCGAACATGAGCATCATTGTAGACTTGTTAGTAGTTGTGGAACAGATCAACAAAAAGGTGAATGACAATGAAAGTAGGATCTCTCAGATACCAAAGAAAATGGAGGAACTAATTGAGAAGGCATCCAAAATCGGGATACCTACTGCGACTGCATCCACTACTACTATTTTCTGAGTGCATCATGTCTGGGAGCAACCGATGTCAAGGCCACCTTAGTCTCGGGTTCAGGACCAGTCCTGTGCCCAACTTTTCCAGCAACCACCACCAGCAGCAGAGATCGTCGAGGAAGAACCCCTGCAAATGTTGTAAGTGAATGGTATTTGGTACGCACAGGACCCTACTAGATAAGGAAACATGAGGGACTGACAACCATACCAACGTCCCTCGACCTACTATAATACCGCTTTCATTCCTACACCACAGCATAGTTAGAGCACAACCTGACCCCAATAACAGAGGGATCAACAACAATACGGTCGTCAAGGCCAATATTAGGGGGTCCATCATGGCTTACAATATCAATAGGCACCCCAGCAGCAGAGACAACAACAGTATCAAGCCCTTAAGGCCAATCTTCACGATAGGCTTCCCAGCAATATCACCCTTAGACAAGACCCATGGACATTCAACAACAGATTCTTAAGGAGCTCCAAACTTACAGGTGTGAAATTCATGATCTTCGGATGGATGTCAATCCCTATCTCGTTGGAGAGATGAACAAATTGCATCTGCTACATCCATTCCTACCCAAGTTCAAGCTAATCCCAACATCTTGAACAAATCTCAATTTCAGCAACATGGTGATCAAGTATGTTATTCAGATTTGTCTAGATCTAAACATGAGATCCTTTTGTTTGACAATATAAATGCTATGTCACTTAGGAGCGGAAGGACCGTAACTGCCTGATCGAGAAAGGGAAATGGAGAGAGGCATCTCTAGAGATCAACCTGATGACTCATCATATGAGAAAGACATCAGGATTCATTGCCATATCTAAAAAGACCAAGGAAAGCGCCAATGGAGTCTAAAGAGGACCTTGCACCTCTAGTTATGGTAGAATTACCTTCGTCATCAATTCCACAACATGTTGTAGACAATCTAGATTTCAACTTTCAATTAAAGAATAAAGATTTATGTAATAAGAAGTCTGTTTTAGTCAAATATAATTATGTTGTTTCTGGTTATGATTCGGATTCTTCGTCCCCTGTCTCGATTACTTTTATTCCTTTCCTCAGTGTTCTAACTTGAGGAAAGTGCAAATCTAAGAAAATTCATAAAGATGATCTAGAAATGGAACAATTATATCAATAAAACATTGTAGTAAAGGTGCCATTTGAACAATATGTGTCTAGCAATCCCTCCTTTTAGAAGTACTTGTAAATGAGATGCACGTCTACAAGGACTCGTAGGAAGAAACCAGACCAGTATGTTAAGACTGACGTCTTATCAGTAGCCATCACTCACTATGTTAAGAATCATCAACTACCAAGGAAAAAAAGAGACTTGGGTGCTCATTATGTGGAGAGTCGTATCGATGACATTGCGTATGCACGCACTCTTCCAGATAATTGTTCTTCAATCAAACTTCTTCCCTTGGTACTATATTACAAATTGGAGTTAGGTCCACTCAGAAAGTCATCATCTCTACTCCATTTTGCATATCAATCAATGAAGAGACCTAAGGGAGAAGTAAAGAACGTCGTTACCTCAACTTAGGGGAAAGCGTACAAAGTAGACTTCACTATCCTTGATATGGAGATCCTTAATCATTGGAGAGAATCTCATATCATTCTTGGGCAACCATGAGGACCGTTGGGGCAACATTTGATTAAAGAATATGGATGGATGAAGTTCAGATATCCGAGTGGAGAAGTGAACTTAGAGGTGAAGCATGCAAAAAGGCAAAGACTTGGTTCAGAATCCACTACCGAGTATGCATAATCTTTAGAGGAAGATTGCAAGGTGATCAACACAACTGGGATGTGGATACATTAGGTATGAGCATGGGCCGGGTTGGGTCGGGCCTTGAAGTGCCCATGCCCAAGCCCACTTGAAAACTTCGGGCCTTGGGGCCGGGCCTAGGCCAGCAAAAATTTTTTTGGTTCGGCCCAAGCCCAGGCCGAGCCGGCCCATCTTAACCCATTATATATTATTAACTTTGAGTTTGTATTTAAAGTCAATGTCAATTCAAATTAGACGAGCTAAAATTGTTTAAAACATATGCCATAATACTTGTGAAACAACTAAAAATCAATTCTACCGGAGACGATTTCTCATTTTATACAAGTTCACTCAATGTTATATACCATAAACGTCTCTCATTACAAAAATTGAAAGAGTGAACCAAGTTTACATAGTTAACAATAACAGGTGCACCAAGCACATGTTAAAAAAATGGGCATAATGCTCATATTGGGTAAAGGTTTAATAATAGAAAATATTCTAATGGAAAAAATAAACACTAAAAAAATTCAAGAATAACCACCAGAATCTAAGACGTAGACTAATTAAGAAAAATTAATTATGAAATGAAATGCAATAATCATCAGCTCATATGTCCCACACCCGACTTTCTTGATTTATAAACATTGTATGAAGATAGGATACATGAACAGAGTGTGCATCACAGGTAACAGTTTCCATACTTGTAAAATATGGGAAGGGTTCGGGCCTTCTTCGGGTCAAGACTGTGGGCTGGGCCAAACCAAGCCCGAGCCCTGCCCAAAAAAATTTCGAGCCTAAAAATCAGGCCCAAGCCCGGCCCAATGTTCGTTTGGGCTTGGGTCGGTCCGGGCTTCTAGGGCTGGGCTTCGGGCTGGGCCGGGTCAGCCCAGCCCAATGCTCATCCCTAGGAGACATACTCTAGTAGAACAGAACAATACCCTCTCATCTGAAGAGGAATTAGTGCATAATGTAGTTTGCTAGGTGTTGCCTGATCTCGTGAGAAACCCAAATACCTATACCTTGATGACTAAGACATCATGGTGGAGATATCGGTCCACTCTCTTTCAGAACAATCAAGGGACATAGATGACGAGTCGGACACGACTTTGGACGAATTATCACATTTCATTGATGATCTGACTCACCATTCAGCATAATCGGTGGCTAGCACATCACAGTTTGATCCATCCTCCTCCAACATAGAGCCAAACTCAGATGCCATTCAATCGGACTTAATCGATGATATAGATTTGCAGGAGCTGAAACCACTTCCTCCTACACTCAAGTATGCATTTCTAGCAGAACCCAAAGAGAGATTTTATGTGATCATTAACTCGGAATTAACTACAGAACAGGAGTCCATGTTGGTAGAAGTTCTTGAGAGGAGCCCAAAGCCATTGGTTAAACTGCATTGGATCTCATGGGAATCAACCCCACTCTTTGCTCGCACTAAATATATGTTGAGGATAATGCGAGACCTTCCCATGAGTTCCATAGGAGACTGAACCCTAATCTAAATGAAGTACTTAAGAAAGAGATTGAGAAATGGTGCAAAACAGAGTTTATATACCCTATTTCTAACTCCAAGTGGATGCCCCCGCTTCATGGTGTCCCGAAGAAGTCAGGAGTTCATATGGTCCACCAACGAGGAGAGGATAGAGATCGCGATATGAGTACCCACATTGTCATGTCTGCGCCGATTATAGGCGCCCGAATATTGCAACCAATAAAGACCACTTTTTCTTAACATTGATAGAACTTGGAGAGACTTGTAGAGAATACATTATTTTATTTTCTTGATGGGTACTCGGGCTACAATCAGGTAGCCATTGCTCCTAAGGACCAGGAAAAGACCACATTTACATATCCATCTGATACTTACGCATTCAGACGCATGCCATTCAGGCTCTACAACGCCCCAGGCACATTTCAGTGGTACATGATCGTTGTATTTGCTGAGATGGTGGGCGATATCCCAGAGGTTTTCATGGATGACTTCTCGTTCCATGGTGATTCTTATGATACATATTTAGCACACTTTGACCGAGTCCTCAATAGGTGTAGGGAGGTCAATATAGTATTCTCCTAGGAGAAAAGTCATTTCATGGTAATAGAGGGTATCGTGTTAGGGAACACCATCTCCAAAAAAGGAATGAAGGCTAACCCTGCCAAGGTGGATGTGATCAAGAAACTTGAGCCATCAACCAACGTCAAGTCAGTGAGGTCTTTCTTAGGGCATGTTGGATTTTATCGAAGATTTATTCATGATTTTTCAAAGATCACCCAACCACTGATTGAGCTCTTAGAAAAAGACATCGAGATCATTGTTGATCACAAGTGATTAGAGGCCTTTGAGCTCCTGAAAAGAAAGATTTATGAATCTCCTATCATACAAGCTCCCTACTGGTCTCTTCCATTTCAGATGATGACTGATGCATCGGATTTTGCTGTCGGAGCTGTGTTAGGACAAAGAAGAGATGGGATTTTGTATGTGATTCACTATGCGAACAAAGTTTTGGATCCTGCATAAAGAAATTACATAGTGACTGAAAAGGAAATGATCACAGAAGTTTGGGCCCTAGAGAAGTTCAGATCATATATTTTGGGATCCAAGGTAATGATTTTCACTGATCACAGAACAATCAAGTACTTAATGGAAAAGAAGTATGCAAAGACACGTCTTCTTAGGTGGATCTTGTTAATCCAAGAATTTGATTTGGAAATTAAGGATAAACCTAGAGTGAAGAATGTTGTGGCAGATCACCTTTCTCAAATCGAGTAGAAATATAATCGTAATAGTGAACAGATTTGAGAAACTTTCCCAGACGAGTCAGTTTTTGTTATTGACTCACTCCCATGGTATGCCAACATGGTGAACTACCTTATCTCCAAGCTAGTTCCCTAGGGTTGGACTAGGAGCAGTATTGACCGATTGAAGTTGGATTCGAGGAGATGTCACTGGGATGCTCCGTTCCTTTTCTTTGAAGGATTGGATTTTGTTTAGAAAAGGTGTATTCCTCGTAATGAATACTAGAATATCCTTATACATTATCATACACTTGAGGCTAGAGGACACCATTCAGATTAGAGAACCACACACAAGATACTCGAATGTGGATTTTACTGGCCGGCCTAGTTAGAAATATCATTGATTTTGTACGATCGTGCCCGATTTACTGAACCATAAATTTGAGCATAAAGCAGCCAATCCTTACCATCCACAGTCTAATAACATGGCAGAGGTTTCTAATAGAGAGGTGAAGAGTATTCTTCAGAAGTTGGTTCGTCTTGATAGGAAGAAATGGTCTCTAATTTTGGACCAAGTTCTGTGGGCCTATAGGATATCTTACAAGACTCTACTCGGTACTTTACCTTTTAGAATGATCTATGGCAAGCCATTCCATTTGCCCACAGAGTTAACTCAAAAATCAGAATAGGCGATTAAGAAGATTAATTGGATTTGTCACTTGAGGAAGTTCTGTTGTGATTTTAATCTAAATGAGCTAATGGAAATCCAAAACCAGGCGTATGACAACAATGCAATTTATAAGGACAAGGTCAAGAGATGGCATGATCGACACATAAGGCATAAGACCTTTATCCCTGGGCAGAAGGTATGGTTGTTTAACGTTAGGTTGAAGATTTTTCACGGGAAACTCAAATCTAAATGGACATGCCCCTACATTGTCACATATGTTCACAACAATGGTAGTGTTGACATTGCTGATCTCGGAGAAAATGCACATATATTTTCAGTGAATGGGACGCTGCTGAAGCATTATTAGTCCAAGTCGGGGTCATCAACTTCATGCAAAGCGAACACAATGGAGACACATCGGAACATTCTTCATGAAGAGAAGCAGTCGGATCCAAGCTGACATATTCATCTTAATTCTTCACACATTCACTTGTACATTCTCCAGATCTCATCGGACCCCTTTGATGAATCCGCGATTCATCATCTCAATATCTTGATCTTGGCAAAATCTCCGAGTAAAATCTGAAATAAATGTCCATAAATTCAACAAACTAACAAAATGACTCTTGTAAATAAAATACACTAATTATTGTATATTAGATTGTACAAATAAATTAACCATAAAAAGCTGCAAAATTAAAGGAGTTTTTCACATGTAAATAGCTCAAAACTTTATATATTTTTAATAATTTCATTTCAACTCCTTTTTGGGCTAATTCTTTATCTAACTTGTTCCTAAAAATGTATATAAAAATACAAAAATACAAAACAAATTTTAGCTCAAATAAATGCTCCTAGATCTCAAAGAGAAAAACCCGTAAAGTCCAACTTCCAGGTCAAATTCCTGCTCCGTATGTATCCAAATTCACCAACTCACTTTTAAAGTTCAAGTTAGAAAATTATCTATCCAATGGAAGTGGTTTCATTAAAATTGGAGCTCATTTGCAAAAGTTGGGTTTTGGGACCTAGATGTATATTGTATATTATGTATATATTCATTTTTTTCTTTATTTTTTATTTTATATTTCTTAATTACTAAAAATACAAAAAAATCATTGTTGTGTTGTATTTTGACTCTGCTATTTTATTGTATTTTTCTATTGTAAATATCTCTTATTAAAAAGACAAAAATACATATTAGAAAAGCGAACAAAAAATGGACATGTTGTATGTATTCCTTTGTAAATTCTCCACTATTTTTCCTTCTTTTTATTTTATTGTATTTAAAGTAGCCTACTTTATTTCATTTTATTTTCCTTTATTTATTTTCCATTCTCTACAATAACCACCATTCAACTCCACTATTCTACCAAAATTTCTAACTTCTAATTCAACTCCACCATCTTAATAACCTTCATTCTACTCCACCTCCATTTTCTTTCTCTTTATATACATACCATCCTCATCTTTTTGTACTTGATCCATCTTTATGTGAGGAGAGCCTATTTCCCAGAGTTGAATCGGTGATAGAGATGCAACCGCGGTCGAGCAACGACGGCCCTCTCTCCGGTGAGATCTGTTGGCTTCTTGGCCAACATCCCAGCCGCGTATGTGCGCAGCTCGAGCTCATCGCTCATGGACGATTCGAGCGAAGACCGTGCTCTCGTGAGCACAACATAAGCGATCTCGTTCATCGTAGGTATTTTTTTCCCTTCATCTTGTCATCATTTTTTTATCTTTGCATTTTCTTAGCACATCACATTGTATATTTCACCACCATCATCCATTTCCATCATCCTCTTCACCATTCCCGTTTACCATTTTTTATATACATATTTGTTTCATGTTTTAAAAATAATTAAAAAATTAAAAATCTAAAACAAAAAATTCAAAGCAGCAAAAATAAAAAAAATATAAAAAAGTTGCAACACAACAGGCGCCTGATGAATCCTGTATTTATCATGCTAAAATTAGTCAATTAGGCTATGTTCCCCAACATTCACATGCATATAATCATTAACAAAGCATCATTAGCATTCATACATGTATAAATAATATTTGCATTTCATCATGCATAATTGCATTGAAAATCCCAAGTGTATATTAGCCCAAAAAGCCGCTAACGTCTCACATTTGTAAATAATTCATCCTAACTCCGATTGACCTAAAGCCACCTCCATTGTGTAGATATTACTAATTTCATTAAATAAAAAATACAAAAAATACTAACTCAAATAAGTGTCAAATAATCCCAAAGTTTAATTTCACATCTGACATACTAAAATGAGCATATCTCTCACATACAGTGTCTGATTTTAGTCTACTCACTTTTAAAGTACTCCATTTTCAAATACCTTCAAAACAAGACCAATTTCGTAAAACTCGGAGATCATTTGTGAAAATTGGGTTTTGGGCCTCTTTTGCGTATTTTAAATTTTTTCTATTTTTGACCAGAGTTTTTATGTACATAATTAACCCTTTTAATTGTAATTCTTCTTCACCTATGTCCTTTGATGAAATTTTTATTAAGCGATACAAAAATCTAAATCTAGATTAAAACTGAAATCAAAGAAATTGACTGAGTCCAAGTGTCCGTTGTGAGTCTGTACAAAAATTGTGAGTTTCTCACTTCTATTATATTTTCCTATTTTCTTATTTACTAAAAATCCAAAAAAATTATATTAGTGTGTAATTAATTTCCTTGTATTTTATCATATTTTTTTCTATAATTTTCATCCTCTCTAAAACCACCAAAAAATTATAAAACTCCAAAAAGATGATTTTCTATACACATGGAAAACCACCAATAATACCACTTCGCACAAACGACCTCTTTTACTATGGATCCTTCATTTGTAGATCTCGTCGAGACAAACAACTTTCGTGAAGGAAATTTTTCGATCCGAAGTCTCCTTCTATTTCTTTTCTATTTTTCTTTATCTTTAAATTTCGAAATTTTTTTGGGGCACCACGTGGCAGCTCCAGAGCGTGCCACGTGGTACCCCCACCTCCCGCGTGCATGTGCGCGGCACGTGATCGCGCTCTTTCTCCTTCCCCGCACCAACGCCCCCCAGCTTGCGTAACAACGGCCGCCGCCCGACCCTCTGCCTTCGCAACGGTCGCACGTCCTCCTCCAACCGTTAAGCTCGCCGCCATCCTCCTATAAAGCACCGTCGCCCCGCAGCAGCCCTCATCCGCCCTCTCGCCGGTGACAACGGCCAAAGCTTTAGCGTGATCCAGGGCTTCAAGGAAGCTCTGTTGCAGCTCCCACCGAGGTACGTTTCAGCTCCGATCTAGCGATCGTCAAGCACAATTCCTCCCCAAAACCCTCGTCTCCGGCCTTGCACAGGCCGTAGCCCGGCTCTCTCCATAACCGCACCTCCGAACAAAGACCTGCTTCCCCTTCTCTTGTCTGCGCTAACCCCCTGCAGGAGCCGCCTCTGCCACGACCGCCCTGCTCTTCCTCCTCTACAGGAGTGCAGCTCCAGCGTCTCGCGCCTCACCGGCTCTGCCAATCCCTCCACCGCGCTTGGTCGCTCGCCCACCGCCTCTGCTCAGGCCAAGCCCCCGCGCCTCGGCCGCACTGTGCTGTCCCTCCTCCTCCGAGCCGCCGTTGGATCGGGCGTTGACCCTTGATCCGACGGCCCCACTCAAGTCACGTCCTCCTCCCCCAAGCCTAGGCCCAAGCCTAGAGGCTCGGGCTCTCCGAACCTAGGCTCGAGACCCACGAGTCTCTAGTCACCGCCACCTAGGCTCGGGACAGCTGAGCCTGAGCCCCGTCTCCAATCCTCTGGTTTGGTGCCTGAACCTAAGGTCAGCCACCCAAACCTCAGCCCCATCGTCCGAGCCTGCTGGTGCACGTGTGATGCAAGTACGCTCGGTGAAAATTGCATCCACACCCCTGGACATTTCAGAACTTGCAGTAATATCCCCGCTAAGGGTAAATTACATCCGGGACCCGTCGACTTTGTGAAATTGCAGATAATCCCCTCCAGAGACATTTTTGAAGCATAAACTTTATTTTAATTGCATTTTAGTCCCTGAAATTTCATGTCATCATATATTTTTCATACGAACTCCATTTTAAGCATATAATATGTCATTTTGAAGCTATTTTCATGCTATATCATTTAGCATAACTTGTGAACAGATCTGAGGTTATTTACTGATAATTATCATTTGAGGATCTTTGTTGACATATGCAAGATAATTTTGACATATTGGTGCTTGAGAATTTAGTGATATTTTTTGCAGGAATTCTGATGACGATTTTAATCTCATTAAGCCTTCGTTGATTATTATCAATAGTTTAGATTTCATATGGGATTAATTTAGATCAATTCCTCTAATATTATTGTCAATTATTCGAGGAATTGAATCAGGGACATTTGGAGGACGGATATCTTGCTTCATATTATTCTGAGTATCAATTTATTAACCTGAAGCATTGAGTCAGATCTATTTTGATTTGTGATTAATTTTGTGAAATTATTAATCATATTATTGGAGTATTTAACACGTTTAAAATCACAGATCCTGGGCATAATCATTTCGATTTATTTTCTTTGCATAGCATCTTATCATTGCATCGTATATTTTCTCAACACAGAAATTAATCAAGCATTAGTTAGTTATTTAAATTGATTTAAAACCACGCAACTAAGAATCACCGCTCCCTGTATTCGACCTTGGTAGACTTACCAAGTAAAAATATTCCACAACATTCAAAGATTATTGTTTTTGATGAACCGAATTTGCCTCCTATACTACAACAATTTTAGATTATTAAAGAGGCAAATTTGACGATCATCAAATGGCGTCGTTGTCGGGGAACGACGAATTTTTAGGGTTCTAATTCATTTTTGTAATTAATTTTTGTAAAATTAATTTTTGTGTGATTTTCTACATTTATTCTGTAATTCTCTCTTACTTCAGATACTAACCGTAATTTCTCTCTTTGCAGACTACTAGGAGCGAAAGTTTGGGATTTAATCAAGGATCTACAAGGAAGATTGAATTTTAATTTTCGTGAGAGATAGAGAGCTTAGTTTAGGTTTAAATTTCTGCATTATTCTCTGGGTCCCTCTCTTTGAACCCTTGTAATAATTCAGACTGAACATTTCTGTGGTGTGTCGGGTCTGTTTCAACCCTTCTGTGTGGTTGGGACCTGGCTTGAGTGGCGTAGGACTTAGGCACATATACGATTATTTATTTATCATTGATTGTGCTCGTAAATCTTAGGTCACACTCTCACTAACTATACACACTATAGATTGTTCAACATTAACCAATTTTGAAATCACCGCTAATAGAACTATCTGCTTCGAGCGTTCATATGTGCATATCATTTAGTGTAATTTTTAAATTCCTTGTCTTGCATCCCGCATGAAGAACGCGAGGATTCACTATAAGTCTTTCTCTTAAGCATGCATCATTGATTTACATTTGCATTGGCTTTTCCGATTCCCCTTTCTCAAGTTTTACAACATAGGATTTAAAGGAATTGGGACTGCTCGTTAGGCATGAAATCCTGTGCTCACATAATTTCAGTGATAACCTCAAATTAAAATTGGCACTGCTAATCAAGGCGACTGCAAATAAAACTAACATAAAATTAACCAGTGTCTGGTGGAGAGAAACCCACTCATTGTTTGTAAGGACTAGAACGCACACTTTGGATAGAACCAAAACTGAGAAATTGCACAAAGACTACTGTTTTTAAAAACAATTAGCTACTTTTCAGTGAGGGTCTCGGGTAGCCGTTCTACGGTCCGATTCCCTTAGCAGAGCGGGTGGTTTAGAAGACACCGCGGAAGGCCCCGTCCTCAAGTAACACGGGTAGTCGTTTAAATGGTCCGTACTTACACCTATACTGGCTGAGAGTAGGTGCAACTAGTTATACGAACTCGGGACAGTATTTGTAAAATATTTCGGTACCTAACAACTCCACTTAATTTTCAAAATTCTCTTGTCATTAAATTAAAATTGAAAAGATAAGCGGCCAAACCCTGACGTGCCTTCATCTGTGTTGAGTAGATGAACCTTAGAATTTGTCTTGTGTTTGCTTTGTGTCTGCATTCTCGTGAAGACTCTCTCGATCCTTCTTGTCTTAGGATCATCATCTTTTCACTCCTTCAGTAAGGAATCTTTTATCCTTAGAAAAACCTCGCTTAACTCCAACACTTAAATACTGAACTCTTCTTTTCTGAAGGTGAATCACAATGCCTCCAAAGAAGAACCCTGGTGACGATGAGAACAACAATGACCCTATTTGGGCACTCTTGGTTAGGACAACTGCTGCTGAACAACACAATGAACTACTTAGAGCAAATAATAGTAATGCAACAAGGCGAGGTTTTATGGAAGACACGTACCTCCCTGAACTGGATGATGACTATAATTGGTTGAGGCCGGTACCCCCTGAGGATGCGTTCGAACACAAATCGCATTTCCTTGCACTGTTGCCGAAGTTCGGAGGGAATAATCATGAAGAACCATATATCTTCCTCCGTGACTTCAAGTTAGTATGTGCTAACCTCTGCCACCCTAGGGTTAGCCAGGACTATATAAGGTTGAGAGTTGTCCCCTTCGCCTTGACCAATAAGGAGGCTTACTGGCTGAAAAATTTAGGGGAAATAGTCACTACATCACTACATGGGCCACATTGAAGACTCTGTTCTTAAAGAAATTCTACCCAGGAAGTAGAATCAATCAGATGAGGATCAAGCTCACGAGCTTTACCCAACACCCAAATGAACCATTCCATGAAACCTGGGAAAGATTCACAGACTTAATACAGAAATGCCCAGGACACAGGATAAGTAAAATGATGTTGGTCCAAAGTCTTGTTAGCAGGCTAAACCCTGAGACTCAAGGGTTAGTTAGTGCATCCTATGGAGGAAGCTACATGGGATGCCACAAGTACACCGTCTACAAGGTGTTCTAGAGACTTGTTGAATCCAGCCGTGCAAAAACCACCAACCGGGCTTCCATAGCCAGTTCCAAAAAGAAGGTGAATAATCTGACGATCGATCAGAGTGCTGATATGGGAATAATAACTGATAAGCTAACTATGATCGAGCAGATTTATAAAAAGGTGGACGAACTCCATAAATCATCTGATATGGAGAAATTGACTAAATTGCCTAAGTAAATGGAGGAATTGGCTGACAGGGTATCTAAGATACCCGCCCTGACTTCGCCCCCCGCACCCATACACCAAATTCACTACATTCAAGGTCAAGGGGTAGGGCAACAGAGCCACTGGGGTGGAGACCAAGTCTTGTCCCATCAAACTGAAGAAACCTTTGCTCAAACTATTTACGAGGAACCTCCACAAGTCATGGAGATAAACGGAGTTTGGTATAACCTGGAACCGATCAACCGCTCAGACCAAAACTCCACTCCGAACCCTCGTCCACCGCAAGCCCGACCCACCTATCAGCCTCAACCACAACAGCGACAACAGTACCGCACGGGTTATCAGAACTCACAACCTCAGCCACAACAGAACCAACGCCAAGGCCAGCAGGGCCAATTCAGACAACATCAGCAGCCTCAGGCAAGGCAGGGCCAGGGGTCCTCCTCTTCCTCTATCTCTCCAAAAATCCAACGAGTGCTGGACGAACTTCATGACATGAGAGTCGACATAAATTGACTCTCTTGATGGAGAGATGAGGTGACCGCACCCCAGACCGTGATTCCAGCTCAAGTCCAGGCTAACCCAAATAACCTCGGACATAATCATGTATTAATATCTAACTATTCCGTACCTGAACATGAGCTCTCATCAAATAATAATGCTTATCATATCTCTCTTAGGAGCGGAAGGATCGTAACCATGCCTCATCGAGCGAAGGAACCCGGTGACATAGCCCCAGTGTCCACCAATTCCCACAACCCTGGGGGAATTGACGAAAGAAGACAGAAGGAGAAAGAACAAGTCCCACCCACACCACTCAGAGATAATGGAAAGTCTAAGTCTGAGTCTGACAAAGAAACGCCACCAAAACACCAGCAACATCTGACCACAAATTTTCCTATTTTTAGTCCGAGTCATGTAAACAATTTTTCATTCAATAAAAAAGATGTTTTTATAACAACAAATCCATCCCTTTCCCCCGTGTTCTTACGGCAGGAAAGAAGAAAAATATGAAAAACCAAAAATATGATGACGAGATGGCCCGCATCTGCACAGAAAATATTAAGGTCACTCTGTCCTTAGACGAGATGATAGAAAGGGACTCGGCTTTTCGAAAGTATCTTAAGGTGAGATGCACACCAACAAGGACCAGCAAACAGACTCCTAGTCAAACAAAGAAACACATACTCTTTGTTGCCTCATCTCGTCTTATAAAAAATGAGCTGCCAAGGAAGAAGAGAGACATGGGTGCTCACTTTATCACTAGCCACATCAAAGAAATCAAGTTTGCAAGAACATTGTTAGATAATGGTTCATCCATCAATCTTATGCCCACAACCCTATTTGAGCATCTTAATCTAGGACCCCTTAAGCAATCTGCAGTCGTACTTCAATTCCCAGACTCATCAACTAAGTGACCTAGGGGTGCGATTCGAAATGTTGTCATCAACATAGAGGGACAGAACAACCTAGTAGATTTCACAATACTTGACATGGATGTCCCTAGAAATTGGAAAGACTCCCAGATGATACTAGGGCGGCCCTTCCTTAGGACCGCAGGAGCTATATTCGACTACACATACGGGAGAATCTAGTTTGGAAAAGTTGAACTTAATCGGCAGCAAACTAGATTTCAAAGACCTAAAACTGAGTCCAGCACCGAGTCTGAAAAATCAAAAACTGAGACTGAATTTACAGAAGTAACAATTGGGCTCTGGAAACAAAACCCAACCGCTATGATAGAATCAACCTCATCTGGAGAGGAAATTGTTGATGATTTAGTCTGCCAGCTCATTCATGCATCTACCTATACTCTAGGAGACTCAGAGGCCCCTCTGGACCTGTCAGTCCATTCTCCTTATGGACAATCCCAGAGTAAAGTACACAGATCGGACGCGGTGCTTGCCACACCACATTCCATCATTAGCGATTCGATCCCAGAAACAACCACGATGGTGTCCGATATGGATACACTACAAGCGTCCACATCACAACAAGAAGCATCACTGAGGGGACCAGATTCGAGCAACATCATTGACCTACCTGAACTCAAACCATTGCCCCCTACGCTTAAGTATGCCTTCCTTGCAGGAAAAAAGGGACGATTTTCGATCATTATTAGTTCACATCTATCTGAAGAACAGGAGATTCGCCAGCTTAATGTTTTGGAGAAAACCGCAAGGCTATAGACTGGAGATTGTCTGATCTCCAACGGATAAACCCAGCCCTATGCTCACACCATATTTACCTGGAGGATAATGCTAAACCCTCCCGTGAATGCCAACGTAGATTGAATCCAAACTTACGGGAAGTGGTTAAGACTGAGATCGAAAAATGGTGTAAGGCTGGTTTCGTATATCCCATCTCAGACTCCAAGTGGGTGTCACCTTTGCATGTAGTTCCGAAAAAGTTGGGACTTCAGATTATCACCAATGAGGAGAGAGAAGAGATCACGACACGAGTACCCACGCCGTAGCGTGTCTGTATGGATTATAGGCGGCTGAATGTCGTAACGAAGAAGGATCATTTTCCGCTGCCTT
Source organism: Ottelia alismoides (assembly GCA_037367405.1). Taxonomy (NCBI): domain Eukaryota; kingdom Viridiplantae; phylum Streptophyta; class Magnoliopsida; order Alismatales; family Hydrocharitaceae; genus Ottelia; species Ottelia alismoides. The sequence goes on along the minus strand of JAZKJV010001342.1, from coordinate 1,297,307 downwards.
TTATTGATCAAATCCTGGAGAGATTGGCAGGGAGAGAATATTTATGTTTCTTAGACAGGTACTCGGGCTACAATCAGGAAGCCATCGCCCCCGAGGACCAGGAAAAGATAACTTTTACATGTCCTTTCGGCACATACGCATTCAAATGAATGCCTTTTGGGCTTTGCAATGCCCCTGGCACCTTTCAGCGATGCATGATTGCGATTTTTGCCAACATGGTTGGGGATTTCTTGGAGGTCTTCATGGATGACTTCTCGGTCCATGGTGATTCATTCGATGATTGTCTAGCACACCTGGATCGAGTCCTCCAAAAGTGTAGGGAAGATAATCCGGTGCTCTCTTGGGAGAAGAGCCATTTCATGGTAAAAGAGGGCATTGTATTGGGGCATGTCATCTCCAAGAAGGGAATGGAGGTTGACCCTGCCAAAGTTGATGTGATCAAGAAGCTTGAGCCACCTACAAATGTGAAACAAGTACGGTCTTTTCTAGGGCATGTTGGATTTTACAGGAGATTTATCAAGGATTTTTCAAAAATTACCCGACCGCTAACAGACCTCCTAGGGAAAGACACTGAGTTCCTGGTAGATCATAAGTGTCTTGAAGCCTTCAAACTACTCAAAAGAAGGATCATTGAGACTCCCGTCCTACAAGCCCTCGACCAGTCTCTTCCCTTCGAGATCATGACTGACGCTTCCGATTTCGTAGTAGGGGTTGTGTTAGGACAACGAAAAGATGGAATCCCGTATGCTATTCACTACGGAAACAAAGTTTTAGACCCTGCTCAGAAAAATTACACCGTGACTGAAAAGGAAATGCTTGATGTAGTTTTTGCCTTGGAAAAATTTCGATCAATACTTATAGGATTGAAGGTGACAGTTTACACAGACCACTCTGCCATTCGATACTTTTGGATAAAAAGGACGCAAAAGCATGAGTTCTGAGGTGGATACTATTGCTTCAGGAATTTGATTTGGAGATTAAAGAGAAACATGGTGTTAAGAATGTCATGGTTGATCATTTATCACGGATCGAGCATAACTAAATCCCAAAATCTGAATCCATCCGTGAAACCTTCCCAGACGAGTCAATTTCTGTTATTTACTCACTCCCATGGTATGTAGACACGGTGAATTATCTTGTCACCAAGGAAGTTCATCAGGGTTGGCCCATGAATAAAATTGATCGACTCATATCTGAAGTAAGACACTACCATTGGGAGGATCCGTTCCTTTTCTTTGAAGGACCGGATTGCATATGGAGAAGATGTATTCCTCAAGAGGAATACCAAAGTATCCTCAATCTATGCCACACCTTGGAGGCGAGAGGACATCACTCTGGGAAGAGGACCGCTGAGAAGATACTGCAATATGGATTTTATTGGCCGACCTTGTTTAAAGATGCTTACAATTTTGTCAGGTCGTGCCCCATCTGTCAGAGAATAGGAGGGATCATTGGTTACAAAGATGCTATGCCTATGCAACCAATGATCATCTGTGATGTTTTTAATGCATGGGTCATTGACTTTATGGTCCCATTCCCTAATAGTCAAGGATTTGAATATATTCTTCTCGCGGTAGATTATTTATCTAGGTGGGTGGAGGCTATCCCAACTCGAGATGCAGATAGCAAAACGGTTTGCAAGTTTTTGAAAGATAATATTATTTCAAGATTTGGAATTCCAAAAATTTTAATATCTGATGGGGGAAGCCACTTTGTCAATTGGGAGGTAAAGAAGTTAACTAAGGAATACGGCATCGAGCACCTTGTCGCTACTCCTTACCATCCACAATCCAATGGCATGGTCGAGGTGTCAAACAGGGAGGTTAAAGGAATTTTACAGAAGCTCATCTGACCTGACAGGAAGAAATGGTCCCAACTCCTGGACCAGGTTCTATGGGCTTACCGGATGGCTTATAAGACCCCATTGGGTACCTCCCCGTTTCGAATGGTATATGGAAAGCCATGCCATTTTCCTACAGAACTCGTGCATAAATCAGAATGGGCAATCAAAAAGATTAATTGGAACTGTCACCAAGGAAAGAAGAACCGAGAGATGGATTTGAATGAACTTTCCGAAATCCGAAATCATGCTTATGAAAACAACACCATTTACAAGGACAAAGTAAAGAGATGGTATGACAAGAACATTCGAACAAAGATCTTTGTCCTAGGACAGAAAGTCGGGTTATTTAATGCAAAATTGAAAATTTTCCAAGGTAAATTGAAATCAAAATGGATGAGACCCTTCATCGTAAGAGAGGTACACAATAATGGTAGTGTTGAGATCTCAGAGACCGCAGATAGCATGCAAACATCTATAGTCAACGGTCAGCTACTTAAACATTTTGTCGAATCCAACGAGCAATTAGTACAAGTTGAACAGATCTCCTTCACTCAGGGCACAACTTTTGAGAAAAATTTGATCTGCCCAGATAGACCACCTCTCTGGATCCAATACTATTCTGTATATCCATCAACCTGCTCCCGGTCCCCCGATACTTAGGGGACGGATTTCATTGTCTATACAACACTTCTATTCCTTACATTCACCCTCGACTGCCTCATTTCATCCTTTTCTTCCATGCTTAGTCCCTCAAAAGTACAAGTATATGGGGGCATGTGGACTTATAATTTTAGTCCCTCTATACTTAGTACGAGCTATGTCTACATTTCACTTTGTGCCATGAGGACATAGCACACGCTAAGTATAGGGGAGGTGTTTGTATATATTTTATCTACTTTATCCATATCTCATACTTTAATCATTTTTATAACATCGGGGATGGGTACAAGTAGTGTATATTATGTGTATAATACACGTTTTTCAAAAAAAACAAACAAAAAAATCAATCATGGTCTTGCATTTCATCAAGCATTTCATGCATATTTTGGTTGACATATCCCTGACACATGCACTGTCACTCGAGGCTTGTGGATTTTGAGGACACTGGATTTTTGTGATCGTGAGAATTTGAGTTAACAAGCCTTAGTCATTAGGGTTTTGAACTTTTCACACTTCCCTAGTTTGAAAGATTAAGCGCTATATGGCACTCTTCATCTTTACCTTCAAAGAATATGATCGGCACAATCACTTCCACAACTGCATGATTGATGAGATGAGTTGAGTTATCACTTGAGGAACTACATTCAAGGTCAAGGGGTAGGGCAACAGAGCCACTGGGGTGGAGACCAAGTCTTGTCCCATCAAACTGAAGAAACCTTTGCTCAAACTATTTACGAGGAACCTCCACAAGTCATGGAGATAAACGGAGTTTGGTATAACCTGGAACCGGTCAACCGCTCAAAGCAAAACTCCACTCCAAACTCTCGTCCACCGCAAGCCCGACCCACCTACCAGCCTCAACCACAAGAGCGACAACAGTACCGCACGGGTTATCAGAACTCACACCTCAGCCACAGCAGAACCAACGCCAAGGCTAGCAGGGTCAATTCAGACAATATCAGCAGCCTCAGGAAAGGCAGGGCCAGGGGTCCTCCTCTTCCTCTATCTCTCCAGAAATACAACGAGAGCTGGACGAGCTTCATGACATGAGAGTCGACATAAATCGACTTTCTCGATGGAGAGATGAGGTGACCGCACCCCAGACCGTGATTCCAGCTCAAGTCCAGGCTAACCCAAATAGCCTCGAACATAATCATGTATTAATATCTAACTATTCCGTACCTGAACATGAGCTCTCATCAAATAATAACGCTTAATATCTCTCTTAGGAGCGGAAGGATCGTAACCATGCCTGATCGAGCGAAGGAACCCAGTGACATAGCCCCAATGTCCACCAATTCCCACAACCCTGGGGGAATTGACGAAAGAAGACAGAAGGAGAAAGAACAAGTCCCACCCACACCACTCGGAGATAATGGAGAGTCTGAGTCTGAGTCTGACAAAGAAACGCCACCAAAACACCAGCAACATCTAACCACAAATTTTCCTGTTTTTAGTCCGAGTCATGTAAACAATTTTTCATTCAATAAAAATGATGTTTTTGATAATAACAAATCCATCCCTTTCCCCCGTGTTCTTACAGCATGAAAGAAGAAAAATATGAAAAACCAAAAAAATGATGACGAGATGGCCCGCATCTGCAAAGAAAATATTAAGGTCACTCTGTCCTTAGACGAGATGATAGAAAGAGACTCAGCTTTTCGAAAGTATCTTAAGGTGATATGCACACCAATAAGGACCAGCAAACAGACTCCTAGTCAAACAAAGAAACACATACTCTTTGTTGCCTCATCTCATCTTATAAAAAATGAGATTCCAAGGAAGAAAAGAGACACGGGTGCTCACTTTATCACTAGTCACATCAAAGAAATCAAGTTTGCAAGAACATTGTTAGATAATGGTTCATCCATCAATCTTATGCCCACAACCCTATTTGAGCATCTAAATCTAGGACCCCTTAAGCAATCTGCAACCATACTTCAATTCGCAGACTCATCAACTAAGCGACCTAGGGTGAGATTCGAAATGTTGTCATCAACATAGAGGGATAGAACTACCCAGTCGATTTCACAATACTTGACATGGATGTCCCTAGAAATTGGAAAGACTCCCAGATGATACTAGGGCGGCCCTTCCTTAGGACCGTAGGAGCTATATTCGACTACACATCCGGGAGAATCTAGTTTGGAAAAGTTGAACTTAAAATGCAGCAAACTAGATTTCAAAGACCTAACACTGAGTCCAGCACCGAGTCTGAAAAATTAAAAACTGAGACTGAATTTACAGAAGTAATAATTGGGCTCTGGAGACAAAAACCAACCGCTATGATAGAATCAACCTCATCTGGAGAGGAAATTGTTGATGATTTAGTCTGCCAGCTCATTCATGCATCTACCTATACTCTAGGAGACTCAGAGGCCCCTCTGGACCTGTCAGTCCATTCTCCTTATGGACAATCCCAGAGTAAAGTACACAGATCGGACGCGGTGCTTGCCACACCACATTCCATCATTAGCGATTCAATCCCAGAAACAACCACGATGGTGTCCGATATGGATACACTACAAGCGTCCACATCACAACAAGAAGCATCACTGAGGGGACCAGATTCGAGCAACATCATTGACCTACCTGAACTCAAACCATTTCCCCCTACGTTTAAGTATGCCTTCCTTGCAGGAAAAAAGGGACGATTTTCGATCATTATCAGTTCACATCTGACCGAAGAACAGGAGATTCGTCTGCTTAATGTTTTGGAGAAAAACCGCAAGGCTATAGACTGGAGATTGTCTGATCTCCAAGGGATAAACCCAGCCCTATGCTCACACCATATTTACCTGGAGGATAATGCTAAACCCTCCCGTGAATGCCAACGTAGATTGAATCCAAACTTACGGGAAGTGGTTAAGACTGAGATCGAAAAATGGTGTACGACTGGTTTCATATATCCCATCTCCGACTCCAAGTGGGTGTCACCTTTGCATGTAGTTCTGAAAAAGTTGGGACTTCAGATTATCACGAATGAGGAGAGAGAAGAGATCACGATATGAGTACCCACGTCGTAGCATGTCTGTATAGATTATAGGAGGCTGAATGCCACAACGAAGAAGGATCACTTTCCGCTGCCTTTTATTGATCAAATCCTGGAGAGATTGGCAGGGAGAGAATACTTATGTTTCTTAGACAGGTACTCGGGCTACAATAAGGTAGCCATCACCCCTGAGGACCAGGAAAAGACAACTTTTACATGTCCTTTCGGCACATACGCATTCAAGCAAATGCCTTTTGGGATTTGCAATGCCCCTGGCACCTTTCAGCGATGCATGATTGCGATTTTTGCCAACATGGTTGGGGATTTCTTGGAGGTCTTCATGGATGACTTCTCGGTCCATGGTGATTCATTCGATGATTGTCTAGCACACCTGGATCGAGTCCTCCAAAAGTGTAGGGAAGATAATCCGGTGCTCTCTTGGGAGAAGAGCCAATTCATGGTAAAAGAGGGCATTGTATTGGGGCATGTCATCTCCAAGAAGGGAATGGAGGTTGACCCTGCCAAAGTTGATGTGATCAAGAAGCTTGAGCCACCTACAAATGTGAAACAAGTACGGTCTTTTCTAGGGCATGTTGGATTTTACAGGAGATTTATCAAGGATTTTTCAAAAATTACCCGACCGCTAACAGACCTCCTAGGGAAAGACACTGAGTTCCTAGTAGATCATAAGTGTCTTGAAGCCTTCAAACTACTCAAAAGAAGGATCATTGAGACTCCCGTCCTACAAGCCCCCGACCAGTCTCTTCCCTTCGAGATCATGACTGACGCTTCCGATTTCGTAGTAGGGGCTGTGTTAGGACAACGAAAAGATGGAATCCCGTATGCTATTCACTACGGAAACAAAGTTTTAGACCCTGCTCAGAAAAATTACACCGTGACTGAAAAGGAAATGCTTGCTGTAGTTTTTGCCTTGGAAAAATTTCGATCAATACTTATAGGATTGAAGGTGACAGTTTACACAGACCACTCTGCCATTCGATACTTATGGATAAAAAGGATGCAAAAGCACGAGTTCTGAGGTGGATACTATTGCTTCAGGAATTTGATTTGGAGATTAAAGAGAAACCTGGTGTTAAGAATGTCATGGTTGATCATTTATCACGGATCGAGCATAACTAAATCCCAAAATCTGAATCCATCCGTGAAACCTTCCCAGACGAGTCAATTTCTGTTATTTACTCACTCCCATGGTATGTAGACACGGTGAATTATCTTGTCACCAAGGAAGTTCATCAGGGTTGGCCCATGAATAAAATTGATCTACTCATATCTGAAGTAAGACACTACCATTGGGAGGATCCGTTCCTTTTCTTTGAAGGACCGGATTGCATATGGAGAAGATGTATTCCTCAAGAGGAATACCAAAGTACCCTCAATCTATGCCACACCTTGGAGGCGAGAGGAAATCACTCTGGGAAGAGGACCGCTGAGAAGATACTGCAATGTGGATTTTATTGGCCGACCTTGTTTAAAGATGCTTACAATTTTGTCAGGTCGTGCCCCATCTGTCAGAGAATAGGAGGGATCATTGGTTACAAAGATGCCATGCCTATGCAACCAATGATCATCTGTGATGTTTTTAATGCATGGGGCATTGACTTTATGGGCCCATTCCCTAATAGTCAAGGATTTGAATATATTCTTCTCGCGGTAGATTATTTATCTAGGTAGGTGGAGGCTATCCCAACTCGAGATGCAGATAGCAAAACGGTTTGCAAGTTTTTGAAAGATAATATTATTTCAAGATTTGAAATTCCAAAAATTTTAATATCAGATGGAGGAAGCCACTTTGTAAATTGGGAGGTAAAGAAGTTAACTAAGGAATACGACATCGAGCACCTTGTCGCTACTCCTTACCATCCACAATCCAATGGCATGGTCGAGGTGTCAAACAGGGAGGTTAAAGGAATTTTACAGAAGCTCGTCTGACCTGACAGGAAGAAATGGTCCCAACTCCTGGACCAGGTTCTATGGGCTTACCGGACGGCTTATAAGACCCCATTGGGTACCTCCCCGTTTCGAATGGTATATGGAAAGCCATGTCATTTTCCTACAGAACTCGTGCATAAATCAGAATGGGCAATCAAAAAGATTAATTGGAACTGTCACCAAGGAAAGAAGAACCGAGAGATGGATTTGAATGAACTTTCCGAAATCCGAAATCATGCTTATGAAAACAACACCATTTACAAGGACAAAGTAAAGAGATGGTATGACAAGAACATTCGAACAAAGATCTTTGTCCTAGGACAGAAAGTCGGGTTATTTAATGCAAAATTGAAAATTTTCCAAGGTAAATTGAAATCAAAATGGATGAGACCCTTCATCGTAAGAGAGGTACACAATAATGGTAGTGTTGAGATCTCAGAGACCGCAGATAGCATGCAAACATCTATAGTCAGCGGTCAGCTACTTAAACATTTTGTCGAATCCAACGAGCAATTAGTACAAGTTGAACAGATCTCCTTCACTCAGGGCACAACTTTTGAGAAAAATTTGATCTGCCCAGATAGACCACCTCTCTGGATCCAATACTCTTCTGTATATCCATCAACCTGCTCCCGGTCCCCCGATACTTAGGGGACGGATTTCATTGTCTATACAACACTTCTATTCCTTACATTCACCCTCGACTGCCTCATTTCATCCTTTTCTTCCATGCTTAGTCCCTCAAAAGTACAAGTATATGGGGGCATGTCGACTTCTAATTTTAGTCCCTCTATACTTAGTACGAGCTATGTCTACATTTCACTTTGTGCCATGAGGACATAGCACACGCTAAGTATAGGGGGGTGTTTGTATATATTTTATCTACTTTATCCATATCTCATACTTTAATGGTTTTTATAACATCGGGGATGGGTACAAGTAGTGTATATTATGTGTATAATACACGTTTTTCAAAAAAAACAAACAAAAAAATCAATCATGGTCTTGCATTTCATCAAGCATTTCATGCATATTTTGGTTGACATATCCCTGACTCATGCACTGTCACTCGAGGCTTGTGGATTTTGAGGACACTGGATTTTTGTGATCGTGAGAATTTGAGTTAACAAGCCTTAGTCATTAGGGTTTTGAACTTTTCACACTTCCCTAGTTTGAAAGATTAAGCGCTATATGGCACTCTTCATCTTTACCTTCAAAGAATATGATCGGCACAATCACTTCCACAACTGCATGATTGATGAGATGAGTTGAGTTATCACTTGAGGAACTACATTCAAGATCAAGGGGTAGGGCAACAGAGCCACTGGGGTGGAGACCAAGTCTTGTCCCATCAAACTGAAGAAACCTTTGCTCAAACTATTTACGAGGAACCTCCACAAGTCATGGAGATAAATGGAGTTTGGTATAACCTGGAACCGATCAACCAGTCAGACCAAAACTCCACTCCAAACCCTCGTCCACCGCAAGCCCGACCCACCTACCAGCCTCAACCACAAGAGCGACAACAGTACCGCACGGGTTATCAGAACTCACAACCTCAGCCACAGCAGAACCAACGCCAAGGCTAGCAGGGCCAATTCAGACAATATCAGCAGCCTCAGGAAAGGCAGGGCCAGGGGTCCTCCTCTTCCTCTATCTCTCCAGAAATACAACGAGAGCTGGACGAGCTTCATGACATGAGAGTTGACGTAAATCGACTCTCTCGATGGAGAGATGAGGTGACCGCACCCCAGACCGTGATTCCAGCTCAAGTCCAGGCTAACCCAAATAGCCTCGAACATAATCATGTATTAATATCTAACTATTCCGTACCTGAACATGATCTCTCATCAAATAATAACGCTTAATATCTCTCTTAGGAGCGGAAGGATCGTAACCATGCCTGATCGAGCGAAGGAACCCGGTGGCATAGCCCCAGTGTCCACCAATTCCCACAACCCTAAGGGAATTGACGAAAGAAGACAGAAGGAGAAAGAACAAGTCCCACCCACACCACTCGGAGATAATGGAGAGTCTGAGTCTGAGTCTGACAAAGAAACGCCACCAAAACACCAGCAACATCTGACCACAAATTTTCCTGTTTTTAGTCTGAGTCATGTAAACAATTTTTCATTCAATAAAAGTGATGTTTTTGATAACAACAAATCCATCCCTTTCCCCCGTGTTCTTACGGCATGAAAGAAGAAAAATATGAAAAACCAAAAAAATGATGACGAGATGGCCCGCATCTGCAAAGAAAATATTAAGGTCACTCTGTCCTTAGACGAGATGATAGAAAGAGACTCAGCTTTTCGAAAGTATCTTAAGGTGAGATGCACACCAATAAGGACCAGCAAACAGACTCCTAGTCAAACAAAGAATCACATACTCTTTGTTGCCTCATCTCGTCTTATAAAAAATGAGATTACAAGGAAGAAAAGAGACATGGGTGCTCACTTTATCACTAGTCACATCAAAGAAATCAAGTTTGCAAGAACATTGTTAGATAATGGTTCATCCATCAATCTTATGCCCACAACCCTATTTGAGCATCTAAATCTAGGACCCCTTAAGCAATCTGCAACCATACTTCAATTCGCAGACTCATCAACTAAGCGACCTAGGGTGAGATTCGAAATGTTGTCATCAACATAGAGGGATAGAACTACCCAATAGATTTCACAATACTTGACATGGATGTCCCTAGAAATTGGAAAGACTCCCAGATGATACTAGGGCGGCCCTTCCTTAGGACCGCAGGAGCTATATTCGACTACACATCCGAGAGAATCTAGTTTGGAAAAGTTGAACTTAAAATGCAGCAAACTAGATTTCAAAGACCTAATACTGAGTCCAGCACCGAGTCTGAAAAATCAAAAACTGAGACTGAATTTACAGAAGTAATAATTGGGCTCTGGAGACAAAAACCAACCGCTATGATAGAATCAACCTCATCTGGAGAGGAAATTGTTGATGATTTAGTCTGCCAGCTCATTCATGCATCTACCTATACTCTAGGAGACTCAGAGGCCCCTCTGGACCTGTCAGTCCATTCTCCTTATGGACAATCCCAGAGTAAAGTACACAGATCGGACGCGGTGCTTGCCACACCACATTCCATCATTAGCGATTCAATCCCAGAAACAACCACGATGGTGTCCAATATGGATACACTGCACGCGTCCACATCACAACAAGAAGCATCACTGAGGGGACCAGATTCGAGCAACATCATTGACCTACCTGAACTCAAACCATTTCCCCCTACGCTTAAGTATGCCTTCCTTGCAGGAAAAAAGGGACGATTTTCGATCATTATCAGTTCACATCTGACCGAAGAACAGGAGATTCGCCTGCTTAATGTTTTGGAGAAAAACCGCAAGGCTATAGACTGGAGATTGTCTGATCTCCAAGGGATAAACCCAGCCCTATGCTCACACCATATTTACCTGGAGGATAATGCTAAACCCTCCCGTGAATGCCAACGTAGATTTAATCCAAACTTACGGGAAGTGGTTAAGACTGAGATCGAAAAATGGTGTACGGCTGGTTTCATATATCCCATCTCCGACTCCAAGTGGGTGTCACCTTTGCATGTAGTTCTGAAAAAGTTGGGACTTCAGATTATCACGAATGAGGAGAGAGAAGAGATCACGACATGAGTACCCACGTCGTAGCGTGTCTGTATAGATTATAGGAGGCTGAATGCCAGAACGAAGAAGGATCACTTTCCGCTACCTTTTATTGATCAAATCCTGGAGAGGTTGGCAGGGAGAGAATACTTATGTTTCTTAGACAGGTACTCGGGCTACAATCAGGTAGCCATCACCCCTGAGGACCAGGAAAAGACAACTTTGACATGTCCTTTCGGCACATACGCATTCAAGCAAATGCCTTTTGGGCTTTGCAATGCCCCTGGCACCTTTCAACGATGCATGATTGCGATTTTTGTCAACATGGTTGGGGATTTCTTGGAGGTCTTCATGGATGACTTCTCGGTCCATGGTGATTCATTCGATGATTGTCTAGCGCACCTGGATCGAGTCCTCCAAAAGTGTAGGGAAGTGAATCCGGTGCTCTCTTGGGAGAAGAGACATTTCATGGTAAAAGAGGGCATTGTATTGGGGCATGTCATCTCCAAGAAGGGAATAGAGGTTGACCCTGCCAAAGTTGATGTGATCAAGAAGCTTGAGCCACCTACAAATGTGAAACAAGTACGGTCTTTTCTAGGGCATGTCGGATTTAGTGGAGATTTATCAAGGATTTTTCAAAAATTACCCGACCGCTAACAGACCTCCTAGGGAAAGACACCGAGTTCCTGGTAGATAATAAGTATCTTGAAGCCTTCGAACTACTCAAAAGAAGGATCATTGAGACTCCCGTCCTACAAGCCCTCGACCGGTCTCTTTCCTTCGAGATCATGAATGACGCTTCCGATTTCGTAGTAGGGGCTGTGTTAGGACAACGAAAAGATGGAATCCTGTATGCTATTCACTACGCAAACAAAGTTTTAAACCCTGCTCAGAAAAATTACATCGTGACCGAAAAGGAAATATTTGCTGTAGTTTTTGCCTTGGAAAAATTTCGATCAATACTTATAGGACTGAAGGTGACAGTTTACACAGACCACTCTGCCATTCGATACTTATGGACAAAAAGGACGCAAAAGCACGAGTTCTGAGGTGGATACTATTGCTTCAGGAATTTGATTTGGAGATTAAAGAGAAACCTGGTGTTAAGAATGTCATGGTTGATCATTTATCACGGATCAAACATAACTAAATCCCATAATCTGAATCCATCCGTGAAACCTTCGCAGACGAGTCAATTTCTGTTATTGACTCACTCCCATGGTATGTAGACACGGTGAATTATCTTGTCACCAAGGAAGTTCATCAGGGTTGGCCCATGATAAAAATTGATCGACTCATATCTGAAGTGAGACACTACCATTGGGAGGATCCGTTCCTTTTCTTTGAAGGACCGGATTGCATATGGAGAAGATGTATTCCTCAAGAGGAATACCAAAGTATCCTCAATCTATGCCACACCTTGGAGGCGAGAGGACATCACTCTGGGAAGATGACTGCTGAGAAGATACTGCAATGTGGATTTTATTGGCCGACCTTGTTTAAAGATGCTTACAATTTTGTCAGGTCGTGCCCCGTCTGTCAGAGAATGGGAGGGATCATTGGTTTCAAAGATGCCATGCCTATGCAACCAATGATCATCTGTGATGTTTTTAATGCATGGGGCATTGACTTTATGGGTCCATTCCCTAATAGTCAAGGATTTGAATATATTCTTCTCGCGGTAGATTATTTATCTAGGTGGGTGGAGGCTATCCCAACTCGAGCTGCAGATAGCAAAACGGTTTGCAAGTTTTTGAAAGATAATATTATTTCAAGATTTGGAATTCCAAAAATTTTAATATCTGATGGGGGAAGCCACTTTGTCAATTGGGAGGTAAAGAAGTTAACTAAGGAATACGGCATCGAGCACCTTGTCGCTACTCCTTACCATCCACAATCCAATGGCATGGTCGAGGTGTCAAACAGGGAGGTTAAAGGAATTTTACAGAAGCTCATCTGACCTGACAGGAAGAATTGGTCCCAACTCCTGGACCAGGTTCTATGGGCTTAACGGAAGGCTTATAAGACCCCATTGGGTACCTCCCCATTTCGAATGGTATATGGAAAGCCATGCCATTTTCCCACAGAACTCGTGCATAAATCAGAATGGGCAATCAAAAAGATTAATTGGAACTGTCACCAAGGAAAGAAGAACCGAGAGATGGATTTGAATGAACTTTCCGAAATCCGAAATCATGCTTATGAAAACAACACCATTTACAAGGACAAAGTAAAGAGATGGTATGACAAGAACATTCGAACAAAGATCTTTGCCCTAGGACAGAAAGTCTGGTTATTTAATGCAAAACTGAAAATTTTCCAAGGTAAATTGAAATCAAAATGGATGAGACCCTTCATCGTAAGAGAGGTACACAATAATGGTAGTGTTGAGATCTCAGAGACCGCATATAGCATGCAAACATCTATAGTCAACAGTCAGCTACTTAAACATTTTGTCGAATCCAACGAGCAATTAGTACAAGTTAAACAGATCTCCTTCACTCAAGGAACAACTTTTGATGAAAAATTTGATCTGCCCAAATAGACCACCTCTTTGGATCCAATACTCTTCTGTATATCCATCAACCCGCTCCCGGTCCCCCGATACTTAGGGGACGGATTTCATTGTCTATACAACACTTCTATTCCTTACATTCACCCTCGACTGCCTCATTTCATCATTTTCTTCCATGCTTAGTCCCTCAAAAGTCCAAGTATGTGGGGGCATGTCGACTTCTATTTTTAGTCCCTCTATACTTAGTATGAGCTATGTCTACATTTCACTTTGTGCCATGAGGACATAGCACACGCTAAGTATAGGGGGTGTGTTTGTATATATTTTATCTACTTTATCCATAGCTCGTACTTTAATCGTTTTTATAACATCGGGAATGGGTACAAGTAGTGTATATTATGTGTATAATACATGTTTTTCAAAAAAAACAAAAAAATCAATCATGGTCTTGCATTTCATCAAGCATTTCATGCATATTTTGGTTGACATATCCCTGACACATGCACTGTCACTCGAGGCTTGTGGATTTTGAGGACACTGGATTTTTGTGATCGTGAGAATTTGAGTTAACATGCCTTAGTCATTAGGGTTTTGAACTTTTCACACTTCCCTAGTTTGAAAGATTAAGCGCTATATGGCACTCTTTATCTTTACCTTCAAAGAATATGATCGGCACAATCACTTCCACAACTGCATGATTGATGAGATGAGTTGAGTTATCACTTGAGGAACTAGGACTAGAGATTTGAGTTTAAACCCAATGATATTCGAGGATGGGATAAAATTAATGAAGGCTTCAGAAAACCTGAGTGTCAGCAAAACCCTAGCCAATATGTGAACAAGATTCATATGCTATCTCTTTGATATTTACCTAAAGTGTCAGGGTATGAGAAACTTAATGAAAATTGTTGATCAGTGTATGCCAGCTTTTGGTAAAAGCAGTGGAGCTAGCCAACAAAAGCAATGAAATGTCAAAGAAAAGCTCTATCATCCAAGTCAAATTATAAATGAGCTTACACCGATGGCGAGCGCTCCCAAACATTTTTAAAGCGTCCACTTGGACCAAGCGCTAATTAGGACCAAGGAGTCGGGCTGACATCAAAAAAGGGCTCTACATCATAAATGCTACAAGTCTGGGTGTCGAAGGTATCTTAGATGTTCAAAAGAGACACACCCCGATGTACTCCCAGAAAAACAAGTGCAGACGACTCCAAATTCTCTTGACGGGTACATTGATCAACAAAATAAAAATATACTCGTGTTGAGTATTAAGGCACTCGAGAGGCACCCTATTCCAATGTGAGGAAGAGAAAAGTAGACACAATCCTATGCCCTCCATCATCTGGCCGTCCATATACACTTTCAAGTCTGAAAAACTAATGAGACGGTTAACTGAAGCAAGAATAGACTTATTCCCTAGTGTTGAGGATTAGGTCTAGAGGAGAGCCTCTTGGATTGGAACTTTGGGTGATGTCTCGACTTGACTCTCATGAATGCAGTACACTAAAAATCATATGCTTATGCTATATGTACAAACAGAGAGTCTAAAAATTAGAGAAGTTGGATTCCTTTTGATTAAAGCACGGTTGTGCCCAAAATTTTAGGATCACTCAAATTAAGGGTCTTCTATGAATTGAGCCTTGAAAATTCACATGCACAGTCAGGGATATATTCAACTAAGTCATTCATTCATTAATGCTTGGGGATGAGCATGGTTTAAATATAGGCGCCTAATGAATCCCGTATTCATCATGCTAAAATTGGTCAATTAGGCTCTGTTCCCCAACATTCACATGCATTTAATCATTAACAAAGCATCATTAGCATTCATACATGTGTAAATAATATTTGCATTTCATCATGCATAATTGCATTAAAAATTCCAAGTGTAAATTAGCCCAAAAAGCCGACTTCTCACATTTGTAAATAATTCATCCTAACTCCGATTGACCCAAAACCACTCCATTGTGTAGATATTACTACTTTAATTAAATAAAAAATACAAAAAATTACTAACTTAAATAAGTGTCAAATAATCTCAAATTCTAATTTCACGTCTGACAAACTAAAATGAGCATATCTCCCACACACAGTGTCCGATTTTAGTCTACTAACTTTTAAAGTACTCCATTTTCAAATACCTTCAAAACAAGACCAATTTCGTAAAAATTCGAAGATCATTTGTGAAAATTCGATTTTGGGTCTCTTTTGCACATTTTGACTTTTTGCTATTTTTGACATGAGTTTTTATGTACATAATTAACCATTTTAATTGTAATTCTTATTCACATGTGTCCTTTGATGAAAGATTTATTAAGCGACACAGAAATCCAAATCCAGATTAAAACTGAAATCAAAGAAATTGACTGAGTCCAAGTGTCCGTTGTGAGTCTGTACAAAAATTGTGAGTTTCTCACTTCTATTTTATTGTCCTATTTTCTTATTTACTAAAAATCCAAAAAAATATATTAGTGTGTAATTAATTTCCTTGTATTTTATATTATTTTTTCTATAATTTTTATCCTCTCTAAAACCATCAAAAAATTATAAAAATCCAAAAAGCCGGTTTTCTATACACATGGAAAACCACCAAAAATACCACTTCGTACAAATGACCTCTTTCGCTCATGGATCCTTCATGAAAGTTGTAGATCTCGTCGAGACAAAGAACTTTTGTGAAGGAAATTTTTCGATCCGAGGTCTCCTTCTATTTCTTTTCTATTTTTCTTTATCTTTAAATTTCGATTTTTTTTGGGTTGCCACGTGGCAGCTCCAGGGTGTGCCACGAGGCACCCCCACCTCCCACGCGCACGTGCGCGGCACGTGATCGCGCCCTTTCTCCTTCCCCACACCAATGCCTCCCAACGTGCGTTACATCGGCCCCCGCCCGACCCTCCGCCTTCGCAACAGCCGCACATCCTCCTCCAGCCGTTATGCTCGCCGCCATCCTCCTATAAAGCACCACCGCCGCCCCGCAGCAGCCCTCATCCACCCTCTCGCCAGTGACAGCGGCCAAAGCTTTGGCATGATCCAGGGCTTCAAGGAAGCTCTGTTGCAGCTCTCACCGAGGTACGTTTCAGCTCCGGTTTAGCGATCGTCGAGCACAGTTCCTCCCCAAAACCCTCATCTCCGGCCTTGCACAGGTCGTAGCCCGGCTCTCTCCATAACCGCACCTCCGAACGAAGACCTGCTTCCCCTTCTCTTTTCTGTGCTAACCCCCTGCAGGAGCCCCGCTCTTCCTCCTCTGCAGGAGTACAGCTCCACCGTCTCGCGCCTCACCGGCTCTGCCAGCCCCTCCACCGCGCTCGGCCGCTCACCCACCGCCTCCGCTCAGGCCGAGCCCCCGCACCTCGACCGCACCGTGCCGCCCCTCCGTGCCTCCTCCTCCGAGCCGCCGTTGGATTGAGCACCGACTCTTGATACGACGGCCCCACTCAAGCCACGTCCTCCTCCCCCAAGCCTAGGCCCTAGACTAGAGGCTTGGGCTCTCCGAACCTAGCTCGAGACCCACGAGTCTCCAGTCACTGCCACCTAGGCTCGGGACAGCTGAGTCTGAGACCCGTCTCCGAGCCTCTGGTTCGGTGCCTAAAATTGAGGTTAGCCACCCAAACCTCAATCCCATCGTCCGAGCCTGCTGGCGCACGTGCGACATAAGCACGCTCGGTGAAAATTGCATCCATACCCCTTGACATTTCAGAATTTGCAGGAATACCCCCGCCAAGGGTAAATTACATACGGGCCCCGCCGACTTTGTGAAATTGCATATAAGCCCCTCCAGGGACCTTTTTGAAGCAAAAACTTTATTTTAATTACATTTAGTCCCTGAAATTTCATGTCATCATATATTTTTCATACGAACTCCATTTTAAGCATATAATATGTCATTTTGAATCTATTTTCATGCTCTACCATTTAGCATAACTTGTGAACAGATCTGAGGTTATTTACTGATAATTATCATTTGAGGATCTTTGTTGCCATATGCTGGCTAATTTTGACATATTGGTGCTTGAGAATTTAGTGATATTTTTTCAGGAATTCGGATGACGATTTTAATCTGATTAAGCCTTCGTTGATTATTCTCAATAGTTTAGATTTCACAGGGCATTAATTTAGATCAATTCCTCTAAGATTATTGTCAACTATTCGAGGAATTGAATCAAAGACATTTGGAGGACGGATATCTTGCTTCAAATTATTCTGAGTATCAATTTATTAACCTGAAGCATTGAGTCAGATCCATTTTGATTTGTGATTAATTTTGTGAAATTATTGATTATATTATTGGAGGATTTAACACGTTTCAAATCACAGATCCTGGGCATAATCATTTCTATTTATTTTCTTTGCATAACATTTTCATTATTGCATTGTATATTTTCTCAACACAGAAATTAATCAAGCATTAGTTAGTTATTTAAATTGATTTAAAACCACGCAACTAAGAATCACCGCTCCCTGTGTTCGACCTTGGTAGACTTACCAAGTAAAAATATTTTACAACATTCAAAGATTGTGGTTTTTGACGAACCGAGTTTGCCTCCTATACTACAACAATTTTAGATTATTAAAGAGGGAAATTTGACGATCATAAAATGTGGCACCGTTTTAAGCATACAATAAGTCATTTTTGAGCTATTTTCATGCTCTACCATTTAGCATAACTTGTGAACAGATCTGAGGTTGTTTACTGATAATTATCATTTGAGGATCTTTGTTGACATATGCAGGCTAATTTTGACATATTGGTGCTTGAGAACTTAGTGATAGTTTTTGCAGGAATTCGGATGAGGATTTTAATCTTATTAAGCCTTCGTTGATTATTCTATATAGTTTAGATTTCACAGGAATTGTCAACTATTCGAGGAATTGAATCAGAGACATTTGGAGGACAGATATCTTGCTTCAAATTATTCTGAGTATCAATTTATTAACCTGAAGCATTAAGTCAGATCCATTTTGATTTGTGATTAATTTTGTGAAATTATTGATCATATTATTCAAGGATTTAACATGTTTCAAATCACAGATCCTGGGCATAATCATTTCTGTTTATTTTCCTTGCATAGCATCTTCGTCATTGCATTGCACATTTTCTCAACACAGAAATTAATCAAACATTAGTTAGTTATTTAAATTGATTTAAAACCATGCAACTAAGAATCACCGCTCCCTGTGTTCGACCTTGGTAGACTTACCAAGTAAAAATATTCCACAACATTCAAAGATAGTGGATTTTGACGAACCGAGTTTGCCTCCTATACTACAACAATTTTAGATTATTAAAAAGGCAAATTTGCCACTAGCAACCAGCGTCAGCGGGCGGCCCACGCCCCACCACTGCCCCCCCCTCCCCCCCGTGCTGTTGTTCGTCGCCCTCTGCGGCCCTCGCAGACCGCGCTCCCATGGGTGCCGCCTTCCTCTGCCTACAGACTGTGCCTCCCTCCACGCGGGTGCCCCCTCCGTACCGACCCTCGTCGTGCCCTCCGTGTCCAGTCGGGCGTCGCGCTCCGCCCAGCCGAACCGTCAACCGCGGTCGTGCGCGACGCTATCTCCCTTCCTCGTTGTTGACGCGCGCGGGCCGTCGCCGCCGCCATCCACCTTTTGGGTTCTTCCCCATTGTGCCCGCCGTCGCCCATCTGTGCGGTGCCAAGCAAAGGTTTTTGTGTATATTTTTTATTTTGTGAAAATTACATTATTTTCTTTTGATGTTTTATAATTACAAGTCAGTCCCTGTACATATTCTGTTGTCAATATTGTTTTCTGAATTTGCAAAGACAACCCTATGTTTGCATCTTAATTTGGGCATCTGTATAGCATCATTTTATTCACTAAAAATGTTTTGATGTTGAACAATTAGTTCTCTACCACGTGGATATTTATTTATATTTTTTTGATATTTGGGTAATTAATTAAAATTGTGTAATTGAAATTCTGCATATTTTACCCATTTTGTGCTCTTAAGTACATATCTGACACATAGTTGCTCTAAAAATTCCACAAAAATTAGACATGATGCCTGATATGTGATTGAATTACTTTCCAAATTTCATCCAAAATAGAGTTGTCCTGTGTCTGAAATAAATTATAGAGAGATTTTGGTGTATGATTTTTAATTAAATCAACGTACATCATTTTTGTAAAATTTCAAATCTCCTAAATTGCATATGAAAATAATTTTTTGAGATAATTTGCACTCTAATTAATTTGATAACGTGGATTTATTAGGAATTAATTACTCACTGTTATTCTGTTTTCACTAAAAAAATCCATAAAAAATTCATATTTTGTCAGAAATTTCAAAAATATTACTGTAGCTTCTTTGCATCATATTTGTTCCAGTAAAATTTTCATAATTTTGCTTATTGTTTGTGTAAAAAATTACGAAAAAATGCATAAAAAGCGTGCATTTTTAATTGTTGCATTTTAACCCCTAAAATTCTAAAATAATATGTTCTGCATTCATTAATGGATTATGATACTAGAAAAAAAATATAATTTGGCTGAATTGAACTGATTTGACATTAAAATTGATTTGACTAAGTTGTGTGATTTCTTAGTGTCTTAGTTCACTTGCATTGTACATTTTGACATTTTGTTTTTTTGCATTAAAAAAATTCCGCATTGGAAATCTAAGTTTTAAATTCACCTCAAAGTTGTTCCTTTGTCTCCCTGTGTTCGACCCCGGACTTGCCCGGGATATAAATTAAGCCGAGACACTCTTTACGAAGATCTTCTCTCGGTTCTGATTAAATTGCTAAATACACGTACTATAATGAACCCAAATTATATCACGTATTTAGCGACTCGTCGGATGGGGGGTGAAGAATCCGTGATTCATCATCTCAATATCTTGATCTTAGCAAAATCTCCGAGTAAAATCTGAAATAAATGTCCATAAAATCAACAAACTAACAAAATGACTCTTGTAAATAAAACACACTAATTATTGTATATTAGATTGTACAAAATAAATTAACCATAAAGCCGCAAAATTAAAGGAGTTTTTCACCTGTAAATAGCCCAAAACTTCAGGTATTTTTAATAATTTCATTTCAACTCCTTTTTGGCTATTCTTTCTCTAACTTCTTCCTAAAAATGTATATAAAAATACAAAAATACAAAACAAATTTTAACTCTAATAAAGCTCCTAGATCCCAAAGAGAAAAAGCCATAAAGTCTAACTTCCAGACCAAATTCCCTCTCCGTGTGAACTCCAAATTCACCAAACTCACTTTTAAAGTTCAAGTAAGAAAATTATCTATTCAGTGGAAGCATATTCATTAAAATCGGAGCTCGTTTGCAAAAGTTGGGTTTTGGGACATAGATGTACATTGCATATTATGTATATATTCATTCTTTCTTTATTTTTATTATATATTTCTTAATTACTAAAAATACAAAAAAATCAATGTTGTGTTGTATTTTGATTCTACTATTTTATTGTATTTTTATGTTGTAAATATCTTTTATTAAAAAGACAAAAAAATACATATTAGAAAAGTAAAAAAAATGGATATGTTGTATGTATTCCTTTGTAAATTCTCCACTAGTTTTCCTTCTTTTTATTTTATTGTATTTAAAGTAGCCTACTTTATTTCATTTTATTTTCTATTATTTATTTTCCATTCTCTACAATAACCACCATTCAACTCCACCATTCAACCAAAATTTCTAACTTCTAATTCAACTCCACCATCTTAATAACCTCCATTCTACTCCACCTCCATTCTAACCTTCATTTTCTTTCTCTTTATATACATCCCATCCTCCTTATTTAGCACTTGATCCATCTTTATGTGAGGAGAGTGTAGTTTCCAGAGTTGAATCGGTGATAGAGACGCAACCGCGGTCGAGTAACAACGGCGCTCTCTCCGGTGAGATCCATTGGCTTCTTGGCCAACATCGTAGCCGCGTATGTGCGCTGCTCGAGCTCATCGCTCGCTGACGATTCGAGCGAAGACCATGCTCTCGTGAGCACAACATAGGCAGCCGCATTCATCATAGGTATTTTTTTCCCTTCATCATGTCATCATTTTTTTATCTTTGCATTTTCTTAGCACAACACATTGTATATTTCACCACCATCACCCATCTCCATCATCCTCTTCACCATTCCCTTTTACTATTTTTTATATACATATTTGTTTCCTATTTTAAAAAAAATAAAAAAATTAAAAAATTTTAAAACAAAAAAATTCAAAGCAGCAAAATAAAAAAATAAAAAAAAAGTTGCAACGCAACAGGAGCCCCCGCCACCGGCAACCAGCGCCAGTGGGCGCCCCACGCCCCACCATCGCCCCCCTGCGTCGCTGCTCGCCGCCATCTGCGACGCTCGCAGACCGCGCTTCCGCCGGCGCCTCCTTCCTCCGCCTACAGACAGCGCCTCCCTCCCCGCGAGTGCCCCCTCTGTGCGACCCTCGCTGCGCCCTCCGCGTCTAGCCGGGCGCCACGCTCCGACCAGCCGAACCACCAACCGCGGCTGTGCACGGCACCGTCGCCCTTCCTCACCGTCGATGCGTGTGGGCCGCCGCCACCATCTGCCTTTTGGGTTCTTCCCCATCGTGCCCAGCAAGGAAGAAGAAGAACGATTTTTGTGTATATTTTTTTATTTTATGAAAATTGCATTATTTTCTTTTGATGTTATTATAATTACAAGTCATTCCCTGTACATATTTTGTTATCAATATTGTTTTTTGAATTTGCAAAGACAACCCTATATTCACATCTTAATTTTGGCATATGTATAGCATCATTTTATTCAATAAAAAATGTTTTGATATTGAGCAATTAGTTCTCTGCCACGTGGATATTTATTTATATTTTTATGATATTTGGGTAATTAATTAAAATTATCTAACTGAAATTCTGCATATTTTACCCATTCTGTGCTCTTAAATACATATCTGACATATAGTTGCTCTAAAAATTCCACAAAATTTAGACATTATGCCTTGATATATGATTGAATTACTATCCAAATTTCATCCAAAATAGAGTTGTCATGTGCCTGAAATAAATTATAGATTGATTTTGGTGTTTGATTTTTATTAAATCCATATACATCATTTTTGTAAAATTTCATATTTCTTGGATTGCATATGAAAATACCATTTTGAGATAATTTGCACTCTGATTAATTTGATAACGTGGATTTATTAGGAATTAATTACTTACTGTCATTCTATTTTCACTAAAAAATCCGTAAAAATCACATTTTGTCAGAAAATTTCAAAAATATTGTTGTATATTCTTTGCATCATGTTTATGTTCAAGTAAATTTTCATAATTTTTGCTTACAGTTTGTATGAAAATTGCGAAAAAATCGATGAAAAGTATGCATTTTTAATTGTTGCATTTTAACCCCTAAAATTCTAAAAAAATATGTTCTGCATTCATCACTAGATTAGGATACTAGAAAAAATATAATTTGGCTGAATTAAATTGATTTGACATTAAAATTGATTTGGCTAAGTTGTGTGATTTCTTAGTGTCTTAGTTCACTTGCATTGTACATTTTGGCATTTTGTTTTTTTGCATAAAAATACAAAAAAAACCGCATTGGAAATCTAAATTTTAGTTTTTAAATTAACCTCAAAGTTGTTCCTTTGCCTCCCTGTGTTCGACCCCAGACTTGCCCAGGATATAAATTAAGCCGAGACACTCTTTACGGAGATCTTCTCTCGGTTCTGATTGAATCGCTAAGTACACGTTCTATAACGAACCCAAATTATATCATGTATTTAACGACTCGTCACCCTTCACCTTCTTCCATTACTTAGGCTGATCAGAGCCTGAGTATAGAGGGACCCGATGCCATCTGTATATACCCTTCTCATCCTCTTCTTCTCATGTCCGTCCCATTCTCGCTCCTCTTCTATACTTAAAATGTCCATAGTCTACGTCTAAGGGGGCGAGCCAACTTCTATTTTCTTTTTCACTCTCTTACTCTTAGCCCAAGCTACGACTTCTCTACGCGTCTTGTGCTCCTAGGACAGGACACACACTAAGTATAGGGGGGTGTATATATTACATATATACTTTACCCATAGCTAATACTTTCTCGTATTTTTATATATATTATGCAATAATTATGGGATGGGTAAAATGGTAAAAAAATCTTTGTAAACTTTGTAAAATACTTGTATAATTGCAAACTTGAGTTGTAAAATATGTAGCTTTTTATAATAAATATTGTATAATCTTGTAGAAATTCTTGTAAAAAATACTTTTGTAAAATTGTATAGAATAGGAGGTATATGAAAAATAAAAAAAAATGAAAATGCAACTACACTATTGTGTAAAACCATGTGTACAACAAAAGTTTTGAAAATTAGATTCTTATTCATTTTGCATAAAAATATTGCATTAAAAATCTCTAATAAAATTTCAGCACTCATGCACTTCATTCAACATACCATTTATCCATGCATTCTTTAGTTGGATTTATCATAGACATTTACACACTCACACAACACTTGAGAAGTTCAATGATACTTGATTTATGAGGTTCTAAGATTCAGAGTTACCCATCCTTGGTCATTAAGGTCTATGAGTTAATTATCCACACCTCACATGCATGACAACAATTCTGATGAGATGAGTTGGAATTTCACTTGAGGAACTGGGATGAGGGATTTGGGTTTGGGCATGATTTTATGATGCTCGGGAATGGGATAAAATCGATGAAGGCTTCATGAAACCTGAGTGTCAACACTTTCAAAAAGTATGATAACATGGTTGCTATACTAATCTCTTGATATTAACTTATGTGCCAGGGTGTGATGAAACTAAATAATTATTATTGATCAGTGTACGTCGACTTAGTAAAAGTAGTAGAGCTAACCATCCATAAAATAAATTTTGAGAGAAGTTCTCTCATAAAAAGATCTCTCATTACAAATACAAATTCAAAGAGCCTCCACTAAAGGCTAGCGCTCCCAACCTTTTCAAAGTTTCTGGACCGAAGCGATTAGGACCATGAGTCAGGCTAGCACCCAAAAAGGGATCTGCATCGTATAGTGATACAAGTCTGGGTGTCGAAGGTACAATAGGCACTCAAAAATGATACACTCCGATGTACTCCCAGGAAAACAAGTGCAGACGACTCCAAACTCTCTTGACGGACGCACTTGTCACCAACCTAAAATACACACGTTGAGTTAATAAACCTATGAGAGGGAGAGAAGAAAAATTACACAAACCTATGCCCTCCATCAACTGACCTTCCATCTACACTTTTAAGACTGACAACTAAAGAGATGGTGGATTGTATGCAAGAATTGATTCACTCCATATGTGTTGAGTATTGGGTTCTTAAGAGAGTCTCTTGGAATGGAACCTTGGGGGGCATTTTGAGTCTACTCTTGTGACTGTAGTTCACACTTAAATGTCAAATCCTTACTCTATATGTAAACAAAGAGAGTATCATAACCAGAGAAGTGGATACCTTTCGACTCAAGCTTGGTTCAGCCAGAATTTTGGGACCGCTAAAACCAAGTGTCCTTCAATAGATCAAGTCTCGTATTCCACATGCACGGTCAGGGGTTGATCCGACTAAATCATTCATTCCCTAGTTGCTCAGGGATAAGCATGTTTTAAGTATAGGAGGTTGACAAATATATGATTCATAACTCTAATTAGCTAAAAATAAAGCTTCATCCCAAGAATTTATGATCATTTATATGTTAACTTCATAGAATTAACTTTCATGCACTCATAATTAATTGGCATAAATTAGCATTCATTTCCACATTCATATTCATCTTCATATTTTCACCTAATTCATGCATTTTTAATTAATTGATGCTAATTCTAATTGACCTAAAACTAACTCATTATTTACATATCACTAACTTTAATCCATAAAAAATCTTAAAAATGCTAACTTATACATATGTGAAATAATCTCAAACCCTAATTTCATAAAGAAGACGAAAATATTGATATCTCTCTCATACAATGTCCAAATAAACTCTACTCACTTTTGAATTAATGTACGCTCAATTATCTACAAATCAAGGCTAAAATTCAAAAGAATTAGAGTCCGTTTGTGAAAATTGAGTTTTCAGACCTAACTGTACATTGTACATATTTGTTGATTTTGACCCATTATTTCATGTGCATAGTTCATTTATTCTTATTATTTTCTTTTTCATTTCTTTAATTTATCCGTTATTTTAATAAGTCATCGAAAAATTAAAATAAAAAAATCAAAAAACCAATAAAAATGTCATGTTCTGATTGAACTTGATCACCTAATCCACTTGTACATAATCAATTTCCCTATTTTTCTGACCTATTTAAACCCCACAAAAATTCCAAAAAAACGCATTTGAGTTCGTTACATTTTTTCATAGCATGTTTGATTGCATGCAGTTATTCAATTACAGAAAATCAAATAAAAATTTCAAAGACAAAAATTGATATTTTATATACATAAAATATCACTAAAATATGCATATTCGACATTCCGTTTGCATTATAGTCCTTCATGAACATTGTCGATCATAATTAGAGACGCACTTTTATGTTGGGAATTTTTACATTTTAGGAACTTTGATATTTCTATCTATTTATTTATGCATTTTTATTCATTGATCAAATATTGGGTAAATTTGTACACATATCATCTATTCATTCGTCCACCTCAGCCACGTGGTCAAAACCACACCAGCTGGTCAACCTTTTTGTCCTTTAGCACCATTCATCTATGGTTGTTGGATTAAGTTTGATCCAACGACCATGATCATTCTCATGTATCCCTTTTCTCCCCACGTGCCGAGCATGTGACTCCCATCACCCACCTCCTCACGTTCTATGTATGTGAGGGTCCTCCTTTCTCCTCTGCGAACCCGCCTTCCCTCTCCTCCAAGCCCTAGCCTTTGCGTTGCCTTGATCCACAACATCTGACTAGCCACTCCTCTCAACCAGCCACTCCTAACGACCAGAAACCCAACCTCTAACAAACCCTATCACTGATGATAAAACTCATCACCTTAACCCATACTCTCCCTCTACCTTATCTCTTGTAGCAACCTTCCCCTCTCCATCGCCCAACCACTTCAACAACCTTATCCCCATCATCCCCGACGGTCCTTCAACCCATCAACGATCGAAGCCCCTCCTCCTCGTATTCCCCTTATCCCCTCTCTACTTCATCACCGACGATTGGCCGATCCATCCTCCATTCACATGGAGAAACCCAACCCCCTTTATCCTCAAGTGACATCTGAGGAGAGAGATGATCGAGCGAGGATGACCTCGTCCAGACGATATCCGATGATATCATCACCGTAGCAGACCCACTCTCAGGGCTTCCTAGCTCTGGCGAGCCGAGCCATCGAGCGATGATACCCCTACCAACCCCTTATCAAATTGACCATGCTCCTAGGCACTCATTCATCTGCCTCGTGTATACTATCTTTCTCCCTATCTTCTCTCTCGGTCTTATTCCCTTAGTTTTCTTTCTCCCTCGGATCAACTTCGCTCACTCCACCACATTCATGCCCTACCATCGCCACTCCACCCTTTCGCCGCTATTGCCTTCCACTGGCATCATGCATTCTCTTCCCATCTGCCTCGACCTGTAGGCTTACAGCTATCGATCGCATCTACCTCGAGAATAGCTATGCCAAGGCCATGACACCGCCAGTCCTCACCCGCCTCTAGTTCGACTGACTCCGAGCTCCACTCTCGCCAAGCCGTCGCTTCTTAGACCACTATCCGTCGTCGACCTCTCTGTTATCTTCACTGACGTGCTCGACTGTCCGTGACCCTCAACTCCTGCGACGTACGCCTCACTGCAATTGGCATCCACCTTCATCGACTTCCTCTGAAGCAACACACTACTGCCCTGATGACCCCTTGCTGTGTGTCGACCGTCAAAGTAAACTCGACTTCTAACCATCGCTAGATCAAGAACCTGCTAGATCCATACCGTCGAGATTCGCCCAAAAGATGATCGTTAAATTAAGTTTCTTGAATGACCGAGATTGATTTCCAAACCTGCTATCCAAGCCTCAGCCTCAGTCATAGTCGAGATGTCAGGGCACGCCACGTGGAGCCATCATACCGAACCTATAACTCGGACATCAAACCAACACCTTAGCCTTCACACCCCACCCCATGCACCACACACGTGGCCTGGTAAATTTGCGGTCGACACCCTCATGCTCGTGAAGAATCACATCTAAGTCCCTGCCATCCTGGACCACGTGTGGTGCATGCACGCCCTTTGGAGAAATTGTAGCCCAACACGAAGATTTCAAGGAAATATGCATGTATTCCTATATGGGGTAAATTGCAGAAGAAGTCTGACAGATTCTTCAAATTACATAAAGGTCCTTTCCATGGGTATAACTACAAATATCTATTTATTTTAATAACTTTTTAGTCCCGGTAACGTTAAATAACTATATCTTGAGCATTATTTATCAGATTTTGGTGTTCCGCATGTCATTTTAAAGCTTATTTGTTCCTCTATTATATTAAACACTAAGATTCCAATCTTGAGGCATTATTTGACTTAAAAAGATTTCAATCTTGAGGCATTATTTGACTTAAAAAAATTGAGGATGTTTATTTGATATTATTGAGAACATTTATTCTTTGATATTAATTTTTCTATTTCTCAATAAAGTATGCACTAAATTGGGGGATTAACTTTTGAGAATTTAATCAGGGCTTAATTGAACAACTATTTGCGATAATCATTGGGGAGTGCGCTAATTTGATTGATTTCTCTCGGTTTGACTTGCTGATTTACATAACCTTCATCTTAACATCATCATTATATAATTGCATCATTAAAAAATCAATAAAAATTTCACTTATTTCATTTCTCTCATCGCATAGCATAACATTATTTTTCTGCATCATTTCAAAATTTATACATCAACTCTTTCTTTTTGTAATCAATTAAATCTCTTCAATTTAAAATCCATAAAAAATTCCAAAAATATTTGTCTTCTTTTCTCTGAAAACAATTCGCTAAATTTGATAGACTTAACCTAGGTTGTTCCTTTACCTCCTTGAGTCAACCTTGAAACTTGCACAGGTTAAATAAACTTAAAACCGCATCACTTAATTGATTATTAACTTGTGTTGTTATTTTTGATTGATCTTGAATTTCCAGACTACAACACATATACAACACTTAATTCGCAACAATTAACTAGGCTAATTTAGGGTTCATCATCGTCGAAGACTTAAGCTTGGACCATTGTTCATTGTACCTCTCTCTATTTCCGATGCATCTGATCACTCCAAAACATACCTCATCATGTTCCCCATCTACTCACTCCATCAGATCACACCGATCTCGCTCAGATCAGGTCTGGGAACGTCTTCCGCCACCCATCGTCGGAGGTCTTCATCCCATCTCACCCCTTGCAGTTTTTGGCCCTATTTTTGGGTCGAGAGCTTTGCTCTCGAGTCTCAAATGTTTTGCTACATGTCTTGCATCTCCAGACCTCAGTTCAGGTAGGTATCAACCTAGGAGACCAACTCCCAGGTGGTCTGAGTCATGCAACATCTCCAAACCTCTTCCATTGATGCATGGACCATTCGAGCCCCACTTGCAGATGCGAGACACTTCCAAGAAGCTTCAGAGACTCTTGGTAGCATGGCCACCACTAGAGTATCGAGATATGTTGAATCAAAGGATGGGAAGAACGTTGTTCTTCCCTGTTCTTCCAGCATCCTTCAAAGTCGTCAGATCTTGAGCGCTACCAGTTCTAATCTTGACCGTCCACGAAGGAGAAGCAATGTGCCATCTCCACCGTCCACATGTTCATGTGAAGCACCATGCAACGTCAGATCTACGCAACGTGAGGGTATTTTGCGCTACACCCCTACATTTTTATTTTATTTTTTCATTGCGTAAACTTCCTTCTATTGTGTAATAAATTTACGATATTTTACACTTGGACCCTTAACTTTTCTAGTAATTGTATTTAAGCCCTCGCCTGGTCACCTTATATGTCGCTCCCTATGAGATGCATTATGGGATTTTGTGGGTATACTCCTATATCGTTTAGATTGGTTATTAGATGAAAAGAAACTTTCATGTATTTGTGTTTCATCCTTATTACATGCATGTGTAGCATGTTGTTTGTTGAATATAATATGTATTTATCCCTGGATTTCTGAAATGCATAAAATGTTTCTATTAATTGCAAATAGGTCCATGTTTGATAAATTTTATTTTATACATTTTATTTTTAATTATTGATTTGTTTATTCATAAATTTGTAGGAAAAATATATTAAGTGTCCAAAATCCAGATCTAACACATATAATTTTGATTTGGCATTCAAAGTTATTTTACTATTTATAAAAATACAAACACATGCTCATTTTCCATGTAGCATTTAAAAAGTCACAAAAAATCGAATATATCTTCAAAAATTCCAAAAAATATAGTAGATATGTTCTAGTATACATTAATACACATCCAAAAATCACATAAAAATATAAAATTGAAATCTTAAAAACTGGAAAATCCAAAAAATCTTATAAAAGCTAAAATAATATTTTTTATCTCTAAATTTTCTCTATTACATATAGTATATATTAAAAATAGTTTAGGATTTATTTTGGACTTATAAATATTTTTAAAACCCTAAATAAGTTGTAAATTTTAATATATTCACTACATGACTATTTTTCACTTGAAAAATTCATAAATATTAGAAAAATACTCTAAAAATTACCAAAATAGAGAAAAATATAAAAAGCTAAAATATTTTCTTTTCTTTATTTTGACTTTATTGGACTTATAAAAAATAAAAAAGGTCATTTTCTCTTTATATTATATTTATGTAAACCAGTATTCATATTATTAATTATCTTCTTTCAAAACTAAAAAAGAAATTAAAAAGTTACAAAATTAAAAAACGTAAAAAATATAAACCATTTAAAATCATAAGAAAATGAATATAATTAAAAACCCACAAACAATTGAAAAGGAAAAATATGGAAAAATATAAAACTAAAACCTAAAAACTATTATTAATTAGATATAATTAATTATCATCTGCCTCTATCCTTGTTTACTTTCATGAGTTCAGCACTTGTACTGCTTACACCTATACATTTG
Organism: Ottelia alismoides; assembly: GCA_037367405.1. Classification (NCBI taxonomy): domain Eukaryota; kingdom Viridiplantae; phylum Streptophyta; class Magnoliopsida; order Alismatales; family Hydrocharitaceae; genus Ottelia; species Ottelia alismoides. The sequence goes on along the minus strand of JAZKJV010001342.1, from coordinate 1,266,614 downwards.
TAGAACAGTTATAATAAATTTTAACTCACACGCTTTGATTTATTCATCTATATTGTGGGTTGATTATCGTTGGATTTAGTGATTAATCACCGCAGCGGTTGTTGGCCTAACTTGTTAGGTGAGCAGATTGATTACCCGAATCAACATGTGGGGTTGTAATCTTGAGTATAGTGTTCGATTGGGTGTTTTCCAAATGAAACAAGGACAAGTGGGTCATGTTACTGTTGTAGGTCACCATTGAAGAGGGCTCGAACTCCTCTTTCTCTACCCGATGCTGCTCTTACGGATCTAAAGGATACGACAATGGCTTTTTTAGATGTGGCTGAGCATGATTGTCGAGCGCTCTGTGCTCATTTATGATTAGATTGTATTTGTGTCTATACCAGAAATGCTGATGCTTTGACCTCCTACCTCTCACCCTCTATTTCTTCTCATCCCCATCCTTGATTAGGGCATGGTCTTCCTCTTACATCGTTACCAAGGCCTCCACTAACGAAGGTATTCTCAATGAAAGAGGGATCCTAATAGGAGAGGGTATTCTCGTAATCTGGTATGAAAAATATGGTCCACTGCTGACACTGTTAAGGCCTTGACCATTCAACTTAAACTTGAGCCCCTAATTGTTACAATGTAAAAATCGGTCCTTAATTTGGGAATCGATGTAACATTGTCTCTTTTTTGTAATTTACTCTAAAAACAATAAGCGAAGGAAAACAGAAACATCAAGAAGTATTTTGTCACTTTTTTTGTTGTAACCCTAGTTTTGGCAGCCCAGGTAGCTGCTTCATTTCATCAAAAAATCATATAAGAGGTGGCCTCCTAGGGGAGTACAAAAACAGACCCAAAAAGACAAGAGTTAAAGACCTACAAAGAAAATTTGTTCTTCAGCATAGTGTAAGCGAGTCCATGACTGCACTCCTGCCAAAATGTGTCAACCAACAACATCCGAATTTTAATAGTGTTTGGCCTTGCACTTGGGTTGATCCCTCTTTTGCACTTCAGAATGCTTTGCTCGTTTGTGAGACTTCTTGGTTTGCCCGTTTGTGGGACTTCTTGGTCCATCATCATCATAATAGATGTCAATGATTTTTACCTTATACTTGCACTTCCTCTTTTGTGGAGGAATACGAGGGATGTTGGTCTTCAAAAGCTTTTCCAATGTAACCAACCAAGGATCATCAAAATCGATAGTGTCAATCCATGGTTCTTCAGTGGCTTTCTTTGCAAGCATTTTCATCTTGAAGATTCTAATGCCATCCTTTAGAACTGGATCAAAAACATTATTCTTGAAGGAGACTCTTTTAGGACCGAGAGCTGTCTTCTTCTTCAATCTTCTTCCTTATTTTGCAATTGTTTGAAAGCGGGAATCCATCAAAATTTCCTTTATGCCCTCTTGCAGTTCAGCATTCACCTGTAAATCTGGGTCCAGATGGAAGTTTGAGGGATCTTATTGGATCAGACCCTCTACTTGGTCAATGGCTACAGCTGGTGTGCTCTTTGGGCTTAACTGATCCACCCTTAACTCAGGGCCTTCATCGATAAGCTTTGAATCTGGTATCTCCACGGATTCAGTGTTGATAGGATATGGCTGATGTGCTTCAACAGGAGCAAGACCTATTGTGGAGGCCCCAATCATCTTCTCAATCTCCTGTAAGAAAATTTTAGGACTAATAAGATCGTCATAATATTCTCTCATCCAGTGCATAGCATTGATCCAAGAATTCCAAGCAATCAGCCTGCCTGGAGAGGAGAAACATCATCTCATAGTATTTTTTTGTAACTGAGAATTTGCAGTTAAAAAAAAATCTTCCAAAGTGGCGAACCCCATCTTGAGACTTCTTACATCTTCCTCTTTTAGAAAGAGGTCTTTTATCTCATTCATTTCAGGCAAAAGATTTCTCTTCAGGTGTTGTCCATAGCTTAAAAGGGCAATAGCTTCCTTGAGTTTTGTCAAGCTAGCTTGAAAGGAAGCATCCCTAGCTTGCAATTCCTTTGAAATAAAAATGGGTAAGAGATTGTCTTCACCAATATGATCCGCAAACAATCTCACCATTTCCTTTTCTTTCATAATAGCTTCCTCCTCCTCTTTTATGAGAGTCCAAACTCTTTGCTTCAGAACTCTGTCCCCCTTGGTTTGGGCCTTTGTCAGAATCAAGTTCTTTATAAGCTTTTGCTACCTTTCCTGTATGGCTTTCAGAGTTTGACATCATATGATCATAGTAGCCTTTGAAAGATCTTTCTTCTTCTGCAAACACGTCTTTGGTTATCTATCATTTTTGATATTTACCCATGTAGTAAACATATTTGTCCCATAGCTCTAGAGTCAGCTGCCCAGCATTATCCAAGAGCTCAATAGCTTCGCATGAGAAATTAAGAATAGAGCAAGATGCCTCTCCCGTGTTTTTGTTTTTATAATTTTATGCTCTTCAGGAGTGGCTCCTTGCAACGAAGATACCTTGAAAACTTTAGAGTCTAAACATCTGTATAAGCCGCCTCCTTCCTTGCCAGATATCTTGATTTCAGAGACTCCTCTTACAACCGATGCAGATGTTATCTTACAATCTATCAAATCTTTCCTAAAGGGACATCATGTGGCAAAGGTGGCTTGAGATCTCAACACCTTTTAGATGCCCTTTGTGGAGAGGGGTCTGCAATTACCACTGATCTTGTAAGGATGATCCCCATGGTGGTTAACTTATGGTTATTTGGGAGAAACCCCTTGAGTTTGGTTGAGTTTGGTTGAGTTTGTAGCCTATGCGCCTCTTACTCCACTACTCAAACCTAACAACGGCATACACCCTATTGCAGTGGGCACTATACGGAGACGTCGATTATCCGAAGTTGCTATGATAGGGGTGAGAAAAGAGATGTCTAAGTATATCAATGACTTTCAATTTGGGGTTGGTGTATCTGGAGGAGCAGAAGCCATTTTACACATCACCAATCGGCTTTTGAGTAAGCTTTATGGTGATGGGTCTCTCTATATGCTTACTATAGATTTTTCTAATGCTTTCAACATGATAGATAGATCTTCGATGCCTTGTGAAGTTAGGAGGCGATGTCCATCTATTTCTTCATGGGTGGAATTTATGTATGCTCAAGCTGCCAGATTATATATTGAAGGCAATCATATATGGTCGACCACTGGAGTGCAGCAAGGTGATCTCCTAGGCCCACTTCTATTTTCTCTTGCATTGAATCCACTTATTCATGAGATTAGAGACAATTGAAAACTCCTTCTCCATACTTGGTATATTGATGACGGGACTACCATCGAGGACACATTAAAGGTGGCTAAGGTGCTTGACATTATACAATACAGAGGCCCCGAGTTGGGACTTGTTCTGAATATCAAAAAAAGTAATCTTTGATGGCGTACATGTTATGGACAAGGTCTGCAAAGGATTGTTTCCTACTGATATTGGGAGGCATGTACTATGAGTGAAACTGGTTGGAGGTGCAGTGAGTATGGACAAAGTATTTGTTAAAGACTTGGTTACGAGGAGGGCCACCAAATCTGCTAAATTATTGCAATTACTTCCTCAGTCGGATGGTCCACAAAGTGAACTGCTTTTCCTACGATCTTGTATGGGTTCAACCAAGCTCATTTTGGCTTAAGGATATATCAACCCACATGCATGGAGCAAGCTGCTAACTTTTTTGACAGAGGACTAGTTGGAGTTATTGAGGACACTGTGGTTTGTGGAGGCCCTTTCTTTGGCGATCTTCAATGGTGGGTGGCGTCCCTACCAATCAATATCGGTGACATAGTCCTGCACGCCACTATTGAGGCTTCTTCATATGCTTTTGTGGCCTCTAAAGCTCAATCTTGGGTGCTCCAAGATCACATTTTATGAGACAACAAGGTACGTGATATGGATTTTGATTTTTTAGATGCTTTGGAGGGTTTACGTATCAAACTTCTATCTCTAGGTCTTACCTATTTTTCTAACATGAATATCATCCCCCCTAAAGCCCATAATGCTTTGGAGAGTTCCCTTTTTAGCAAAATTATTAAAGAAATTACATTTGAGTTTGACATGATTGCTAGACAAAAGGTAATTTTTCGATGTTTGCAATCTGACCATGCTCAATATTTTGTTCAGCTATTCCTATTGATGGTCTTGGAATGCATATGTCACCTATTGAGCATCGTACTATTCTCAGAGATCACCTTATAATTTCTTTATTCCCAACTGATGAGGCATGTCCAGTATGCGACAAATCTTGCCTAGGCACCTTTGGGGAGCATGTAGTTCATTGTCGTGAACTCTCAGGGTTTAAATATAGACATGATCTTGTCAGAGATGTCCTCTATGATGTACTCAAGAAGGCTGGGGTTGTGTCAAAGAAAGAAGCACCTGTGAATTTTTTTGATTGATCCATAAGAGGGGAGATCCACAGTCAGACCAGCAAATGTTTTAAATTTTTGATGGACTAAAGGAAAACATGCATGTGTTGATTTGATGGGAGTGTCTCCGTTAGTTGGTCTGATAAAAAGTATTTTACTGCGGGGTACACTGCACAAAAAACTACCTCAGCTAAATTTGCTAAACATGAGAAGGCTTGTATTGACAATCAGCATGTTTTCATCCCTCCTGGGTTTAATACCTTTGAGTTCTTGGTGACTGAAGCAGTAGAGCTCCTTAAGAGGATCTAGAAAATTATGCATATCATTGTTATGGTTCACAGGTCTATGGATGTTGTGTTTCAAAGAATTGGATTTTCCATCCAAAAGAGAATGGCGACGCAGCTTGTTGCTCGTCTCTCACCAGTCTCTTTGTAATATGTTTTCTAAATTAATTATACCTTTTATTCTTTTTGCTTCATAGAGCTCATAAAAAATAGCACAGGATCTTCAGGCTGAAGTATTTCCTTTGAAAGTTTGCCAAGCTTGAATTCCTTGAGCACTCCTTTGAGGTGTTCTCTTTTTTCTTCAAAGATTTCTTCACAATTTGTAATCACCAATTCTGGCATTTTATCGAGCCTCCGGCATGCATTACCTTGCTTGTCCATCGAGTACTTCCTCTCCAGAACTTGGATTTCGGAAACCAAGAAATTAGTTGATGCGGCTTCTCTAGTGAGCTCCTTGCTTGTTGAGGATCTTTCAGAGTCACCCTGCAGGAGAGTTCTTAGGGGGTGGGACAATCGCCTCTTTCATTCTAACCTAGAAGTTGATGTGTCAAAGTGTCAATTCGATTTCCCCCTTAAGGCATGTTTGTTTGATTGGAAAGGAATTACAAATAGAATGGAATCAAGACAAGAATGGAATTAACAATGGAATGGAAAGGAATAAGTTTTTCCATTCCATTATTCGGTTCATATTAGGATTGAAATATTTACTATGAGATACATTTCTTTCTTATATTTGGAAAGGCAAAAGAATAGAAATAAAATAGTCTTCCTTTGATATATTTCATTAAGTAGAAAAAATAATCTATATTATCCAACTTATTTTTTTATATAATTAATATATTTCATATAAGGAAGCAATAGTCAAATTTAATGGAAATTACTTTGATTTTTTCAATTGATATATTTGATATATCCATATATGTATCCGCTAGAATATTTTATTATCATATATGTATTCATATCGTAGAAAAATGAAAATGTTATGAGCATATGTATTCGCAAAAAAATAAAAATACATATCAATGTCCGTATACATATCCACTAAAACGTAACATGTATCCATATCTAAAAAAACTTAATATGGTAACATATCATATCTATATGTGCAAAAAAAATCCATTTACATGTCCATGTCTGTTTCCATAAAAAAATCTTCATCCATGTCTATCTATGTATCCGTAAAAATTATAACCCATATCCATGTTTGTATATGTATCCACTAGAATATAATCAGTATATCTTAGAAAAAATTGAAAATTGCATCAGTATCCATATCCATATGAGAAAAATCTCATATCACTGTTTATATTCATATCTGGAAAAAAAATACATATCCATGTCCGTATCCATATCTGAAAAAAAATCATATCTGATATATTCTATCCATATAATAGATATATTTAATATATATATATATGTATTCGTATTTGTTGGAATATCTTCTAATCATATTTATATCCATATCAAAAAAATTGAATCGTATATATATTCGTATCCGCAAAAAAAATCTCATACCCATGTTAATATCCATATATGCATATTTTTGTAATTTGTCCGATCTTTTGCAACCATATATTTGTATCCATGTCAAAAAAAACTATATCCATGTCGGTATCCAAAAAATATCCAAAAAAGAAAAATACATATCCATGTCGATAAACATATATATATATATATATATATGTAACAATGATATATTAATTAAAAAATATTGAAGAAGAATATATTCATTAGCATTTGTAGTGAGTGGAACCCCAATTCCTAGTGGATACTTAGGAACGACAATTCCCATGGACGAGGGAATCGGGTTTCCTTTATAATTGTTATACCTACCTTAATATGATCTAATAAACACATGAATGAAATCGACCAAAGAATATCGAGTCCGTTCTCCCCTCTATTCCTGCATAACAAACAAGCCCTTAAGGCTTTAAAAGGAGGGTAGGAAGACCAGGCCCATAAAGCCAGGAAAGGGCCCATTAAACTAGATTTATCTCCAGTTAAGGCACTCTGCTCAAGTAATGTCCCTGGAAGTGTAAACACCCCAAATTAAATTGCATTAAGGCTATTAAGAAGGATCTTACAAATGGAAAGGATGTTAAAAAAAATTTGTATCTATTTTAAAATTGATATGACTGCCTTCGATATTGACATATTTCTGATATCTATTTCATATTTAAATACAATAGTATATTTATTTTGTATCTCCGTTCACCATATTTGATGTAACTTATATGAATAAGTACATTTTCTACATTTATATCATGATCAATCTGCCCAATACATGTATGTTTAAGCTAATATATCGAGCATTTCTATCAACATTCACATCGATTTCATTATTAAAATGGGGAAGGATATGTTAACACCATATCTTTATCCATATCCTTATAAGGCTGCATCCATACAAGACATTTCATACATAGTGTATGTTGCAGTGAAGGCAAAAAAAATTGAGTTGCCTTATTTACAGGGATGCAACTGAATGAGGATATATGAGTATTCGTCTCCCATTGTATATGTTTTTTGGACGAATGTGAGATACATATCTTTTTATTTTGACAGATAATACATGTAAGAATATGATTTTTTTATTTTGTTGATACATATATTAATATGTATAATACTTTCATTTTTTATATACGAATATGGTTATATATTTTTGTGGCAGATACGTATATCAATATTTGTGTTATTGTATCTATGTGTTATGTGTGTATATTGTGTGTGTGTGTGTGTGTGTGTGTGTGTATATATATATATATATATATCATTGCATTTATAAACATATTTCTAAATATGTTACATAGATACACATAACATATTGTACTATGGAATCATTTTCTAATGTGGGAAGAAAAATGTATACCTTTATGATATTAATTATTTGTTATAGAAGTTGTTTAATTTGGAATATTACTTTGTTATATTTTTTTGTATTTGTAGTATGTAATTTTGATTTAATCAACTTTTTATTTCAATTTTATAAAAAAAAACATTTCTTCTAGGTGTAAGTGTTAGAAGATATTTATTATCTGTAAGATGATCCATATCTGTTTATGAATATTTGTATCCGAATTATTATGATTATTATATTTCCACATATATATATCCTCATTTAAGAATATGGTTTCGGATTTTGATTATATGCAAGATACTGTCTACATTTTTAAAATGAAACTAGTATGGTAACATATATCAGTATATGTCCATTTACATCCCTACTTTTATGGTGGAACATTAATCCATGCCCGACCCACAAACTATGACCCTCGAGTTTATATCTGTATATGTTCGTTTGCATCCCTAACGAGGCCACTAACCTCTCGAACTTTTCGAGAAAGCTCCCGATATGTTAGACGCGCACATATTTTTCACATATGATAAATATCAAACAGGTTCTTCCCATTCATAATGATCTTCTAATTCTAGAAAAAGAAGGCATGCGTTGTGAATGCATAATTGATATTTTTGTGGTGCTATTGTGTGTCTATTATTTTTATTTTTAGGTAATGGATCTCGTAGGATCCGTGTGCCTTGGGGTGTTCAAAAAATAACCAGGTCACTGGTACCCGGTTTGACCTATTCATTTTGACCCTAAACTCTCAGGTATCTATTTAAAAATAATGCGTCGAGTACTTGCTATGACATGACCCGTGCTTCATACAAAAAACCTAACGGGTACCCGCTGGTATCTGATTGGAAGTATCCACTATTAAGTAATTCACAAAAATGCAAATGGTTAGATACAAATACCAATATAGATGTTATATTATTCTTATAAATTTTAAAAATATAGATATGGATGTGGAGACAAATATCGGTGAATATGGAAAATGTATTGCCAAAACATTAAAAATAGATACCGGTATGAAATTGATGCAAATTATACAGGAAAAATAATATAATCAAAATTGTATAGATTAGATTAAATTCATATATATGGGAGGGCTCACACAATAATATTTGTATCCATACATGTATCCATTTTGAAATCAAAATATATGGATGTCATTTTGAATTATCATATATTTAATGAAATGGGTACGATCCAAATCGATATGCATACATCAAAACATGATGACAATGAAGGCAATTGTATATGAATTGTATCGTGCACGCACGTACACACATATTTCGATAACCAAATATGCTGATAATTAATACAATCGTTTACGAATTGGAATATATACTTATATATTGTTTGTCATGTTGTTCTCCAGTTGTATATATTTACATCTCATTTATCCGTATTTGACTCATTATGAAGATGAACCTACATGCATGTGTCATTATTGGATCTGTATCCAAGTGCATTCCTTCCAATTCCGTATATGCATATGGTTTACATTACCCACATACTTTTATATATCCTCGCTAACTTATTTATCTATGTTTACATATCCCCATCTGAATGCATTCCGTACCATTTTGATTTTCATGTCCCGACATTATCATTATGAATATGATATAGATATGGATATACATAGTTGGACATATCATTTGCATTTTTATATGTGTGAACTTTCAGTAGAATTATGTCTCTTTATTCCCATAGGTACCTACGGGTACCTATAGGTAGCCAACATCCATTAACATTAACCGGGTACTCGTTGCAACTAGGTACATGTTGGAATGAGGTGGGTCGACCCCTGACCCGATAACAATGGAGCGGGGTGGTCACGATCAAATGGGGAGGGTACCCACTCGTGGACACCCTTACACGTTTATGATTGTATCTCTCCCAATGTTGTAGTCTTTTTCATTGAGATTGAAATAAGAAGATAAACAACCAGCCCTACCTATCATTGATAGAAGGGAGAACTTTTCTCGTGGTCTCAACATCTTCCTTAATGGATGATGAATCCTCATTCATCACCTTTATTCTTTCATTTTGTCCTTAAATCCCTAGCTAAATATATGTAAATATCATTAATTTGCTAAAATAAATTCTCAGTAAATTACATGAAATACTATATAAAATACTTAATCTCAAAATAAAAGTATAAAGAAAAGAACGGAAAAATAATGAAGTGTCAAAGACATTGAGTGACCCTAGACCCTGAAACCATGTCATGATTATGACTTGGTCGACAAGGAATAAAGTTAGAGAGATGCGGCAGAAGAACTGTACAGAAAATACACAAAGCCCATAGTTTTTAATTCATCTATAATTACATTTTAGGAACTATTTTTTATTATTTTTACACCTCAAATAACAAAATCATGATGTGAATATTGTAGATAAAAATACAAAGAAAAATACAAAATTACTTTCACTGAAAAATAATATCAGTGTGCCCGGGACACACAAAATACAAAGCCGCAAAGAAAAATTCGCAGACTTGTATCTTATCCATATATATTCAAAATTGATCGAACTCATCTTTATTGTTCATAAAATTAAATAAGCTATTTAATGAAGGTGCTTTCATTCAATTTGGAGTTAAGATGCAAACGTGAGATTTTGGGCCTCCATTACGCAGTATACATGTATATTATATTCAAAATATTTATTATCTATATTTTCACTTTATTTTATTTTCATAATATTGCAAATATTATTTAAAATACATGTGCATAATTAAAATTAAAATAAAATCATTAAAATAAAAATAAAATAAACGATACATTTCAATACACATATATACATATAAGAAATAATGTACATAATTAGTTAGTTACGTAAATAAATCAGAAAAATATAATATAATAAAAACATTTAAATGTTGATTTATATATATTAAAATATATAAAATAATTGTACATAATAATAAAATACAAAATACAAAGTTAAATTAAAATATAGGAAATACATGTATATTCACCTACATATATGCTTGTAAATAATACATGTTAAAATGACTTGAGAAAAATAAATAAAAATATGTATTAAATATTACAATAAATTATAAACATTTTTAATTTTTAACAAAAATTTAATTGATTCATTTACTAACTAATATTAACTTTTAATAAACTTTGAAAGGGTATTTTTCTGGTTGGTCCACGTAGACCAACCAGAGGCACCCAAAAGTTGACCCCAGTCAACTATCCTATCTGATGGGTCGCCCATGTCAGAGGAGCTCAAGGGTGGGCCTACTTCTCCCATTTTCCATGCCACTTCCTCACCTCCATATCCCTCGATCTCACCACCCTTCTAACCTCCACACGAGCGACTCCCACATTGGTCCATCCTCTTCGACCTACCACTAATACCTCGCACGCAATTGTTCCTCGAAAACCACCAATCTCTGACCTATAAACACCACCCTTCTCCACCATTTTTGCTTTTGATCCCTCCTTGGCCATTTTTAGCCCCTCAGTCCCTTCGAGTGCTCTTCCCTTAGTGACAGCAAGCGCTTTGTCAGGCTTGCAGTGAGGAGGACAATTGTGGGAGGTGATCCAAGCCGTCGTTGGAGGTCATCTCTCACGGGTTCTGCTTCTTCGGCCACCAACCAAATTGAGTCCCATTTCCAGGCATTTTTAGGTAATTTCATAGGTCTAATGTCATTTCTAGCATTTAATTCCATGTTTTATCGCTTAGGTTAGGATTAATTAGGAAGCCCTAATTTGACCTAGAGCTTGAGCTCCATGCCAATTCACCCATCTCTGACCTTTCTTCTGCCTCCATTTTTGCTCCATATCGATCCCTGACGCCTTCTACGCATTGTCCCCCACTTTCCAACCTAGGTCATGCACTTTCTTGGCGAATCGAAGGTTGTTCCTCTACCTCTTGATGGACCTTTGCCGTTCCATGCATCCCTTTGCTATTCAGCTTCAAAATATGGTCATGGTGACTCGTCACGAGCCACAAAAATTTTTGGTGCAAGTCTCATTGCTTGTAGACCCATCTAGGGTCGAGGACTGATGAAGAACTGCTCCAGGTCATCTAGAGCAAACAGGGACCCCAGATTCGCATCGAAGGAATCTGGGCTTCATCGGAACAGACATGCATGAGAGGAGGATCTCTAGAAGCACGTAGCCATCGTCGAAGTGAGGATCTACCACCGAAGGACGAAGAACGAAGAGATCAAAGCAAGCCCAACCTGTGTTCTTTGCAGTTCATCCGGAGGACCTACCAGGTGTAGGATCAAGAACACTGCCTAGATCTAATCTTGGTCATATGTTCTATTCGAAATGATGCATCCCATCAACTAACGGATCGGATACGTGTCGAACATGGAACGAATGGATCCAAGGTCATTTAAGTAGGTAAATCTCATTTACCACTCTACCTTTTGTATTTATTAAATAGTCTTGTAAATTTTTAATTAAGTGTAATAGTTTTGAGGAAAATTGCAAAGGTCCCCTTCTATGTTTTGGATATTCATATTAGTCCTCTACCAGCTCAGCTTGGGAAAATTTCATGTATAACCCTTCCACTTTCTATATTCTTGTTTAGTATATAAAAATCAAATTACTGTTGAAAATTTCTAGGTATTTTGCATGTTACCCCTTGAATTTATTTTATATTACAATTATACCCCTACCAGCTTGTATAATTTTTAGGTTTGTTATTCTATTTTCTATAAATATTTTTCATGTACTAAAAATTGTGCAAAAATAAATGAAAGTGCAAGGATAAATGCTCAATCATGCTGCATATTTTATTTAGCATTTTATCTACATTTTTCATTTATTAAAAATCAAAAGGAACACTTTGATTTCCTATTTGACTTGATAAATGAAAAAAATTATAAAACCTCCTTAAAAATTCCAAAAAAGCTAATATTTATTCACTACAGACCAAAAATCGCTAAAAATATAAAATAAAAACCAAAAAATCACAAACCTTTACTAATCCTAAAAAAATATAAAATACTTTCAAAAAATCTAAAAAAATGTTTTCTATCTCATGTTTTTATAAATACTTATTAATATATTTAAAATTAGTTTTGAGAAATTTTGGACTTATTATCTATTTCTAAATCCCAAAACAATTCGACCTATTTATTAAGTCCCTGATTTTGTATATTTTAGACTTTAAAATAGATAAAAAATAACAAAAATCCCCTAAAATTCACAAAATAGAACAATATTTGAAAAAATATTTTTTTTATAAATTTTGACTTTATATCTCTATATTTGTAAATAGAAACACTATATTGTATTTATATACACATATATAATTATGTATATCTAATAATATCATTAACTATTATAAATACCTAAATATATTTTACAACTTTTAAAAAAGGACTATTCTTATTTTTATTTTCTTATTTTTCTATATATATATATTATATTATATATAGATATCACTTATGTTATACATATTACATATATATATATAGACACGCACACTTATATCTACCTATTATACATACTAAAAAGAAAAAGAAACTAAAAATCAGAAAAAATATAAAAAGAAATTAAAAATTATAAAATAAAAAAATAATTTTTATAATCAAAAAAATAAATAATTCAAAGACCCACAAAAATAGTAAGTAAATGATGTGTAGCCTAATATATACAGCTATACATAATTATTTAAAGATAGATAATAATACTCGTTACACCCGTTTCTTCCTTGCATTCGACACCCTACTTGTACTTGTCTACTATACACTTTTATTTGTAGGGTTTTATAATAATTTTGATCCACTTTGCATTGATTTCGTTATTTTCTATTATGGGTTGATTGTTGAATTTATCCATATAGCTTCGCACCAGTCACCTCAACAACGGTGATCTCACCCTATGTGGATTGTTCCGCTTAGTTCTTTAACTATTTCAAATTGTGTTGTTATTGGGGAGCAACATGTGGTGTAGTACATTTTGTACATTAATCTGTATATTATTTCTCTTTTTATTTCTCTTTTATTGTTGATAATTATGTTATCTGTTTCTGACCCATTTTTCTTCATTGACTTTTTTGTGGGGGATTGCATGCGACGGTTAATTCGTAGTAGTTTGGTGCATCCAAGCCACGATGAGATTGGCCCATTCCCTTGTTCGGCCAATTGGAGAGAGCATGAGAGAGAGATGGAGAGAAGGAGAAGAGCAGACACATGGCTTTTTCTTTTATTTTGTGAGAGTTTTTATTTCATTTTTGTAAATTAATTTGTAATAATTTGGGACACTTGGACACTACTACTTCACGAGGTCCATTGCTCGGGTGTCTGTTCATCTGGGGGCCTCGTCAGGGTTTTCATGTTTTCACCACCTTTCTTTTATTTTGTTCACACGTTTTAAGTTTTCTGCCTTTTTCATTTATTTTCTATGATTGAGCTCCTAGATCTAGGATTGCTTGAATCAGTAGCTAGATCTAAAGCCTAATGAGAAGCATGTACCCATAGTGATACACGCTTGGACTTAGTGAAAACTAATTGTTGATTATTTGGATCTGAGACTGAGTGTTGCAAGAGGCTCCATACAGTGCTAGCAGGAACTGTTGGGGTGGGCAACGAGGAGTCTCCAAGACCAGATTTTGGGTCTCTTTTCTGGGTAATTAACATTTGGCTCTTCATGTCTAATAATTGTTCCTGGTTAGGGTGAATTCACGCTTTTTGCATATCGTTCATGTAGTGTAGATATTTAAATTTATGTCTTGCATATCGCATGAAGAGAGCTGGAAAGCATTATAAGTCCTCTTACTTTGCATGCATCATATGATACGAAGGTAAGATCTCCACCCTAGTATCCATGTGCACGACTTTTCGTTATCTCCCTTTATTTTTATATCACTTGGGATCAAAAACAAAATACAAAATGCTTTGAATTGAAAAATACTCAATGAAATCAAAATACCAAGACTAAAATAAGGGAATTTCTAATAATGCTTTGACCATAATTAAAATTCTTAATGGACATCATTGCTTTTGGTTAATAAAGCCATCATTTTTTTCAGGTGTCGTTCAGATAGAGTGAGGCGCAACTTTAGGGATTAGAGACCAAATCTCAATCTCTGATAGCCTTGATAATCACTTGGGATGACGAAGTGTTGGTGCTTCTATCATATGTAGGAAAGTAGGGCCTTGTTGTTCCTGCATTATGTGGAGCATCCAACTTGGTCTAAAGTATTGAGCATAGGTCACGACCTAATGGGTGTGTATGTCTCATTGTCTTACGTCTGAGTCGCTCACTTACAAGGGAAGTATTGTTTCGTCTATTTGCTTTCTTTCTATATTTCTTTGGCTGAATAGCCCCCCAGAAACGAGATCAAAGACTTCTAAGTGTGTATTTTATAGGTTACAAAGGAGGTGGAACAAGTACGGGGTACTTTCCTGGCAGTACACACTCTCCTACAAGGATAGCCCTCTAATGACTTGTGAAAAGATTTTGCCTGTAAAATAAAAACAAAATCGAAAAGATAAAAATAGTCATACCCTTATGGCTTCACTTGAGTTGGTTAATTCAAATTGGAGATATATTTTTTGCCAACCATCCTAGTTATATACTACAACTCAACCCTTTTAGCATATGAACTAAGGAGATATCAATGTGCCTATTACAAAAGTTTGTTTCTTCTCCTTTATATTCTCCATGCCTTTCAACTTATCCACTGAATATGGCTTTGACATATTTATTAAAATAAGTGCTTGAACATCATATTAGTTTTATTTTTATTCTTTCATTCTCCGTAGATTGGCTCTTTTGTGCTTCATGCTTAGAGCAAATTTGTCATGAAATATGCAATACTATTTGTACTCACATGGTTTGCTATCATAAAATAATAATACAATTAGCATACAATCATGGTACAAACATTCTCCTATCTTTTGATGATGATAAATAAATAAAACTTGAAAATTAATATCTTCCCTTCTCCTCATCCTTTTCCTTTTGACACAAAAAGATTCCATTTGAAAATAATTTATTTAAAAATACTTTTTCTCCCCCTTTCAAAGTATGAATGTTCCATCCATTTTATTTTGAAAACATATGTCTATATCCACAATAAATTTTCTTTAAATATATTTATTAATTTTAGAGATGGTCCCTTTTTATTGTAATATGTGCATAAAAAATGAACGGGTAATAAAAACGCATAGGATGGAAAGATTGCACCATATAACCAAGGAAGATAGTCATGGTAATGGCGACGACGACCACCCATTAGAGTTGTACCAAGATCCATAAAGATCTTTTCCATTTACTTGGATGCAATTTGTCCTTTCTTCTATTACAGTTCTACATGGTCTTCTCGTATATTGCTATACATGATTTAGAGTTCTCATGTAGCTTTTCTTGGTGGTGTTTCTTGCACTGATCTCCATCCACCTACATAAAAAATTTTGAGATTCCATTCTTCTTTAGATTAAACATGGTTAATGTTATGATTCCTAATTTTATTTTTAGGCATTGAAAAACAAGAAAATAGGAGTCGCTAAATAATGGCCTGACAAATCAGGCTCACTGTCGCTGAGGTGACTACTCCAACTAGGGATGAAAATGAATGTGAATATATTCGTATCCTATCTGCTACCCTATTTGTTTTATACATATTTTGACATTCATATTCGTATTCATTTTAAAATGGATGTGGATGTGGATATCACTTTGACATTCGCTAATATTCGCATGCGTATTCGTATATTTGTTTTCGTACATAAGTATAGTAATATATTCATTTATAACTATGTGTAACAACATTTTATGATTCCATTCACCATTGTTGATATAATTGTCATAAAATTACTATATCTATTATACATATTTTATGTGTATGCTATCCTAGGCATGTATATTTTAGTTAATCTATTAAAAATTTCTGTTATAATTCCTATTCGACTCGTATTCGTTTTACATTCGTATTCATTTTTAAGGATAAGGCAACCCATTTTTTACATCCATCAATATTCGTATATACATTCGTATTCGTATTTTAAAATGGATAAGGATATGATTATATCTATATTTGTATCCGTATCCGACTGTTTTCATCCCTAACTTCAATCCTCTCATTGTTACAACAATTAACCCACACAGATAATTAAGAAATTAAGAGTAGGAGTTAAAATTAATTAAATCCTACTAAGAATTTATAATGGCAAGCAAGTAGGGGTCGGACACAGGAACCAAAGGAGTAGAGCAGGCAAGATAGAGATCAAAGCATAAATTATCACTCAACAACATAGCCAAGATGCAATTTTGTGGGTTTTTAATTTTTAATTTTTAATTTTATTTTTGATTTTATATTTTTGTACTGTAATTTTTAAATATCTATTTTTAAATTTTTATATATTTTTTTTATAATTTCCATTTCTTTTAACTTGTATAAGAAAACTATATAAGAGTATATATACAAAATAGGCAAGGGTAAATATAAATGTTAAGGAACTCAAAATAAATAAAATAAAATATTTTGGGGGTTTAAAATGTTTTTTTACTGTTTTTGTGATTTCTAGGATTTTTTTCTAATTTTTATAGATTTTTAAAATAAAAATACCCTAAAACATGGTTTAATTACATGATATTAAAATGGAGGGAAAAAATATGAAACAGTATCAAAATTATCTAAGTTAATTTCAAAATAAAGATAACAATATATAAAAAAATCAGAAATAGAAAACATAATTTTTGGTTTTTTAAGAATTTTATATATTTTTATAAAGGTTTTTAGGGGTTTTCTATTTTTAGTTTTCTTTTATAATTTTTAATGATTTTTGTCTAAAGATTAAAAACACATAGATAAGAAAACTTTTCAGGAATTTTTTGAAATGTTTTTATAATTTTTATGTATTTTTTAGTGTAAACAGGGACAAAATAAGCAATTTTTTATTTTAATAAATAATAAAAAGGGTCCATATTACAAAATAAAAATCAACCGTGTAAGTACAATGCAACAGGGGTCTACATCTATTTTTTGAGATTTTTAGGCTTTTAGCTATTTAAAATAAATACAAGCAACAAAGAGAAACTACGCTACTAGCAAGGGTATTTTTGTAAATAAATAAAAGTTCATGTGTATGGCTACAAATTTCCAAAAATTTATAACTGAATTTAGAAGTTGCAGGGCTAGAGAGAAATATCCAAAGCCACAAGGGTTCTTTTGCAAAAATGCTAAGCTCATGTGTATAAACATGTGAGCCACGCTAACAAGGGCATTTATGTAAATACTAGAATGCTTAGTGGCCTAGAAGCAATTTTCACAAAAAAATATATTTTATTTTCCAAAACTTCTGACTAACTAATAATAAACCAAATGTACGAGGGCTTGGATGCAAATATTCCCAGGTTTGTTGGTTGAGCTGGCGTAGGACTAATATGCAATTACAGAAAAGTTGTGGACTAATATGAAAATATTACAGAAATTAATGAACGATGAATGAAAGTCTGCATACTAAATAGTAAATACAAAAATACTTGGGTTAAAACTGCATAATACCCAAGGTTTTGGCGCTGGTAGATGGCGAGGATTGATTACTTATCCACATGGCAGCAAGGGGGAGGCGATGACGGTTAGCGGATGCACGACTAGGATTATATGATCTGGGATAATCTGATGGTGAAGGGCAAGTGTGATCCAACAGCGGTTGGGCGATCTGGCACGAGGTGGCGATCGGCCGACAAAGAGGGGATCGCGAAGAACATGGACGAACTCCCCTGTCTCTAAGGTTCGATTGAATAGAGAATGGCCCTACAACTTCCTTCAAGCCAATGGGGTGCAAAATTGTTCCTGGGCATGTTCTCTAATGGCAGGGAGCTCCAAAAAGCTCCGATGATACCCAGAGCTCACATGCGAGGTTGAGGAAGCCAAGAGGCTCCAGGTACCTCTGGCGAGGATCAAAACGAGTGTCTTGTGCTTCCTGAGTCTTCTGGCCTGCACAGGAAAATCCAAGATGTCGAGAGCAATTTGCCTCGACGGTCAGAAGGGGGAATGGGTGTGTAGCGGGGTGGAGCGGAGGAGTCCCAGTGAGGTGGCGGAGGAGGGACACTCAGATCTTGCTCCAGGAGGATCCAAGGCAAATGGAATGGGGTGGATCATGGGGAAACGTGAAGGAAGTGAGGTAAGGGAGATTGATGTGTCAGAGAACAGTGGAGCACGACGAAAGAAGCTCGTCGGAGCTTAGCTCCGACGAACTTCGATGGCAGATTTTATGGCTAGAATGCATGATAAACTGACAAAATGAATGCGAGAAATGAACCTAGGAATAAATTTACACTAGAAAATGCAAGAAAAGAGACCTTACCAGCCGAGAAGCCAGGAAGAAGAACCTCAACGGATGCGCTCACCGGAGGTGGGTGGAAGCGTTCTTCGATAAGCCTAGTTGCACCACCAAGGAGGTGGAGAGCTACATGTCTGATTAACCGCCAAAATGAATGCACGAAATGAACCTAGGATCTAATTTACACTAGAAAATGCAAGAAAAGAGACCTCACCAGTCGAGAATCCAAGAAAAATAACCTCAACGACAGTTCTCGTCAGAGGAGGGTGGAAGCGCTCTTCGACAAGCCTAGTTGTGCCTCCAAGGAGCTGGAGAGCAACCTGTCACCTAGCTCAATCCGGAGCTCCAAAAAAAGGGGCCAAAGCGGGTCCAAAGAGGTCCAAAAGTCAAAGAAAAGATCGAGGGTCTTTTGTACAAGATGGACGATGGGGTGGAAAGATCGAGGAAGATGGAGCGAATCAGCAATCCATAGCCCATGGAAACGCATGGGCGTGAATCACCAATGCACGAGGAGCAAAAGATGTGAAGGGAGCAACCCAAAATGATGCAAAATTCAACCTGCAAAAATCGACAAAATGAGGGGTCAACCGAGATGTCAAAAGCGCGGGAGGGTGATGAATCCATGATTCATTAACTTTTCTGTTGAATTTTGTCTTAAAACCCATAACAAATACATGTAAATATTCATTAATTCTCTTCTTTTAACAAAACACCATTCATGTGGAAATATTCACTTTTAACCACTAAAATCATGTAAATAAATAAAGAACCAGAAAAAAAATAAAGAAAAAGGCAGATTGAATATATGTATATATATATATACAATATGACTTAAATATAAATATAGCTGTAAGATATATTTATAACCCAACCCCCGAGACCACGTCAGCATGGATTGGTCGACAAACCAATAAGTAGGGGGAGATAAGGAAAGAAAACCTAAAAAAATAATAATTTAATAAATACATGCACACCCTTCATTATTTATAAAATAAATACAAAACTTCAAAGAATTTTAATTATTTCATATTAACATATTTTTCACCAAACTCTTCTCCTAATTATTCATAAAAATATATATAAAAATATAAAAATAATTAAAAATATTACCCTGTATATATGCCAAGAAACCCAGCCTGCAAATTATCAAAATCTCAACTTCCAAACATCATAACTTCCTCATACGAACTCAAATTTCACTCTACTCACCTTTAAAGTTCATAAAATAATATTCTCTAATTAATAAAGTGGTTTCATCGAATTCGGAGTCCGTTTGCAAAAAGTCGGTTTTGGGACCAAAAGACAAAGGGGTTTCTGGGCTATTTATTTTCTTTAACACACATTATTTATCATTTTCTTAATTTTATAACTTTTAATTTATTTCATGATCTTGTAGTTTCACTATAATTTATTTCATAATTTTTGGAGACTATTTATTATTTTAATAAAATCAAACACCCCAAAACATAGGTATAAATGACCTATATAGATACTAACCCTATTTATTAAAATATGAAAATTAATTCATAAAAATCTATAAAAATTCGTATGAACCTTATTTAATCTCCTAATAATTAAGAAAATATAAAATTAATTTTCACTTGTTTATTTATTAAATAAAAATCTAAAACCTATTTATAAATACATATTTATTAATATAATATTTATATTTTAATAATAATTATTATTTATTAAAAGGAATTAGTTCATAAATTAGGAAATTAATTTATCTATACTTCTTGTATTTACACTTATTTAAAATAATATAAGTTACTATTTTATATCTAATTTATAAGTAATTAAAGCTCTGGACCAACCAGGTGCTGACACGTGTCAGCAACTGGAGTCATCTTCCTCAAGAAGAAGTTGCGGCCAGTCTGTTCGGCCGGCCGACTTCCCCTAATTTCCCCGAGCTCATCTAGAAGCTTCCGAACTTTCCTAACCACCCCAGAGCCCAGCTCCAGGTGCACCAACTCCCCATCTTCCTAGCCCGACTCCGGCCAATCCACGGTGGTGACAGCATCAAGGAAGGACCCGCGAGGAAGAGGAGTTGAAGGAGGAGGTTCCAAGGCATAGCTTCGCCTTGCAGCGCCGCCATCGCAGCGTCCAGCTCCGGTTGAAGTCGCCGTCGAGCTCGTCGTCCAGGTACTACACCTTGACATTCCACAAACGTTTTCATTCATTTTCGCGGTTTTGTTTCTTGATCTACGAGCCACGATTAGCGTGGCTAACTACGCTTTTAGAAAGTTTAATCATCCACCTTGAACGCATCTTCGAAAACACCTCTCGATTCGCTTCAACTTCGCTTCAAATTAATCATCAAACCATCATCTTCTTCATGCATTCTGTTGTTTGGCTGGAAATCTATGATTTTCTTTAAACTTTGAAGCTTGTGATTTGTAATCTCTTGGCCGATTCGACAAGAATCGAGCACATACATCTCTTGTTTGCAGATCCATCTTCATCGCGATACGACGCCAAGACCTGGAGATCATCCATCGCTGGCCAATTTCAAATCCAAATATGGCCCGCCAGAACTGATCCATCTCCAGGAGGACTGAATCCCCATCTTCATCAAGACGCCACCGTCGACTGGAGCACCCTCAGCTGCCACTCTACCGCGGGCGAGCTCGAGGGGTGGAGGAGCCACCCCTCTGTCCCCGCCGGAGCGTCAGAACCTTCGCCGGCCGGCTGGAATAAATCGGAGAAGAAAGGAACGCCGTCAGCTGCTCAACAACTTCAAGAACAGCCAACGCACAGTCTTGCGACACGTGGCTAACAGAGGAGCGTCAGATCGCGCACTTAAGTTCTAATCTTGGCCATCAAAAACGAACCGGTGGAGAAATTGCAACTTAAACCCAGCCAAATATCCAGAACTTCATCCCGCCTCCAGACATTTAAATAATTGCGTTTAGATCCCTCCGCAGGGACCTAAATGTAAAGTTTCTTGTATTTTTCTTTCAGAACAGTCCTCCAGGACCTTTTTGCAAACATTTTTTAATAATTTTTCTTGCGCTTATGCCCCTGGGTTGTAGGGGTTGTTTCTTGTTCTTGTGACCTCGGATTTCGACGATTTCTTGAGGGTAGTTACACAACTACCCCAGCTACTTAGTATAAAGTTTTAGCGGCTTTTTGACGAGTTTTCTACGTGTTTTGATTTTATCGAAAGCCACTTCGTTTTGTTTTCTTGTGTAGTTCGAGTTCGCGGCTCGAACCCCGTTCACCTTATTATATAGTATCACCTATATTATCTCCACCTATTATATAATAAGTAAATCTTTTGAAAAATATCCCTTTTTGAAAATTAAATAAAAAATTAAAAATAATAAAATCAAATAAAAATAACAAAAATAAAAATCAATAAAAAAGGTGTTTTGACTTAGAGAAGAATTAAAATAAGATTACGAAGAGAAGAATCTAGGGAATTTATTCTGCCTCCTTGAGTTCGACCCAGGAACACTTGTCTGGTAAAATAATTAGTGAACGGCTTTCCGACAGAAAATCGTAATTTGTTTGATAGGTTCAAGAACCGAAATTTTGTTTCGCGGCTTTCGGCTACAACCGACTACTTTCTTCATCAAATAAAAAGAAAGCCGCGAAACTCGATTCTTTTAGCCTTATCAAAATGGCGCCGTTGCTGGGGAGGCGTTAGATTCTTTTGATTTTTCGTTTTTCGTGATTTTATTTTTTTTCTCTTCTCTTTGTTTCGTTTTTCGTACGGCTTTTCGTACGGCTTTTTCGTGTTCTGTTTTTCGAGTTTATCTTTTGTTTTTTACAGCTTTCTCGACTTTGCGATTTTCGCGGCTTTCTCGATCAGCTTTTCTTTGCTAACCATCTTTGCAGGGCCTGCAGGATCAACCGGCTTCTTCGGAAGCCGAGCCAGTTGAAAGAGCAGAGGTCGACTTCTTCTTTACGAGTCGACTGCAGAGGAGCGGAGTAGTTAGTACACTTTTGTTTGTAAAAGAGAGAGAAAGGGAGAGAGTTGTAATAGACAATAAACAAACCCCCCCCCCCATTTTCTTCAGGGTCTAATTCGTCGGATACCGTGTATCCGAGGATCAGGGCACCCACCGCGGCTTCTATCGCTCATCGGTTTTCCGCGGTTTTTTATAGATGCTTGTTTAGTTTTTTTTACTCTATCTGCTTGTGCCGCGTAGTTAGTTCTAGGACTTGCAACCTAGGTGCTTGCTTTAGGGTTTTTAAATAAAAAGAAAAAAAGGCGTTGTCTGAAAAAACCCATAAAAATCGCAAAACTAAAATCGGGACTGCTAAATCTATCTGACTAAAAAACGTAAATCGACTCAAGTGATTTGGGAGAGTAACCCCCGCACATTTCTCAGAGAACGCGAGCGAGAGACGACACTTAATAAAAAAATCTCGAAATCTTTCAAAATACTACTTAGTTCATACACCAAATCACTGTTTTTCAGTGGGTATGCTCGGGTAGCCAGCAACGGTCCGAGTTTACTTAGCAGAGTGGGGGATTTAGAGGACACTGCGTAAGGCTCCGTCCTCAAGTAACGCGGTCCGGAATCGGTTCGTGTACTTGCCACCATACTGGCTGAGAGCAAGTGGTTCTTTGTAAGGACTCGGGACAGTATCGCGGGAGATACATCGGGCACCTATCAGCTCACACAGCGCACGATAAAACGCAAAAATTTGTTTGCTAATTACAACCCTAAAACCAAAAAGATAAAAGACCGAACTCTTACGGTCTTCATCAGGGTTGAGTTGGTGAAAACGAGGTTTGCTTTGTGTTTGCTTGCGGGGTGTGAGTTTCCGCGGCTTTCACATTTCTCTCTCTCTTGAATCGTAAACGTGCTCTCCCGACTTTTCTCTTGACATCGAAGATGATGTCTCGACGGATTTTCGGCTCAGACTCTGTGAGCTTTCAACAGTCCACTGTCGAACGTATGTCTTCACAGGTTCGGGATGACCCTCTTCCCGAGCCGGTCCTATCAGATCTCGAGGCGAGTCAGACCCAGACTCCCTCACCTCCTGGCCAGAAAATTGAGACAGACTCTCGTCTCAATAAATCATCTCCAGCTGAACTATCACTGAGTGCTTACGAGAGCTTCTCTTTTCCAGACGACTCGAAGTCGATGGCTCGCGGTAAAGCACCAGCAGCAGAAGAGAGGGAAGCAGTCGAGGAGCAAGATGACGGAAGATCAGAAGCTGCAGATATTACTACTGGGATTCTCGATACACTTCAGCAGATGAATCTACAAATTCGAGAACAATTCCGAGTTCAGACGGAATTACAAGGGCAAATAGCTGCGCTGCGAGCAGGGGCCGGGAACCAGTTACCGCCTGCGGTTCCCGCGACTTTACGGGACGAGTATGACCCGGGCGCAAGAACGCTCCACCATTGGATTCGGCTGCCGCCGAATCAAGGACCATACGAACTCCGATCGTCCTTCATCTCTTTGCTTCCCAAGTACTATGGGAATGCCGCAGAGGAGCCGTTCACGTTTTCACAACAGTTTGAGATGATCTGCGGAACGGCTTGTTATCCAGGAGTAACGCAGGAAGCCGTAGGCCTCAAAGCTTTCCCCTTTGCCTTAGCTGATAAGGCCCTTTATTGGCTGAGTCATTTGGGGAGAGAAATCTCCACATGGGACGACCTGAAGTCCACCTTCCTGCGTAAATATTTTCCTCTAGGAAGGACGAACATGATGAGGAGCCAGATCTCCAACTTTACGCAACTACCGCACGAATCATTCCATGAGGCATGGGATCGATTCAAGGACCTGAGGAGAGATGCCCGCATCATGAGATCCTGATGAAGGTGCTCGTACAGAATTACATCGGAGGACTCCAGCCGGAAGTTCAGGGGCTAGTCAGTGCCGCATGTGGCGGCAGTTACTTGAACAAGGATGCCGAGTCAATCTGGGCCATCTTAGAAGGGATGGCCGAGAACTCAAGAGTTGTAGACTCTACTCGGGCATTTCAGAAAGCCCCACAGCCACCACATCACTGAGAACATCACAAGGTGGCAAACATCTCAGACTCTGAATCCAACACCAACATGGGCTTCATTAGCGAGAAATTGACGTTGGTGGATGTGATTCACAAGCAGGTCCAAGACCTACAGCCGCTGCGAGAGTTGGAGAAACTCTCATCTCTACCTCAGCAGCTGAGTGACCTATCGAAGAAGGTCGCTGAACTTCAGATCCAATACCAGCAGAGCCAGACTTCTTCGAATGCGCAACCAGCACGGAGGATCGCATCCGCTCCACCCACCCGTCAGATCCATTACATCCAGAGCGAGTCCGAAATTCCGCAGTTCGATTGGCATGAGGATCAGTCTTATGCCAATCCCGGCCAGATCACCAGCACCGCAGAGATGGAGGTGGAGCCGCAATCCACTTTCGAGATCAACGGAATTTGGTATACTCCGATACAGCAGCCGAGTATACCAAACCAGCAGCCGCAGCAGTCGTACGGTCATCCGCAGCATGGATGTCTGCAATTTCAGCACCGCCAGAGTTTCACGCAGCAGCAGCCTCATCCGAATGTCTACCATCAGAGACCGCAGCCTTCATATCAGCGCCCTGCCCAGTTTTCACCGAATTATTCTTTCCAGCAGCCGCAGCAGTCTTCCTCCACACCTCACCGCTACTCCCAGCCTTCCACCTCTCAGCATTTCACGCCAAGACAGGAGAGAGGAGCAAGCCAGGGCCACCACACCGAACCGGAGATGTCTTCACATGCCCAGGAGCTCAACCAGATCATGGATATGCTCAGTACGCTCCAGAGAGCACATAAGACAGAGATGGAGCAGGTTAACCATCGTCTGGACGAGTTAACCGTGTCGAAGACCACTCTCCCAGCCCAACCTCAGATGAACCCGAACAACAAGAGGAGGCATCCAGAGCAGGTAGACACTACAGGTAAGATCTCGTTTCCTGAATTTTTATCTAACTTCATTCGTCTCAGGAGCGGTAGATCACCGCAAACACCTGCTGGAGAAGAGGAGAGGGCACCAGAGGAGCACGAGCATGATCCAAATGCCAAGGAGGAGAAACCCCAAGAGGATGAGGACCAGTATGCAGAATCGAGAGACGGGAGCAATGCCAACTCATCAGATATGGATACTGGCGACTCCGACGATGATATCACGCCAGATCATGCAGAGAGCCCGGACAAAAACATTTCTTCCCCTGTTTTAGAGAGTTTTATAGATAATTCTGAGACTCTCGATGTAAATGCTGATTCTGAGTTGAATAAAACTTCTGATTTTCTGAATCCTGACTTTATTCCTTTTCCCGATGCTTTATTTGGAAAAGGAAAGAAAAAGATCAAAAATAATCCTGAATCTCCACAGATCGAAAAGTTACTCAAAGATCACATCTTTCTGAAGATCCCTCTCCATGATGCCTTAGATCAATTTCCTACGCTCACAAATCAATTGAAGAACAGATGCACCACACGTAGGAAAAAGAGATCTCGAACAGAAAAGCATGTTTTGACTAAGGCTACATCCTGTGCGATACAGAATAAGCTTCCAAAGAAGAAGAAAGACTCAGGTGCACATTATGTCAGATGCGAGATCGCAAAAGCCGAGTTCGATCGCACTCTATTAGATAACGGTTCCTCGATCAATCTTATACCCGCTTCCTTACTCGAGAAGCTCGAGTTAGGTCCTCTTTACAAATCCCGCGCGATCCTTCAGTTTGCTGATAGATCTGTAAAGAGACCTAAGGGTATACTTAGGAACGTTATCGTAACCGTGCAGGGTCTGCAATTTCCCGTGGACTTTACGGTCCTAGATATGAATTGCCCTGCACAGTTACACCTTACCCCGATCATTCTCGGGAGACCTTTTCTAGAGACCGCAAAGGCTCTCTTCGATTATGATACAGGGAAGGTATCTTTTCGTACCGAGGGTGAAAAGGTACATATAGAGATGGCGAGAGAATCAAACACCTTCAGTGATGCATCTTCGGATTTTCTGAGTTCTTTAGCCTCATGTGATTACATGGATGAGGTTCGTCTTGACGACCTCGAAAGATATCAGGTAGAGACCCAAGAATGTTTGACAGAAGACGGGTCCTAGACCTCAGGAGGTAATTCTTCCGATGGGACTTTATATTTCAGTTTGGATGATGATGAGCAAAGGGATCAGACTTTTGATGAAATTAATGCATATCTTTCAGATTCAGAGACTCTACACAATTCCTCCATCTCAGATGAATCGGAATTTTATCTTGATGACTTATTTTCTTCTGATCATTATGAGGAGTCGGATGATGTCTTGAACATCTTCTGTAGTCCGACTCTAGAGCACATAGAGATGGTGGATAAGCAGAATGCAGACACATCAACTACCGACACAGATTCCCATACAGTTACAGATGATGTTTCGGCAGATCCAGATACTACCTTGCCAGAACTTAAGACTTTACCACCAAACATGAAATATGCCTTCCTTGCGGGTCCACATCAACGGTTTCCAGTCATTGTCAGCTCAACTTTGACCGATGATCAAGAATCTCGTCTGATGGAGATTCTAGAAAGAAACCGTAAGGCCATTGGGTGGACTGTATCCGATCTCCGCGGGATTAATCCTGCTTTGTGTTCACATCATATCTATCTCGATCATGACAGCAAACCCTCTAGAGAGTTTCAGCGTAGGCTGAATCCGGTTTTACGAGAAGTTGTCAAGAAAGAGATCACGAAATGGTGCGACGCAGGGTTCATTTATCCCATCTCCAACTCCGAATGGGTTAGCCCATTACATGTTGTCCCGAAGAAGTCGGGAATTCAGATGGTGAAAAACGAGAGTGGAGAGGAGATTCCAAAGAGAGTAACCACGGCGTGGCGGGTATGTGTTGATTACAGAAAGCTGAACACCGCGACGAAGAAGGACCACTTCCCTTTGCCTTTCATAGACCAGGTCATAGAACGGTTGGCAGGGACGGGGTACTTCCGTTTCCTTGACGGTTACTCCGGATACAATCAGGTATCAATTGCTCCTGAAGACCAGGAGAAAACCACCATTACATGTCCGTTCGGCACGTATGCCTTTAGACGGATGCCCTTTGGATTGTGTAACGCTCCTGCGACCTTCCAGAGGTGCATGCTTGCTATTTTTGCGGACATGGTCGGTGATTTTCTAGAGGTTTTTATGGATGATTTTTCGGTCTATGGTGAGTCCTTTGATGATTGTTTAGCGCACCTAGACCAGGTTCTGAAAAAGTGTTGTGAGGTAGATCTCGTTCTGTTCTGGGAAAAGAGCCATTTTATGGTTACTCACGGGATCGTGTTGGGGCACGCCATCTCCCAGCGAGGCATGGAGGTTGACCCTGCCAAGGTGGATGTCATCAAGAAACTCGAGCCACCATCCAACATCAAATAGTTACGGTCATTTCTGGGGCACGTCGGCTTTTACCGACGGTTAATCCAAGACTTCTCCAAGATTGCCCGACCGTTAACTGAATTGCTAGGCAAAGACATCGAGTTTGTTTTAAATGATAAATGTCTTAATGCCTTCCTCACATTGAAAGAGAAAATAATCAGTGCTCCTGTCCTACAGCCGCCTGATTGGTCTCTACCCTTCGAGATCATGACGGATGCATCAGATTTTACGGTTGGGGCTGTATTAGGGCAGAGGAGAAATGGACTTCCTGTAGCTATTCACTATGCCAGAAAAACCTTAGATGATGCTCAGAGAAACTACACAGTGACAGAAAAGGAGATGTTGGCAGTAGTGTTTGCACTAGACAAGTTTCGATCATATCTGCTTGGCTCGAAAATCACCGTATACACCGATCATTCAGCTATCAGATTTTTAATGGAAAAGAAGGATGCCAAGGCACGCCTTCTTAGATGGATTCTTTTACTTCAGGAATTCGATTTGGATATCAAGGATAAACCTGGAGTAAAGAATGTGGTAGCTGATCACCTCTTCCGATTGCAGTCAGATCATCCTTCAGATGAGTACACGCCAGAGATCGCAGAGAGATTAACTGACGAGAGCATCTTTGCGGTTACAGAACTTCCGTGGTATGCAGACATAGTGAACTTTCTGGTCACACAGAAAAGTCCTCAGGGTTGGCCGAAGAACAGAGTTGAGAAACTAGTTTCCGAGGCACGATACTACCATTGGGAGGATCTGCTTCTTTTTCGTGAAGGATCGGATTGTGTTTACAGGCGTTGTATTCCTCAGGAGGAATATAACAGTGTCCTTACTTTGTGTCATTCTTTAGAATCAGGAGGACATCATTCAGGGAAGAGGACAGCACAGAAGGTACTACAGAGCGGATTATGGTGGCCAACTCTTACCAGAGATGCTTGCACATTCGTGAAGAGTTGTCCAGATTGTCAGAGAGCTGTAGGGACAGTCAGTGCCAGAGATGCAGTGCCGATGCGACCTGTTATTATCTGCGAGATCTTTGACGCATGGGGCATAGATTTTATGGGACCGTTCCCTTCTAGCAGCGGCTTTGAGTACATTCTTCTTACTGTAGACTATGTTAGCAGATGGGTGGAGGCTATACCCGCACGAACCGCAGACAGCAAGACCGTTTGCAAGTTCCTAAGGGAACACATCATTTCGCGGTTCGGGATCCCTCGTATTCTTATCTCTGATGGGGTAGCCATTTTATTAATAAGGAGGTGAAAAAGCTAGTGAAACAATACAGCATCGATCACAGAGTAGCTTCTCCTTACCACCCGCAGACGAATGGCATGGCTGAAGTCTCGAATAGGGAGGTGAAATCAATTCTCCAGAAATTAGTACGACCAGATAGGAAGAACTGTTCACTTCTTCTAGATCAGGTTCTTTGGGCTTATCGTACTGCTTATAAGACTCCCTTAGGCACTTCACCATTCAGGTTAGTTTATGGAAAGCCGTGCCACTTGCCCGTAGAGATCATGCACAAATCTGAGTGGGCAATTCGAGAGATACTGATGAATGAACAGAAAGCAGGAGCCAAGAGAAAGATAGATCTGAATGAGCTGGTAGAAATTCGAAATCAAGCATACGAGAACACACTCATCTATAAGGACAAAGTGAAGAAATGGCATGATAGACATATTCGACACAAGAGCTTTGTCCCTGGGTAGAAAGTCTGGTTGTTCAATGCAAGGTTGAGAATTTTTCCAGGCAAATTGAAAAGCAAGTGGGAAGGACCGTATATAGTCAGAACGGTGCACGACAATGGCAGTATTGCGATATCAGATGTGTCACCTGGTGCAGAACCGTTCGTGGTTAACAGGCAGATGCTGAAGCACTTCGTAGAAAATACTGATCATCTGGCCCGTACTGAAGTGAACTACTTTGTATAGGAATCATGATCACTCCTTCACTTCTTCCTGTACAAATTCTTTTGAGCCATTCTTCTTCTGGAGATTCACAACACTTGTATATTCTTTGTAGACCACAATCGTCCCCGTTTTTGCTCGTCTTCTATGCTTAGGATACCAGATCCTAAGTATAGGGGGGACCGATTGCCCGCTGATTTACGTTTTATTTATTGTATTGATTCTTTTGTATATCCATTCTTTCTCATGAATCACTGGTCCCCAATTTTTGGCTACACTCTTTTCTATACTTAGGATGCCTTATCCTAAGTATAGGGGGGACCGAGTGATTTCGATGATTTCGTATTCCTTTCCTTTTGAACTTTCGTCATTTATCCTTTTTATTCAGTCATCCCGTTTTTGCTCTCCCGTGATACTTACGATGACCTGATCGTAAGTATGGGGGGTTGACTGACTTGTACTCGATATCCTTTTTCACCCACTTTTACTTAGCACGAGTTATGTCCTCCTTTTTCTCTTTTGACGCTATGAGGACATAGCACAAGTTAAGTATGGGGGTGCGTATATATTGTATATATACTTTCGCCCATAACTCGTACTTTTATGTATTTTCTATATCTATAAAATCCATAAAAAGTGGGTACGGGTTAATTTAAAATCCACTCTTTTATTTATAAAATCCTTGTAAATAAGTAAAATATGATTAAAACTTGTGTTAAAAACTTGTAATTAAAATTTGTATTTAAAATTTGTACTTAAAATTTGTATAATACTTAGTTAAAATCCTATTTATTAAAACATGTGTAAAAACCATTCAATCCTTGTATAATACTTTGTAGATAAAATTTGTAAAATACATTAGATATTTAACTCAAATAAAATATACCTTGTAAAATTTATGAATAAATTTTTGTTTATAAAAATCATAAAATCCATAAAAAATACAAAGTCCTAAAATTCAGAAAAATTACAAAATTCTTAAAATCTATAAAAATGAGTAAAACTCAGAAAATACACTTCACAAAAACATGGTTGCATTTGCATTCGCATTTTTCAGAATAATTTTGATTTCTGGAACTAAGGACTGAGTCTAGTCTAAAGGATGGAGCTTGATTACGGCCTTTAACGTTCATTGTAAGGAGCCTGATTAGGAACTGGAATTTAGACTCTTCAGGTCTTTGACTTAAATCTTTGGGTTCCGTAAGACCATATTCGGGAAATCAAGTCATCTGAGCTTAAGTAGACCATTTGGAGTCATCCGTATAACTCTACACCAGTGAACCAATCTTGAACACATGCACTCTGCACTTAGCTCGACTTGCATGGAGTTCCGAAGGGCAGTACACCTTGGTAGTGCGTTTCTATCCTTATCTTTGCGGCATTGACGTCTAAAGACGGGAGAGATTGGGGTTGCGATAGTTGCTTCGGATGAGGGAAGGATCTGCTGACACAATTTTTCTAAGACCTCAAAAAAGGGACGGACTAAAAAGATGCTATATCCGTCGAGGCACAAAAAGATGAATGCAGTGCAAGCAAATTACAAAGTCAAAGCAAAGCAGAAGCCACCAAATAAGACCACAATGGTCCAAGCTTCCACCAAAAATGACCACATTGGTCCAAGCTTCCACCAAAAATGCCTGCACATCTTAGTGGAGACTCAGCTACACTGGTTGGGCTTCACAAGGAGATGCGTATACACTGGTCGCACTCCACTTCTTTTCTCATTCTTCTAATTTCTCCCTATATTCGATTGTGGACATAGTAGAACTGAACTCAGAAGGGAATACCTCCCTCCCTGAGGAAAGAGTAGCGAGATGAGGAAGCCATACGAGTGTATAGCTGGGATGGACGGTTTCTGCGGTTCTCTAAGCAGGAAGAGCTAAATCAATTCACACACTGTACAAGTTGACTTCAAGGATGATAGAGTTTGCGATATGAATAAGTGAGTCTGAATTAGCCGATGAAGTGATCTTGAGTAAGGATTATGGAACTTGAGGACTGTTGAGGATAAAATCCTAATCTAGTTAAGGTTTCGACAAAATGCTTGTTTTAGGCCCGATCGAGCTCTGTCCTTTGTCTGTTCTCATGAATTGGTTTAGGAAAACAAATTCATTCTAACTTTATTTCTTTTTCACTTACTTTTTCAAAATAAGTGTTTGCTAAGGGACTAGCAAAGTTTAAGTATAGGGGGTTGATGAATCCATGATTCATTAACTTTTCTGTTGCATTTTGTCTTAAAACCCTTAACAAATACATGTAAATATTCATCAATTCTCATCTTTTAACAAAACACCATTCATGTGTAAATATTCACTTTTAACCACTAAAATCATGTAAATAAATAAAGAACCAGAAAAAATAAAGAAAAAGGCAGATTGAATATATGTATATATATATACAATATGACTTAAATATAAATATAGCTGTAAGATATATTTATAACCCAACCCCCGAGACCAAGTCAGCATGGATTGGTCGACAAACCAATAAGTAGGGGGAGATAAGGAAAGAAAACCTAAAAAAATAATAATTTAACAAATACATGCACACCCTTCATTATTTATAAAATAAATACAAAACTTCAAAGAATTTTAATTATTTCATATTAATATATTTTTCACCAAACTCTTCTCCTAATTATTCCTAAAAATATATATATAAATATAAAAATAAGTTAAAAATATTACCCTATATATATGCCAAGAAACCTAGCCTGCAAATTATCAAAATCTCAACTTCCGAACATCATAACTTCCTCAAACGAACTCAAATTTCACTCTACTCACCTTTAAAGTTCATAAAATAATATTCTCTAATTAATAAAGATGGTTTCATCGAATTCGGAGTCCGTTTGCAAAAAGTCGGTTTTGGGACCAAAAGACAAAGGGGTTTCTTGGCTATTTATTTTTTGTAACACACATTATTTATCATTTTCTTAATTTTATAATTTTTAATTTATTTCATGATCTTATAGTTTCACTATAATTTATTTCATAATTTTCGGAGACTATTTATTATTTTAATAAAATCAAACACCCCAAAACATAGGTATAAATGACCTATATAGATACTAACCCTATTTATTAAAATATGAAAATTAATTCATAAAAAACTATAAAAATTCGTATGAACCTTATTTAATCTCCTAATAATTAAGAAAATATAAAATTAATTTTAGTTTATTTATTTATTAAATAAAAATCTAAAACCTATTTATAAATACATATTTATTAATATAATATTTATATTTTAATAATAATTATTATTTATTAAAAGTAATTAGTTCATAAATTAGGAAATTAATTTATCTATACTTCTTGTATTTACACTTATTTAAAATAATATTAGTTACTATTTTATATCTAATTTATAAGTAATTAAAGCTCTGGACCAACCAGGTGCTGACACGTGTCAGCACCTGGAGTCATCTTCCTCAAGAAGAAGTTGCGGCCAGTCTGTTTGGCTGGCCGACTTCCCCTAATTTCCCCGAGCTCATCTAGAAGCTTCCGAACTTTCCTAACCACCCCAGAGCCCAGCTCCAGGTGCACCAACTCCCCATCTTCCTAGCCCGACTCCGGCCAATCCACGGTGGTGACAGCATCAAGGAAGGACCCGCGAGGAAGAGGAGTTGAAGGAGGAGGTTCCAAGGCGTAGCTTCGCCTTGCAGCACCGCCATCGCTGCGTCCAGCTCCGGTTGAAGTCGCCGTCGAGCTCGTCGTCCAGGTACTACACCTTGACATTCCACAGGCTTTTTCATTCATTTTCGCGGTTTTGTTTCTCGATCTATGAGCCACGATTAGCGTGGCTAACTACGCTTTTAGAAAGTTTAATCATCCACCTTGAACGCATCTTTGAAAACACCTCTCGATTCGCTTCAACTTCGCTTCAAATTAATCATCAAACCATCATCTTCTTCATGCATTCTGTTGTTTGGTTGGAAATCTATGATTTTCTTTAAACTTTGGAGCTTGTGATTTGTAATCTCTTGGCCGATTTGACAAGAATCGAGCACATACATCTCTTGTTTGCAGATCCATCTTCATCGCGATACGACGCCAAGACCTGGAGATCATCCATCGCTGGCCAATTTCAATTCCAAATATGGCCCGCCAGAACTGATCCATCTCCAGGAGGACTGAATCCCCATCTTCATCAAGACGCCACCGTCGACTGGAGCACCCTCAGCTGCCACTCTACCGCGGGCGAGCTCGAGGGGTGGAGGAGCCACCCCTCTGGCCCCGCCGGAGCGTCAGAACCTTCGCCGGCCGGCTGGAATAAATCAGAGAAGAAAGGACCGCCGTCAGCTGCTCAACAACTTCAAGAACAGCCGACGCACAGTCTTGCGACACGTGGCTAACATAGGAGCGTCAGATCGCGCACTTAAGTTCTAATCTTGGCCATCAAAAACGAACCGGTGGAGAAATTGCAACTTAAACCCAGCCAAATATCCAGAACTTCATCCCGCCTCCAGACATTTAAATAATTGCGTTTAGATCCCTCCGCAGGGACCTAAATATAAAGTTTCTTGTATTTTTCTTTCAGAACAGTCCTCCAGGACCTTTCTGCAAACATTTTTTAATATTTTTTCTTGCACTTATGCCCCTGGGCTGTAGGGGTTGTTTCTTGTTCTTGTGACCTCGGATTTCGACGATTTCTTGAGGG
Organism: Ottelia alismoides; assembly: GCA_037367405.1. Taxonomy (NCBI): domain Eukaryota; kingdom Viridiplantae; phylum Streptophyta; class Magnoliopsida; order Alismatales; family Hydrocharitaceae; genus Ottelia; species Ottelia alismoides. The sequence goes on along the minus strand of JAZKJV010001342.1, from coordinate 1,231,935 downwards.
TAGTTACACAACTACCCCAGCTACTTAGTATAAAGTTTTCGCGGCTTTTTGACGAGTTTTCTACGTGTTTTGATTTTATCGAAAGCCGCTTCGTTTTGCTTTGTTTTCTTGTGTAGTTCGAGTTCGCGGCCCGAACCCCGTTCACCCTATTATATAGTATCACCTATATTATCTCCACCTATTATATAATAAGTAAATCTTTTGAAAAATATCCCTTTTTGAAAATTAAATAAAAATTTAAAAATAATAAATTCAAATAAAAATAATAAAAATAAAAATCAATAAAAAGGTGTTTTGACTTAGAGAAGAATTAAAATAAGATTACGAAGAGAAGAATCTAGGGAATTTATTCTGCCTCCTTGAGTTCGACCCAGGAACACTTGCCTGGTAAAATAATTAGTGAACGGTTTTCCGACAGAAAACCGTAATTTGTTTGATAGGTTCAAGAACCGAAATTTTGTTTCGCGGCTTTCGGCTACAACCGACTACTTTCTTCATCAAATAAAAAGAAAGCTGCGAAACTCGATTATTTTAGCCTTATCAGAGGGGGAGTCAGACAGTTGACGCACAGTCAACTGTCCAAGCTACCTGGTTGGTCCACGTGGACCAACCAGAAAAAACCTCCTGGAAATTATTTAAAAAATCAATAAAAATAATTTACTAATTTCATGTTATAAAATGAAAACTGATTATTATTTTATAAAGTATTTTATTATGATTTTTAATTAATTTTTAGAGGTATATAATTACAAGTTACTTTTTAGGGTTACATTATAGGTATATTCATCTATTTTTTATGTCTTCTATTTTTATTTCATATTTCTATTTTTATTACTTTAATTTATTATTTATATCTTCATAACTTATTTTTAGATACATAAATATATTTTTATTATTTTTTATATATTTTATACACTTAAATAGTTAGAGGTATTAATTATATAAGTATAGTTATAGGTATTTCATCTATGTATTTTCTTTATGTATTTTATTTTAGTATTTTCTTTATATTTTTATTCCTATTCTAACACGTACACATATTATAAATAATATTCATAAAAATGTAAAAATACAAAGTTATAAAAAATAATGAATAATGAATATTTTAATCAGATAAACTATACAATAGGGGTCCAAAATCTAACTTTCACACCTTAATTCCAAAAAATATGAAACTACCTTCATTAAATAGCTTATTAAAAGTTATATATAATGAAAGATGCTTTTGATATATTTTGAGTTTTTATTTGAGAGACATGAGTCAGGGAAGTTAAAATTTTGGATTCTTATTTAGATTGTAATTTATACACTGTATATTATTTTTGTGTGAAATCAATTGTATATTTTCCTATATATTGTTATCTACAACTTTCATGTAAAAAGTTTTTTATTTGAGGTATAAAAAGTTAAACTAAAAATAGGTCCCATAAATAAATAAAGAATGAATAAATAAAGGTGATTTTTATTGTATTTTGGACCTTATGTCCTGCTACTTTATTCCTTGTCGACTTACTCATGGAGATGCCTAGGTCTCGGAGTTCAGAGTCATAAAATATCTTCAATATTTTTATTCTTTTTTTTATTTTCTTTATTCTATAATTTTGACATTAAAAACAGTATTTTCTACACCAATTACACAACAATGTATGAATGCTAAAATGCATGAACTAGTGGTATTTACATGCATTTACTAGGATTTTTAAGGCCAAAACGATAGAATAAAAGTGATAAAATGGAGATTCATCAGGCATATGTATATTCCTTTCTTTTGGACAAAAAGAATTAAATGTGTGATGATGGTTGATTGAGTATATCCTATAGAAAATTTAGTGATGTTTTGTGCCAGAGTGTCTAATAATCTATCTAATTTTTGTGAGCTTAGAAAGCTCATCCATTATTTTTTTTATCGACAATAGCTATGTGATCTTTTAAAGAGATGACTTCTATGTGCTTAGATTCTTCTACTTTAATAGCTTGCTTTAAAGCATTATTTTTACTTATTAGTTCTTCTATAGACGCTTCAAATAATTCATTATAAGAAAATTTTACCCCGAATGTCATCTCCATGTGAATTTTCATATTATTCATCACTTCAATGGCAATGCTAATTTTTAGTGTCATATGAGGTTCATCTTCATCCTTCAATATGACTTTGTACATGATGGTAAGTTTATTTGAAATTTCATAAACCGATGTGAATGCAAAATTTCATTGAATATTTCTTTGTTCATTGCCATCTTCTTCTTTATCACTGGGGAAGTTTCTTTTTTCTTTTGGTCCTTTAATACTTGGAAAGTATAACATCTTATATTTCATATCCTGTAGATTTTATATAATTTAGCATTCTATTTTCAAGAAAAAAGTTAGTGCCATGAAATTGTGGAGGTCTTAGTGTTGACTCTCTTTCTGATGAGATTTTGAGTGAAGCCATATATGTGTATTTCAGTTACATCTCATGTGTAAACTAGGCTCTGATATCAAATGTGAGTAACTTTTCGCGATGATGTTGAATGTGAGTTACTGTCTTGATCGTTAAAAAAATATCACAGCAAATAAACAATTATCACATATAGCAATTACGACAGATATAAATAGTCAATACAGAGAATAAAAACAAACAAAAGACAGAAGTATTTTAGTATGGAAACCCCATTGGTTAAAACTCACAACCCAGGTCCTATGACTTAAGGTTTATGGTTGACCGAGTCGGTCAACTTTTCCATTTTTCGAGCTATTTATCCGTGGTTAACTCAACCACTTATAGGTCCTTTGGTTTAAACATCAAAGATTTTTCTGACAACTTGGATCATACACCAACTCTTTTATACACCTTGGATCAAACACCAAGTGTTATTGTACAACAGTAATGTAAAAGAAAAGTGCACCAATTTATAAAGCCTCAAATAAAAATTTGCAATGAGTAATGATATTAAGAGATGCGTGCTATAATAAATAAAGGAATTGCTAACTGAGCCTATAGATAAATGACTCTCAAGATTGATGCTTGAAATAGAGTGCGAGAGAGATGGCCTCAAATGGAGCTTTTGAGAGAGGCATGTATCATAGAAATGATGTTTCTACGATGTGTTTTGGAATGTGTTCTTTCAACAATTAGTCTAGGGTCTGTTATATTGTTGAGCAACTATAGTTGTCGATCCTAAGAAGAAAAAGAATCAAAGAGATTTATACAAGATTTTATCAATCAGGTATTCCATTTAGTCTATTAGAATAGAAGTTGATCAATCAATCGTTTCACAATTGATTGATCAAAAGTATTTGTTATATAGGTGCTTTACTTGTATTTGAAATTGGGTTAATCAGGTTGGGAATTGATTGATCGCAAGTCGATCAATCAAAAAGGGAATTGTTGACCGATCATGATCGTGAAGTGATTGATCAAATCAAATAGGATGTTGGTTCAAAGAATGTTGATCGATCGTTTCTGGCATGTTGATCGATCAATGTGGTTTGCAAATGAAATGTACATATATGATATATATGCATAAATATATTGATACTTATTAAATATGTATATTACAAATATCTTCTTTCTTATTATTAGCATCATCTACATTTTCTAGAGTGTTCGTTGAATATGACTTTGTCATCATTATTAAAATAAGTGCTTGAGAAGGTAAATAGATTTAATTTTATTCTTCATTCTCCACAGATAATCTTTTTTGTGCTTCATATTTGGTGTACAGTTGTTATGAAATATGCAGTACTCTCTGTACTCAAAAAGTTTGATATCGTCAAAATAATAATACATTTAACATGTAATCATGGTACTAACAATAACGATACATGAGGTATAAAGGAACTATACAAGTTTATATATTATAATCCGGTAGATATATCTTACTCACGAGATGAGTAAACATATTCTGATGGTGCTCATCATATTTTGAAATTAGGATACAACATCAAGAATATCTTTGTACGCTTTTAGATCATATGGCTGATGTTGTTACACTATGATAAAAAAATATATATTTCTCAATCCAGAAGGAGATAGAAAATGTGGGAATACATACTTCATATTATTGTGTCTTTCTAGAATGAGAGATGCATAATTATTCAGCATATCTGAGGTTGATGGGAGCATAGTAGATGGTATTCAATGACTCCCCTATTGTGAGAGAATGATGGATCATGATGGATTTTAGCATCTCTACTTAAGTTGAGTGATATTTGGTTGGATTAAATCTCGACTTAATGAAGTTAATAAATGATTTGAAAATTAATCAGAAAGAGATAAAGCTGATTGGCTATGATGTTCAATGTTTGCTATGTTAGTTTGACCATTAATGTTATTATCTATATGGTATCAAACTATGTCTGATATTAAGGTACTATACACATGGACGGAGATAGGGGGACGAGTGGGGGATAAACCACCCCCCAACCCATTGCATATATTATGTATATTTCGTAAGGCAAAGAAAAGTCAAAAGTTGGTTAAAATTATAGCATTCCATGAAGTAAAAAAATTGGAGACGGGGCATGGAGATAACTGTTGTGTGTTTTTAATGCATGCACGCGACATTTGCTTTCCCAACTCTGATCGAGTCAACTCTTTATATCCACTCATTCTTTATATTAATGTACCCATAATACTCACTCTCTCTTCCACGTTAAGTCTAAGCTCTAACACATTTTCATCTTACATCATTGATCAATCGCTAGTTAGCAACTTCGTCCATGCATGGTTAACTGGGCTAACTCCTAACTATTGCCATGGTCCATAGTCACACTTCTACACTCGCACTTGTTTTCTTCCAGTTCCCACCCAGCCAGGAATCGGGTGCAGGTTGCTGGCATCATTGTTGCGGACTCGTAGTTGTGATCTCCAATGCCCTTTGGCCCCTTACCTCATTTACATCAGGTTGCTTGCTACTGTACGTGGTGCACTCGTGTCGTGCTCGACCTTGCAAATTAGGATATACTTGAGATTAGTAATCTCTCATTCTCCTTCCATAAGAGTGAATATATATATATATATATATTATTGTCAAATTTCATTCTAAAAAATTCATTGTAGGACTTATATATTTTAAATTATTGATGCAAACCTCTTTTTTTGTCGAGCCGACGTGATTCCTAAACTTCGAATATAATAAAAAAGTTTACTTCACTATGCACATTTGTGTATCCTTGCATCATGATAAATAATTTAGCATCTAATATTATTAACTCATGTCTTTATATCAAATAAATGAATAAAATTTTATTACATAGAATAACATTTCTAATGTCATAATGTTTATCACAGTAGCCTACTATCATACCCTAATCAATTACAATCAATTAAATTATACAGTGGCATCTATCTTATGCAAAATTGTAATCGATAGACATGTAGTATTTTTAATTGATAAGGATATGCCATGTTCAGTTTAGACATACACGCAATATAAATCTCCTTTATCATATTTTATTTATTACTATTTTTAGATTAAAAATGTCAAAGAGAACAACTACTACCTATTTCTCTAAGAAGATGAATGAGAGTGTTCCTCGAGAAATTTTAGATGACTCTAATGATCTTAAAGATGATGAGCCAAATTACAAAATTCCACAGTTACAAATTCCAAATGTTGATGTTATATTGGTAGAAAGAGATCTTGGATGCATAAGATGATTTGGAAAAATGAGAGAAGATGTATGCTTATATCAGTTTCGGATCTTATCAGCTTGTTATGGAAAATTATACATATAATAATAGCGGGAAACAATGATTTCAATCGTCATGGTTTAAGAATTATTATGGCTAGAATACTCCCCTTCAAAAGATGCAGCATTTCGTTTCTCTTGTTATCTTTTCTATAGTAAAGCTAATTCCAAACATAGTACAAATACCTTTGTTATTGAAAGATTTCGTAATCGGAAGAAGGTTAGTAATAGAAGAAATTGTTCCTTTAACAGTCATGTGGGAGGAAAGTGATCAACCCATAATATAATCGAAAAATTTTTGAGGATTTTGGTGAATAATCACTAGACATTGAAAATGTATTTCAAAAACAAGGTGACAGGTTGATAAGAGAAAATCGTTTGCGACTAAAGACTACAATTGATGTTGTTCGATAGTTAACATTTCAAGCATGTGTATTAGAGGCAATGATGAAGATCAGGTTCAAGTAATCATAGAAATTGTATTGAGTTAATCAAATTAATTGTACCTTATAATGAAGTGGTAAATAAGGTTGTCTTGGAAAATGCACCAAAAATACCAGATACACATCTCCTGATGTACAAAAAGAAATTCTTCATGTTATAGCCAACAAGGTTAGAAATGCTATTGTCGAAGATATTGGAGATGCAACATTTTGCATGAAAGTTGATGAAGCTAGAGATGAATAAAAAAGGGAACAAATGACAATTGTTCCTAGATTTGCATATCAAAATAGTATCTTGCATGAAATGGTCTTCGATCTAACTCATATCCCTCATATAAGAGCTGCAACATTAAAAGATAGATCTTTCAAAGTCTCTTGCTAAATAATCTTGATTATAGAAGAATAAGAGGTCAAGGTTATGATGGAGCAAGTAACATGTGTGGTGAATGAAATGGATACAAGCTTTGGTTATGAAAGACAGTAAATACGCATATTACATTCAATGCATGGCTCATCGCCTCCAACTTGCTTTTGTTACGGCTTCAAAAGAAGTGATTCATATTCACAAGTTCTTTAGTAAAATAAATATTGTTGTCAACATCGTCAATGCATCTTCGAAAAGTCACGATGAATTACAAGCTGCTCAAGCAGAGGATGCTGCCTACTTACTTTCTATTGATGAAGTTCAATCGAGCACTGGATTTAACTAGGTTGGTACTCTACAATGTCCGTGTGAGACTTGATGGAGTTCTTATTATAGATCTAGATGCAGTTTTATGAGGATATGTAGTGTAGTGTGTAAAGTACTTTTGGCAAATATAAATGAGGGTGATACTTATTTACAACGTGGAGAGGAAGATGAAGCATATGAGTCTCTTACATCTTTTGAATTTATTCTATCATGCATCTAATGTAATACATCATGAGTTTATCGAAGATTTATGTCAAGTTTTGCAACAGAAGAACCAGGATATTTTGAATATACTGCAACTTGTCTCTTCCATAAAAGAGCGCCTTCGAAAAGCACGTGAAGATGGTTGATGTTCATTTTTTAAGAAGGTTGCATTATTTTGCCATAAATGAAACAATGATATTCCATATATGAATTCTCATTATTATCGAAGTCGACAAGATCTCGTGATCAAATACATCAAGATACATTGCTTCATCACTTTCGAGTGGATATATTTACTGCTACCATAAACTCCCAGTTATTAGAACTAAACAATCGATTCAATGAGGATACCACTACTTTTCTTACTCTAAGTGCAGCTTTAGATCCTGGAGATGACTACAAGATATTCAATAAAATGGACATATGCAAATTAGAAAAGGACTTTTATCATGCTCATTTTACATATCATGAGCTGATATTGTTAGAAAATCAATTGCTACATTAAAATCAGAGTCACTACACATCATGTTCTTAAAAACATCTCAAATCTTGTGAACCTTTGTCAAAAATTAGTAGAAACTAGAAAGTCAAAGATATAGTATTTGGTTGATAGATTGATTCGATGTGTGCTGACACTTGCTATCTCAACTGCAACAACAGAAAGAGCATTTTCGACTATGAAGATTATAAAATCCAAGCTTCATAATAAATTGGAAGATGATTTTCTGGGGAGTTCTATATTAACTTATATTGAGAAAGATATTGCAGAGAAGTTCTTAATAGTATCAACTCTCGATGAATTTGATTTGAAGTCATGACATGTACGATTTAAATAATTTCATATTCATGTATACACAACCTCTTTTAGTTTTGTTTAAGTTGATATTGATTTAATGTGATATTATTATTTGTTAGTAGAAATATGCATGTTTTTTATCTCCCTCAAAATTAAATCCCGACTTTGTCCCTGACTATACAAGGTCCACTATCCCTTATTAGTATCTCCATGTATCCATATTTGTTGCAAAAGTATTATATCATTATCCAAGATATCCTTATTAAGGATATCTGTTTCTGGGATATCTTTATCAAAAAATTGTGAATTACGATTAGCCTAAAAGAATATCCAAATATCCTCGAATCATTAGTTGCTTATGTGAAGTGGGTTCTCATGAGTCAAGGGTAAAACCCAAGAAGACTAGGTCGGAATAGCCAACTAAAAACATCCAATATAATTTCATTATGATTTGATTCTATGAATGGGATTCCATAGATTTTGAATCATTTGGTGATTCGATTCACAATCGCACGGATGAATCTGGGTTGAGCAGGCTTAAGTGATCAAGTTTGGACATTGACCACATAAGTACAACCAATTGTCTCCCTATGAAAGGAGAGATGACATTCAATGGGATTGAATAATGAACCCTTAGGATTAGTTTGGTTCTTTAGTTGAGGTCTCATGTGAATACTAGTTGTTTGGATGGTTATGAGGGTTGGTAGATGGTTGAAATAAGGAATGTAATGTGATGTTACATTGATTTGTAATGGAATTCCGACCCATGAATGATGTAGGAATACAAAGGGTGAACCAGGTTACCAAGGTAACCCGGTAATCAAATGAACCCTTAGGGACCGTTTGATTGTCAAGGTACACCGGAGTACTCCGGCATACCCCTAGCTCCAACACTGCATTTCTGGATTGGGATTGCTTGTATTGACCCTACAATTTCTTTGGTATAATATTTTTTAACCATGTTCAAATAAACTTACTAACATAAAAAACATATTATAATCATTAAAAGGTCAATATAACACATAATCAATGTCACATCACATTTATCATTTCAACCCTCTCAACCATCTAACAACTAATATTCACATGGGGATACCCCAACCCAGCCCAACCCAGTAGCCAAACATGCCCTTAGGACCTGTTTGGTTGCCAGGGTATAGTGGGGTACCCTGACATACCCCTTGTTCCAACCATGCATTCCTGGGTTGGGATTACTTGTATTGGCCCAACAATTTCTTTGGTTTAATATTTTTTAACCATACTCAAATACAATTATTAACATAAAAAATATATTATAATCATTAAAAAAAGTGAATATAACATATAATCAATGTCACATCAAATTATCATTCCAACCCTCCAAATAGCTACTATTCACAGGAGTATAACCCAACTCAGCCCAACCCAGTTATCAAACGTGTCCTTAGGGCTCGTTTGGAAAGAGGGTTACCCCTTGGGTAACCCGGTTTATCCCCCTTTTTCCTGGGTCATATCTGGGTTGGATTTCCACCACAAATCAATGCAACGTCACATCACATTCCTTATTCCAACTATCTACCAGCCCTCATAACCATCCAAGCAGTTACTATTCACAGGAGGCTACCCCAACCCACATCAATCCTGTTTCCAAACAAGCCTTAGTAAGTGGGATGGGGTGGGTTGGGTTAACTTGATGTGAATAGTAGCTGTTTGGGATGGTTATGAGGATTAAATATGGTTGAAATAAGGAATGTGATGTGATGTCATTATGATTTGTGATGGAATTCCAACTCAAGAATAGAGAGAGGTAAATCAAGGTAACCCTATTACCAAACGAACCCTTATTATCACTCCTACCTCGTCTCCCTCTTAGTTGCCATCCTCTCCCTTTCTCCCTCTCCTCGACATTCCCAAGTTCTCGTGCATACTATGTGCATGTTACAGAGAGGCCATTATGTGAGATGCAATCTTGCGTTTATGGAGAAGAAGATTATTGAAAAAATCCGGTGGGTATATAAGAAGAAAAGTTCGATGGTGGTATTAAATTTGGTGTTTCATCAACGCAAAACCACGTACTATAAATGTAGGATAGGACCTAAAATAGGATACCTCTTTCATTAAAGAGATTTTTACCCCCACGAACCCTATAAACTTTATAAATTACCTTCTCGATCTTTGAAACATCGATATTCCTCCCTCGACTTCGTAAACTTGCTTCGTCTTATCCTACAGACACTACCGTCGGTTTTAACTTTATTTGAATCAATTGCTTGGGTTAGTCTTGAGCTAATCTAACTTATGGAAATCCAACGATTGATATTCCACCTCCATGTTCTTTCCAAAGGTCGTCCTTTCTCCATTCTTCTCCAAGCATAGAACGACAGATGTTGGAGATGAAGCAGGTGGAGCAAGGCGATATGGCGAAGGTTGGGGGCGGTTGGGGGCGGAGCAAGATGAGGGGAAGAGGAGGTGGAGTGGGCAGAGGCGGAGGAGCAAGGGGAGGAGGAGGAGGAGGCGGTGCAGGATAGGGTTGGGAGGTCAAGGGCGGCATTGTGAAGGTCGAGGGCGGTGCTTGGCTGGTTGAGGGCGGTGTGGGCGAGGGTACCTCACCCCTAACAACATCATTCGGTACAGGACATCTGATTGAAGGAATCGTTTTGGAGGTGGGTGGTGTGCTCCCAAATGAGCCCCAAGATGGGTTCGTTGGCGGCAATAGAGCAAAGATAGGCATCGTGTACATATCGATGGACCTTGCCGCTTGGCAGAAGACGCAAAGGAGCTAGGAGAGGTATTCGATGGAGGTGCCAAGGAGGGTGGATATCTTCTTGAAGGCGATGGTGAGGGGAGCTCGTGTACATATCGATGACCTTGCCGCTTGGCAGAGGAGACCTGTCAGCCGCTTTGACCTCGGCTTGAGCTCTTGGCACGCAACCTCGTCTGCCAAGTGGATGGGTTCTGCCATCACCTGCTTCACCCACTCTGTGGACCACATCCATGCTTCTTCTTCTTCTTCTTCTTAACTCTTTGCTTCTTAAGAGAAAAAAAAAGATAAAGGGGAGGCCAATGGCACAACTTTTGTAAATATAATAAACAATAAAGGTAATATATGCATTTTTGACAGAGTCTGCTCCATTCTAGCAGTCAAATTGATGGGAGTTAACTGTGAGGTTTTTGAGATAATGGTTAGCAAGTTTATAGAATCAAAGAGGAATATCGATGTTTTAAAGATCGAGAATGTGATTTACAAATTTTATAAAGTTCCTGAGGTAGAAAATCCTTCATTAAATGTTTAAGTACCTACGCGTGTGTATCTTTATAGCATAATGTGTGGAACAATCCAGATTTATTATATAACATTCGATTCCACTATTTAAACTTTGTAAGTCGTTACCTATTCAAACAATGGACATTCTAAGGAATTAATCCATTTCATTTTCTGTTGTTTATCCTTGATATGCGAGATTAAGTCTCCCTTCAGTTAAATTATGATATAGTTGTTAATTATGTTCTATCTATTAGCCAAAATAAAACATCGTATATTTTCACCTGCTTATAAAATTGAACTATGAGAATTCACCACCTCTCACATCCCTTGCCACACAGGATGTCACGACCTACTGCAGCATCACAATTACGGCCCCTAATTTCGAGTTTGCTGGTTCGGCTCTTGACGAGATGATTTTTCTGCTCCTATTTAGATACAATATGATTCAAGTATACCGTATGCGTATCAATTTTAAAATAAATACAGATATCACCTTACTATTGTAGAATTACATATTTATTTATTATATAAAGATATGTTAAGCTTCTTTGACCATGTATGATCTATTGTTACCAAATAAAATATAATTTACTATACTTGATATTATATCAGTCAATACAAATATAGTCAAACTAATTTCAAAAAGAATTTGTTCTACTATCAAATAATTATTATACATTTCATTTATCACATCCGTCAATATTACACGTTACATGTGCAACCAAGGATAAATATATATCTTCCAACAAACTCAGATAAAGATACCACTATATTATCTTAAAAATATCAGTATTTGCAAATCAATTGTAACATTATGTAGGTGCAGATTTACATCATCCTCGTACATTCTAAAACATACTCTTAGTAAACAAAAAGTTTTAATGAAATTTATATCAAATGCTAATTTACAATACATATGTGTGTGTTAATTCCAATACATATGTGTGTGTTATATTCCAAAGATTTTTACACTTGTACCCTTTCGAGTTTTTCCAATGTCGTGTGTGCCCCAACCTTTTTTATAGATGTACCTATGTCCCAATATTACATTAACAGAGGGGTGCAACTGCAAATTTCACAAGAATTAAGAACACGAGATTAATTGCTAAAAAATAAAGGTACAAATGTTACTGAAAAAACTTAAAAGGAGCAAGTGTAGAAATCTATAAATTTTATCTGTTTTACCTATATCCATGTCCAGAATTTAGAATCAAATGGAGATGAAAATACACCAACATTCATCCGTTAATATATCCAACAATCAATATCCACATTTGCACCCACATAAATCATCTCCACCGTCAAAAGATAAAGAAATTACATGTATAGAAAAGACAAATTTTCGTATGCATCCATTCCCAATACCTTTCCAGTTTCTGTTACAAAGTAATTTACACGAGACTATACTCGCTCATCATCGATGATAATTACAGGTACTTGTCAAAGATCATAGAGAAATTTGCAACACAAACTACTATCTGAATCTCGGAATGCTCGTTAAGATTATGATTTATGTTACAGAATGTCATACAAATGGTGTATTGTACACTAGCCGTCGACTGAAGGACGTGTTAGCACAATGGTTAGCCGGGGATGTACAGTAGTAGCTGAACCTACCATGAATCTACAATTGTCCCCGAGAGGGCGAGTGCCATTCAGCAAATAAACAACGGAAGCAGGTTTCATTTCAACCGTCTAGTTGCATTTGAACTGGCCGAATCAACCGAGACTGTCGCCTTCGTTTGCTGTCTGGGACTTGTACTGTGTTTGCTTCCCTTGCTTAGCCTAGAAGACGATTTCCCATTACACAATCTAGAGCATGCCTTCCTCAATGGAGACCTCATTCTTTTTTTCAAGGACGCGACTTGAAGCTCTGCTCTTCTTCCGTCATTGATGAATCTGATGCTAAAAGGATTTGATGCTGTATAACAGAAGGATTCATGTTTGGACGGCTTAATTAGTTCTATATTTCCATTATTCACCTGGGAACATCGAAGGCGCCAAGTACAGATAACTCAGAGCACGGTAAGGAGACACAGGAGGAACAAGAAAGGCAAAAGTGCATCATTCAGATAAGGAACTCACCAACTGTAACATTGCAGAGAATGTTCTAGCAATTTCGTGTTTTTCCTGCCCTTGAACAACATCCGTGAAGCACGTGCAGCTTCCACTATCCGCTGACAACGATAGTTTCGCTATAACTTTCTCTCCATAAAGATGAATATCAAAAGGGGGATGGGAATCCTTCGGGAGGGGGAAGAAGAATTAGATGTTTAGTTTTCGGAAAACAGAAGATGTGCATCTCAATTTACAAGGAAAGAAAAACATGAAAACAAGGCAGAGGGAAAAGATTACTTGCTCCGCCAAGTTGCATTCAATCCGTTGTTTCCATGTCGAAACTCGTGTGGCAAGCTCTGTCTGCTTCTCGGTTTCTGCTATGCTGGCAAGAAGCGAGTCCTGTGAAGATAAAGAAGAGTTAGTATGTGGCATCTCTGGGTAGCGATCCAAATCAAAAGAAAATCAACAAGTACTTTAAATTTTTTATTAATTATGTATATCAAGTTGGTGGCAACCCTCCAAAAAAAAAGAAATTCAATCTAATCTCCAGAGAACACTCATATAAAGACATGGTTTTCGTATAATAGCCCGGTCCGTGCATGAGGGCCCGCATATTTGTGTGTCACAGCAGAAAAAACTAGCCCTACGCATCACGTATCCAATAAATGAACTACAATGGGAGTTGCCAGAACTGTCCGTAGAGATGCAAATAATCAGACGAGAATATAGGTGTTACAAAATGCTTACCATTTCTAAATTGGGATTATTGAAAATAGGAATAGAAAGATACATCAAATGTATTTACATATCCTAAAAATAACTTAGCTATACATGGATATTAGCATATAAAACCCTTCTAATGAGTCGAATTTGATTGTCTTAGATGAATTGCATACAACACGATTCTATTCTATAAAATGTTATGATAATTGATATCTACCTATGAGTGTAGATAAGAATATGAAGGCAGATATATGTGATATCAAGATGAAGATATCAAAATGATAGTGTAATTGAAATAAGATGTGCATTCAGTAGCATCACAGTTTTCCAGTGATTGTAAATGTCCTCTAAGGATAACAACTTGAGTAGATGCATGCCAAGTTGAGACCCCCTGGCAAAGTATCAATGCAAGCTTGACTTACAGACTAATTGAACTTGGCATCATAGGATCCAACCTCATGTTTGCCTCAATTGATTTAACTAGTCATCTTGGTGTTCCACAATTTCACTCATATATGCACCAACGTGGCATTGTGGCAATGGAACAATCCATCACAACCTATTTTAGATGCCAAGGCATGCTTTCAGAGATCTAGGCCAGACAAGGAACTCCCTTTCAACTGTGCTGATGTGGATCTAAGCTTAAAAACAACCACAAAAAATTTTCCAACTACAACAATATGTTCTAATGGAAGGATTGGGAAATAAAGGAGATGGAGGGAAGAGGATGGGATAAAAGTTTTTTTATTGTGACATACAAGTTTATGCATGTATCGAATAAAAAGGAATGAAGATCATCACCATCATATACGTGAGTTATGGAGTTCTGCACAAGTTTAAGTTCTGCGGAAGTTCTGGAGACATGGCCTCAAATTTCAGTGGAATTCGGTCGAATTTCTGTCGAATATCGATATCTAGTCGAAATCGAAATTCGACCGAAATATGGGGGTCCTAGTACAAAAAATGATCAAAATGACCGAAATTCCAGTCGAAATTCCACTGAAATTCTGTTTTGGTCGATATCAAAATGGTGACCGAAACCGACATTTAAGGCCATGTCTGGAGGTCCTCTGTGAGGTCCACATCATCCCCATCTCAGTTCTGGAGTTCATCTGCATCATTGCAGAGTTATGTTGCACCAAAGATCACCATCTCGGTTGAAGGCCTACTGTGCTGAGATTGCAAGCTCCAAGTTCTGTTGCATCTGCTGGGTAGGGCAGAACATATAGACAGAGAACATCTGTGCCAAGCTCTGAAGAAAACCCTAGCACCCAGCACTGGAGTAGGGTCCCGAATCCTGACACCATAGCACCAAGCCCTAGAGGGTGCCATAGCACATATGCGATTCACATCGGTGCATTACTGTGCATCCATAAATCCTCTCACAGAAATAGCGATAGCGCACATCTTACTATTTCAGCATGGTATTATAGCAAGGTTACAAAAGCCGATAGTTGATACTCGATCAGTCGGGTCACTAAGGACTAATCGGCAGTCGAATGACTAATCGGATTTAGTCAGTTTTGAATTTTTAAATTATTTTAAATAGATAAATCACTTTTGCATGAAATATATAAATTACTTTTATGCATATATCCTTATATGTTTACATAAATTTATACAATTTATATACTATCATAATTAATGAAATAAAAGGAACAATTGAATTCCATCAAACACTAAGTACCTTAAAATACATTTGCTTTTCAAAAAATAAATAGAAATAAAAAATGGTTCAAAAGACTGGCTGGTCGGCCATCGGACTAGTGACTACTTAGTCCAGCAGAGTGTCACCCCCACAACTCAACTAAACATACTGACTACTAAATGGCCTAGTCAACTGTTTTTTGCAATTATGACCATGCACAGCAGTTTGATAACTTTTTCTCATCTATTGATGCTAGAGTAACACTTCCCCGGTTCATCACCACTACCGAGGTAAAACTATGATTTCCACATCTACAGTGGCACAGGAGACTTCTAGTAAACTAATGGGGTGCATGGAATTGTGTACTCTGGTCTCAAGCATTTAAGGTATTTGGTTGGGATCAGAGGAAGCTATATATATTCACAAAAGATCCTCTCAGTGCAGTGGACAATGACCATATATCATGGTTGCAGTGTAACTATCAGGTCATCAACTGGTCAACTAAAACGTTTGATCAATTAATGCTATTGATCTCCTATACGAAGCGATCAAACAGATGTCGAAGGAATTGTCTCAAACTTATTCCCAACAAACAACCAAATCCTGTCTTGATGATATCTGCAGGCGAATTTGATCTCTTAGGGGGCTCCTCCCTTATTACTATCTGCAAATTACAAGTCCGTTCGCATTTTTCAACTAGCTTGCTACCCCAAGAAAGTGACAAAGAAATCCAAATGGCAGGCAAACAAATTTCTTGCAGGATTGGGCCCTGCTACAAGACAACAAAAGATAACTTCCTTACCACCAACAATTCATTCCATGGATTCGTGAGATCTCCGGACGGCTACAACTAGGGATGAAAATGGATACGGATTCTATCACAATATCTGCTTACCATACTCAAAAATTGCCAAATATGTATATATGTACTCGAATGTTAATCAAATATGGATATCAACTGTAAAAAACTTCCAACTATAGATTCGAAATCAAATATGTGGATACACGTTGTTATTATTATATATATTAATATTTATTATGCTTAATATACAACTAATAATCTAAACTTATTTTATTCCATTCCAAATCCATGCATTACAACGACATCCAATGACCAATACACCTATCTACCTCAGCAACTTCATAGCAATCATAACATTAACAGTACATGTTTCATGTAGGCTGTTGACCCTTGACGACTATCTATGTAGAGTACCTCCTTTGCAATTATAATTTTGATTAACTAAACTTTTTTTATCATGGTACAATATATATATATATGATCTTTTGTAAATCACTTCCTACTTAATAATAATCATACTTGTATCATGTCTTAAGTCGGTCCATATTCATATTTTCTTTTTATCATATCCATATTCTTATACGATGAATACTCGATCTGAATTCATATCCAATTATTTAAGGATGTGGTTTTCTAATCACTAGATACTGCGGTGTGACTCCACTCTTGGCCACTTCAACCAAGTTCAATTAACAGAGATACAGCTCTCCTTGCACCAAATGGACCAAGTGATGTTCTAGTTCTCGCGGTGGATGAGATGTAACTTTGGACACGATCAGTAACAGGGTTTTCCGCCGTGCATACGTTGTCACATAATGGGCTATCCATCAGACATGTATTGTGCAAGGTTTGGAAAACCCTGACGGCTAACCAAGCTTCCGCCAAATCTGATATATCTCCACGAAGATGACTAATTAACAAACGAAATAGACTGTCCAACTCTCCTATGTGAATTATTCTCGACTCATGCAATTGCCGCAGAGTAATCCTAACACCACTACGGATGATGCACAATCTGCTAGTTTGATTGCTACCTCATGTGTTACTGTTATAGTCAGTTCTTCATGCATCGTCATATGCATAGATCATTGGTTCCAAAGATTTGACTCAGCTGATAAGAGAAGGTAGTTCTTTGACTTCCACCCAACCTTCCATACATGTGAAGTTTGTTCAATTAGCAAGAATACTCATTTTTCCTATAGCTTCCATAGCCAATATAGATTTTCTACAGACTAAAGCTTTATGGAGTTTTTTGTGATCATGACTTTTCTTCAAGTTTATTATGGAAATATTTGTTGCGTTCTGAACTCAGTTGTAGAGTTATTTTTACAAGTGTTTCTACAATTTTCAAAACGTCCAAACAATGCATATCTTTTGTGGGGTCCGTCAGAAGAAAGGTCTATACTGCATTGATGTTCCTACCGAAACATGCTTTGTTGAAGCTACTTTGATTATTGCTTGCTCGTTCATGTGGTACCGACTTCTTGATCACCTATCCTCTAGAGATCTCTCCTAAATGTTCCTGAATAGAGCGTGCTCAAAGCATTAGAGTCTATTTGTTACCGGGTACTCCGGGGTAATCCGGTGTATCCCCGTGTGTTCCTAGGTTAGAATTTCATCACAAATCAAGGTGACATCATATCACATTCCTTATTCCAAACCCTCTCCAACCCTCATAACCATCTAAACAGCTACTATTCACATTAGGTTACCCCAACCCACCCCAACCCAGTAACCAAACAGACCCTTCAAGTGTAAATCTTATCAGTTTAGAAAATATCACAAAGCATTGTTTCCTCACGGGATTGAGCAACATAACTCTCCCCCTTTTTACGTTATTACATTATGATATTTGAGAACCATGTCCGATCCATGGTTTAGGTAATCATAAATAGTTTGCAGTTAATGTTTATAGCAAATCTTTTTAGATCCATTTAAACGAAGGAACATTCAAAAATTAATCAAAATGTCAAGTCTTTCTTCAGTTTTATAAAAAAAAAAAACCATTTTCCATGAGCATTAAAATTTTCAAATCAGGCAATGCTCTAGAATTTGTTCAATAGGACTTGGCTAATTTTTTCCTTACTCAAAAAAACTCTACATCAAACTCCGTATCAGTACACCACATAGTAAAATAAGGTGGCAGACAGGAACTCCGTCACCTGTTGGATGTCCTTGCATTGTCCTTACGGAGATGTTGTCCTTACTGCATGCCTATTTAATTAATTGGATGTCTTCATATGTTGTTGGTTGGGTAACCTTATTCTTCTTACTCTCAGATGGAGTAGAACTCTTTATGCTTACGGATTTTTGGTTGCATGACCATTGTACATAACTTTCATAGTAGAGACAAATTTTCTGCACGTGCAAACAAGTGTGTTTTTCTAGGTGTTCCAAAACCCAAAAAAGGTACGCCTTATGACCTAATTAGGTATTGGAATTATGTCTCTACCGATGTCGCATTGTGAACAAACTAGTTTCGTATTTTAATCTGTTAATGAAATCCCTTTTAGTTCCAACTTCTCCATGTCGACCATAGGAGGCACTCCATCGAGTATGTCTCTTACATGTTCCCATATTATAGGATTTTGATGGTTACTTTTCCATTACAGAACTTATGATTGCTCTGAGGAAATCCAAAAGGCAATGTACTCCTACATCACATTTTACTTGGAATAACGGACTATCTACCAGTGACATGGCATTTACATACGCTCTTGTGGCAATGCCTCTTCCACGTGATCATTATATGTCTCTTCAGGATCCATAGTAGAAGCATGATATGAATAAGATGGATGCTCTTATCTCAAGATCCATGTTTAGCATATTTTTTTATGGAGATATGACGCCATCAATAGGGCGTGTACATGGTGGGTTACAAGAAGCAAGAAAAGAGACTACGGGCATATTCAAATATGTAGAAGCATTTTATAAGTATTTTGATGATACCATTGACTCGAAGACAAATAGAATGTCGGATAGCTCCCTTCATCTTACTACGTATTATTCGAATCATTGTTCGTATTATAGAGTCGGTGCTCAAATTAAGAGAGATGACCTTTCTTTGAGGGAATTCCTTGAATGTATAGACACATTCTATCATGATTTAGAGATCCAAGATATCATCATTAGAAAAGAATTGCCTTTAAGACAAATGCGCAATGGATCAAACCAATGACTTCACACAAAGGTCAATTAATGAATGATGATTTCAAACCAAGTATAAATTTTCAATAAGATATCTTAGACTGATAGGTTTTACTCTTAATAATTAAGATGCTAAATTTAATTTTATAAATTGCCAATAAGTGGGGATTGCATGGAATTAAGACATCGCATTTGAAGAAGGCAATGAACATTTTAAAGTTGACTTCTTCCTCTAAATGTGAAAGGAATCAAAACACTTTTGAGGCGATAAAGCCAGATAATTGGTACAACAATCAGTGTTCCAGAAGTCGATATTCAATATTCAGTCGGAGGGGTCACTGAATAAACAAAAACGATATTCAGAAGAATATTCGAAATTATTCAATTGTGTATTTTTTGTGGGAAGAATCCATGTAGCCGACCCTACTTAATTGTGGGAAAAGGCTTTGTTGTTGTTGTTGTTGATTCAATTGTGTATTTTTTTAAATTATTTTAATATACAAATTATGTCTAATATATACATTCTTATATATCCGTACATATAGGGGCATCAATCAATAAGAGTCTAAGATAAAAATACCAATTGACAAGTTACATATATGGAGCTTTAATGTTCGCGATGATACAAAGATATATGGAAACCACTAAAAAATAACATAAACTGATCAATAATCTATTGCAATAGTCGACCAAATACGTGAATATTCAGGAATATTATGGTTAGATCAAATATTCAAGAATATTCAGATTGGACCAAATATTAATCAAATAGCAAATTTTATCCGATCACCCCCGCCCCCCATCTTCAAATAAGAATATGCAGCCAAATATTCGGTCTAGTCCGATGAATATTGCACAAGCAGCATATATGTTATATGTTACCTAATGTTGATGTTGGTAATGATATATTATGCCTACTTTGTAGATGCACACAAAGAAAAGTGGCAAGCTTGAATCTATATTATATTATTATTTCAACCCCAAGTATAAAAATAAACACAAACTTGATACTAATACAAACTTTCTAATAGTCGTTCTAGTCATTGTAGTAAAGGTGGTGAAGGATGAAGATACCTGACCATGTAGCATGAAAGAGGTAAAATGTCAAAACAAAATGTTAAATAAGCTATTTACATGCAAGCAAAAAGCTATTGCTTAATGCAAGTAAGCTTTTAAGAAAGTTATTGTGAACATTTGGTAAAAAAATTAGTGCAATCAATGGATGAAACAATACTCTTCACAATAAAATTCTATGTGCACCTATACATATTGACATTGCATATGCTTTTAAAATACATGATGGTGATATGGAGGAAAAAGTCTTGTAGAAGTGGATGGATTCCAATAGCGCATTCTAGTACTTGATGAATCAAGAGGAAAAATAAAATAGATGTCAATAATATTAATGGTTACATGAGATCATGTCAAATGATAGACCCTCCAGAAGAGTTGGATATTGATGATGATATTATTTCCACTTCTATATCAAAATCAAAAGATGATAGTGGAGATTATGATGATGAGGATTAAGTTGGTAGGGGAAGGATAGTGCGCTATGTGATAGGAGATACGACGGACGACTATAAGTAGGCCAAGAATCTAAGGAATGAGATAAAAATGCATACGAACAACATATCCCAGGTCCAATTTCGGGTCATGCAAAGCCGGTTGATTATAATATGACTAAGGAAGTGATAACAATATGACAGAGTTGATATCTTCAATTGGTTAATAGAATATGGATGTATGAAGCAACTCATATTATGGCAATGAAGCCACGTCAAATTCTCTAGGTTCATATGGCTCACGCCACGAAGAAATATCATATACTATATGTTATAAAATATGAAGAATGCGGAAGCAAACATGGAAAAAGAATATAGAACATGAAGAACGCGGGATTTTTACGTGGAACCCTACTCCGTGAGGAGCGGGATGAAACCACGGGAGAAGCCCTCAAATAGGGCATGTTTGTCTATTGACTTTCTCAATGAGTACAGGAGGTCTGGGCTCCTTATATAGCCTCTCCAGAGCCTCCAAGTCCCACCACTAGATGATGTGGGACTAAACACATGGATGGGGTAAATGGATCTTCTTCAGGATCCATTTACCCTGTTACAACTCAATGGGCGCATAACCAAATACTCTAACACTCCCCCTCAAGCTGGAGCATGCAATGCTCAGCTTGGACAAACAGAAAGAAACTCAACTCAATGCTACAGAACACTACGGACAATATCAACCCAACCGCACATTGCTGCAGTCGAGGACGTTGCTTCTCATGTCATGCAGGTGAGGAGGACGAACGGGATGGAGTGTGAGTCTGCTGAATCTCCTCGTCGGAGAGCATGTGCTCTGAAATGCGCCTGTCAGACTCACTGCAACTGAAAATGAGTCTCCTCGTCGGAGTAGTCTGGTCCGCCACAATAATATGGACAACTGCTCCATCTTCTGAAAAAGGGCCTAACTGGAAAAAGGAGCCGTGGTTGTGCAATCCTCGTCGGAGTACACGGTCACTGGAAATGGAGTCTGAAAAAGCCTCCTCGTCGGAGAACTGGGTCTCTCCCATCTGGCTCAGAGAATGATACTCTACTCTGGAGTACCTATGATACCACATGAAACCCTTGCCAACATGGCATAGGGAATGGTCCTCTACTCTGGAGTCCCAATGGCTCACATGAAAACTCTGGCCTGACAACTAGAAGAGTGATGGGGATCACGAACAAATGATGGCAACATATGCTCATCAGAAAATGACCGCAAACTCGTGCATGTCTGAAACTGGACTCGGAATCAATCGTCGAGTCTGAAACCGAACTGTAGAGTCTAATCATCTGGCTGGTCTGGAGACTAATATCTGAATATGGAATCTGGATCTATACCTGTGACTCTACATATATACTCCCCCTTTCTCCCATACTTGTCAGAAAATGTAATCGACAAAGTTGGGAGAAGACAAGATAGAATGGGGGAAAAATCAAACATGAAACTTGCGGCTTTTGTCAATTTCTTTTAATAGGCGCCATGATTTTTTTAACATAAGTCGTTAAATTTTTTTATACGGCTTTTCAAAAAAATTTGATAAACTTTGCGTGCGGTTTTTTTTGTGTACGCGCCTTTTCAAATCCCCTCTTTTTTTGCAAAACTGTATTTTTTTCTTTTTTTTCTCTTTTTTTCATTTCCTTGGCCTCCTTTTTTTGTAAAGCCCGCAGCTCACTTGGGCCGGATTTTTTTTTACCGTCAGCCTCCCTCTCCTTATTTTTTTTACAAACACCCGCTCAGGCCAACAACGAAGGATTTTTTCTCTCTTTTTTTTTTGGATCACCATGCGGGACCTTATATAGGGTTCCCTCTTGGGAAACCCTTCGTCAAAGACACCCGACCCCAACAGGGTTTGCCGCTACCGTTATCAAAAGATGCGAAGGAGAACCCTCGCGCCGCCTGCACGAGGGAGGATCAGTGGGCCTGGGAGGGGCGATGCGCGCATGGGGCTGCGGCGGGACTGGTGTGTCGCCGCTTCGCCTGGAACTCCGCCTGGGATGGCTACGCGAGACAAGCGGCGGGGTCGCCGCTTCTTGCTGATGATGGAGGTTCCGTGTGGGGGGCTTCGCGCGAGGGGAGGACTAAGGGCACGCGCGATGCCTGAATGAATGGGTGTCGCCTTCTCTGGAGATCTTGCAGCCATAAGGACTGGGGTACGCATGTACGCGCGCCAGAGGAGTTGGCGCCGCTCGTGTTTTTTTTTCCCGCTGAGGAGGAGAAGCGGCCTTGCCGCCTTTGCGTGGGAATCACCGTATGAAGAATGAAGCAGCGGAGTTTGCGCGCGCAGGATTCCGCGCTGCTTTAGATACCATATGCCATCGGAGCAGCAGAGAAAGGGATGACCACTGCGGAACATGTGGTTCATGACACGGTTCTGCCAGTAGGAGGTGCCAGAAGAGATCTATGGCATCACGAGAGAAAAATAACGAGGAGATGCTCCTGCATCCGATCAACAATATCGAGAACTAGGGTTTCAGAATGTAACCCTATACTTAATCTAAAAATGAATACTCCCCATGAATAAAACCACGAACAATAATCGAAACTCGAAAAAAAGATAACATGATTCCTCGAGAATCGAACCCTCTCTGATACCATGTTATAAAATATGAAGAATGCGGAAGCAAACATGGAAAAAGAATATAGAACATGAAGAACGCGGGATTTTTACGTGGAACCCTACTCTGTGAGGAGCGGGATGGAACCACGGGAGAAGCCCTCAAATAGGGGCATGTTTGTCTATTGACTTTCTCAATGAGTACAGGAGGTCTGGGGCTCCTTATATAGCCTCTCCAGAGCCTCCACGTCCCACCACTAGACGATGTGGGACTAAACACATGGATGGGGTAAATGGATCTTCTCCAGGATCCATTTACCCTGTTACAACTCAATGGGCGCACAACCAAATAGTCTAACACTATAATCTATGAATATGTTTGTGCTCCTCCTCGAACTCCTCCGTCTTATGGCTATGACTATGATTTGTGGTTAAAATCTTAAGGTGATTGTTCAAGATACCTATTACCCTAGTCCTTGAGTGAGACAAGCATTTATTTGTATACTAGTTATGGAATCTTTTCCAACTTTCACTTGTTGGCAACACATCCTCTTCCTCACGAACAAGCACCCCTACCACAGAGTTGTTTCATACATCACATTCTCATTCTCATTGTGCCACCCATGATACCAACTCCAACCCAATATCGTTGATGCTTATCCTTATATTTTTTGAGCCAAGTTGTTATCTATTCATGAGACCATAGGATCCTCTTACATAGAGGAGAAACATGTTGGATAAATTACCTAGTGTAGACAGAAAGAAAATAGAATACATAAAAGGATAGAAGATAACTGATATCTCAACACTCCCCCTCAAGTTGAGTGTAGATATCAATCAAGCTCAGCTTGGAACATCTCTGGAATGGCCCTCTAGCTAGAGCTTTGGTGAAAACATCATATGTCTGATCGCTAGAACAGATATGAGAGGTAGAAATGAGATCCTTTTGGATCATGTCTCGAGTGTAGTAACAGCCCACCTTGATATGCTTGGTCTTTTCACCGAAGGCTAGGTTATTAGCAATGAAAAGAACATCATGGTTGTCACGTTGGAGGTGCATGGGAAGAGACACCTCAACAGCCAGGTCAGTCAAAATGGATCTGACCCACATCATCTATGTACTCCTCGGTGCCATAACTATGTGATCTGATTTTGCACTAAATATGGTGATCATCATCTACTTCTTGATCTTCCATGATACCAAGGAACTCCCTATGAACACTGCAACACCAAAGGTAAACTTCGTGTCATTGTGACATTCCGCCAGTGTTCAGGAAATCAACCGAGTATACCGTATACTCAGTCGCATACTCATACTCGGAAGACTTGGCGCTCCGAGTATGACTAGATCGGCATCTAGGCGGGTCTGACGACCGAGTATGCGGTATATGCGACCGAGTATGCAGCCGATTTTCAAATAAACATTTTCTAAAACCCTAACATAAACTTAGACACCCGACCTAACGCCCTTTCAATAGATGTTTTTTTCTCATTTGACTCTATATTACCTTTTAGCCCAATAGTTTTGTTCTTTATACCTTCAATTCTTTATTATTATATTCAAGAGATATAATATTTAAACGATATTAACATGATATTAAAAATATATTTATATTTTTTATAATAAAAAATACCAAACCGCATAAAACCGTATACTCCTCGCATACTCTCTATGCAATGACCCCTCCGACTGAATACCGCATACGGCCTTCTTGAACATTGCATTCTGCATAATCTACATTTGTGCAAGCCGTATTGACAAGGGATATGTCCCTGCTAAATAAAAAACCAGTGCCGATGAGGTCTTCAGATACCTCAAGATCATATGCATTGCATCCATAAGTGTTTGTCTAGGTTGCTCCATGAACTGACTTGCCCGACTCACTGCCAGGGCCTTAAATGTCGGTTTCGGTTACCATTTCGGTACTGTCCAAAATAGAATTTCGATGGAATTTCGGTGGAATTTCGATCGAAATTTCGGTCATTTCGGTCGTTTTTTTGTACTAGGACCCCCATATTTCGGTCATTTCGGTCATTTCGGTCGAATTTCGATTTCGACTGGATATCGATATTCGACAGAAATTCGACCGAATTTCGCTGAAATTTGAGGCCATGCTCACTGCAAATGATATATTTAACTTGGTGATGGTCATGTATACAAGCTTCCCAACAAGGTCCATGTACCTCCTCTTGTCTACCCCCTTGGTGTCTTCATCATGCAGTTGCATCTTCAAGTCCAATAAAGTAAGGGCGTGCCTGCAATCTACCATGCTCGTCTCAGAGAGAAGATCCATAACCTGCTTCCTCTGGGCCATCACAAGACCTCACTAGTTCCTGGCAAACTCCAGTCCAAGGAAATAATGTAGACCGCCAAGGTCCTTGGTTACAAACTACTGGCCAAAGAAAACCTTAGTTGCTTGAATGTCATGCACATCATCCCATGTAAAAATGATATCATCAACATAGATCAGTATACCAACAATACCTCTCTAAGACCTATGAACAAACAGTGAATGATCTGTAGTCAATCTCACGAAGCTCTACTACTATATCAAGTCCGAGAGCTTCTGAAACCATGCTCTTGGACTCGACTTAAGGCCATAGATAGCCATATGAAATTTATACACCTTATAACACTCTGCTTCAGCAGCGAACCCAGGTGGTTGTTGCATCTAGACTTCCTCATATAGGTCACCATAGAGAAACGCATTCATCACATCAAGCCGGTATAGGGGCCAATTTTGTGTGACTGCAACAGAGAGAAGGATCTGCGATGTAGAATGGCAAGCCACTGGAGACAAAATATCATGATGTCCACCCCATATGTGGGGGGGGAGAGAGAGAGAGAGAGAGAATCCAATAAGGCACCTATTAATGAGGCAATGGGGGTCTCTCAACATGAATAGATATGGGCAATATATTGTGATCCACGTATTGTGATCCTTCCATACGTTGATGAAGATGATATGGGCAATATCTATAACAACTACTAATAGTGGGTTTTCCCAAACCCATTGCCTTCTTCTGACACGTGGCACATCCTATATTTACCCCTCCCATTCTCCTACTCCCATCACCGTTCGACTCTCTTTCCTCCTCTCATCCATTACTCTCTTCTCTCCATCCACGTGTTCTTCCCTTTCTCTTTTCATTTTCTCTCTCTCCCCACTTGCTCTCTCCCCATATTCTCTCCCCCTCACTTCCGCCTCTTTCTATTTCTCTTTTTTTATATTCTCTCTCCCCTCTCTCTCCATATTCTCTCACTCCCTCTTTTCTCTCTCCATCAATTCACATTTTATATTTAAAAAAATCTCTTTTTAAATTTAAAAATATATTAATATGAATTAAATAAAAGCCAAAGTATATATTATTCATATCTTTTATAAAAGTTTGAAATATATATAATCCTTTTAAAAGTACTATTTTCCATTTAAATATACTATTTTGGGAAAAAAACAAATACAATTTTTTTAAAACCACTATTGATGTCATTCATATATAAAATTTTTAAGTAGTAGATTTTTTATATAAAATGAATCCTTCAAAATAAACTAATTTTGAATATTCTGTTGCATGAATATTATTCTTTATAACAACTTATTAACTCGTTATTGATATATTATAATAAGTTTCAAATCATCTATAATACATAATTAACTTATTTTTATAACATTTGACATTTAAGTATAAAATATTTCAAAGTTTAATAAATTGTTTGAGTTTTGTTCCAACCAATTATTCTAAGTCTTTCGTTATTTCTTGTTTTATATTATATAACGTTCTTATTTCCTTAAATTTATCTGATATTTTAAGGTTCTATTTACTTCAAGACCTCATTTTGTTTAACTTATCATTTTGTTTTGATATTTTTAGAAATAACAAACCAAAATAATTTTGAAAATAAAAATTGTTAAAATTATTAAAAATATATTAATATATAAAAATAATTTTCTTTCATAATTTTTGAGTATTTTGATAGCTATAAAAAATTTGTAAGATGTTACATTCATATACTTTTGAATATTAAAACTTTTTTCAAAAGCAGAAATTAATAAAGAAATAAACATAAAAAATAAAATAAAAACACAATAAAATAAAAATAACATAAAATAAAAAAAAAATATTAGATGTAAAATGGATAAAAACATATAATTTATATAATTTATACGTATGGTTAAACTAAAATAATATAAAATATAAAACACACAAAATGAAATAAAAATTCAGAAAAAAGACTTTTTAAAAGGAATAAAAATTCATAGATTTTAAATAAATAAATTTAAACAGTGGGATGTATAGAATAGGTTATCTGAATATGTGTGTGTAACACATGATCGTAACATATATATTATAAATCTAAACATAAGATGAAAAATGAAAAATAAAATTTTACTAATATATATGGTATATGTAAGAGAAATTATAAAAAATACAACAAAGTTTGTTTTTTTAAAATCATAAGATATTATAAATCTAATAAATACCAACTATGATGTGACCAACACTAATAAAAAAACAAATACACTTTTTCTACCAAACTCCCCTCCTCCCCTTCTTAATTTGAACTTTTATTCTTTTATTAGCCCTTATTTTGATTAGATGTCTACTATTTATTGTATATAACATTATCTTTTAAGTCAAGAAAATAAACATGCTATTTTGGAAAGCATACCTTCCATATCATTAAAATTTCTTTGCAATATGTTCATACTTCACATATTATGATCCCAATATGTTCCTATATATTATCTTGAAAAAAATACTCACGTCGCGAAGCGCAGGTATGCACCCTAGTATGATGGGTTACAAGGCTATGTACTTTAAAGGTATGAGATAATTATATGAGTACATAGGGTTAGTAATACGACACGAGTGACGACAAGGAGGGAGTTGTATCTTCCATCATGTAACTCTTGGAGTGATAGGCATTGTTCAACCATTCAGGCGAGATTTTAATTTATTATTAACTTAAATGTTTATATCCTTTTTAGAAAATGTGATTGTTTATTATAATTAAAAGACTAATTGTTTATTATAATTAAAAGACTAATCTATGTATTGTTTTTTTTTACGCTCAAAAAAGGGGGAGACACTCGATGGTGTTCGCCCCAATCCATTAAAAAGAAATAATCTATGTATTGTTATTCTATGAATTTCATTGTTTCCTTTTGATATCTCTTAAGATCAGCACTTACATATTATTATCTCTACGGTTTTAGAATATTTGCGATGAATGTATATAAAATTGTAAAGTATACTTCCATCTTCCATATAAAAGTATTTATAGGCTACTTGTTTTAGGAATTAAAATGATATTAATTCGTGAGAAAACACTTTTTTAAGCCATTTTTCGATTTATACCAATATTAATGATATATCTTGATATATTCCTTTCCAAGCTCAACGATACACTATCGATTTCGATATTTCAACCCATGCTCTAGACGTGTTAAAGAGTGCCTTGATAAGCACATTTGTACTCTAGTCTACAAAAGGAACATTACAAGTATTTAAAATCATATTCGATAATATCCTTGGTAGAATGGCAATTAACCTCTACATGTTCCATTCTCTCATGAAACATGAAGTTGTTTGATAAGTGCATGGCATCAATATTATCGCATCTCAACTCAACCATTGTCTTTAGTAGAAGGTAAATATGTGTAAACACAGCATAAATCAATTGCATATTTATTGTCGTTTGGTCCACCATCATGTATTCACTCGCTATTCTTGATCATGATAGGGTATCATTGCTTGTTTCTTATTCCTTCACGTGACAAAATTGGTGTAAGGTAACGTCACTCGTGAAGAGGGGATTTCCGGACATCTGGGTAGATTGGATGAAAAGATGCATCACCGCCCCCACTTTCGACACTGGTGAACGGGGCAGCGGGAAGGGGGTTATTTTCAGCCACAGAGAGGGGTGAGACAGAGTTGTCCTCTGGCCCCCCTTTTTTCGTCTTGGTAGTCGATGCCTTGGCTACCATGTCTGGTCTGGCAGTGGATCGGTTTCTTCAAAGGGTACACTAGATGTTGTCTCCAAGTATAGGTGTTGGAGTATGCAGATGACACTTTGTTCTTTATTGAAGGAGGGGAGGAGGAGAGCAGAGCGGTAAAGGCAGTCCTTGACATTTTTGGAGATCTCTCAGTTCTGAAGGTTAATGGTACAAAGTCAGCCTTTGTACCCTTTAACCTTTCATCGTAGGATTCGGCATCATGTGGGGAGATCCCAAGGACAGAGAAGAAGACCATGCCCATCGGGTATCTAGGCTTGTTGTTGTTAACTAGGAGGCTTCGACAGATCGAGTGGCTACCTCTTGTTGAGAAGCTAGAGAAAACATTGGCACGTTGGAAGGCGGCCTTGTTGTCGAGAGGTGGAAGATCTGTTCTAATCAAGGTCGTGCTCTCTGTTATTATTGCTTTCTTCATTTCGACTAGAGTCTTGCCAGTAGGTGTTCGTAGGAGGTTGGAATCATTGATGCGTCATTTTTTCTGGTCAACAACTCATAGGGATGTGGGTCTTGCTTTGGTGGGTTGGTCGACAGTGACCACATCGATCAGAGAGGGGGGGAGGGGGCTTACATTGTTGCGGATTTTCGACATGAACAAAGCCTTATTAGCAAGGTGGGCTTTGAAATCTAGGGATCGGGGAGTGATCTCCTTTCAAACCTGATTCGATCGATTTATGGTGTGTCTTCACATTTGGCGGTATAGACAAATTGTGTTTCATCGCTAACTACTTTCTGGAGAGGGGTGTGTTATGTCTTGCCGGATCTGACTGGGCTCCTATGCCCGGTCTTGGGTAATGGACATGGCTTCCGTTTCTGGACTGATGACAGGTCGGAGGAGAGAGCGATGTGTGATCTTTATCATAGATTGTTCGCTTTGGCTTCAAACAAGAATGCTTTTGTGGCAAAAGTTTGGTCAGATGGCTCGTGGACGCCTAATTTTGTGGCAGAGTTGTCTAATCAGATAGTTGAGGAGTTTTTGGGTCTCTCTACCATGCTGGCTAGATTGGAAGTGTCATCAGAAGGGAGGGACTCTTGGTGCTGGAAAGACGACTCCTTCACTGTCAAGAAGGCTTACAAAGTACTTTCTGCTTAGTTACCTGATATAGATTTGGAGCTCTTGCGGACTATGCGAAGATCCGAAGCTGGAGGGTTCCAACTACGGTGAAGGTGTTTTTATGGCTACTTAGGAGGGAGCATATCTTAACGACGACCATGAAGGCAAGGATCTTTCCAGAAGCAAAGGGGTGTAGAAGATATGAGATCCAAACTGAGGACATAGATTATTTAGTCTTCATGTGCCCAGGATCGATAAAGGTGTGGCAGAATGTGAATATCCCAGGTCTGCTTTAGAGTAATAGGGGTTCTTTCCGGGACTCGCTCAGTTGAGGTGGTCTGGCTCTGAGGAAGAGAGAATGAAAGGCTTGTGTGGTTATTTGGTCATTGTGGTTGGCTAGGAATGGAGTGGTCTTTGAGAGAGGGAGATTTTACTTTGAAAATGTACTATGAGTCTATGGCATGCCATGGCCCTCTTTGAATCGTAGCGGATGTAATTATTTCTTTACTCCTTTATATATATATATATATATATATATATATATATATTTGGACGGATCTAAAGGAGATCCATCCCACCATTTTCTCAAAAAAGATTGGCCAAAGGTAAGTCTAGAAGCCAATTCAACGATGCAACCAGTGGTTGACTTTCTATATGAATTGCAACTTGTATTGTGCAAAAGCCAAGCGGTTGACTTCCTATCTATAATGCATCTTGTATAGTGCATATCACAATAAAATCTAATATTAATTGATGTCCTTGTTGTATAAAATAATTCCTTTCTAAGGACGTCCTTGACTTACCTCAAGACCATTATGGTTGAATCCTAGTAAGCATGTCTAGGTCTGCTCATCAATCAACTAAGTTTTGCCTACTGAAAAAGAGATATCAATTCCAGTGATAGCAAGATAGAGGAAGCATTCCAACAATCCATGATATTATCCCTCATTTACAAGATTGTCCTCATATGAATGAGCTTTAGAACCCACAAGAATTTGATTGGTTTGCCACAAGACATGCCAGGCTCCTACAAAAGGTCAAGATCATATTTGCTTAGAAACAGAAGCAACCCTTTGCAGTTACAAGCGACCTCTAACTTGAGGAAATATCTCCGCAGGCTCACATCCTTGATCACAAAGTTATTTGCAAGCACACGCTTCACATTTCTGGTCTCTTGCACATCATCACCGGTTAGGAGTAGGACTATGTCATCAATGTAGGCCAATATTGTCATCACCGATTAGGTCCAGCATGGCGATCGTTGGTTCGTTGCTATATGTGAAGAAACTGATGTCATGTTAGTTTCTCGGTTTCATAATGCCTTAACCTAGCTTTGATTTCTTCAATGTCATGTTGATCAATCTTTTCAATACTTTGTTTCTCTCCAGGAAGGGGAGCGATATTATCATTCTGCTAATGTTTTTATATTTTACTTCAATGTCAAGTTGATCCCTCTTTTCAGTATTCTTTGTTACTCTATGGGATGGAGAGTGATATTATCCTTCTACTATTATTTTTGGATTTTATTCTCACAGACAATTGTAATGATGTCATTTCTATGGTCAAGCAGCATCTCAGTAGCATATCCAGATCAGCTTATTTACTTATGAATCGAGGTCAACACTTACAACAATCAACTCAATGTGGCTCTGCATAAATATATCATGGATCTCTTAAAATTGTTCAACATGACAGATTGCAAAAATGTTCAAAATGTTCAACAATCCTAATACATGAATGAACCTACCACCAATCATCTTGGACCTGTAAAGAGGATTCTCAGATACCTCAGGCATCGGTACTCAATTTGTGTTACTTTAAAAACGTGGAACTATTAAGTAATTGGAGCCCTATCTCTGGATTTCCTGATGTCTGAGTTGGATGATGATATTGACAATCAATGTTTTGTCACCGATTTGAGTGTTCTTTGGTTAGGACCTTTTTCCGTAAAGAGTATAAAGCAATGATGTCTCCCATTTTAGTACGGAGAAAAAATATAAGGTCTTCCTGCTGTTGTCGATGAACTCACTTAGATTTGTACTATCATCAGATTTCAGGCTGCCCTATTGTAACCACCATCAAATTTTGCGACAATAATAGCGCACATATCTAGCAAATGATCAAGTGTTCCAAAAAGGATCCAAGCATATTCAGATTGATCATTTTATTTATGAGAAAATCCAGAATGGCGAAGTTCATTCAACATATTCCAACCGGTGAGCAACTTGACGAAGATAACATGATCAAACCTACTGTTGGGAAGATCTTAGGCTGTATACTTACCAAACTGAGTTGCTCCAGGAAGACAGCTCAGTATTCGGGGAGCTGATAACCTTTGTAATTGTTTTGATAACCCTTTGTATGTATGCTTGTAACATGCCCATTACTTAGCCTATAATTTGTCTCAAAAATTTTACTTAGCCTATAAGAAAACCCTTCGGTACCCACTTAAATGGTCTGGTGGTAGTACAGGTACCTACCACCCAAAAGACCAGGGATCAAATCCCCCTTGTGGGGGATGCGTTAGATAGTGGAGAGCCAACGTAAAAAATAGTTGAATCTTTCACCATGGATTTGAGCAAGAATTCATGTAGCCAACCCTACTTATAGTGGGAGAAGGCTTTGCCATTTTTATAAGAAAACCCTTTCTATAAATAAAGCCATGGACCTCCTTCACTAATCATTGAGTGTCGGAGTTAACCCTTTAGACACAAACATAAAGATACGCACCATCTCTGAAAGTGGGATAGCAAGTATTGAATGTCCGATTCTAAATATTGTATGGTCATAGCTTACACATTTTACACAGTCCCTCCATAAGAATGACCTTATTATGGTGCTTCCAAACATTTCAAAATGTCAATAAAGGTTCCCCTTCTAATGGCCACTAGCTATACTACTTAATGCTAACTGTTTCATTTTAAACACTGAGTTTTGTCGCAAACTGGAACCTTTACTACCTAACGCTTAATGATAGCATCAACTTTCTAGAAAAAAATCAACAAGAAAATTCAATGGTTCATGCTGTTCACCTTTACTGATCATTTTTTGAGGAAAAACTTTTCTTAATCATTGGAGAGACGTCTTTGATTTTTGTCTGAATAGTAATACTTCCTATATAGAGCACTCTTTTTACTATGCGATAGAGAAGCGGAAAGAGTTCGAGAGCTATTCCAGTGATTGAGAGCCTTGGTTCAAAGAACACAGTGGACATTCTTTAGCTCTTCGTTGCAAGTGCAAAATTTCCTCAAGCTTTGCGACATATTTCTCTCTTCATTAAGTTGAAGGCTGCAAGTTTGTTTCACACTCTATTTATTTATAATTCATATGATCATAGTACAATTATTTCTGATAAAATTGCTCGAGTGAATTCATATAGCATATGTTTGTAAGTTTTCTCATTACAGCTTGCAACTTGTAAGAAATAGTAAAAGGGGTAAACTCACTCCAAGAGCTTGATATTATGTTCTAAAAAGGCTAAAGATTGGAGTAATGACTCAAACCAAAGCAAAAGGTAGTTGTTTTCTTGATGGTCGCCTAGATACTTGGAAGTTGCTTCGTTAAGCATTATTCACCTCCTTGTGCCCCAATGTTGATACCAAATAGAGGAGTCCCACAAAAAATATAGGGAAAGCCTAAAGAAATAATAGAAAGAAAACCAAACATATCCGTTGGTGTATTCCATGAGGGATGTAAAGAGAACAAATATATGGAGAGAGATGTTAAAAAACAACCAATCCACTGAGAGATGTATTCAAAGATAACAAGGTCATGAACCATGTCATACTTAAATAGGTATATAGCTTCGTTGAAAATATGGAATTTTCTATGTAAAGTCAAAAGATGCGTTTCAGGTGTGCGGTCAAGCAGTCAAATAGCATACTACATTTGAAGAGGCATGTAAAAAAGTTGAGGGTGGTTCATGGGAGTCCGCGGGAGAAGTAGTTGGGTCAAATGTAAGAGGTGGATTAATTGTTTCAATTGATGTTTTTCTTGTAAATTCTTGATGTGAGATATGATTAAGGTTGGACATCTTCTTCCAAGAGAAATAGAATCTCATAAGGAGATGCACCAAAGGAAAAATTGCATTTGTCGAAAACGGACAAAATAGCATTTCCATTTATTCATGTGAATTTTTTTAGAAAAATGAAGGTGGTGTCCCGAGATGGACCCGCGGCAAAATTATATTAATATTCTAAAGCAAATCACGACACATGATTCCAAGCAAGGGTTTAAATATCGGTTTCAGATATCGTAACGATACCCTCTCGATACGATATTTCGTCGAAATTTCGACGAAATTTCGCCCATATCGACCACCATTGGTGAAGAAATGACCGAAAACTTCCTCATATCGCCATTCGCTCGAGATTTCGGTTCCTTGTCGAAACCGAAATTTCGCCGAAATTACGTTGAAATTTCGCGAAATCTGAAAACGTGATTCCAAGCCAACAAAAGGGCCCTATAATGTCCTAATACATTCTCTGAATAAAAGTGTCGTCCACGAAGAATTGTGTTTTGGGCGTCTCCAAATGGTCCAAAGAAATGCGAGCATGAGAGTTGTTCTCATGTGAGCTCCTAAAGACTGTTCTTATGGATCTCCAAAACAATACACCACCGTCAGCTTCAAGCATGCGATACTAGCCCCAGCCCACACTTGTGTCAAGAAGTTGCAACTGAAAAGAAGATGGTCCATGTCCCCATTACCTTCGTCACAATTTTCACATAACACATCACATGTATTCAAAATCATGTCCCGTCGCACCTTACCCATGTCTAGCGAGCCAAATAAATATCATAATTCACCGTTGAATTCCTATTATACCATATAATACATGCCACTCCACAACAATACTAACGCCATGTAATGTCACAAAACCTTCTCAAGCCGAAAAGGACGTCCACAAAATATATCTCATTTCTGACACACTGAATACCCATATCAGGGGAAAGGGACCCGCCGCATCATCCTGCGAGCTACCACAAGCCTCCCTAATTGATGTCCAGAACGACGAATTGTTCGATGAATGAAGCCAATATACCATCACCCCTCCCATACAACAGCCGACGCAACGCAACCATGACAGCCTTGTTTCACATCTTTTTGTGAATTGTGATTTCAAGACTAACCCTCCCTCTCATCCTTACATCACTTCTTAATAAAGCAATTGTCATAATATACTCCACTCTAAATGTACATCTTTTGTTGATAATCTTCAAGGCTCTAAATGTCGATTCGATCACCATTTCGGTATCGATCAAAACAACATTTCGGTGGAATTTTCGACCGGAATTTCGGTCATTTCGGTCATTTTTGTACTAGGACCCCCATATTTCAGTCATTTTGGTCGAATTTTGATTTCGACTGGATATCGATATTCGACAGAAATTCGACCGAATTTCGCTGAAATTTGAGGCCATGATAATCTTCCGGACATATGTCACATTATACAACCCACATTCCCAAAACTCCACTTCTTTAGAAATATCTTTATGGATCTAAATAAGTCGGACTTTTGTTTTCTTGGTTATTTAACAATTCTGTCCAGATTTTATGGACTATTCAGGCATTTATTAGAATGAAAGCAAGCAAAAAATGGTAAATTATATGTTTAGATATTCATTTAAAAATATGATGAAGTTACTGTTTTGGAGCAGGTGAGCTTTAATGGGATAAGATGAAACGATGTATATCTGGAATCTCTAACCAAAATAATTCAAAAGAAAACTGACAATTTTATACATATATATATTGCAAAACTATTGATATGCAATGTCTGGATCCGTTTGACAACTGCATCTTTTTAACACAAGTTTAAGTTATACGGTTAAAATAAAATATATCTAGATATTCATAATGATCACAACCTACTACAGTTTTGGATGGATATTGTTTGGCAAAATAATCTACTGAATTAACCCACGTCTTAGTGAGTTTCGGGGTCTTGAATTTTGAAATTTATCATAAGCAGTCTGGTGAAAAGACAAAAAAATATTATGGGGCATTAATATTCATTACCAATTTACCATATATGGGAGTCAAAACTCATATTTTCTATGTTATAATTTCCTCTTTCAAAAGCATACTAGCCCATTTATAAAGAGTTGGGTGATGATTACAAAATAAATAAAAATCAAAGGAATCCTAAACAAATCCAAATTATTGACACCTAAAATAACATTTCTGAACATAAGTTATAACTAACTTATCCGGTCCCATTTTTAAAAACATGATTCCTGATCTAGAGGCTACTAAATACTAATCGATGTCTAAATAACAACTGATACAAAAAATAATAAAGAAAATAAATGTTAACTCGATTAAGAAAAACCATAACAACCATGTGGTATTTTATCTTCTATCAGATTCATAAATCAATAGCCATAACCCCAATTTTCCCAAAATAGTACCTACAAGTCTGTTTCTGGTGATTCCAAGCACAAGACTGGATAGTATCATAAATATGGGGGGTGTAAAAGAGGAAAACATAAAGCATGAACAAATTATGAGATAAATAAACCCTTTACCAGGTGGGAACGACAAAGATCCTCAAGGGTCGCGTCAAGATCGGGAACATCACTACCAAAAGGCTCCATTGGATCTTGATAGGGAGCATTGTGTCCTTGCTACAAAATATCAAAGCAACCTAAAAATCGTGTACTATATAAAATCTTCTAGCAACCCCCCATTGCCATTTGTCATCACGTGCTGAACATGCATATAGTACATAAGAAGATGCTAACCTGTTCATAATCATATGGTGCTTCGTTATCCACATCCAAGGTACCTTCAGGTATACCAAAGTCAGATGATCCAAAATCTGGACTGTCGCCGTCACATTCATTATCCTCGTTGTCAACTGCACCCTCGTTACGAACAAAATCTCCACGTTCTTCAATATAAAGTGATTGCCTTAACTGCAAGACACGCTAGTCAACCCAACTATAAAAGACTAAAAAATTATTTAAACTGCTAGATCTATATATGTTGGGAAAAGTGAATGAGATATTTATTCCATGAACCCTAGGCTCTCTTATATAGGAGAGGAGTCTATGGGTAAATTACATAAAGCATACTAAGAGGAAAACAAAATAAAGAAAGGTACAGATACTACTGTTAATGTATGCGTTAACAATATACAATTTCATGTCATGTATAACCATGTGTCTGCCAATAATAACAGGCATAATTAAAAAAAGTATCTGCACTTGAAGAAAAGAAATCTCTGCAATCATATATACTGCAGTCATTAAATATGATTTAAGAAACAATCATTCCCAGTAAATTGCTAACTGAATGCCCCTCTCAATACCAGCTAAAATGTGTTGTAAAATTGTGTTCTTCTAGTTAGCTTTCACCCTTGTTTAAATGCATGTTAGAAGCTAGATTCATAATACCTTCTCAAACAATGGAGGTGATTGAGATGTTTTAGCCTTTCTGTGTGCTTTGCAACCCAACTCTAATGCTACCGCAAATTCTGGATTTATGATGCCATCCAATTTTGCGATAGGAAACTCGGATTCTATCATTGATCTCTTGGTGGGACAAGAGAATTTTCTTCTGAAAGTTGTAACTGTTCAGACGAAAAACCTAAAATGTTCAATGATTTGTATTTCAAAAAATATAGATAGGTAATAAAGATATACAACCAGCAAGTAACCTTTTTTGAATGGCTTTACTTTCAGACATCCGGGTTCATGAGGATTCAGAGGCTTCCATGGGTCATCCTCATCAGAACTATTGCCAGAATCAAAAGATCCAAGACTCGGGTCCCCTCCAATATCAGGAGAATGATGTTCAACTTCCGGTTCATTCCATTCATATCCATGACCAGTGTTGTAATCTAGATTAACCTCTAGAGTTTCGTTTATATATCCTTGTTTTTTGCCAATGCTGGCTTTATGACGGCTCCCCCCTGATCGACCAGCTGGGGAAGAAAATATATTGCGCAACTTTGACCTAACAGAGCCACCTCTATGTGATACATTGTGGTCCATGCCAATTTCCAATGTTGCCTTCATGAAATCGTTAACAGCTCCAGCATCATTCGGGTCCAATAGAAGAAAATCTCCATAGAAATTACATGTGGATAGCTGGAAATATAGACAGTGGAGAAAGCTCAGTAGCATGAAAAAGGGAAAACAGGACCACGTTACAAGGAATGATGTCAATTTAGAAGAATTACGCTGTAGCACAAAATAATCCTACCAAATATGATTCCAATTCCCCAGATTCACCACTGTTGTCTAAACAATCAGCCTCCTGTACAACCAAGTTTGCAGGAGCCTTCACATGACTTTTGAATACATCAGCCCAGTTATGGGCGGTATCTAAGCTATTCTTTGTATCCTCTGCAGGTGCAGTTAAAGCTCAGTCGGCAGTTTATAATGTTACTTGACCCAGGAAATTACAAAAAGGCACATCACCTGTTTACCTGGAATGTCATCCAAACCAAGAAAAGTTTCATTCTCTTCACCAACCCTCGAACTATGCTCAGTAGCTTCACTTCTATCATGCTGATTAGAAGAACCTTCTGGATTTTCTTGCCTGTAAAAGTTCAACCATTTCTATGTAAATCCCAGTCACAGATCATTCTATAAATTCTCAAATGCTCCACAGAGTGGTGGACTTGGAAAATTTTATGCTCGGAAAACAGAAATAGAGATCAGGACAATTTCATAAGCCCCTGCAATTCCAGTATCATGACTACCAAAACTATATGCTTACCTCAATAAAAAATTGAGGGGAGGAAGTTGGGATCACCTTACACGAAATATTATAGCCAATAACAAGAATTAATTTTAAGGGCAAAATCCAAAATTACAACCTTTAGTTGTATCATCTTCAATAACTCCACCAAATACTTCCATCTCCGATTACTCCAAAAAGAATGCATGCTTTTGGAAGCTAAAAAGTTCTCACAATAACCAACATTCAAAACCACCGTCATCCTCCTTTCTCATGCACTAATGACAAGAGAAACTTGAGGAATCTAACCATGTAGTTCCGCAAAAAATCCAGATGCAACAAGTAACCAAAAGATATTCTATTTAGTATGACTTTGTGGAGCCAGTACAGCAATAGAATCCAAATAAAAACCACGCTAGCCTTGAAACAAAATTTAGTCACTGTCCAGTAGGTTGTCTCGACTTCACTAATGTGTGTGAACTCCTTAGATACATGCAACATCACTACTTTCCTTATTATCCTACGTTCAGA
Source organism: Ottelia alismoides (assembly GCA_037367405.1). Lineage (NCBI taxonomy): Eukaryota > Viridiplantae > Streptophyta > Magnoliopsida > Alismatales > Hydrocharitaceae > Ottelia > Ottelia alismoides. Next base: position 1,192,119 of record JAZKJV010001342.1, on the reverse strand, counting down.
CTTTCAACTACATAATTCTGCGAGCAAAAAAGCTACAAGGAGAGGAAGCGGAAAGCTTCACTGATTAAAAGAACCTTCTGGATATTTTTGGCTGTAAAAGTTCAACCACTTCTATGTAAGTCCCAATCACAGATCATTCTACAGATTGTCAACTGCTCCACAGAGTGGTGGACTTGGAAAATGTTATGCTCGGCAAACAGAAACAGAGATCTGGACAATTTCATAAGCCACTGCAATTGCAGCAATTCCAGTATTATGACTACCAAAATTATATGCTTACCTCAATAAGAAATGGAGGGGAGGAAGTTAGGATCCCCTTAATGAAATATTAGAGGCAATAACATGAATTAATTCTAAGGGCAAAATCCAAAATTACAACCTTTAGTTGTATCATCTTCAATAACTCCACCAAATACTTCCATCCCCGATTACTCCAAAAATAATGCATGCTTTTGGAAGCTAAAAAGTTCTCATAACAACCACCATTCGCAACCACCGTCATCCTCCGTTCTCATACGCTAATGGCAAGAGAAACTTGAGGAATCTAACTAGGTAGTTCCGTGAAACATCCTGATGCAACAAATAACCAAAAGATATTCTATTTAAAATGACTTTGTGGAGCTAGTACAACAATAGAATCCAAATAAAAACCACGCTAGCCTTGAAACAAAGTCCCTATCCAGTAGGTTGTCTCGACTTCACTAATGTGTGTGAATTCCTTAGTTACATGCAACATCACTGCTTTCCTTATTATCCTGCGTTCAGCCTTTTAACTACATAATTCTTCGTGCAAAAAAGCTACAAGGAGAGGAAGAGGAAAGCTTTTTCGATTCCTACCTCTTCTGCGAAATGAACTCCAACATATGCAGCACCAGCGTATAAAGATACTCCACCTTCCGGCTATACACCTGCACGGATCCCTGGAGCAGCAGCGCAGCTGCACAATACAAACAACAGCCACGCTTAAGCCTCGAAGCAGCTCCAAAGCAAGAAAGTGCGGAACTTTCTGGGCACCGGACCTTCCGCGAAGTTCACGGAGTTGGTCTCGTCGGCGGTGAGCTCCCCGGAGCAGATCTTGAGGAGGTAATCCTCGAGGTTCTTCGCCAGATCCACCTCCCAGTTGGACACCGGATCGCGATTCGGCTGCGGGAAGTAGAACGTGGAGCTCCGGCCGGAGGCCGGTGGGTCTTCGCACCCGCCGACCTCGGCGGGGGGGTCGTCGGGAGATCGGTCGCGGGTGGTTTTCGCTACTCGGCGCCCATCTCGGAACCCTAGAGATTCAGGGAAGATGAAGAAGGGGAATCGAAGCTAGGGTTTTGGGCGGGGCTGGAGATGGGGGGAGAAGGGGACGGGGCGGGAGGGGTTTGGATTATCTCCTTTTTCGAACTCCCGCTCGAACGAGATTGACATTTGCTTAAGTTTCTGTGTTTTTTAACTGTGGGTTTTTCTACTGCTGTTTCTTCTTTTATTTTAGCTGCTCACGCCTTATCTTCCGACCAGGAATTATAGTCGATATATCCAACGACTGCAGGAAGGATTCGAAGGTGGATGTTCTTTTCTGGTATTTATTTAGTTTAGTTTATCGTGCACGCAGCAGTTGTATTAAATTATTAATGAATATCCATGTAATAAATATATCCATATGTTTTTTGAGGGAAAAAACGGTGTCGAACCGTAAAGGTGGACACCCAAAAAACTTTTATTCACATGATTATTACAAAAAGTTATAGTGACCAAGACCCACTTAGGAGTCTGGAATGTGCAATTACATTTTCGATATAAAATCTCTCTCCTCGAAAAATAGTTCCATTCCTTGCCAACCAAATAGCCCATAGGATAGATGCTGTGTGTTGTTTCTCCGCTATTGTGCTAGATCCGGATGAGTCAATTGATGCCCAGAAGTCTCTAACCCCCGAGGAAGCAATAGAAGATAAGTTGGCCTCTGACCAAATCTGTCTCGAGGAAGAACAAAGGAAAAATAGATGGTCAGCATCTCCATTTCGTCATCATCTCGAAATGATCGGCACCCATGGTTGGCACCCAATCTCAAAAAACTCAAGTTGTTCACTTGTATTAAAATCCATGGTTGGCACCCAATCTCAAAAAACTCAAGTTAGCACAAGTTCTTGACCTTCATGATCGCACAAATCTTCCTTAACATCCAGCTTTATTCCACGATCAAAGACTCGTGCAGCTCTCAATTTCGATTTCATTTCGAGATGATGAAGAAACGAAATAATTTCAAAATTTCGTCGAATTTTCGACGAAATTTCGTCAATTTCGACCAAAATCGACATAGATTTGTGAAGGAATGATGTATATCAAGATTTCAATTTCGGTTTCGGTAGAGTTGCTGAAAGTGAAATTTCGACTAAATTTCGTTGAAATTTCACAAAATTTGGAACCCTGATTGCAACTGGACCTCATCAATGCATTTGTTATTTGTAATTCTCGTTGAAGTTTTGGGAGATACAGGTAGATATGGATAGGTGTGTGTGTGTCCGTGCAATTATGTCCATTTTTAAGTGAATATGCATATGTATTCGTTATTTTGACGGATATAGATAGGTTATATTTTTAGTTGATATGACAACGAATATCGTTTTTCTCTATGTTGAGGATATGGATACGAATATGATTTTTCTCATGGGAATAGATATGGATATTCTTTTTTCCTGATGAATGATTCATCTACTTAACAATAAGATATTGTCCTTGATTCATAAGCAATAGATCCACATGAAATGATTCAACAATAAGAAATTATTTTCCCGCATCAAGTATGGTGGCAATAAATGATTAAATCATAAAATCAACTCCAGCAATAAAAATGGACTGACGGTATATTACTAGCACTAATTACTCCAAGAGATAAAATCAAATGAAAAAAAGGAAAATAATGACTTGAGATTTGCATATATTTATTGTAGATAGTGTACAATCTTCTCACATTTTTTTATAATTCCACGTTAAGTCCAAGTGATATGAGATAAACTCCATGATGTTCGCAATACTGATCTTAATAAATGAAGAATGATAAAAAAAGTACTAACATTTAATATTTCAAATAAATCCACACGTTATTTTAACAGGAAACGAACTTAAGATAAATTTCTCCCGTTACATGTACTCCTGTAAATTTTGCATTCATGTACATAAAACAAGAACAAATTAAAAGAAATCAGTGTTCATATGTGAAATTTAGGGTTTTTGACCTAATTATATATTGTAAAATTGTCATTACAAGTAGATAGGTCATCAGTGACGACATTTAGTAATGACAATAGAATCGTTTCCCATGGATATATTTTGGCCCATCGATAACATTGGACAATATATGTTTTTTAGCGATCGACGTTAAAGAGGAATTGAACAATCGTCGCGAAAGTGTTGAATAATAACCGTGTATGTGAGATACCATCATGAACGAAGATCGATTTTTATTATTTTCCTAACTGTCCTAAAGAAAATACCTCAACTTTCCTTTTGTCTGCGCCTCCCTCCTAAATTTCTATATTCAATGCACCTTACTCCCACTTTACTTATGATAGAGCCATGAGTTTCCACTCTACCTCTGATGTAAATCTAGTTGTAGTAGAGGTGTTGTGATGTTTTTTTTTGTGATTTCAATCAAAATCCAACTTTAAATTGAATATTAGAAAATGTCTACATATTCTCTAAATTTCGTTTCGACCCGAGCCCATTTGCTATTTTATCTTAATAGTCAAAATATCCAATCAAGATCTAAGCAACTTAAATTCTATTTAAAAAAAGATCCGATCTTTAAATTATTATGATAAAATAGTGAGCACGAATTTAGGCCAAAATTGGTTGATACATAGATCATTGATTTAAAATTCAATCTATACGGCTAAATTTTGAGATTGAAGTCACAATAAATAAATAAATAAATATTACAGCATCTCAGTTGTAACCAGAGTTACAGCAGAGTATCCTCTTTCCCAATCTACGCCCTTCCCCTTCCTCCCTACAACCTGCTCCCTTTCATCTCCCAATCTACGCCCTTCCCCTTCCTCCCTACAACCTGCTCCCTTTCATCCATTTCATGCATGCACTCTCATCCACGCATACGTCCTGCCAGTCGACGTTCTTTGGGTGTGCAGCTATCCTTCAATCCCCTCCATCGCCGACCTTCTCCACAACACGCCAATCTCCACTCCATTTGCGAAGATGGATAGTTATATATGGCCAATAGTATCGAAACCTTCTCCGATGAGGTTACTTTTTATCCTATCTCTCTCTTTACTTTTCGGTGTTGATGGCCTTTTTGTCGTGATTTTTATTCTTAGGCCTTGTTCGTTTGGGGTATAAGGAGGAATGGAATTAAGGGGAATAAGCCCCCAACATGCTTCCCCGTGGTACGACTATTCCCATTATTTCATCTTATTTCACTCTTATTCCTATCTTTATCCCATCTTACCTACCTTTATTTCACCTTATTCTCCTTATTCTTATCCTCCAGCTGAACGGAGAATAGACCCTTATTCCCTTTATTTCCCATCCTTATTCATGCTTATTCTCCTACCGAACGGGCCCTTAAGATACAAGGTGTTTACAGCAAGTGACATCAAATCAAACCATAGCTCAGCCTCGTCTTATGTGAATGTGCTGGAGAATTGTGACAGTGCCTTCTAGTACACAGTTCTAAGTATTTTGATGCATCTGCCAAGTATCCGGTTCCTCGGGGCCTTTCAATTCTAGAAATGTCGAAGGGTGGATGCTTCTCACGAGAGGGTCTAGGAGTCCTTCAAGTGAATGAGCTTAAGGTTGAGCATTGGGTCGGACTAGTCTGATCTGACCTGCAGCTCGGCCCGAACCCGTTTAAATTTGGACTGGACTCGGGCCCAAAAAAAAAGAACATGTTTTTAAAACAGGCCGGGTTCGAGCTAAGTAGAGTCTGGTCCGGAACCTGATCTCAAACTTATATAATATAATATAATATACTACTTTAATCTTAATCCCTCACAGTTCACCCAACCCAATCCCCCTCAAACCCTTTTCCACTCTCCAACAATACTACAATGCACCATCATTTTCAAGTTTTGCAAAAAAATGTATATGAAAAAATTAAAAGTTTTTGAAGAGAAAAAAATCAAACATTTCAGAATTTTTTTATCAAAATACTATAGGGATGTCAATTTATTAGATTTAACATAAATTTTAAAAAATAAGAAGTTTTTTAAAAAGACATTTCCATATCACCCGTCGAATTAAGCATTTTCAAAAAAATCGAAAGTTCTTAAAAAGGAAAAAGTTACTGAGTCGGTCGGTCCTAACCTGTTTAACTTCGGACCGAGTTCGGGATGACCCGGCTAGATTTTTTCGGACCACAACCCGACCCGAAATCCGAAAAAATAAATGGACTTGAGTTCGGGTTGATGTCCAATCCTGCCCAATAATCAACCCTAAAGGAGCCTCTATTCCGTAGCGGCATCACCTCTAACATTGTTGTATACCATGTACCAAATTTACCCCATGATCATATAGACATTGACATATGTTTAAATTTATGTTATTCTTTTGTATTCGCATTGACGTGACACTATCATGTACTTGGGACATGTTCATATAGACATTGACATTTCAAAATTTTTTTATCATATAGACATTGACATTTCAAAATTTTTTTATCAAAATACTATAGGGATGTCAAAATTATTAGATTTAACATAAATTTAAAAAAATAAGAAGTTTTTTAAAAAGACATTTCCATATCATCCGTTGAATTAAGCATTTTCAAAAAAAAATCAAAAGTTCTTAAAAAGAAAAAAGTTACTGAGTCGGTCGGTCCGAACCTGTTGCGCCAGCTCCTCGCTGGGATACCGAATCCCAATAATCTCGATACTCAGCAACCTATCTCGCACGCTTCAAAATAACATGTGCAGTATGCAACATGAGAATAAGCAAAAGAAGAATGACATGTGATGTAAAAAAATACAATGCTACATTTATTCTATTATCGTCTCCCAAAATACAATTATGGAGTCCACGTCTACATGTACATATAGCTACATGTGGTCTTCTTTATACGTCCACAAAATATAAATGTACTTCAATAGTGTATTTCAAAGTACAAGCAAGATGGAATTGCCCTCGCTGCGGCTACTCTGGATTGGATGGAAGATAACACATGTACTACTATTCGCAACCGCCTTGGAATTGCCCTCGCTGCGGCTATATGGGAAATTTGGAAGGAACGGAATAGCAGATGGGCTTCTGGATATTTGCAAATAGTGTATTTCAAAGTGCAGCCTTGCGGATACTCTGGATTTGATTAAAGATAACACATGTACTACTATTCGCAACCGCCTTGGAATTGCCCTCGCTGCGGCTATATGGGAAATTTGGAAGGAACGGAATAGCAGATGGGCTTCTGGACGGCTCTCCCCCATCTCCACCATCGTCAGCACCGTCATATTGAATACAAATATACTTGCAAGCTAACAGCATTTCCAGGTTTTTGTTCCCCGTAAGATGCGCAAATTTGTTTCAAAATTCTCACACTCGTACCAAACTCCTGTAACTAAGGACTCATCATCTTTTTTTGTTGTCCGATTTTTGGTTTTTAATGATATACAGAAAACTTTCAAATAAAAAAAAAAGTACAAGCAAGAGAAAGTAAACAGAACGAAAAGAAAACTGTCAGTCTGTCACACGTCCTTTCTGGTCCAAGAATGGTAGCAAACTCCAAGTCAAACACGGTAACTATTGTTGAGATTGCTCTTTGAACGCACGTTGAGTCGACGCAAATGGGTAAAAATGGGTAACGTTATGAATAATTACCAGCCACAATACATTAATGAAAAGGTTGAAAAAGAATGTACAAGTATGATAACGAGATACGCGTGCACTCTCTACGACGCAGACCTCCACAAGGCATACTTCATCTCCCAACGATTTTCACATCCGACGGGTGAATTCAACCCTTTACATTTTAATCGAATGTGGAAAATCATCACGAACGACCTGTATCCACTACCTTTTGATGAAGGTCCTCAATGGCGTGGGATGCAAGCACAACATTGTAAATCCATCAACCCATGTACGGAATCAACAGGTAAGAGTCCATGACCTATCACTATTTTCCTCATATCTAGGTAACTGATCTCGATACCATATTATCGATGCAAAGTCATCAGCTATCTTTGTTTTCTTCATATACAAGAAACTGATTACTAAACTTCTCTTTCAATGGACACATCCCAAACTCCCTTGTAATGCTAACACTCAAAACACTAATAAGTGTTGATAAACACTAATCACCATATAAGTACGTGCTTTTATATACAGAAGTAAATTTAGACTACCACTCACACAACGTGGCATCAAAAATCGTCGAGTAGACACCGGGATGTTAGATTGGGCACTGATTGCCACATGTCAATGATGAAGGCAGAAATTCGTCTCTTTAATTTGGCATTTTTAACTTCGTAGTATAGGAGACAATTTCATATTTCATGCAGAACACCACATATTTGAATATGCAGAATATTTATAACTTGACAAGTCTACCAAGATCGAATGCAGAGACACGAGCAGATGATTGGATGGTGGTGCAAAGATCGTAGGGATGTGACGAAGCTTGGAAGGGGTTTGAATTGATGTGAAGTGCTGTGATGAAACTCAATCTCATCATCTTAATTTGCAAATATTAACCCCCTATCTTAAATTAGTGTTGCTAAAAATCAGATAAATCATTGTATATATATGAGTCTTGTAATAAATTAAAAATACAAAAAATAACAAAACCAAAAATCGCAGTGTTTCTATACCCTTAAAAACGCTCAAAAAAACCTCTCGCCCTATATTTGACCTCATTTCTATTTTTGGTCAACATAAAACTTATAGATCTCATTAAGATCTACAACTTTCATGTTTTGAGTTTTTTTCAAATTCGGCCACATTTTCTCCACCTTTTTTGAATTTTCTTAAAAAACAACCTGATTGGGCAACTGAAAAACGAGAAGAGCGAGAGCCGCTAAATAGTGGTCTGACAAATCAGACTCACTGTCGCTGATGCGACTACTTAAGCCTCCACGTTCGTCAACAATTAACCCACACAATCAATCAGGTAATCAATAGCAAGGATTAAAATTTATTATACCCTACTAAAAATGTACAGTGGCAAGCAAGTAGGGGTCGAACACACGAAACAAAGGTGCAGAGTATAGACAAAAGTCAAAACCCTAGGTCTAATAGACTACTCAGCCAATCTGTTTTTTTGTGGGTTTTTTATTTTTATATATTTTTTATTTAACTTTTAATTTTCTGATTTTTATATTTTATATTTCTATTTTTCTATTTTATTTTTCAATATTGGAATATACAAGCTATATAGTGAAAGAGATGATAAACTATTTATAAAAATATACAAAAATAGTCCAAAATTCAGAAATGAAATCTTTTTGGTATCTTTATAATTTTTTACTGTTTTTATGATTTTTGGGTAATTTTCAGAATGTTTTTGGTATTTTTAAATAGCAAAATAAAGGAAAACAGGGAATTGGATACTGGCTGGGGGCAAAACGGGAATTAAAAATATCAAACAGCCACCAAAATTTTCCAAACTAATTTTAAAATAAAGATAATAAAAACTGGAACTTACAGAATCTGAGTTTCTATGTTTCTGAGTTTTCTATGATTTTATATATTTTTTTGAAGTTTTTGTGTATTTTCAAATTTTTAAGGTTTTTCTTTTGAGATTTTTAGTGATTTTCGGACTGACACTAAAGTAGACTAAAATACACAATAGGTAATTTTTGTGGAATTTTTAGAGGTATTTTAACATTTTTTTGTATTTTCTAAGCTAGACAGTAGGCAAAAAGCAAGTTTTTGATTTTTAATAAATATGAAAATGCAATAAAATCAAAAACTAAAAATATGGCGTGAAAGTCTAATCACACAGGAGCTTAAGTTTAATTTTTGAGAATTTTTCTATTTAAAATGATACTCCTAATAAATAGATCAAGCTCACAAAAGTTTCAGTCTGGCAGGGGTACAAGTGCAAATAATAAAACGTCTAGGGGCTCAAGTGCAAATTTCACCAAAATCCACGCACAGAACACGTGACCTATCATTCACAGGGCATATTTGTAAATATTTAAAACTGACAGGGTAAACATGCAATTATCCCAGAAACATATTTAAATAACTACGCACAGGGGTATAACTGCGAACACCTGAAAGTTTAGGACCAAAAATGCAAAATGCCCAAAAGGCACGCGCCCAAGTCACGTGAGGTGACGTGGCGCGGACTAAAGTGCAAATAAAGCAAGTTCGGGGGCCTAAGTGCAATTATTACAAAAACTTTTAAACTGCATACGAAAGTTTTAGGGCTAAAACGTAAATACAAAATCGCGTGGGTTTAAGATGCAAAATACCCACGGTGTTAATCGTGCGGCCGAGGAGGCTCACTCGTCCACGTGGCGTGTGCTGGTGGCTTGATGACGGTTCGCGTGGACGTCCCAGATCAGATGCGCGGTGAGATCTGACGGTTGCAGGCACTTGAGGATCTGACAGTTGCTGTATGCTTGGAGGGGGCTGCTGATCCAACGACAGAAAGAGGGTCATGAAGAACACCTCCCCCGACGAGCTTTGGCTGGCGATTGTGGCCGACACACGGCCTCTCCGACCCTAGGATCAAGGGCAAAACGATCCTGGGGCCTCTCCGCGTCTGAAGGTGGTCTCCGGCGAGGCTGAGACGGCATGAGGTGCTCTGACGGCGGAGGCGACCTGGGGGGCTGCTCCTGGGGATTTCGAGGCTCGATGGAGCCTCCTCCTTAGCTCCGACCTGCAAGGTTAGTCACGCAAAATCCAGGTGATGCTACGGGTGGGATTTGATGAGGCGATGGAGGCGGAAGGTGGCTCGGGCGACGAGCTCCGACGAGCGGCGGAGAGGGGAACTCGGTGGCTCGATCTGGGAGAGATCGAGGTGGATGGAGGGGTGGAGCGGAGCAACGGAGTGAAGGGGAGGAAGATGGAGGTGACAGGTGATCGGATGGATGCGTGGAGCGACCGGAAACGATGGGCGGAGCGCAGCTCCGTCATGGGCTTCGATCGATGATTCACGGCGATTGATGCGAAGGCAATCAAAACTGCTACTAGGAGAGTCTAAACTAAGCTAAAGCTACAAGAAAATGGAAAGAGAAGGGGGTGAGACTCACCAGAGACGTCGGGATGGAGGTCGCGGCGGGGCTCCGGCGAGGGCTTGGATCTCTTCGATTCAACACCAAATGATGTGAACCCCGGCTCGAATCGACGCCTGCTGTCACCAGGATCACGATGGGCTAGAGGTTTACAGGTAGTTTTGGCGGATAAAAAAAGGGGATGAAGGGTTTGGTTTTGAAGGGTGGCGAGGTGATGGGTTTCGAGGCACGATCACGGGTGCGCCAAGGAGATCTTGGTGGATATGATAGGTCGGCGAGGATCAAGGAGGTACCAGGTACAACTTTTGTGAAGGAAGCAACCCTCCTCGAGCAACACACAATCGGCGAAAAAAATCGAGAAATGAGGGGAAGCGGCGGCTCTGACAAGGTCTACAGGAGGGTAGGACGGCCAGTTGACCTGGGACAACTGGGGCCGTCCCCTGATTGGTCCACGTGGACCAATCAGGAAAAAAACTTGAAAAAATGTTTTAGAAAATGAATTAAAAATAGTAAATGAATTATTTAATTTAGGTTATAAAATAAAAAATGTTTATTATTTTATAAACTATTTTATAGTGATTTTCAATTATTTTTATGAAGTATATTTTTACAAGTTGTCTTTTTAGCCCTATATAGGTATAATACCTATATATTTTATTCTTTTATTTTTATTTCGTGTATTTTAATTTTATTATTTTTATTTAGTATTTTATAAAATCATAAAATATTGTTATACACACAAACATATTTTTTATTTTATTTTTTTGATGTATTTTATATATTTAATAAAATGTAAGTATAAAATGTATAGGTATAAATATAGGTAAGGTATCTATGTATCTTATTTACATGTATTTTTATTTTGTGTTTCTTTTAGGTTTTTGTTCTAATTTTAATATTCATAATTATTATAAGTAATATTTACAAAATTATAAAGTATAAAAATACAAAAATACTGAATAAAGAATAAATTGAATATTTTAATCAGTACAGGTATACTACAAGGGTCCAAAACTCAACTTTCAAACCGTAACTCCGAAAAATACGAAACCACCTCCATTAAATATATTAATTTATGCTATATACAATTAAAAGTGAGTTTGTACATTTCGAGTTTTTATTTGCAAGATACGGGTCTGGGAAGTGTTAGTTTCGGAATCTTATTCAGACCATAACTTTTTATCTGTGTATTATTTTTCAGTGAAATCAATTTTGTATTTTTCTATATAAAAATATCTACAACTTTCATGTACAAAGTTTCTTTATTTGATGCACGCAAAGTGGAACCAAAAATAGGTCCCAAAATGAATAAAGAAGGAATGAAATAGAAGGTATTTTTATTGTATTTTAACCCTTATCTCTCCCTACTTTATTCCTTGTCGACCTATTCATCAAGATGCCTAGGTCTCGGGGTTTCGAGTCATTAAATATTTACAATATTTAATTATTTTTTCTTTTCTTTTCTTTATTCTATAATTTTGGCATTAAAAACAGTATTTTATACACTTTTTACACACATAGGCATGAATGCTAAATTACTCTAAAATGCTATTTTCAGGCATTTGCTAGGGTTTTTGAGGCCAAAATGATAGAATAAAGATGATGAAATGTGGATTCATCAGCAACGTAGCCCTTTCTATTGAGCCACGTGGCCTGCTTCCCCTTCCACCATGCGCCTTCTTTTTCCACCGCTCGATCATCTTTTGGCACCTCAATCCCAGTCGTTTACCTTCGCAAGCATTCTCCACCATCTGATTGCTCTCTATATTGAATCTGGATCGTCCACCCCTGCTTATTTCTCCTCCCGCCACGTGTCGCCTTCCATCGTCGCCCAATCATTCTAAAGTGCCTCAAATCTTCACCGCACATTCCCGCTTTGCTTCCAGTCCTCCGATCAATCTCCAGATGATATTTGAACCGCCCGCTTCCTCCCCCCTCTCCTCATGCCACGTGCTACCCTCATCAGCCATTCGATCTTCTCCAAAACTTTAAGTTCTAGCTGCCAGAATCTGCCTTTGATCTCCATTATCCGATCAAAGTCCATATCGTATCTGAACCATTCGCCTCCGTCTTCTTCCCATTTTGCCATGTGATGCTCTCCTCAACCATCAATTGCATCCTCATCGATCTGATCGGGACCACTCATGTGCTCCCACCTCTCAATCGTTGGATCATAAGATCCAGCGGAGGAGACCTCGTCTCCTTCCTCCAGCCCCACTCTCTCGCCCACGATCTCAAATTCATGTGCCTCACCCCCTTCCCATTTTCTCCACCACTCCAGCCTCTCCCTCGTCTCACTGATCACGCTCAGTCCAAGCCCTATCCTCCTTCTTCCTCGCGGGGCAGGTAGCACCTCTCGCCCCTCTCCCTCGCGCTCCATAGCACGCCTGCAACCCACATAGCCCATCACCCAAACGTCGATCTCCCTCCTTCAAATAAGCCCTCACCGGCCACCTTCGACCTTGTCCATCTTTACGTGGGACACGACCTAGCATCTCTCTACCTCCCCGTGACAAGAGGAGGTCCGATCAACGATGCAATGACCATCGCAGCCCCGGTGAGACCCATGGCCATTGCAGGCCAGGATCTCGGCTCTACAACACCGATAAGATGCTCCAACCGGCCGATGGGGTTAAACGACGACCCGAGAGCTCAAGACCATGCCTAATGTTCGCCATAGCTACAGGTAGTTCTCTCGATCTCTCTTTGCTTTTTATTTAAATTTCACCTATTTAATTAGGCTTCAGCTCGCACGTTCTCCCTCCATTGGTCATCACTTTAGCTTCACCACACTTCCATCGTCTACACGTTGTTGATACCTTTTTACGCTGTTTAATAAATTGATTTTATCACGTCTTTGCTATCCCACGAAAACCATAATCAAACAAATAAAGTTACAAACCACAAGCATAATAAAAATACACAAGATGCATAGTGCAAGTAGAGGTTCGTATCCGCATGGACTAAGCAAACTTGTAATTTTTATTCTTCTTTCAAACTTGATGCAGATTTTAGATAGGGATGAAAACGGATACGGATATATCCTAATATCCGCTTACCGTATTCGAAAAATTATCGAAGACGGATATCTGGATTCGGATATTGATTCGAATACGAATCGAATACGGATATGAATTCTAAATTTTTTCGGATATGGATACGGATATGGTCATGTCATAAAAACTGGGATCCGGACATCCGAATACAACATTTATACCTTAACATATTACCTAATTTAATGTTAAAAACTCTATGGGCCTTAAGTGTAAATACACTCCCTGACCTCTCCTCTTCTTTCTTAGTCGTGTAACCCTAGTTGTTCACAATTTCCCATTGGTTGCTTGGCACGAAAATGAAATGGTAGCATCTTCAATCCCCAGTTGTGGTGTCACCCTGATTCCCCATCCTCCTCAATGCTCTGCTTCGGCCCTCGTCAGCTCATCACCACTTCCTCGATGGGGTCACGACGTCGTGCACCAACAACAGGCGACATCAACCTCCCTTTCCAACCGGGACCCTCCTCAAGTTCTCCTGTTTTATTTTGGGTAAGATTATTTGATAAGCTCGGTTGCACAGTTGGTAACTTGGTTTTTTTCTTTGTGTGCAACTTATTTTGGAACGAACATACATCTCTCTTGACGAAATATGTACCTAGCCCAACGGGAGGGTCTTCCCGAATCCTCCTGTTGCTCCGATGTCCCAAGAATGGAGATAAGTATATATACGAGTGTGCAAGGGTAGAGAGAATGGAGAAGAGGGGTATTTGGCAGAGTAGTTCGCGAGAAGTATAGATAGATGTATGGGAAAAAGATGGGTGGGCCTCCATGGAGCACAAACAATCCACATAGACGATAAAGGAAATGAGGGATGTGAATCTCTCTCTTTCCAGGGACTTCAAAATGATCCTGAATTTGACCTTGATCTGTCTACATAATTTTTAATGCAGTGTCCTTAGTTTGGATTTGCCTACATAATTTTTCATGCGGTGTCTTTAGTTTTCATTGGAAAGGAAATCTCCAAACAAGGCATATTAAGATGTAAACCAAAGGATCTGAAGATCTGTATGATCTGTATTTGAATACGATATTATTTAGATCCATATTCGATTGCATTCTTTATGCGGTTCGTTTTTGGATTCGCTCTTTATTCGATTCGTATCCGGATCCGTTCAATATCCGATCCGTATTCGGATTCGATACATATCCGATTCGAATTCGTATTCGTATTTTTAAGGATATGCTTTCCTTGATGCATATCCGAGTCATATCCGTATCCGTATTCGATAGAGATGAAGCGAATATGGATATGGAAATAGGCATATCCAACCCGTGTCCGATCCATTTTCATCCCTAATTATAGATCTTTGCGACAAAAGACAGACGATGAAAAATTGCGATCTACGGAGAAAGTATTTCCAAGAGCTTAGATTGACTAAATATGGATGCGAGTGCAACTAAGTTAAGGAATGAGGTTTAACTCGCAACTTAGTAAGGATGAATAGGATTACTTGCAACATTTCAAGATGTAATAAAATATTTAAGAGTTGTAATGCATATCAGAAACAAACTATAGTAAATAAAAGACATTACCAAACAAGTTTTCCCATCTTAAACAAGAGCAACTAATATAACAAAATATATGAGAGATAAAAATAAGAAAGGAAATGCTTCTCTATCCAGATAACGATGGCGACGACGACTATCACGGATGCGCGAGCTGCTATATGGTGAGAGGAACAAAAAAAACGTCGTCGCACGAGTGACGGGATGTTGCTAGTCGCTAGAAGATAACACGCTAGAGTTGGTCACGCGTATGCCGGTTGTGTGCGTGGGCTGAATGCAGAGAAGCCACTGGCCGTCGCGGGCTGCATTGAAGGAGGGGTGTGGGCTGGTCGCGGCGAGGAAGAGGAGGCTGCGAGCGAGGTGGAGAAGAAGGTCCACACACGAACTGGAGCGGGTGGCGACCTCAGCCTGGTCGCGGCTGGAGCAAGAGAAGGAGATCACGTTTGCATGGAGTCGGGAAGGAGGGCTGCCTTCCTTCCTGCGTAGACAACAAATGAAAATAGATAGAGAGAGAGAGAGAGAGAGAGAGAGAGAGAACGTCGGGTGTAAGGGCCCTCTCGTTCATGCTTGAGCATCCTTTTATAGATGAGGGTTGTTTGCAAATAAAGGGAAACACCCCATGCACATAAAGACAAAGTATCATCATTCATGCATAAGGAATTAATTCTTTGCATGGGACATGTGCGGCTACTTTCTATGGGAAAGAGCATGAGGGCTCTATGCAAGGGAATAAAGAATGGGGTTTTTACACTAACTTCTCTCCCCTTTTCTTTCCAACAAAATGTGAGAGTTATTTGTATAGCCAAATCAATGTGTTAGATATTAAGTGATTCTCTCTCCGTCTCTTTTGTATCAATATAATTTTAATGATTTTGAATTTAAGTTATATTTTTATACTGAACACAGGTAATTATCAATCTCAGTGCTGGAAGTAGTTCATAGATTTATATAAATAGAGATCATTGAAATTTATGTTGAGATATGTAAGCATGAATTTTATACTTTGATTAGTCGTCCTTTATATGTATTAAAGTGATTTTCTCTATCGGGTGAATGGAATAAATTAGATGTGGATTATGTGAATTTGGGGTTTTACAAAATAATATTAAGGATGTACTCCATATAATTCAAGTATGTTATAACTGTGTATAATGTAATCATCACACCTCCATACTTAGATCTTGCTAGTCTCGAGCAAGAATAAGATAAGTATCAATGAAGGGCAAGGGAAGCCAAGATAGATTGGGTGATCGTTTGCAGCAGACATACCCACAAAGTCTTGAATTTTTAGATCCTAACCACAAAAATACACAAACTTCAGTAGAGTCGACCCATGGATTAATGATTTGTTCGAATTGTCGGCTTGACTTGAGTTTTGTAGTTTCAACAACCTCTTAGTTCCAACAAAATTAGGCATGGTTTCAGAAAGTCAATCAAGTCAGCTCATCCCCAAGCAACAAGTATTATCTTTAACCTTGAATGGATATAAACAATGTAAGTGTAGATGTAGCTTTCGTGAGTCAAGAAAACGAGCTAACAATACAATCTATTAGGTACCGAATGATTCCCTACACATATAACCTCAATCCTCACCTGAATTCAGGCATGTTCTCTTGTCACCCAAGTATGTCTGCATAAAAAATAGGTCATAATTTATTGAAGAATGGGACTTAATTTTCGGGGTTTTCCGTAGACCGCTTTAGTCCGTTGCTCTCATTCTTTTCCTTTTGCAGAGCATAACACCGGGCCTCTTTGGGTCTCTTTTAAGAAATTAGGTAATATCATTGGACTGCTACCATGGATTTTTTGGTGGATTAGGGTTATTTGGTAGATCTTCTTTCATTGATTTGCTTTGCACATCTTTGTATGATTGGTGGTATTTGGCATTCTTATAGTGATATGCCTTTTTGTGGTGTTTTTGTCTTGGGTTTGGCATCAAAGGTAGTATCGGTTTAATATTAACTTTGGAAGCACTATACTGGCTTATTTGCTGACATACTTAGACTAGAGAGATCATGTTGCCCCTGAGTCAAGTTCCTTCACTGACTATAGACAAGGTTCAGGCATCGAAACAACCAAGAGGATAACTCCTCACCTCAACTATATTGTAATTGTATCTCGTAAAATCAACTCAATCAAGCTAAGTGCAATGTGCAGTTGTTTATTATCCACTGAAGAGTTTAAGAGTGCTACTAGTTCCTCAGGTGATCTAGTTAGATACAGAAGTTCATTCACCAGTAGAGTTAGTGGAACTGAGAGAATAAAGTCCACATGGTCCTGAAGAAAGCTTAAAAAACTCATGCCTAGTGAAATTCTAATGGAATTAAGTGGATTAGGGTCAACTCAGCTTCAGTCTATGATCTATGCAATGAAGAGCTGATTTCTCAAAAGTAGGATAAAAATAGGGAAGGCCATATTTTTTGTGGTTTTCTCTCTCTCTCTCTCTATCTCTTTGGTAAATATCTGCAAATTTTTTGAAAAAATGTAAACACCCCCATGCTTATCAGAAACCATGTCCTCATGGTGAAGACAAGGTGTAATAAGACGACCAAAAGAAGGGGTGAGTGATGTGAACAGTACTTTTTTTCGGTAAAGAGGTGTACCCCCATATTTATCTAATCCAATGCAGTGAAAATAAACATGCGAGAAGTAAGAAGAAAAGATACCTGTGAGGAGAGGCTCAAGAAAATGCATGATTTAATTCCTCAACTCGGCGATGTATACTGCTTATTGTTCCTGTAGAAGGTATATTGCACAAACATGCATGGGACCGGAGGGTTCAACAACAGGGTTTAGTCTTTGACCATTGACTCTGAAAGTGGATATAGTGTTTGGGTCAGAAATTTCTATTGAGCCATTATCGAAGACTTGAGTTACAATGTATGGTCCTTTCCATTTCAGTTTTCCTGGAAATAACTTTAGTTTTGCATCAAATAGCCATACTTTTTGATTTTCTTGGAATGTTTTCCTTGAAATGTTAACATCATGCCATAGCTTGATTTTCTCTTTGTAGAGCAGCTTGTTATCATAGGCCTGCGATCGTAACTCTTCCAATTCAGCCAAATCCAATAATCTTCTTTTTCTAGCCTCATCATAATCCAAATGGCATTTTTTTATCGCCTAGAGTGACATGGTGGATCTCAACGATTAAATGGCATGGTTTTCTATAGACTAGTCGATATGGGCTCATTCCTAAGGGTGTACGAAAGGTTGTACGGTAGGCCTAGAGAGCAGATGGCAAGTGTTGGGACCAGTCATTTCGATCAGAGCGAACAATTTTCTGGAGTATGATTTTGATTTCTCGATTTGACAGCTCAACCATTCCATTTGTCTGTGTGTGATAGGCAGTTGAGACACGGTGTTCGACTCCATTTTTCTTAAGTACGTTCTTAGCTGAGGCATTCAGAAAATGGGTTCCACCATCACTAACGACCATTTTAGGTAATCCAAATCGAGAGAAAAGGTTGGTCAAGAATTTGACAACAGTGGTGCTATCAGCAGCATGAGTGGGAATGGCTTCAACGCAACGGGACACATACTCAACAACGAGAAGGATGTGTTGGTAGCCTTGTGAGATAGTAAAAGGTCTCATGAAGTTCATTCCCCAAGTATCAAAGATTTCGACTATATGAATGGGTTGGAGGGGCATCATGTTGCATCGGGTCATTGTTCCATTGATTTGACAGGCAGGACAAGATTGAGCAAAATGATGGGCATCCTTAAAGAGTGTAGGCCAATAGAAACCACATTGTAAGACCTTAGCATTTGTGCGCTTCCCTGAGTGGTGCCCTCCACACCCAGAAGTGTGACAGTGAGATAGAACCTCATTGACTTCGGATTCAGGGATACATCGTCTCCATATCAAATTAGTATCCTCTTTGAAGAGCAAAGGGTCTTCCCAATGGTAGTATCGGGGTTGGGCTTTAATTTTATCTTTCTTGTGTTTTGGCCACACATCCGAAAATGTGGAAGTGACGATGTAATTGACGATGTCTGCGTACGAAGGGAGTTGAGAGGCAGACATGATACTTTCGTCTGGAAAGTTATCAGAAATTGGGATAGTATTTGTATAGATGGAGGGAGTCTCGAAAGGTGGTCGGCTACGACATTCTTCGCTTCGGCTATATCTCGAATTTCTAAATCAAATTCTTAGAGCAATAATACCCACCTAATGAGTCTAGGCTTAGCATCTGTCTCTGTGAAGAGATATTTTAAAGCAGAGTGGTCTGTGTAGATTATGATGTGGGACCCTAAGATGTAAGATCGGAATTTCTCTAGTGAAAATACCACCGCCAATAGTTCTTTCTCAGTCACAGTGTAGTTCTTTTGGGCATCATCTAGGGTTTTGCTGGCATAGTGGATGACATATGGTTTTCCATCTTTCTTTTGACCCAATACTACTCCAACAACATAATCAGAAGCATCACACATGATTTCGAATTCAAGAGTCCAATCAGGGGCTGTAATATGGGTGCTTCAATGGTGATTTTTCTTAGAAGAGTGAAGGACTCGAATGCTTCCTCAGTGAACGTAAAATCTTGGTCTTTCTCAAATAGCTTTGTGAGTGGACGGGCAATTTTCGAGAAATCCTTGATAAATCGGCAGTAAAAACCAACGTGCCCTAGGAAGGATCAAACTCCTTTTACATTTACAGGTGGGCCTAAGTGAGTCATGGCCTTTATTTTTGATGGATCCACTTCTATCCCCTTCTTTGACACAATATGACCCAACACAATCCCTTGTTTCACCATGATGTGTGATTTCTCCCAGGATAATATCAGGTTTACTTCAATGCATTTCTGTAGGAATCTATACAAAAATCCAAGTATTTCCTCAAAAGAGTCTCTAAAAATAGAAAAATCATCCATAAATACCTCCATAAAATCTCTAATCATATCTGCAAAGATTCCCATCATACACCTTTGAAAAGTTGCCGGGACATTACATAACCCGAAAGGCATCCGTCGAAATGCATAAGTCCCAAAGGACAGGTGAAGGTAGTTTTGTCTTGATCCTCATGTGCTATATCTACTTGGTTATACCCGGAATATCCATCCAAAAACTAGAAAAATTCTTTCCTGGATAGCTTCTCGATGATTTGGTCAATGAATGGCATCGGGAAACGATCTTTTCGGGTCAGCCTTATTGTGTTTCCTTTAATCTACACATACTCTCCAAGATGTGGCTACTCTGGTGGGTATGTCCTCTCCTTTTTCATTTTTGACAATTGTTAATCCAGCTTTCTTGGAGACAACTTGGAGAGGACTAACCCAAGGGCTATCAGCAATAGGATAAATGATACTCGCACTTGCCCATTTATAGATTTCATTCTTTACAACCTCTCGTAGATAGGGATTCAACCGTCTTTGCATGTCTCGAGAGGGTTTACTATCATTTTCCATATATATATATATATGTGATGTGTACAGAATGCTGGGCTTATTCTTTTTAGATCCTTTATCTTCCATTCAATGGCTTGGGAAATCTTTTTCAAAACTTCCATGAGTTGGCTCTCTTGCATATGATTTAGGTTGGCATTGATAATGACTGGTAAAGTATGCACATCATCCAGGAAAGCATACTTCAGATCTTGGGGTAGTGGTTTCAATTCAACAATAGCTATCGGTGGAGTCAGAGATGCAGTATTTCCTGAATCTATCAAAGAAATGTTCTCAAATGGTGGTTCCATCATCGACACGATCATGGCTGAGGTTAATGTGAGTTCAGAGTTTAATGTATCCCAGCCATTATCAAGCTCATCAATTTCTTGTGCGGTGAGAGGGCATGGTGGAGCTTCTAGTGCGAGATTCAGATTGTATATGGCAATTTCACGAGAAGTGTTCTTGTAAGTGGATCTAATAGTGTTCAGACTAACCTCTAAAGGATCTTTGACGAGATGGATGGGAGCAAAGTCATTTTGTAAGTCGAGAACAACACATCTCTCTATCCAACCACAGTCTTTAGTCTCAGAGTCAACAGAATTGGGCATGATAAGATCAATAGGGACGATTTTGCCATTGATTGAGAATTCGACTTTACCCCCTTCATAATCAAAATGTGCTTTAACAGTAGTTAGGAAGGGTCTTCCCAAAATGATGGGTGTTTCACTCAGTGTGTTGGGGGAATCCATATCCATAACAACAATGTCTACATGAAATTTATGTTCTTGTACAGTGACTATAACATCTTCAAGAAGTCCTATTGGTCTTTTCACCGTACGACCAACCACTTGTAAAATCATTGAAATAGGTTTCAGTTTCCCTAAGTCATAGTGCTTTAGGATGGCAGTAGGGAGGAGATTGATTGAAGCGCCTTTACTTATAGGGTGCGCTCGAAGGTCAATTCACCAATCGTGCATTTAACCAAGGGTGCACCTGGATCTTTCTTCTTAGTTGGCGGGAATTGGAAAATGACATTTGATGTGGCTCAGGGAACCACATACTTTTCTTCTTGGTTTTCCTTATTCTTTTCTCTTGATTTCCTTTTTGGTGTGCATTTTTCCTTTAAGAAGCGGGAGAAGGATGGGACTTGTTCGAGGGCTTTTAGGAGCGAGATTTCAATGACAATGTCTGAGAATAGTTTTTCTAGTTCTGAATCGATGGTGGATGATCGAGTTTTTCTTCGGTGAAGAGCTCCGGAAAAGGGGATGGTTATAGTTGGGGAGGAAGGAGGGAGCATGGTTGTCTCAATTAGTTTCTCTTCATCATCAATCTCCCTCTCAATTTCGATTTGATCCTTTGAAGCCAGCGTTCTCGTGAAGGCAGAAGTGGTTTTCCCGTTTATCATAGTGACATCATTAGCAGGGTGGTTTGGACGGGGTGGATTTTGAAATGCACTTGATTCCTAGGTGCTTGCTGTGTATTCACTTGATTTGTCATAGGAGATGTGGAAAATCCTTGATTTTGGTTTTGAAAACCAGGTGGTGAGGTGAAAGATCCAGCAGGTGGTGGAGTTTGAAGTACTCCAGATGAACTAGCCTTGTTGGTGTTGGGATTGGGCAGAGGATGAGGCGACAAGTCTTGAATGTATGATTTGATCTCAGTAAATTACCGGGCATTCTCAGAGTTGGTTTGTTGTTGAACTTCAGTGGTCTGATGTTGTGCTATGACAAGTTATTGTATACCTTGAGCCAAGGCATTAAAATTCACAGTAGTAGTGTGTGGTTAAGTTACTGGTGGTGCTATCAGTTGTCTGGGCTGGGTGTGACTTTGAAAATGATAGTTGTGTTGTCCATTCCACCCATTATTTGATTGTTCTCTCCATCCTGCATTTTGGTTGTTTGAATATGCCCCTCCTTGATTTCTTTGTACCCAATTCACAGTCTCAGGGGTCATGTCATGACTATAAGTGAATGGGGTGTGGTCAATTTCTTGAATGATGGGATTGTTCATAGCCAATTTTCCTATGGCTTGGGTTATAAGGTCCATTTGGTTGGAGAGGATTTCCCATTTATCATGATTTTCTTTGGATAGGTCACTGATAGATCTCTCATGATCGATTATGTTGGCTGATCTCATGTTCTCACTGTATTGTTCAATGGAGGAACTATTCACCGAATTATCAGCCATATTTCCAAATAAAGTTCAGACAAAATGTTCATCACGGCTAATATAGTTTCAATCGCATGAGCCATTAATTGCTTTTTTAAATGACGTATCTATGCCCTCATAAAATATTTGAACTAGCTTTCATTTGGGGATTGCATGATGAGGGTATTTCCTTCGAAGTTCCTTAAGACGCTCCCATGCTTCGTGTATGAGTTCTTTGTTCCTCTGGGTGAATGATGATATGGCTTGTCTCAGGGTGTTTGTTTTTTCTATTGGGAAGTATTTCTTGATGAAGACTTCCCTTAACATATCACAAGAAGTGAGAGGAGTCATGTAATTCCTAAGCTATTGGAGTGCTCTTTCTTTTAGTGAGTATGTGAAGGCCTTCATGTAGATGTATTGCTTATCTACCCCAGGGATGCTCATTGTGTCACAGGCTGAGCGGAAGTCTTGGATGTGAAGAAAGGGATCTTCATTTTCATTTCCATAGTATTTTGGAATTAGGGAGAGGGATGCTAGCTTAATCTCAAAATCTCCTACCTCAGGTGGAATATGAACCCAATGGATTACATCTTCTGCGGCAGGGTTATAATGTGTGTTGATGGGTGGTCCCCTATTCAGAGGAGCTATGACTCGGCGAATGATTGCATTTTCCTCCCTTAGAAGTTGCAGTTGTTGGAGGATGAGGTTCATAAGGTTTGGTCTGTTTTTTTCTCCCACGTCTCATAGGTTAGGTGAATTCTCAGGTTTCCAGTTGAAGGAGATGGGTTGGATTTTCTTTTATAGATCGGGGCATACTCTAATGGTTGTTGCATGGATTTTTCAGAGACCTACGATTTAACATACACAACACAAAACACCAGACAAGTTGTTGATTCACCAACTCACACAAAGATTGCCGCGGGAGCGGTTGTCTTTTCAGTTTTTAATTTATGATTCAACCAATGTTATCAGAGAATTTAAGAGTCCTTAATGAAGCGGTGGATGTGGAAGATTATGAGAAATCGATGTCCTAATCCGGCTGGGGATCTAGGATGCGGTACTCAGATCGAGTATCTGTTCTTCCCACAGGAACATGTGCTCAAGGCGTCGAGGAGTTACAATTTCTCTCTGAAATCCCACGTAGCACCAGGGCTTTTTGTCTCTATCCAAGGGTTGTATGTGCTTGTGATTTTTGTGTCATTCATGTGCATCAATCAAACATTCAGAATTTTGTCTGCTTTCGTTCGGGTCACTGCGGTGACCTTTCAAGTTTATCTTCTTTATTGTGATCAAACACGATTTGGTGATCTTTGGATTACGTTATCAGAGGGAGAAGACCACAGAGATGATGCAAAGAAGAAGTCTTTTTTTTCGTTTTAGTTCGAAGCATAAACAAATACAAAAATTTAAAAGCCTAAGATGCTTAAGAGAAAGAGGAGCTCACAGTGCATGCACTTCTGGCGCTAATCCATTATATTTTGTCCAGCTGATGGTGAGCTTTTCCGAGAAGGGGAGGGGGAGGTTTTTACTTAGAACAAGTTACAAGTTTGCAAAAAAAAATGCATGGATTCTTTTTTTTTCTTTTTCGGAATTCAAGTACCTGAAATAAATAAATTGCACGGATTAGAATATTGAAAACAAGTTGAAAGTGAAGATTTTTTTTCAAATGCTTTCCTAGTCCCCGGCAAAGGCCCCAAAATGTTGATATGTTTTTACGCATTTTAATAAGTTGATTTTATCACGTCGTTGCTATCCCACGAAAACCGTAATCAAACAAATAAAGTTACAACCACAAGCATAATAAAAATAGACAAGATGTATAGTGCAAGTAGAGGTTCGTATCCGCGGGGACTAAGCAAACTTGTAATTTTTGTTCTTCTTTCAAACTTGATGCAAATTTTAGATTCTTTGCGACGAAAGACAGATGATGAAAAATTGTGATCTACGGAGAAAGTATTTTCAAGAGCTTAGATTGACTAAATATGGACATGAGTACAATTAAATGAAGGAATGAGGTTTAACTCGCAACTTAGTAAGGAAGAATTGAGGATTACTTGCAATATTTCAAGATGTAATAAAATATTTAAGAGTTGTAATGCATATAAGAAACAAACTATAGTAAATAAAAGACACTACCAAACAAGTTTTTCCATCTTAAACAAGAGAAACTAATATAACAAAACGCATGAGAGATAAAAATAAGAAAAGAAATGCTTCTCTATCCAGATGACGATGGCGACGACAACTATCACGGATGCACGAGCTGCTATATGGGGAGAGGAACACCGCACAAAAAAAATGTCGTCGCACGAGTGACGGGATGTTGCCGGTCGCTAGAAGATAACACGCTAGAGTTGATCGCGCGTATGCCGGTAGTGTGCATGGGCTCAATGCAGAGAAGCCGTTGGCCATCGCGGGGTGCGCTGGACGAAGGGTGTGGGTTGTAGGTGCTGGTCGCGGCGAGGAAGAGGAGGTTGCGAGCGAGGTGGAGAAGAAGGTCCACACACGGACTGAAGCAGGTGGCGACCTCAGCCTGGTCGCGGCTGGAGCAAGAGAAGGAGATCACGTTTACATAGAGTCGGGGGGGGGGGGGGCTGCCTTCCTTCCTGCGTAGACAACAAATGAAAATCGAGAGAGAGAGAGAGAGAACGTCGGGTGTAAGGGCCCTCTCGTTCATGCCTTGAGCATCCTTTTGTAGATGAAGGTTGTTTGCAAATAAAGGGAAACACCCTATGCACATAAAGACAAAGTATCATCATTCATGCATGAGGAATTAATTCTTTGCATGGGACATGTGCGGCTACTTTCTATGGGAAAGAGATAGAAAATTAAGAGTGTGCACGGGAATTGTATTTCATGGGGAAGGTGTAGTACGTAGGGGCTCTATGCAAGGGAATAAAGAATGGGGTTTTTACACTAACCTCCCTCCCCTTTTCTATCCAACAAAATGTTAGAGTTATTTGTAGAGTCAAATCAATGTGTTGGAAATTAAGTGTTTCTCTCTCCGTCTCTTTTGTATCAATACAATTTTAATGATTTTGAATTTAAGTTATATTTTGATACTGAACACAGATAATTATCAATCTCAGTGCTGGATGTAATTCATAGATTTATATAAATAGAGATCATTGAAATTTTTGTCGAGATATGTAAGCATGAAATTTATACTTTGATTAGCCGTCCTTTATATGTATTAAAATGATTTTCTCTATTGAGTGAAAGGAATAAATTAGATGCGGATTATGTGAATTTGGGGTTTTATAAAATAATAGTAAGGATGTACTCCATATAATTCAAGTATGTTACAACTGTATATAATGTAATCATCACACCCCCATACTTAGATCTTGCTAGTCTCGAGCAAGAATAAGATAAGTATCAATGAAGGGCAAGGAAAATAGCCAAGATAGATTGGGTGAGCATTTGCAGCAGACATACCTACAAAGTCTTGAGTTTTATGATCCTAACAACACAAATACACAATCTACAGTAGAGTCGACCCATGGATTGATGATTTGTTCGAATTGTCGGCTTGACTTGAGTTTTGTAGTTTCAACAACATCTCAGTTACAACAAAATCAGACATGGTTTCAGAAAGTCGATCAAGTAAGCTCATCCCTAAACAACAAGTATTCTCTTTAACCTTGAATGGATATAAACAATGTAAGCGTAGTTGTAGCTTTCGTGAGTCAAGAGAACGTGCTAACAAAACAATCTATTAGGTATTGAATGATTCCCTACACATATAGCCTAAGTCCTCACCTGAATTCAGGCATGTTCTCTTGTCACCCAAGTGTGTCAACATAAAAAATAGGTCATAATTTATTGGAGAATGGGACTTAATTTTCGGGGATTTCCGTAGACCGCTTTGATCCATTGCTCTCATTCTTTTCCTTTTGCAGAGCATAACCCTGGGCCTCTTTTAAGAAATTAGGTAGCATCATTGGACTGCTATCATGGCTTTTTTGGTGGATTAGGGTTATTTGGTAGATCTTATTTCATTGTTTTGCTTTGCACATCTTTGCATGATTGGTGGTATTTGGCATTCTTTTGTATTGTGATATGCCTTTTTGTGGTGTTTTTGTTTTGGGTTTGGCATCAAAGGTAGTATCGGTTTAATATTGACTTTGGAGGCACGATACTGGCTTACTTGCTGACATACTTAGACTAGAGAGATCACGTTGCCCCTGAGTCAAGTTCCTTCACTGACTATAGACAAGGTTCAGGCATCGTCACAACCAAGAGGACAACTCATCACCTCAACTAGATTGTAATTGTATCTTTAAAATCAACTCAATCAAGTTAAGTGCAATGTGCAGTTGTTTAATATCCACTAAAGAGTTTAAGAGTGCTACTAGTTGCTCAGGTGATCTAGTTGGATACAGAAGTTCTTTCACCAGTAGAGTTAGTGGAACTGAGATAATAAAGTCCATATGGACCTGAAGAAAGATTAAAAAACTCATGCCTAGTGAAATTCTAATGGAATTAAGTGGATTAGGGTCAACTCAGCTTCAGTCTATGATCTATGCAATGAAGAGCTGATTTCTCAAAAGTAGGATAAAAATAGGGAAGGCCATATTTTTGGTGGTTCTCTCTCTCTCTTTTTTTGGTAAATATATGCAAATTTTTTGAAAAAAATGTAAACACCCCCATGCTTATCAGAAATCATGTCCTCATGGTGAAGACAAGATGTAATAGGACGACCAAAAGAAGGGATGAGTGATGTGAAAAGTTTTTTTGGTAAAGAGGTGTACCCCCATACATATCTAATGCAATGCAATGAAAATAAACATGCAAAAAGTAAGAAGAAAAGATACATGTGAGGAGAGGCTCAGGAGAATGCATGATTTAACGCCTCAGCTCGGCGATGTGTACTGCTTATTGTTCCTGTAGAAGGTATGTTGCTCAAACATGCATGGGATCGGAGGGTTCAACAATGGGTTTTAGTCTTTGACCATTGACTCAGAAAGTGGCTTTAGTGTTTGGGTCAGAAATTTCTATTGAGCCATTATCGAAGACTTGAGTTACAATGTATGGTCCTTTCCATTTCGATCTCAATTTTCCTGAAAATAACTCCAGTTTTGCGTCAAATAGCCATACTTTTTTATTTTCTTGAATGTTTTCCTTGAAATGTTAGCATCATGCCACAACTTGATTTTCTCTTTGTATAGCAGGTCGTTATCACAGGCCTGTGATCGTAATTTTTCCAATTCAGTCAAATCCAATAATCTTCTTTTTCCAACCTCATCATAATCCAAATGGCATTTCTTTATCGTCCAGAGTGACTTATGGTGGATCTCAACGGGTAAGTGGTATGGTTTTCCATAGACTAGTCGATATGGGCTCATTCCTAAGGGTGTACGAAAGGTTGTACTGTAGGCCTAGAGAGCAGATGACAAGTGTTGGGACCAGTCTTTTCGATCAGAGCGAACAATTTTCTGGAGTATGATTTTGATTTCTCGATTTTACAGCTCAGCCATTCCATTTGTCTGTGTGTGATAGGCAATTGAGACACGGTGTTCGACTTCATTTTTCTTAAGTACATTCTCAACTGAGGCATTCAGAAAATGGGTTCCACCATCACTAATGACCATTTTAGGTAATACAAATCGAGAGAAAAGGTTGGTCAGGAATTTGACAACAGTGGCGTTATCAGCAGCGCGAGTGGGAATGATTTCAACCCAACGGGACACATAGTTAACAACGAGCAGGATGTGTTGATAGCCTTGTGAGATGGTAAAAGGTCCCATGAAGTTTATTCCCCAAGTATCAAAGATTTCGACTATATGTATGGGTTGGAGGGGCATCATGTTGCGTCGGGTCATTGTTCCATTGGTCTGATAGGCAGGACAAGATTGAGAAAAATGGTGGGCATCCTTAAAAAGTGTAGGCCAATAGAAACCACATTGTAAGACCTTAGCGTATGTGCGCTTCCCTGAGTGGTGCCCTCCACACCCAGAAGTGTGGCAGTGAGATAGAACCTCATTGACTTCGGATTCAGGGATACATCGTCTCCATATCACATTAGTATCCTCTTTGAAGAGCAAATGGTCTTCCCAGTGGTATTATCGGGCTTGGACTTAAATTTTGTCTTTCTTGTGTTTTGGCCAGTCATCCAGAAATGTGGAAGTGACGACGTAATTGACGATGTCTGCGTATCAAGGGAGTTGAGAGGCAGACATGATACTTTCGTCTGGAAAGTTATCACAAATTGGGATTGTATCTGTGATAGATGGAGGGAGTCTCGAAAGATGGTCGTCTACGACATTCTTTGCTCGGGCTTTATCTCGAATTTCTAAATCAAATTCTTGGAGCAGTAATACCCACCTAATGAGTCTAGGCTTAGCATATGTCTTTGTGAAGAGATATTTCAAAGCAGAGTGGTCTGTATAGATTATGATGTGGGACCCTAAGATGTAAGACCGAAATTTCTCTAGTGAAAATACCACCGCCAGTAGTTCTTTCTCAGTCACAGTGCAGTTCTTTTGGGCATCATCTAGGGTTTTGCTGGCATAGTGGATGACATATGGTTTTCCATCTTTCTTTTGACCCAATACTGCCCCAACAACATAATCAGAAGCATCACACATGATTTCAAATTCAAGAGTCCAATCAGGGGTTGTAATATGTGTGCTTCAGTGATGTTTTTTCTTAGAAGAGTGAAGGACTCGAATGCTTCCTCAGTGAACGTAAAATCTTGATCTTTCTCAAGTAGCTTGGTGAGTGGACGGGGAATTTTCGAGAAATCCTTGATAAATCGACGGTAAAAACCAACGTACCCTAGGAAGGATCGAACTCCTTTTACATTTACAGGTGGATCTAAGTGAGTGATGGTCTCTATTTTTGATGGATTCACTTCTATCCCCTTCTTTGACACAGTATGACCCAATACAATCCCTTGTTTCACCATGAAGTGTGATTTCTCCCAGGATAATAATCAGGTTTACTTCAATGCATTTCTATAGGACTCTATCCAAAAATCCAAGTGTTTCCTCAAAAGAGTCTCCAAAAATAGAAAAATCATCCACAAATACCTCCATAAAATCTCTGATCATATCCATAAAAATTCCCATCATACACCTTTGAAAAGTTACCGGGGCATTACATAACAAGAAAGGCATCCTTCGAAATGCATAAGTCCCAAAAGGACAGGTGAAGGTGGTTTTGTCTTGATCCTCAGGTGCTATATCTACTTGGTTATATCCGAAATATCCATCCAAAAAGTAGAAAGATTCTTTCATGGCTAGCTTCTCAATGATTTGGTCAATGAATGACACCGGGAAATGATCTTTTCAGGTAGCCTTGTTGAGTTTCCTATAATCGACACAGACTCTCCAAGATGTGGCTACTCTGTTGGGTTTGTCCTCTCCTTTTTCATTTTTGACAATTGTTAATCCAGTTTTCTTGGAGACAACATGGAGAGGACTGACCCAAGGGCTATCAGAAATAGGATAAATGATACCCGCACTTGCCCATTTATAGATTTCATTCTTCACAACCTCTCGTAGATTGGGATTCAACCATCTTTCCATGTCTCGAGAGGGTTTACTATCATTTTCCAGATACATGTGATGTGTACAGAATGTTGGGCTTATTCCTTTGAGATCTGTTATCTTCCATCCAATGGCCTGGGAATTCTTTTTCAAAACCTCCATAAGTTAGCTCTCTTGCATATGATTTAGGTTGACATTGATAATGACTGGTAGAGTGTGCACATCATCCAGGAAAGCATACTTCAGATCTTGGGGTAGTGGTTTCAATTCAACAATAGCTATCGGCGTCAGAGATACAGTGTTTCCTGAATCTATCAAAGAAATGGTCTCAAATGGTGGTTCCATCATGGGCATGATCATGACTGAGGTTAATGTGAGTTCAGAGTTTAATATATCCCAACATTATCAATCTCATCAATTTCTTGTCCGATGAGAGGGCATGGTGGATCTTCTAGTGTGAGATTCAGATTGTATGTGGTAATTTTATGAGAAGCATTCTTATAAGTGGATCTAAAGGTGTTCAGACTAACCTCTAAAGGATCTTTGACGAGACGGATGGGAGCAAAGTCATTTTGTACGTTGAGAACAACACATCTCTCTATCCAACTACGATCTTCAGTCTCAGAGTCAATAGAATTGGGTATGATAAGATCAATAGGGACAACTTTGCCATTGATTGAGAATTCGACTTTGCCCCCTTCATAATCAAAATGTGCTTTAGCAGTAGTTAGGAAGGGTCTTCCCAAAATGATGGGTGTTTCACTCAGCATGTTGGGAGAATCCATATCCATAACAACAAAGTCACAGGAAATTTATATTCTTGTACTGTGGCTATAACATCTTCAAGAAGTCCTATTGTTCTTTTCACCATACGATCAATCGTTTGTAAAGTCATTGAAACAGGTTTCAGTTTCCCTAAGTCAAAGTGCTCTAGGATGGCAGTAGGGAGGAGATTGATTAAGGCGTCATTATCTAATAGGGTGCGCTCGAAGATCAATTCACCAATCATGCATTTAACCAAGGGTGCACCTGGATCTTTCTTCTTAATGGACAGGAATTGGGAAATGACATTTGATGTGGCTCGGGGAAGCACATACTTTTCTTCTTGATTTTCCTTATTCTTTTCTCTTGATTTCCTTTTTTGTGTGCATTTTTCCTTTAAGAAGTGGGAGAAGGCTGGGACTTGTTCGAGGGCTTTTAGGAGCGGGACTTTAATGACAATGTCTGAGAATAGTTTTTCTAATTCTGTATCGATGGTGGATGATCGAGTCTTTCTTCGGTGAAGAGCTCCGGAAAAGGGGATGGTTATGGTTGGGGAGGAAGGAGGGAGCATGGTTGTCTCAATTAGTTTCTCTTCATCATCAATCTCTCCCTCAATTTCGATTTGATCCTCTGAAGCGAGTGGTCTGGTGAAGGAAGAAGTGGTTTTCCCATTTCTCCGAGTAACAACAATAGCATAGTGGTTTGGATGGGGTAAAGTTTTGAAATTCACTTGATTCCTAGGTTTTTGCTGTGTATTCCCTTGATTTGTCATAGGAGATGTGAAAAATCTTTGATTTTAATTTTGAAAATCAGGTGGTACGGTGAAAGATCCGGCAGGTGGTGGAGTTTAAAGTACTCCAGATGAACTAGCCTTGTTGGTGTTGGGATTGGGCAGAGGTTGAGGTGACAAGGCTGGGATGTATGATCTGATCTCGGTAAATTGCCGGGCATTCTCAGAGTTGGCTTGTTGTTGAGCTTCAGTGGCCTGTTGTTGTGCTATGACAAGTTGTTGTATTGCTTGAGCCAAGGCATCAAAATTCATAGTAGTAGTGTGTGGTTGAGTTACTGGTGGTGCTATCGGTTGTCTGGGCTGGGTGTGACTTTGGAAATGATAGTTGTGTTGTCCATCCCACCCATTATTTGATTGTTCCCTCCATCATGCATTTTGGGTGTTTGAATATGCCCCTCCTTGATTTCTTTGTACCCAACTCACAGTCTCAGGGGTCATGTCTTGACTATAAGTGAATGGAGTGTTGTCAATTTCTTGAATGATGGGATTGTTCATAGCCAATTTTCCTATGGCTTGGGTTATAAGGTCCATTTGCTTGGAGAGGGTTTCCCATTTATCATGATTTTCTTTGGATAGGTTACTGGTAGATCTCTCATGATCGATTATGTTGGTTGATCTCATGTTCCCACTGTATTGTTCAATGGAGGAACTATTCACCGAGTTATCAGCCATATTTTCAAGGGATTTTATCACTTGTGCCCCTCCGAGATCTCGCAATTTCAGTTATGCCCCTATCTTTTTAGTAATATCAGTTGTGACCCTCACTTCTTTCTCCGTTATCACTTGTGCCCTTCCGTCAGATTGACCGTCAATGAGTTGACTTAACCATAGTTTTTCAAACCGTGGTGCAGTTAAGAGGGGTATTATTGTCCAGACTTCTTCTTCATCTTCTTCCTCCTCCATTTGTCCTTCTTCCTTTCTCTTCATAGTTTCTATCTCTTAATTACACCTTCATGCATCCATTGAATCTTTAAAAATTTTGCATTTTCACGGATATATCACTCATTACGGATCAAACGATGAATTTTGTTGAATTTTTCGATGAATTTTCATGAATCAATTAATCAAAAATTTATCTCAAATTAAAAAATACTGAAAATCCTAGGGGTGACCTAGGGGCGGTGAACTAGAGCACGACCTAGGGGTGGGGGCAGCGAGGCTGGGGGGGCGCGAGGTCGCGGGGGCGCCGGGGGAGGCAAGGTCGTGGGGGCGCGGGCCTGGGGGCTAGGTGCGGAGGGGAGGTGCAGGGGGCAGTGCGGAGGGCGGAGGAAGGAGGTGCGGGGCTGGGGCTGGGTGAGGAGGGGAGGTGCAGGGGGCAGTGCATGGGCGGAGGGGGGAAGGTGCGGGGTTGGGGCTGGGTGAGGAGGGGAGGTGCAGGGGGCAGTGCGGAGGGCGGAGGGGGGAGGTACGGGGGCGGAGGAGGAGGAGGACGGAGACAGAGGCGAGGCGAGGGGGCGGAGCCGGAGGCTCGGGGGAGGCTGCACGAGAGCTCGAGGAGGAGGAGGAGGAGGGAGGAGTTGTGGAGGAGGAAGAGAAGGGAGGAAGAAGACTGAGAGGATGAGGAAGAGGGTATAAAATAGTCATATATCTCTTTTTTTAAATTAATACCGCTTATGTCCTCAAAGTTAACGTCCGTTTGCACTGTGGATGGACGGTCACTAACCCGAGGGGCACAAGTGATAAATAGCAAGAAGTGAGGGGCACAACTGATATTACCAAAAAGATAGGGGCATAACTGAAACTGTGAGATCTCGGAGGGACACAAGTGATAAAATCCCTATTTTCAAATAAAGTTCAGACAAAATGTTCATCACGACTAATATAGTTTCCATCGCAGGAGCCATCAATTACTTTTTTAAATTATGTATCTACGCCCTCATAAAATATTTGAACTAGCTTCCATTTGGGATTGCATGATTGATGAATCCACATTTCAACATCTTTATTCTATCATTTTGGCATCAAAAACCCTAGCAAATGCCTGTAAATAGCCTTAAATCAAGCATATTAGCATTCATGCATGTGCATCACATTAGTGTATAAAATACTGTAATTAAAGCCGAAATTATAGAATAAATAAAGAAAAGAAAAAGAATAAAATATTGTAAATATTTTATGACCCGAAACCCCGAGACCTAGGCATCTTGATGAATAGGTCGACAAGGAATAAAGTAGGGGGAGATAAGGTCAGAAGTTCAGATAAATTACCTATACATTCTATTCATTCTTTATTCATTTTGGGACCTATTTTTGGTTCCACTTTTTGTGCATCAAATAGAGAAACTTTGTACATGAAAGGTGTAGATAATATTATAAGGAAAAATACAAAATTGATTTCACAAAAAAAGAATGTACAGATAAAAAGTTATAGTCTGAATAAGAATCCAGAATGGCAACTTCCCAGACCCGTATCTCATAAACGAAAACTCCAAATGTAGCAAATTCACCTTTAATTGTATATAGAATAAAATAATCTATCCAATGGTGGTGGTTTCGCATTTGGCGGAGCTACGGTTTGAAAGTTGTGTTTTGGACCCACCTTGTATAAGTGTACTGATTAAAATATTTAATTTATTATTTATTCATTATTTTTGCATTTTTATATTTTTATAATTATGTAAATATTACTTATAATATATATGTGCATTAAAATTAGAATAAAAATGCAAAGAAAATACAAAATAAAAATACTTGTATAAAGAATACACAGGTATTATACCTATACTTATACCTATACTTTTCACACTTATATTTTATTTGATATACAAAACATATCAGAAAAATTAAATAAAAATATATTTGTGTAGATAAAAGTACTCCATAATTTTAGAAAATAAGAAATGGAAATAATAAAAATAAAATACTAAAATACATAGGTAATATACCTATATAGGGCTAAAAAGTAAACTTATAAAAATGTACCTCATAAAATAAATTAAAAATCATAATAAAATACTACATAAAATCACGAATATTTTTTATTTTATAATCATAAATTAATAATACCATTTACTATTTTTAAATTACCAACGAGGAGATTGGAATTGCTGACCAAGGTCAACAGTCTGACCTGCCCCCTGTAGCTCTGCGCGCCTCGTTTCTTCCCCGCTTTTGCGGATTTTTCGAGGCAAGGTCTTTCATCCTTTCGCGAAAGTTCCTTCTGCAAAATCGTTCCCCTACCATCTCTCTTACTCGCCCTACGTTCTCCCCGGGCTGAGGATCGCTATCTCTTCAGTTGCGCGTCGATCTTTGGACCATGTTCGTCAACCCCTTAAAACCCAAGTCTGACACCCTTTTGAAAATTTGAACCGCAAATCATCTAGAATCCCTCCCCCTTTGGCTGGCATTAAGGACTCGTTGGTGACAGCAATCGGTCGCCGCCGTCCAAGCGGAGGAGAAGCACCGTTCTAGGCGCGTTCCGCACCTCCGATGACCTTCACCGTCGAGGTACCTTTCCCTCGCCCTTCCTGGGCTCAAGGCCGTGTTATTCCCTTAGTTTTTCGCCGTCATTTCTTTCCTTGCATTCCCAGCTTCATTTTCCCCCATTTATCCATTTCATCCGCGCATCGATTCGCTCAATCGACAGTCGGCCGGAGCAACTCCGGCCACCTTCGTTCTTCACGTCGTTTCCGCCGCCCACACCTTCACACCACCGCGCTACGGGGTCGGGGCAATTTACCCCCGACCCTATCACCTTGTCCTTGCAGGTTCAGAAGTTGAAGAGAGCACCTGGGGGAGTTTTGAAGGTCGACCGAGGTTCTCGGAGCTTCACAGCTCCGCCGGGCTCGCACGACCACTCCGGGCTTCGCCGGAGCGTTTTGACACCCTCAGCACCTTGGCGAGCCTTGCAGGAAGCCTCCGGGACATTTTGTAGCTTCACAACGAGTCGGAAGGGGCGTGGATCACCGGGGGAAGTTCGCTGCGGCGAAGCTTCGTCCCTGTTCTTCGTCCCCCTCTTTCAACCGTTCGATCGAGTCCCGCCGTCCAGGAGCACAGCTGCCGTCGGATGATGAGCTACCCCGACCGTTGATCGGCCTCGGCCGATCTAATCTGAGCCGCTGGATCGCGAAGGGGTATCGCGGGCCCCCGTGTTGACACGTGGATTAGTGGTTGCGGCCACCACCGTCGAATCGGCCATCTGCGAGGGTAATTTTGCTACATACCCTCGCATATTTTGTATTTATTTCCAGGAACTCAAACTTTAATCTGAAGGCATAAAGTTTTGTAACAATTTTAGATAGGCCCCCTAGCTTTTTGTTATTGCAAGTTAGTCCTCGCCAGGTCACGTGCACAGTGCGCGTGACCTTGGCATTTTTGCAGGTCCACCCTTGCGGTTTTGGGCATTTAATATTCAATGCAAGAACTATTTTGTTTAGTTTAAATTTTATGGACATTTTGCATGTAAGCCCCCAGAATTTTGGAGAATCAAATTTTGGTCCTCGCCAGGCGCGTGCAAGTCACGTGCCCTGGTGGGTAAATTGCGCTGACACCCAGGCGGGTTTTGTAATTGACTTTTGGTCCTTGAAATTAAATATTCAGTTCAAATGTTTGTGGAAAATTGCATGTTCAGCCCTGGACTTTTGAATATTTGCATATATGACCCTGCCAGGCCTTGAAATTTTTGTATGCTTGTAATATTTATTTGAAGCATCATCTTAATCCCAAAAATTCTCAAATTTTGAACTTAAGCTCCTGTTAACTTGTGCTTCCACGCTATCAATTTAGTTTTTGATTTTATTTTATTTTCATATTTATTAAAAATCAAAAACATGCTTTTTATTCACTGTCTAGCTTAGAAAATACCAAAAAAAAATCAAAACATCTCGAAAAATTCCAAAAAAATTTTCCTAGTGTCTATTTTACCATATTTTAGTGTCAGTCTCAAAAATCACTAAAAATCTCAAAAGAAAAATACTAAAAATTTAAAAAACAATCAAAACTTCAAAAAAATATATAAAATCAAGGAAAACTCAGAAAAATACAAACTCAGTTCCTGTTTGTTCTATATTTTATTCTCTTTCTTTGAAAATTAGTGTGAAAAATTTTGGTTGCTGTTTGCTAATTTTAATTTCTATTTTACTCACAGCCATCACATATTTCACTATTTTTCCTAATTTCAGTATTTAAAAATACCAAAAACACCTTGAAAAATCCCCAAAAATCACAAAAACAGTAAAAAAAATCCTAAAAATATGAAAAACATTTTATTTCTGAATTTTTGGTTATTTTTGCACATTTTTATAAATATTTGTCTTGTCCTTATATTACATTGTCTTTATTTTCCAACATTAAAAAAAGTAAAAAAATATAATATAAAATATAAAACTATAAAAATTAGAAAATTAAAAAGAAAAATACAAAATTGAAAATTAAAATAAAATAAAAAAAATTAAAAAATTTAAAACCCACAAAAATTTCTTTGCTTGCTTAGTGTAGACATCACACACACTCACTTGTGCACACTTGTTTGAATTACCCTGCTTGCTCCCTGTGTTCGAACTCTCTGCATACTTGCCCTTTACATCATTTGTGCAGAGTTAAAAATAAATTTTAACTCCACATTATTTCTAATTTATTGATCTTTAGTGTGGGTTAATTGTTGATTAAATACACGTTATTGTGGGTCGCCGCATCGACGTCGGTTGCCTCAGCCTTGTGTGAGACATACTTCTTAGGCCCACGATAATTTGTGTTTATCAAATGGCGCCGTTGCCGGGGAGCCACAACGAGTAGTTTACATTTTTGTTTGCTTGTGATTGTTGTCTACCATAGCTTCAGTTATCTCTCTTGCAATTTTGATACATATATTGATTGAGCTTTTCTGACCATCCTTTCTTGTCTTCTTGCGAGGGGACCGCGGAGCAAGGCGGATCGCCTAGGTGACCCGAAGCAACCTTGGGAAGCAGAGCCGACCTTTCTTTAGCCAGGCCGGCATGAGAGAGCAGGAGTAGTGAGAGAGTGATTAGTTTGGCTTGCATTTTATTTTGTGTGAGAGAGAGAGAGATTCAGTAATTTGTAATAATACATGTACTTGGACTTTTGGACACTCCGGGCCTAATTTCCGGGTGTTTGTTCACCCGGGGGCTCACCACGGTTTTTGTCGAGTTTCACCGCTGTCATTTGCCGGTTTTGATTTCATTTTCACTTTCTTTTGTGGATTGAGCCCTTAGTTGTAGGTCCTGCTTGATTCGATTAGAATAGGTCCAAACACACTAATAACCTTTGCATGTTCCTATAGATAGTATTTGGACTTAGACTAATTAAACAGTTAGCTCATCATCTTAGATCCGCCGCGCCGCGAGCCCTCCCCATCAAGCGCTACTCCTGAACTCGATGCGTCGAGAAGAGGAGGGGGGGGCGGTCTAGACCAGACTCTTAGGATCGACGATCGGTGGTTGACTTGTGGTTCTTCATGCTAGCAGTTGCCTATCTTAGGATGATTTCCGCATTGCATACCGGCATATAGACAAGGTTTATAAATTTCTGCTTTGCATCCCGCATGGAGAGAGCTGGGATTCGCTGTAAGTCTTCTTACTTTGCATCCATCATTTAGGCACAAAGGTGAGATTTCCATCTTTGTGTCGACTTGCACGGCTTTTCCGACTCTATTCTCCCTCTGTTTCTGGACAAAGTAGGATCAATAAAATACAAAAATCGTTAGGCGCTTGTTTGAATCTACTCAAAAGAAGCGATAACACCAAAAAAATTAAAAAAAGGACTGCTAAGAAAACCTTGACCAAAAATAAAATTGGTAATTGGATTCATTGATTGGGGAGAGTAACACCCTCACTTGTTTTCAGGTTGCATGGGAAGGTCTCCTTCTAAGTGAGGTGAGCGCTTCGTAAGGATTAGAGCCAAAATCCCAGCTTGTGGCTGCCTTGTGTATCGCCTAGATTTCCGAAGTATTGGCGCTTCTATCGTACGTGGACGAGTAGGGCTTGGTCAACATTGGTGACTCTCTATTGTGTAGAGCATCGACCTTGTCCGAAGTATCGAGCCTAGGCCACGCCTTCACAGGGGTATCTGTCTCATCGTCTCGCGTCCGAGTAGGTTCTTGCACGCTCACGGGTGATTCCGTTGCGAGCGAGTTCCGAAGTATCAGTTTCGCCTATTGGCTTCCTCTCTTATTCTTTGGCTGAGTAGGGATCCAGGAAGGGTTACAAGGACCTCAAAAAGCGCAAGCTATAGGTTACACAGGGGGAGGACAAATACGGGATACTCTTCCGGCAGTACTCTCTCTCCTTTAGGCGTAGCGCTCTAAGGACTCGTGAAAAGATTAATTCCTGAATTCAAGCTAAAACCGAAAAGATAAAGGCCGAACCTTCACGGCTTCATGTGTTGAGTTGGTGAATTCACCCCTGTCTTGTGTAATTGCTAGTTTTATCTAAGGTCAAGATCAAAAACACAACACAATTGTGCGCAATTTTGCTTCTCATTTCTTCCTTCTTCTTCTGCATCCTCTCTGCTCTTCTCAATAATCAAGATGATGGGACGGAGATCTCTTAGGCCGACCTTGTCGGCGCCGCTATCCAGCACTCCTCCTTATTCATCTAGGACTACCTCGGAGAGTCCGCTCTCCGAGCCTGAGTTTACATCCACCCTGTTCCCCCTCGACCACCCTTCCCATTCTCCTTCCCTCAGTCCAATTGTTTCAGAATTCAGTGCATCACAGAGTTCAGATCATTCGACAGCACCTGAGATGGCCTCTTTTGCTTTTTCAGAGAATCCAGTGATGGTAGATAGAGGCGAGCACCCAGATGACCATGATCACCCTCCGTTCATAATTGATCAGGTGGCCATCAACAATTCCTTGTTAGCATCCCTGGAGACCATGCAGAGACAGATCCGTGACCAGGGTACCTTCATGGGTGATCTGATGAGAGAGATAGCTCATATGCGAGAAAACCGACCTGGGGGCGGTGGCGGTGGAGGAGGAGGAGGACCTGATGCAGGAGGAGGCGATCCAGATGCTGAGAGACCACCTCAGACTATCATGAGGGAATTGCACAACCCAGCTGCATCCCTCACTCACCGCTGGATCCGACTTCCGCCTATCCATGGATATTTCGAGCTTCGACCCCATACCATTCAGCTCCTACCCAAATTCCATGGGTTGTCGACCGAAGAGCCGCACCTCCACCTCCAAGAATTCGAGATGATATTCAGCACCATACATGATAGACTGCTGACTGAGGACACAATCAAGATGATCGCTTTCCCATTTTCATTGGTTGACAGAGCCGCATATTGGCTCAAACACCTCGGGCGATTCATCGACACTTGGGCAGATTTCCGGACCGTATATCTGAAGAAGTACTATCCTCTCGGTCGGACCAATGCAGCTAGAGCCATGATCAACAATTTTGTCATGATCCCAAATGAACAATTCCATGAAGCCTGGGATCAATTCAGAGAGCTCATCGACCGGTGTCCACATCATGATATATCCAAGCCCAACTTGGTTCAAAGTTTCTTCTGTGGGCTGACACCGGAGCTGCAGGGGCTTGTCAATGCCTCCTGCGGTGGATCATATTTCTCCAAGGGTGAAGACGATGTCTGGGCCATCTATGAAGGCATGGCAGAAAATTCAACTGTGATGACCCAAGCCAGAGTCTACACACAACAAAAACCACCTCAGGGAGGAGGCTCATTCCAGAGGATCGCCCGCATCAATGCCGGTCCCAATACATCGTCGGTAGCCGCAGCCCAAGCCGAATCAGCCGCAGCCGACATGGGCATTATCAATGAGAAGTTGGACCGCGTGGAGATCCACGAGAAGAAGCAGAACCAAGGTCTTACCCAGATGGACCTTCTCACCAAAACTATGAGTGACCTGAAAACTCAAATTCTATGCATTCAGGAGGCACAAGCTCAGTCACAACAGCCTCCCAGGTCACGGGCCGACTCCAGCAGTAGCAGTTCCATCCAACCCTCTACCTCATACCGCTAGGTGAATCATATCCAAGCAGAGCCGGTTCCACTGCTACAGTACTACCCAGCACAGCCGCCATCTTCGGACACGCAGATGGTGGTCTATCAGCCGGAGCAACCACTGGCAGTT
The DNA here is from genome assembly GCA_037367405.1 of Ottelia alismoides. Lineage (NCBI taxonomy): Eukaryota > Viridiplantae > Streptophyta > Magnoliopsida > Alismatales > Hydrocharitaceae > Ottelia > Ottelia alismoides. The sequence goes on along the minus strand of JAZKJV010001342.1, from coordinate 1,151,756 downwards.
CTTCCTCCATCCTCCTTTGAGCAGGACCCATTGATGGAAGTCAATGGGATATGGTACGACCGGTACCCTCAGCCCGGGATTCGTCGTGATCATCCCGGATTCCGTTGGGACAACGGTGGCTCCTCCTCCCAGCAGCAGAATCCTGCCCAAGGACAGCAGAACAACCAGCCACACCAGCAGCAACAGCCCCAGTATGCCCATCAGCAGCAGTATCAGAGTGGTCCTCGTCCCTCCTATCAGGGACAACAGTGGAGGCAGCGACAACAGCCTCAGCAATCTTATGCCCAGCCGACCCAGAATTATCCTTATCAACCACAGCAGCAGCAACCCCATTTCCAGCAGGGACAATCATCCGGTTCTCAAGGTCCCGCTTTTGAGAACTCGTCTCTCGATGATCTTGCCCGCTTGCTCTCTGAACAGCGAGCATCCTTCAGGCAAGAAATGGATGAATTCCGGCAAGAGATGAGGGAGATTATCAAAGGGAAGGCCACCATACCCGCTCAGATTGAACCTAACCCGAACAATCTGAAAAGAAAGTCTGAGCAGGTAGAGTTTACAGAGGATACCTCTCCTAGTGACTATTTGAGCGATATGTCGTATTCTTTCTATGATGCTGATTTTGTGACTACTAGGAATGGTAGGATGCCCGCCGGCGGCGCCTCTTCTGAGCGACAACAACCAGCTGAATCAGGAGTGCCAGAGGAGCAGAATAGCGGTGCTGATGCCGCTAATAATGATGGTGAAGACGGTGGTCCTGATGCCACCAATGATGGAGTTCCAGACAACAGTATTGAAGCCGTCGTGATACCAGATGTAGACGGTGGTGCTGAAGCCACCATTTTGGATGCTGAGCTAGAGCGCGGTGCTGACGCCGCAGAGACAGGTGCCGGTGGTGGTGCTGAGGCCACCACTCCTACTTTTGTTGAGTCTCCCTCTGTGATGTTACCACCTTTTGTATCTATGGACTGTGGTAACAACAAAAAGAACAAAAATATGAATAAAGGAAAGTTTTCTGTTCACATTGCGGATCCATATGTGTTGAATGATGATGATTGTGTGGATCCTTCTTCCTCACAGGCGCAGAGACCTATTCCTAGCCCTCCATCTATGGAGGCCCCTACCATCCCCTTTTCTGAGGCACTCCGCCGAGCGAAGGGGAATAAATGAGAAAATCCCAAAAAAGAGCAACAGGTAGAGTTCGACAATCAGATGATAGACAGATTCCATATTCAGCTGACTCTACAAGAAGCACTTGAGCACATCCCCCTCTTCAAGCAGAACCTGAAAGAGAAGACTACCATCCGCAGGAAGAGGAGGCACAGAGATCGAATCCATATGCTCACTCATGATACTTGCTGCGCCATTCAGAACACATTGCCAGCCAAGAGACCTGATACAGGAGCCTCTTATGTCAGATGCGAGATCCAGGAGCAGCGGTTCGATCGTACGCTATTAGACAGCGTGTCTTCGATCAACCTCCTTCCGACAGCCTTACTCAAACGATTCGAGTTTGGCCCTCTTCTTCGGAGCAGGACAGTCCTTCAGTTTGCTGATAGGTCGATCAAGAGGCCGAAGGGATTGTTGAAGGACGTGGTCGTTACCATTCAGGGCCTGAAATTCCCCGTGGACTTTGTTGTATTGGACATGGAGATCCCTGAGTCGATAACCGATGCCCCCATCATACTTGGACGCCCATTCTTGGCCACTGCCAAGGCGGTATCTGACCATGACAGTGGGACGGTATGTTTTCGCGTAGAGGGCGAAAGCATACAAATAGATACGATTGACCAGATCAGAGCCAGAGAGTTGGCATGCTCAGAGCAATCCAGTGAAGCAGAGCAGATGACAGAGGACGAGCTCGACATCCACCAGGTGTGTGATTTCGTGATGACTGATGATGAATCCAACTGGACAGATCCTGTAGCACCGACCCTCGCCTTGCCTACAGATTCACTATATCTCAAGCTCATGGCAGTTGAGAGCCGGGAGAGCACATCCCTGGATGAGGATACACCTGAGGCTGACAGTGTTGGGACGAGCAGCGCCGATGATTTTCATTCTTGCTCATCTTCTTCTGATCCCTCGGATTCAGACATTGACTGGGATGATTTTGATGAATATTTACCTTGTCAGATTCCTTCTGAGCCAACAACCATGACAGAGTGCGAGCCCGTGCAGTTCATTGATGATTCAGTCGGCCGCCCTTTGTCAGAGATTCATGCAGAGCGAGAGTTCTCTCACGCAGACCTGGTCGCCTTCACACAGACATATCAGAAGCCAGATCTGCTTCCTCCCAGTTGTCCAGAACGGAAACCTCTGCTGCAGTCGATGAAGTACAGATTCCTTGCTGGTGAGCCAGACATGTACCCAGTCATTATCTCAGCAGATTTGACTGGAGAACAAGAATCTCGTCTGATGGAGGTTCTTGAAAGAAACCGCAAGGCAATAGGATGGAATATAGCTGATCTCCAGGGGATTAGTCCGGCTCTGTGCTCCCACCATATTTATCTTGAGGAAGGTGCTAGACCGTCGCGTGAGTTCCAACGACGGCTGAACCCGAATCTTCGAGATGTGGTCATGAAGGAAATATCGAGGTGGTGGAGCGCCGATTTTATCTACCCCATCTCCGACTCTAAATGGGTAGTCCGTTACATGTGGTGCCCAAGAAGACGGGCATCACTACAGTGGTGAACGAGTCTGGAGAGGAGATCGCTACCAGAGTGCCCACTTCTTGAAGGGTCTGTGTGGACTACAGACGATTGAATGAGACCACCAAGAAGGATCACTTCCCGCTGCCCTTCATTGATCAGATTATCGAGCGGCTAGCTGGGAAGAGTCATTACTGCTGTCTTGACGGGTACTCTGGATACAATCAAGTGGCCATTGCGCCCGAAGACCAGGAGAAAACGACATTCACCTGTCCGTTTGGGACTTATGCTTTCAGACAGATGCCCTTTGGTCTATGTAACGCTTCGGCGACATTCCAAAGGTGCATGTTGTCCATATTCTCGGACATGGTGGGTGACTGTTTAGAGGTCTTCATGGATGACTTCTCGGTCTATGGCGACAGGTTCGATTCTTGTCTTGACTGCCTAGACCGTGTGCTTCAGCGCTGCATAGAGGTCAATCTTCTGTTATCTTGGGAGAAGAGTCACTTTATGATGACTCAAGGGACGGTCCTTGGTCATATCGTCTCCAACAGGGGCATAGAGGTCGATCCTGCCAAGGTGGATATCATCAGAAAACTCATTCCACCGTCTAACCTGTGTTAGTTGCGATCTTTTCTGGGGCATGTCGGTTTCTACCGACGGTTCATTCAGGACTTCAGTCGTATTGCCCGACCGCTCACTGACTTGCTGACAAAAGACACCGAGTTTATTGTCAATGATAAGTGTCTTGCATCTTTTGAGACTCTCAAGAATATGGTTGTTTCATCTCCTGTCCTTCAACCACCCGATTGGTCTCTTTCATTCGAGATCATGACGGATGCTTCAGATTTTGCCGTTGGGGCTGTGCGTGGACAGAGGAGGGATGGATTACCTTTTGCCATTCACTACGCCAGCCGTACTTTGGATGCCGCTCAGCGGAATTATACTGTGACTGAGAAAGAGATGCTGGCCGTAGTCTTCGCTCTTGATAAGTATCGATCGTATATTCTCGGATCTAGAGTGACTATCTACACTGATCACACCGCCATCCGGTACCTAATGTCTAAGAAGGATGCCAAAGCACGTCTCACCAGATGGATCCTTCTACTCCAGGAATTTGATATTGAGATTAAGGACAAACCTGGAGTCAAGAATGTAGTGGCGGATCATCTCTCCAGATTGGAGAATCTTGAGGAATCTGAGCCCAGTGCACCTATTACAGAAACATTTCCAGACGAGGCGATCTTGGCGGTCACCTCACTCCCATGGTATGCTGACTTTGTAAACTATCTTGTTGCCAAGACAATCCCTCAGGGTTGGCCCATGCAGAAACTTGAGACCTTCCTAGCTAAGGCCAAGTTTTACCATTGGGAGGATCCCGTCCTTTATCATGAAGGAGGGGATAGTATCTGGAGGAGGTGCATTCCTCAAGAAGAGCAGCAGAGCGTCCTCACATATTTCCACAAGCTTGAGGCAGGAGGACATCATTCTGGAAAAAGGACAGCACAGAAGGTGCTTCAATCCGGCCTATGGTGGCCTACTCTCTTCAAGGATTCTGATGAGTTCGTGAAGAGATGTACTGACTGTCAGAAAATGGGAACCTACGGACAGAGAGACATGATGCCCATGCAACCCATTCACTTCTGTGAGGTTTTTGATGCATGGGGGATTGATTTCATGGGCCCATTTCCTAAGAGTCAGGGATTCGAGCATATTCTGCTCGCTGTGGATTATGTCAGTCGATGGGTTGAGGCCATCCCGCCCGAGCCGCAGATGCTAAAACCGTGTGTAAATTCTTGAGGAAAAATATCATTTCACGGTTCGGGGTACCTAGAGTCTTGATTTCAGACGGGGGGTCTCACTTCATCAATGACAAGGTTAGGGCCCTTGCAGACGAGTTCGACATTGAGCATCGGGTTGCCACTCCATATCACCCTCAGACTAATGGTCTTGCCGAAGTATCGAATCGGGAGATAAAGACTATCTTGCAGAAAGTTGTCCGCCCAGACCGAAAGGATTGGTCACAGCTTTTGGACTCGGTCTTGTGGGATTATCGGACTTCTTTCAAGAATCCATTGGGGACATCTCCCTTTCGTCTCGTCTATGGCAAGCCATGCCATCTGCCAGTAGAAATCAAGCACAAATCTTTTTGGGCAGTCACTGAGTTGCTGTTAGATCCTGAGAGTATAGGAGACCAGAGAAGAGCAGAATTGGCAGCCCTGGAAGAATTGAGAGACACAACCTTCTCCAACTGCCTACAGTACAAAGAGAAAGTGAAGACATGACATGATTCCCATATCAGCCATAAGCAGTTTGAGCCGGATCAGAGAGTATGGTTGTTTGATTCCAGGCTGAAATTATTCCCAGGGAAGTTGCAGAGCAAGTGGAAAGGTCCTTATGTGGTCAGGAAGGTACATGACAATGGCAGCATCGACATATCCGAACCGTCAGCTTCCTCTACCTTCCGAGTCAATGGTCAACGCCTGAAGCTATATCTAGATCATGATCCGCCGACCATTGACGTCGCCCCCATTCTTCTGGTATGAGATGTGTCCTTTGACTCATATCATCTGCATCTCATACATGGTGATCACTTCTATCTTCTGCTGTACAGATCATCTGTCCATATCACTCTTTCATCTGTTGATTTATTTTATCCTTTTCTTCTTTTCTTCTTTTTCTCTTCTACCTTCTTCATCTATCAAAAAGGTGCCGCCCTTGTAGACAGTTTTCCATACTTAGGACGTACTTTGTCCTAAGTATAGGGGGGGGGCGTGCACCCCGAGTATTTCCATTCTTTGATCCTCTCCATTGTCTCCTCTTCTTGTCTATACTTAGGGATATCTTACCCTAAGTATAGGGGGAGACAATCTGAGTACGATCTGTTCATCCCCACCCTTGACCCTCCCTGCTCTGTATACAGTCTGCTATACTTAGGATTATTTGATCCTAAGTACAGGGGGACGGTCAACTTCTCATTTGTTCATTCATTCCTTCATTTATTCATTTATTCTTTAGACTTGCCTATACTTAGTACGAGTTATGTCTTCTCTTTTCTCTCTGATCTATGAGGACATAGCTCAAGCTAAGTATAGGGGGGTCGTATATACTATGTATATACTTTAGCCATAACTCGTACTTTCGTATGTTCTTAATAAAATGGCTAATTATTCTTTAAAAAATTCATTAAAAATCTTTAATAAAAAGGTGTTCTGTTCCTCAAATTCTTTTTGTAATTACTGATTAATAAATCAGGTGAAAATGTTTTTTGCAAAATGTTTGAAAAATAGTTTGAAAATCTTTGTGAACATTTATTGAAAACTATTTGCAAAACATTTTGTTACATGTTTTCAACCTTTGTAAAAATGTGTGTTTTGTAAAATTTATTTTCTTTGCGTGAAATAAAATGTTTGAAAAATGATTTGCAAATGGTTGCAAAAATGTTTTGAAAAACCTATATATACTGTTTGGAAAACCTTTGCAAAATAATTTTCAAATGTGCGTACATGTTTGTAAAAATATTCGTAAAAATTATGTTGGACTATAGTTTTCAAAATTGTGTGAAAAAGCTTGTGTCAAATAAGTTTGAGGAATATTTACATCACACCAAAATCCACTATATATATGTATAAAATTTATCACTTACCCTTGTAAAGTCTTAAAAATCCACTTCTTGTATATATAAGAAGCACTCCCGTGTACATAGTTTTCACCTAGTTTTCAGCCAAAACTTTTTCTTTTCAAAAATCCCAAAAACATTTGCAAAACTAAAATCCAAAAACATCTGAAAAATCTTTTTGAAAAAAAATGCATGCATCATCTTTTCAAAAATCTATAAAAATTTCAAAATCTTGAAAATTGCATCACAAAAATATTTCTTACATTTTGCATAGCATTCGCATTTTTCGGATTGAGTTTGATAGTTGAACAAGTCTAAGTAAAATCCGGAGATTGGAGCTTGATGGGACCTTAAAATCTACCTAATAACAGGAACCTTATAGGAACTGGGTTTGAGGTACTTCAGGTCTAGTTGACTTAATTCTTTGAGGATCACGGGACTTGGTTCAATGGATTCTTGACTGCCTAAGTAGAGTATTTCGGAGCACACACATGACTCTTGTCGATAATGACCTAACTTGGACACCTGCACCTTTCACATAGCTCTCCACGGATGAGGTGGTGAGGAGGCAATTTCCTTTGGCTTGGGGTAGCATATGAGGGTAGTACTTCTAGGCGGAACCTCTCTTCTTCTTCTAGTGAAGGAAGTGCGCCTCAACTTGGTCTAGTGGTGATGAAGGCTAAAGACAGAAGCCGTGGGTTGCAATAAAGCTTCAAAAGAGGGATAGTCTACGGGCTCAAGAGGAAAATTTCTTGTATATATGCTGCACCATGTAGATATGTTGTACAGATGCATTTGAAAAAAAATGCAAAAAGAACTCCAAAAAAAGTGGTGGGTCGGATTGAAAATTTAATAACCCCACCGGAGTGTAGATAGTCCAATAAAGCAAAAGCTTATGGTATCCATGTTACATCTCATGAAGCTTGCAGCGGGAGACTTAGCTACACTGGTTGAGCTCCCAAAATTCTATACCTCTTATTCCCCCTCTTCTTGAGCCGGTTGCACTTGAACTTAGAAGGGAATACCCCGCTTCTCGAGGAAAGAGTTGCTAGACCGAGGCATTAGAGTTACCAGGTTGGGGGAGGTTGTTTCTTGGTTACTTCTGAGGTGGGGAGCTACATATCACTTACACTGTATGAGTCGGACTCAGTCGTAAGAGCTTGCGTATGAGTTGAAGTATTTCTGACCTGGCTATTGAGGAGACTTGGATAGAGTTTTAGGATTCTCAAGGACTGTTGGATTTCAAATTCGGTTCTCACTAAGGTTCCGACCGCACTAAAATTCCCAAGGTCCGACTTAAGCTCCAAACTTTGATTTTGTGAAGACAAGTTTGATAATCAAATAAAATCCAAGTTCTTCTTTTTCTTTTCTTTCTTTTTCTTTTGCACTTATTGCATAAGTGTTTGCTAGGGACTAGCAAAGGTAAAGTATAGGGGGTTGATGAATCCACGTTTCATCATCTTTATTCTATCATTTTGGCATCAAAAACCCTAGCAAATGCCTGTAAATAGCCTTAAATCAAGCATCTTAGCATTCATGCATGTGCATCACATTAGTGTATAAAATACTGTAATTAAAGCCAAAATTATAGAATAAATAAAGAAAAGAAAAAGAATAAAATATTTTAAATATTTTATGACCCGAAACCCCGAGACCTAGGCATCTTGATGAATTGGTCGACAAGGAATAAAGTAGGGGGAGATAAGGTCAGAAGTTCAGATAAATTACCTATACATTCTATTCATTCTTTATTCATGTTGGGACCTATTTTTGGTTCCACTTTTTGTGCATCAAATAAAGAAACTTTGTACATGGTGTAGATAATATTACAAGGAAAAATACAAAATTGATTTCACAGAAAAAGAATGTACAGATAAAAAGTTATAGTCTGAATAAGAATCCAGAATGCCAACTTCCCAGACCCGTATCTCATAAACGAAAACTCCAAATGTAGCAAATTCACCTTTAATTGTATATAGAATAAAATAATCTATCCAATGGTGGTGGTTTCGCATTTGGCGGAGCTACGGTTTGAAAGTTGAATTTTGGACCCACCTTGTATAAGTGTACTGATTAAAATATTCAATTTATTATTTATTCATTATTTTTGCATTTTTATATTTTTATAATTATGTAAATATTACTTATAATATATATGTGCATTAAAATTAGAATAAAAATGCAAAGAAAATACAAAATAAAAATACTTGTATAAAGAATACACAGGTATTATACCTATACTTATACCTATACTTTTCACACTTATATTTTATTTGATATACAAAACATATCAGAAAAATTAATTAAAAATATATTTGTGTAGATAAAAGTACTCCATAATTTTAGAAAATAATAAATGAAAATAATAAAAATAAAATACTAAAATACATAGGTAATATACCTATATAGGGCTAAAAAGTAAACTTGTAAAAATGCACCTCATAAAATAAATTAAAAATCATAATAAAATACTACATAAAATCACGAATATTTTTAGTTTATAATCATAAATTAATAATGCCATTTACTATTTTTAAATTAATTAATAAAACATTTTCTTCAGGGTTTTTCCTGGTTGGTCCACGTGGACCAACCGGGAGATCAGAATTGCTGACCAAGGTCAACAGTCTGACCTACCCCCTGTTGCTCTGCGCGCCTCGTTTCTTCCCCGCTTTTGCGGATTTTTCGAGGCAAGGTCTTTCATCCTTTCGCGAAAGTTCCTTCTGCAAAATCGTTCCCCTACCATCTCTCTTACTCGCCCTACGTTCTCCTCGGGCTGAGGATCGCTGTCTCTTCAGTTGCGCGTCGATCTTTGGACCATGTTCGTCAACCCCTTAAAACCCAAGTCTGACCCCCTTTTGAAAATTTGAACCGCAAATCATCTTGAATCCCTCCCCCTTTGGCTGGCATTAAGGACTCGTTGGTGACAGCAACCGGTCGCCGCCGTCCAAGCGGAGGAGAAGCACCGTTCTAGGCGCGTTCCGCACCTCCGGTGACCTTCGCCGTCGAGGTACCTTTCCCTCGCCCTTCCTGGGCTCGAGGCCATGTTATTCCCTTAGTTTTTCGTCGTCATTTCTTTCCTTGCATTCCCAGCTTCATTTTCCCCCGTTTATCCATTTCATCCGCGCATCGATTCGCTCAATGGACAGTCGGCCAGAGCAACTCCGGCCACCTTCGTTCTTCACGCCGTTTCCGCCGCCCACACCTTCACACCACCACGCTACGGGGTCGGAGCAATTTACCCCCGACCCTATCACCTTGTCCTTGCAGGTTCAGAAGTTGAAGAGCGCACCTGGGGGAGTTTTGAAGGTCGACCGAGGTTCTCGGAGCTTCACAGCTCCGCCGGGCTCGCACGACCACTCCGGGCTTCGCCGGAGCGTTTTGACACCCTCAGCACCTTGGCGAGCCTTGCAGGAAGCCTCCGGGACATTTTGTAGCTTCACAGCGAGTCGGAAGGGGCGGGGATCACCGGGGGAAGTTCGCTGCGGCGAAGCTTCGTCCCTGTTCTTCGTCCCCCTCTTTCAACCGTTCGATCGAGTCCCGCCGTCCAGGAGCACAACTGCCGTCGGATGATGAGCTACCCCGACCGTTGATCGGCCTCGGTCGATCTAATTTGAGCCACTGGATCGCGAAGGGGTGTCGCAGGCCCCCGTGTTGACACGTGGATTAGTGGTTGCGGCCACCACCGTCGGATCGGCCATCTGCGAGGGTAATTTTGCTCCATACCCTCGCATATTTGTATTTATTTCCAGGAACTCAAACTTTAATCTGAAGGCATAAAAGTTTTGTAACAATTTTAGATAGGCCCCCTAGCTTTTTGTTATTGCAAGTTAGTCCTCGCCAGGTCACTTGCACAGTGCGCGTGACCTTGGCATTTTTGCAGGTCCACCCTTGTGGTTTTGGGCATTTAATATTCAATGTAAGAACTATTTTGTTTGGTTTAAATTTTCTGGACATTTTGCATGTAAGCCCCTAGGATTTTGGAGAATCAAATTTTGGTCCTCGCCAGGCGTGTGCAAGTCACGCGCCCTGGTGGGTAAATTGCGCTGACACCCAAGCGGGTTTTGTAATTGACTTTTGGTCCTTGAAATTAAATATTCAGTTCTAATTTTTGTGGAAAATTGCATGTTCAGCCCTGGACTTTTGAATATTTGCATATATGACCCTACCAGGCCTTGAAATTTTTGTATGCTTGTAATATTTATTTGAAGCATCATCTTAATCCCAAAAATTCTCAAATTTTGAACTTAAGCTCATGTTAACTTGTGCTTCCACGCTATCAATTTAGTTTTTGATTTTATTTTATTTTCATATTTATTAAAAATCAAAAACATGATTTTTATTCACTGTCTAGCTTAGAAAATACCAAAAAATATCAAAACATCTCGAAAAATTCCAAAAAAAAATTCCTAGTGTCTATTTTACCATATTTTAGTGTCAGTCCCAAAAATCACTAAAAATCTCAAAAGAAAAATACTAAAAATTTAAAAGCAATCAAAACTTCAAAAAAATATATATAATCAAGAAAAACTCAGAAAAATACAAACTCAGTTCCTGTTTGTTCTATATTTTATTATCTTTCTTTGAAAATTAGTGTGAAAAATTTTGGTTGCTGTTTGTTAATTTTAATTTCCATTTTACTCATAGCCAGCACATATTTCACTGTTTTCCCTATTTTCAGTATTTAAAAATACCAAAAACACCTTGAAAAATCCCCAAAAATCACAAAAACAGTAAAAAAATCCTAAAAATATCAAAAACATTTTATTTCTGAATTTTTGGTTATTTTTTTCACATTTTTATAAATATTTTATCTTGTCCTTATATTACATTGTCTTTATTTTCCAACATTAAAAAAAGTAAAAAAAATATAAAATATAGTATAAAATTATAAAAATTAGAAAATTAAAAAGCAAAATACAAAATTGAAAATTAAATTAAAATAAAAAAAATTTAAAAATTAAAAACCCACAAAATTTCTTTGCTTGCTTAGTGTAGACATCACACACTCACTTGTGCACACTTGTTTGAATTACCCTGCTTGCTCCCTGTGTTCGAACTCTCTGCATACTTGCCCTTTACATCATTTGTGCAGAGTTAAAAATAAATTTTAACTCCACATTATTTCTAATTTATTGATCTTTAGTGTGGGTTAATTGTTGATTAAATACACTTTATTGTGGGTCGCCGCATTGACATCGGTTGTCTCAGCCTTGTGTGAGACATACTTCTTAGGCCCACGATAAGTTGTGTTTATCAATGATGAGGGTATTTCCTTTGAAGTTCCTTAAGATGCTCCCATGCTTCGTGTATGAGTTCTTTGTTCCTTTGGGTGAACGATGATATGGCTTGTCTCAGGGCGTTTGTTTTTCCTATTGGGAAGTATTCTTGATGAAGGCTTCCCTTAACATATCCCATGAAGTGAGAGGAATCACGTAATTCCTAAGCTATTGGAGTGCTCTTTCTTTTAGTGAGTATGTGAAGGCCTTCATGTAGATGTATTGCTTATCTACCCCAGGGATGCTCATTGTGTCACAGGCTGAGCGGAAGTCTTTGATGTTAAGAAAGGGATCTTCATTTTCATTTCCATAGTATTTTGGAATTAGGGAGATGGATGCTAGCTTAATCTCAAAATCTCCTACCTCAGGTGGAATATGAACCCAATGGATTACATCTTCTGCGGCAGGGTTATAATGTGTGTTGATGGGTGGTCCCCTATTCGGAGGAGCTATGACTCGGCGAATGATTGCATTTTCCCCCCTTAGAAGTTGCAGTTGTTGGAGGATGAGGTTCATAAGGTTTGGTCTGTTTTTTTCTCCCATGTCTCATAGGTTAGGTGAATTCTCATGTTTCTCAGTTGAAGGAGATGGGTTGGATTTTCTTTTGTAGATCGGGTCGTACTCTAATGGTTGCAATGGATTTTTCAGAGACCTACGACCTAACATACACAACACAAAACACCAGACAAGTTGTTGATTCACCAACTCACACAAAGATTGCCGCGGGAGCGGTTATCTTTTCAATTTTTAATTTAGTGATTCAACCAATGTTATCAGAGAATTTAAGAGTCCTTAATGAAGAGGTGGGTGTGGAATATTGTGAGAAATCAATGTCCTAATCCGGTTGGGGGATACAGGGTGCGGTAGTCAGATCGAGGATCTGTTCTTCCCACAAGAACATGTGTCCAAGGCGTCGAGGAGTTACAATTCCTCTATGTAATCCCACGTAGCACTAGGGATTTTTGTCTCTATCCAAGGGTTGTATGTGCTTGTGATTTTTGTGTCATTCATGTGCATCAACCAAACATTCAGAATTTTGTCCGCTTTCGCTCTGGTCACTGCGGTGACCTTTCAATCTTATCTTCTTAATTGTGATCAAACACGATTTGATGATCTTTGGATTACGTTATCAGAGGGAGAAGACCACAGAGATGATGCAAAGAAGAAGTCTTTTTTAAATTTTTTTCGATTTAGTTCGAAGTACAAACAAATGCAGAAATTTAAAAGCCTAAGATGCCTAAGAGAAAGAGGAGCGCACAGTGCCTGCACTTCTGGCGCTAATCCATTATATTTGTCCTGCTGATGGCGAGCTTTTTCCGAGAAGGGGAGGGGGGATTTTTTTACTTAGAACAAGTTACAAGTTTGTAAAAAAATTGCATGGATTCTTCTTCTTTTTTCTTTTTTGGAGTTCGAGTACCTGAAATAAATAAATTGCACGGATTAGAATTTGAAAACAAGTTGAAAGTGAAGAAAAAAAATGCAAATGTTGCCTAGTCCTCGGCAATGACGCCAAAATGTTGATATGTTTTTACGCGGTTTAATAAGTTGATTTTATCACGTCGTTGCTATCCCACGAAAACCGTAATCAAACAAATAAAGTTACAACCCCAAGCATAATAAAAATAGACAAAATGTACAGTGCAAGTAGAGGTTCGTATCCGCAGGGACTAAGCAAACTTGTAATTTTTGTTATTCTTTCAAACTTGATGCAGATTTTAGATCCTTTGCGACGAAATACAGATGATGGAAAATTGTGATATACGGAGAAAGTATTTCCAAGAGCTTAGATTGATTAATATGGATGCGAGTGCAATTAAGTGAAGAAATGAGGATTAACTCGCAACTTAGTACGGATGAATTGAGGATTACTTGCAATATTTCAAGATGTAGTAAAATATCTAAGAGTTGTAATCTATAGTAAATAAAAGACATTACCAAACAAGTTTTTCCATCTTAAACAAGATCAACTAATATAACAAAATGCATGGGAGACAAAAATAAGAAAGGAAATGCTTCTCTATCCAGATGACGATGGCGACGACGACTATCACGGATGCACGAGCTGCTATATGGGGAGAGGAACACCACACAAAAAATGTCATCGCACGAGTGACGGGATGTTGCTGGTCGCTAGAAGATAACACGCTAGAGTTGGTTGCACGTATGCCGGTTTTGTGCGTGGGCTGAATGCAGAGAAGCCGCCGGCCGTTGCGGGGTGCGCTGGAGGAGGGGTGTGGGTTGTAGCTACTGGTCGCGACGAGGAAGAGGAGGCTGCTAACGAGGTGGAGAAGAAGGTCTACGCACGGACTGGAGCGGGTGGCAACCTCGGCCTGGTCGCGACTAGAGCAAGAGAAGGAGATCACGTTTGCATGGAGTCGGGCTGGGGGGGGGGCTGCCTTCCTTCATGCGTAGACAACAAATGAAAATAGAGAGAGAGAGAGAGAGAGAGAGAGAGAGAGAGAGAGAAAGAGAGAGAACCTCGGGTGTAAGGGCTCTCTCGTTCATGCGTTGAGCATTCTTTTATAGATTAAGGTGGAGTATGTGGGGGCTCTATGCAAGGGAATAAAGAATGGGATTTTTACAGTAACCTCCCTCCCCTTTTCTTTCCAACAAAATGTGAGAGTTATTTGTAGAGCCAAATCAATGTGTTGGATATTAAGTGTTTCTCTCTCTGTCTCTTTTGTATCAATATAATTTTAATGATTTTGAATTTAAGTTATATTTTGATACTGAACATAGATAATTATCACTCTCAGTGCTGGATGTAGTTCATACATTTATATAAATAGAGATCGTTGAAATTTTTGTCCACATATGTAAGCATGAATTTTATACTTTGATTAGCCGTCCTTTATATGTATTAAAGTGATTTTCTCTATTGGGTGAATGGAATAAATTAGATGCGGATTATGTGAATTTGGGGTTTTATAAATTAATATTAAGGATGTACTCCATATAATTCAAGTATGTTATAACTGTATATAATGTAATCATCACACGCTGCCCTCTCATCACCACTTCGCTCCTCTGCAACCCCAAACCGCTCCGCCCCCCTTTTCTCCAAGCTCGTCAACGAAGACGACCGAGCCGTCGCATTCTTCGCCTCCACAGGACCCCCATCTCATCCACTTCGCATTATGCATGTGCCCCAGCTATTTGGACTAACATTGCATGGTTCATATCTCTCAATGGCCAGAGCATCGTCGAAGGGGACTTCTCAAGCCCCGTCTTCGACATACACACGTACCGCCCCCTTAAGGTATCTCGATCGCTTTGTCATGCTTTAACGTCAACATCTAGCCATCCATGAGCCGCCATCGGTCTTCACCAAGCTCTAGAGACAATGACAGAGCAATGACGACATCGCCGGAGGACAGAATGTGTCGCCACCCCGACAACGAAGGAAGGAACTCCTAGAACGTATAGTTATCATTGGATGGCACCCTCTCGGTGCTCATCCAACAACTTATACTCAGCCTCGTCATCAGACTCATCACCCTTTTCAAGCCACAACCACCGTCTGATTCCCATGATCGGACAGTCTGTAGAGCTACACGTGTCATCAAAGAGCCTCCTTCCCGACCTTCTATGTCCGGAGCACCTGAGCCAAGCCAGGGCTTCCCCTGTTGATGCGTGGCCCGAGCCACCTCCGAGCCTCGTCCCAAGCTAGCATCGACCACCGAGCCTCGCCTTACGTGCCCCGGTCACGTGAGCATGGGAAATTTGCGGGGGGGGGGGGGCTTGAAGTTTTTCAAACTGCAAACATGTCATGCTATCACGTATTAACCACGTGCGCATGGGGTTAATTGCACTCGACCCCCTCTAGGTTTGAATAATTGCAATTTAGCCCCGTGTGTGGGGGAAATTTATAAAGAAGGCCTCACAACTTATTTTATTTGCATTTTAGTCCTCCCAAAGAATTATTTATAGTATTTTCGCTAGTTATTTTGCATGTTTTCTTACATTTATGCCCTTGGACTCTTTTATGAATATCTTGAGCACCCGAGCTCCATTTTAGTCAATTTTCATCTCATTGCGAAGCTTGTTTCATTACCTTCTCGATGGCATGAATTGATTTATGTTTTGACACTTTGATCTATAATGATTAAATTTAGTAATGTAGTATCTTATATGTAATGAGTTTTCATGACTTATGTTAATCATTGGAATTTGCTTCATAATGTGAACCCAAAGTTGACTATAGTTTATTGACTCAAATATTTCATCTAATTAGGACACATTTGCATCATTATAAACCTGCATCATGTTGCATGTTAAAAAAATGTTCGCTTCATGTTTCTCTCTACATGTGTCTGCATTGTATGTGTTTTTGTGCGTATTGACCTATTAATTTGTAAATCCAACACTTAATCTAAATAATGAGAGTCTAGATAATCACTTAAGAGGTTCGTGCCCCTGAGTTCGACCTTAGGCTCGCCCAAGTAAAATAAAATCAATCGCTTTAAATTAATTGATGAATTTTTAAGTGGTTTTTGATGGATCCAATTCAGTCGATGACAACGCAATAATTCGAGATAATTAAGAGGCTAAATTCCCGGACCGTCAAATGGCATCGTTGCGGGGATACGACTCATCTTTTGTTTTATTTGGATTTTTCTTATTTGATCAAGTGTGATTTTCTAACCTATAGGTCACGTGTTATTTTCCTTACATTTTGGATAATTCTCTTATATCTATCTAATATATGCTTTTTGTGGCAAGGTCCCTTGGCGATCAAGGAGGCGAGGAGCAGGAGCTTCCATTGCGAAGAGCGCAAAAGAATCGTTGGAGAAATTGAAGAGAATTCATATTTCTTGCATTTTATTTCATGCATTCAGCGTAATAATTGTCTTTACAATGGTCTTCGTTCGAAGACTTGCGATTGTAAACGAGCGATGATATTCGTGGTTGTGTGGGGATCGCCCCACTTGAGTGTCGACCTAGGATCATGCACGTGACTTTCTCAACTACTTTCACATCTTTATTCTTTGTGTCTGATTGTAGGTAGGACATACGATAATTTTAGACGCACATAGATATCGTTTCACTTAGCCAAAAAGTAAATCAGTTCTTCCCCGCTAATAGAAGCATGTTAGCTGTGGTTTTCAACGACTTGCATACATTCTATTTTCGATTTTAATTCAATCTTATTTTTCATGAATTTAGCTCAAGGCACTACAAGTTTTCTCTTAGCATATTTCATGATTTTATCGACTGTATTGGCTTTTTCTCGACCTCCCTTTCTGGCTTGATCACCTAGGACTAATGGAAATTAGGAATGAGTGGTAGATGTTGATTGATTGATTTATGCTTTCGTTAAAACAGTAATAACCTTAAAGCTTAAAATTGGGATTGATAATGTAAGTTGACCATAAAATGGAGTAAAAATCATGTTTTGAGAGAGAAAGACCCTTGTTTATGTAGGATGTGTTGATTTGACATTTCATGTATCCTTGCGTAAATTAGAATGATTTTTCTCACCAATAAGACAAGATAAATAATCAACACTTGTTGGTTTCATGTATGAGTTGGTGAATTAAATGGTATTGTTTGATTGATTGAGCCTTGATTGTTTCCGCACTCTCCCCTAGACCTTAGGTGCTCCATTCATCTCCGTAGATTCACTCCCTCGCATGTACATCCATCCTAACTTCTTCATTCCCCTCTGGTCTCCCCAACATCAATTATCCATCTCTTTACTCAAGCTATTCTTAGCCTAAGTATAGGAGGGACCTGAGTCCCCGTCACTTTCTTACCCATTTATCCTTTTCCCTCATACTTAGGTTATTTCTAACCTAAATATAGGGGGTGTCCTCCTTTGTTCATATATTTTCCTATACCTTAAATTGAACTATGGCTTTGTATCACTTAGTGTTATGAGGACATAACAAAATTTAAGTATAGGGGGGTATACCGTATATACAATATATTTGTACTTTAGCCATATCTATATTTTGAAAATTATTTAAAAATTTAAAATTTATTGGGCTAGAGTATAATCTTATGAACTAAGTCGGACAAAATGTTTTCGAAGCTTTGGAAAAATTTCTATACTATGTTACATTCTTTTGAGGAAAATATTTTGAAAATGATATGAAAAATCGATTTTACTTGTTTTAAAAGATCATTTGAAAAATGTTTGTAAATACATATATGTGTGTATGTAACATGGTTTGGAAAATATTTTCAAATCTTGATTTCAATAAGGGAAAATGAGTTTAACTTATGTTCCAACTTTAATTAAAAATCCATAAAAATGAAAAAATAAAAATCATTTGAAAGATAAACTAACTACTAAACTTAAATAAGTAGCCACTTTCAGTGAGGGTCTTCCTTAGCAAAGTAGGTGGTTTAGAGGGCATCGTGTAAGGCTCCGTCCTCAAGTAATAAGGAACCGTTCTACGGCCCATACTTACACCTAACTGGCTGAAAGTAGATGCGACTACTCATTTGAGTTTAGGCCAATCATTAGGCCTTTTAAAGTCTTCATAAAAATAAAAAATAAATATATATGAAGGAGTTGGTTTTAATCCCTGACACCTTCACTTTCACACATGATTAGTAATGTTCAAGAACACTTGGTTTGAGAGGTCTTGAGATTTTAAGTTAACCATCCTTAACCATCAGGGTCTTCAAATTAATTATCCACATTTCACTAGTTTGACAATTTACGTGCTATATTGCATGCTTAGTCTCTAAACCTTAAGAATATGATCAACACTTCACATACACAACTGTGGTTATGATGAGTTGAGTTGAAATTTCACTTGAGGAACTGGGACGAGGGATTCAAGTCTGGACTCGATTTAATGATGCTCGAGGATGGGATAAAATCATTGAAGGCTTCATGAAACCTGAGTGTCATCATTTTTAGCTAGTATGAGAACTTGGTTATTGTACTAATCTCTTAATATTTACCTAAGTACCAAGGTATGAATAAAATAAAAAATGTTGACCGGTGTACGCCAACTCTTGGTAAAAGCAGTGGAGCTAGCAAAAAACAAAGCAAAGAAGTACAAATATTGAAAGAAAAAAACTCTCATCCTACAAGTTAAACATTAAAGAGCCTCCACCAAAGGAGAGCGCTCCCAACCATTTCAAAGTGTCCACCTGAATCACTGATATTATGAATAGGAGTCGGGCTTGCACCAAAAAACTGCTGTGCATCGTAATGCTACAAGTCTGGATGTAGAAGGTATAATAGATACTAAAAAAGGCACACCCCAGTGTATTCCCAGGAAAACAAGTGTAGAAGACTCCAACTTCTCTTGACAAATGAACTGATCAACACCAAAAAAATATATGTTGAGTTAATAAGGCACTCGAGAGTGTTCCAATGAGAGGGAGAGAAGAAATGACACAATCCTAAACCTTCCATCAACTGGCCTTCCATCTACATTTCTAAGTCTGAAAACTAAAGAAACGGTGGATTGATCGCAATATTGATTTATTCCCTAGTGTTGAGGATTGGGTCCTTAGGAGAATTTCTTGGACTAAGACCTTGGGTGAAGTTGTGACTCTACTCTCGTGATCGCGGTCAACACTTAATTTCACATCCTTAGTTTATATGTATACAAGAGAGAGTCTGAAAAATTAGATAAATTCGATACCTCTTGATTAAGGCTAAGTTGAGCCTTGAGATTTTGGATCTCTAAAATTGGGAGTTCTTGAATGTATCAGATCTTGTACACACATGCACAATCGGGGGTCAATCCAACTCATTCATGGTTAAGATGCTCGGGAACGAGCATAGTTTAAGTATAAGGGGGTGATGAAACTCGGTTTCATCATCTTAATTTGCTAATATTAACCACCTAGATCTAATTAGTGTAAAAAACCAGATAAATCATTGTATATATCTAAATCTTGAAATAAATTTAAAATACAAAAAAATAACAAAAAAATTGTAGTGTTTTTATACCCTTAAAAACGCTCACAAATAATCGTACCCTTCATTTGACCTTGTTTCCATTTTTGATCAACATAAAACTTGTAGATCTCATCAAGATCGACAACTTTTAATTTTTAGTTTTTCCAAATTCGACCATTTTTTCCACCTTTTCGAGTTTTTCTTCTAGAATATCCTGATTGGGCCACGTGGCCCTTTCTGGTTGAGTCACATGGCCCGCTTCCCCTTCTGCCATGTGTCTTCTTTTTTCCACCACTCGATCATCTTTGGGCACCTCAATCCTAATCATTTACCTCCGCAAGCATTCTCCACCATCCGATCGCTCTCTAGATGGAATCTGGATCGTCTGCCCCTGCCTACTCCTCCCACCACGTGTCACCTTCCATCGCTGCCCGATCGTTCTAAAGCACCTCAAATCTTCACTGCACGTTCCTGATGAATCTGTGATTCATCACTCCAAAATTCAAAAATAGATCCTTGTTCCCGAGTAAATAGAGGCATATTTCCTTTTAATTTGCATAAATAGCATTCATGCACACATTCATAAGTCATGCATCTTTGCAGCTCATTTGCATTTAAATAAGAAGCTAAAAATCCCTTGTAAAATACCTCGTCACCAAAATAACCTCTTCTCTATAATATATATTCCTTAATAATATAGGGAAGAATGCCAAAAATCACCCTTGTAAAATAGCCAGAATAGCTTGGGAACCCTTGTACATTAAAACACACATAAAGCCCTCATACAAACCCCGAATTAGGTCTACTCACTCTTAGAATACTACACATTAAAAGACCTTCAAAATGAGACTAATTTCATTGAAATTGGAGCTTGTATGAGAAACTTGGGTTTTTGGGCCATTTTGTATACTACATATGTATATTTATGTATCATATTTGACCTCATCTCCGTCTTTGGTCAACATGAAACTTGTAGATCTCATCAAGATCTACAACTTTCATGTTTTGAGTTTTTCCAAATTCGGCTTCCTCTTCTCTCTACACGTGTTTCTTAATCCAACCATTCACAGCAGGCCACGTGGCGCCCTTTGGTTGCGCCACGCGGCCCGCTGCCCATCGCCTCATCCGCCCGCGCCTTCCGCCGTTGGATCTCGTTTCAGATCCAACGGCCTAGGCCTTTCCACGTACCTGACCATCTCACAGCCATCAGATCCGCCCCACACTTCATCTCCACCGTCCCTTAGCGCCGCGCCTTCAGCCTTCCACGTGGAAGCATCTGCGCCGCCTGATCAGATCTCCGATCTTTCCATCACAGCCGCCCCTCTGCCAGCAAATCTCAACCTTCTGATCAACTCCACCCTCTCATCTAAACCGCCCGCTCACGCTTCGCCACAACGCACCACGTGGCTCCCTCGTAACCCATCATTTTGGCGCCCCAGATCTAATCCTACCCGCTCACCACGCTCTGATCTCCACCGTTGGATCACAAGATCCAACGGTGGAGACCTCGTCTCCTACCTCCAGGCGCCCCTCTCCCCCACGTCCCTTGCCTTGCGGGAGGGGCGCCCCCTTTCGTTTTTTGGACACACGTCAGCCATCTCCTCCGGCCGATGACCCCCCCACGACGTCAACCACTCATCCCTCTCCCTCGCCGGCTCCCTCAAGCTCCACCACCTCCACCATACTCGCCCCACGACGACCACCAACCTCGCCACTCCACCAGCCAGACCACCTCCTTCTCCTTATAAATACGCCACCTCCGGCGCCGTTCACCCCCATCCGCCACTCCAGGGAGGTGCCTCGAGCTCAGACAACCCCTTTGGTGACAGCGATTGAGTGAGTCTTCGAGCGACGACAAGGAATCGACCCCGGCGAGATCCACGGCCGCCACCGCCGTGTCGCAGCCTTCACCGCGAAGCTGCACGAGCTCGGGACCGTACCGATCCCTAGAGCGAAGACCTGGAGCTCAAACCCGAGCTCCATTCCCCAGGTAACCCCGTCCGCCTCCTTCTGATCTTCTCCATAATTTTTCTTTGATTTCTCGCAATTTATTCTCCGGCTATCGTTGGCTTCCCGTTCCATTTTCATTCCTCCGAGCTCCGCGAAGGAGCTCCGGTCCTCGTGGTACCTTCCGCACACTCCGACGACGCGTTTCACATTCCTCCGACCAACAGCTCCGCCATTCGGCTGGAGCTCACTCGCCGGACCACCACACTCCACTTTAGGCCTCGCCGATCACGCCACACTTCTCCACGAGCACTTGCACGCCTCGGCTATACACCTAACTCATTGCAGGTCCTCACTCCTTCATTGGCCGGAGCTTCACCGGAGCTCCCTTCGAGCTTCATCGACGTCGAGCTTCAGCACCCCGTCACAGCTCCTGAGGCCACCAGAAGCTTCGCCGTACGCCCCCGCATCTTCCGAGGTACTCGGGAGCCGACGACGCCCTTCATCGACGCCCAGCGACCGAGGCGGAGCAAGGCTAGCCTCACCGGAGCTCAGCCTTCTCCTCCGCAGGTGGCGGAGGACCGTTCGAGACGAAGCAGCAGCAGCCGTTTGATCAACCGATCGAACGACCCTCGCCCCGCCACGTGTTCCCCGACGACGCCCGTCCTCGACCGTTAATCGCGCCTCAGATCTGAAGGCTCTCCAGTCGCCACGCGTCTTCATCGACATCCCTTGGATCCATCTTGATCCGAGGGCCTTCAGGCCGCCACGTAGACGAGTCCGAGCCTCAGCCTCCAAGCCTAGGCTCGGGCGACCCGAGGCTGCACCGAGCCGTAGCCCGAACCTCCAGAGGACCCGAGCCTCGCTCCGAGCCTCCGACGCCCTCCGAACCTAGGTCGCCCACGTGAGGTGCACGTGCGGCCTGGGTTAATTGCACAGACGCCCCTGAAGCTTTCTGAAATTACAAAGAGGTCCCTGTGAAGCAGACCCCACGTGAGGAGCACGTGTCCCTTGGAGAAATTGCATAAGAGTCCACCATATTATCGGTAATTGCATTTTAGTCCCTGTCAGCATATTTGTTTATTGAAATTTTAATTTCCAGTATTGCATTTACACCCCTGTGTTTGCACGCATCTCTCGAGTGCATTTTTTATCATTTTGAGATTCTAAAAATTACATGTTGTTGGAAAGTTTGTCCTCTATCTGTGAGTACACGTGTCTGATTTTTGTAGGCTTATT
Source organism: Ottelia alismoides (assembly GCA_037367405.1). Taxonomy (NCBI): domain Eukaryota; kingdom Viridiplantae; phylum Streptophyta; class Magnoliopsida; order Alismatales; family Hydrocharitaceae; genus Ottelia; species Ottelia alismoides. The sequence continues at coordinate 1,129,154 of JAZKJV010001342.1, read as the reverse complement.
TGAATTATTAATGAATTAATTGGTTCATTGTTGACATATTTTGCCCAGTGATGCCTTTTGATTTTTAATTAATTATCTGTGCCTTCAAAAATTATCAAAAATTCACAGTAGCTTAAGGACATCATTTTTAACACACCATAAAAATTTCAGAGCATTTGCACACATATCGAGGCCTAAATAAATAGTTTAGTGATTTTCTTAAATTAATTTTAATTAATTCATCTCATAGTAAAATTAAGTCCTGTTAATTTTCCTAGGGCCCTTATCATTAGAGCCCGCTAGGATAATTTTAGTTCTTGAGAAAATTGTGATTTGATATTTATTAAAAATTAAATACTGAAAATCACTCTGTCTGTTTACTTAATCCACAGAAAATTTATTTTGAGTCGAAAAATTCCAAAAAAATTAGTGTAGGTCATTTTCATCATAAATAATCATCAGGCCAATTTTCATTATTTTTGGACTTCATTTGATACATCAATTAAATTAAACGTTAAATTGGCTCGCCTTGTCTGTATATGTCTGCATAAAAATTAAAAAGACCAAAAAAAAATTGATCCTCGAACATCAACACTTGAAAAGTTGCTTAAAATCTACCTAAGGAGACAGTTGCCTCCCTGAGATCGACCTTGGACTCCACCAAGTAAAAAAATATTGCCGCTTAAAATTAACTTCAGATTAATCCATAAGTGGTTTTTGATTAACCTCTCGTATCCGACTGCAGCGAATCACATTAATTAATTTGGACATTAATTTGACCGAATTAACTAAGGGTGCGGGAGCGATGTCAAAATGGCGCCGTTGCCGGGGAGGCACGACTTAGGTTAATTTTTAGCAAATTTTGAGTGTTTGATTTTCCTTCCCCGGGTAGTCTGACCCCCGGTTTTCTTGTAATTATTTTCTCCCATTTATTTTTTGCATTAATTTTGTGTAACTCTCTGACCTCCAATTAATTTTTGTGCGAGGACCGCGAGGAGTCGGCGACGCTTCGAGGACTTAGCATTTAAATTTTTGAGTGAAAGAGAGGCTTTGTAATTACATTTTATTTTATTTTTCTTTCGCATCATTTCCAGCGGTTCCCGTTTGGGATCTTGCGTGTGTAAAGATAGTGAAACTGTGTCCCGTGTGCTGTGTGGGTGAATTGTAACTTAGCTTGCACTAGCGGCTCCTCGAGCCACTCTAGGACTTGTTGGTGCTCGTAATCAATAGGACCACACAATACACTTAAAAGACGCACCTAGACCGCAGTACTTAGTCAAAATTAAACTGTTCTTCACGCTAATAGAACTGCCTGTCTAGGAGCGGCTTTTCATCGCTTGCATTTGCATGTAGAGTAAAGTTTTCAATTCTGTATTGCATCCTGCATAAAAAAAGCGAAGGGATCACTGTAAGTCTTCTTAACTCAGCATACGCATCACTGTTTTCCGTGCATCGGCTTTTCTCGATTTCCCCCTCTGATTTTCTCACTTAAATTCAACAGGAAATTGGGACTGTCTGATAGGCGTGCTTTGTGGTGGACTAATTGAAGTGATAACTTAACTTTAAAAATCGGGACTGCTAACAGTATTGACCAAAAAAAGAGAATAAAATCTGAAAATTGTTTGCGGGAGATTAATCCCCGACCTTGTATTCAGGCTGAGTGAGGGTACTTGAGTGTGTGTGAACACCTTAAGGCAGAGCCCAAATCCCTGCCTTCCATATCACGAGCCAACTGATCTTAGCAATTATCACAAGTGGGATACTTTTAAACTCATTGACAAGTACCAAGTAGCCTCCGCCTTCACAGGTAGACAGGGGCGAACCAACGGTACTCTGCGACAAGGCATAAGCTTTGTCAGCCTCCGCCTGAGTGCAGGTAGATAGGGGCACGTCATTGGGTCCCCACTCCGGATAGGAGCAAAGAAAGGTAGGATCGACGGTATCTTAGGCGACATGATAGACAGGGAAGACGCATCCGGCTCTAAGCCGACTTTCCTCTAGGCCGCGTAATCCTTGCTATTTTTGCTTGAATATCACACTTAAAAATTACAAGATAAATTGGACTCAACTTTGAGTCCTTCACTGTGTTGAGTGTGAACCCAGGGTCTTGGATTGTTCTTGTTGCTTGCTTCAGGTAGGAGTAAAATCCTATCTTCTTCCCTCGTCAAGATGAGTGATTGGGGAGATCTCGACGCACTATTCACTGATTTCTCTATGAGTCCCCCAAGTAACTCGTCTTCCTCGGTCCGAGCGCACCTTGGACCACCCAAGACTCATGACCCTCTTGAGTCCTGGTTCCCACATGCTCAGGGTGGTTACTCTCAAACCAACCCTTTTATCTCCTCCGAGATTACCGAGGAAGATCATTGCCTCGGTAATCCCTTCCTTGATTTGCCCTCTAACACCGATCTTATTTTCCATACCCCAGAACTAGAGGACGAGATGCCGCCAAAAGTTCCACCAGATGAGGAACAAATTAAACAGATTCTTGCCCGCCTCGCTGAAGCCGAACAGAGGAATGCAGATCTCACGGCGCGGATGGGACAGATCATAGCAGCAGAAGGAATCGACCGACCAATGGTTGATACCTATAATCCGGCGGAGAACGAGATTCAGAACTGGTTGGCACCTGCAGTTCCCGCCCAGGCATTTGAGCTGAAGCCCCACTTCCTTAGCCTGCTTCCGAAGTTCAACGGAAACCTTAATGAGGAACCATACACTTTCCTCCGTGAGTTCGAGTTGGTGTGCAACAATCTTAGCCATCCCAATGTTGGCCAAGATTATATTCGGCTAAAGGCCACCCCTTTTGCCTTAGGTGATAAGGATGCTCATTGGCTGAAAAACTTAGGGGTGGTATGTACTACCTGGATGCAGTTCAAGGACCTTTTCTTGAAAAAGTTCTACCCTCTCAGTAGAACTAATCAGATGAGAACAAAGATCGCCAGCTTCGCTCAAGGATCCAGCGAACCGTTCCATGAGGCTTGGGACAGGTTCAATGACTTAGTACAGAAATGTCCCTGCCACGGCATTTCAAAGGCGATTTTAGTCCAGACCTTGATCTGTGGTTTAACCCCAGAGATGCAGGGGTTAGTCAGTGCCGCCTGTGGAGGAAGCTATCTGAACAAAAACGAGCATGCTGTATGGAAGATCCTAGAGCAGATGGCAGAAACCGGCAGGTCACAGGCCACAAGGGCCTATCAGTTGTCTCCCTCAATCTTATCCAATGAGACAACTAGAAGGACTGTTGCAGATCTGACGGAGGACCTCATCCCCAGCATGGGGATGATAGCAGATAAGCTGACCATGGTCGAGCAGATCCACAAGAGAGTCGCGGAGATGGAGTCTCTTTCAAGCCTTCCCAAGAAAGTGGAGGAACTCTCTGAAAAGGTAGCTAAGATTAAGCTACCCGCCCCTTCTGCACCACCTGTACCTGTACATCGAGTCCATCTTGTACAGGAACAGGCACCGGGGTCTCAGAGTAGCTGGGATCAGACTTATACCCAGCCGAACCATCATGCACCCCCACCAGTGGAAACAGAATATGAGGAGCCTCCGCCTGTATACGAGATTAACGGGCTTTGGTATAGCCGTGACCCGCTAGTCCGGCAAATCGAGATGGGGAAGGATCAGGCACACCGCCCCACCCCAGTCTACCAAGAGACCAGGCACGTCACAGTCCCGCGATACCAGTCCAGGCCAGAACATGGGTACCAGCCGCAGCAGCGCATCTACCAGCAGGGGCCAGCATCGTCCCATCAGCAGCAGTATCGGCATGGCCAGCAGGGCCAATATAGGACGGCATCAACACCGCAGCAAGCCCAGCCCACCGAATTGGAGTCACTCACCTTGGAGATCCAGACCCTGTCTGATAGGGTCCAACAGATACAGAATGACTACTTGGATATGAGAACCGACATCAATCGGGTTTCTCGTGCCCAGGACCAACAAATGGCGCCAAGGACCCCAATTCCCGCACAGGTTCAGGCCAATCCGAACAGCATACACCAGGGCCAGAACCGACCTCGAGATCAGGTATATTATTCAGATAATTATCTATCTGAACATGAGATCCTTTCGTACGATAATGTTAATCATATGTCCCTCAGGAGCAGAAGGACCGTAACCATACCTGATCGGGCACGAGCCCAAAAGGAAGGAGCCTCCGAGTGTCTACCTGAGGAGAATTCGGAGGAAGAAGAGGAGGAGCATCCCCACCACCATCCCCAGCAGAAGAAGAGGACATCTGAGTCCTCGAAGCAACATTCCCGCACCCATTTAGAGTCAGACGACACCGATGAGCCCGCACCTCCATCTGAGGAGGACCATCCAGAAGAAGCGGAAGACGCATCACCGGTTTTGCCTAAGCATTTTCCTTTTTGTCAGAGTCCAAGTCAGAGTCTGTGTAAAAGTCCGAGTCAGAGTCTTGTTCAGAACTCAGTTCCAGCAGCTAATGAAAATATTTCAGTTCCAGAACCTGAGTTAATAATCCCTTTCCCCCAAGCTCTCAAGGGTGGAAAGAAGAAAATCAAAAAATCCAAAAAGATGATTCTGAGATGGCTGAATTTTGCAATAAACACATCAAGGTCACAATCCCTTTTGACAAGTTCGTGGAAATGACCCCTGCATTCCAAAAATACCTTAAGGTGAGATGCACACCTACTAGGGTTAGCAGGAAGACCAAAAGCCGTGTTGAGAAACACGTTCTATCAGTAGCCACGACTTGTGCAATAAAGAACTCGTTTCCTCGGAAACGAAGAGACATGGGTGCACACTATGTAGTGAGTCATGTTGATGACATTGCGTTTGCACGCACTCTCCTGGACAATGGTTCCTCGATCAACTTAATGCCCACATCCCTCTATGAGAGGCTTAATCTTGGACCTCTTAGGAAATCTAGAGCTATTCTGCAGTTTGCTGACAAATCCACTAAGAGGTCCCAAGGAGAGTTAAGGAACATTGTGATCAGAGTCGAGGGGCAAGAATACATGGTGGACTTTACTGTCCTGGATATGGAAATCCCTCGTAATTGGAGAGATTCCCAGATCATTTTGGGTAGGCCCTTCCTCAGAATAGCGGGGGCCTTATTTGATTATAAGACTGGGAAGATTCAGTTCCAAACTCCCGGCGGAGATGAGGAACTGGAGATGAAGCAGACGAGATGGCAGAGACCGGACTCCGAATCCAGCACCGAGTACTCTTCTACCGAGACGGACTGTGAACATGTAGACGTAGTTGGGCCATGGAGACAGAACCCAGCCAGCATCAATGTATCCATCTCCTTTGAAGATGATCCAGTGCATGAGTCAGTCCGCGAGATCCTCAGGGACGAGTATAGCTCTGAACCTGCATCGCCCTACATCTTCGATGACATAGAGACCCAGTTGGGTCTGTCGGTCCTTACATCCTTAGGACAATCGGAAGATGAGGATGACGAGTCAGACGAGGTGTTTGCTGATTGTATGGAAACTTTTGACGATCCGACTCCAGAGCCGCGCTTGGTGGCAGCTATTACAGAACATGATCCAGCCACTTCCAACACCGAACCAGATCAAATTAAGCCAGACTTCTTAGATGATCACACTATTCCTGAGCTCAAACCTCTTCCCACAACACTGAAATATGCCTTCCTTGCGGGCCAAGACAAGAAATTTCCGGTCATTATCAGTTCGCAATTGACCGAGGAGCAGGAATCTCGCTTGCTAGAGATCCTGGAGAAAAACCGCAAGGCAATAGGCTGGAGCATTTCCGATCTCCATGGGATAAATCCCGCTCTGTGTTCGCACCATATTTACTTGGAGAACGAAGCCAAACCCTCTCGTGAATTCCAACGCCGGTTGAATCCAAATTTACGAGAAGTTGTGAAAAAAGAGATAGAAAAATGGTGCGACGCGGGTTTCATTTACCCAATTTCCGACTCTAAGTGGGTGGCCCCAATCCATGTTGTCCCGAAAAAGTCGGGAATTCAGACGACCACCAACGAGGACGGAGAGGAGATCGTGACGAGAATACCCACGTCGTGGCGCGTCTGTGTGGATTACAGACGCTTGAATGCCACAACAAAGAAGGATCATTTCCCCCTACCGTTCATTGATCAGATCCTAGAAAGATTAGCGGGGAGAGAATTCTTCTGCTTCCTTGATGGGTTCTCGGGCTACAATCAAGTAGCCATAGCTCCGGAGGACCAGGAGAAGACCACGTTTACATGCCCCTTTGGTACCTATGCTTTCAGGCGCATGCCTTTTGGGTTATGCAATGCTCCAGGTACTTTTCAAAGGTGCATGATTGCTGTATTCGCCGAAATGGTCGGCGAATTCCTGGAAGTCTTCATGGATGACTTCTCGGTCCACGGAGATTCTTTTGATTCCTGTCTTAGGAATCTGGACCGAGTCCTCAAAAGATGTTGTGAGGTCAATCTGGTGCTCTCCTGGGAGAAAAGTCACTTCATGGTGACGGAGGGCATAGTGTTGGGGCATGTCATCTCCAAGAGAGGAATGGAGGTTGACCCTGCCAAGGTGGACGTGATCAGACGACTCCAGCCACCAACCAATGTAAAACAGTTGCGGTCGTTCCTCGGGCATGTCGGATTTTAACGAAGATTTATCAAGGATTTTTCTAAGATTGCCCGACCGCTAACTGAGCTTTTAGGCAAAGACACGGAGTTTATTGTAGATCACAAATGTCTTGAGGCCTTTAAGCTTCTACAAGGAATGATCATGGACGCACCCATCTTACAAGCCCCAGATTGGTCTCTACCTTTTGAGATCATGACAGACGCCTCAGACTACGCGGTTGGGGCTGTATTGGGACAAAGAAGAGATGGCGTCCCGTTTGCAATTCACTACGCAAGCAAAGTGCTTGATTCTGCTCAGCGTAACTATACAGTTACCGAAAAGGAAATGCTTGCGGTAGTGTTTGCCTTGGACAAATTCAGATCCCACTTAATCGGATCCAAGGTAACCGTGTTCACAGACCATACGGCATTACGATACCTGATGGAGAAGAAGGACGCGAAGGCGCGTCTTCTTCGTTGGATTTTACTTATCCAGGAGTTTGATTTGGACATCCGTGATAAACCTGGAAAGAAGAACGTAGTGGCCAATCATCTTTCTCGTCTCGAAGATCTTAATACTTCCGAGGTTTCCCCGATTCGAGACTCCTTCCCTGACGAGTCGATTTTTGTTATCGATTCACTCCCATGGTACGCCAATATCGTGAACTATCTTGTCTCCAAGAAAGTTCCTGAGGATTGGCCCAAGAGCCAAATCGACCGACTAAAGACAGACGCTAGGTACTACCATTGGGAGGATCCGATCCTTTTCTTTGAAGGACCAGATTGTGTCTGGAGACGTTGTATTCCTCAGGAGGAATACCAGAGTGTCCTTTCTTTATGCCATAGCTTAGAGGCAGGAGGACACCACTCCGGGAAGAGGACCGCATGGAAGGTACTTCAGTGTGGCTTCTACTGGCCGACTCTGTTTTGCGATGCCACCGCCTTCGCGAAGTCGTGCCCAGTTTGCCAGAGAATGGGAGGAACCGTTGGTTCCAAGGATGAGATGCCAATGCAGCCGGTCATCATTTGTGATGTCTTTGACGCCTGGGGCATCGATTTCATGGGCCCGTTCCCTGTCAGCCACGGGTTTGAATATATCCTCCTGGCGGTAGATTATTTGTCCAGATGGGTGGAAGCTATCCCTACCCGAGCCGCAGACAACATGACTGTCTGTAAGTTCATCAGAGAGAACATAATCTCTAGGTTCGGGATCCCCAAAATGATGATATCAGATGGGGGTAGCCATTTTGTGAATCGGGAGGTGAAGAAACTCCTGAAGGACTACGACATCGAACACCGTGTCGTGAGTCCTTACCACCCACAAACCAATGGTATGGCTGAGGTGTCGAATAGGGAGGTGAAAACCATATTGCAAAAGCTTGTCCGCCCGGACAGAAAGGACTGGTCTCAGATCTTAGATCAAGTCCTCTGGGCGTATAGGACAGCTTACAAGACACCGTTAGGAACCTCCCCATTCCGAATGGTATTCGGAAAGCCGTGCCATTTGCCCGCAGAGTTAGTGCACAAATCAGAATGGGCAATAAAGAAGGTCAACTGGAACACACACCTGGGCCAGAAACAGAGAGACATGGATCTGAATGAGCTTGTGGAAGTCAGAAACCGAGCATACGACAACAGTGTGGTGTACAAGGACAAGGTGAAGCGTTGGCACGATAGATATATCAGACGAAAGACCTTTGTTCCTGGACAGAAGGTATGGTTGTTCAATGCTAGGCTGAAGATTTTCCAAGGCAAATTAAAGTCTAAGTGGACGGGACCATTCGTTGTCCGAACGGTGCATGATAGTGGATGTGTCGAGATCTCAGATCTCGCAGATGACGCACCGACATTCCTAGTAAATGGGCAGCTGTTGAAGCACGTCGTTGAAACCAATGAACAGTTAGTCCATGTAGAGGAGATTGTATTCATGCGCGAGACAGATACAGCAGATACACCTCAAGACGCGTATGAAACCTTGCAGCACTGAACTCCAGCCATCAGCAGCATCTTCGAAAGATTCAGACCGACTCATCTGTATATATCATTCTCCTGTATATCCTATCCTTTACCACCACGATTCTAGTAACCCATCCATCCCCACATCATCGAGTCATTATCTTGGACTATACTTAGGATGACCAGATCCTAAGTATAGGGGGGAGGGGTCACACGAGTCGATTCACTGTACATCCTCCAGATCACATTGGTCCTCACACTCATTTCCTTCCGATACTTAGGCTGACCTGAGCCTAAGTATAGGGGGGACCGATGCCCGCCTTGTATATACTCATCCATTTCCCATCTTTTCCTCGTCCGCCCCCTTTCTGATCTTCTTCTACACTTAGGCTGCCAGAGCCTAAGTATAGGGGGGCGAGACGACTTCTATACTTTTTGGCTCTCCCACGCTTAGCACGAGCTATGTCTTTTTCCTCGCTCTTCGTGCTCTGAGGACATAGCACACGCTAAGTATAGGGGGGGCGTGTATATATTACATATATACTTTACCCATAGCTCGTACTTTCGCGTATTTTTGTATATATTTTACAATTACGGGTGGGTAAAATTCGAATATATATATATATAATATATATATACATATAATAACAATAATAATAAATAGGCTTCTTATTTACTCTTGCATATCATCTCTGCATAAAAAAATAAAAAGAGTCTTGCATCTTCATAGCACGACATCTCATCTCATCTGCATACTTTACTTATGCAAAGTGAAAAGCTAGTGGGTTCTGGACCAAGTCGTGAGTAGATATTGAGGATGGAAATGATTTGACCTTAATCCACTTAATTTCAGAGGAACCTTATAGGAACTGGAGTTAAGATTTTTCAGGTCAGGTGACGTAATTCTTTAAGTCTGCAAGTCTATGTTCATATGTCATCTTGACAAGCCTGAGTAGAGCACTTAACAACACACACATGACTCCTAGAGACAATGGCTTGACGTGCACCAACACTTTACACATGGCTCTCTACAGATGAGGTGATGAGGAGGCAGTTTCCTTTAGCCTGGGGTAGCATATGAGGGTAGTACTTCTAGGCGGAACCTCTCTTCTTCTTCTAGTGAAGGAAGTGCGTCTCAACTTGGACTAGTGGTGATGAAGGCTAAAGACAGAAGCAGTGGGTTGCAATAAAGCTTCAAAAGAGGGATAGTCTACTAGCTCAAGAGGAAATTTCTTGTATCTATGCTGCACCATGTATATATGTTGTACAAAGGCACGTTGAAAAAAAATGCCAAAAAGAACTCCAAAAAAAGTGGTGGGTCGGATTGAAAATTTAATAACCCCACCGGAGTATACGCAGTCAAGAAAAGCAAAAGCTTATGGTCACCATGTTACTTGTAGCGGGAGACTTAGCTACACTGGCTGAGCTTCCAAAAGTCTATACTTCTTCCTCCTCTTCTTGAGCTGGTTGAACTTGAACTTAGAAGGGAATACCCCGCTTCTCGAGGAAAGAGTTGCTAGACCGAGGCATTAGAGTTACCAGGTTGGGGGAGGTTGTTTCTTTGTTACTTCTGAGGTGGGGAGTCATTTATCACTTACACTGCATGAAAAGATTCATGGTCATTAGAGTTTGTGTATGTAGACTTGTTCTGATTAGGTGAGTTGAGGAGTCTTGAATAGAAGACTTGTGGAACTTGAAGTCTGTTAAGTCTTAAACTCAGATCCCAATAAGGTTCCGACACATGATTAATCCAAAGGTCAAGTCAAGCTCTATTTTTAACTTTTGTTCATGACCTTGGTATGGAACCCAATCTCATTTCACTCTTGCATTTCATTTAGTTGCTCGGGGACGAGCAAGGTTTAAGTATAGGGGGTTGATGAATCTGTGATTCATCACTCCAAAAGTCAAAAATAGATCCTTGTTCCCGAGTAAATAGAGGCATATTTCCTTTTAATTTGCATAAATAGCATTCATGCACACATTCATAAGTCATGCATCTTTGCAGCTCATTTGCATTTAAATAAGAAGCTAAAAATCCCTTGTAAAATACCTCGTCACCAAAATAACCTCTTCTCTATAATATATATATTCCTTAATAATATAGGGAAGAATGCCAAAAATCACCCTTGTAAAATAGCCAGAATAGCTTGAGAACCCTTGTACATTAAAACACACATAAAGCCCTCATACAAACCCCGAATTAGGTCTACTCACTCTTAGAATACTACACATTAAAAGACCTTCAAAATGAGACTAATTTCATTGAAATTGGAGCTTGTATGAGAAACTTGGGTTTTGGGCCATTTTGTATACTACATATGTATATTTATGTATCATATTTGACCTCATCTCCATCTTGGTCAACATGAAACTTGTAGATCTCATCAAGATCTACGACTTTCATGTTTTGAGTTTTTCCAAATTCGGCTTCCTCTTCTCTCTACACGTGTTTCTTAATCCAGCCATTCACAGCAGGCCACGTGGCGCCCTTTGGTTGCGCCACGCGGCCCGCTGCCCATCGCCTCATCCGCCCGCGCCTTCCGCCGTTGGATCTCGTTTCAGATCCAACGGCCAAGGCCTTTCCACGTACCTGACCATCTCCCAGCCATCAGATCCGCCCCACACTTCATCTCCACCGTCCCTTAGCGCCGCGCCTTCAGCCTTCCACGTGGAAGCATCTGCGCCGCCTGATCAGATCTCCGATCTTTCCATCACAGCCGCCCCTCTGCCAGCAAATCTCAACCTCTGATCAACTCCACCCTCTCATCTAAACCGCCCGCTCACGCTTCGCCACAACGCACCACGTGGCTCCCTCGTAACCCATCATCTTGGCGCCCCAGATCTAATCCTACCCGCTCACCACGCTCTGATCTCCACCGTTGGATCACAAGATCCAACGGTGGAGACCTCGTCTCCTACCTCCAGGCGCCCCTCTCCCCCACGTCCCTTGCCTTGCGGGAGGGGCGCCCCCTTTCCTTTTTTGGACACACGTCAGCCATTTCCTCCGGCCGATGACCCCCCCACGACGTCAACCATTCATCCCTCTCCCTCGCCGGCTCCCTCAAGCTCCACCACCTCCACCATACTCGCCCCACGACGACCACCAACCTCGCCACTCCACCAGCCAGACCACCTCCTTCTCCTTATAAATACGCCACCTCCGGCGCCGTTCACCCCCATCCGCCACTCCAGGGAGGTGCCTCGCGCTCAGACAACCCCTTTGGTGACAGCGATTGAGTGAGTCTTCGAGCGACGACAAGGAATCGACCCCGGCGAGATCCACGGCCGCCACCGCCGTGTCGCAGCCTTCACCGCGAAGCTGCACGAGCTCGGGACCGTACCGATCCCTAGAGCGAAGACCTGGAGCTCAAACCCGAGCTCCATTCCCCAGGTAACCCCGTCCGCCTCCTTCTGATCTTCTCCATAATTTTTCTTTGATTTCTCGCAATTTATTCTCCGGCTATCGTTGGCTTCCCGTTCCATTTTCATTCCTCCGAGCTCCGCGAAGGAGCTCCGGTCCTCGTGGTACCTTCCGCACACTCCGACGACGCGTTTCACATTCCTCCGACCAACAGCTCCGCCATTCGGCTGGAGCTCACTCGCCGGACCACCACACTCCACTTTAGGCCTCGCCGATCACGCCACACTTCTCCACGAGCACTTGCACGCCTCGGCTATACACCTAACTCATTGCAGGTCCTCACTCCTTCATTGGCCGGAGCTTCACCGGAGCTCCCTTCGAGCTTCATCGACGTCGAGCTTCAGCACCCCGTCACAGCTCCTGAGGCCACCGGAAGCTTCGCCGTACGCCCCCGCATCTTCCGAGGTACTCGGGAGCCGACGACGCCCTTCATCGACGCCCAGCGACCGAGGCGGAGCAAGGCCAGCCTCACCGGAGCTCAGCCTTCTCCTCCGCAGGTGGCGGAGGACCGTTAGAGACGAAGCAGCAGCAGCCGTTTGATCAACCGATCGAACGGCCCTCGCCCCGCCACGTGTTCCCCGACGACGCCCGTCCTCGACCGTTAATCGCGCCTCAGATCTGAAGGCTCTCCAGTCGCCACGCGTCTTCATCGACATCCCTTGGATCCATCTTGATCCGAGGGCCTTCAGGCCGCCACGTAGACGAGTCCGAGCCTCGGCCTCCAAGCCTAGGCTCGGGCGACCCAAGGCTGCACCGAGCCGTAGCCCGAACCTCCAGAGGACCCGAGCCTCGCTCCGAGCCTCCGACGCCCTCCGAACCTAGGTCGCCCGCGTGAGGTGCACGTGCGGCCTGGGTTAATTGCACAGACGCCCCTGAAGCTTTCTGAAATTACAAGAGGTCCCTATGAAGCAGACCCCACGTGAGGAGCACGTGTCCTTGGAGAAATTGCATAAGAGTCCACCATATTATCGGTAATTGCATTTTAGTCCCTGTCAGCATATTTGTTTATTGAAATTTTAATTTCCAGTATTGCATTTACACCCCTGTGTTTGCACGCATCTCTCGAGTGCATTTTTTATCATTTTGAGATTCTAAAAATTGCATGTTGTTGGAAAGTTTGTCCTCTATCTGTGAGTACACGTGTCTGATTTTTGTAGGCTTATTTGAATTATTAATGAATTAATTGGTTCATTGTTGACATATTTTGCCCAGTGATGCCTTTTGATTTTTAATTAATTATCTGTGCCTTCAAAAATTATCAAAAATTCACAGTAGCTTAAGGACATCATTTTTAACACACCATAAAAATTTCAGAGCATTTGCACACATATCGAGGCCTAAATAAATAGTTTAGTGATTTTCTTAAATTAATTTTAATTAATTCATCTCACAGTAAAATTAAGTCCTGTTAATTTTCCTAGGGCCCTTATCATTAGAGCCCCCTAGGATAATTTTAGTTCTTGAGAAAATTGTGATTTGATATTTATTAAAAATTAAATACTGAAAATCACTCTGTCTGTTTACTTAATCCACAGAAAATTTATTTTGAGTCGAAAAATTCCAAAAAAATTAGTGTAGGTCATTTTCATCATAAATAATCATCAGGCCAATTTTCATTATTTTTGGACTTCATTTGATACATCAATTAAATTAAACGTTAAATTGGCTCGCCTTGTCTGTATATGTCTGCATAAAAATTAAAAAGACCAAAAAAAATTGATCCTCGAACATCAACACTTGAAAAGTTGCTTAAAATCTACCTAAGGAGACAGTTGCCTCCCTGAGATCGACCTTGGACTCCACCAAGTAAAAAAATATTGCCGCTTAAAATTAACTTCAGATTAATCCATAAGTGGTTTTTGATTAACCTCTCGTATCCGACTGCAACGAATCACATTAATTAATTTGGACATTAATTTGACCGAATTAACTAAGGGTGCGGGAGCGATGTCAGTTCCCGCTTCTCTTCAAACCCTCCGATCCATCTTTAAATGATATTTGAACCGCTCGCTTTTGCCCGCCTCTCCTCATGCCATGTGACACCCTCAACCACCGCTCGATCTTCTCCAAAACTTTAAGTCGTAACCACTAGATCCCGCCTTTGATCTGCACCATCCGATCGAAGTCCGGATTGCATCTGAACCATTCACCTTTGCCTTCTTCCCATTTATTCACATGGCTCTTTAACCATCGATGGCGTCCTCATCGATCTGATCGGGACCACTCACGTGCGCCCACCTCTCAACCGTTGGATCGTAAGATCCAACGGAGGAGACCTCGTCTCCTTCCTCCATCCCCACTCTCTCACCCATGATCTCAACTTCGTGTGTCTCACCCCCTTCCCATTTTCTCTACTTCTCCAGCCTCTCCCTCATCTCTATGATCGTGCCCAGTCAAAGCCCTAGCCTCCTTCTTCCTTGTAGGGCACGTAGAACCTCTCACCCCTCTCCCCCGCGCTCCAGAACACGCCCGCAACCCACGTCTCCCATCACCCGCACATTGATCTTACTCCTTCAAATAAGCCCTCACCAGCCACCTTCGACCTTGTCCATCTTTACATGGGATACAACTAGCATCTCTCCGCCTCCCCGTGACAGGGGGAGGTCGGATCGATGATGCAACGACCACCATAGCCCCGGTGAGACTCCTATCCATTGTAGGCCAGGACCTCGACTCTACAACGTCGATGAGATGCTCCAACCGATCGATGGGGATCAATGAAGACCCGATATCCGTCGAGGAGCTCAAGCCCAGGCCCAACTTCTGCCATAGCTACAAGTAATGCTCTCAATATCTCTTTACTTTTTCTTTGAATTTCACCTATTTAATTAGGCTTCATCTCGCACGTTCTCCCTCCATTGGTCATCTCTTTAGCTTCATCACGCTTCCATCATCCACACGCTTACCTCCGATCACTACTTCGCTCCTCCTCAACCCCAAACTGCTCTGACCCCCTCTTCTCTAAGCTCGCCGGAGAAGATGATCAGGCCACCACCTTCTTCGCCCCCCACACGTCCCCATCTTATCCATTCACATTATGCGTGTGTCTCGACTATTTCGACTAACATTGTAGGGTTCCTATCTCTCAATGGTCGGAGCATCGTTGGAGGGGACTTGGCAAGCCCACCTCCGGCATACAGGCGTCACCGCCCCCCTCAAGGTATCCCAGTCGCTTCATCATGCTTCAACGTCGACATCTATCCATCTAGGAGATGCCAATGATCTTAACAAGCTATAGATATGGTGGCGGAGCAATGGCGACATCGCCGAAGGACAGAACGCACAGCCACCCCTGCGGCGGAGGAGGAGCTCCTAGAACGTACAACTGTCATTGGATGGCACCCTCGCGAATGGCTTATACCCAGTCACGTCATCGCCCTTCGCAAGCCACAACCACTGTCCGATTCCCATGATCGGACGGTCTGTAGAGCTACACGTGTCATTACCGAGCCTCCTTCCCGACTTTCCAGGCTAGGAGCACCCTAGCCAAGCCAGGGCTTCATCAGCTGACGCATGGCCCGAGTCACCTCTGAGCCTCGTCCCGAGCTAGCATCGACCACCGAGCCTCGCCTCATGTGCCCCCATCATGTGAGCAGCCCCCATCATGTGAGCATGAGAAGTTTGTAAGGTGGCCCCTCGAAGTTCTTTTAATTGCATACATGTCCTACTATCACGTGTTAACCACGCGCGCCTGGGGTTAATTGCACCCGACCCCCTCCAAGTTTAAATAATTGTAATTTAGCCCTTGTGCGTGTGGAAAATTTACTGGGAAGGACTGAAGACTTATTTTATTTCCATTTTAGTCCTTCCAGGTACTTGTTTGTAGTATTTTCGCTAGTTATTTTGCATGTCTTCTTATGTTTATGCCCTTGGACTCTTTTATGAATATCTTGAGCATCCGAGCTCAATTTTAGTCGCTTTTGGTCTTTTTTCAAAGCTTGTTTCATTACCTTCTCTATGACATGAATTGATTTCTATTTTGATAATTTGATCTATAATGATTAAACTCGGTAATGTAGTGTCTTATATGTAATGTGTTCTCATGCCTTATGTTAATTAATGGAATTTGCTTCATAATGTGAACCCGAAGTTGAGTATAGTTTGTTGACTCAAATATTTCATCTGATCAGGGCACATTGCATCATTATAAACCTGCATCATGTTGCATGTTAAAAATTAAATTAAAAAAATGCTTGCGCCATGTTTCTCTCTACATGTGTCTGCATTGTATGTGTTTTTGTGCATATTGGCCTATTAATTTTGTAAATCCACCACTTAATCTAAATAATGAGAGTCTCGATAATCATTTAAGAGGCTCGAGCCCCTGAGTTAGGCCTTGGGCTTGCCCAAGTAAAATAAAATCGACCGCTTTGATTTAAGTAATGAATTTTTAAGCGGTTTTTGATGGGTCCAATTCAATCGACTACAACACACTAATTCGACATAATTAAGAGGCAGAATTACCGGACCATCATGGTGGGTGTGCATGCAGATAATAATGAGAAATCTAGAAGAAGATGTGTAGGATATTACCTGACCAAAGATGGAGCTTGAACGGAGAAGGTGCTTAAGCTAAGACTTGGATCGAGTCTCGGGTCATCACTCGAGCTGGGTAGCAACTCCGTCGAGCTCCACAACGTCGAGGGTGGCCGTAACACGGCTATCAAAGCCGTGGGTTGACACCGCTATAAAGGAGGACATCGGCCCTCGATCCCCTCTCCTTTATCACATGAGAGAGGAGGGGGCCTATCCCTAGGCTGGAGAAATGGTGGATTAGGGGGTTCAAGGAGGCAGTAGAGCTGTTTTATAGGTGATGGGTGACGATTACATGGAGATGAAGAGTGGATTTGTAAGTTTGTAACATTCATATTGAAGCCCTAGAAGGTCGGACGTGATGATTTAATGACTGGGCAAGGATGAAGGATCACAGGGCTATTGTGGAGGTAAAATCATGTCGCAGGATAGCCCGATGACATGGCTTCTAAAAATGGAAGGGGGCGATAGGGTGGCGAGTCACGACGTTGGAAATATTTGTTATTGAAGGTTGACGGAGACTAGGAATCGTTGGATCTTGCGATCTAATAGTAAGGATGGAAGCGTAAGGTGATGGTTGAGATCATATCTTCTGATCTAATCCAAGGGTGGAGAGACGAGTGGAGGGGAGTGGCTAATATGGGGTATGGGTTGAGGGCTAGGAAGGGACAGGTGGCGTGGAGGGTGCTCTAGCCTTGGATAGGTAGCCATCCAATGGTTGAGATGGAGGCAGTAAGGTGCAACCCATTTGAGGTTGATCAGGAGAGATCGGAGGATGGAGATAGCGAGTGTGGATGGTAGAGATGAAGGCGTAAGGAGGAGAACCAAGGGCAGAGGAAGGAGGGTGCGTGGTGGCCAAAGAGTTGGGTTGCGTGGCAGCTATAGGGAGCGCCATGTTGCCTAATGTAATTATTCAACATTTGGAAACAAAAGGAAAATACAAAGAAATAAAAGGAGGTTGAATTAGCAAAAAGTCAAAACATGAAAGTTGTAAATCTCAATGAGAGCTACAAGTTTCGTGTTGGATAAAAGGTCAAAAGAGATCAAATAAAGAAAGCAAATGTTGTGGAAGCCTTTCTAGTGAATAAAAACACCATCTTTTTATTTTTTGTGATTTTCTATCTTTTAAATTTCTTTTCAAACTAAAACAAATATCTACAAAATTTAGTCTATTTTTAGGGAGTTTTTAATAGAAAATAAAACAAAGAAATTAAAAAAAATAAAAGGGTTAATTTTATACAAATATTAGTGTTATTTACATAAAAATGGTCTACTTCTAATTAAGTAGAATTAATGAAGATTTGATTGATTTGTTTATGCTCTGAGGAAAAATAAGGAGTATGGTGATGATCAATCAAAGATTCATCACACCCCTAAAATTATGCTCATCCTCGAACATCTAAAGAATGAAGGAGTTAGATTAATTCATGACAGTGCAGGTGAATTTTCAATGCTCAACTCATTAAAGAACCTTAATTTGAGTCATCTTAAACTTCTTTATTCAACCATGCTCTAGTCAGAAGGAATCCAACTTCTCTCAATTATCAGACTCTTTGTTTTGTACGTATATGACATTTAGTGTATTGCAATCATGAGAGTCGAGTCTAGATGTAACCCAAGGTCCCATACCAAGGAGACTCTCCTTTATACCTAATCCTCAACACTAGATAATAAGTCTTTTCTTGCGTTCAATCCACTGTCACATTAGTTTTGATTCTTTTCTTGCGTTCATCCACTGTCTCATTAGTTTGTCAAACTTGAAAGTGAAGATGGCAGGTCACCTAATGGAGGTATACAATTGTGTATTTCTCCTCTCCCTCACAATGGAACAAGGATCTTTTTGAGTGCCCTATTACTCAACGCATGTATTTTTGGTTTGTTGATCAATGTGTCCGCAACAGTTGTTGAGTAATCTGTGCTTGTTTTCTAGGAGCACACTGGGGTGTGTCTTCTTTAAGTGTCTAATATACTTACACCCAGTTTTGCCTCACTTACGATGCAAATCCCTTTTGGAGATGCTAGCCCGACTTGTTGGACCTAATCAGCTTTGGTCCAAGTGAACACTTTGAAATGATTGGGAAATTGACTTGTATTGAGAGTGTTTTTCTTTCAAAATTGTTTTCTTTTCTTTTTGGCTAGCTTCACTTCTTTTACCAAGAGTTGGCATATATTGATCAACAAATTTATTTAGTTTCATCAAACCCTTGCACATAAGTCAATATCAAACGATAATACGAGAACTTGTTCGCATACTGGCTAGGGTCTGCTGACACTCAGGTTTCTTAAAGCCTTCATTAACTTCATCCCATCCTCAAGCATCATCAGATCAGGTCTAAACTCAAATCTCCTGTCCCGATCCCTTGAGTGATAACTCAACTCATCTCATCATTCATGCAGTTGTGAACGTGATGTGTTGATCATATTCGTTAGAAGGTAGAGATGAAGAGTGCAATATAGCACTCATATCTTTCAACTAGGGAAGTGTGGATATTTAACTTTGAAACCCTAAGGACTAAGGCTGGTTAACTCAGACTCTCAAGATCTCAAAAATCAAGTGTCCTTGAATCCTTAAGCCTTGAGTGATAGTTAATGAGTCGAGTACACCAACTCCAAAGTTAATGATTTTTGTTATTTTTGAATTTGCAATTTTTATCGATTTTTAATTAGTAGAGAAATAATGATTAGCCCAAGCTCTATTACAGATGTAAGTACGGACCGTTAGACAACTACCTCTATTACTTCAAGACGGAGCCATTCACATTGTATTTTAACCACCCACTCTACTAAGGGAGAGCGTAGTTATCTCACTAAGAAATAGCTACTCACTTTTAAGCTCAACAGTTAGAATTGCTGCTCAAGAAAAGTTTTTTCTATTTTAAAGTTTTAGGAAATTTTTAATAAGGTTATCTGTATTTACAATGATAAGTTAGTTAGTCCCTCAAATTTGAAAAGATTTTTGAAAATATTTTTCAAACCATGCTACATATTATATATATTCTTAAAACATTTTCAGGTGATTTTCAAAATGAGTCAAATTCTATTTTTCAAACCAATATCAAAAATTTTTCAAAACAATGTCACACAATTAGAAAAATTTTCAAAGCATTTATAAATATTTTTATGAGAATTAGTTCAAAAATACTTATACTCTGGCCCCAAAAGTTTCAAAATTTTCAAAATACAAGCTATGTCTAAAGTATATATACAATATAAACGGTATACCCCCCAATGCTTAACTTTTGTTATATCCTCATAACACAATGTGATATGAAGCCATAGCTCCAGTTAAAATACAAGGTGATATAGCATAACTGACTCAGATGCCCTCCCTATACTTAGGTTAAAATAACCTTAATACAAGAAGAAAAAGAAGAGGGAAGAATATACTTGACCAGGGTCCCCTATACTTAAGCTAGGAATAACCTAAGTATTGGATATGCAATAAGGATGGAGGGGCTCATAGTCAATGCTTAGAGAATATACAAGGTTCCCTCTATATTTAGGTTAAAGAGTATCCTAAGTATCGGTGTGTGAAGAATTAAGGATGGGGAACCTGGAAATTGTTAGGGCCATAGAGGGAGTGGAGGATGGATTTACAAGAATGAACGAGTATGTGGAGACGTCTAGTGGTGATGAATCTCCGTTTCATCAACTTTATTCTATCATTTTGGACTTAAAAAATCCAACTAAATGCATGTAAATAGAATTAAATTGTAAAAATTAACATTCATTATTTATTCCATTTATTGTATATAAAATATAATTTTTAAATACCAAAATTATAAAATAAAGAAAAGAAACAAAAAAGAGTAAAATATCAAAGGTATTTTATGATCTAAACCCCACGACTAAGTCAAGAATTGACTTGGTCGACAAGGAATAAAGCAGGGGGAGATAAGGGTCAATAAATCAACAAAAATCCTACTCTTTTATTCATCAATAATTAATTTTTAGGACCTATTTTATTCTTAATTATTTATACCTCAAATAAAGAAATTTTGTACATGGAAGTTGTAGATAATAATATATAGAAAA
This sequence comes from Ottelia alismoides, assembly GCA_037367405.1. Taxonomy (NCBI): domain Eukaryota; kingdom Viridiplantae; phylum Streptophyta; class Magnoliopsida; order Alismatales; family Hydrocharitaceae; genus Ottelia; species Ottelia alismoides. The sequence continues at coordinate 1,108,680 of JAZKJV010001342.1, read as the reverse complement.
ATACAAAGTTAATTTCACACAAAAATACACAATGTACTTTTTATACTCTGAATAAAAATCCGAAATCCAAATATCCCAAATCCATATCTTCTCCATATGAACTCAAAGTGTGCCAAAATCACATTAACTGTATATAACTTTTAAGAAGATATTTAATGAAGGAGGTTCCATTCAATTTGGAGTTAAGATGCAGAAGTTAGGTTTTAGACCCATATTATATAATATACTTGTATGTAAATAAAATGGAAAATTATTTTATATTTTTATATCTATAAATATTATTTTCATTCTATTAAAAATATAGAAATAAAATAAAAACCATAAAAACACATTAAAAATAGTATACAAAGTACATATATGAAGATAATATACTTATACCTATATAATTAATACTCTTATTTATTAAGTGTACATATTATATCAGAAAAATAAAATAAAAATATATTTATGTACACCAAAATATGTTATAAATATATAAATTAAGAAAAAAATAATAAAATAAAAAATAAAAATAACATGTGCAAAACATATGTCAATATACCTATAAATGGACCCCCAAAAGTAATTCATAATAAATAAATCCATACAAATAAATAAACATCATAATAAAATAGTACATAAAATAATATTTTTCTAATATTTTTAACTAAAAATTAAATAAATCATTTATTAATTTACGTTGATTTATATTTGAATTTAATTTCGGTTTTGTCTTTTTTGCGGGTGATGTGGACCAATCAGGTCACGCCACCAGTTGACCTGGATTAACTCCCTGACCTAGGTCGTAGGCCTATCAGAATCACATTTGACTCCCTTCTTCTCCTTTTTTATATGATCGTTGTAGTCATCGAAACTGCTTGATTCCTTCATTTTTTTTCTCCTCGATCCACCACCTATCACACGCCCTTGATTCCTTAAGGATTGCATTTCTGGATCGAGTGTTTGGCCTCGATCTTCTCTTCCTAATCATCACATGTACATAAACCTCCACCTCTCCTTTCTCGTTCTTTGAATCCTTTTTTCCCCAAATTTTATCCCCTTCTTGCATCCAAGGGCTCGAGCTTTGTGATAGGGAGCTCGCCCAGCAGTTAGGTGGATATAGGAGGCATGGTAGAGGGTGGTTCCACATCTCCAACTGACCTCGTCGTGAGGTACCCCATCTCACAGCTCTGGCTACTTGAGATTTGATTTCCATGTTTTAGGTAGATCTTAGCTATTTTTTTTATTTCTTATCGTAATATTTAGTTTTCATCAATTGTCTTAGTTTAAAATTAACCATTCGTAGTTTATCGGAGCTCTGCTCCGGTGAACCCTCTACTGTCCATTCGTCGTGCTTCCAACCCGCAACCACCTTTGTCTCTTTCCCCATCGCTTCACCTACGCCTATCCCATCTCCATTCAACATAATCCTTCTTGGATCAGGATCACGACACTCCACATCCTCCATTTGCCAGAGTAGCCACCACTTTGCCGCATCCCTCCTCTATTCCACCAGTTGACGGGTCGAGGCAGTTTGCCCCTCGACCCTAATCTCTTCTTGCGCAGATTGCATGAGTTGAAGGGTCCTAATCGAGGGTCGATTTGGTCAAAGACCTCATTCCAGGTCGTCAGAAAGCATCGAGCTCTAGGGGCTCGATCAATAGCCTCCAGACCTTATTGGGACTCTGGGTAGATGCATAGTAGCAACATGAATGTCTACATACCATCAGAGGCATTCCAAGTGGCCGGAGGCACGCTACACACCTTATCGGAGCTCGCCAGAGGTGAGTTCTTCGCATGTTCTACTGCCATCTCTGCCAACCGTCCGATCAACACCCGCTACCACATTACATAGGAGCCGTTAGATGTGCCAAGCCTCAGCCGTTGATCTTCTCTGCGAGGTCTAATATTGACCGTACCCGACAAAGCATCATCGACCATTCAACGAGTGACACATGTCAAGTGGATCTTCTATCATCGTTGGATCGCACCTATTTGGGGGTAAATTTCAGATCTAGCATCCACCTTTTGTCTTTATATTTTAGTCTTGTAAAATATTTTGAATGTTTAATATTTTGGTAAACATTACGAGGAACCCCCTATATTTATTTCATATTACATTTTTATCCTAGCCATGCCACCTCATGTGCCATCCCAAGAGAGGTGGTGATTTTGCATGTAACCCCATGTTGGTTTTGTATTTTCAATTTAGTACTAAAAGATTTAATATTAGTGTAAATCTTTTTTTATTTTGTAGAGACAACCTCATATTTATTTTTAATTGCAAAAATAAACTTTCCAGTTTAATTATTTTTATATTTGTATTTTTATTTATTAAAAATACCATCCGTACTAAAAAAATATACAAAAATATAATTAAGTGCTTATTATCATGTACTTTCACACCACCTAATTATTTTTACATTTAGGTATTTTATCTATTTTCTAAAAATAAAAAGAGAAAATTTTGCCCATGTTTGAATTAAAAAATCCGAAATAATTACAAAATAATTTTGAAAAATTCCTAATATATATATATATATTATTTATATAGTATTTTAAAACTACAGACCAAAAATCCATAAAAAAATAAAAATAAAATGACAAAAAATAAAAAAGATCCAAACACTTTATAAAAATATAAAAAATCACCAAAAAAAATAAAAAAAACATTTCTGACTTTAAATTTTCTTTATATTATTATCTATATATAAAAATTGATTTGGAGAATTTCTATCTCTTTTTGTTTTTTTAATCTTCAAATAAGTTCATCCTATTTACTTAATCTCTAATTTGAGTTATTTTTTACTTTCAACATATATAAAATTATTAGAAATATCTAAAAAATACAATATTCTTTGTTATTAGAAACCTATATAAAGCCCCAAAAAATTTTATTTTATGTATGTTTATTATTTTAATAAATTATATAAATATATTACCTTATGTTGTATATACACTTATGTATAAGCCTATATTATATATTTAAAAGAAAAAGGAAATTAAAAATCAGAAACCATTAAAAGAAGTTATAATAAATATAAAATTAAAAACAAAAAATATAAAAATAAAATCCACAAAACATGTAAAATTAAAAACACACCAAAAAGAAAAATAAAAATACAAGAAGATGGCAAATTTTAGATATAATTTCCCAATCTACTGTTTGCTCCCTGTGTTCGACACTATACATACTTTCACTATACGCACATTTTGTAGAGTTGAAAAAAATAAATTTTAACTCCATACATTTTTATTTGCATTGCTATATTTGTGTGTGGGTTAGTTGTTGAATTAGAAGAATTTTTACGAGTTGCCACAATGACTGTGTCTTAGCCTTGTAAAGATATATCTGACCCGTGATTCTTCCCTTTTTTCAAGTGGATACGAGAGGGTTGGGTTAAATACACAAATCAAGCTCAAACAAGAAAGCACAAACCCTTGATTCGCCAACTCACAAGAATAATTGTCTATTTTTATTGGTGATCATTCAAAATTAGAGTCCGTTACGTAGGACTAAAGATAGGTTTTGGGCACTATCCTAGGGATACGTCCTTACCTCTCAAAATTTAATCAAACATTGCGTACAACATGGGTGTTGCTCGCCCACAATCCAAGGTTCAATTATTCCATTTATTTTAGTCAACTTGTGTTAAAGTCCCAATTGTAGCTTAAAGTTACCGGCGCAATAACTCGAGAGCACAATTCAAGCAATCGTTTTCTAATCGGCCATTCTCAATTTCATTTAACATCCTAAGTGATAAATCAAGAGGAAGATCGAGAGAAGCTAATGCTTTAGAGAAAATCATGATGCATTCTTGGGAGAGAAATTTACAGTGCCTCCAGCATTCTCCATGCATATGCAAGACTGTATTAAAATTTTACGTTATATGCATGCAAGTCGAGGAAACTCACTTAAACATGATACTATTAGCAGGAAGAATTGGGTTATATTTGGCTATATAGATCGATGTTTACGTGCGTCTTAATGAGTCAAGGAGACGAAGTGAATCTTCTTGACTCTTATTGCGTGTCCTAACCTACGATCAAGCACAAGAAATTTGAAATGAAGGAAGCTTGAGAGCCACGAGCCTAACTCTAGGTTCGAACACTCAAGTGAATCCCCACTCGAACATGGGTGAAACATGCTCCACGCACATATGCAAAGTCTAGGTCCATGCTACACATGCGAGCCCTCGAATGAGGACCTCTAGAAATGCATTTATTACAATTATATACGACATGAAAATTGAATGATTTGCTAATTAAAATCCTCGAGTTCTTCAGAAATTTTCTTTTGTGGCTCCTCGCAGTAGGAGCTCCCAACTCCACACATCCATGCAGATCGAGCGTCCTCCATCTCCACAGGCCCTGCCACAAAAGAAAAATGTCAGAAATATATCAAGAAAATTAACCAATAAAAATGATGCACACCATGAAGATCTATATTTTGAAGATAATCGACTGAGATTAATACAATAAAATCCAATAAATAAATAAGTATGATCCATGTCTCCGGCAACGATGCCATCTGATGAATGCAGAAATTCGCCTCTTTAATTTATCTTTTTAACTTTGTTGTATAAGCAACGATTTCGTATTTCATGCAGAACATCACATATTCGAATATGTGGAATATTTATAACTTGGCAAGTCTACCAAGGTCGAACACAGGGACACAAACCTCTTCATCAATTTATAAGAAATTATTGATTAAATAAGAGAGAATAACTTCATTGATCTAGGTCTTCTAATGCAGAAAAAATGAACATATCATGAAAAATGCATAGAAAATATGCATAAATTAAATGATGCAAGACACTTAATGATGCACATAAACATAATGATACTGCATTTTTTCTATGTTTTATTTTATGCAGAATAAATGAGGTACACAAAATGCAAGAGAATATGATGCATGGAATGATGGTTAATGTACAATGCAAATGATGAGAAATATACATTTTTATCTAGTTTTGAACAATAAGGTAAGAATGCAATGACCTACTGTGGTGTATGATAATGCGAGAAAAAGTATGCCCTGAAATAGTTGAATTATTGAGCAATTAGGGATGATTCAATCTCATTATCAAATTGGAGTACATAGATGCAACATAAATTCAACAATGACATTATCATGAGAAGAAAATGACGAGATGAGCATCTAAAATTTAAATCTTAAGATATGCATTGAATTAGATAAACAATAGGTCATTACGGAGAGCATCAAATTAGCAACACAATGAAATTGAAATAGTTCAATTTAGAGTTCAAATGCTCAAGTTATGAAGAAAATAATGCAAGGGCATGATTGTAATAAAAATATGAAGATAAACATGCTAAAACTTGAAAAGATGTCCCTAACAAGGGCATAAATAGAATAATGCAAAGCCGACAGGGGCCCTTTATAATTTTCCCAAGGCGTACGAGAGGAGCACGCCCTCGGGAAGGAGCAAAATGTAATTATTGAATCATGCAGGGTTATCGATGCAAATTTCCTAGCCTGCACATACATCGCACGTGCGTAGGCTAGGCTCAGGGGCAGAGTAAGGTTCAGGTGTCGTTGTAGGTGCCTTGGGCCACCTGGCATCCCAAGGTGCTTCAGACAGAGACTCGGTTCCACCGAGTCATAGAGCCTCGACAAGGTGGCATGGCATCTCATGGACTACTAGGTGGTCACCGAGGAGGTGCCATCCAACAGTAGTTGTACGATATGGGTTTCCCTCTCCGTTGATGAATGGGTGATGTGATTGGATCTTCGGAGAGTATGCTAATGCTTCGCCGCACCCTTTCTTGCATCCGGATAGTTAGGCAACCATTTTGACCAACCGGCGATGAAGGCTGGAGCTTGGAGAAGACACGTGGCATGCTAGGATCGTCCATCAATGGAGCCTCACTAGAGGCGAGGCTCTATAATAGATCACCGCTTGAAGTTCGACTAGTAAAGAGAAAAACTTGCAGAAAGAGTTAGAAGATATAGCTGAAGAGTGGGGAATTGGATGACAGGTGTTGGATGCGAAGAGGATGGCACCCAGAGTGAGTCCTCCTCCACCTCCGATGGAAGAGGAAGCACGGAGTCGACAAGATTATCGAGGAAGAATGGAAATGATTAGATGGTGGTGCGAAGATCGTAGGGGTGTGACAAAGCTCTAAAGGAAGTGGTGTGGGAACGTGCAGTTAGTAACAAGAAATCAAGAAGAAGAAGAAGAAGAAGAAGTATAGGAGCTTATTTGACCGTAGATGGAGTTTGGGTGGAGAAGGTGCTTGGGCTGAGACTCGGATCGAGTCTCGGGTCATCGCTAGAGATGGGTAGCAACTCCAGTAAGATCCATGATGCCGAGGGTGGTCACAACACGACTACCAAAGCTGTGGGTCCACACCAGGGTGGAGGGGGTCGTCGTCCCTTGATCTAGTCTCCTCTGTCACATGGGAGACGAGAGGGCCTATCCCTAGGCTGTAGAAATGGTGGACCAGGGGTTGACGGAGGTGGTGGAGCTGTTTTTGTAGGTGATGGGTGACGGTTACAGGGAGATGAAAAGTGGATTTGTAACGGTCGTCTTGAAGCCCTAGAATGTTGGACGTAATGGTTTAATGGCTGGGCAAGGATGCAGGATCCTAGGGCTACGTGGAGGTGACATTAGGTTGTGGGAAGGTGGCCCGACGTGGCTGCTAAAAATGGAAGGGGGCGAGAGGGTGGTGAGGCACAAATGGGAGAGAGACGTTACTGAAGGTAGACGAAGATTAGGGACCGTTGGATCTTGCGATCCAATGATCAGGATGGAAGCACAAGGCGGGTGTCGAGATCAAATATTTGATATGATTCAATGGTAGAGAGACGAGTGGATGGTAGTGCCTAAGATGGGGTCTAGGAGTGAGATCCGAGGGCTAGGAAGGAACATGTGATGTGGAGGGTGCTCAACCCTTGGAGGGGTAGCCATTCAATGGCTGAGATGGAGGCAAGAAGGTACGACCTAGATGAGGTTTATCAGGAGAGATCGGAGGGTGGATATGGAAGCAGGTGTGGGTAGTGGAGATGAAGGCGTAAGGAGGAGATCCAAGGGCAGAGGAAGGAGAGCGCGTGGAGGCCAAATAGCCGGGCTGCGTGGCGGCTCTAGGGACCATCACGCGATTTAATGGAATTATTCAGAAATTGGAAAATAAAAGGAAAATACAAAATAAATAAAAAGGAGATTGAATTAACAAAAGTCAAAACATGAAAGTTGTAGATCTTGATGGCATCTACGAGTTTCTTGTTGCAAAGTCGAAAGATATCAAGTAAAGAAAGCAAAAAATTTGGAAGCATTTTTAGTGAATAAAGCACTATCTTTTAATTCTTCTATGACTTTTTTTGTCTTTTAGACTTCTTTAAAATCAAAATAAATATCTACATAATTTAATCTATTTTTAGGGAATTTTTAATAGGAAATAAAATAAAGAAAATAAAAAATAAAAGGGTTACTTTTATCCAAAAATTGGTGTTATTTACAAGAGAAGGATATACTACTTATTAAGTGGAATTAATGAATATTTTGATTGATTTGTTTATTCTCCGATGATAAATAAGGAGTATAGTGACGATTCAATTCGAGATTCATCAGTCACCGAACTTGTTTGTTGGGATCGTGATCATCTAAATTTCTGCCATGAGTCCAAGAGTGCATGTTCGTCCTTCGTGGCACCTATCTTCATCTATCTGCACACCACGAGAAATGTGCCCATGTGTAGAGGAAAACATAGACAACTAATCTGTAGATCATACATGTAGATGCACTCACTCATGAGGCTTACCACGTTGTACTTATTTATTCTTTTAGGATTGGACCCATTTCCTTTATATCTTGCCAATAAACATATTACATAGAGTTATTCCATTTCATGAGTTCTTATACTTGTTGATCTATTTTCCTTTCAAAATACCTATTTTAATGTTTCATATCGGGTCTAAGAGGATAGGTTAATCAATAGATTTTTCAGTTGATGGATTAACATTGGAAACTGTAAATGGACTGAATGGTGACTTGTTCCACATTTTTCTTTTGAATATATGCGTATGTTCCTCTCTTCACAATCATCTCACTTATATTTGTTACGACTAGATGACAAATAATTGAGAGAAAAGGTCGATGGGTGCCATTGGACCCCCATTTCATTCGTCTCTTCTACCCAAAACAATGAGGAGAGGAAGAGAACCCGAGGAGAAGAAGAGAAGAATATGAGGAGGAGAATAAGAAGAAGAGAAGTATGGTAATATCCTCGTACAAAGCTCTGTGATATTTCGATTTTTTTCTTGTTAACCTAGGTCATTTTGGATATGATATTTGGATTTTTATTTTAGAAGTTATGATGTAATGGGATTTTTTTAGGTAATCATGGATCTTCATGCTTACTTTCAATGGAGGGATAATAAAATTAGAAACAAAAAGATCAGTAGGAAGGTTTATGTTGTTAGAACAAAATGATTGATGGAGATGAGATCTTGCTTAGCATGTTAAAATCTGTGAGGAGGTGCTATTGGTATAAAATATGAATGGTAACGGGGGATTTGTTGTCGGAAAGTTTTGATTGTTGGAATAACATGATTAATGTTATTGTGGTTTGTAATTAGTTTTGCATGTAATATATATAATAAATATTTACTCAAACCTTGTGGGGTGCATGTTGGTAAGTTGCTAGAGTTGATTTCTTTCTTGTAACCAGGCGGAACTTGTCAGTACAATGGTATCCCCTCACTTTTGATTATGATATTATTGTTGGACAGAATTCAGGGTAATATTTAAAGTAAAGATATTAGTGGATAGTTGTTCCTTCGAGTGACAAATGGAAAACAAAAGAAAAGATGATCGTGGAGTTGATAGTGTCTTTTAGGGGAGAATGATCATTGATATTAGAATAGTTTTGATGGAAGAAAGGAATGAAAGAGAAGAGGATTTCCTGGATATGTACATGCATGGATGCAAACGATGATCAAGATGGTCTATGTTTGAGTTGAGAAAGAGGGGGGGGGGGGAGATGGGAGTTGAATGAGATGATGAATATCCATTTCATCACTTTTATTCTTTGATTTTAATCATTAAATCCTAGCTAAATACATGTATATATCACTAATTTGTCAAAATAAACATCCTATAATTTGTATAAAATCATGTATAAAATAATGTACATTTATTATATTAAGCCCAAAATAAAAGAATAAAGGAAGAAAAGAAAAAGAAATGAAACACCCTAGGTATTGAGTGACCCTACTCCTTGAGACCCAGTCATCATGATGACTTAGTTAACAAGGAATAAAGTAGGGGGAGATAGGGCACACGATTGTACAAATAACGCATGCTAAAAACCCTAAAAAAGCCAATAAGTGACTTTTGGCACTATTTTATTTCTTATCATCTATATATCAAATCAATAAACTTTACATGAAATATGTAAATAAAAATACAAAGAAAAATATAAAATTTATTTCACAGAAAAGTAATGCATATTGTGCCTGAGACACACAAAATAAAAAAACCATAAATAAAATTTCACAAACTTGTATCTTCTTTATATTGTATCAAAATGAACTAAATTCATCTTTAAATGTTTATAACTTTTAATTATCTATTTAATGAAGGTGGTTTCATTCAATTTGGAGTCAAGATGCAAAAGTTAGGTTGTAGGCTCGCATTGTGCAATACACATGTATATTTTATTCATTTTATTTTGTTTTTATAATTTTATAATTTTATATTTTTATAATTTTTTAATATTATTTATAATAGATATACATAATAAAACTAGAATAAAATAATTAAAACTACCAATAAATAAATAATTGAACAAAATACATAAATGTATTTATTGTTACCTATATAATAAGTACCCTAATTTATTTAAGTGTACATGTGATATCAGAAAAATACAATAAAAATCTATTTAAGTGTATTTAAATAATTCCTAAATATAAATCATGTAAACAAAATAATAAAATTAAAAATACAAAATAAAAATAAAGTACATAAAAGATAGATGAATATACCTATATGTATACTTGTAAAAAGTAACATATAATAAGTCGTAAAAAATATAAAAAGATGAATTAAATACTATATAAAAATAGAAACATTTTTTGTGTTTAAATAAAAAATTAATTAATTCATTTGATATATTTTATTCATTTTACGTTGAATTTTTTGCATGGATTAATCTGGTTTGCCCACGTAGACCAAAAACTGTACTCCAGCCCTTCTGACTCTTGTCAGAAGTCACACACGCCCGATTTCTCACAATTCTCCATGCCTCCATCTTCCTCCTTTCACCTCGAGCCTTCCACCCCACTTTATCTACTTTGTCCCTCTTCCATGCCCATCTTCGAATCTCCACCTACCTGTTAGACTTGTGAGCCCTGGGCGAACCATTCTTACAATAAATGTTATTGTAATATTTAAGTTTATCAATAAAAGTTATTGATGTTTCACTCCCTTTCTGAAATTATATGAATGAATGCACTATAAGGTCCCTCTGTACAATTAGGGTTATGTACCATGGCCAGCTTGATGATCATATAGCTGTTGTTTCATTAAATGAATCATAGAGGCTGGTGTTTGGATGAACATCTAAGGAGTTAGATGGAGGACTCATCAAACACCGTCAAATGATTGTCAAGTGGAGATCTCCAGCCTGGGTAGGAGATGGCAATCCTTTCTCACATAGGCTGATATCTGACCGACCTCTTGATGCAGGTCCTCTGCATGGGAATAGTGATTCGGAGGTGTCAGATTAGTTAGGTCAATGGGTTGACCTAACGAGATCGAGATAACCTAAGTCCTATGTTGAATGCTGTCACAGCATAGGCATGCATCCTCTGACCGGAGACAGATATATTGCTATATATCTAAGTATGTACATTTGGCAGACCAATAGGTTGATGACCTAACCAAGGTCTATACACCGGCGAGCTGGTGTGCATATAAGGGTATATGAGCAATATGATCTCTCAAAGGGATCATACAGGTTCACTTGTGAACCGGAAGACATGAGCTCACTCATGAGGTATTGGGACCGATCAAATTCCATGCATGGTCGTCGTGCTTTGGAAGCATGACATGAATTTGAAGGTATGATATATGCTTTGGGAAAGCATATGATCGATACCAAATCCCAATGACCAAGATTGAGAAACTTAATGATTAAACCCTGAAGAAGACAGTATAAAATGATCTTGATCTTCGGGTTGATCATGGGTCTTCCAGTATGCAGGATGTACAGGTATTGGGAATACCTGAAGGGTGATGTGATCATAAACGATTGTATATCCATGACGCTTCCATTCCGAGGGAGTGATGAAACAGGTCTGGATTTTAGTGACTCCTTTCAGTAGAGAAGCAATCCGATCTTAGTCCAAGAGTTGGACATTGATCTGAATGGGATTCAGATTCAATGAGAAGATTGGATTTGCGGTCTTGATTTAATCAAGCATCTGTGGGAGGTCCGTAAGATCTGGATTTGAGATGAGATCTCAACATCCAAGTCACTATACGTGGAATAATACAATCGCCCTATCCTTGTCTCCAAGTATCTGCGGAGAAAGCACATTATTCTTGAAAGGGTTCAAGAGTAATTCTTTTGATAAAATATCCAAGCAAGGACTTGATGATTAAATGTTATTTAATTATCAAGCTTAAATATGAATATGATTCATATTGTGAAAATGATTATCTAAGATAATTAAATGAGATTTAATTATCAAGGATTAAGGGAATGTGGATAGCACTATCCATGATATATGTATGTTATAAATATGATTTATAATATACATATATAAGAGAGAGAGAGAATTTATGTAAATAGCATTTGTTAATTAATAATGTGAACTGGATTCACATTTGTTAATTAATTGGAAATGCAATTTACTAACTAGTTTGGGTTGTGAATATGATTCACATAATATTCAATGGCAAGATTGAAATATTCACAAAATTAATTTGGAATTAATTTTGGCGAATAATTATTGTAATTAATTGAGGAATAATATAATAAATGAAATGGAGAAAATAACCACCCTCATGGGTGGCGTCACCCATGAAGAGTTCATGGGTGACGCCCCCCCTTTTTTAGGGGTTGGTTAACTCCACTTCATTTGTTATATCATCTCTTGATTAATTGTTGTTATTGAACAACAAATCCTAGCCATTGATTTATCATGGACCAAGCATATCCCTTGGATCCATGAGTCCCATGGATTGAGATCCATTGGATCCTAAACTAGTATAAAAGGAGGGCTAGGGTAGCCTCTCCAAGGTACATTATCTAGAGTTGTGAAAGACAACTTCTCTCTCTCTCTCTCTAATTTTCGTGTGAGGTCTCTCTCTCAATTTCCAAGTGGCCGTCCACTTTGATCATTGAATAAGAGAGGATCTTGCTTCGCCTTCGACGCTTGGATCTTCATCAAGGATTGCGGGAAGGACGCGACTCATCATCGTGCCCGCAAGCGCATTCTCCGTGGGTCGGACTCAAGATAGGAGGATCTCTACTTTGGGATCTCGCGATTACAACCACGCTTCAAGAGGTATTTCTTGTACTTTGTGGTTTGATGAAACGATCCGAGAAGTGTTCTCGTGATCATGTGGTTTCATCGTTATGTTAAAAATTTTAAATTCCGCTGCATCTAGCATCTAGTACGACTAGTTGCTCCGATCGTATTCGATACGATCAACACGCTTCCGTGATGCGCTTGAGGATTCACAATATCCTTCAAGTGGTATCAGAGCCATAGGTCGAATAAGGTTTTGGATGTGATCCATGAACCTTAGACGATTTGGTTCTTGAAAGGGTTGCGAAATTCTTACTGCATTTCAATTTTCGCACCTCTGTCTAATTGAATTTTTCCGTACTGTTTAAAATGTTTAAACACGAAATTTTCAATTGGATTTTGTTCCCCATTAAACAAGGAAACCATAGGACTTGAGTTTACTAAATTTGGACTTTATTTGCTCAAGATATGGCTTTTTGAATATGACTATATCCACTGTTGCGGGAACTGCGGATTTGAACGTAATTAATGAGATGATTACGGTTTTAATCCACCTTGAAATGCGTGAATTATCACTTGGGTTCTTTAATAAATCAAATAGACAATCTTTGGAAACTGAGTTTGCATTTTTTGGATTTAAATTGATCAAGATAAGTTAATTTTAGTGATTGGGGGTCACTGCTGGAAATTAACAATTTTGATCTTGAACCTTGTGATATGTCATTCAATTATCATGATGAAAATTAATTGTTAATTTTCTGGAATAATTAGTGATAAATATTTGTGAAATATTTAAAGAAATAATTATTTCATTGAATGACACTTGCCTAAACTACAATGATAAGATATTAGATCTTGATCATTGTTTCATCAACAAACATTGCTCTCATGAAAACCATAGTTTATCCTACAATAGTTGTAGGACAACTTTTACATGAAAAACCCTTCTTTTGCTTGAATAGGATTGGGGATTTGTCTAGCAAATCTCCTTATAATCAAAAATGTTTTGATTTGTACTATATGGTATAACTTTCGGTTGAAGAACCGATGAACATCTCAAAATACATGATGGTCTATCTGGTATTATCCTTTCCCGAGGCGGATGTGGTGCCTAGTCGGAGAGCATTGGGGTCACGGGTTGCAACGTATGTGGTCCGTCCCACTCTCGTCGGTACTGGCCATGACAGCGGGTAGGGATTGTATAATACCGGAGACAGACAATATGTATTTTTCTAATTATTAAAATTCGAATAATACGTATTTTGAGATTATACCTACTATTCAAGTAAAAGACGTGTTTGTTGATGATTGGGCTAAATGATTAATTTAATATGATTAGATTAATCATACCTAATAAACACACTATTTTGAATAGATGTGTATTTCCCTTGGAAGAATTAATTGTGTGAATATGATTCACAATAATTAATTATAAAATTTGAATATGAGGTGGAGGATCACATAAGTGACATCCATGGTCTCCCGTCAAGGCAAAGGATTTCGTCGCCAGTTGTTGTGTATGGGAGACGCCTGTCCGAAGTGACAGATCCTGTGCATGATTTAATTGGATCGGGTTCTTTGCTTCTCGAAAGAGTAAGGCCGTATACGTAGTGACCCCAATATCGGGTCCTCATATTATTGGGGCGATATTGGATTGCGTATAGCGAGTATTAAGCCTGTTGACGGTTGGTTCAATTAACAACGGGTCAACATCATCTTAGGGGTGGTGGGCCCGGGTGTTAAAGACCGAATTGGGAAATGCAAGTTGGACTTGCAAGGCGGAATGTGTTCCCGCTTCTCTTATTCGAGTCACAGGTTCTCATATTATTGGGATGTGATGAGGATAGAGAGGAGATCCCAGATCTTGCTTGAGATATAGCGGTAAGTATATCTCTTACTTTGAAAGAAAAATAAGGGAATAATCTTTCAAAGTCGACATGGCAGGACAAATTTGATTTAAAATGCCTTAATCAAATTATTCTTAAAATGAATATATATTTAATCTATATATTCTAATATAGTGCATTCTTAATCTCAGAAAATGAAGTCCATGAACCCACTTAGCAGGCTTCTAGAGGTCAACCAGTTGACCGGACCAAATTATTCGGATTGGATCCGAAATTTGGATCTTGTTCTCTGTGCAGAGCGCATCTCCTACGTGCTTAGCAAGGACAAGATAGCAGACCCTGTGACTGATGAAGATAAATCATATAATGAAAAATATGATGAAGATAATAATCTGGCAAGATGTTACATCCTTGGTTCATTGTCCAATGTGCTTCAGAAGCAACATGTGGAAATGAACCATTGCCAAGAGATTATGCTGAGTCTGAAAGAAATGTTCGGTGACATAAACCGCACACAGCGTTATAATGTGATGAAAGAGCTTATTCGCTGCAAGATGCAGGAAGGGACCTCTGTCAGAGAACATGTGCTCAAAATGTTTGGGTACCTCTCTGAGCTGGAAACCCTGGGAGCCTACTTGGATTCTGAAATGCAAGCTGATTTCATTCTCCTGTCGCTCCCTAAGTCTTTCAACAACTTTGTTGTGTCTTACCACATGAACAAAGGTGATTTCACAAACGCTGGGCTGTTGGCTGCTTTGAAGTCTGCAGAAGACGTCTTGAAGAAGGACGGCCCCTCTGCTAGTGCAATGGTTGCACAGGGGAGAGGAAAGCGCGGGCGGAAGCAAGGTTCTCAGAAGGGCCCAGCCTCGAAGAGAAAGAAGAAGAATCAAGGAGTTGGTTCATCTTCTAGTGCTTCCACACTGATGACATCGAAAAAGACCGATGTCTGTCACCACTGCAAGAAGCTGGGGCACTGGCGGCGTAACTGCCCAGACTACCTGAAGTCCACTGACAAAGGTAAAGCCCCAGCAGGTATGATATCTACTTTCATCATTGAAACTAGCTTTCTCGTTGGACGAGAAGGAAGTTGGGTTGTAGATTCTGGTGCTTCTGTTCATGTATGCAATTCATTGCATTTGTTTCAGGAAACTAGGAATCTGGAGCATGGGAAGATAGTTATCCAGATGGGATCTGATGCAAGTGTTGCAGCGGTCGCCATCGGGACGTGCAGACTGTCGTTATCTAGTGGTCGAGTCCTAGTACTTAAAGAGTGTCTTTATGTACCTGAAGTCAGAAGGAATTTGATATCTGTATCTAAGTTAGTTAGAAATGGATATTCCTTCATTTTCTGTAATAAATTAATCATAAACCGTTATGATAAATATATTGCGGATGGTATTTTGACTTCTGGTGGACTCTATGAATTGTGCATTGATGAATGTGTCATGAATGTTACTACCACTGATAATAAAAACCCCAAGAGATCCAGGGAGGATGGAAATCATTCAAACATGATTTGGCATCACAGGCTTGGTCATTTATCTGTTGATAGGATCAATAGATTGATAAAGGATGGACCTTTAGATTTTCTACAGGTTCAATCTTTACCTACCTGCGAACACTGCATTTGAGGTAAAATGACCAGAACACCTTTCCGTAACAAGGTTACGAGATGCGAGGGTATTCTCGACCTAATACATACTGATGTATGTGGTCCCTTCAATACCACGACTAGAAATGGATATCGATATTATTTGACGTTTATCGATGACCATTCGCGATATGGGTTTATCTTCCTGTTACGTCATAAATCTGAAACCTTTGAAAAGTTCAAAGAATTTAAGGCTTTGGTTGAGAACCAAGCAGACAGGAAGATTAAACGGATTCGGTCTGACCGAGGTGGTGAGTACCTCTCAGATGAATTCAAGGAATACCTTAAAGAGAGTGGAATTGTCTCCAATCTCACTCCTCCTGGAACTCCCCAACTTAATGGTGTTGCTGAAAGACGCAACATGACCATCATGGACATGGTCCGTTCAATGATGAGTAAAGCACATTTGCCTCTTAGTTTCTGGGGATATGCAGTAGAGACTGCAATATATATCCTAAACAAGATTCCTAGCAAGTCTATACCAAAGACTCCTCACGAACTCTGGTATGGAACCAAACCTAGTGTTAAACACTTGAGGGTTTGGGGATGCTTGGTCCATGCGAAGAACGTGGACGCAAGTAAGCTAGAATCTCGCACTCGTGAGTGCTACTTCATTGGGTATGTTAAAGATGGTATTGGATACCAACTTTATGACCCTGAGACCCAAAAGGTTTTTGTCTCTAGGGATGTGAAATTTCTGGAGGATGATTTCCTTAAAGGTCAAGACAAGAATGAAGTAGAGGAGCTCATTGAATCCCCTGAGGATTCTGAGATTCCTGAACCAGAAACTGAAGAGATAAATGAAGATGAAACACCCATACCTCTTCGAAGGAGTTCGAGGGTGGTTGCACCACCTGAAAGGTATGGATTCCATGTGTCAGGTGAGACTGACAATGATCCTTCTTCATATGATGAAGCACTTGCGGATCATGACATGGATAGATGGATGCTGGCAATGAAGTCAGAGATTGACTCCATGCATAAGAATGGTGTATGGACCCTAGAGGATCCACCTAGAGGGGTAAAACCCATTGGGTGTAAATGGATCTTCAAGAGAAAGAGGGGACCTGATGGGAAAGTAGAGACTTTCAAGGCACGGCTCGTAGCCAAGGGCTACACACAGAGAGAAGGCATCGACTACGATGAGACATTCTCTCCTGTGGCCATGCTTAAGTCCATCAGGACACTGCTAGCTATAGCTGCATCTCTTGACTACGACATCTGGCAGATGGACGTCAAGACGGCTTTCCTCAATGGATACCTCGAGGAGGATATCTATATGGAGCAGCCCCAGGGCTTCATAGCTGAGGACGGTAAAGTATGCAAGCTGAAGAAATCCATCTATGGGCTTAAACAAGCTTCTCGTAGCTGGAACATCAGATTTGACGAAACCATAAAGAGTTATGATTTTGTGCAAAACCCTGATGAACCTTGTGTGTACAAGAAGCTTAGTGGGAGCGCCATTGTGTTCATCGTGCTTTATGTAGATGATATCCTTATCATTGGGAATGATACATGAATGATGACCAGTGTGAAGATTTGGCTATCCCATACCTTCGAGATGAAAGATCTTGGAGAAGCCTCTTACATCTTAGGCCTGAAGTTGTTCAGAAACCGAGAAAAGAAAATATTGGGATTATCACAACATGGATACATCAAGAAGATTCTTGAACGATTCCATATGGATAGTTCGAAGAAAGGATTCCTCCCCTTAGGACATGGTATCCATCTGTCCAAAGGGATGGCTCCTCAAAGTGTTGAGGAAAAGAAGGCCATGGCTGGATGCCCTTATGCATCAGCCGTAGGAAGCTTGATGTATGCCATGATGTGTACTAGGCCAGACATCTGCCATGCAGTGGGAGTGGTAAGTCATTACCAATCCTGCTATGGAGAAAAACACTGGAATGCAGTAAAGAACATATTCAAATATCTAAGACGGACGCAAGATTACATCTTGGTCTATGGGGATGGTGATCTCCAAGTCTTGGGATATACAGATTCAGACTTCCAGTCAGATATTGATGATCGAAAGTCGACATCAGGGTTTGTATTCCTGTTGAACGGTGGTGCTGTGAGCTGGAGAAGCAAGAAGCAGGACACTACGGCAGATTCAACAACAGAAGCCGAATACATTGCCGCATCGGATGCTGCAAAGGAGGCGGTGTGGTTGCGCAAGTTCATCTTGGAACTTGGCATAGTTTCCTCTGATACTCCCGTCCCGTTACTCTACGATAACACTGGAGCCATTGCCCAAGCAAAGGAACCCAGGTGCCATCAGAAGAGCAAGCACGTGGAAAGGAAATACCACATCATTCGGGAGATTCAAAAGCGTGGTGATATCATCATCACCAAGGTGGCCTCTGCCGACAACATTGCTGATCCTCTTACCAAACCTCTGACACAGAAGGTTTTTGACCAGCATGTAATGAGTATGGGTTTACGGATTGTACCTGAATGGTTCTGAGGGCTAGTGGGAGATTGTTAGACTTGTGAGCCCTGGGCGAACCATTCTTACAATAAATGTTATTGTAATATTTAAGTTTATCAATAAAAGTTATTGATGTTTCACTCCCTTTCTGAAATTATATGAATGAATGCACTATAAGGTCCCTCTGTACAATTAGGGTTATGTACCATGGCCAGCTTGATGATCATATAGCTGTTGTTTCATTAAATGAATCATAGAGGCTGGTGTTTGGATGAACATCTAAGGAGTTAGATGGAGGACTCATCAAACACCGTCAAATGATTGTCAAGTGGAGATCTCCAGCCTGGGTAGGATATGGCAATCCTTTCTCACATAGGCTGATATCTGACCGACCTCTTGATGCAGGTCCTCTGCATGGGAATAGTGATTCGGAGGTGTCAGATTAGTTAGGTCAATGGGTTGACCTAACGAGATCGAGATAACCTAAGTCCTATGTTGAATGCTGTCACAGCATAGGCATGCATCCTCTGACCGGAGACAGATATATTGCTATATATCTAAGTATGTACATTTGGCAGACCAATAGGTTGATGACCTAACCAAGGTCTATACACCGGCGAGCTGGTGTGCATATAAGGGTATATGAGCAATATGATCTCTCAAAGGGATCATACAGGTTCACTTCTGAACCGGAAGACATGAGCTCACTCATGAGGTATTGGGACCGATCAAATTCCATGCATGGTCGTCGTGCTTTGGAAGCATGACATGAATTTGAAGGTATGATATATGCTTTGGGAAAGCATATGATCGATACCAAATCCCAATGACCAAGATTGAGAAACTTAATGATTAAACCCTGAAGAAGACAGTATAAAATGATCTTGATCTTCGGGTTGATCATGGGTCTTCCAGTATGCAGGATGTACAGGTATTGGGAATACCTGAAGGGTGATGTGATCATAAACGATTGTATATCCATGACGCTTCCATTCCGAGGGAGTGATGAAACAGGTCTGGATTTTAGTGACTCCTTTCAGTAGAGAAGCAATCCGATCTTAGTCCAAGAGTTGGACATTGATCTGAATGGGATTCAGATTCAATGAGAAGATTGGATTTGCGGTCTTGATTTAATCAAGCATCTGTGGGAGGTCCGTAAGATCTGGATTTGAGATGAGATCTCAACATCCAAGTCACTATACGTGGAATAATACAATCGCCCTATCCTTGTCTCCAAGTATCTGCGGAGAAAGCACATTATTCTTGAAAGGGTTCAAGAGTAATTCTTTTGATAAAATATCCAAGCAAGGACTTGATGATTAAATGTGATTTAATTATCAAGCTTAAATATGAATATGATTCATATTGTGAAAATGATTATCTAAGATAATTAAATGAGATTTAATTATCAAGGATTAAGGGAATGTGGATAGCACTATCCATGATATATGTATATTATAAATATGATTTATAATATACATATATAAGAGAGAGAGAATTTATGTAAATAGCATTTGTTAATTAATAATGTGAACTGGATTCACATTTGTTAATTAATTGGAAATGCAATTTACTAACTAGTTTGGGTTGTGAATATGATTCACATAATATTCAATGGCAAGATTGAAATATTCACAAAATTAATTTGGAATTAATTTTGGCGAATAATTATTGTAATTAATTGAGGAATAATATAATAAATGAAATGGAGAAAATAACCACCCTCATGGGTGGCGTCACCCATGAAGAGTTCATGGGTGACGCCCCCCCTTTTTTAGGGGTTGGTTAACTCCACTTCATTTGTTATATCATCTCTTGATTAATTGTTGTTATTGAACAACAAATCCTAGCCATTGATTTATCATGGACCAAGCATATCCCTTGGATCCATGAGTCCCATGGATTGAGATCCATTGGATCCTAAACTAGTATAAAAGGAGGGCTAGGGTAGCCTCTCCAAGGTACATTATCTAGAGTTGTGAAAGACAACTTCTCTCTCTCTCTCTCTCTCTAATTTTCGTGTGAGGTCTCTCTCTCAATTTCCAAGTGGCCGTCCACTTTGATCATTGAAGAAGAGAGGATCTTGCTTCGCCTTCGACGCTTGGATCTTCATCAAGGATTGCGGGAAGGACGCGACTCATCATCGTGCCCGCAAGCGCATTCTCCGTGGGTCGGACTCAAGATAGGAGGATCTCTACTTTGGGATCTCGCGATTACAACCACGCTTCAAGAGGTATTTCTTGTACTTTGTGGTTTGATGAAACGATCCGAGAAGTGTTCTCGTGATCATGTGGTTTCATCGTTATGTTAAAAATTTTAAATTCCGCTGCATCTAGCATCTAGTACGACTAGTTGCTCCGATCGTATTCGATACGATCAACACGCTTCCGTGATGCGCTTGAGGATTCACAATATCCTTCACTACCACCACCATCCTTCACGCAATCTTCCCTCGAAAACCATCGAAAACTCGCCTATAAATAGAGCCCCCTTGGCCTTTTTGTTCGTTTAATCCCTCTTTGAGCTTCTTACCCCTGAAATCTACCATTAGAGTATCCCCTTGGCGACAACTAGGGTTGCTGGTGATTTACAACAAGGAGGAGGCACAGAGTAGGTGCATCCACCATCGTCGACGAACTTCATCTGAGGTTCCGCTTCTAGGCCATTCTGCCAATCGAGGCCCATTTATTATCGTTATTAGGCAAGTATTTAGTGTAGATTTCAATTTCATCTTTTAGTTTATCATTTAATCCAATATAATTAGAGTAATCTCTAGATCTTTGTTGACATGGAGCCTGACCGATAGGTGTGATTCACTGTGATTCGACCACTCTTCCGACGCATACACAATCCCTTTCGAAACTTCATCACATTCTACACTCGACATACTCTTTTATTGTAGTAATTAGAAGCTCATCTGTCATCCCCATCTTGAGCTTCATCGCCCCGTTCATCCACGCAGCTTCATGCAGCCTTTTTGGGCTTAAGACCATCGCTTCGAGCCAACTGATCTTTTGTTATAGTAACGACACTTTGCTGAGCATCTGGGGAACGAATTAAAGTCCAGAAGACCCTCCAGGTCGCTTGGAACCAAAGAGCCCCCATGCCTCGATCGAGGAAGCCTGGACACCATCTGAAGGTACATACTTGTGTGGAGGAGCCCAAGAACATGAGGGACTCATCAGAGGAGCAAATCATCGCTTGGGACACATGGAATCAGAGGAGGAGGAGCCTTACACCATGTTCTTCATTGTTCTGACACGACTGCCAGATCTAATCATGGTCGTTCACGTAAGGTGAAACGATGCGAACTACCAACCACTAGATCTTCCACACATCGAGCAGCGAACAGTTGGATCCAGGCCCTTAAATGGATAAATTTCTTAGGCACCCTTCGCTCTTTTGTAATTTTTTATTGGTTTTGTAAATATATTACAGTATTTAAAAAGTAGTGGACATATTGCATATACCCCCTCGAATATTTCTAATATTGCAAAATAGTCCAGTCAGTCACATGTACTTGCACGTGTTATTTTGTAAAAATTGCATGTAAACCCCTATGTGTTCTTTTAATTGTTGTTTAATATATAAGCTTCACATATTAGTTTTAAACTTTTGGGTTATTTATCGTGCCCCTAGCATTTATTTCCAATTGCAAATATACCCTTGCTAGTTTAAATATTTTTATGCATATTTCTTAATTTTTATAAATATCATCTGTGCTAAAAATTGAAGAAAAATAAGATAATGCATCTAATTTATGTGCACATTTGGTATTTATTAAAATTAAATACTGTACGGATATTTCATGTTTGCTTTAAAAAATCCAAATAAATAAAATCGTGTTAACAATTTCTCAAAAATAGTATGTGTTTATTATAGTATCTAGTACACCAAATAAAAAATTCCTAAAAATAGGAAAAAAGGAAAAAAGTAAAAAAGCTCCAAAATCCTTTAAAAAATAAGAAATCTTCGAGAACTCCAAAAATATTTCTTTCTATTCTCTCTCTCTCTCTCTATATATATTAGTATATACTAAAATTGACTTGGAATATTTTGAGGCTTTTTTCTATTTTTAAATACCAAATCAATTGGACCTATTTATTTAATCCCTGATTTGAGATATTTTGGAGTTTAAAAATACATAAAAATTAAAAAATAATAGAAAATTATAAAAACATAAAAAATATTTTATTCTATTTTTACTATTTTTATAAGTATATTATCCTATAGTGTATTATATATCTATATATTTGATAATATATAAATTATAATTCTTTATTATTACAAATATTCTAAAATTATTTTTAAAAAAAATATAAAAATATTTAAAAAATAATTAATAAATATTATTTTTGAAAACCCACAAAAACCCAAGTAAATAGTGTGCATATCTATAGGCATTTATACATATTTTATTTATTTATAAATAAAATACCTGTGCTACACATGTGTCCCTGAGTTTGACCCCTACCTGTATGTCCACTATATACATTCATTGTAGGGTATAATAAATTTTGATTCACACCTTAGTTTGCATTGTTATTTTATTGTGTGGGATGATTGTTGTCTTAATTGCTTGGTCTTTGTGAGCGGTCGCCACATCGACTACGTTCCCGCCTTGTGTAGAGTGCAAGACCCTCCTCACCTGATCTTAGCGATTAAACATGGGAATGTAAAGGATATAGTTCCATATGGAGCTATTAACCATTGATTTCTTATTTTGTAGCTGATCAAAGGACTCCATTCTTAATAATCACTTATATTTGCAGCGAAGTCAAACACGAATGAAATATTCAAGAGTTTGGGTGACGAGGCTACACATATAAGTGGCAATGATTTTCTTAATATAAATATATGTCTTCCATACATGTTGGTGAGTTGGTTTATTATTAAGTTCTACACATCAAGATCATGTGAAGAACCTAATTGCTTAGTTAATATTAAAATACATGGGAAAACATCTACGGGGATCAGTTATTTCAGAGGATGTAGTTGGTTTGGGGATATAGTACCCTGAAATTAAAATACGAAAAAAGTGGAGAAAGAAAAGAAGAGAAAAGGAAATGATATTTCAGGACATGGTCTCTACTGGCATGGTATATCCTTCAAATCGAAACTCATAGTATAACACAAGGTGAGGTGACTGATCAGATATTAATTGCTGATGAGTCATACTTAAATTACATGTCTGGAAAATAACTGAGAAGGAGTGACTCGGGAGATACTCACTCGAGAAGTGAAGATTTCTCATTCTTTCCAAGTAATGGGCATGTGCTATACATTCGAGGGTTCATGAATCAAAGGATCACTACTTGGTTAGGGTACATGCTAGCTACATGTAATCTTAACCACATCAAATGTTATGATGTTGGTAATGAAAGAAAAGTAATTGGTTAGAAATAGAAGAAGAGAAAGAAGAGAGGAAAGTGTCCACCATCAGTAGAATACATAACTACAACTCTTCATCCTATTTATATCTTCTTTTTACATCATGATGAGAATTTACTCACATCCTTAGTTACCAAATCCGACTCAGGTAATGGCCAAGACCCGCATTAAGATCATGTGAGCATAGCTCCATCTATGTTCTGCACTGGTGTACCCAACTCTTCCACTCACTGTTATGTTTGCAGCCCCTCGAGATGATAGGAAGTTGAGTGTCGCCTCCCCGCACCACATTGCCATCATCAACACTAGCCACCGTTTAATAAAGAATGAACAATAGAAGATTGATTGTGATGACTTGTTGTGACTTTTGGAAGTTAACTAATGGGGATGTTTAATTTTTGTAATCCCTTACTATTACGAACACTTTTTTATTCCTAACCTTATTGATTTATATGTGAAAATGATGGTTATTGTGCAAACAAATTGTTTTGTACAACTATGAAAACTAGATGGGAAAGTTTATGCAATGGATGGATATATTTTAGTTGCACATATCTCTATGTATGTCTTTTTATATGTCATTGATGTTTTTTTGTTGGGAAGTTTAGAATCATAGTTGCTATCTTCTTGTATTTCTTTTATTGGTTAATTGTCGGGCTGCGGGTTGGAATCATCATGTTTCTATCAAACACGACCATGTCGAGCACATGGGATCGGAGCATGACAGATATATTTTCGAAAAAAATCGATAAGTGACGCTCCCAAAACCATAGAAAGACTAATGCGATAACATTTAAAAATGACTCGCATGCTTGCAAATAGACTCGACAACGAAAAGTTTCATATTTCACTTTTACCTACATGCATGTGTTCTCCTTTGTTGCGAAGATATATTTTCATAAAAAAACATTACAAGTGACTGTACCGAAATAGGGAGAAAGACTAACATGCAACTTTTGAAAATGATCCCACGTGTATGTAAATAAACTCTACGGTTTAAAGTTTCATATTTCACTTTTTAACTGCATGCATGTGTTCCTATCTTACCCTCATCGCAATGATTTTTTTTTTGTAAAAATCCCTCGAGCGACGCTCTCCATAAAAAGGAAAAATTAACACAATTAGCTTTGGAAACAAACTTGCATGCGACGAAAAATACCTATTTTGGCTCTAGAAAACCCATGCATGTGATGCGAGAATGTGTGTGAATCCAATATCAAGAAAGGGAGATTATTTATTGCCTCTGGGATGTTCCTTTGGGACCTTCTCTAGTGGAATAATGCTTCTGGCACAATGTGCTCAACGCGAGCATACACATGATAATGACCTCGACGAGCTCTCTGCAATGATGCCCTCAGTTCGTTGATCGGATACAATTTCACAACGACGACATCAATGCTCCAAAGTGAATTCCAGCCAAGTCTCCTGTGAAGGGTGAAGCTCCGGCGAGATGGTCTCTCTAAACAGATCTAGGATGGATTTAAATCCCGGCCCATAAACTTCAAATTGGAAAAGGCATCAACGGGTATTACACAATGGAGTGGGCACTTGTTTGATTTGGATATAAGAACATCTCTGAATTAGTAAAAAAATATGGGGAGTGGCAAGGATGTTGCAAAATTTATAGATTTTCTCACCAACTTATGTGATGGAATGGGAAGAGACTGACAAATCAGACCACTTGATAGATAAATCAACTACATATGCGTTCTGCCACATCCCCCATTATTCCCTTCCGTCGAAATTAATGGCGAAGGTCTCAGTATCATTGTTTCCTGGATAAATAGATATATGCCTCATTCACTGTCCTCACCATCTCCTCAGAATCGATGACATAGACTCATGCCCCCTTCCACGGAATGCACTTGTTAGTTCTTTTGTTTCTCCATGATTTAAAAGATAACAAGTAGACAAGATTATATCGTAGACTCTTGCATATTCTCCGTGGTTACAGAAATGCAAGTCTGAATCTCAGCTCGACATAACTATGAAGAGTCGTCACTCTCAAGCAAAGAAGAGGCTTAGTCTTGTTGCTTATCTTTGTTCAAAAGTGTTGTAATTGTTTAGTTGTATTTGTTTTACAAAGTTGTAGCCTCGAGCAAGTTTCAATTAGAAGTTTCTAAATCATGAGATCAAGGATTCATGAACTAATCAACCATTTCTTAATGTTAGTCGATCATCGTTTGCTGATCATGTGTACTTCACTGATCGATCATGCCATGTCGAACACCAGTATTGAAATTATCTATCATATTTTGAATTTCCTCCCAACGATCATCAATCAATGGATCGTAGCTTCTTAGTTGATCGATCATACCTTCTAACATGATAAATCATATCGATAAATTATGTTGGATTTCATGCCTATCTGTTTCCAACAGTCATTTTTCTGTGACCCACATATAAGGAACTCCATACCTATTGTTGGAGCACACACCACTCAAGAAATCACCCCTATATTATTTAAAATAACAAGAAGCTCTCTCTGAGTGATTTCCTCGATAGTCTTCCTCTTGTTCATCGATTCAGTCGATCTTTCGAGAAGAATATTTTTATTAAAAGGTGTGAAGAAAAGATTTTGAGTTTAGCATAGTTCGATCACTCGTTGTCTTTCATGTTCTTCTGATTAGAGTAAGGGTTCTTTTGGCAACCTACTCAATGTAATGATATTTATTATTTGCTTGATATTGATAATTTGCTCGTGTTATATATGATATAATTGTTGTGATGCTTTTTGCAGCGAAATTGTATTATGTTGATTTATCTATATATCTTTATTCTTTAGTGGAGAACTATTTTTTGATATCTATAGAGATAAAACTCTCCGAATAGATTATTGCTATATCTCTTTATTTCTAGTAACATCTTTCTGCAAGACTTTCGGTGTTTGATCCTAAGTGTGTAGAAAAGCTCTTGGATGTGAGATATCTAAGGAAACATGGAGAAAGTTGAAAACTCTCTCGTTATTTCGTATTGTGCTACAATATTTGATCTGTCGTGTTGATCTTAGTATTTGATCAAAGATTGTGAATTGTCGTCTTTGTATATGGATGAGATATTCATATAAATATCCTAGAATTTAGTGAAGCAGATGATTATCTCAACTAATCAAGAAATCACGAGTTAGGAAGACTCAAGTTGTGGTTTTTACCCAGTTAGGTTTCCACACTAAAAATACTATACGAAGTGTGCTAATGTGATTGCTTGGTTGATTGTTACCGTGCTTGCTAAATTTTACGTGAAAAGTTCAAAAACTTCCTCGAACCACTATTCGTCCCCTTCTAGTGGTATCGTGATCCTCGAGCTCACATTTGGTAACAGAGCTTTTATCAGTATCTCAAAGTCACAAATCAATGATACATATGGCAGCTATTGTAAGTAAGGATTTTGAAACCTATTCCACTTTCTGGACACCGCACTTCAATGGAACTATCTATAACAATTGGAAGGTACACATGCAAATTTTCTTCAAATCCATTAATATTGATGTGTGCAATATCATAGAACCTAAATACACATGGCCAGCTGTTGGAATTATTCTTTATAACATTGTCAAGAAGAAGACAACTTACAACTCCAAGGCAATGAATGCCATCTTCTCTGCTATTATAGTAGATAAGTTCACATGTGTCAGCTTGTAAGATCGCATACGATATCTAGAGCGAGCTCAGTGTCACTTGTGAAGGAATGATAAAAATTCAAGAATCTCAAGTCAGTTTGGAGTAGCAGAGATATGGGTTGTTCAAGATGGAAAGTGGAGAATCAATTAATGACATGTACACAAGATTCTCGACAATCATCAACAACCTCAAGAATCTCAAGGTTGAAATCAAAGACCTGAAATATGTAAAGAAGATATTTTGATTTCTCACACATGTTTGGATCACAACTGCAACAATTATCAAGGAAAGAAATGATGTAAACACCTTTCCCCGTTGATGAGCTTATAGGCAATCTCTTAGCATATGAAGTTAAGAAAACCAAGACAAATGAAGTAGAAGTCAAAGTCAAGAAGATGAAGGGTATTCTACTTTAAACCATAAAATCAACTTCGGAGGATATCTCAGATAAAGACCTAGGATGCTCAATAAGAAATTCAAGAAGTTCATAAAGAGTAATGACGTAAAGAAAGAAAGTGAGCTCGGATGCTTCAATTGTAATAAGAAGGGATATTTCAAGAAATATTGTCCACCCCTCAAGAGAAGTAGTGCTCAAGAACCTCGAAGCCACGGCCCAAGCAAAGGCAAGAAGATAGTGAAGGAAGAACGAAGAAAAAGTCACTGACATCATCGCAAGTATCATGAGAGGAAAGTCCTTCAAGATACTTCTGACTCTTCTGACTTCGACTCTGACATATCGACATATTTTGGAAGCAGATCAGACAATTCCAACAAAGAAGAAGCCTTAATCAAACTCATGGCTCTCGAAGACAAAGAGATAACTACTGAAGGAACTCTCTTTAGATGAATTACATGAAGCTGTTATTGAGTTTCATAGTTTAGTGGTTAAATCAGAAAAGGAAAAAAAATAAGATGTTAGAATTAATTACAAGCACCACCTTAGATGAACATTTAAAAGAGACCATCTCTTTGAAAGATCACATTAGAGAACTCACCTCTAATTTATCTCTTTCTAATAAACGTCATTAATTTGATATTAAAATGCTTCGTACAAATACACCTAGAAGCCATTATAGGTAAGCTAAAACAAAACACACATAAACTAGTTAGTGATTTAGCATGAGAGAAAGGAGAACCTAAATAAACTGTAAAGTAGAACTAACTATGGGTTGGGGCATAACCCAGATAAGGGAAATATTTCTAAGTTTGTTTAATATGTTAAGAAAGTTTAAAGTCAAGTTAAAGCCAAGAAAGTTATGGAACCAAGGAGAAATCCAATGAACCATCCTAACGCTCCTAGGACCATCAAGCAATGGGTATCAAAGAAAATCATTAATTGTTTTGTAGAACCCAAGGTTATTCACAGAAGATCAATTAAACGTCTAACTGTATTTCATAGGACACCAAGTGAGATCATTCTGGCAAGTAGATTATGGACAACAGATGTTCACGACACATGATTGGAGACAATGGTCTCTTCCTCAACCTCAAATCCAAAGCTGGTGGGACTGTCACTTTGGCAACAACCATAAAAGTGTGATAGTTGGCTAAGGTACGACTGGAAATCTTGTAACTTCTAATAGTCGTATTAGCCTTATTGATGGTCTGAAATAGTTATCCTTTTGAGCATGTCTCAGATATGCGATAAGGGTTTTTAAGTAGTATATTCTTCTTCTAGTTTTGAAGTTCTTAAGGAAGACACACTAGACTTGTTGCTTAAGGGAGATCGACACAAAAGTATCTACACACCTAGATTCGATAAGTGTTCATCATTAGATTACCGTCTGACAATGCAAGAAAAACCATTACTTTGATATAAAATATTAGATCACATGAACGTACTGCATAGATTGGAAAAATTGGCTGAGTTAAAGACCTTCTTAAACTATTCTACAATAAGATAAGCACGCATTCAACATGCGAACTAGGAAAACTCCATAGAAAACCCCGAAGTCCAAGAAGTATATTAGCTTAGCTAGACCGATAAGGCTTTTACACTTAGATTTAATTGGACCCATGAAATCATAAAGTTCAAGTGGTTGTCTCTACTATTTTGTTATAATAGATGACTACTCACATTGTACTTGGGTTTTGTTCTTTTCTTCCAAGGATGGAGCTTTCTTCGAGTTTGAGAAGCTAACCAAACATATTCAGAATGAATAGGGATCTGTCATCAGTAAGTTAAGAAGTGATCACGGTGGGTAGTTCGAGAATGATATTTTTTTCTCACTATTATACTAAGTCTAGTATCAACTATGTGTTTTCTACACCTAGAACAATAGCTTAGAATGATGTAGTAGTACCGAAAAATCACACTCTTCAAGAATGCATCCGCACAATGCTATGAGAATCCGATCTACTTAGATATTTTTGGGCAGAGGCCATAAACACAGCATGTTATGTCTTAAACATGACTTTGATCCGACCGGGATTCAAGAAAACATCTTTTGGGCTCTATTTCGGATGCTCGCCAAGGAAAGGCTATTTCCATGTTTTTGGAAGTACATGTTATGTTGTTAGCGCTAAGGATAACCTTGACAAGTTTGACCCAAAAAGTGAAGAGGGAATCTTCTTAGTTTAATCTTCAAGAAGTAAAGCTTACATGTTATGCAATAAGAAAATAATGACGGTTGTGGAAGTAGTCAACATTTCATTTGATGAGAACTTCAACAATACTCCTCGGCTATAAGAATTATAATTCTAGGAAGATGCTCAAGTAGATCCATCTAGCATCCATGAGAATTGTGGTTCTCATAGGCTACCCGAGGATTTTAGATTTGTCAGAGATCACCCAAAGGGATTGTTGATTGGGGCATCTCTATAAGAATCCAAAGAACATCACACTGCAAGCCATTTGTGCTATTTGCATTTGTATCCTTAGTGGAGTCGAAATATGTTGATGTGGATTGTAATATTTATTCTTGGTTAATAGCAATGCAAGATGAACTTGTTCAATTTGAGAGAAACCATGTATGGGAGCTTGCGCTTAGGTCTGAAAACGACGTGGTTATTGGAAGCAAGTGGATTTTTAAGAACTAATCAGATGATTCAGGATGATTTTCAGGAACAAGGCAAGACTTGTTGTTCAGGGACATACTTAGCAGGAAGGCATCGATTTCAAAGAAACTTATGCGCCCATTGTAAACATTGAATCAATCGAAATGTTGTTAAGTTTCACTTGTTTCAAGGAAATCACGTTGTATCAAATGGATGTCAAAAACATCTTCTTAAATAGCTTTATTTTAAAAGAATTTTATTTCAATAAACCACTTGATTTTGAAGATCCCTGGAGACAAGAACACATTTTTAAGCTCGAGAAAGCCCCTTACGGACATAAGCAAGCTCCTCGAGCATGATACGACCAACTCAAAACTTTTATTCTCACTTCAGGTTTCATAGTAGGTAAAGTAAAATACACTATTTTATGTAGTATATCTTGTCTGATTTATCAAGTTGTGTAAGTTTATGTTGACGATATTCTATTTGGATACGCTGATGCATTTCTTTACAATGATTTCTCTCAATTCATACATGAACAATTCGAGATGAGCATGATGAGAGAATTAAAGTCTTTCTTAGAGTTGCAGATCAATAATATATAGTCAGGTACCTCCTCTCAATCTTAGATAGCTAAATCAATAATGTAAGAGATGAAACATATACATCTACGATTGAGAAATTGGTGTTCCCTCAAAACAAAAAAATATACCCTATCTCATTGTTTTTAATAATCCGTCGATATGAAAAGGTGATACTATTGGTTGCTAGACTTCCATCTTCTCATAACATGATTCGTAAGAGGAATGCATACATCAGATGGTATCTATATGTACAACTACATCCTTAGTTACATGATGTATAATTAACAAGTGGCCCCATGGCCCTTGATAGTATAAGGACTAGACATTCGTCCCTGATTTCTCCATGACGGGCATTAAGCGGTGTGCTATGAAGGGGTGTTTGGCCCATGAACCAATTAAAGCATGCAATGAAAAGTCATGATCATAATCCATACCTTGGAAAAGGAACCCAGATGCATGAGCCTGCTCTTGGGTGGTCATGCTCAGTTGCTCCTCGATGGTGATCGCATTTTATATCCCACGACACCATAAGTTTGCTATAGGGGACGTTGGAAATATTGTCTTCTGCTATGGGTAACCGATTCTTGAGACTGGATAAAAGAACCAACTGGTCGAGTATTTTGTTGTAGTGCACCTGATTGACCAACTTGCAATGATCGATCCCCCAACCAGAATAATCGATCAACTTGAAATGATTTATCACCCTAGTTGACATGATCGATCATTCACATGTATTATTATTGATTTCTTGCTTATTTTATTTCCAACGATCATTTTTTATTGAATCTTCTATAAGAGACCCCATACCCAATGTTGGAAGAGACACAATTCACTCTCACTCTCTTCTGCTGAAGAAAAATATTCTCTAAGTGATATTCTCTTATTCGCTCTTTGCTTCTTCGAATTCCTTGATATTTTTGAGAGGATAGTTCTGAAGATAGCCTTGTTAGCAAAAACTGCCAAAAAGTAACGTTTGATTGCCTCAAAGTATTCTAGTTTGTCTAACAATAGTGAGAACACTTTTAGCTAGCTATAGCTCTGGTGATATTATTCGTTATATTATTATTCACATTTGTTTAAGATACAATTGCATCTGCTTATATTCTTATAAAATTTTCAATTTTCTCTGTTAAGTGGTTATTGATATCACTTTGCTTACTCATTGAGAATTATTTATGGTATTGTTGAGAAAATATTGTGATATATTGTTTCCATATTCTTACTATGGATTTTCTTTGCAGGAGCTTTTGCTGTCAGATTTGGAAGTTTGCATGTTGTTCTAAGACCAACAGGGTACTCTTTATCAAAGGAAGTCGGAGGATAGTTGTAGCTTGTATACCCTCGATGCTGCCTCGATGTCAGATCTACAGTGCTGACATTGGTGTTTGATATGAAGTTGTAAAGTACGAAGGTTTGTAAACAGCTGAGATATTCACACACACACACACACATTAGGTTGCAATAAAGTAGTTACTTTGCTCGGCAAATTGGAAATCCCAAGTCAGCAGACTCAGGTCATGATTTTCACCCAGTTGGATATCTATTGTAACATCACATGCAAAGTGCTTGATTGTTGGTTAATTGCGTTTTTCTCAAATATATTTTGTAACAAATTTTATTTATCATCAATAATGTTATCAACCCCATCACTAGTAGTATCTCAACGCCAATGACCTCACAAGTAAGCGGATATGATTCACATATTCAACATTTAATTAATATGGATATATATCCACCATATACTTAGAATTAATGTGAATTCAACATTTAATTAATATGGATATATATCCACCATATACTTAGAATTAATGTGAACATAATTTACATTATATTTGAACTTATGTGAATGTGATTCACATTATTTGAACTGATCAATGTGAATATAGATTCACAATAGTTAGAATTAATGTGAATGTGATTCACATTTATTATTTTGATTTATGCAAATGCAAGTCACATTAAATTAATGTTAATGTGAATTAGATTCATATTCTTCATTGAGTAAATGTAGATTTGATTTGCATTTAATTTTAGACTAATGAATTGGATTCATTGATTAGAAGGATAATTTTCTATATGTGCTAAAGCGATAATTGATCATTATTAAGAGAGATAATTCTATAATCATCATAGACCAAATTCAAATAGGATTTGAATTATTAATTGATTTTCATGGAGATGTATCCCCACTAAAGTCAAAGTTGACTTCCACTTTATTGTCTACAAGATGAGGTGCAACCTTCCTTTCCTTTCCTTTTATTTCATTCCAAGTCTAATTCTAACCCTAATTCCCACAGGAGAAAAAAGAGAGGAAGAGTCCCAACCTTCCACCAAATACAATGAATGATTTCTTTTGTTATTATTTTTATTTTCTATACTTATAGTTAGTTGACTAAGTCAGAGTAACCTGGTTATGAGTCAAGGTCATAAATATATTTTTACAATATAAGTTTTCTGTCTTCCATTATATACATGTAAATAGAGACATCCTTGGTGTTTTCCCTTTACTTTCTTACTTTCTTTTCTTATTTTTACGTGTTTTTAGTGTTTTCTTTTCTTATTTTTACGTGTTCTTACTGTTAATAATATGTTCTCATACATGAGAGTATGTGTACAAAATATGATACTATATGCATTTGTTAAGATTTTTAGCTTAAGATGTGATTACATGTGGGTGACTCTTTGATTGATCATCCTATTTTGATGGGTCGTGAGTTGAAGTTCTAAATTTGAAGTTTCAATTGAATGTTAGGTTCCTCTTGAAAGGTGGTAACTCCCATGCAAATTTGATCAACGCCAATTAGTTAACTTTGGTGGCACTCCAACAACATTCTGATTGGATTGGTTGCATCCATGAACGAATACAAGAATGATTTATCATGTCGACAAATTTACACTCTCCTAACTGATGGCAGGTTTTGCTTCAACTCGGGTTGTAACTTTTGGAGCAAATCCTTTGATCCTCATATTTCGTTTTTCTTATGGATGGTGGCTCACAACAAACTACTTAGGATTTTCTGGGAAAGATGAATATAACAACCTTCTGTCGATGTCATCTATGTCGAACTCATCTTGAAACTACAATCATATTTTTGATAGTTGCTGAGTGGCACGTGAAACCTTTGTTGCATGCAATTTAGAAGCAAAGTTTGAGGATTTCATTAGCTTCACTTCTTTTCCAAGCTTGGCAAACGCATATATACTAAACTGGTACGCGTTCGTTATCAAATCAACCCTTTGGTTGTTCATTTGGAAGGCCAGATGTGAGATCACATTTCATGATGCTCATTGCAACATTCCTCTTATCATATCGAGAGCATCTCTTATTTGTAAGACTCGGGTTGGAATGCAATTTGATGCAGAGACAAGTCGTTTTCAGCAGTGTGAAGAGGATCTAGTGTTGCAACCATTCGCCGCTTATATCCCCTTTTCAGGTCTTATGATTGCAAACTCTATACTCCATCACCGACACCTGTTGTTTAGCCAAGTTTTTAATTTGTGGTTGTCGTATGTGTTCCCTTCGAATCTATAATGATTGTCGTTGGTTGCAGACTCCCTTTTTAGGTTTATTTCTGCTATTTTTGTGTCCTTTGTATGTGCGGGCCCATGCTGCTATCAATTAATTTGTATGAACATGCAAGATGGCACTTGTTCCTTGTCCTTTACTACAGGATGTGCCAGAATTTTTTGGGGATACCATTGAGACATTATTTGTTTATTTAATATTGCCATTATTTGTCATTTTAGTTATAAGTATTTGTTGAATTTCATTCCTTGCCTAATTTAGGGAAAATGACTATAAAGCATTTGTCACACATGTTTACAAAGAATTTGACCCTTGTAAAATCATGGCTTTACATAAATATTTGTATAATTACCTAAAACATCTCTACAAATTATTCATTTTATAGAAATACACTTCCATTAGTTTTAGGTAATGTAGTCAAATTTAACAATTCTAATATGTAATGTTATATAGGATTTTTATCAGTTGTGCCCTATGAGACATTGCAATATCAGTTATGCCCCTCCCTTTTTTGAAATATCACTTGTGCCCCCAACTTATTGTTGTTCTATCGCTTATGCCCCTAGGGTTAGTTGTCATCCATCCCCGATGCTAACAGACGTTAACTTTGAGGACACAAGGGTAATTAAGTTTAAAAATAGGGATTTAATGGTCTTTCACCAAGTCCTCCCCTTCGCTACTCCTCACCCTCCTCTTCCTCCTATGCCCCAACCTCCTCCTCCCCCACCCCCGACCGCCTCCTCCTCCTCCTCCTCCTCCAACACCACATCCCCTCCTCTGCCCATAGTCTCCTCCTCCTCCTCCTCCCCTACCTCCTCCTCTCCGTCCTCTACCCCCACCTCCTCTTCATTCTCCTCCAACGCCCTCCCCTCCTCTACCCCCCAGCCTCCTCCTCCTCCCCCCGCCACCAGCCTCCATTTAAGTTCGTCACTAGAGTCTAAAGCTCTATAAAGGAGGTAGCTGGAGAAGCCCTAAGACATACTCCCTTTGCCTTCCTCTAGTTTGATGGCCTTGATGAGTGCTCTCTACTACCCTCTCGTGATGTTCGATGTGAGGGAGCCCTTCCTCGAGATGGACCCCGTGGGATGCTACTACTACTATAGTGACCTCCTGACGAATCTCGTATTCATGATGATAAAATTCAGTTCTTAAAATCCGTACTTAAATAATTCAATAACAATTACCGACAATTCCTTATTATTATCTTATATTATATTGTACATATTATGTGTATGTTTATCTTTAAATAAGCTAACTTTATTTATTGTATTTAAAAATACATAAAAATTAGGTTAATTAATTGTCTATAATTGTACTATTTTTTAAAGAAATAAAAATACAAAAAATCTCAAAAGCCCCCAAAACAACATTTTTATCCCTTTAAAAATACCCCCAAAATACACTTTTATACAAATGACCTCTTTTGACTTTTTATCCAACATGAAACTTTTAGATCTCATCAAGATCTACAACTTTCATGTTTTGAGTTTTTCCGAATTTTGCTTCATTTTATTTCTTTTAAATTTTTCTTTATTTTTGTACTTCTGAATTTTCTGATTGGGCTCCCCCGTGTCCCACCTACTCTCTCGCCACCCAGCACCCCCTTCTGACCGTTGAATCTTGCTCCCGTACCTCCATATTGACTGCCCATTCCTCTTCACTCCCAGCCATCCGATCTGATCCAGATAAAGGTCCCCACATCTCTTCTCTGCCTCACTCATAGCTGCCCGATCCCGCTCATATCCTACGGTTCCCCTTGCTCCACGCCACCATATCCACCCCATAGGATGAAACCTCGCCTACATCTCTACCGCACTTAATCGCCTCCTCATCAGCCACTTGATCTGATCTTATAGATCAAATTCGCATCATTCACTCACGTCACAACCTCGGTCATCGTATTGCATGATCCAACGATCCAAATCTCTTCGTCTACCTCCAAATGCCCCTCCCCCAACCATTTCACCTCGTGCCCTCACTGTACCCTTCTTATTTTGGAAGGTACCTCCGATCACCTGCTCCTCTCGAAATGCCACCATCATGTAGCCTACTCCTTCGCCATCCTCGCGCAACTACAATTACTCACCTCCATTGCTCGCCCACCATCAAATCTCCGTTACAAGCCCTCATCTTCATCACCTACAAACGTCCACCACCTCCTATAAAAATCCCTCCTCCGCCAACTCCGTTCGTCATACACCAATTCACGGGCTAAGGCCCAGCCTCTGTCGCACCTCCGATGATAGTAGAGGGCAATATTGGCGAGGCAATGACGACCTTCTTGCCCAGATGCCGACCCAAGGTCTCCGACCATGTCTCGGTGCTTCTGACCGGCTGAGCACTGATGACACGCCTGACCACTCGGGTATAAGGTACAAAAATAGGGTCGTTGCGACCCAAGCGATCAGGCTAAGTCAATCAAAAAAAATGAATGAACCACTCGAAACACGTAAAATCAATCAAGCACAAAAGAGAGCGGTCCTGCTAGAGGATTAACCTGGTATAGCGACCAGGGTCGAACACAAGGAGCACGGGTTGGCCAAGGGGCCTACGATGTAGTCAGAAATCCGAGAGAATACTTTTTTAGTGGTTTTTAATTGTTTTTTAATTTTTTTTGGGATTTTTAATATGTGAAGAAAGTGAGAAAGACTAAAAACAATCACACTTGAGCAATTTATTTAAAGCATCAAAAATCAAGCAAAAATTCAAGAAAAATTGTTTTTATGTTTTTTGGGTTTTTAAGTGTTTTTGGTGATTTTTTGGGATTTTTATAAGGTGTATTTTATTTTCTAAAAATCAAACAGTGCTAAAAAGACAAGGTACTGTCCAGCCAGGTCCAAAACCCAAAGATAAAATATCTAAGGATCTCAAGAGGGCCTGGAGGTAATGTTCCTGTATACTAGAGAAAACAAGGAAAATTCGAGCACCAAAATTATTGTTTTTGGGTTTTTAGATTATTTAATATGATTTTTATGAGTTTTTAGGTGTTTTTGAATTTTTAGGGTTTTTAAGCAATGAAAAATAGCCAAAATTGGCTAGAAAATCAACCAACACAACAGAAACAACACCTAATTTTTATGGAATTTTTGGGGGTGTTTTTATATTTTTTTGTAATTTTTAAATCTAGACAGTAGCTAAAATGATGGTTTTTGAATTTTTAAAAATAACAAATAAACTAAAAAATGTCCTCCAAAATTCTCAAAAATCCTACAACATGGCAGGAGCCATGTATCAAATTTTCATCGAATTTAGAGGTGATTTGATATTTTATTCAAAACTAACAAGGGGGCACTGTGCACAGGGACCAAAGTGCAAATACCCGAAGATCTGGGGGTCCAGGTGCAAATAACCCAGCAAGTCACGCGCGTGGCGCGTGCCTGGGGCACTCAGGGACCTTTTGGTAATAAAAACCAAGTTCTAGGACCTTTTGGTAACTCGTACCAAAAAGTCCAGGGACGGTTATGCAATTATCCCACTAAAATCGCACATGTGCAAATAAAGTGTTCACAGGGGCATAAAAGCAATTACCAAAAAGTTTCTAATCATTCATGAACCAACCAGAACTACAGGATAATAGTTGCAAATAAACCAAATATACACGTGACGAAGCACGTGTCCACAACGGACAGGGGTATAAATGCAAATAAACTAAAGCGCAGGGTCCAAAATGCAAATATCCCAACGTAAATAAAAGACCTAAATTATTTACAGGACTGACACGTAAAGCAGAAACTACGAGGGGGCCTAAGGTAATTTACCCCTTTATTACGTCGACGGCTGGATGTGCGCCACGTAGCTAATCTGACGGTCTCGGATGGCTGGCGCTTCTCTTCGTCCACACGTGAGCCTGATCGACGGTGCAGGGGAGGACACGTGGGTGATCGAACGGGTCAGGTGATGGTGCCTCTCTCCTCTGCGCTAACGGTCCGGATGAAGCCTCGAGATGATCAACGGTATCTGCTCCTCGATGAATGGACGGCCACGATGGAAACTGGAGCGGAGGGCGATCGGACGGTGATGGAGGACCCTCGAAGAACAGGTCTCCGGCGGACTTCGCCGGGCTCGTGCGTGCGCGATAGTCCTCCGGGGAGCCTTCTGAAGGTCGGGGAAGAATCGTGGACGGCTCCCGCGTCTGTCGGTGGGCTCCGATGATCGAGGCAAGCTCCAGGGAACTCGGACGGCGTCGGCGGAGCTGGGTCTCCTGGCTGAATGGTGAAGGTCCTCAGACAGCCCTCGTTTCGACCTAAAAAGAACACCAGAAGACTCACGAGTCGAGGGCAAATTGCCTCGACCCAGTTAGGCGAAGTGGGGGTGGCTGGTGCGTCGGCACGGCGAGCTCCGGCGAAGGTCGTCGGCGGAGGAGCTCGATTCCCAGATCCTGTGCGATCTGGGTTGGGCGAAGGGGTGAAGAAGATGCGGAGAGGTCTGGCGAAGATGATGGTCGGGTCGGAATGACAGATGGGATATCGGAGGTGGCTGGCGACGGCGGCGAAGCTACGCTACCAGTAAGCTAAGAATCGAAATCTACGCTAATCTACGGCCTAAGGGATCTACCTGGGTGGTCAGAGAGACTGGGGAAGAGCAGGGGGTGCTCCTGGTCGTAGCCTCAAGGGTCGTCTCGGCCCGAGGCTCGGTGCTCACGCTGATGGCGGAGCAACGGCGGCGAAGAACGCCGGATCAGTGGTTTCGCCTCCTCGCCTCGCTGCAACAGGGGCGATCGCTTGCTGTCACTCTCGCGGTGCCTCTGGAGTTCACTGGGAAGAAGGGGAAGAGCCAAAGATCGGGCGCGGAGGCGGCGGAGGTGGTTCTATATATAGCTGCAGGCTCGATTAGGGTTGGGAGGCGACGGCTATGGAATGCGTGGATCTCACGGCGAAGGATCTGGCGAGGATGTCGGATGATCGGCGAAGGATCCGGGCGCGGGGTTTGCGTGGGCGACAGGCTGGAGGCGCGTGGAGAAAATGGCGAAGGCGGGGCGGTGCGCGTCTTCTCAATAAGGAAAGAGTCCGCGGGGGAGTTGACCGGGGTCAACAATCCCCCGTGGACCAATCAGGAGCTGCCATTTATTAATTTTTTTTGTTTATTTATTTTAAGGTAGAAAATGGCCGAATTAA
Source organism: Ottelia alismoides (assembly GCA_037367405.1). Classification (NCBI taxonomy): domain Eukaryota; kingdom Viridiplantae; phylum Streptophyta; class Magnoliopsida; order Alismatales; family Hydrocharitaceae; genus Ottelia; species Ottelia alismoides. The sequence goes on along the minus strand of JAZKJV010001342.1, from coordinate 1,069,035 downwards.
GAAAAACTTAAAACATGAAATATTTTTCTTTTATTTTTTTTCTATTTTTTGGTGATTTTTAATTAATTTTTGGAAATAAAAATAGGGTAGCTATATATATAGGTATATGTACACTATTTAGATTTTAAATTTTTGAATTTTTTTATTTGTTATTTTTATGTATTTTTATACCTATTTTATATTTTATTTATTTACATCATAAAATTAGGAACAAAATGATATTTTTATTTTATTTTAATTATTTATTTATATGGAAAAAAATAAATATATATGTACACCTATATACATGGTATATGTACAATGTATTTGTGTTTTTATTTTTCAATTTTTTTTGTTTTGCTTTAATTTTTATTTTTATTTATTTACAATATGTAACATAGACTATTTACAAAAAGTTTGGAAAATAAGTTAATTTATTTACAAGGTTAAATAAATACCTAGGTGTGGTTCATGTACATGGTGAAGGAAGGGTATTTTTGATCTTTTTTTGCTTTTTTTTAACTTCTCTTTTTTTTTCTTTTTTTTTCTTTTTTTTTCTTTTTGAGTCTCTTTTTGTGAGAAAAATATTTTTATTTTATTTACATAAATATTTACAAAATGAGCCCTTATCTCCCTCTACTTTGGCTTTTATGCGGTCAGGCCCAGGCTGGGCCCTCCCTTGGGATTAGGTCGCTCAATATTTATTCCAAATATTTTCTCTCTTTTTCTTTTGTCTCTTTATTCTTATATTTGTGCACAAAAACATGCTAATTATTACTTTTTACAAAATGCATGATTTTGGTAATTATTTCTATTTACAAATATCTACATGTATTTGCAAAGGTTTTTGTAGCTAAAATATAAGAATAAAGAGTGATGAATGGGTATTCATCACCCCCCTATGCTTAACTTTGCTAGTCCCTTAGCAAACACTTATTTGAAAAAGAAGTGAAAAAGAAAGAAAGAAAAAGAAAAAGAGAGGAATGTACATGGATCAAGGCTGATTAGTAAACTTGCCTTTTATCAGATTGAAATATGGAGCTCGATTAGATCTTTAGATTATCAATGTGTCGGAACCTTATTTAGACTTAAACTTAAAACTCAACAGCCTCTAAGTTTCACCAATCTATGGACAAGACTCCTCAATAATCCAGATCAGAACAAGTCTACATACACAAACTCTAATGACCATGAATCTTTCCATGCAGTGTAAGTGATAGTAGCTCCTCACCTCAGAAGTAACAAAGAAACAACCTCCCCCAACCTGGTAACTCTAATGCCTCTGTCTAGCAACTCTTTCCTCGAGAAGCGGGGTATTCCCTTCTAAGTTCAAGTGCAACCGGCTCAAGAAGAGGGGGAAGAAGTATAGACTTTTGGAAGCTCAGCCAGTGTAGCCAAGTCTCCCGCTGCAAGCTTCATGAGATGTGACATGATACCATAAGCTTTTGCTTTATACACCGGTGGGGTTATTAAATTTTCAATCCGACCCACCAATTTTTTTTTGGAGTTCTTTTTGCATTTTTGCATATTATTTTTTTTTCAAGTGCTTCTGTACAACATATCTACATGGTGCAGCATATATAAGAAATTTTCCTCTTGAGCCAGTAGACTATCCCTCTTTTGAAGCTTTATTGCAACCCACGGCTTCTGTCTTTAGCCTTCATCACCACTAGACCAAGTTGAGGTGCACTTCCTTCACTATAAGAAGAAGAGAGGTTCTGCCTAGAAGTACTACCCTCATATGCTACCCCAAGCCGAGGAAAACTGTCTCCTCACCACCTCATCCGTGAAGAGCTATGTGTAAGGTGCTGGTGCAAGTCAAGCCATTGTCTCTGAGAGTCATGCGTGTGTTGTTAAGTGCTCTACTTAGGCTCATTAAGATGACATATGCTCATAGCCTAGTGGACTCAAAGAATTAAGTCACCATGGACCTGAAAAGCCTTAAATCTAAGCCCTATAAGGTTCCTCTTAAAGTTAAGTGGATTAAGATCTTAGTCAAGCTCCATTTCTCAATTTAATTTCCAGGCATAGTTTAAATGTCAACTATCATCCAGAAAAACTATTTACATATGTACAAAAGATGCTATTTACAAATATTTTACAATCGTGCAAAATTTTTGAAAAATGGATGGATGATGCATGAAGTGCAAGTTTTGCAAAAGTATTTACAAACATTTACACAAGATTTTTGCAAACTTTTTGTTTCAAATCATTTTGGAAAAATTTTGTACAAGCTTTACACAAAAAGTTTTTGAAAATATTTTTACCAAAATACTTTGTACACTAGCTATTTATGTGCAAATAAAAGAATGTTTGTGTGTATGAAAATTTTTTTTAAATTTTGTGGTTTTTAGTCATTTTATTAACACACTCACACAAAGTACGAGTTATGGCTAAAGTATATATGAAATATATACGCACCCCCCTATACTTAGCTCGAACGATGTCCTCAGAGTCAAGAGCGATGAAGAAGACATAACTCGTGCTTGGTATAGGGAAGTGAAAAGGAATGGATAAGTACAGAAATGAATAAATGAATAGAATAAGAGGGACTCGGTGGTTTCCCCCTATACTTAGGATTAACTAATCCTAAGTATAGAAAGCTGTCCATAAAGGGAAATCCGAGTGAAGAAGATACAGAGTCTGCCCCCCCTATACTTAGGGTAAAATATCCCTAAGTATAGGCAGCAAAAACAGGAGCAGAAAGAATGAAAAGAATACTCGCAGGTCCGACAATCCCCCCTATACTTAGGGTAAAGTACACCCTAAGTATAGCATAATCACAGGATGAGAAAAGGGATGTGGGACTAAAGAATAGAATGATATGGACAACTGGATCTATACAGGCGGAGGAACAGTGAAAATCAGGCGTGAGATGCAAAAGATGTGAGTCAAGAGACCACATCTCACGCAAAATGAATCGAGGCAACAATAACGTCCCGCGGCTCATGATCTAGAAATGGCTTGAGCCGCTGGCCGTTCACTCGAAAGGTACTCTCAGAAGATAACTCAGATATATCAATGCTACCGTTGTCGTGTACCTTTCTGACCAAGTAAGGTCCCTTCCATTTGCTCTGTAGCTTCCCTGGAAATAATCGTAGCCTTGCATCAAACAACCATACTCTCTGTCCAATCTCAAAATGCTTGTGGCTGATATGAGAATCATGCCACTCCTTCACTTTCTCCTTATAATGTAGGCTGTTTGAGAAAGTTGTATCTCTAAGCTCTTCCAAGGTGGCTAACTCTGCCCTCCTCTGGTCTCCTACACCATCTGGATCCATAAGAATATCTGTAACTGCCCAAAGTGACTTGTGTCTCAGCTCAACAAGTAAATGGCATGGCTTGCCATACACGAGGCGAAAAGGAGATGTGCCTAATGGTGTCTTGAAAGACGTCCTATATGCCCACAAGACCGAGTCCAAAAGTTGGGACCAATCCTTTCGGTCGGGGCGGACGACTTTCTGCAATATAGTCTTGATCTCCCTGTTCGAAACCTCGGCTAGACCATTCGTCTGTGGATGGTATGGCGTGGCTACTCGATGGTCTATACTGAACTCACTGGCAAGTGCCTTTACCTGGTCGTTGACGAAATGAGACCCCCCATCAGAAATCAGAACTCGTGGAACCCCGAACCGCATGATGATGTGCTTCCTCAAAAATCTGCAAACTGTCCTCGCATCAGCGGCTCGGGCGGGGATAGCCTCAACCCAACGACTAACATAATCTACGGCCAACAGAATGTACTCAAATCCCTGACTCTTAGGGAATGGACCCATGAAATCGATGCTCCATGCGTCAAAAACCTCACAGAAGTGAATGGGCTGCATCGGCATCATATCACGCTGTCCACAAGTGCCCATCCTCTGACAGTCAATACACCTCTTCACGAACTCATCAGAGTCCTTGAAGAGTGTAGGCCACCACAAGCCGGATTGGAGCACTTTCTGTGCCGTTCTCCTCCCAGAATGATGTCCTCCTGCCTCAAGCTTGTTGCAGTAAGTGAGGACACTATGATGCTCCTCCTGAGGAATACACCGACGCCAGACGCTATCCCCTCCTTCGTGGTAAAGGATGGGATCCTCCCAGTGGTAGGACTTGGCCTTCGCAAGGAAGATCTCAAGCCTCTGCCTGGGCCAATCTTGTGGGACTTTCCCAGCAACGAGAAAGTTCACAATATCGGCATACCACGGGAGTGAGGCGATAGCAAGGATCGCCTCATCTGGGAAGGTATCTCGAATAGGATCAATCTGCTCAGAATCCTCAGGCTGCTCTAGTCGGGAAAGATGATCCGCCGCCACATTCTTAACTCCAGGCTTATCCTTGATCTCAATGTCGAACTCCTGGAGTAGAAGGATCCATCTAGTAAGTCTGGCCTTGGCATCCTTCTTTGACATGAGGTACCTGATGGCGGTGTGGTCAGTATACAAAGTTACTCTAGATCCAATGATATACGATCTGAACTTATCTAGGGCGAAAACTACAGCTAGCATCTCCTTCTCTGTGACCGTGTAGTTTCGTTGGGCGGGATCCAATGTTCGGCTAGCGTAGTGAATGGCGAATGGAACTCCGTCCCTCCTCTGTCCTAGCACGGCCCCTACGGCAAAATCAGAGGCGTCCGTCATGATCTCGAATGGGAGAGACCAATCGGGTGGCTGAAGGACAGGAGCATCAATAACACACTGCTGGAGAGTCTCAAAGGACGAAAGACACTTGTCATCGACAAGGAACTCGGTGTCTTTCGTCAAGAGGTCAGTCAACGGTCGGGCAATCTTGCTGAAATCATGAATGAATCTCCTATAAAAACCAACGTGCCCCAGAAATGACCGTAGCTGCTTCAAATTGGACGGCGGTGCGAGTTTTCTAATGACGTCAACCTTGGCTGGATCAACCTCCATGCCCCTGTTGGAGATGATGTGGCCAAGCACCGTCCCTTGAGTCACCATGAAGTGACTCTTCTCCCAAGACAGAACCAAGCGGGTAGCAATACATCGCTGGAGCACTCGGTCTAGGCAGTCAAGACAGGAATCGAATCCGTCGCCGTAAACCGAGAAGTCGTCCATGAAGACCTCCAAACACTCCCCTACCATGTCCGAAAAGATCGACAGCATGCATCTCTGAAAAGTCGCAGGGGCGTTGCATAGCCCAAATGGCATGCGTCGAAAGGCGTATGTACCGAAGGGACAGGTAAAGGTGGTCTTCTCCTGATCCTCAGGAGCGATGGCCACCTGATTGTAGCCCGAGTACCCATCCAGGAAGCAATAATGGCTCTTCCCTGCCAGTCTCTCTATGATCTGATCAATAAAAGGCAGGGGGAAATGGTCCTTCTTGGTGGCCTGGTTGAGTCTCCTGTAGTCAACGCAGACCCACCAAGAGGTGGGTACTCGTGTAGCAATCTCCTCTCCCGACTCACTGATCACAGTCGTGATGCCCGTCTTCTTGGGTACCACATGCAAGGGGCTAACCCACTTGGAGTCGGAAATGGGATAAATAAAATCTGCACTCCACCATTTTGATATTTCCTTCATGACAACCTCTCTTAGGTTGGGGTTCAGTCGCCGCTGGAACTCACGCGACGGCTTTGCCCCTTCCTCGAGATAGATATGGTGGGAGCACAACGAGGGACTAATCCCATGGAGATCTGCTACGCTCCATCCAATTGCCTTGCGGTTCTTTTCAAGAACCCCCATCAGACGGGATTCTTGTTTTCCAGTCAGATCGGCAGAGATGATGACTGGGTACATCTCAGACTCTCCCGCAAGGAATCGATACTTCAGCGAAGTAGGGAGCGGCTTTAGCTCTGGAAAGCTGGGTGCTGGCAAATCTGGCTTCTGAAGAAGATGTGTGTATGCTGACAATTCTGCCAAATCTGCCTGGGAAAATGATAAAGAACTCTCACAAACTGGATCTGGAGAAGGCGGGTCCTCTGCATTGTCTCTGATCTGCTCTGCCTCTACCTCCTCCTCATCTGTAGGCTCAGGTGGATCCAGGTCTGGCATCTGATCATCACAATCTGCCCAATCAGGTTCTGAATCCGAGGGATCTGTATCAACTGCGGTGGCATCAGTACCACCGTAGAGCAGGGTGGCCTTAGTACCACCATCACTGAAAATCGTGTCGCGATCAAGGTCCGACTCTGCTGACTCAATAGTATCCTGAACCAGGGCTGTGTTCTCCAGACTATCCTCTGCTATCATCTCTGCATCAGCTGTATCTGAATATGAGAGGATGGTCTGTGCTGCAGGATCTGCCCAAGCTGCCTCATCATCTGTGATCACAAAATCACAGTCCTGGTGTATGTCTGGCTCTGTATCTATCAGCTGTTCTGAATCTGTACTGCCCTCTGAGCGGGATCTATCTCTGGCTCTGTGGTCCTTAACCGTCTCTATTTGTATACTCTCGCCCTGGACGCGAAAGAATACCTTCCCACTGTCATGGTCAGTCACCGCCTTGGCTGTGGCCAAGAACGGGCGACCGAGGATGATGGGGGAATCGGTCAACGAGTCAGGGGTCTCCATGTCCAGCACTACGAAGTCCACGGGGAATTGCAAACCCTGAATCGTGACGACAACGTCTCGCAACAACCCCTTTGGCCTCTTGACAGACCGATCAGCAAACTGAAGGTATGTCCTGCTCTGTCTAAGAGTGCCCAACTCTAAGTGGTCGAGAAGGGCTGCCGGAAGAAGGTTGATCGACGATCCGCTATCTAATAGAGTACGGTCGAACCTCTGCTCACTAATCTGACATCTGACATACGGGGCTCCTAAATCTGGCCTCTTGGTCGGCAGATGGTTCTGGATCGCGTAACACGTGGCTTTTGTCAACACATGAATCTATGCGGTGTTGTTCCTCTTCTTCCTCCTGACTGTGGTCCTGTCTCTCAAGGATCGCTGAAGAAGAGGGATGTGCTGCAAAGCCTCATGGAGGGTCAGCTGGATGTGAAATCGGTCTATCATGCTCTGGCTGAACTCCTCCTGCTCTCTCTTTTTTGGATCTTTTTCTCTTTTCTTCCCCTTCCCCAACTCAAGGGCTCTAGGAAAGGGGATCACAGGGTCCTTCTCAGATGAAGGACTAGGAATAGGCCTAGACGGTTCGATGACCGGATCCTCACATACATCATACACCACAGTGGGATCAGAAGAAACTAAACCTTTTACTTTATTCAAAATAGAGTCCTGAGATACATCCATACGAGGAAAGACAACATCTCTATCAGAATGAATATTTGTGGCCTTAGTACCACCTCTAGCTGGCTCTACGACTAGACGTCTTGCGGCCTCAGTACCGCGGGCTGGCTCGGCTCTGCTGGTGGCGTCAGTACCACCTCCTCGATATGGTGAAGCGGCGGCCTCAGTACCGCCGGTGGAATCAGCATCTCGGGTGGCATCAGTACCACCGTCATCATCATGTGCAGCTTCAGTACCGCTCTCCTCTTCCTCATCTGGCACTCTAGATGGATCCTCGCGTTGTCGCTCAGATGAGGAGCCGCCTGCTGGTCTTCTACCGCTCCTAAGTGTAACAAAATCAGCATCAAATAGATCCGACGACATATCATCAAATGAGTCACTAGGAGTGGTAGGCTCAGTGTGAACTACCTGCTCAGACTTCCTCTTCAAGCTATTCGGATTGGGCTCGATCTGTGCAGGGATGGCGGCCTTCCCTCTCATCAGGTCCCGCATCTCCTGGCGGAACTCGTCCATCTCCCGTCTAAATGTAGCCTGCTGCTCTGTGAAGATGCGGGCTAGATCATCCAAGGCGGGGCTCTCATGGGAGCCCGACGGGTTGCCTCTCTGGTAATGAGGTTGCTGGACCTGGTGCTGCTGCGGCTGAGAGGGGTAAGAGGAAGGATGCTGCTGCTGGTGAGCCTGCTGCTCACGTCTCCAAGTCTGTCCCTGCTGCTGGTAGGGACGAGGTACGAAGGATGATGGCTGGTGTGACTGGTATGCTGGGGGCTGCTGGTGATCTCTCTGCTGGGAGTACTGCCCTCCCTGACCGGCTGGCTGCTGTTGGGACTGGTTACCCCCATTCCCCCACCTGAATCCGGGATGGTCTCGTCGGATTCCAGGTTGAGGACGGTCATACCAAATCCCGTTGACATCCATCAACGGTTCCTCATCGTAAGGGGCTGGTGGGAGTACTTCCAGAGGCTGATCCGGCTGATATACCACCATCTGTAAGTCTGGAGATGGTGGTGACTGGTAAGAGGGCTGTTGCTGCTGGTACGGCTCCGCCTGTACAAGGTGAACTTGTCTAGGCTGCTGCAAGGAGCTGGAGCGCTGGGACGAGCTGCGGCTGCCGCCGGAATCGCCTCGCGACTGAAGACGGGGCTGAGAAGCCGTCTGTGCCTCCTGAAGACACAAGAGATGGGTCTTCATGTCGCTCAGAGTTTGTGCCATCTGCTCCATCTGAGTTATGCCCTGGCACTGCTTCTTCTCTATTATTTCCATGCGGTCCAACTTCTCGCTGATAATCCCCATGTCCGCAGCGGCCGACTCTGCCTGTGCGGCTGCAACTGTGGACGAACTGGATGGACCTGCATCAACCCGTGCTATCCGCTGGTACTGCACGAGTCCTGGCGGCTGCTGAGATCTCTGTGTGTACAACCGAGTCTGGGACATCACCATGTAATTTTCGGCCATCTCCTCGTAGATGGCCCAGACTTGGTTGTGGTCCTTGGCAAAGTAGGACCCGCCGCAAGAAGCATTCACCAGACCCTGAAGCTCTAGCGTCATCCCACTAAAGAAGCTCTGAACTAGGTTCGGCTTGGAAATGTCGTGGTGTGGGCATCTATCCAGAAGCTCTCTGAACCTCTCCCATGCCTCGTGAAACTGCTCGTTAGGGAGCATGGAGAAGTTGTTGATCAGGGCCCTCGCTGCATTCGTCCGCCCGAGTGGATAGTACTTGTTCAAGTACTCGGTGCGGAGCTGCTCCCAGGTGTAAACAAACTTCCCTAAATGCTTCAGCCAGGCGGCTGCTCTATCTGCCAGTGAAAAAGGGAAGGCCATCATCCGAATCGTATCCTGGTCCACATGACGGTCGTGGACAGTGCTGCAGATCATCAAAAACTCCTGGAGATGGAGGTGGGGCTCCTCAGTGGCAAGTCCGTGAAAATGAGGAAGCATCTGCAGGGTGTTCGGAGGGAACTTGAAATCCCCCACGATAGCAGGTACCACCACCCAATGGTGCATCAGTGTAGATCCGGGGTTGTGTAACTCCCGCATCGGTCTCGGTGGTCCCGCTGCGGCGGCGGCTGCCGCTGCGGCAGCCGCTGCTGCCGCTGCGGCAGCCGCTGCTGCGGCTGCTGCCTCTGCATCAGCATCAGGAATGTCCTCATGCTCGCTCTGATCTCTCTCTTCTCTGAGTTGCTCCAACTCCCTTCTCATCTCAATCATGAAAGCTCCCTGATCGCGTAGCTGCTTCTGTACTGTCTCTAATGATGCGATCAGGGTGGAGTTGATCGCTCCCTGGTCTAGTACAAAATGTTCGGGTTGTCGGGAGTGATCATCTGAACTGCCGGCTCCGGCCATAGTGACGTCTGCAAAATCAGATGAGCCCAACTCAGGTTCTGTCAAATCAATTCGTCTTTCCTCAGGCTCATGTCTCTCAGTAGCAAAAGAAAGGGGATCGAGGGAGAACAGGGTGGAATCGTACTCGGGCCCGGAGAGCTGGTCTCGACTCTCACGGGCCAACCTAGATGGTGAAGTAGACGCGCCTGAAAGCGGTGCAGCCAGAGGCTGCCTAAGAGATCCTCTACCCATCATCTTGATCTGGCGAGTTGGGCGGATGGGATCTGGAGAAAATATGATCGCAAAGCAAACCCCCGGTTCACCAACGCAACACAATCTGAAGACCGTGAAAGCTCGGTCAATTTATCTTGTCAATTTTATTGGGTGAACACACAAAATATCAGAGCGCTTACGTGACCTGTTAGGATACCCGATGCTACTCCAACCGACTGGCCCGCACGGAAGAGTCGGTAGTCAGCTAGAAATAGCACCAGAGGGCTCTACCTAGGGTGCGGGTCACTCTCTCGCGCATCCAAACCATACAAGGAGGGGGTTGCTCTCCCCAAGACAAATTTTTAATGTGAGTGTCTTTTAGGGTCAATAGTGTTATCCAGTCCCACTTTTTTTTTGTTTTTCTTTTTAATTTTTTTTTCAAAATAAATACAAGCGGCCTAACGAATTTTCCGATTCTCCTGATGATTAAGCCAAAAACAGAGGGAGAAGACGAAAAAGCCGATGCGCGAAGAAATCAATGATGCATGCAGAGAAAGAAATGCGTACCTTGTCTCCAGCACTCTACATGCAAGTGATCCGCGCAGAATTTAAAGACAGAATTAAACTACCTAAATGGTGCAGCGAGGAAAAACCGAGTCCTAGATGAGCAAATTTCTATCGCAAGAACCGTCTAACCGATCACGGTCCTCCAAGCCAAAGAGTCCGGTCTTGGCCCGTCCCTCCTCTGCCCGACAAATCGGGGGTAGGAGAAGCGCTTTGTGGGACGGGCTACGGCACGTAGGCCACAGAAGAAAATGAATCGGCTATTTTTATTAATGATTTTAGTAGGTCCAATTAACGTCCTATAGGATCAGGCAAGCAATTAAGTGTGGGGACCCTACTAATTACGGCACAAGCAAGAGAAATTCCTAAATCTAGGGGCTCGAGAAAAACCGCGTAAACACCGGAAAAGGCAGCTAGCTATCAAAACCGCAGAAAAAGCCGCGAAAATCCAAATGGGTCCCCCGAGCACACCGGTACTCGGCGAAACAGACCCGCTAAGTTACAAGTGTCCACAAATGTCCAAGTTCTAAATTATTACAAACAATATTGTTCTCTCTCAAAAAAATAAAATTCTTCTTCTTCCTCTCCCTGCTCTTCTTCCCATGCGGGTCCTCAAAAATAAACTCCAAGTTGTCCACGCAGTACCTCGCACAAAAATCAAAGGGAGAGTGTCAGAAAACAATGACAATATAGAGAGACAATATGGAAAAATGACTACAAAGCCGTGCTCCCCGGCAACGGCGCCATTCTGATGACACGCCTGACCACTCGGGTATAAGGTACAAAAATAGGGTCGTTGCGACCCAAGCGATCAGGCTAAGTCAATCAAAAAAAATGAATGAACCACTCGAAACACGTAAAATCAATCAAGCACAAAAGAGAGCGGTCCTGCTAGAGGATTAACCTGGTATAGCGACCAGGGTCGAACACAAGGAGCACGGGTTGGCCAAGGGGCCTACGATGTAGTCAGAAATCCGAGAGAATACTTTTTTAGTGGTTTTTAATTGTTTTTTAAATTTTTTTGGGATTTTTAATATGTGAAGAAAGTGAGAAAGACTAAAAACAATCACACTTGAGCAATTTATTTAAAGCATCAAAAATCAAGCAAAAATTCAAGAAAAATTGTTTTTATGTTTTTGGGTTTTTAAGTGTTTTTGGTGAATTTTGGGATTTTTATAAGGTGTATTTTATTTTCTAAAAATCAAACAGTGCTAAAAAGACAAGGTACTGTCCAGCCAGGTCCAAAACCCAAAGATAAAATATCTAAGGATCTCAAGAGGCCTGGAGGTAATTTTCCTGTATACTAGAGAAAACAAGGAAAATTTGAGCACCAAAATTATTGTTTTTGGGTTTTTAGATTATTTAATATGATTTTTATGAGTTTTTAGGTGTTTTTAATTTTTAGGGTTTTGAAGCAATGAAAAATAGCCAAAATTGGCTAGAAAATCAACCAACACAACAGAAACAACACCTAATTTTTTATGGAATTGTTGGGGGTGTTTTTATATTTTTTTTTAATTTAATCTAAGACAGTAGCTAAAATGATGGTTTTTGAATTTTTAAAAATAACAAATAAACTCAAAAATGTCCTCCAAAATTCTCAAAAATCCTACAACATGGCAGGAGCCATGTCTCAAATTTTCATCGAATTTAGAGGTGATTTGATATTTTATTCAAAACTAACAAGGGGGCACTGTGCACAGGGACCAAAGTGCAAATACCCGAAGATCTGGGGGTCCAGGTGCAAATAACCCAGCAAGTCACGCGCGTGGCGCGTGCCTGTGGCACTCAGAGACCTTTTGGTAATAAAAACCAAGTCCTAGGACCTTTGGTAACTCGTACCAAAAAGTCCAGGGACGGTTATGCAATTATCCCACTAAAATCGCACATGTGCAAATAAAGTGTTCACAGGGGCATAAAAGCAATTACCAAAAAGTTTCTAATCATTCATGAACCAACCAGAACTACAGGATAATAGTTGCAAATAAACCAAATATACACGTGACGAAGCACGTGTCCACAACGGACAGGGGTATAAATGGGTCCAAAATGCAAATATCCCAACGTAAATAAAAGACCTAAATTATTTACAGGACTGACACGTAAAGCAGAGAAACTACGAGGGGGCCTAAGGTAATTTACCCCTTTATTACGTCGACGGCTGGATGTGCGCCACGTAGCTGATCTGACGGTCTCGGATGGCTGGCGCTTCTCTTCGTCCGCACGTGAGCCTGATCGACGGTGCAGGGGAGGACACGTGGGTGATCGAACGGGTCAGGTGATGGTGCCTCTCTCCTCTGCGCTAACGGTCCGGATGAAGCCTCGAGATGATCAACGGTATCTGCTCCTCGATGAATGGACGGCCACGATGGAAACTGGAGCGGAGGGCGATCGGACGGTGATGGAGGACCCTCGAAGAACAGGTCTCCGGCGGACTTCGCCGGGCTCGTGCGTGCGCGATAGTCCTCCGGGGAGCCTTCTGAAGGTCGGGGAAGAATCATGGACGGCTCCCGCGTCTGTCGGTGGGCTCCGATGATCGAGGCAAGCTCCAGGGAACTCGGACGGCGTCGGCGGAGCTGGGTCTCCTGGCTGAATGGTGAAGGTCCTCAGACAACCCTCGTTTCGACCTGAAAAGAACACCAGAAGACTCACGGGCTCGAGGGCAAATTGCCTCGACCCAGTAGGGCGAAGTGGGGGTGGCTGGTGCGTCGGCACGGCGAGCTCCGGCGAAGGTGGTCGGCGGAGGAGCTCGATTCCCAGATCCTGTGCGATCTGGGTTGGGCGAAGGGGTGAAGAAGATGCGGAGAGGTCTGGCGAAGATGATGGTCGGGTCGGAATGACAGATGGGATATCGGAGGTGGCTGGCGACGGCGGCGAAGCTACGCTACCAGTAAGCTAAGAATCGAAATCTACGCTAATCTACGGCCTAAGGGATCTACCTGGGTGGTCAGAGAGACTGGGGAAGAGCAGGGGGTGCTCCTGGTCGTAGCCTCAAGGGTCGTCTCGTCCCGAGGCTCGGTGCTCACGCTGATGGCGGAGCAACGGCGGCGAAGAACGCCGGATCAGTGGTTTCGCCTCCTCGCCTCGCTGCAACAGGGGCGATCGCTTGCTGTCACTCTCGCGGTGCCTCTGGAGTTCACTGGGAAGAAGGGGAAGAGCCAAAGATCGGGCGCGGAGGCGGCGGAGGTGGTTCTATATATAGCTGCAGGCTCGATTAGGGTTGGGAGGCGACGGCTATGGAATGCGTGGATCTCACGGCGAAGGATCTGGCGAGGATGTCGGATGATCGGCGAAGGATCCGGGCGCGGGGTTTGCGTGGGCGACAGGCTGGAGGCACGTGGAGAAAATGGCGAAGGCGGGGCGGCGCGCGTCTTCTCAAAAAGGAAAGAGTCCGCGGGGGAGTTGGCCGGGGTCAACAATCCCCCGTGGACCAATCAGGAGCTGCCATTTATTAATTTTTTGTTTATTTATTTTAAGGTAGAAAATGGACGAATTAAGAAAAACTTAAAACATGAAATATTTTTCTTTTATTTTTTCTATTTTTTGGTGATTTTTAATTAATTTTTGGAAATAAAAATAGGGTAGCTATATATATAGGTATATGTACACTATTTAGATTTTAAATTTTTGAATTTTTTTTATTTGTTATTTTTATGTATTTTTATACCTATTTTATTTTATTTATTTACATCATAAAATTAGGAACAAAATGATATTTTTATTTTAATTTTAATTATTTATTTATATGGAAAAAAAATAAATATATATGTACACCTATATACATGGTATATGTATAATGTATTTGTGTTTTTATTTTTCAATCTTTTTGTTTTGCTTTAATTTTTATTTTTATTTATTTACAATATGTAACATAGACTATTTACAAAAAGTTTGGAAAATAAGTTAATTTATTTACAAGGTTAATAAATACCTAGGTGTGGTTCATGTACATGGTGAAGGAAGGGTATTTTTGATCTTTTTTTGCTTTTTTTTAACTTCTCTTTTTTTCTTTTTTTTTTCTTTTTTGAGTCTCTTTTTGTGAGAAAATATTTTTATTTTATTTACATAAATATTTACAAAATGAGCCCTTATCTCCCTCTACTTTGGCTTTTATGCGGTCAGGCCCAGGCTGGGCCCTCCCCTGGGATTAGGTCGCTCAATATTTATTCCAAATATTTTCTCTCTTTTTCTTTTGTCTCTTTATTCTTATATTTGTGCACAAAAACATGCTAATTATTACTTTTTACAAATTGCATGATTTTGGTAATTATTTCTATTTACAAATATCTACATGTATTTGCAAAGGTTTTTGTAGCTAAAATAAAAGAATAAAGTGTGATGAATGGGTATTCATCACCCGAGGACAAGCTGCCCTCATCGTGCGACGACACGAGGACCACCCAGGTCCTCAACCCAAGCCTCCCCCCTCGTTATCAGGTCTGACCTCTCGGTCCTTCTTCCCTCCTTGATTTTCTTTTGCTTTCTCTGAATTAATCCCACATACACTCATCACCTTTCCGTTCACCGACCACCCAACTAGCTCCATCGATCATCCTTCCTTCATGATCTGCCCCCCGATCACCTTCCCTCCTTATCCATAACCCTCTCTGTATCGTTCCATTTTCTCTAACAACATACAGAGGACCCATTTGGGCGTCCATCTTCTCAGCCCCGATCATGCCCCCATTCCACTCCATCTCGCTCATAATCCATGCACAACATGCTTCGATTACGACTGACCCTTGCATCCCTTGCATGATCTTCATTGACTAGAGCTTGGTCGGAGGCAGGTTCTACAGCTCCACCTTCGGAGGGCCCTCATCGTCAGCAACATCAATCCATCTCCGCATCTTCTCCACCGTCAGAACTTCCACGCCAAGGCTCCTAGGAACTCCGTCGATCATCTGGTGGGTGAACGAAGAACGACAGAGCTCCAAGGAGGCCATCGGAGCACAGCCTCCTCCGGTGATCGATGGTAAGGAACGAAGAGCGGCTACTGTCCGATCATCACGATCTGACATCCCAGATTGAGTCACATCCACCACAACGAAGCAAAGAGCCCTGGGTGCTTCGAACCATCCTCCGAGGCATCAGAAAGCACCACGTGTCCCGAGTCTGGCGCTTCTCTCGAACCTAGCCCCCGTACGTGCTTTGTACGTGGTGGTGCTGGGTAAATTGCATAAAGGACCCAACTACTATTGGATATTACATTTTGGTCCCCAGGCATGTGCTTCATGTGCGTGCTTGGGTAAATTTCAGGGAACCTCTCAAAACTTTTGGAAATTACAAAATGGTTCCTCCGCGCTAAAGGAAAATTACAAAAGGACCCCATCGGTTTTGCTACATTACAAATAGGTCCCTCTAGAGGTTTATTTGTGATTATTTATCCTTTATTTCTTCGTATTTTTATTGCATTTATGCCATACCTTGTTTCTTTCATAACTTGAGCATCTTAAGTCCAATTCACATGATTTTAGCGTCATTTTGTTGCTTATTTCATCCTCTATCTAGCGGCATTATTAATTTTTTGATTTGACACTAAATGAAATATGATGAAATTTTATGTTTTATAGTGTTATAAGTCTCTGCCATTGATAGATACTTGCTCTTAATTGTGACACTCAATTTGACTCTGATTTTAAACTATAATCTGATGCTCAATTATGTGATCTTTTTAGAGCATATTTGTATCTTATCTTCTGTAGATCATTTATCGTGTATCATCCACCTTGCATCTCATATTTAATTGTATCTAAATCAAATAAACATTGCATGCATACATTTGTCTTTGCATTCTTGTTTTTTGCGTGAAGGACTAAAAATTGAGAAAATAACAACACATTAAATATACAAAATTTAAGATATATATCAAAGAGGCTCGTGTCCCTATGTTCTACCTTGTTAGACTTGCCACGTTAAAATTGTCCAACATTCAAAAATTGTAGTTTTTGTTGAATCAAAGACGACTCCTATACTATGACTATTACTAATTATTAAAGAGGCAAATTTTCAAGCTCATCTAATGGCACCGTTGCTGGGGACACGGCTCAATATTTATTTATTTGTCGAATTTTGAATTATTTTTTTGCTGTGAATATTTTCAAAATTTGTAGATTTTCTCATCATGTTGTTTTTGCATCATTTTGTTGACTATTTTTGATATATTTTTTTAACATTTTCCTTTTGTGGTAGGGGCCCATGTAGATTGGGGACGCTTGATCTCCATGGAGGCATGGAATTGGGATCTCCCGCTGAGAAGGCTGCAAAAGAAAAGATGAAGAATTCAAGGAATATTAAACTACTCCTCATGCATTTCCATGGTGTAATATATATATATATATTGTATCATGTGCATTTTTAGAGATCCTTATTTGAGGGATCACATGTGTAAAAAAAGGAAAAAAGTAAAAAAAAAAGAAGAAAAAGAAAAAAAGAGAAAAAAAGAGAGTAGATCATTAGATGATCTACCACCCTCCCCCCCCCCCCCACACACACACACGCACACACCTCATATATGCACATACACACCCCCTCTAGCACCTTTATAATCATATGTAGAAACTCACCCCTCCCCTCTCCATGTATCTCTGTATAAAATTCCTATCTAATCCTAACAGACTCGGTCCCCCTAGCTCAAAATTCCACACCCTCTACTTGGGCTATTTTCAGCCTAAGTATAGGGGAGACCCATTTCATCCATCCGTCTCTCCATATGTCTTCTTATATTTAGGTCATTTTTGACATAAGTATAAGGGGATCCTCCTCCTCCTCAATTCCGCTATATTACCCTATATTTGACAAGAGCTATGGCTTCATATCACTTGTGTTATGAGGACATAGCAGTTAAGTATCGGGGGGTATACCGTATATTATTATATATCTACTTTAGCCATAGCTCGTATTTTAACTTTTAAAAATCTTTTTGGGCTTGGTTTAAGTAACCCGTGAACTGATTTTTGTAAAAATTATTGTAAAAATATCTTTTTAAAAATTTAGAGATTAACTTTTTGTAATTAAAATTAACCTTTTTCAAAAAAACTCATAAAAATTTGAAAACTTAAAAACTTTTCTTTGAGACTCTGACTACTAGGCTTAAAATTGAATAGCTACTATTAAGTAAGGGAACTCTGGTCTCCCTTAGTAGATTGAGTGGTTTAGAGGACACTGTATATGGCTCCGTCCTTAAGTAACACGGTCCCGTCAAACAGTATGTACTTACACCCATACTGGTTGGAAATAGATGCAACTATTCATACAAGCCTGGGCCAGTCATTATATCTAAAAGGAATTAAAAAATAAAAATAAAAATCATAAAAATTTGAAAAACATAAAAAAATCACAAAAAATCACTCACCAAGGAGTTGGTGTATTCCTGACACTTTCACATTCAATCAAGGCTTAAGGATTTGAGGACACTTGATTTGTGAAATCTTGAGAGTTTGAGTTAGCCAGCCTTAGTCATTAAGGTTTTGAACTTAATAATACATACTCCCATAGTTTGAAATATTTGAGCACTATATTGCACTCGTGATCTCTACCTTCTAAAGAATATGATCAACACAACACATTCACAACTGCATGATTGATGAGATGGGGTGAGTTATCACTTGAGGAACTAGGACTAGTGATTTGAGACTAGACCTAATCTAATGATGCTCGAGG
This sequence comes from Ottelia alismoides, assembly GCA_037367405.1. Lineage (NCBI taxonomy): Eukaryota > Viridiplantae > Streptophyta > Magnoliopsida > Alismatales > Hydrocharitaceae > Ottelia > Ottelia alismoides. The sequence goes on along the minus strand of JAZKJV010001342.1, from coordinate 1,051,114 downwards.
ATGGGATAAAGTTAATGAAGGCTTCAAGAAATATGAGTGTCAGCAAAACCCTAGCTAGTATGTGAACAAGTTCAAATCCTATCATTTGATAAATACCTATGTGCCAGGGTACGATGAAACTTAATTAAATTATTGATCAGTGTGCGCCAACTTTTGGTAAAAGCAGTGGAGCTAGCCAAAAAGAAAAGTAAAGAAATAATTATATAAAAGAAAAGCTCTATCCTTCAAAGTCAATTTCAAAAGAGCTTCCACCAATAGAGAGCGCTCCCAAACATTTTCAAAGTGTCCACTTGGACCAAACGCTATTAGGACCAAGGAGTCAGGTTAGCACCATAAAAGGGCTCTGCATCGTATAACGATACAAGTCTGGGTATTGAAGGTATCTTAGATACTGAAAAGAGACACACCTTGGTGTACTCTCAGAAAAACAAGTGTAGACGACTCCGAATTCTCTTGACGGATACATAGATCAACAAACTAAAAATCTACATGTGTTGAGTAGTTAAGACACTCGAGAGGCCCCTTATTCCAATGTGAGGGAGAAAAATGGATACAATCCTATGCCCTCCATTATCTGGCCGTCCATCTACATTTTCAAGTCTGACAAACTAAAGAAACGGTTAACTGAAGCAAGAATAGACTTAGTCCCTAGTGTTAAGGATTAGGTCTAGAGGAGAGTCTCCTATACTGGAACTTTGGGTGATGTCTCGACTCGACTCTCATGAATGCAATACACTAATCTTCATATCCTTATATCATATGTACAACAGAGTCTGATAATTAGAGAAGCTGGATTCCTTTTGACTAAATCATGGTTGAGCCCAGAATTTAGATCACTTAAATTGAGGGTCCTCAAAGAATTGAGCCTTGAAATTTTCACGTGCACTAACATGAATTAATCAGACTCCTTCATTCTTTATATGCTCGACGATGAGAATAGTTTAAGTACAGGGGTATGATGAATCTCATATTCATCATGATAAAATTCAATTCTTAAAACCCCTACTTAAATAATTCAATAAAAATCACTGATAATTCCTTATTATTATCTTGTATTATATTATACATATTATTTGTATATTTAACTCTAAATAAGCTAACTTTATTTATTGTATTTAAATTCTTATTAAAAACCCATAAAATTAGGTTAATTAATTGTCTATAATTGTATTAAACTTTAAAAGAAATAAAAATATATAAAAAAGACTCAAAAGCCCCAAAACAATGTTTTTATCCCTTAAAAATACCCCTAAAATACACTTTTGTAAAAATGACTTCTTTTGACTTTTTGTCCCAACATGAAACTTGTAGATCTCATCGAGACCAACAGCTTTCTTGTTTTGATTTTTTTTTAATTTTGCTTCCTTTTATTTCTTTTAGATATTTTCTTTTTTTATACTTCTGAAATTCCTGATTGGTCCACTTGGCATCCTCTGGGTCGCCCATGTGGCCTACCTACTCTCTCGCCATCTGACACCCCCTTCTGACCGTTGGATATCGCTCCCCTGCCTCCATCTTCGGTGCCCATTCCTCTTCGCTCCAGCCATCCGATCTGATCCAGATCAAAATTCCCACCGCTCTTCTCCGCCTCACTCACAGTCGCCCGATCCCGCTCGTATCCTACGATTCCCCTCACCCCATGCCACGATATCCACTCCCACCATAGGATGAAACCCCGCCTACATCTCCACCGCACGTACCTGCCTCCTCATCAGCCACTTGATCTGATCTGATAGATCAGATCTGCATCGTTCACTTACTACGCAACCTCGATCGTTGGATCACATAATCCAACTGTCTAAAGCTATTCGTCTACCTCCAAACGCCCCTCCCCCAGTCGTTTCACCTCGCGCCTGCTTTGTCCCCTTCCTATTTTGGAAATTACCTTCGATCACCTCCTTCTCTCGAAACGCCACCACCACGTATCCTACTCCTCTGCCATACTTGCACAGCTACAATTACTCACCTCTATTGCTCCCCTGCCAACAAATTTCTGTTACAAGCCCTCATTTTCATCACCAACAAAAGTCCACCACCTCCTATAAAATTCCCTCCTCTGTCACCTCCGTTCGTCGTCCACCAATTTACGAGCTAAGGCCCAGTCTCCGTCGCACATTCGATGACACTAGAGGGTGATATTGACGAGGTGATGGTGACCTTCTTGCCTAGGTGTTGACCCATGGTCTCCGACCATGTCACGGTGTTTCTGACCCGTTGAGCACCAAGGACTGGCTGCCCTCGTCGTTTGATGAATCGGAGGACCACCCAAGTCCTCAGCCCAAGCCTTCCCCCTACCGTTATCAGGTCCGATCTCCAGGTCCTTCTTCCTCCTTGATTTTCTTTCGCTTTCTCCAAATTAATCCCATGCACACTCATCACCTTCTGTTCACCGACCACCCTACTAGCTCCACCGATCATCCTTCCTTCACGCACCGCCCCCCGATCACCCTTCCCTCCTCCTCCATAACCCTCTCTGTATCATTCCATTTTCTCCGACAAACATGTCAGAGGACCCATTTGGGCATCCATCTTCTCCGCCTCGATCATGCCCCCATTCTAGTCCATCTCGCTCATAATCCACGCACAACATGCTTCTGCTACAACTGAACCTTACAGGATCTTCATTGGCCAGAGCTTGGTCGAAAGCAGGTTCTGCAGCTCCACCTCTGGAGATCCCTCATCGTCAGCAGCATCAAGCTGTCTCCGCGTCTTCTCCACCATCAGAACTTCCATGCCAAGGCTCCTAGGAACTCCATTAGTCATCTAGTGAGCGAACGAAGCACGATGGAGCTCCAAGGAGGTCACCAGAGCACAACCTCCTACGTTGATCGACAACAAGGAATGAAGAGCAGTTGCCGTCCGATAATCATGATCGGACGACCTAGATTGAGCCACGTCGACCACAACGAAGCAAAGAGGTCCGGGTGCTCCGAACCATCCTCCGATTCACCAGAAAGTACCATGTGGCTCGAGCCTGGGGCTTCTCCCGAACCTAGCCCCCACACGTGCTCCATGCATGTGGTTCCGGGTAAATTGCATGAATGATCCAACTACTCTTGGATATTACATTTTGGTCCCCGAGCGCGTGCCTCACGTGCGTGCTTGGGTAAATTTCAAAGATCCCTTGTAACTTCTGGAAATTACAAAATGGTCCCTCCATGCCAAAGGAAAAATTACAAAAGGACCCCGTCGGTTTTACTAAATTATAAATAGGTCTCTTCAGAGACCTATTTGTGATTATTTATCCTTTATTTCTTCATATTTTTATTACATTTATACCACTACATTGTTTCTTTCATAACTTGAGCATCTTAAGTCCAATTCGCATGATTTCAACATCATTTTGTTGCCTTATATCACCCTCTATATAGTGGCATTATTAATTTTATGATTTGATACTAAACAAAATATGATGAAATTTTATGTTTTATAGTGTCCTTTACTTTATAAGTATCTAAGATAGATACATTCTCTTAATTGTGATGCTCAACCTGACTCTGATTTTAAACCATAGTCTATTATGATGCTCAATTATGTGATATTTTTAGGGCATATTTATATCTTATCTTATGTATGTTTATTTATTGCATATCATCCACCTTGCATCTCATATTTAATTGTATCTAAAAATCAAATGAACATCACATGCATACATTTGTCTCTACGTTATTGTATTTTGCATGAAGTCCTAAAAATTTAGAAAATAATAACACATAGATAAAACTTGAGAAATATATTAAAGAGGCTCGTATCCCTGTGTTCGACCTTGGTAGACTTGCCAAGTTAAAATTGTTCACAACATTCAATGATTGTGGTTTTTGCTGAATCAAAGACCGCCTCCTATACTACGACTATTCCTAAATATTAAAGAGCTGAATTTTCGAGCTCATCACGTCCTCGACGTGGTTGATGTCAAGAAGGTCTGCATGGCCTTCGACATTCTCACGGAGCTCCTTTAGTCGTTGACGACCTCTTCATGGAGCTCGAGCTCCTCTACTCCCTCCGTCACCACCACATCCTCACCCTTCACCACGCTTGGAAGGACATCCCAATGGCTCCATCAATGTCATAACTGAGCTTTGCACTCCTGGAGACCTCCGTAGCTACCGCCACTGCCATCGCAGCATATCCCCAAGGACATGAAGAGGTGGACTACCCCACTGCTACCTTGTCTCCTCCCTTGACCCCTCATAGCCCTACCGCTCCCCGGACCAGTCATGCCCTTAACTTTATTGGTATGGCTATTACTCCAGCACCGCCAGTGACCTTGCTTGATGAGGATGGCGAAGGAGGAGGCCGGCGGCTGCGTGCGGGTGAGGAGGATGGGCTAGAGGAGGATAAGTGTGGGGATTGTTTGGACTATCATATCCCTCCTATTCTAACCGTGGTTTCAAAAAACCACTATTAGATTCAACGTATTGACGTCTAAATTAACAGAGGGGCACAAGTGATAGAATGACAAGCAGTCGGGGGGAGCTAAGTTAGCCTCCCCCTAGGGGTAGACACATTTTTCCCATATATATATGCACCATATTTGTATCTCCGCTTTAATATATAATTGTAGATGTTTTAAACTCTATGTAACAAAGTTTTATATTCATTTTAGTAATAGTCGATATAATTTCTATTGAATACATTCAATATATTTGTGCGATGATAAGCTATTCAATTTATATACATTTATGTTAATCTGTAAGGAATTTCTGCTATTATATGCATTGACTAGTATCTTTTTTATATTCACAGCCATTTTTAATGATACGGTAATATATTTTTTTATTTGTTAATACATGTATGTGCATCGGAGTATTTGTAGCATAAAACTGATAAAAATATGGTAACTTGTATGCAAATAGATGGTATCGATCACGGGGTTACAATGTTCTTATCCATTTTGAAATATATTGACACTGATAAGAGAACATATATCTTGCCGATGTTGAATATAGCAAAAATATCATTAAATGCGATTATTGATACAGAAATATATTATCGTGATATGGATACAAATATTTAATAAATGGATAATACTGATTATTGTACGGACAATAAATTTCTTCCAACGATTATTCAAGAAGTGATATTTTTTTAAAATCAAAATTAATGACTGTCTAATTCGAAACTATAATACTGCAAAAACAAAAAAAAAGGAAAGAAGGAAAAAAAAGTAATGTCATAGATTAGTTAACATCTGCAACAAACAGTTAAGTGCCGGGAAGACGTATTTTTATTCATATATACATCTGAAAATGACTCCAAGAAACACATTATGTGTAACTATATAACATATTTTAAAAATATATAAACAAACTAAATTAACCGATCATTTTTCAACAATATATATGATATTCGTCACTAATTTCGGGTATGAAAAATCATTTTACAACGAATATATTGTCATTGTATATTTAACGACTTATTTAGTGGCGGATTTTGAAAAAATTGTCACTGTAGTTCATTTTTTTTGTAATGACCTTATTGGTAACATTGGTGCTTACTTTTGGCATCTTATAGAGTGTATTTACTCCGTATATTCTAGATTTCGATGATTTTGAAAATGAAAGTGATTCGAAAGTAGGTTTCTACACGCATAAAATTTAATAATAATGTTACATCTATCATTGAAATTAACCGATCATATATGTCATATAGAGGGAAGACTTAGGTCGCCCCTATTGTCTCCCTCACTAGCCGGTTCTCTAGAAGAATCCCAGTCAAAATATTTACCACAAATTTTAAGCTTGATCCATCTTCACTAAATAATCACATCTTTTCGTCTACTAAATCAAGATATTTTAAAGCGTCATTTTTATGAGGACGCACATGTTCGTGAAAGTATCATAGGCAACATTTAGGATCAAAATAAAATTTCCAAAATACAATGTATCTCACTCCTATAGGCTATATCATTAGATGATGAGTGAATAATCATGCGTGTTAAGGGAACATACTGGGATACATTATGAGAGGCCATGGGTTCCCTTATATAAGAGAGGAACCATTGGGCAAATTACATAAAGATGAAACAAAAAGAAGAAAATTACATAAAGGAACATTCTAAATATAGTAACATACTAAAGATAGTAGTCTATCTCAACAATGCGGAAAATGAAGATTCTCATATATAACAACAAAAAATCTCATTAATATAAAAATTCGATTTTGCAATAACTAATATTAATCATTGTATATTTAACATATGTTTACAACAATCATGGTTGTTGACCCATGTTGTTGCTTTGGAGGCGGATCGTCTGCTGTAGCGTGTAGTGTAATAGATTCTGGTGCAACCGCTCGAGCCGCTCGATCTTGATTGAACATGATCGAGCGGCTCGCATGGTCTTGCACTTTTTGTGGGTCCGTATCGCTCAAGATCGTGCGAACCGCTCGATCTCGAATAGTTACAACATGCACAACACCGCAGTAGGGGATCTTCTCTATGTTTAAAGGATATGTAGATCATTAATCTAGAATTAAATGGTTAGATTTTGAAATTGAATCGCAAAATAAATAAAATAAAAGAGATACAGCACCTCGGCTGTAACTAGAGGATCCTCTTCCGCAAACAAGACATCTATTCACAAACGTGAAGAAAAATCAACATGTCACATTGCCTTGCAGCTTGTTAATGACAAGAAACAGCATAATAAACCTCCACAAAAGTAACTCGAAGACAAATTAAACAACCCCATAATTTTATTTGTTTGATGTGCATGCCCACGTGAACAACACGCGCTGCATGTCATGGTGCCCAATACACGAAAGAAATAGCATCAGGTTTTCCAAGTACGTAGGGAGAGGGCTCAGCTGAGGTCCCTTGCGCACCTCGTGATGGCCGTGCAGGCGCGCCTGTAGGGTTGGCCCTCCCCCCTGCTGGCGCAGTTGTAGTAGGACTGCCCCCTCCTGTTGCACGGCACCCTGTCCTTTCCAACGCTCCGTAGCTTATGAACCTCTTTCCCGCCGCCGCAAGCTGCCTCCTGGCCGTCTCCCGACTCCATCCCAACCTCTTCCTCCTCGTCTACACAGTCCCCAACGACGCCGTCGACAATGCAGTTGCCAGAGGGGTCGAAGCCCCCGTCCACGAAGGGGGTGAGGGTGAAGTCGAGGTCCACCGCGGAGGCGGGTGCAAGACGGGTGACGACGAGGAGGACGACGACGAGGAAGGCCACACCGCGAGCCATGGGGGTCGGGAGCACCATATGAGAGCGCAAGCGAGAAGGAGGTGAGGGTCTGCTCTTGTGGGAAGGGGAGGGGAGGGGATGGAGGTGGTGGAGGAGAGGGCAAAGAAAAGGGCGAGTGGACGGTGGTGCTTGATGGGGGGCAAAGATGCTTTTCTATCTTTAGACTCGATGAGGTATGGCCCTAATTATAGAGGGTCGGGCTGGTCGGATGAGGATTGGACAACCCTAATATAGGTCGGATCCATCTTAGGGTCGTTTATTTCTCATCCGACGAATTCCTTGTGTTACATCATGTACTGTAATAGTAGAGGACCCTCTTTGCAAAAATTTTACGTTTTGATGAAAGAAAAGGTTGATAATTGATCAAATTTGATCATATTCTTTAGAATTAATTAAAATTCTAGAAGTTATAGCATTTAGTTATAGATTAATCAAGATAGATAACTCGCATAATAATTACTTATTTATATGTTAGGTATAGAAGTATTTACTAAAAGATACCAAAACAAATGAAATCATTTTTAATATAAAATTCAATTCAAATTTAGCTTTATAAATGAAATTGCATAAAAAGTCAATAAAAAGTAATCACTTCGTAGCTAAAAGTAAATCGTATCATTAAGCGCAACGAAATGAACATATACATAGTCACGAACAATTTGAGGATTCATTGCTATGTTTTCTGATGTTGACTTTATAAACAACAATATTATTCGATGCTAAATTATTATTGATTTCTAAAAATGCTTCATTAATAATTATCTTTAATTTCTGAAATTGCCAATAAATGATGTATCCATCACTATATTATAGGCGATGAATCGTGCACCATTAGGTATCTGTTAACTTTTTAAAATAAAATATTTCTTTGATTTTTTTGACAAATTAGTGATGATTGAAAATGGTTAATAGTCCATGTTGCGATTTCAGGAACAAAAGATAATTTGACAACAAATGTTACACCATAAGAAAAATAACCTATGATAAAGAATAACTTGAGTATTCATTGACATATCTTCCAACGTTAAATTTAAAAAATGTTATCAATGCTAAATCGATTTTTATTTGTAATTAGCAATGAATGTCATATTCGTAGCTAAATGTTCATTATAATGATGATTTATCCCTTAGCTTATTCATTAAATTTTATATTAATCATTGTTAAATTTGACAATGACTACAGATAACATTCGCTATATGGTTTGTTGCTAGGAATATAACAAATAATACAAAAATAGGCACGAATTTAAAGAATCAAATATAAATAATATTCGTTGTTATTTATTTAACTATAGAAGATATGATATTGAATGTTAAATTATTCTTGGTTTAGATCTATTTTCTTGCAATGATATTTTAATTCATTGAAGATATAAGAATGAATCATCGAATTATTTATTGCTAAAGTTCATTTTTATTTAAAATGGATATGTTATAATATGTCTACTATACACAAAATTTCACCATTGATAAGTACATAAAGAAATGAGACCTAATATTGATTAGAGGGAGAAATAATGGCAACGTTAGTGCATATTAAGCAAGAGCGAAATATATATTCGTAAAATTAAATGAGGAAATGCATTGCTATTGATAAGGAGAGAGAGGGGAGGGGGAGGGAGGTATTGGTAGAGGGAGGCATAACATGAATGTTGGGAGGTACAAGAATGAGATGGCATAAAAAGTATGGGTGCACAAGGATTGGATTTTACCTTAATCTTGTCAAATAAATACATCACATATCTAAATCTAATCAAATCCAAACTTTCAAATTGCGGATTGTATAATACTTTTACACTAACAGCTTTTCGCCCAATAGTTTACTTTCTCATATTAATACTTTTATAGCATACTACCTCTAAATTTTGATTTATGACATAAAAATCAATAATATGAATAGATGCAAAGAAAGAATATTTGAAGATCGCACAATCAAATTAAAGTTGAAGAGCATCATGATCCATTACAAAAAGTTGAAGACCACGCTATCAAACGAAAGGATTATACTGAATTTGAATTTAAAGTTTCATTTTATATGCGGTGCATTAGCATGTTTTTTTTGCAATTTATTTTCAACAGACGATTTAAATAAATCTACTATATAAGGATACAAATACAAGTTAGATAAAAAATATAGTCTCATCATTCCTTCTGGTCACAATGTACATTAATGCATATAAGGGGTGTTTGTATTATTAATACAACATGGTAAAGTCATCGTATACAATCATGGTAGTTGAAGAATCATGAGTGAAATCACCCCACACATGATTTAGAGTTGGTAGCTATAGTCCTCGCATTGAAGATATGTCATCATTTATTTATACGTGGTTACATTTGAGATTTTTACAGATCGCAGGAGCCCTAGATATATCTTTGACCATCGCGAGTAGAACACAAGGCAAAATGGTGGATGAAACTACTAAAAGATTATGATTACGCGATCTCTTACCATCCAAGTAAGGGAAATATTATGGAAGATACCTTGAGCGGAAGAATGTGTACAATGGGTAATGTAGCATGGCTTCAAAACTTAAGATGTGCTCACAGTGCTCAGTAAGTGGCACCCATTTGACATCACCTCGAACACTGTGACTATGTCGGTTAAGTATAGTGGATTATAGTAGAGGTTGTGTATGGTCAGTGACTGAGTAAGAAATTACAATATGTGTTCCACCATTGTTTGAAGGAGTTTGAAAGATTCATCCCATGAGTCCATCATGCAGAAGAATGATCATGTCTTTGTGCATGATCATGATGAGCTAAGGAGAGACATCTTAGATGAGGTACATACATCTTAGATGATGCACATAGTTCAAAATTATTTATCCATCCAGGAAACACGAAGTTATACCAAGATCTCCGTATGCAGTTCTAGTGGGAGGGGATGAAGAGGGATGCTGCATAACATGGTAGTCGTTGTGCTACTTGTCAAGTGGTGAACATGTGTCCCTCGACCTTGTTACAGTCACTTTCTATCATGGTGTGGAAAAGGGAGAGCATTTCTACAGATTTGTAACGTCGTTACCTCATATTGTAGGTGGATATGATACTATTTGAATTATTTTGGATCAGTTAACTAGGTCTGTATATTTCATTCCGGCCAACATGTCTTGCTGTGGATCTGGCCAATTTATATATCCAACAACTCATCCATGTGCACAGAATCTCAAGGAGATTGTATTTGATAGAGAGACTTAGAAGTGATTGGGAAGAAATTACTGACCATGTAATGTTGTTAAACGAGTTACTTTGATCAGAGGCGTCACAATCTTGAGTTTGAAGTTGGAGATTTTGTCTTTCTGAAGGTATCTCCAATGAAGAGCATTTAGAGGTTTCATGTCAAAGGCAAAATGGAACGATGATTCGTTGATCCTTCTAAAATTTTGGCTGTATCGGGAAGCTGGCATACTGAGTAACCTTCCTCCACACTTGTTATGTGTACATATGCATTTCATTTGTCAAATCTGCAGAAGTATATCTAAGATCCATGGCACGTGATTAGTTATGAGGACATGTAAGTAGAGTTGAACTTATCCTTCCATAAGTGCATCGATGCATATTTTAGATTCTGTGGTTAATAAACTTCGATGTAAGGACATCTCTTTGGTCAACTTTTATGGTTGAGTCATAATGTTGAAGAGACCGCCTGAGAGCCTGAGGTAGATATGCGTCACAAATACCCTTACCTTTTTTGAAGATATGACAACGAAGCCCTACTTAGGTTCTCTTTAAGATGTTTATGGGTTCCACTCTCTTTAAGATTTTTATTTCTTGATACATGCTTTAGTTACAAAATAAATGGGAGGGGGTGGAAAGGGATGAAAAGAGATGTTTTGGATACAAATGAGAGAGAGAGATGAATGAGATGATTTTTCTTACTCGGTTAAACTTAAATATAATTGTTACTTTTTCCTATGAAATAATGATCATGATCATTTAAGATTATATAGGCAATGATCACATGGCTTAATTTAAAAGAAGAAAAAATAATCACAAGTGTTACACCCAATTCGGACAACTATTTATTGGTATTATCATAAATTCTTACCAAATAAAATCATTTTCCTTTCAATAAATAAAAAATCATTACAAAAGACCGTATCTTCTCATTGTAGTCATCCTATTTGAATTTGATTTGGAATAATGGGTAGAGTCGATGTTGGGGCAACCTAAGATGGAGGATATCATGAAGGTGTCGATGGTGAAGGTGGTGCCATTCACAGTAGACCTACATGGATAGGTTGAGGGATGACCATTGACTTTGAGGTTCGCGTAGAACTCTATGACAACATACATAGATATGGAGTCTATCAAAGAATTTACGTTTCCTGGAAAGAATACTGAATCAAAACAAGTTGTGAACCTTGTTCAGATTGAAGATGCAAGTAAAGGCACGAAAGTGTTCCCTAAAGAATGGCCAGAAGATGGGTCTAGGTTTGTATCCAAATTGGGAGGATGAAGCAAACTTTGATCTCTTGGGAGCCATCCTGGTGAAATAGCTAGAAAATGTCCAAGAGACTATATCGTGGTCCACACACGGTGGGACCATTGAAGCGTTGTGATGACAACCCAAGAAGACCTCCGGCTAAATCAACAATCAACCCATACAATATAGAAGTCAAACAATGAAATCAAGCAAGTGTGAATCAAAATTTATTATACCCTATGATGAATGTGTATAGTGAACAATCAAATAAGGGTCGAACATAGGGAACAAGTCGGTGTAGTAGGGTTTATAATATATAAATAAACAATAAATAAATAATAATGTATGGATGTACATTATCCAATTACTTAATCAATTAATTGATGTCTTTGTGGGTATTTTATTTTTAATTATATTATACATATATAATTTTAATTTTATAATGTTTACTTTATTTTATATTTTCTGATTTTTTATTTATTTTTCTTTTTTAATGTATAATAATGTGTATATATCAATATATATATATATGTATGTTTTGTAATATAAATAATATATAATATATAATAAATATACAAAAATTAGAAAAAAAATACCTAAAGAATAGTTCTTTTATTTTTTAAAGGATTAAAAATAATTATAAGGTATTTATAATTACTAGTAATGTTATATATAACTATATAAGTATGCATGTAATGTAGGGTATTATAATTATAAATATAATGAAATATAGACAAAATTATAAAATAAAATATTTTCGTGTTTTTTAGTTTTCTTCTATTTTTATGAATTTTCAAATATTTTTGCTAATTTTTAGATTTTTTTTAAAGTCAACAATGTATACAATCAAGGACTTAATAATTAGACAAATTGTTTTGAGATTGAAAATTACAAAATAAAGTCAAAATTTCTCAAAACTAATTTTTATATGTAGAAAATAGTATATATAAAAATATAGATAATAATTTAAATTTTTGGGGATTTTCAAAAAATATTTTGTAATTTTTTAGCGTTAGCAAGGGTTTGCTAACTTTAAGAGTTTCTTTTGAGTTTTTTTGTGATTTTTAGGTTGGAGTACTAAAATAGGGTAATAAACACTATGTATCTTTTGGATTTTTTAGTGATGGTTTTATAATATTTTTGTATTTTTCAAGGAAAACAGGGACTAACATGCTCTAATTGAATTTTAATAAATGATAAATGCATACAAAATGATAAATAAAATCAACAGCGTGAACAAGCAACCAATCATGCATATAGACGTATTTTTGCACAATTTTTAGAGTACATGGGCTATTTTTAATATAAATAAATGCATAAATAAAATTAAATCAAGTTGACAGGGGCATATTTGTCAATAAAATATAATGTAGGGTAAACATGCAAAATTCATAGAATCTTTTAGTCGAATTTCAAAGTTTTTGTGATAAATAACAATTACAAAAGTTGCCTGGGTATATGTTCAAAATGCCTAGCTCACGTGAGGGACCACGCAAACTGAGTTGGTAAGACCTAAAAGCAATATCCAAATAGTCTGGGGTCCTTTACGCATATTTTACATAAATTATAAATCGGTTTTAAAATGTAGGAATAAAAAATAAAATAAAATAGCTAGGGTATTTATGCAATTACCCCCAAAAAGACACCCGATCGGACGGTGTTGCATGCTCCACGTGGCGCCACTTAAGCACTGACAACCACAACAGAAGGCAATGCTTTGCAGATGGACGATCGTGGTTCGATTGGGCTCTTGATCAATGATCACGATGCCCAAGATCTGACATCTACTGAAGCGCCTAGGCAAAGTTCTTGATCAAATGGCTACGAAGGGTGGAGGAAGAGCAAGGAAGAATAACACCTCCCCGATCCTTCAATTGATGGTATCTCTCGCTTTAGGCCTTTATTCAGTTGATATGTTCGCTCGACTCCTGAGAAGACTCTACAGCCATGGGTGCCCTCAAAAGATTCCAGGGCTCAACGATGGAGCATTGGACTGATTTGTTGCATGGAGGTTCTTGAATCCAGTTCTTGAACTAAATATCCCTTAGACGAGGTCTTCTAGCCGTTGTACCTGAGGTTCTGGCGACGCAGGCTAGGCTTTTATTGATGGAATTCAAGGTGGAAATGGAGGTGGCGGTGAGGTCTCAGGCGAGGTAGAGGAGAGTACCTCAATCTTTAGATCTAGGTCAGATATGGGTGGTTGGTGAGGTACAGATGATGAAGAAATGGAGGGGCGAGATAGTGGGGTGTCTAGATGGTTGGAACTAGGGTGTAATGATGGAGACAAAAGTCGAAGCTCTAGAGCTCCGGCCACCTAAGATCGACCTGAATCTACACTAAAACAAGACTAAAACATGAAAAAGAACGAGAAATAGCCTCGACTTGGTCAGAGGTCAAGGAGACAGAACTGCCAGGAGTGGAGCTTCGGTGATGGCTGGAACCTCCTCTTACGTTGTTCCTCTTCATTGTGGATCATGACTCGCTGCTCCTGTCACAAACAACATCACCAGTGATGTTCTCAGAGGGGCTAATATCATATAAAACAGGAACCAACCTCAAAAAGATGGAGGAGCTGTAGTTTTATAGATGGGTGGATGGGGGAATATCGATGAGCGATGGTGTGCGAGGGATGAAGGGTTGGTGAGGAAGATACAATCAGTGAGGATCGTGGATATGCAAAGAGCAGAGGCGTAAAGGCCTTGAGGTGATGTAGATATGGTGGAGACATGAAAATGGGGCGAAGAGGGGTGACTCGTGACTTCTGACAGAAGTCAGAAGAGAAGGCAGGATAGTTGACCTCCGTTCAACAAATGATGGTTCCTAGTTGGTCCACGTAGACCAACCATGAAAAAGAATATTTAAAATAACTTTTTAAATTAGATTAAAAATATCAAATGAATTAATTAATTTTAAGTTACAAAATAAACAATGTTTATAATTTTATGCAGTGAGGAGTGATCCTATGAAAGCAAAAAAGATGAGAGCATGAGAGCATGCATTCCGGACCACATGATTCTATTTTCTCTCTCCTGCTCTTCTCCCTTTTGGTTCGATCATGTGGTCAAGAATGCATGCTCTCACGTTCTCACAAGTTTTGACTCTCATGGGATCGCTCCTCTTTATGTAGTATTTCAAAAAGATTTTTATTCAATTTTTTGAGGTCATTTATTATAAGTTACTATTTACATGTATAAATATAGGTAAAAATACATGTATTTAGGTATTTTATTTTTATTTTGTATTTTACATTTTATTATTTTATACAAGTATTGTATATATTTGGGATTTATTTTTATACACAATTAGATATTTTTACTTTATTTTTTGAGATAATATGTAAACTTATATAATTATGTATATTTACATTATATGTGTATACATGTCTATTGCACCTATGCATTTATATGTATTATTTGTTTTAGTTTTATTTTGATGCTTTTGTTGTAATTTTTTCGAATAATATTTATAACTTATAAAAATAGAAAAAAATTAAAAATACAAAGAATAAATATAGTGAATAATATATATAAGTATATCGCATAAGCCCAAAACCTAAATTTTGCAACTCCTAATTAAATGAAACCACCTTCATCAAATAGCTTATTAAAATTTATATACAATTAAAGATGATTTTGGTCAATTTTGATACAATATGGAGAAGATACAATTCTGTGAAGTTTCTCATTTGATGATTGGGAGCCAGTATCGATCATATACTTTCCAAAAGCATATATCATACCTAGGTCTTGATCATATATTTCCAAAATGTATATACCACACCTACAAATTCGGTCAAGCTTCAAAAGCAAGACGACCATGCATAGAATTTGATTCTTCCCAAAATCTCATGAGTGACCTCATGTCTTCCAGTTCAGTAATGAACCTGTATGATCCCTTCAAGAGATCATATTATTCATATGCCCTTGCATGCACACCAGCACGCCGGTGTATAGACCTTGATTAGGTCATCTATTGGCGTGCCAAATGTACATACTCAGACATATAGTAACACATCTATCTCTGATCAAAGGATGCGTGCCTATATCATAACAACATACGACATAGGTCTTTGGTTATCTCAATCTCGTTAAGTCAACTTTTTGACCTAACTAATTTGACACCTTCGAATCTCTATTCTTATATAGAGGACCTGCATCAAGAGGTCGGTCAGATATGAGCCTTTAGATAATGGATTTTCATCTCCTTCTCAGGCTGGAGATCCTCTCTTAATAATCATTTGATGGTACTTGATGAGTCCTCAATCTAACTCTTTATATATTAATCCAAGCACCAATCTCTATGATTCAACTATTGAATCAACAACTGTATTATTATTAAGATGGCCATGGTATATAAACCTAATTGTACTAGGGGACCTATTATGCAAAATAGTTATTCTTCATTTCAGATCATGGAATGATATTTGCAATAACATTTATTGCATAATGGCTCGTCATAGACTCACATGTCCAACATATGGGTGTTCATTCTTTGTTCCCTCGTATGTCTCCTCAACTCTTGATATTATGTCCTTACTTAGGGATATTTACCCTAAATATAAGGGGTGCATGCTGAGCTGATGTTTTTATTTATTTCCCACCCTCGACCCTCTGTGCATGTAAAATACTGTCTACTATACTTGGGATTAATTGATCCTATATATAGGGGACGGTTTTGTTCTTATTCAATATTCAATCATCGCGGTATAGACTTTCTTATACTATGCACGAGTTATGTCTTCCTTTTCTATCCGATCTACGAGGACATAGCTTAAGTTAAATATAGGGGGTTGTATATACATTGTATATACTTTAGCCAAAACTTGAACTTTCATATTTTCAATACTATGGCTAATTAATATTTTTTTAACATACTTTTCAAGTACAATTAATAAACTAGTTTAAAAATGTTTTGCAAAATATTTGAAAAATGGTTGGAAATTTATTTTAAAAATCCATTTGAAAACTATTTGGAAAATATTTATAAAATATTTTAACCCTTTGTAAAATGTTTTGTTTATAAAAATTTCTTTTCTTTATTTGGATATAATGTTTTGAAAATCTTTATGCAAATTTTTTGAAAATGGTTGCAAAAAATACTTGAAAAATATATACATATTGTTTTTAAAACCTTTGCAAAATGATTTTTAAATTTTGTAAAAAATTATAAAAATTATTTGTCAAATTATTTGCAAAATAAAGTTTCCAAAATGTTTGTGAAAATATTTTCAAATTATTTTGAGAACTGTATACATAATTTAAGCAAATAAAAATTCTTTACAAACTTTGTATATAAAACATGTACATAACCACTGGCTTAATTTCTGCGAAGATCCAATGTAAATTCTTAAACTAATTCCTGTAAGTAACAAATGCACTCCCATGTAAATACATGCGCATAATTCTTTCATTAACCCTTTTGTTTTTTCAAAAATCCCTAAAATTTTACAAAATAAAAACCCAAAAAAATACAAAATATTTTCAGAAAACTTGCATAAGAATTTGAAAAGCTTTTTTTAAAAATTCCATAAAACTTCAAAAATCAGAAAACTGCTTCACAAAAATATTTCTCATGTATTGTACATAGTATATGCATTTTTCAGAATAATCAAGATAATTGAACAAGTTAAAATAAAGTTTGTAGATTGGAGCTTAGTAAAGACCTTAATACACTTAATTTCATAGGTACCCATTGAGGACTAAAATTGAGATACTTTAGGTCACCTTGATTTAATTATTTAGGTTCCATGAGACTATGTTCACGAGTCGACTTAATGTATATAACTAGAACCCTTCATATCATTCATAAGACTCCTGAGATAGAGACTTGATTGGAAACGTTGCACTTAACAATTTGCTCAAGCCATATGGATTGTTGAAAAATCTTGGAGTCTAAGTCGGGTCAATGCTAGACTGCTTCGTCAAGGGTGGCTTAGGAACCATTCTTGGGGATGGCCGAAGTTGGTACTCTAACCCACTTAACAGTAATATCTAAAAACTGGAGATGTATTGAGATAATGCTTCGGTTGAGGAGTGATCTACCAATGCACCTTTTTCCAAGACCCAAAAAAAATGGGCATAACAAAAGATGTTATATCCGTCGGGACACCGACACAAATGCAGAAACTATGCAAAATCAAAGAAAATATCCAAAAAAAGCCTATACCGAAAATTCCACCAAAACATTAATCTTCAGAGAAAAATCCCGCTTCTTGGTGAGAACTCGGTTACACTGATTGAGCTTCACATGGGAATGAAGACTACACCAGTCCATCCCACTTCTTTTCCTATTCTTCGTACTTCTTTCCCTATTCAATTGTAAAGATCGACATCACCTGATCTTAGAAGGGAATATATGTCTCCATGAGGATGAGTTATCGGAAGAGCGTACTTTTTTTTGGTCCAGCAGTTTGTTTGGGAAGAGCTGAAAAATTCAATCTCATGGTTCTATCAACTCAAGGTATCAAGAGTATGCGACTGAGAGGATGGTTCTGAGTTGATTGTGAATTGAACTAGATAATAGGATTATGGAGCCTAAAGGATGTTGTGTGACACTTCCTAACCTTAATGTGGTTCCGAACACACAAATAATCCATAGGTCTTCTATGAGCACTGGACTTTGACTTTTTTAAGACATGTTTAAAAGTTGAAAATTATTTCAAGTTATCTCCTTTTCTTTTCTTTATTTTCTCTTTCTGCACTTGTAGTCATAAGTGCTTGCAAGGGACTAGCAAAGGCAAGTATAGGAGGTCATGAATCCTTATTTCATCACCTTTATTCTTTCATTTCAATCTTAAATCCCTAGATATGCCATTAATTTGCCAAAATAAGCATTCAATAAATTGTACAAAATACTGTATAAAGTAATGTATAAATTACGTATTTAATTCCAAACTAAAAGAATAAAGGAAAGAAAAGAAAAAGGATGAAGTGTGAAAGACACTGAGAGACCTAGATCCCGAGACCCAGTCATCATGATGACTAGTTCGACAAGGAATAAAGTAGGGGGAGATAGAGTAGAGAAACTGTACAGAAAATATCAATAAAACCCTAATTTAATTTTCTCAAAAATTTCATTTTGGACCCATTTTATTTTATTATTTTTACACCTCAAATAAAAAACCTCAACATGAACATTGTACATACAAATACAAAATTGGTTTCAATGAAAAATAATGCACAGTGTGCCTGCGATACACAAAATAAAAAGAGACAAATAAATCTTTACAGTCATGTATCTTCTCCATATTGTATCAAAATTGACCAAACTTATCTTTATTATTCATAAAATAAATTAAGCTATTTAATGAATGTAGTTTCATTTAATTTAGAGTCAAGATGCAAAAGTTAGATTTTGAGCCCACATTGTGTAGTATACATGTGTAAAATATACAATATATTTATTATTTATATTCTTCAATTTCTTTTATTTATATAAATTTGTTAACATTATTTGAAACTCGTATCCATAATTCAAATAGAATAGAACCACTTAAAGAAAATAAATAAATAAAGTACTTAAATACATAGATGAAATATACCTATATATAGCTATAAAGAATACATATATAATTAATTAGGTATATAAAAAATTTAAAAAATAAAAAAATACATAAATAGGTAATTAAATAAATTAAAAATGTATAAAATACTAGTATATATCAATAAATGTAAAATACAAATTAAAAATAAAAATATCAAAATACATGTAAATTTACCATACCTATACATGTAAATATTAACCTATAATGAATAGCCACAAAAAATAAATAAAAATATGAATTAAATACTACATAAAATTAGGACCATTTTTATTTTTAATGAAAAATTAATTAATTAATTTTTTATTTTAAATGATTTTACAAATCATTTTTTATTATCTTTTTCCTGGTTGGTCCACGGGGACGAACCATGGCTCATCCTTTATTGACTGAAGTCAACTATCCTGTTTGACTTGGGCCATCATGTCAGACTCACGACGACTTCTCCAAATTTCCATGCCTCATCCTTGTGACCATCTTCCTCGAGCGCACCACCCCTCTACAGCCCGCATGCCATCTATCCTCGTCAACCTTTCCCAGCTCACCAACTCCTTAGCCACTTCATGTAATCCCTCCTCAAAACTCAGCATTCACCATCCTTTAAATCCCACCCTTCTCCATCTTTTTAGAATTTGATCACTCTTAAGCCAATATTAGACCCTCGAAACCATAGAGCTTCATGCCCTTGGTAAAAACAAGAGCCTGGGCAGTTCTGCAGCGAGGAGGAGAGGTGGAGGAGCCTGATCCACAACCATTATCAGAGCACCTCTGGCCGGTTCTGCCTCTTCGACCTACACTCAAATCAAAGCCATCTTTCCCCCTATATTAAGTAGATATTAGTTTTTATTTTCATTTCCTGCATTTAATTTTAAAGTTGTATTTAGTTTAGATGTAATCAAAAATCCCGCTTTGACCTGGAGCTCGAGCTCCAGGCCAAATTGCCATGTCTCCGTCCATCTTCCAACCCAATTCCACAACCATATCATTTCCCTACGTTTTCTACGCAATGTATCCCACCTTTCAACCCACGTCATGCACTGACTTGGCAAATCAAGCTCCTCCACCCAAACCTTCGTTGAAGCTCGCCGCATTCTATTCCCCTTTGTTGTGCATCTTCATCCAACGGCTGAGGGAGTAGCCCTCAAGCTAAGGAACGTTTTGGTGCAGGTCTTGATGACTAAAGACCCTTTGGAGATAAGGATCGCATCTGGAACTCCTCCAGGTTCTTGGAGTAGGAATCGACCTCCAGATCTGCCTCGAAGCCATCTAGGCCTCGTCGAAGGCCACCTGTATGTGCGGAGCGTCGCCAAAAATGTGTAGTTGTCATCGATAGAGGAATCACCGTCGTAGAAAGGAGAAATCCAGAGTCGAAGCTCATTGCAGACCCTTTCCCCTCCATCGGATCAAGAACATAATGCAGATCTAATCTGGGTCGTTCGTTCTTTTCGAAGGGGTAAACAAGCTGTGTCATCAGATCCTCTACATGAGGAGAAGATATCGGCATGATCTAGGGTGCATACATGGATAATTTGCATAAACCCCCTCCATTTTCTGTATTAATTAAGAAGTGTTGTGAATATTATATTACATTTAAAATGTTGGAAAATTACATTGTAATCCTTGTAAGTTTTACAAATTATAAATGAGTCCATTATCAGCTCAGCTTACGTAACCCCCACGTGAGTTGGATAAATTGTACTTGTACCCCTTTGGGTTTTGTAATTGCAATTTAGTATTTAAAAATTAAATTTTAGTTTAAAAGTCCTTGGCATTTTGCATGCACCCCTTTTATTTTATGAATATTGCGTAAATGCCCCTCGTAATTTAATTATTTTGTGTATGCTTTTCTATTTTCCATAAATACTTGTCGTGCTCCAAAACACATGAAAAAATAGATGTAAATGTCTGATTAATTTCTCATTCACATTGCATATGTTGTTTAGCATTTTTCACGTATTTTATAATTATTAAAAATCAAAAGAGCGCTTTTTATTCCCTATCTGTCTCAAAAAATAGAAAATATAAAACCATTACTAAAAATTCCAAAAAAATCACCTACTATTTATTATGTTATTTTATCACTACAAATCAAAAATCACAAAAAATATCAAAAGAAAAATCTACAAATAAAAAAAACCCTTGCCAACCCTAAAAAAATACAAAATATTTTCAAAAACTCTAAGAAAATAGTTTTCTATCTTATATTTGTATATATTATTTATTACATAGAAAAACTAGTTTTGAGAAAAATTAAACATATTTACCATTTTTAGTTCTCAAAACAATTCAACCTATTTAAAAAGTCTTTGATTTGGGATATTTTGTATTTTAAAAATACATAAAAAAAAGTAAAAATCACTAAAGTCGTCAAAAATATAAGAATATTGTACAAAAACATAAATAATTAAAAATCCACAATAACAATAAAGTCAGAGAATATTTTATGCATAAATATATACAAATACACATTATTATATAGTGATAAATAATAATATCGCTACACTGACTTGTTCCATGTATTCGACACCCTACTCGTAGATGCATTATACACCTTTATTTATTGGGTTATAATAAATTTTGATCCACTCATTCGATTTCCATTGATTATATTAGTTGTGGGTTGATTGTTAACTTAATTGGTCGGTTCTTAGGATCGGTCACTTCAGCAACTGAGGTCCGTCTTATGTGATCTCACAACCGCCTCGGTGTCCGATCGATTTATCAAGGTTACAACTTTGCAAAATAATGCTAATAACACTTTTCAACAAACACAAGCAATAAGGCTGAGCTTCTACTTCACTTAATGGTGATGACTTTTCGTAGTTGTGTCGAGCTAAGATCCACACTTGTTGTCTTGTAGATACAAAGGATATGCGAGCGACTACGATATAATCATGTGTGTCTTCTTTAAAATCATGGAGAAAAAAGAACTAATAAATATTGCTCACACCATTAGAACAAACATACATATTTTATAATCTTTTATCATGCATTCCTTCCAATATAACATGACTACAACATAGCATGAAACTTGGCTTCGCTTTCAAGATCCTAATCATCCAATAATATCAAGATGATGCATTTGAGATTTAAGAGTAAGCCATAACCACGAGGATGGAACCATTCACTTATTTCATTTAATATTATATCATGTAAAGTTCATAAGAAGTTGCTTTATATACTCATTTATTATCCTAGTTGCAAAAAGGAGAGGAGTTATTTTTAATACTATTATTACACAATTTCTTCGCTTAACTAAAAGAAACTACAATAATCCTAGCATGAAATATGGGAGGTTCTAACTACTCAAATGTAATGCTCATGAACATGCAAGTACCTCCTCACATTGAAGTAAGAGCCAAGGGAAGGCTCTAGATAGGTCATAAAAGCAAATTTGAGCTAGCAAGCTCAACAATGTCCCTAAGGAGAAACAAATAAAAATAAACAATACATAGAGGCTTGCAAGTACATTTAAGCAACAATAACAACAATAGCAAAAAGTAACCATGATGACCCAATTCTCACTAGGAACCCAAGAGTTCCATATTTTCTTCCTAACCTTAAGTAGATGAGAACGGGCTGAGAGATAATTGGCTATGCTAATTTTGTACCATTGTAATATGACCAATTAACAATTAATGAGTAGCTCGATAACAAATATATCAATTAAGAGATCAGGGCTTAAATTTATTTCCTGGATAAGTCCATCGTCGAATACAAGGAAACAAGCTTATTAGTATACTTAATTAGAGATTAAATACCTAGAATAAGTTGAGTCTAGTGATATATAGTCAAGAATGCGACACAATATGCATGCATGATTTTATGTAGTTTTAGTAGATGCAAGTAAAGTTAATAAGATGCTACAATATGAATATAATGCAAACAAGGCAACACGAATAAATTACAACACAAGTCCCTGAATTAATCATTAAGTAAGATCCTTTAAATAAAGAATATTAAGTTCAAATTTTAACTCCAATCACCCATCTAATTATTAATTAAGGTTCCTAGATTACTTAGTGGATATTAAGCAAATATTCCATAATTGATGATAACAATCACTAATTTAATCACATGATTAAATTATAGATACATCAAGCAAACTTAGGATCCCACTAAGCAATTGATTAATCTAAACAAATTAATTAAGATTAGTCCAATCAGTTTAAAGCTAAAATAAATATATGTATTTTAAATAGAAACTCACTGATTAATCACATAGAAATAAATATACCATGTTAAAGAGCTTAAAAAAGATCTTTAAAATGAATCTGAAATCATTTTAACTAGATCAAACAATACATCCAGGGCTATGATGCAGAGAAAATATAATTAACAATACAGAATTATAACAAAATGGTCCAAAATGGGCCGAAATGAAATAAACACAAGCCGACAAGCTTATCTAATAATTAACCCCATGCACGAGGATACACAAGTAATTTTTGAAAGCCAGCAAGGTGTTGCTACAATTAGCCTAGCCACACACGTGAAGGAGCGCACACGGTCTAGGCTTGGAGCGTGGCTCGTGGCTCAGGGCACGTGGACGATGATGGTGCTTTGACCTAGGTTTGGATGGACCCAATGCTGCATGTGCGAATCGATGGCTTGGATATCCTCTGGATCATAAGATCAAGAAGATCCTACGGTAGACATTATTTAATGGATCTCCTCCTCCATCACGTGCGGTGGCTACAATGCAGGGCTACGGCGAGAGCCTCACTCCTCCTCCATACTCCTGGGAAGAGGCTGGAGGTCGATGAAGCTAAGTGGAGACTTGGTGAAGAAAGAGGTGTGACAGAGTAATAAAGGTAACTGTATTAGTGGGTCAACACCCACTCACCGAAGGCAAAGATGCAGATCAGTGAGCTTTTGATAACTCTGATCATTAAAGATGAAAAGTACCTGCAGAGGTTAATGGGATGTAGCCGCAACAGGGGTTGCATTTAGGGGTGTTTTGGCATGAAATGAGGGTTTGGTCGGGGAGGGAGGAATGAGCTCTAATGGGTTCTCCTCTTGAGCAAAGAGGAAACCTTGATGGAAGCAGAGGGGGTGTAGAGAAGAGGAAATGGTGATAGGATGAGTGTTGAAATGTGAATGTATAAGTGTGAAGAAATGATGAAATAAAGAATATGAAAGCATAGATATACCTGGAAACGAAGAAGAAGGGTCAGAGCTTGAATCCAGGCCTAAGATAAAGCTTATAAGCATCGTGGTCGTTGCTTGATGGGCATGGATAAGTCTCAAAGCTTGAGCAATGTCAAAGGGTTGTGACGAAGGTATTAAACCTTTGTATCTCATCGGAGAATGAACTTGACACACACACACACTGTCACAAGAGAACATGAATGGGCTCAAAGGTCTCTTGCACAA
Organism: Ottelia alismoides; assembly: GCA_037367405.1. Lineage (NCBI taxonomy): Eukaryota > Viridiplantae > Streptophyta > Magnoliopsida > Alismatales > Hydrocharitaceae > Ottelia > Ottelia alismoides. The sequence goes on along the minus strand of JAZKJV010001342.1, from coordinate 1,026,588 downwards.
GAGCGGATCCTATAATAGTTGGCCGGAGAAGGGATTTTTTCCCTCTCCAAGCGATTGCAGGGAGGTAGTTTCAACCACCTATAGGCCTCTCACATGAGGAGGAGAAGGAGAAGGGAAACTGTTGTACAAACATGAAAGAAGAATCTTAGAGCTCTTGAATGAGATCAACATTGAGGGTATGGTGGCAGCCATAAACTGATAAAGGTGACCGGTTATGCAACCGACAAAGGGCAGTGCAAAGAGGTACGAGGTGGAAGAAGCACATTAGTCGTTGGATGAGGAGATCCAACAACCACTGATGGGAGCCACTTGATCAAAAAGATCAAGGGGCTCTGATGAGAGCGGGGCCTGATGAATCGTGCATCGTCTAATATAAAGATCCAATGACCCACAACTAAGGGGGGATGAAAAGGAGCAGCTGGATAGAGTAAGGTGATTAGGCTACGTGGTCCAATCAGAAAATTAGAAAATGAATACAATAGTATAAATCGAAATAAAATAAAATAGTTAAAAAAGGTGTTCAACATGAAAGCTGTATATCTTTTCAATACACATCATATGTACACACATAATTGTCTACATACATAATATTTTTATAAGTATTTTCAATAAATTAAAAATATGTATTTTAATTATTTTGTTATTTTTGGTACCTTATATAATAAATAATATGCAATATATTATATACAATATTATACTAATTTTTATGGGATTTTAATAAAGGAAAACACATAAAATAAAGGAACCACAATACCAATAATAAGTATTTATTTATAAATAATAATTAACCATAATCATTACAAGGTGTTAAATGTTAAACATAATTAATTGATTATTAAATTAATTAATTAATTTAAGATAGAGGGATAAATGATATAAACAATGATGATGAATCTTGAATTCATCATGAAACCAGTCCCTATTTTAGCATAAAATGGTAAGTACCTTCCTAGGCTATAGTGTATCATTTTATCCAACCCTTGTACACCTAACACAACCTCTCCATGTTTATAATTAGTCATGATAAATTATTGGGTGGTTCCTAGGTTCCAAGTGAAGCACACACATGAGGATATTTTCAAATTCAACGCATCTAAGCATGCAGGTATGCAGTCAATTTGTGAAATCCAAGAAGGAAACAACAAGTAACGCAATGGAAAGTCATGAAGTAGGAACATAGATGTACCACCCGCTATCAAATATTTCATTCATACATTTTATGTTTTTCAAGGTTGACAACCTCATGGATATCAAATGCCTCTAGTGAGGCTCGCTACATGGAAGGAGGAGTCACATGACCAAGGAAACTCTTAGTCGACGCCCTCTTAAGCTCAGTCCTCACAAGATTCGTGACAACTAGTTGTACTGGTCAACACTTAAATGTTCACACACATACACATAATTCCCATTTGTCATGCAGGTATGAAGACCCATATTTATACTACTCTCTATTCAAAGAACTCTAGTTTCCATACTCTTTGTCAAAGGTCACTGTGGTCCATAAAGCTTGATTATTGGTGTATTTACTTCATGTTGACCACTTAAGATATGTACATCTATCACTCGTATGCAATTGATATGTCCGTGTACCATATCAATATTCCATGCAATAAACTACATCTTTTAGCACTTTTTAAGGCATCTTATAAGCAAATTTATAATATCAAATAATGTGCAAACTATGAATACATCACAACACCTAGACATTTTCTTAAATATACTATCGTATATTCATATCCCCATTCACATGAGCATACATTAAAGAAACCAGGAAACCAAAATAATGACATAATTAATCTGTAATATTGACCTAATTTTATTAACGATCGCTTCGATATGTTAATTATCATTCATGTATCTAATATAATGAACATGCATTCACAAATTATCAACTCGTCATAATTATAATGAACATGCATTTACAATTATCATTCATGTACATGATATATAGGGTATATCATTCATGTATCTATTATAATAAACATGCATTCACAATTATAATGAACATGCATTCACACTTGATGTACTATTGATATACGATGTGTACAAGATTGATGATAAACTCATCATAATGTATTTAATCCTTGAATATATATTACAAACTTTTATTTTGATCATTTTATAATCATCGACACACACAAGACTATAACAATAACAAGGGTAAAAGTTGAACCAAGCAATTAGTTCTAGTTCTTTTTTTGGCTCTAGTAGTCCAAAACAGTTCAATCTAAAAAGACCATATTAGATCATGAACCATGCACACAAGTTAATGTAAGTTATATATTTAAGTCACTACATTGAGTTATAGTGACGGTTTTTCAAAATCCGTCACTAAATTAATCGTTGTTAAATATATAACGACGATATTGTTCGTTGCGAAATTCTTTTTCGTACTCAAAATTAGCGACGAATATCATATATGTCGTTATATCATTAGCAACGGTCCACATAGCAACGCTTATTCATTGCTAATTTTCAAACTTCTAATTAATCGTCATTAAATTTTGAACTAAAAAACAGTGACGATTAGTAGATATTTTGAAAAATAACAACAGATAAGCATCGTTATATGATCTGTTGCTAATGATATAACGACATATATGATATTCGTTGCTAATTTTGAGTACGAAAACTCATTTCACAACAAATAATATCATCGTTATATATTTAACAACGGCTAATTTAGTGAAGAATTTAGAAAAAAATCTCACTATAGCTCAATTTTATTGTAGTGGAAGTCAACTAAAAAAATGATGAAATTTCATGGAATAAAACATAGTGATAAGCTCAAAATTAGTATTATAACATACACTGCTTTTATTTATGGTATTAGATCATTGGAAGGTATCTAAATTTCGCAAACTTAATATGTATATATCATTGATTACATAATTTTTTTTCATATAATTGAAATAACTATCAATAGTACACATCCCAATAGTATAAAATGATCAAGCGAAACGTGAAGAGTTGGAGGTCCGAGATGGTTAAGCTCGAAGAACTCTACCTTGAATCTCTAGTAATCCTTGAAGGAGAACATTCTTCTTTAATTCTTCTTCATAATTCTATTAAATTAGTTGCACAAAATTAAAGTGTGTCTGTGACGCTTAATGTATAAAACTGAAAGTCCATAGACTTGCATGGACAACTTAACATAATTGGAATACTTACCTTAGCCTAAGGGTCCATTTGGTAACTAGTTACCTCGAGGTAACTCGGTTTACTCCTTTCTATTCTTGGGTTGGAATTCCATCACAAATCTATGGGTCCGTTTGGTTGCAGGGTTGGGCATGGTTGGATTGGGATGGGGTACCCCTGTGAATGGTAAATTTTGAGGAGGATTGGGAGGGTTGGAAGGAGGGGTACCCCGGATTGGGCCAATAGTGACATCCCATCACACTCTTTATTCCAACCATCTCCAACCCTCATAACCATCCCAAACAGCTACTATTCACATCAAGTTACTCCAACCCAGTAAGTGATGAATATGTGATTCATTACTCTAAAAGTTGAAAATAGAGCTTTGTTCCCGAGTAATTAGATGCATATTTCCACTTATATTGCATAATTAGCATTCATGCATGCATTGATAACATCTGCATTTTAGCATTCATATTTGCATTAAATAAGAAGCCCATTTCACTTGTAAATATTCACCTGTATATTCATCATATTTCACATATTTGTATATATTTTATACTTACTCCGAATCCAATAAAACCAACTCTATAGTGTATATATTACTAACACTAATTAAAAAAATATCAAAAAATAAATACTAACTTGTAAAATTGACCAATAAAACCCCAATCCAAGTTTGAAGCTAGGAGTCTTAAAATGTACATATCTCTCTCATACAGTGTCCGTTTTAGGTCTACTCACTTTTAAGTAATATACATCCAGAGACCTTCAAAATGAGACTAATTTCATTCAATTCGGAGCTCGTATGCAAAACTTGGATTTTTGGGCCCCTTGTATATTATATGTATGTATGTATATTTGTACTCTTGTATTTTTGATCATATTTGACTCATCTCCGTTTTTGGTCAACATGAATCTTGTAGATCTCATCGAGAACTACAATTTTCATGTTTTGAGTTTTTCCAAATTCGACCTCCTTCTCTCTCTAAATTCATTTTTTCTTCCCAGCCACTCAAAGCAGGCCACGTGGCGCTCTCTGATTGCGCCACGCGTCCCGCTTCTTTGCCACACGCCCTTGCATTTCAACCGTCCGATCACCTTCCCCTCTCTTGATCCAGGCCATCCACGCCGCAACGCTTCCTAGCCCTTCGATCAGCCCTGGGGCTCAATCTGGACCATTAGCCCGCGCCGCATTCTCAATGCGCCACGTGGTTGCATCCATGCCCTCCGATCCTCACCAGATGCTCATATCTTGGCCGTCCATCTCACGCGACATCTGGGCCCTTCGATCAAAACCCTAGACTTCATCTCCATCGCACGATAACGCTTCGACCTGCGCCCGCCACGTGGCGCGTCCTGTACCCTTGATCTCGCTCCGTCGATCTGATCCTCACCCTCCGCTTTTGTCTCTCTCCTGACCGTTGGATCGCTCGATCCAAGGGTCGATACTTGATCGTCTCCCGACACCCCGTGCCCCACGTCTTCCACCATGCGCAAGGGGCCGCCCCCTTTCTATTTTGGGTGCCACTATGACCACCATCTCCGCCCCCAGGCACCACCACTACACATCCCACTCTTCCCTCATCCTCGTCAATCCCCTCGTTCGCCATGAACACCATCAAACTCGCTCCACGATGCCCACCAACCTCACCTCCTCGCTACCTACGATGTCACCTTCATCCTATAAATATATCGCCTCCGTCCACCTTCACTCCTATCTGCCATCACGGAGAGTATCTCCTAGCTACCACCTTCAAGTTGGTGACAGCAATTGGAGGAAACGTCCAGCGAAGATCGAGACCCACCTCCGGCGAGATCCACGACCCGCCATCACCGTGTCGCAGCTGCTCCACAAACTGCACGAGCTCGGGACACTACCGGCCCTTGAGCGAAGACCTGGAAGCTCTCATCCGAGCTTCTGACCCCAGGAAGACACCTCCATCTTCTCTCCGATCTTCTTCTATTTTTCTTTCTTTTTCTCCGTATTTTTATTCGTCGTCAACCCTTCACTTCCTGCTCTGCTGAGCATCAACTGAGCTTCCCCTCGAAGCTCTGATCTTCGCGCCATACTCCATTCACTCCGACGACACATTCCACTTCTCATCGACGCTAGCTCCTCCACCTTGGCGGAGCTCGATCACCGGACCCCCACATCGCCGCTCAAGCCTCGCACCTCACTCCTAATCACTTCACGTACACATTGCATGCCTCGGCTATACTTCTAACCCCCTGCATGTACATCTACTTCGACTGGCCGGAACATCATCGGAGCTCCTCTTTAACTTCTCCGCCACCGTCCTCCAGAACCGCTCAACCACTCATGAAACCGTCGGAGGATCCCCGACGCCTCCACGAGTCTTCCCAGCTACGTGGGAGCCTCATGCGAGCTTCACCGACGACTAGAGGAGGAGGCGGAGCTCAAGACCCTTCACCGGAGCACAACCCTCTCCACCGCAGGAGGCGGAGGACCGTTGGGCACGAAAGCCAGTAGCCGTCTGATCCCCTTGATCAGACGGTTTGGATCCTTCTACATCACCATCAGTTGCAGCCACCGGATCAGGAGGATCCCACGTTCTAGAGCACGCAACATCATCGCTTCCCTCGCGTTCCAGATGTCGTTGGATCAATCCAGATCCAACGTGATGAAACCCGATTTCATCATCATAATTTTTCATTATTAACCCCCTTGCTTAAATATGTGTCAATAAAAATCAGATAATGTCATGTAATTATCAGAGTCTTGAATAAATTAAAATTCACAAAAAAAATGTCAAAATTAAAATTCGTGGTATTTTTAGCCTTAAAAATACCCTCAAAAATATTTTGTGGCTTTAAATGACCTCATCTCTATTTTTGGTCAACATGAAACTTGTAGATCTCATTGAGATCTACAACTTTCATGTTTTGAGTTTTCTCAAATTTGACCATTTAACCCCTCAAAAATAAAAATTTCTTGTACAATAATCTGATTGGGCCACGTAGCCCTTCTGGTTGAGCCACGTGGCCCGGCCTCCTTTGCACAGTCCGCCTGTTGCCTTCTGTCGTTGGATCTATTCTTGATCCAACAACCCTAGGTTCACCATGCATCCTCTTAATGACAGCCCTTCGATCAGCACTGGCTTATCATCTCAGTCGCATGCCAGCGCCTAGATCTCCATGCACCACGTGTCACTTCTTCAGCCATCCGATCAGCAACGATCTTCGCCATCTCAGTCGTTCACTCCTCCCATATTCTCCACCCTCCGATTGCCTTTCGAAAAATCATCATCATTGTCCGCCAGCGCTCACTCCAGAGCATGACAAGTGGCAATATCTTAGCCCTTTGATCATGCCACCTGAGATTCAGTCAAGGCTGCTCTTTAACGCCTGACCCTCAGCCGTTGGATCTCCAGATCCAACGGTCACAACATCATCACCTACCTCTTTCTTCCCTCTCTCCCACGTTCCCCATCTCGCGAACCCCCTTCGCCCTTCTCATTTTTCTGCCCACCATCGCCACCTTCTACACGCATCAACCGCTCCAAGACTTAGCCCCATCATCTACGATCCTCGTGCATGCTGCTACTACGTCCACGAATCCCTCTCCTTCGCCCCATGCGCGCCCTCGAAACCCACGATTCCACCACCTGAACCGTCGAACTTCGTCCTTAAATAAGCCATCTCCTCCGCCATTTCTTCTCGAACACCTTTATGCAGGGGGAGGCCCAACCCTCCTCCATCTCCCTATGACAGGGGGAGGTGGAGGATTTGAGTGACGATGACCAACCCCTCCGGTGTTGACCCTCCACCCTCCATGGCGGTGTCACGTCACTTTATGCACGCTCGAGCTGCCCCAGGTGGCTGACGGGGTCCAACGAGGACCAGAGTTCTTCCTCGGAGCTCACGCACAAGCCGCCGCCTGCATCTCCGACCAGGTAAGCACCCTCTATCTCCATTGCATTTTCCTCTTGATTTTCACTTAATTAATTAGGAAGTTATACCCCCTCTCATGCTCCATAGTTCACCTTCCGAGCTTCACCTCACAACCCTCATCTTCGCACTCGCCCCAGATCCTTCTCTCTCCCTTCACAACCCCAGATCGCCTCCGACCCACCTCCTCCGCCCTCCACGGCGGAGGAGCTCCGAGCTGCTTCTTTCTCCTTCGACTAAGCTCCCACTTCACCTCTCCTCGCACGAGCACTTCGCACCTCGCTTCGGCTACAGGCTAAATCATGCAGGTCTTCGAATCTTTCAACGGCCGGAGCTCTACCGGCGCTCACTTTGTCAACCTCACCGCCACGATCCAAGCTCCGATGGTATACGCTAGGAAGTACGGCATCTTCCTCAATCCTCCAGCTATCGTGACGTAACGCCAGGGATCTCAAGGGAGGACTACCGTGACCAAGATCGAGCAGCGGAGCTTGAGCTCGATCGCCGAAGCTCGATTTCCGCCGCCAGCTGCAACCGAGGAGGAAAGCACATGTGCCGTTGGATGGTCCTTTCAGACGCTCATCCAACGGCCCAGAAGCGTCTGCGTCAGCTCTCCAGGAGCCACCCGATCTCCGTGAACGGATGGTCTCCAATCAGCCACATGTCAACACTGGGTCTATTCCGAGCCTCGGCATCCAAGCCATTAGGCTTGGAGCCACCAAGCCTACATCGAGCCTCTCAGGAGCTTCGAGTAGAGCCGAGCCTGCACCAAGCCTAAACCAGCCATCCGAAGCTACTCCAAGCCTCTGCCGAGCCCGAGCTTCCTCCGAGCCTGGAAGAACATGTGCCATGCACATGTATTCTGGGTTATTTTCACAGGGGCCCCGCCGTCTTCTCCATTTGCATCTAGGTCCTTACATCACGTGCAGCTCCACGTGCGCTTGGGGCATTTTGCATTTTGACCCTCACTGGTTTTAATAATTGCATATATGCCCCCGTGTGTATGGGTTATTTACAGGGAAGGCCTCGTGCTTTTTTTATTGCATTTTAGTCCCTCCTAGGGATCTGTTTGTATTTATCTTTTCATGTTTTCTTGTGTTTATGCCCTTGTCTTCTTTATTACATATCTTGAGCAGCGTATTTCAGTTTCAGTTGATTTCAGTCTCATTTCAAAGCTTGCTTGATGTACTTTTTAGTGGCATATTTAATTTCTTATTTTGGACACATGAAGTTTGATGTATTATTTTGTTAGCCATGTGTCTCTTATGCCTTGTTCAACTTTTCAATCAAGTCTGTCGTCTTAATTAAACCTGGAATTGATTCATGTTAAATGTGCTCACCATATTTATTCTGATCTAGGGCATATTATTTGTTTTGCATTGCATTTATTTGCATGATCAAAATAAATTTAAAAAATTGCATGTTTTATATTTGTTTTAATGCATTGTATTGTCCTCATGCATACTTTGGCCTATTTGTCTTCAACTCAGCACTTAATTAATGAATAGAAATTTAGATAATCCGAGAGAGGCTCGTGTCCCTGAGTTCGACCTTGGTTTCTTGCCAAGTAAAATAAAAATAGGACCATCCGATTTCCTTGACATATCAATTAGATGGTTTTTGATAGACCTAGTTCGGCTTGACTGCAATGACATATTAAGTGTTAATACCACAGTATTAGAGGGTCAAATTCTCAGTTTATCACAACGGTCATTGATCATTCACGCCTTGTTCTCTGGAGCCAACCACCGCCGTTGATCTTCATCAGGTCCAATGGAACCAGTCGCGCCACGCCTCAGCTTCCATTAACCGTTGGATACTCACTTGATCCCACTGTCCACATCGAGCCACATCGCCTGATCCGAGCCTCTTCCCCGACCACCAGACTCGAATTCCCCGAAGCTACTCCGAGCCAAGTCCGAGCCTCCATAAGCGCCCGAGACTTGATCCAAGCCTCTGAAGTCTATCGAGCCTGGGACCCCCACGTGATCTGCATGTACGGCCCGGGCAATTTGCAGCGAGGCCCCTGGAGGTTTCCATATTTGCATTCCAATCCCTGCCAGGAGCCTCCATGAGAGGAGCACATGTTCTGTGAGAAATTTGCATCCACCCCCTCAATATTATAGGTAATTGCATATTAGTCCCTGTCAGCACGTTTTATTTTTATCAATTTTATTTCTTGTAATTGCATTTATACCCCTGTCTTTGCACGCATAGTTAGGCACTCATTTTAAATTATTTTTCAAGCTTGAAAATTGTATTGTGTAGCTTACTTTGTCATCTTTCATATGTGATGCTTGGCACATTTTTATATCATCGGTGCATTTTTCTATTAATTAATTGGTGTAATTTTGTTATATTTTGCCCATTTATTCTTATTAATTTGCTGTAATTTCTCCATAACTCCAAAAATCACCAAAAAATCACATTAGACCTAGGATAATTAGGTTCACATTGTATAAAAAAATCATCTCATTGGCACACATCCCGAAGCCTGAATAAATCATTGTGTGATTTCCTTAATTAATTTCTGATAGGTACATTTCACTTGGAAATTTAGGTTGATTAATTTTCCTGGATTATTCACACTTACATCTATCTAGGATAATTTTTGATATCTAAAAATATTGTGATTTGATATTTATTAAAATTAATTTTGTCAAAATCACTTTGCATCCATTTTAAATCTATAGTAAATTCATCTAGTGTCAGAAAATTCTAAAAAAAATAGGTAGCTTAATTTCATCATATTTCACCATCTGGCCAAGTTTCATAATTTTGGAATCAATTTGATCATATTTTTGAATTAACTTGTAAACTGACCCGATTGTGCATGTTTCTTTTCCTTCCTGCACAAAATATATTGAAAAAGACCAAAAAGAAATTCTGAAAATCCGACCTTGGAAATTTGCTAAAAATCTACCTAAGGAGACAGTTGCCTCCCTTAGTTCGACCTTGGGCTTGCCCAAGTAAAATAAATTTTCCACTCATGATTAATCTGACTTTAATTAAAAGTGGTTTTTGATCTGCCCTTATTATCCAACTGCAACGAACAACTCAACGATTAATGACCATTAATTTGCTTGAATTAGTAAGGGTAGTAAGATGATGTTCAGTAAGCAAACATACCCTAAGATCCTTGAAGGAAGATCTTCCGAGCCAACTAGCACCAAGTTTCCTTCTTTCTTCCACTCTTATTCCTTAAATAGATAAGAATAATATCTATTTACACCTCTCTTAGATCCAAAATTAACAAAGATAAGGAGACTAGATGATATATAGAGCCTTAGTTATGGGTAATTTGTGAACCTAATCGATCATCCAATTTTAAGTTTCTTCCATGGTTAATTTATGTAAAATCCCTATGCTCTTTTAGATCATTCCATGCTCCTTGAACATGGGTTAATTATGTATCAATCCCAAGTCTACTTGTATTAGTTACCACAATAGATTACTGTAACGGCCTGAGTTTTTTTTTAAAAAAAATGAAATCCATTATCTTGGATTAAATGGATTTAGATAATACGTTAAATCCTCTCATTATCAACCTTAAAACCTCAAGATATCCCTTCCCCTCGCGTCACTTTTACCTTGCATTAAGAGAGAGTTAGAGAGAGAGAGAGGAAGGGATATCTTACCGGCGCCGTTCGTCGTCGCAGGAGAAGACGACGTCGAATCGGAGGAGGAGAGGAGCACGAATCCGTGATCGGAAGGAGTCGTAACGATTGCGACAATCAGAGTTAAGCGTTGGATTCGAGGTATGCATTGGCTTTAGGTTTTCGATTTCCAAACGTATGTATCGGTCTAGATTTTCGTATAAATATTGTTTTCATTAAAATAGATCTCTTGTAGTTATCGGTTTAGGTTCTCATATAATTATTGATCACATCCGAAATACGACATCCTAATGTATACATCGGTTATGTTGGATTCATGCATGCATAACTATTGGATTGAGATAAGACTCGTAGAAGTATGAGTCAACATATGATTATTGTATATGTAATGACGTAATAAGGTGCCCAATTTTATGTATTGATTTTGCACACGTAATCGTCTGATTTGAAATAGATCTCTTAGTGTATTGGTCAGTTTCGTGTAAACGTATGAATTTGATCGTGTTTGAAAAAAAAGATCTTTATTGTATGTTCATAATCCTTGAGGCAATACATACATAGTTGGAGATAACCAGAATAAGTTTACGCATTCTTAGATCTAAATTATTCGATTGGAAGCTCTCAGGGAATTCAACTACTTATTTTTACAGATCATGATGTTGCCGTTAAAGGGATTAATATTAAGTTTCATATTGAAAATCCCCTTTTTATATCTTGTGTGTGCATGTTTGGCAAGCAGTTTTTTTTGTGATTGTGATTTACGAGCAGTTTTTTTCGGATAAAAATGATTAGGTATTTAAATTGTTAATAATATTACTAATTTAATTATTTTCAAAATATTCCATATACTGTGTATAGTTGATCCTTATATAACCAGGCTTTCATATAACATATGTTTGACACGTATTGACAATCCGACATTCCATATGTATAAAAATGTATTAATACTAGTTGGTTAACCATGGAGTCTTAATCAAGAGGTTTCCATTGGTGGATTGGGATTATCTAAAGGTTAAGTACATATATTAATCTGCCATGGAGTCTTAATAAGAATAGAACCTGTATGTATATTTAAAATACATATATGTATGTATGTATACTTATCAATGGGTTTGGAGAGTTGTTGACACTCCATTGTACCCGATTTAAATAAAAGAATAAGGTATTCTAGGTGCCACTCATAACTCTTATATATACAAGTTCTATAGAAAATGTTTAGTAATATGTGATGTTTGTATATTTATAAGTTGATTGGAGTTTCCATAATTTTTTTGTCTTTCAAAAAAAATATAGTGATAATTCAGCATGCCTTGACTAATTAATACCAAACTGCTAGATCATCGAGGATCGAAAAAGATTATAAAATCAGACACATAACTTATCAGAAAATAGTCAATCAAGATTTAGGCACAGACTCATAAGGAGTCACATGAGCGATCGCAAGGGGTCGCATTTGCCACAAGGGGCGTATGGTTGCAAGGAACAACAGAGATAAAAGCTAAGTCCTCTACAGTTGTAGCCACACTGTCATGTCATGCTATGGACCGCAAGTGCCAGCGGTTGAAAACATATAAAAAGATATGTAAATGAATGTTATGCAAGAAAATGGTTTATAAGGGAAAACCATCATGAAAAATGCTAGGAATGGTTTAGTAAGAGAATGAACTATCACACGTTATGCTAGAATTGGTTTAAGAAAGTTAAACCGTCAAATCATGGGGGCTAATATGTTAAGTGGTTTATATATTTTATAAGTATGTAAATTTCTTAATATTTTATGAAATATGCCCACAAGTAGAAATAAATGGTTATCATACCCACTTATGAAATTTACATACTTTACATGAATATCCATGTTTAATAAAGAAGCCAAATAATACCTCATAGGGATCGAACTTAGACATGCATGGGAAATAGCTAGGCACGGAATGATGTGTATACATGAAAATCCAAATACATGAATTATAACAGATCAAGGATCGTTAAAATACCCATGCATGGACCCCAATGCATACTAGGCATTAGGCTCATACAAATTATGTTTGTCAATTTCAGGTGAAGAACAGGGTTGATTGCATTTTCTGGATCGTGCTTCGGACTCATTGAGATTTTTGACGTGGTACGATTTAGCTTGTGAAGATCTAGTGGATATCTGTATGTCCAAAGGAACTATCGAGATGCTATTAGTAATATCTAGAATAGTTTTTTTATATTTTCCAGTTTAGAGTTGTAATAATTGAACTCTAATTTCAATGGATATTTTATAGAATTTACATTTATCTCTGCTCATTGTATGCCATTTATCCATTTTTTAGTAACGGTCAGGTTGTGCGATCAACTATCGTAAGCTTCCGCCGTTCGACGCGATCCGTTCCGTTACAAATGATATCAGAGCTAGAGTTCCTCTGGACATAGGATATCCACAATTCTTAGTGATCTAAGATTTATTTAGAGAGAGATGTATTATCACAACTCATTGACCTTGCCAATTTTTGAATCAGATGGCTCCTCGGCGTGCAATTGAAGCCATTGGAGACCGTGACTCATCGACGAGCCAAGAGGCCGTTATGGGTATGCAGAGGCAGATGCTGGAGTTAATGATACTAATGGCCCAACAACAGAAGAGTCAGGCATCCAACTCTGGTGGACTGACTCTAAAGACCGTCATTCAGCATGATCCACCCACTTTCAAGGGTGAGCATGAGCCAAAAAAACCGAACATTGGCTAAGAGAGACAGAGCTGACTTTTGAGGCAACGGATTGTCCTGAGGAGAAAAAAGTGATCTTTGGAACATTTCGTATGCGGGACAATGCAAAAGAGTGGTGGACTTCATGCAAGGGAAACCACTTTTCGGAGGCTCCAGTCATTAAGTGGGATGATTTTGTTGAGCGCTTCACTAAGCGTTACATCCCTGAGCATGCTAAGGATGCTAAGCGTCAAGAGTTTATAAATCTCCGACAGGGAAATATGACAGTCAAAGAATATGCAACAAAATTTCAAGAATTGGAGAAGTATGACAAGGGTATATGTGCAAATGAAAAGCAATGAGCCAGAAAGTTTATAGAAGGCCTGAATGCGGGACTGGGCATTAAAGTGCTTACTAGAGGTCCCACAACCTTATTTGAGGCGGTTGCAGCAGCAGTGGAGATCGATGCAGCATACAGAAGGATACAACAAGTGAATCCTCGGAAGGGCCCTCACAAGCCGAACTTCAATGACAAGAGGCGTCGCACTGCAACGAATGCCAAGAAGATAAAGACCGATGATACACCAGCAAACAGGAAGTACACATATGAGGTGTGCCCTCATTGTAATAGGAGGCATCCAGGAGAATGCTACAAGCTAACCACTACTTACTTTAAGTGCGGAGAAAAAGGTTACTTCATGAAAGATTGCAAGAAGGATGTCAAGGATCAGAAGAAGTCATTCGAGCAGAAAAAGAAAGTAGCGCGAAGAGTCTTTGCTATCACTCCTGAGGATGCATAAGGTGCCAACACGATAGTGGAAGATACTCTACTAATTAAAAATCATTTATGTCATGTTCTTTTTTTTTCTGGTGCCAGGCATTCCTTTATCTCGAATGCTTTTGCGAGAAAGTTAAGTTTAGAAACTGTTGAGCTTCCTTACATACTTACAGTTTCTTCACCAATGGGTGATATTATTGCCACGAGTATGTACTTAAAGGACATAGCTGTTTTGAGAAAAGAAGATACCATCATTGCTAATTTGATATTATTACCCATCACAACCTATGATGTCATCTTGAGAATGGATTGGTTATGGGAGCATTATGTAGCGGTCTATTGCCGAGAAAAGAAGGCGGTCCTGAGTAGACCAAATCTTAAGGAGTTAGTTATTCGTGGCATATGTAAGAGTGGGAGGTTGGTTATCTCATCTTTGCAAGCAAGCCAACTACTAGCAGAAGGTTGCATCGCATTCCTCACTAGTATAATTAACACTGAATCATCACATACACATCTTGAATATTTAGATGTGGTCAGAGAGTTTGGAGCCACAGTTTTCTCAAAAATTGATCTGTGTACGGGTTATCATCAAGTTTGAATAAAAGAGGTGGATATATCAAAAACAACTTTCAGGACAAGGTATGGTCATTATGAATTCTTGGTCATGCCATTTGGTCTTACTAATGCTCCTGCAGCCTTTATGGAGCTAATGAATATGGTATTCCGAGAATATCTTGATAAGTTCGTCATCGTGTTTGTGGATGATATATTGATATATTCTTCTGATACGGAGCAGCATCGTGTACATTTGCAGATTGTATTCGAAACCCTAAGGCACCACCAACTTTATGCAAAATTCTCCAAATGTGATTTTTGGTTGGATAGAGTCACATTCCTTGGTCATGTAGTATCTAAGGACGGCATTGAGGTAGATCCAACTAAGGTAGAAGCTGTTATGAATTGGAGGAAACCCAAGAATGTTTATGAGATCCGTAGTTTTCTTGGCTTGGCTGGTTATTACCGGCGATTTATTCAGAATTTCTCAAGAATATCGCTACCATTAACAAAGCTCACTCGAAAGGATGTGAAGTTTATATGATCCGAGGATTGTGAACAGAGCTTTCAAGAATTGAAGAAGAGATTGACTACAGCTCCAATCTTGGCTTTACCGTCAGGTAGTGGAGGTTTTATAGTATATACAGATGCATCAGGCACTGGACTCGGGTGTGTTCTTATGCAAAATGAGAAAGTCATTGCTTATGCCTCACGACAGCTAAAACCGCAAGAAAGGAACTACCCAACTCATGATTTAGAGTTAGCAGCGGTAGTCTTTGCTCTAAAAATTTGGCAGTATTACCTTTACGGTGAACAATTTTGAGGTGCTCAGTGACCATAAGATTCTCAAATACATTTTCTCTCAGAAGGAACTTAATTTGAGGCAACGATGCTGGATAGAGTTCCTAAAAGATTATGACTTCGCCATCAATTACCATCCGGAGAAAGCAAATGTCGTAGTAAATGCATTAAGTAGAAAATGAGAAGGTAGATTGGCTAGTTTAAAATTTCAATGGAAGATGATAAAGGATTTTGAAGATTGGAATCCTTTCCTGAGTGGATCGAGAAAGATATCATTTGCAGCGCTCAAGATTCAACCAGAGATAATTGGAAAGATCTTGACTGCACAAAAAGTAGATGCCGATCTTCCTAAATTTATAGATCTAAACAGGAATGTTCTGATTTCACCATCGAAATGGATGGAGCTATAAGGTACCGTAACAGATTATGGATTTCAAGCAATATTGAGTTGAGACAGGAGATTCTAGATGAATCACACAGATCGATGTACACTATTCACTTAGGTACAACGAAAATGTACAAGGATCTGCAACAGAACTTTTAGTGGCCAAAGATGAAGAATGACATTGCAGAATTTGTTGCTAGATGCTTGGTATGTCAGCAGATCAAGATTGAACATCATAGACCAGCAGGACGTGTTCAACCCTTGGAGATACCTAAATGAAAGTGGGAGCACATAACTATGGACTTTGTCACCGGTCTACCCAAGACTACAAAACATCGTTCTGACACCATATTGATGAATGTTGACCGATTAACCAAATCGACACACTTCCTACCTATCCGCTTGAATCAATCGACATACAGTCTAGCTGAATTATATGTGAATGAAAATGTCAGCCTACATGGTGTTCCTGCATCAATTGAAACGATTTAACTCTCGTTTATGGAAGAGTTTTCAGGATGCTATGGGTACTCAGTTGAAGTTCAGCACTTCATTTCATCCACAAACTGATGGTCAGTCAGAAAGGACCATCCATACACTAGAAGATATGTTGAGAGCTTGTGCTTTAGATTTTGTGGGCAGCTGGGATAGAAACATCCATTAGTGGAGTTTGCTTACAATAATAGCTATCATTCGAGCATCAAAATGGCTCCTTATGAAGCATTGTATGGGACACCTTGCAGATCACCCTCATGTTGGAGTGATGTGAGCGAGAAGCACATCTTAGGATCGGAACTTGTGCAGACAAGTAAGCATGGTGTTGAATTAATCAGAAAGAGATTGTTGGCAGCTCAAAGTAGGCAAAAATCTTATGCTGATCGTCACAGAAGAGAGTTGAGTTTAGGAGTTAGGGAGCATGTGTTCCTAAAGATCTCTCCAACCAAAGGCGTCTTGCGATTTGGAAAAAAGGGGAAGCTCACTCCCAGATACATAGGACCTTTTGAAATTCTGCAGCGGATTGGAGAGGTGGCATATCGTATTGCATTACCACCTCAATACTCGAAACTTCACGATGTATTCCATGTGTCTATGCTGAGGAAGTACACTCCTGATCCTTCACATGTGATCGAGTATGAGGTCATTGATGTTCTGCCAAACTTAACCTTTGAAGAAAAACCTATACGAATCATCGACCGTAGAGATCATCAACTCTGTCGCCGCATAGTTCGGATGGTCAAGGTTCTTTGGCAACACCACCAAAAGGAGGAGGCAACTTGGGAGCTGGAAAGTGAAATGCAGGTGAAGTACCCACAACTTTTCGGTATGTCCCTCTACTAAGAAATTTCGAGGACGAATTTTTTTAGGGGGGTAGATTGTAACGGCCTGAGTTTTTCAAAAAAAATCAAATCCATTATCTTGGATTAAATGGATTTAATTAATACATTAAAACCTCTCATTATCAACTTTAAAAACTCAAGAGATCCCTTCCCCTCACGTCACTTTTACTTTGCATTAAGAGAGAGTTAGAGAGAGAGAGAAGAGAGAGGGATGAAGGGATATCTTACCGGCGTCGTTCGTCATCGCAGGAGAAGACGACGTCAAATCAGAGGAGGAGAGGAGCATGAATCCATGATCGGAAGGAGTCGTAACGATTGCGACAATCAGAGTTAAGCGTTGGATTCGAGATATGTACCGGCTTTAGGTTTTCGATTTCTAAACGTATGTATCGGTCTAGGTTTTCGTATAAATATTGTTTTCGTTAAAATAGATCTCTCGTAGGTATCGGTTTAGGTTCTCGTATAATTAATGATCACATCCGAAATACAACATCCTAATGTATACATCGGTTATGTTGGATTCATGCATGCATAACTATTGGATTGAGATAAGACTCGTAGAAGTATGTATCGACATAGGATTATTGTATATGTAATGACGTAATAAGATGCCTAATTTTATGTATTGATTTTGCACACGTAATCGCTTGATTTGAAATGGATCTCTTGGTGTATCGGTCAGGTTCGTGTAAACGTATGAATTTGATCGTGTTTGGAAAAAAAGACCTTTATTGTATGTTCCTAATCCTTGAGGTAATACATACACAGTTGTAGATAACCAGAATAAGTTTACGTATTCTTAGATCTAAACTATTCGATTGGAAGCTCTCAGGAAATTCTACTTATTTTTACAGATCATGATGTTGCCGTTAAAGGGATCAATATTAAGTTTCATATTGAAAATCTCTTTTTTATATCTTGTGTGTGCATGTTTGGCAAGCAGTTTTTTTGTGATTGTGATTTACGAGCAGTTTTTTTCGGATAAAAATGATTAGGTATTTAAATTGTTAATAATATTCCTAATCTAATTATTTTCAAAATATTCCATATATTGTGTATAGTTGATCCCTATATAACCGTGCTTTCATATAACATATGTTTGACGCGTATTGACAATCCGACATTCCATATGTATAAAAATGTATTAATACTAGTTGGTTAACCATGGAGTCTTAATCAAGAGGTTGCCATTGATGGATTGGGATTATCTAAAGGTTAAGTACATATATTAATCTGCCATGGAGTCTTAATAAGAAGAGAACCTGTATGTATATTTAAAATACATATATGTATGTATGTATACTTATCATTGGATTTGGAGAGTTGTTGACACTCCATTGTACCTGATTTAAATAAAAGAATAAGGTATTCTAGGTGCCACTCATAACTCTTGTATATACAAGTTCTATAGAAAATGTTTGGTAATATGCGATGTATGTATATTTATAAGTTGATTGGAGTTTCCATAATTTTTTTGTCTTTCAAAAAAAAATAGTGATAATTCAACATGCCTTGACAAATTAATACCAAACTGTTGGATCACCGAGGGTCGAAAAAGATTATAAAACCTGACATATAACTTATCAGAAAAGAGTCAATCAAGATTAAGGCACAGACTCATAAGGAGTCACATGAGCGATCGCAAAGGGTCGCATTTGCCGCAAGGGGCAACGCCGCAAGGGGCATATGGTTGCAAGGAACCACAGAGGCAAAAGCTAAGTACTCTACAGTTGTAGCTACACTGTCATGTCATGCCATGGACCGCAAGTGCTAGCGGTTGAAAACGTATAAAAAGATACATAAATGAATGTTATGAAAGAAAATGGTTTATAAGGGAAAACCATCATGAAAAATGCAAGGAATGGTTTAATAAGAGAATGAACCATCACATGTTATGCTAAAATTGGTTTAAGAAAATTAAACCATCAAAGTCACGGGGGCTAATATGTAAAGTGGTTTATATGTTTTATAAGCATGTACATTGCTTGGTATTTTATGAAATATGCCCACAAGTAGAAATAAGTGGTTATCATACCCACTTATGTAATTTACCTACTTTACATGCGTATCCATGTTTATGAAAGAAGCCAAATAATACCTCATAGGGATCGAACTTAGACATGCACGGGAAATAGCTAGGCATGGAATGATGTGTATACATGAAAATCCAAATACATGAATTATGACATATCAAGGATCGTTAGAATACCCATGCATGGACCCCGATGCATACTGGGCATTAGGCTCATACAAATTATGTTTGTCGATTTCAGGTGAAGAACAGGGTTGATTGCATTTTCTGGATCGTACTTTGGACTCATTGAGATTTCTGACGTGGTACGATTTAGTGAAGATCTAGTGGATATCTGTATGCCCACAGGAACTATCGAGATGCTATCAGTAATATCTAGAATAGTTTTTTTTTATATTTCCCAGTTTAGAGTTGTAATAACATAACTCTAGTTTGAATGGACATTTTATAGAATTTACATTCATCTCTGCTCATTGCATGCCATTTATCCATTTTTGAGTAACGGTCGGGTTGTGCGATCAACTATCGCTAGCTCCCTCCGTTTGACACGATCCGTTCCATTACAATTGCATTTTCAAAATCTATGAAATTTACTATTTAGCATCCATGGTTTTTTATTTAGCCAATTCCTTCAATTTTATGCTTACTATTATTTAATCATTTAGGATATTTAGATTCTACCGCTTGGCTTGGGAGTTATAAATAAATTAATTGATTTGTTTATCAAACCCAAGTGGGTTCTCTTAGATAGATGGATCTAGATAAATGAGCCAAGATTCGAATAACATCTCGGATATTACAAGCATATCATTAAATAATTTTTTAGGCGAATGAAGCTCAAAACTATGACGATTTTCAAAGTGTTAGAACACATGTTCTAACACTTTCCAGTCAAGCTTTCTTGACGACCATAATGAAAACATATTTGTAGGTAAAGGTGAACCATCGGACTGAATCAAACAATTGATCTGCTGGTTGAGGAGTAGCTCCTCCAAACAAAAGATCAAGGTTAGAATCCCCAACCCTCTTTCTACCGGATAAAAAGGGCATTGAAGGATGGGAGTAGGGAGATGATGTTTCTTCCTTGGGCACGCTTTGTCAACATTTCCTAACTATATATTTGTTTTCTATCATCCACTACATGGTTCGATCATAAGTACCACATAATTTTATATATGTTTTATATTTTTCCTGCAAGTGTTCTTGTTAACTAATTTCATTTCACGATTATTTATTTCAAAATTTGATAACACAATAAACACAAATGGAGTTGATTTTATCTCATTTTCATTATTTTATTACATTTACACAATTTGCATACACCAATTCTCATTTATTGAGTAATAAACAATGTAGCCATTGGTATTTTCACTTTAAAACAAAACACACCCTTCATCTTTAGGCCCGCTATGATGAGAGATGAGAAATAAGGAGGACAATAAATAAATAAGGTCTATTTCTCATCTTCGTTCGATTGTTTTCATAAATAAATAGTGAATAAATACCGTAGATTCGAACGTGATGGATGATGATACAATAATGATGTGATCACTTAATTCTGAAATCACTTATTCAAAGATATAGTATCTATATTATTATGGATATGTAGTCTTCATCGACATTTTTATTTTTAGAGAAATGACGAGGGACACACTTTTCTTTAAAAAAAGGAAAAAAAACAAGGTCATCCTCTTGAATCTTGGAAATGCAGGGGCACCTCCACAATATTCCTCAAATCCAATGTTTGGGGTTTTGAGGGTTGGAGATGGTTGGAATAAAGAATGTGATGCGATGTCACTATGATTTATGATGGAATTTCAAACTAAGAATAGAGAGGGGTAAATCCAGGGTAACCCAGTTACCAAACGGACCCAAAGACTTATTCCCATAACTCCGTCTCATCTGACCCCTTCTAATGGTATGGTGATAGAAGCAACGACTCCCATTTTAAAGGACGAGGTTCAAATCCTCCTGCTAGTAAAAAATGGGATTTTTACCCAAAGAACCCTATAATCTTTGTCAATTACCTCCACGACCTTTGTTTCCTGCCCTCCCTACACTCTACCCCTCGTCCTCCCGTTCTCGGGAACCACCACCATGTCTAGCAAATCCCATCACCCAAAGCCGAAGCCCCTCTTCTCCTGCTCCATCTTCCGCCACTGCACCCATTCCCCCTCTCAGCCCCTCCAACACCCCTCCCCTTACTCCAAACCCAAACCAACCTTCCTCCTTTGTCGTTCCCCCTACTCATCGACCCACCTCCTCTACCTCCTCATCTCCCTCCTTCGCCTCCCAGAGCTTCACCCAGTGGCGCTTCCCCCTCCAACACCCTACCACCTCCGACCTACTTCCCCATGCTCTGCTCGACTCCTTTGAACTCACAGAACTCCACTTTTTCCTCCGGCAATTCCATCACCTCTCTCTGCCTCATCGAGCACTTCCTCGCCTCCCAAGACTCCTCCACCACCCCTCTCTGCCCCTTCTCCACACTCTCTTCCATCATCCGCTCCGTCCTCGACCCCTCCTCCTCCCACCCTACTTCCAAGGTCCTCCTCGCCATCCTCCTCAAGGTGACCAACCGTCTCCCAACCGTGGAGGCTGATGCAATCACTGCCACCATGGATGCCGTCATGCACTCTCTTGGCTCATCGCCGATGATTGCAAAGAGGGGCTGGCGACTCTCGGGCCCTCTCTGAAGACCCACATCGACGGTTCCCCATGGTTCGGCCTCTCGGAATCGGAACAACGTCCTCCTTCAGATCTCGCGGAGTTCAAAGAGAGACCACCTTCAGATCTCGCGGTGTTCGACCTCCTGGAGGCCTCTGGAATGGGTCATTGGAGGAAGGTAGTTGCTATGCCTTGAAGACGAAGGTTCCAAACTTCAATTTTTATGGCGCCGAAGAGCTCCGGCGATCGGATGGGGAGGACGAGCAGGTGGATCCCTCCTTCACCTTGCAGCTCCTCCGACGTCTGTCCCGTGTCCCTGGTGCCGATGGGATTGTCAAGACGAGCGTGGATTCAGATCGACATTCACGTTCATGAAGAGAGATGTTCATGGCAGTGAGGACCCAAGCGTACCATTAGATTCACTAGGGTTTGATTAACTCAACTTAAATCCAAGCTAGTTAATCCAAGCAGTCTCAAATTAACAGCATGGTTTGTGGGGTAAGACGTAGCAAGTTTACGAGATCGAGAGGGAAATTAAATTATTTCAAAAATCATAAAGATAATTGATAAAGATTATAAGATCTGCCGGTGAAAATCTAAAAAAAAATTCAATCTCATCTCCCAACCGTATCCTAAATTATCCTTCCCTCTCGGATTGGCGTTATACCCTTTAATTTAAATTTAAGAATTTGAAGTGTATATTCCTGAAATAGGACGTCTCGTTTCCTGACTACACTTTCCCCCTTCACAGTATGAGCTAAATAATATCCGTTCACTCCTTCTCAGTCGTCCTCTTTTCCCACATCTCTCCAGCTGGAGAGCACAACTCCACCCACCAAACCCCACTGGCGAGAAAGAGCCCACTAGCTTTCTAGGGTTCCGATTTCGCCCCCAAATCCTCAAAGCTTGTCGGCGGCGGAGATCCGATCCCGATAGATCTGAATCGTCGCGTCTCTTCTCCGCCTATCTCGCTGCTGCTTTTACTTGGTATGTTCTGATCGTCCTCTGTTCCGTGGTTTTTTTATTTGCGATTCGCGGAGATCTTCCGCAGATTCGTAATCTCGTACTTAGTTTGGATTTTTGAAGATCTCCTTTACCCTTCTCATCTGAAGATGTCGACTTGCCAGAATTTATTCGTTTACAGGTCCGTAGCTTCGATTTGGCCAACGAAATTGATTTTCTAATTCGGTATTATTTTAGGTGTTTGATTGTTCTGAGTGGAATATCCGTTTTTGATATGTAGATTCTCTCTTTGAAAAGTTAGGTCAATGAGTGTCCGTAAATTTCAGTCTTACGCTCATTAACTTCATACTCATTGTTTGCATGGAGAAAATGAAATGTTTGTGTTTTTTAGGATGCAGTTCCTATGCATATTTGGATATTCAAAATTTATGTACAAAAAAATTCAGTCTTATATGTGATTATTATGCTCAAAATTGGGATAAAGTTCTTAATGTCCATATGCAAGATGGTGATCTGTAGCTGACACTTGGGGTCGCACCTATTACTATTAGATGACGTTTGGGATCATGCCTATCCATAAAATAGAATCTTTACTATATTTAGAATCTCATTAAAATGTTCCCTTCTTTCTTTTTATTTAAAATAGTTTTCCTTATTTCTTCTGCAGCGCTGCTTGCTAGAGTTTCTGAGAATGGACAGCTTTTGGCAGTTGGGTGATGAATTACGTGGGCAGTTGAAAATATCGGAGGACCATGAGTGGTCTGTCGTCACCTCAAAGCTTGCTGAACTCACAAAAACTAAGGGCGAGCGAACAAAAAATTTTGACTTCTCAAAGACCTCTTTGGAGAACAAGCTTAAGGAGAAAGTTGGGATGCTCGAGGATTTTAACTTTGAGAGTGGGAGTATTGGACAGATGAACATGGACTTCAAGATGAATGATATGTTGGTGAAAAGTGCTTTCCGCAGTGGTATGCATAATATGAACTCAGTGTACCCCAAAATCAATGATATCAACAATAATACGAGCAGTTTCAAGTTGAATTCGGAGATCAACAAATATGCTAATATAAACCTTAACAAGGAGGTCCGAGGCAGCACCATAAACATCAATAACAATAGTGGTAACGGCAATGCCAACAACAACCATAATGTTGAAAAACGATTCAAAACACTACCTCCAGCGGAAATGCTTCCCAGAAATGAAGTGCTTGGAGGCTATATATTTGTTTGCAATAATGACACAATGCAGGAAGATCTCAAAAGACAGCTTTTTGGTATGATCCTTGTTCACCTTAGGCATAAGTTATTCTTGGAAATACGTTGATTTATATAGTTTTACCTATTTTTTAAATTGATCACCAGATTCACATCATTTTCTGTAGCCTTACGTCAAAGTATTTATTTGTCATGTGAAGTTTATTCCCTTATTTAGGAATTCATGGGACCCTCTTGATTTATGAATATGAAAAGCTACAATGTTGTGCAGTTATATCAGAGAACTTGATCATGCTATGCACATACCAGAGGCCACGATGCGTATATTAGAGAAGCCGTTATTTGGAAGAAATTGAATATAAAAAATAATCGATTGCAAGGCATGCACCTATACGGTGAAGGTCCTTTTTTCCTTCAATTTTTTCGCAAGGCATGGATAAGTATCTCATAAGTTTTGATCAAACAACCTATTTTCATAGCCACGTTACTCTCTTAACACCTTTCTTATCTTTCTTTTCTTTTTAAATACAAACAATGTCATCTAGATCGTAGTCATCCAAATTTATCACAAGCAAAAATTATTACAACCCGATAATGATACATTCATCACGGAATGGTTATTGGGCCAATTGATGTAGATGATGCCTTGTGTTAGAAGGTCTTTGAATGTGTAGATGTGGTCCTTCTCCATGGTGCTTCATTGATTTTCCAATGAAGCCAGTTTCATGGATTGTAAAGGGCACAAGAAAGCTTTAGAAATCTACGGTGATGGGTTCTCTTATTGCTGCAGTGGGTGGATGTAGGGGATTTTAGGAAAAAAATGGCTAGCTGGAACAACCTATTGAAGTTGGTCCCTGGGTTGATGTTGCAGATTACAGAGCTCTTGGATCGATGGGAAGTTCTGGAAAACTTCTTATGTGGAACAAAGATCTCTTCTGGATTGAAAATGAATTTTTTGTTTGGAGACTGGTGTTAGTTCTCTTCAAGAGAGGCTTAGTTGATGGGAAGATGGTGATTTCAAACATCGATTATGTAATGGAATCCTAGCAACATGGGGATCTTTGGGATGAGATGCAATTGGTGCAACATCATTTTTCCATGTGGGCAGTGATTGGTGGGAGGGATTTTCATGTCATTGTGTTTGTTGATGACCATCCGCAGGTGCACGAGGGTCATGATGCATTACCCTGGCTCTGATGATTTTACGTCATCGATCAATATAGTGATGGATGCATTGGCTAGCAAATGCACTTGGATGAATTCCTCCTTGTGATCATGCAATGATCGTTTCCTTACATCTATGGAGTGTTTAGAGCTAATCTAGTTGGTCTCGATGAAGTCTTTGCCTAGATAGAGATCGCAGATCATGTGCCACTGGCTTGGGACTATGACGAGGAGTGCCATCCCTTTTTCTTCAGATTCCGGTGCTTGTCGATCTTGTAGGTGGGCTTCAGAGATATGTATAAGATTTCCTTGAAGGCACCCTTGGATGGTGTATCAAAGCTATTTTTCGACATCACAATCACATAAACTCAAACCGATACACTTGGTATCTAGATGATCATATAACACGCTGATTGTGTTGTAAGACTCATATCATAGCCATAAAACACATAACCATGGTTTGATTTCGGATAAAAACGGGGTAAAATAGTTTTAATCTTCAAAATCAGACCTTTGAGGGCTACTTGGAAGCAGCTGCAGGGGCGACTCACCATGCGGGCGGCGCTGGCTGCTGGGCACAACTAGAGCTGTGCTATGCATCGCTCGAGGCGGCGTTGGACTCTCGCAGGAGCTGCTAGGGCACTGCTAGGGCTGTTGGGCGATGCCTGTCAGCCGCTAGGGCTGTGAGGATGACACACGCATGATAAGGAGAAAAGATGCGCGTGGGGCTGGAGGGTGGAGGGTTGGATTCTTCGGATCAGGGTTTTGGTCTAGGACTGCCACTCTGATATCATGTTGTGGTAGAATGAGAACTTGTTTATTCATATAGTCCAAGGGTTCTCGTATATATAAGAGAGAAACCCTAATGGGTGAGAAACCTTAATGAGTAAATTACATACTCTGGAAAGAAGAAACGAACAATACATAAAACAATGTTAAAACATAAAACCCTCCAACAGATTCCTTCACCATTGCCTCCATCAAAAGTACATTCCATATATTCAATCTTAGTCATATTTATACAAAATCCTTTAGGACCCGTTTGGATTGGGGGTTACCCCCCACTTTGGGTAGGTAACCCCCTAAAACCCTCATTTTTAACCCACTAGTGGGGCCCACTCACTTCCCATTAAAAAAATTATATATTATACCATCATATCATCTAAAAATCATAAAATACTCAACTTATACTCACTATTCCAAACTTCAATACAATCACATCACAACAACCACCCACTTTTTCAAATTTCAATACAATCATATCATAATAACTATCAACTTTTTCAAATTCCAATACAATCACATCACACAAACCCTCCCAACCATTGACCCACCAACCAAACACACTAAAACAAAAACGGGTTATCCACCCCCGGATAACCCCCGAAAAACCCACCAACCAAACACACTCTTAGTCTCCAAAGCATGTCTCCATATATACAAAATCCTTTAGTCTTCAAAGCATGTCTTCATGCCTCAAGCTTCTCATTTACTACATCTTTAATCTCATCAATCAACACAATATCATCAACGAATAACATACACCAAGGCATGGATTTCAGTACAAAATTTCCTGGATTTCGACCGAAATTTTGGTGATATTTCGACATATCGACCCATTTCGATTGAAATTCATGGATACAGGGTATGCTGCGACAAGAGGGTACATACATCGATTATTCAACATGGGGAGCTTCCTCTCCTTTGGGTTTAAGCAATGGAGATGAAAAAACCCTATAGCTTCTAGAGTAAATTACAATTTGGGTCCCCATCTATGGATCCGATCCCAGAATAGGTCCCGATCTTTAAATTGTAACGATTCGGGTCCCAGAACCATTTAGGAAATGGAAATTTTGGAGTTCATGACGGATATGCCCTTGTTGGGAAGGGAATGGGGGTTGGGTCCCAACTTTTAAACAAGGGCATACTCGTCATTAGCCCCAAAAAATTCTTTACATTAATAGCTTTCGGACCCAAATCGTTACAATTTAAAGATCATGACCCATTTTGAGATCGGACCCATAAATGAGAACCCAAATTGTAATTTACCCTAGCTTCTATATATTTGATATAGCTTGTTCCTTTCATTTGTTTGTCATTTATCTTCGTAAATAGATACATCTTTATTGCAAGTATGTAATTAAGTAATCATTCAAACTTTGTCTATGACGGTTATTTCTATGAACAAAACATGTTTAATTAATCATTATCTACATTTTAGAATAAAATATTCTCGTCTATTCTTATGAACAAAAGACGTATTTTAAGTGTTGTTAACTTAGTTATTTTGATTTTTATTTCCAGTATCTATCAATCAGCTCAACAATATGTCTGATGTGACCGATATGGTGTGATATAAGGCTCATGGATGAGAGATGTGTGTGATATAAGTATGCATTTGTAAGCTGTTGTTTTAAGATCTTGGATTGGATGATATTAATTTCCAGTATATATCAGTCAAGAATCAACATTAACATCGATTTGATCGATATGACCGATAAGACCGATATGATCGATATAAGGAGCATATATAAGCAATATGTGTGATATAAGTGTGTATTTGTAAGATATTTATTGTTGTAATAACTCAGAAAATCTTAATTTGCAAAAAAATCATCGAAAAATGGCTTTTTTGAGCCATTTTCGACATTTCCACTGAAACGGTCGAAATTTCCCGAAAATTCACCGAAAGTTCGATTTTGGAGGGGACCAAAACGAAATTGAAATCGAGATTTCAAACCTTGCACCAAGGTATCTCATCCTGAATGTGACTTGTCAACTCGTCTATTATCAAAGTAAAAAGGAATGGACTCAAAGTTGAACCTTGATGCAGACCAATGTTGATGTCAAAATAGGCACTATTCCCCGAATGTATCCTTACACAAGATGAAGCCTTATCATACATATCTTTTATGAAGTTAATGTATATGATAGGTACTTGTCTCTTCTAAAAAATTCTTCGCAATATCTCCCGTGGGACATAATCATAAGCCTTCTCTAAATCAATAAAAATCATATGGATATTCTTCCTTTTAGCTCCGTAAATCTCCTTTGTTCTCCTCAGCAAGTGGATGACTTCAATAGTTGAGCGACCTGACATGAATCCGAATTGATTTTCTTTTACTTTGGTAACTTGCCTCAACTTTCTTTCGATCATATGTTCCCAAAATTTCATAATCTGACTCACCAGCTTGATATCTCTGTAATATGAACAATTTTGAATGACTCCTTTCTTTATATGCTTCTCCTCCATTCTTCATATATTTCTTGCTTCGTCAAATAACATTGAATAAATTTGTAAGCCAAGTCAAACCATACTCATCTAAAACTCTCCAAACTTCTACAGGAATGTCATCATGTCCTACACCTTTCCCAGTCTTATAACCTTCAAAGCCTCCTCTACTTCCTTCATTTGTATTCATCTGTAGCTTGCATGATTCAAGTAACTTTCACTACTAGCTAGATTTCATAAAGCGATATCTCTATTTCCTTCGCCAATGAAAAGCTTATGGAATTATTGCTTCCATCTAGTCTCTATTCATTCTGAGTAACAAACATATGACCTTCTTCATCCTTAATGCATCTCACTTGAGAAAGATCTTTGGTCTTTCTTTCTCTTGCTTTAGCCAGCATGAATGTATCTTTCTGACCCTCCTTAGAATCGAGATTTTTGTACAAAACTTCTTAAGATTTTGACTTAGCTTCGCTTACCGCCTTCTTTGCTTCATTCTTAGTTATTTTGTAGATTGTGACAGTTTCATCTGTTCTATCCTTAGACATAGCTTTAAAGCAAGTTTTTTAAATTTTGAGCTTCTCTTGCACCCCTCCACTCTACCATCAAGCCTCCTTTTGGCATGGAGCTCCTCCCTTTGACTCGTCTAACATCTCTTTTGCTACCCTTCGGATACAAGATGCTACCGCCCCCACATCTCATTAGCACTTCCATTACAATCCCAAGATAATTATTCTAAAACCTTCTCCATGAAGCTTGATTGCTTCAATTGAAGATTCCACCATCTAGTTCTAGTGATCTTGGAAACCCTCCTTTTGTTTACTAACTTTTTTATTTGCACATCCATGACTAACACGTGATGTTGAGTGGTCAGACTCTCTCTTGGGATTACTTTGCAGTCTTTGCAACATAACATATCTCTTCTTCTCAACGTAAAATAGTCTATCTATGTTCTAGTCGAGCCACTCTTATATGTAATTAAATGCTCCTCCCTCTTATTGAAGTGAGTATTTGCAATGGAAAGATCATAAGCTGTTACAAAATCCAGAAAGACCTTTTCCTCTTCATTTCCATCCCCGAAGCTATGTCCTCCATGAACACTACCATACCCTGAAGGATCCTTTCCCACATCTCCATTGAGATCTATACCTAGGAAAATCATTTCTCTTTGTGGGATTCCTTGCATAATCTTATCCAAATCCTCCCAAAAAGCTTGTTTAATCCTATCATCTAAACCAATTTGTGATGCATAAACTGAGATGATATTCAGAATTCCTTCTTCGAGCATCACTTTTAGCAATATAATCCGATCCCCAGATCTTTGCACTTCAACCATGCAATCCTTCAAATCCTTATGAACAACCACTCCAACACCATTTCTGTCCTTACCTTTACCTGAATACCAAAATTTAAAGCATGCCTTCTCGATCTCCCTTGCATTCTCTCCAACTCATTTATCTCTTGTTGACATAATATCTGAATCTTCCTTCTTTCCATCGCATCAATTATCTCCATCGATTTGTCAGTCAAAGTGTCAATATTCCAACTACCTATCTGCAACTTCCTTTGCAACCTCTTTTGGACTAACTTCTTTACCCGCATGTGTTCATCATGCGAGAGCCTTTGCAAATTTTGGACTGCATCTGGACGACGATGCTGCGGAACTAGCTTATTTACTCGCATGCGTTCTTTATGCGATAACCCTTGCGAATTTTGAACTACATCTGGCAATGATGCAGATCCCCTTGCCAACTTGTCATTGCATTCGGGAGGTGCAACACGTCGCAAGTAGGACCGCCACAATGAAATCTAGATGTTTGCTTAAATCCATGTTTAAAAGATTTGAACGATTTCGAGACAAATTCCTAAATAATATTCTTAGGAATTTATCCGAACGGTTTCGAGAGAAATTCCTAAATAGTGTTTGTAAAAGAACTTTAAGAACACTATTTAGGAGTTTCTCTCCCGCGTTAGCTGTCGGCTACCTAACGCACAACCCTCCTCAATTTACCCAGACTTGGGATTGTCCATGGCTGAGTTGCAAGTCAAAAAATCCATTTCAAAAAATAGGTACCCAACATTGAAAGCTCCACCTACTAGGATGGAGCACTGGGCTCTGCGGGTTTAGGTCAGGCTTGGCCTGCCCCCAACATTGCATAATAGATCTATTAGTTGTGGTGTCTTGGCCTGCCCCCAACATTGCATAACAGATCTATTTGTTGTGTTGTCTGATCACGATCGTTGAAAAGACTTGGTCTTTGAATCCTTACCATAGATTGGATTGCATCGGATTCAAATGAGGGAATTTAAAAATTTAAACTGGTTTTGAACTTTAGCATTAATTCATAAGGTGATTAAATTACCACAAGATAAGTGGTCAATTTGGATTAAAATGTGCAATACACTATTCTATATCACATATTCGAAACATGGGTAAAACACTTCCGTTTATGTAATTTAAACATCCCAAAAGATCTGCAGGGTTGCAATATTATCACATAGTTTGATAAGATTATATATGATAAATCCATGAATTTGGAATCTAACATTTAAATCTGTCGAAGGTTGAATTTGCAATCTTATTACCAAAGTCGCTATAAAAATTTGTGATAATGAAATATGTTATATTATGATAAGATTCGATCACCGATCACTATCACAGTTAGAAACTCTTAAAAACTATCTAAAAATACAAGGCACATGCAAAATGTAAGAGATGGGGAAGGGAGCTTGATCGAGTCAATCCAGGTCTCTGTCAGTTCAGGTTAGGCCTGGCCCAACATCAATATTTGGGAAAATAGAGACCCGAACCTAGCCCATTTGTACTTTAGATCTGAGTTTGATCGTGGCTTTTGCAGGCGGGTCGTGGTCACGTTCGAGTTGGCATGACTCAATGTTCTACCCTACCCACTACCTCTATTGATCCAAAGCAATGCAAACAGTTACATCAAATATAAATATAGATGTTATATTATTCTTATATGTATTAAATATGAATATGGATCCAAATACGTAAATTGCTAACAATGAAAAATTTATCACTAGATCTGTGAGAACATTTACGAATATGAAATTGATGTTGCTCAGATATGGATAATAAATAGAAGGGATAATTACACCCATATCCCTGAGTAATTCCTCAATCTCAATCATAACCCTGCATAATCGCGAATTACATTAAGGACCCTGAATAATTGTACCGTCTTACACCTATAACCTCCCGTTACTTTACTATGTTAACTTAACCAGATGATTGAGTTAATCTAACCAACAATCGATCTAACGGTTGAAATTTAATCTAAAAAATATCTTGTCTTTTTGTCTCTCTCTGGAGCCAAGCCCTGCACCTTTCTTGGCAGCTCAGTGATGGTGGAGGCTACGGCAGGAGGGCGATCGACCTTGGGGGAGCTGGGCCGGTCGTAGGGGTCAGGACAATCGCAGGGGGGGGGGATCAGGGTAGTCGGTCGCGGAGGGAGGAGGGGGAGGATTGGGTCGGCCGCAGAGGAGGAGTTGGTCGCAGGGTCCCGGGGGAGGGGGGTGTCAGGGTAGTCGGTCGCGGAGGGAGGAGGGGGAGGATTGGGTCGGTCGCAGGGGAGGAGAATCTGGAGGCAAGGGGAGCAGAGAGGCTGGGCGTGGGGCTGGGTTTCAAGCAGGGGGTTGGGTGCGACGTGGTGGGTGGGGGCTTTGAGCGAGTCGGCGGGGAGAGGGAGGGGGTTGATCATCGGTCGTGAGCAGGGAGGGGAAGGTTCGGCACGGGAGGGAGGGGGCTGCTGGGGGGGATTCGGCGCGGGGAAGGAGGTGTGGAGAACTTCTTGGCGGCGGTGAGCAAGGAGGGAGGAGCTGCTCGCGGGCCGCAAGCAGGAAGGGGAAGGGTCGGTACGTGAGGGAGGGGGTGCGGACCCGTAAGGGGGGGGGGGTCAGGGAGCTGCTCAGGGGGGAGGGGGGCGAGTCGCCGCGAAGAGGGAGGAGGCTGCTCCTCGCCCGCAAGCAGGGAGGGGAAGGGGCGGCACGGGAGGGAGGGGGTGCGGTTCGCCGAGAAGAGGGAGGAGGTTGTCGGCACGGGAGGGAGGGGGTGCGGACCAGCATGCCGCAAAGAGGGAGGAGGCTTCTCGTCGTCGCGAAGAGGGAGGGGGCTTCGATCGAGCGGATTGCAGACCTGTACAGGGGGCTTCGAATTCGAGCAAGGGAGGAGCCAGCGGGGGGTGGTTGAAGAGGTACTCGGCAGGGGAAGGATCGTTGGAGGGGAAGGATCGGAAGGGGGAGGGGGCTTCGATCGGCGGCATGCTCGAGACAGCGGGGGGGTGGCAGTCGGTAGGGAAGGGGGCGCCGACGCCGACTCATGGCCTGTGGTGCGCGGTGGGGAAGAGGGGGATGGTATGTTTTGCAAATATGTATAAACATCAACGGTATTTTCGTCTTTTCAAACGGAAACCGTCAACTTTAACAGGGATCCCAAACGGAATATAACCCAGGGTCATGTCATGTAAGAGTTAAGGATTACTCGGGGTTTCTCATGTAATTCGCGATTATGCAGGGTTATGATTGAGATTGAGGAATTACTCAGGGTTATGGGTGTAATTATCCCAAAATAGATTTACACAAATTAGCTTAAATTTTCATATATTGGATGGCTTAAATGTGACGATATTCATGTTCGTAAATAAATAAATAAATATAGATACATATGACAAAATATAAATAATTGGATATGGTAATGAATTCGTAAGATATATTTGATACATGAATTTTATAGAAAATTTATAATGATCAATTTTATGCATTTATTTGTTATTTATCTAATATATGCTTTTCTTTTAATAGAAGTAATATTTCCATGTGTACCCACGAGTACTTGTTACCCATAGAATGAAATCGGCTACCCGTTGGAATAAGTCGAGTTGACCCATGCCCCAATAATGATGGGTCAGGGCGGGTCACTAGGGATGCCTCGAAATACTTGGAAAAACTTGTCCCCCACTTCAAGATTAGATGGATTCATACTGTCTATATATATGCTTAACGAGTTCCACTTTTCCTCGGCGAAGGTCATGCCTCGTATCAGATTAGATCACACTCCTATGGTCTGGGAGTCGGGAGAAGGGATGCACTCCTCATCCTTCTTCTGATTTGAGAAGTTTTAGTTGATTGAGTCCGGGTTTGGGGAATGGTTGACTGAGTGGCGGACTACGTGGAGGTGGACATGATTGACATCCTATCGCCTTCCATCCAAGCTGACGGATCTTTGCAAGTCCCTGAAGGTTTTAAGGAGGTAGTCGTTGGTTAGACAAGAGTAGACTAAAAGGTTAGTGTAGAAGGAGATGGACCGTTATATTACGGAGAATAATCGCCTTTTAGATCGAGATGAGAGAGAGCTCAGGTTATGGCTCCATCCACCATTATTGATATAATTGTCGTGCAATTAGTGCATTTTAACATGTTTATTTTATGTGTAAACTATTTTGAACATGTATATTTAGTTAACCTATAAAGTATTTTTGTTTTTTTATCCGATTTGTATCCCTTTTATATTCATATTCATTTTTAAGAATATGTTAATATATTTTTCATATCTATCAATATTTGTATCCATGTTCATATTTTAAAATGGATAAGGATATGATTGTACCTATATTCTCATATGTATCTGACCGTTTTCGTTCGCATGAGAAACACTATATTTGATAACGTATCCTTTCATATTGAAAATTTTCACCCTTATGCCCTCTCCATCTTTATTTACCTGATTGCATCCAAGCTGTTGACCAAGAAGCTTAGAGGTGTTCTGAATTCCATTGTTAGTTCTATACATCTTTGATTCGTGGTAGAAAGATGGTGGATACTGTGGACCTGTGGTTATGACTGGAGATTATAATTTCTTGGAGAAGGGATATACAGGGTTGGTGTGAAAGGTTGGCTTCTTTAAGGTATACAACAGCCTCAACTGGCGTACGTAGTGGAGTTCGGTGCACAATAAAGATTTCCTGAAGGTTTGGATTGCATGGATGGAGGGATGTCACTTCTTTTTTCTATCCTGGTTAATGGCTGCCCTAAAGACGGATGCTTCTTGTGAACTTGATAATATAATGGCACGGGTAATTGTACTGATCTATTTCTACGATAAATAACTATGACTAGGGATATGTTTTTGTTAAAGTCCTGGAGTTAATTTGTCATCTCTTCGCTGAATTCAACAAATCCTCCTACTAAGCTGCATAACTTGCATCGTTTAACTGCCAATCAAATCTGTATGGCCTGGAAAAGCAAACTAAAGTTCGATACACGTAAGCAAACATATCCCTATTTTCAATTTTATATCAAAAGTTCGAGAAGTCTCAGGGTCATCAGAAACTTTATCATACCACCTTGTCTAGTATGTGTGAGGCTACTTCATTTGATCTCTGAATTTGTTGGGCACGTGCCACTTGGTTGATGGGTTTAGGTTGGCTTCTTCTAAATACCATCTTGCCAAGTCTATGTGGGGCTTCCTCTTGTCATGGATCACCTTGGATTATATATTTTTGCTCGTTTGATTTGCGTAACTTTTTGGTAGTATGACAATTTGACATGGCAGGTGCCACTAACATGATTATATAAAAAGATCATTATCGTATGTTCGGCTGGACCAGTACTTTTCTTATGCGACCATTTATTGATTAATCTTCTAGTTAATTTGCTGAACAACATTTGCCTAGACAGATAGTCAGTAGTAAGCTAAAGAACTGACCATTCATACAAATGAAAAAGCCTGGTTCTATGGTGTACCCTGCATGGGGCACATAAGCTCCTTTGGAAGTGTTTTCTCATTTTTTTGAGTAAGCAATAAAAGAGCAACATTAATGGAAGGGTGAAACTCCCAGAAAAGAAAACCCCTACAGGCCAGGGGTGTCCAACCATCCACAAAGCAGTGTTCAAACTGATAGAAATATTTCTTCATCTGCCATCAAACTGAGATCCTGTTATACCTGAAATCCTGTAATCTTTTTCTGCATAGCTCCTATTATATCGCATGATAGACATAGTTTTATGCTGATTGAAATGCTCCTTTTCCTCTTATTTTGCCAGCAAATACTTTTTCATCCTTTTTAATGGATATAATTGTGCTCATCTTTCAGGACTGCCACCTAGATATAGGGACTCCGTTCGGGCGATTACCCCAGGATTACCTCTTTTTCTGTATAACTACACTACTCACCATCTGCATGGTATATTTGAGGTAGATACTGTCTATTCTTGTACCATTTTTTGTTATACGTACACTAGAAATGCATGCTTTCTGAGGTTGGATAATCTCCGTTTTATGCAAGAAATATTCCTGTACCAATTTGTTTATGTTTACACAACGATATGTATCCACTGCATCCACCCACTAAATGATGGTACTGTATTTCAAAATGACAATTACTCTTATGGGCATCATCTACCTAACGAAAATTTTGATATCAGATTAGATACATGTCATCCTCAATAGCAAGCAATTCTCTATAGTCTATAATATATAATTTTGATAAGCAGTACTTGATTAGATTTATCTTATCGCTGTAGTTATTATTATACCAAATTTTGAACACTTCTTTCCTTGTACTTGCTAGGTTTTCTGAAAAAATATGATCTTATGATTGGTTTAATGTTACCCATATTTTAGGCAATAATTACATGTTAGCCCGTGTCATGTCTAATGTCAGGGAAATGTTCAAAGCTAAAAAATGAACTGCCAAGCCGCTGAAAGTTGCATGTGCAGAAACTTACGTGATAACAATTTCTATTGTGAGCTGCTTTGGATAGTTCAAAAACACATGCAGCAACCTGTTGACTTTCTAGTTATTCCTTCTCCATACCAAGCCATTTTGTAAATAATGATAATCAGATCGGGTATCTATTTTAGATGTATGATGGAAGAATTTAACTGATAAACAGGGAAAGTATACTATCAGCAGTTAATATGCAACTCTGCCAAACTATGTGTTGGCTTCAAAGAACTGATCTTTAAGGTTCAGATCAATCATTGATTTTGCTTTCTATTTTTCCCAACCAAGTAATTTCCAATAAACTTGGGGTGTGGGTCTGTGGAATTTGTTCCTTGTCTTGTTACATGAGTTTATCTTTTTAGGAACTATGTACTTTAAGTAAACTGGTATTAAAATGGGCAGCATTTTTCCTTGTATTGCGTTTTGATCTTAGGCTGCTAGCTTCGGTGGGTCCAACATCGATCCCACCGCATGGGAAGATAAAAAATGCAAGGGGGAATCTAGATTTCCTGCACAAGTAAGTTGAATAAAGGGGTTTGGAGTGCTCCATTTCTGTACAACATTGACAAAATTAATAATACCTTCTGGCTAAAAATTACAGGTGAGGATCCGCGTCAGGAACCTCTGCAAGGCCTTGGAGGAAGATGCGTTCAGACCCGTTCTGCACCACTACGATGGCCCTAAATTTCGCTTGGAACTCTCAATTCCCGAGGTAGTGACTCAGACCGGCCTTCACAATTTCCTTGCAGATTTTTTTGATAGGTTTTTTTTCCAAACAGAACTGCTCTTTTAGGTCAGCTAGGTGCTTGCTAATCTCCTTTGATAATCCATAACGACATATCTGTTCTTCCTTGATTTACCATCATCCCGGTCTCTTTATTAAACATTAGAAAGCATCATTGAACTTAATCGACTTTCCGAGGTCCATCACCATTTGTTGTTGACCATCTAAATTTGCCCTCTTAAGTTTAATTTCTCGTCTTTGCTGTGCAGACCTTGCAGTTGCTAGACTTGTGTGAGCAGGAAAGCTTGTGAGACCTTCGTGCGTACATACGTGCCCTGTAACATGGCATGCTCTCTTCTTCGATCCCTTCCTTTGATGTTCGTGAAGCGCAAGCTTGTTTATTCCCCGTAAGGCCTTTCTGTGTTCGATCTTGACTCTGCTTGTTAGTTGTTCTGTAAGGTAAGGACTGGATTCTAGTAACTACCGGAATGTCATAAAGCCCTCAAGAGCAAGGGCATTGTTTTCTGCCAACCATGTATGTGTACTGGTGATGGTGCAAGTTAGTTTTGAGTTTGAATTGGACTGAATGAATAGGGTAAATTTACAAAAAAAAAGAGCTTTAATTATGCATCAATTCTCAAATAAGAGCTTCACATTTCAAATGTAACCAAAAGAGGTCGGGACTTTTAAATTTAGGTTTAACGTTGACATGAAAGGGTTGCGGAAGCTTACAGGTCTGTAATTGAGACGAAAAAATAAGTTCCGGCTCCTTGTTGTTACATTTGAAAAATGATGTCTCTAATTATGAATTGAATTGACACACAGTTACACAGTTAGAGGTCCTTTTCTATAATTTACCCTTGAATATAACATGATTTTTTATACGTAAATGTATTTGATTTGTTATGGGTTGGCTTTTTGAAATCCTTTTAAATATGAAATAGATTGAGCAGATGGTTGTTGACCATGGCTATGAAGTATATGGTTTGTGTATTCTACATTCATGTGTACACATAAGAAATCCTACTTGATAAAGATGAGACGGCACTGTAGAGAACATTTTGGGTGGAAAAGTTAAAAAAACCCATATTTATATTTGTTTGGAGTTCTAAGTTCTAACTCTAAACTCCTATTCAAACAAATGGATACGGTTATAGATATTACTATATGGATACATATATTGACGGGTATTAAAATTTCTTACCACATCCTTAAAAAACGGATACGTATGTAAAACAGATACTGATAGCATATGAGTAATGTTAGAAATACTTTATAGAAGTGACTTAGATATATACGAATTGGATGGAAAATACATGATATAAATTTATTAAATGTATTTTTATCATAAAAATTATACAAATATGGTAAAAGAAGGTATATAATTATGTTATATAGGGTTAAAAATAAATATATGACTATATTTATAGACGAAAATAGATATATTGATAAAGATACAGATGTTTACGGATATCAAGGATATCAAAATGATATCCATATCCGTATCTATTTTAAAACGGATACGGATGTCAAATCTATATAAAACAGATATGATGTCAGATTGTATATGGATATATCCGTAATTGTTTGCATCCCTACTTCTACGTGTCCATGCTCTCCAACGGTGAGGGAACCGAGGCATGAGTGGATGATGATGTAAAATAAGACGATGGGTGAAGAGAGCCTAAAAAAATTATAAGCAAAAATGAAAAACTTTCATCTCGTGGACACGTGTGTAAATGGTCAAAAATTGAAAGAAAGTGTAATAATCAAATTGGTAGGAAACTAAATTATCTGCAAAATAGTACTAGACATAAATGTCATAATTTAGCTTAATTTATTAGTTACAAAAAAACAAGAAGAATAAAAGCAAGTACAATTTACCTGAAGAATTAATAGTCTATTTTAGTTCAATTTTTTTAAATTATTTATTTTTGTATTTAATAATATATTATTAAATAAGGCATCTTAGAATAAATAAAAATTAAACGAAGTGAAAAGGATTTAACCACAAACAAATATAAATTCTTGAACGTAGACATATATGTATGATATAACTACAATTTATATAGTACCTTTCTATTTTTATTTATTGAGTTTATCGAGTATTTACTTTTTAGAAGAATCTATGAAAAGCATGTGATAACCGTATTAGGCCCTGTTTGGTTGGAGAATAAGCCATGGAATAAGGGGCCAATTCTCCTCCTGACACGGTTCCCAGTGGTACGACTATTCCCCATTATTTCATCTTATTTTACTCTTATTCCTATCTTTATCCCACCTTACCTACCTTTATTTCACCTTATTCTCCTTATTCCTATCCTCCAGCCGAACAAAGAATAGACCATTATTCTCCTTATTCCCCATCTTTATTCCTGCTTCTTCTTCCCGAACCGAATGGGCCCTAACAAGAATTCTAATATAATAATTAGATGCACCGGACTTGTAAGTGATGGAGGATTACTCCAACACTCGTTGAGAATTGTCAAAAATCTTCTTCTTTGTGAACTATTCTCGTTGCAATTGCAGTTACGTATTTATCGTTTTTGCAATAACAATTGTGCTCTTATATTCTGACGATATTTACACTTCCACCCTTCCGTTAAGGTAAAAGAGAAGCATAATTGTAATTACAAAAAGGTAGAACTGTGAATTTGATACATGTATAAAATCTATATAAGGAAGGATATGTAACCATTCCGATCTTAAAGAAATCACCTATTTCTATTCCAATTAATCATAAGGCATTTGATTTGGCAAGAAACTCCTGATCTGTTTAATCATTTTAATGAAAGACATATCATCATCGACAAAACTTCATGGTATTTATGATCTCCAATTTTTACGGGCACAAGTATGGTATTTACCTCTTGAAAAATAGTGTATTTGTATGCATAAACATTTTCAGGTTTATATGTTAAAAATACGTACATGCTGCATGCATGCATAAATATATAGATACATAAACACACCGAAAAAAGTATAAAAAATTTAATACAACTAGACAACATATACAAATATATATATATATATATATATATATATATATATATATATATATATATAGATTAATGGGGCTGCCCCTTGCGGGCGGCCAAGATGGCTGCCCCCGCGCCGTTTCGGCGCTTTTTTTTAATTTTTTATTTGAAAAATATCGCCCTGTATATTCATCCCTATATCCCTCCTATATGTCATTCGAATTTCGTCAGAAACAGAGGCTCCTACGGCCTCCATCGAGACAGACATATTTTAACGGTAACAGGATTTTTTAAATCGACATCATCTCGATGGAGGCCGTAGGAGCCTCTGTTTCTGATGAAATTCAAATGACATATAGGAGGGATATAGGGATGAATTTACATGGCGAGATTTTTCAAAAAAAAATAAAAAACACGCCGAAACGGCGCGGGGGCAGCCATTCTTGGCTGCCCGCAAGGGGCAGCCCCATTATTCTCATATATATATATATATATATATATACACACACACACACACACATACACACACACACATTTATAATGCTATACATAATTATAATATGGTAAATACATATTTCTACTCACAATTGTTAAAAGTACATATTATGGAAAAAAGGAATATGCTCCCTAGGTGTAGCTAACTTACATGGTCCCACCCATTTTCTCCTGTATTTTTTTATTTTTCTGAAATGAAATCTATTAAAATTTAGATCACAATGTCACCATAATGTCATTAAAAATGACTTAATTCAAGACTTCTATCTCCTCCATCAAGACTGTCAAATTTTAACGATCTCAAAATTGTTGAAATTGACCCCCTTCAGATGGAGGACATAAGAGTCTGTTTCTGATGAAATTGGAATGACATGTTAGGGGGATATAGTGATGAATATACATATTTTCATTTTCAAAAAATAAAATAAAAAATAGGGATAAAAATGGAGGTGGGAGTAGCCAATTGGCTACATCAGGGTGTTGTAGGCTGCTCCCGCACCATTTTGCCACATTTTTTTTAAAATATCACCATGTATATTCATCTATAAATCCCTCCAATATGCTATTCATCTATACCTACCATCTAGAACAAGTAATTTTAATGGTCTAAATATTGATATAATTGACCTGTTCTTGATAAAGGGCATATGAGTCTTCATTTCTGACGAAATTCGAATGACACATTCAAGGAATTTCTAGATGAATATACATGATGATATTTTACAGAAAAATTTACGAAAAAAGACGCGAGTCAATCCCAATATATATATCATACACCAAATATTGTATATACACATAATATATCAATTAGGTATTTTTATGGATTTACAACAACAAAGCCTTTACCATATTTAGTAGGATCAGCTACATGGATTCTTTGCCTCCATTCAAATTTATCTTATATCATTCTTGAGCTTAGATTTAAAAAAATAAGACCTCTTCGTATAATCTCATGAATTTATAATAGAATAACATAACATGATAAATAATTCATTACAAGGAGTTGGTTCGTAACAAGTGTTGGTATCCCACGACAACATTATCTTTTAACATTATTTTTTAATAGAACCAAATCTGAAATCTTATTGCATTTCAATAGAACTTGATTTCAAATAAAAAAACTACTATTAGAAACGAACAATCAAAGCCACAAACTGATCCATCCAGTGGAACCAGTGCTATGATAATAAGACATTTGAAAGTTTCAAGTAGACATAATTAAGCAATTACAAACGTGCAACTAAAGAAGTTCCTTCGTCAAACCAATGACTGTCTAATAATGGTACAAAGAGTGACAGCTGAAATCACCCTTATTTAAATTGTTCGAGACATCTTTTGTTTCTTTTCAGTTTTATACACATCCCAAATACAAATTCAAATTCAACCAACAAAAAATCCCATTTTCATTTTTTCTAAACAAAACTAACATACAAATATCATGCAAATGCCATTCCTTCCTGGACAAAAATCCCATTTTCATTTTTTCCCACTCGAAAATTTTCCAGAACAAAATGAAACATTTCTATGCTGCAGCAAAGTAACATGTTATGCTGGGGCAAAGAATCAGTTCAAAGGCAAACCGAGGATCATCGAGCATCATGATTTGTTCTTCCTATCCTTTTCTATTCGAGCATTAGCTCTTCAAAACTGCTCACGCCGGGAAAGAAATAATCCCGTAGTTAAGATAGAATCTGCTTTAAGAGGTTGCATTGAAATCTTCGATATCTCGACGAGGTCATGGGTAGAACTTGCTACCATATGCGCCAGTTCCGCCCGGGACGGGAATCGTCGGAACAACATGCAAAGGATATGCAAAAGATGGATATAGTTGTGGTTGCCCTGGAAGGACGGGGGGAGCTGCACATAGTTGCACTGCAGGTGCTGCATTTATCGAAGGAGACCCGATTCCTCAATTTAAGCATAAAAGGCCAAAGTATGATTCTCTAAGTGAGCTGTCAATTTAACGGCGTACCGGGAGTTGATTGAAGCTTTGGCAGGTTGAAGTGATACGGAGTCATCAAAGGACGTGGAGGAGGCGGCAGCGGTGGAGGCAGCGCTATCTCAGGTAAAGTTACTTGAATCATATCCTTCAATCGGGAAGAAGAAAATCAATTTCGAAAAAAAAGGTGAAGTCCAAGCACAGTAGATGTTTCAATGGTAATTGATGTCTGCAGCATGCTACCTGAGGAAGAGGTTGCATATATAGATGGTGGACTGCTCGATCTGACAGAGCCTGTCAGTAGCAACAACTTTAGTTGCAATAACACAGCGTAAATCAGACTGACGTTAAGATCAGGGGGAGAGCTTTTTTCAAAAGCTAATCTTACTGTTTGAGAAACTGAATGTGGATAGGCAGATCCCATGTGCACAGGAAGGTAATGCTGAGCATTGGATCTTGCCATCAGGGACCTGTTGCCACAGTGTGCAACAACCTGGAACCAGAAAGGGAAAAATGTCGTATCAGATAGATCTAAATTCCACCAATAGAGAAACTAAAAGTTAGTGACATGTTTAACAGTGATTCAAGCAAAGGGATGTCTGCCATTATTTATTTCTATATATAAATTAAGCTTGAAACATAAGACATACATGACGTTCAAAGCAAAAGTTGAGACAAAATAAGCCACTAAAGCACCCAATTAGAATCCTGAATGAGTTAATGTACCTTGAATCCTTGCCTTGTACGAACTCATTCCAATTATCTAATATTGGTAGAAAATATTTTCAAATATTTAATCAAGATTAACCTTTAGATTTTTATATAACTTCATCAGAAACTATATGTCTTGGCCCCAAGTACAGTTATTCAAGTATAAAAGCCTCCTTTTTAGTGCCATTTATCATGCTCTGAACTTCTCTTAAGTTCCCATGGCGTCTCCAAGATTTTGAAAATAAAACCAATCACATATGCAACAAAGACAAGCCAAAGCAGATTTGAACTTGTCAAGGATGGCCTTTTCAAATATGCCCCTGAAAATCATTGCAGCGCCAACTATCCAGATTATGTTTTTTATCCTCTTTCATTACTGGGAATTCCACGCAATGGATTAGGTCTCTAATTCCAAACACCGACACCACAAATTTGGTTATCATAGTAGGTAGCAGCCACGAGGAATGATTAATTAAAAAAGGTCACTGTTAAATGTTAAACATAAGGAAGCGTCACTTGTTTCTAGTTTTATTTCTATTTTGTAATAAAGTAAGGAGAACATAATGAATCGTTGTTTATTCTATATGTCTAGGCCTAGGGTCTCTTACACGGAGAGAAAATCCTAGAGAGTCAAAAGGGAAAAATTACATAAAAGACCCCGAAGGATTACATGACATGAATAAGTGGAAAATATAATAACTCTAACACTCCCCTTCAAGTTGAAGCATATATGTCGATCATGCTCAACTTGGAAACCAAATACACGAGGCGCTTCTTCGGAAGTGCCTTTGTGAAGATGTCTGCAAGTTAAAGTTCGGTGGAGATGTATGGAGTACTGATTTGTCATCGTACTGCATACAAATGAAATGGCAATCAACTTCAATACGTTTTGTCCGTTCATGGAAAACAAGATTGGTAATGATGTATGTAGCAAACTTGTTATCGCAGTATACAAGTACAAGAGTAGTAATTGGAAGTCCAAGTTCCTTTAGAAAAGAGACAAGTCATGTGATCCCGCAGGTGGCTTGGGCCATTGTCCTGTATTCTACATCTGCATTTGATCTGAAGACTACATTCTGCTTCTTACTTTGCCAAATGACCAAGTTGTCCCCAACAAACATGACAAAGTATGTAGTTGATTGTCGATCCTCAGGAGAACTAGCACAATCATCATCTATATAAGCGGAGACATTAATGTGTCCATTCACCCCATAAAGAGTCCACGTCCAGAAGATTCTTTCAAGTATCGAAGAATCATGAGAACATCCCGCTAATGACTGTAAAGATGCCTCTCCATATGTTGGTTGGCTCTGGTCACAACATATGATATATCTGACCTAGTAACAATGAGAAGGGTAATTTGCCCACTAAGTTTCTATACAATGTAGTATCTTCAAATGATGGAT
Source organism: Ottelia alismoides (assembly GCA_037367405.1). Taxonomy (NCBI): domain Eukaryota; kingdom Viridiplantae; phylum Streptophyta; class Magnoliopsida; order Alismatales; family Hydrocharitaceae; genus Ottelia; species Ottelia alismoides. The sequence goes on along the minus strand of JAZKJV010001342.1, from coordinate 982,107 downwards.
CGGTAGATGTGGAATGTTTTCTCACTTCTACAAGGATGCCGGATGGTTTGCATTCAAGTAATCTTGCCTCAGTTAGAATGTTGAGGCAATATTTTCACTGTGAGAGATCAAGCCCTTCTGTAGTGTGTATCACCTAAATGCTAAGAAAGTAACGAAGTTGGCCAAGATTTTTCATGACAGATACCTTTTAGAGGAAGGCTTTTGTCTCTAAAATTCCAGTCTCATCGTCTTCTATGACAACCATATCATTAACATAGACAACAAGAATGACGGTGCCATTAAACCGTCATCTAACGAAGACAGAGTAGACAAATGTCGTCATCTGAAAATCGAGGGTGTTGATCTCAGTAGTGAGTCTATCAAACCTTGACCTGAGACTCTGCTTCAGGCCATAGACGGCCTTGCGTAGTCGGCATGCACACTCCCCCTCAACTATGTAACCTGATGGTTGCATCAAGAAGACCTCCTCAAGGTCACCATAGAGAAAAGCGTTCTTCAGATCAAGCTGGTAAATGACCCAGGACTTGTTAGCAAAGAGAGAGAGAGAGAATAATGTTGGACATGTGAGCCCACGACGAGCCATTATGCAATAAATTTTATAGAAAATATCATTCAATGATCAGAAATGAAGAATAATTAATTTGCATAATATGTTCCTTAGTATAATTAGGCTTGTATACCATGACCATCTTAATGATCATACAACTGTTGATTCAATATTGAATCATAGAGGCTGGTGCTTGGATGAATATCTAAAGAGTTAGATTGAGGTCTCATCAAACACCGTCAAATGATTATTAAGAGAGGATCTCTAGCCTGAGAAGGAGATCGCAATCCTTTCTCTAAAGGATGATATCTGATCGACCTCTTGATGCAGGTCCTCTGCATAGGAATAGAGATTCAGAGGTGTTAAATTAGTTAGGTCAAAGAGTTGACTTAACGAGATCGAGATAACCAAAGTCCTATGTCGTATGCTGTCACGATATAGGCATGCATCCTCTGACCGGAGACAGATGTGTTACTATATGTCTGAGTATGTACATTTAGCAGACCAATAGATTGATGACCTAACCAAGGTCTATACACCGACGTGCTGGTGTGCATGCAAGGGCATATGACTAATACAATCTCTTAAAGGAATCATACATGTTCATTACTAAATCGGAAGACATGAGCTCACTCATAAGTTATAAGATATTGGGAAGAATCAAATTCCGCGTGTGGTCATCTTGCTTTGGAAGCTTAACTGAATTTGTAGGGGTTGATAAATGATTTTGGAAAGTACATAATCAACACCTAGGTATGATATTTGCTTTTGGAAAGTATATGATCTATACCGACTCCCAATGATCGAATCAGAAACTTAATCATAAATACTTGAAGTAGAATGTAAAATTGATCTTATACTTCGGGTTTATTCTAGGTCTTCCAGTATTCAGGATGTACAGGTATTGAGAATACCTAAGGGTAATGTGATCATAAATGATTGTATAACCATGACGCTTCCATTCCTAGGGTGTGATGAAACGGGTCTGGATTTTAGTGACTCCTCTCAGTAGAGAAGTAATCTGATCTTGGTCCAAATGTTAGACATTGATCTGAATGTGATTCAGATGCGATGAGAAGATTAGATTTGCGATCTTAATTTAATCAAGCATCTATGAGAGGCCGCAAGATTTGCATTTGGGATTTGATCTCAATGTCCAAGTCAGTATACGTAGAACAATACAATCACCCTGTCCTTATCTCCAAGTATCCATGGAGAAAGCGCATTATCCGTGAAAGAGTTCAAGGATAATTTCATTGTTGATATATGTATCCAAGCATTGAGAAAATTGATATTTAAATGTGATTTAATTATCATGAATAGTATGAATTTGATTCATATTATAAGGAGTTTTATCATAGATAATTAAATGTGATTTAATTATCAAAGATGTAAAATATGTGAATGTGATTCATACTATTTGGGCACATGAGAATAGAGATCCACGATGCTTAAATGTGATTTAATTATCATGGATATGAATATGTGGATAACACTATCCATATTAATCATATATATTATAATTGTCATTTATAATGTATAAAAGACAACTATTTGTAATTTACATTTGTTAATTAAATGTTAATGTGAATTGGATTCACATTGGACAATTAATTAAAAATGTAATTCACACTTTATTTTGGGTTGTGAATGTGATTCACATTTTTCCAAAGACAAGATTGCAATATTCACAAAATAATTATGAATTATTTTTGTAGAATAATTTACAACAAGTGTTGTTGTAAATATTGGAGATTTCCAGGAATAATGTAATCTCATGAGATTATATAAGATTCCCATCAACCCCCATTAGGAAAGGGTGAGGCAATCTCCTTTCCAATATCTCCAAGTTTGATTGATTTAATTTAAGGATTACATTATATTGATTTATCGATATATATATATTTATTTAATCTAAATTAAATTAATTGTTGTGTTTTTTACAACAAATTCTTGGCCATTAAAAGAAACACAATCAATGTGAGCCATTGGATTGAGATCCATGGATTCCAAAATATTATAAATAGAAGGCAACCCTTGCTCTTCAAAGTGATTAAGAAAATAATGCTCCATTTCTCTTTCACTCTCTGCACGCCATCTCTCTCTCATTGTGGCCGTCCACCATGGAGTCCGAGAGAGAGTCACCATCACAACAGTATCGCCGTTATGCTGCCGGATCATTCGCTCGTGGATCTCCGTTTCCTTTGGTGCGCCTCACCCGTGAAAAAACGTCGGATATCGTGTGTCGAGATCAGGAGATTCACCGCTTGGATCATCAACAAGTATTGCGAGAAACACTCGTTTCATAACGCACTTGCAAGCGTCTCCTCCGTCGGATTAGACTTGAGACATGTCTCTTCATTTACAGACTCGATCGCAACTACGCTTCAAGAGGTAATCCTAATACTTGTTTGTGGTTTAGATGAAACGATCCGAGAAGTGTTCTTGGATCATGTGGTTTCATCGCGTGAAATTTTTTTAAATTCCACCGCCTCGAGCAACTAGTGAGACTAGTCGCTCCCGATCGCATACAATGCGATCCTCACGCTTCCGGGATGCGTTTAAGGATCTCACAATATCCTTCAAATAGGACATGTCGATCCAATTCTGGCAACGAGTGAGGTCTCAAAATAATCAACCCATAGGTTCTTGTGAAGCCTTTGACAACTGTTGACGTATATGTTGACGCACAGACTACTTTGTATTTCTTTGTTATTTTATTTTCTTGTTAGTCTTCTTGTGTAATTTACCCATAGGCTACTCTCCTATATAAGAGAGCCTAGGGCTGAGGAATAGAATAACTTATTCACGTTTCCCAACATGGTATCAGAGCGACGGTCCTAGACCGGAGTTCCTGGAACCATAACCCTAACCCTACCCGCCGGCCTCTCTCTCTCTCTCTCTCCTCTTCTCTCCGCAGATCGGCGCCGCCCCTTCCCCAGGCGCACATCTCCAGCGCCTTCTCAGGCGCACCAAGGTGGATCTGCGGCGGGATCTCCAGCGTCCTCTCCGATCCAGGCGCATCGGCGCGCACCACGCACATCAGCGCCCATAGGCGCACATCGGCGCGCATAAGTGCACCAGGCGCATCAGCGCACCAGGCGCATCAACGCGCATCAGTGCACATCAGCGCACACAGGCGCACATCGGCGCACATAGGCGCATACTCCAGGCGCACATCCAGCCGCGCATTGACGCACATCCAGTGCGTCAAGTCTGGTAGCTAGCGTGCGTGTACACGTTTTTCAACCCTAAGCCCCAGATAATCAACATGGGATTAGTTGCTTGAAGTCTACACATGCAACTAATCCCGTCTATGTCTTTGTAGACGAGTATTATCCATTGCAGTTCGCTCCAGTCTTCCGTATCCAGTATGTCAGAAAGCAAGGCAGATATCCCGTCCATGGGCGCATTTCGTGGTCCAGCGCCCATTGTCAAGATGGATGGTACGAACTATGAACTGTGGGCAATGCAGTTCATGAGTATGCTGAAGTCTACGGGCAAGAAACATATTCTCACAGAGCCCGAGCCTGCAGAGAAGACTGGAGTTCATGCCTCATGGGAGGCAGACGACGCATATGCCAAGGTGTGGCTGTCTGGTACATTGGCTATTGAAATCGCCAATGATATTCTCCATCAACCCACAACCAAAGACATGTGGGACATCCTTGCTGCGACTTATTCTCAGGCAAAGAATGAGACGAAGATTCTGCAACTACAGCATGATATATTCACCATAAAGCAGAATGGACGCCCGTTACATTCCCTCTATACATCTTTGAGGGGAATGTTTGAGAAGCTTCACAGCTTCATGCCTCTTACCGCCACACCCGAGCAGCAGAAATCATACAGGAATGCAACAATGGTGGGCGTGTTTCTCGCAGCACTGGATCCAGAGTATGAGGCTGCACGTTCACAGATTCTGGCGGACTCAACTATTCCTCCCATGGAGGAGGCTTTTCATAGGTTGAGTAGGATTACTGTACCCTCTGCAGCCACTAGTCAGAATCCCTCAGCCATGGCAGCCAACAGGGGCCGTGGCCCTCATTACCAGGGCCGTGGACGTATTCCCCGTGGAAGGGGTGGCCGCACTAGGCCAACATGCTCATATTGTCACAGAATCAGCCATACTGAGGATACATGCTACTCAAAGCATGGATTTCCTGCATCTGCACGAGCTGCTGAGCAGATAGAGCCTCCTTCTCCTGCTTCACTGGACCAACGCTTTGATGATCTGGTTGCCCGCCTCAGGGGCATTATACCACCATCTGGCCCAGCACCGACGACAGAGAGTCATACGGATGTTGCTGCTTCTGCATCTACGAGTACTTCAGGTAGTATACTTGCACTACATAGTAGTAGATTGGATACATTGCCATGGATCATGGACTCAGGCGCTACACATCATCTATGTGGCGACCAGAGTCTACTTTCAGGATATACTCAGATTCCTCCAGGACGGACAGTAGTGATTGCCGATGGCACTCACTCCCCCATCATGGGTCAGGGGGAGATTAGATTGACATCATCTATGCAGCTCAAGAATGTTTTACATGCACCGCAATTCTCTATGAATCTATTGTCAATCAGTCAGATTACGAAGCATCTCCAATGTCGAGCTATTTTTGATTCATCTTCTTTGATTTTTCAGGACATCCGTACGGGCAACGTGATTGGTCATGGCTATGAGCAAGGAGGCCTCTATCGTCTGAACCAAACCCCGTTTGCTGGAATCACCTCTTCTCCCGTTGGACAAGCATCTCCTCTCCTGTGGCATCTGCGCCTAGGTCACCTACCGCTTCAGAAGTTGTGTCATGTCTTACCTTATAGTCTTCCTCACGCATCTATCAAGTGTGAGGCGTGTCAGTTGGGAAAACATCACAGGTCGTCGTTTCCCAGTAGTCAAGGTCGGAGTAGTAACTCCAAATTTGAGTTGTTTCATGTTGATGTCTGGGGTCCAAGTCGTGTTCCCGATCATCAGGGACACAGGTATTACATTGTTTTTGTGGATGATTTCTCTAGAGCATCATGGGTATTTTTAATGAAAAATAAGTCTGAAGCTGGAAATATTATTATTCACTTTCTAAATGAAATTCAGAATGTTTTTTCCACCACTGTCAAATTTTTGAGAAGTGACAATGCTTTAGAATTGTGCACCAATAATCTCGCAAACTATTACAATTCTAAAGGAATTGTTCACCAAACTTCCTGTGCCCATACGTCTCAACAAAATGGGGTTGCAGAAAGAAAACACCGTCACCTTCTTGATGTCACAAGGTCTCTTCTCATTCAGAGTCATGTTCCGTATTCCTACTGGGGTGATGCAGTTCTTACTGCATGTTATCTTATAAACCGTATGCCCTCGTCCGTCTTGAATGAACAGATTCCCTTCTCACTTATTTATCCTGACAAGGATCTGTTCACTCTTACCCCTCGTGTGTTTGGGTCTGTCGCATTTGTCCATCAGTTGTCGCCTGGTTTGGATAAGCTCTCCCCTAGGGCTATCAAGTGTGTCTTTGTGGGGTACTCCAGAACTCAAAAGGGGTACAAGTGTTTTGACCCTCTGCGTCGGCGGCATATGATCAGTGCAGATGTTACATTCTTTGAGTCCATCATGTATTTCTCAGACTCTGGGAACATGCAGCCACCATCCATATCCCCTGATACTGTGTTCATGACACCACCAACATCTCAATCACCACCACCACCACCACCACCACCGTCATCAATAGTACCTCCATTACCATTCCATTACACCCGGAGGCCAAATCAAGCTCATGGTCCTGACCAGTCAACTAGCTCGCCTACGGTATGTAATGAGAATATTAATGTTGATGAATCTGACGACATTTCTCAGCAGGGTGCATTACAGGAGCATGGTGATACCATGGCGGACCTAAATGTTCCAATCGCTCTACGCAAGTCGAAGAGAAGCTGTGTTCAGTATCCAGTATCAGCCGTGGTGTCGTTTGAGAGGCTATCTGGACCATTCAAGACGTTTGCATTAGCACTTTCAGATACAGCCATTCCACGGAACCATCATGATGCTATGCAGGATGCTAGATGGCGACTAGCAATGGAAGAGGAGATGGAGGCACTTCAGTCTAGAGGAACCTGGAGTTTGGTTCCTATACCTCCAGATGTTAGCCCGGTGAGTTGCAAATGGGTGTTTACAGTTAAGCACAATGCAGATGGTTCCATTGACAGGTACAAGGCACGCCTTGTTGCTCGGGGCTTCACGCAGACATACGGGGTAGATTACCTCGACACCTTCTCCCCTGTAGCGCGTCATTCCACTTTACGGATACTGTTATCTGTTGCTGTTGCTAAAGACTGGCCACTATATCAACTAGACGTAAAGAATGCCTTTTTGTATGGAGATTTGCAGGAGGAAGTCTATATGCAACAGCCACCTGGTTTTGCTGTTGAGGGGGAGTGTTCCAAGGTTTGCAGATTGCATAAGGCCATCTATGGTCTTAAGCAGAGCCCCAGAGCATGGTTCCAAAAGCTTTCAGACCTCTTTGAGAAACAAGGATACAAACGCTCCAATGCTGATCATTCCTTGTTCGTGCAGAAGACGGCGAGAGGTATCATTGTAATCATGGTTTATGTTGATGATATCTTGATTACAGGTGATGATGACCAAGGCATTAAGCAAGCAAAGGAAAGGCTGGGAAACGAGTTTGTCACTAAGGACTTGGGAGTCCTTAGATACTTCCTGGGGCTGGAATTTGCGAGAAATCCATACGGATTAGCCATGACACAGAGGAAGTATGTCACAGATCTACTGAGTGAGACAGGTATGCTAGGGTGTCGACCTGCTACAACACCAATGGACCCTAGCATGAAGCTGTATGATGATGACACGGAAGAGGTGGATCAGAGAAGGTACAGAGAACTGGTAGGCAAATTACTGTATGTCACTATCACTAGACCTGATATACAGTTTGCAGTGAGTCGTGTGAGCCAGTTCATGGAGCAACCACGCCAGGTCCATATGGATGCCATACACATGATTCTGAGATATCTAAAATCATCTCCAGGTGCAGGCTTGCTATTTAAGAAAGGAAAGGAGATTTCTGTTACAGGATGTGCGGATGCAGACTATGCAGGATGCCCCAAGGACAGGAAGTCAACGTCAGGGTTTGCAGTCTATGTTGGAGATGCTCTAGTTTCATGGAAGAGCAAGAAGCAGACAGTAGTAGCTAGATCCAGTGCTGAATCAGAATATAGAGCTATGGCCCAGGCGTGCACAGAAATGATGTGGGTAAAATCCTTGCTTGCAGACCTATGTATTGATATACCTCTTCCTATGATGCTGGAATGTGACAACCAGGCCGCCCTGTTCATTGCAAATAACCCAGCTTTTCATGAGAGGACCAAGCATATTGAGGTCGACTGTCACTACATACGTGACATGATTCAGAAGGGGTTCATTGCTACATCTCACGTTACATCAGCGAATCAGACTGCTGATATCTTCACCAAAGCATTATTAAAAGGCCCATTCCAGAAGTGTGCGTCCAAGCTGAGCATGATTGATATCTATGCTCCATCTTGAGGGGGAGTGTTGACGTATATGTTGACGCACAGACTACTTTGTATTTCTTTGTTATTTTATTTTCTTGTTAGTCTTCTTGTGTAATTTACCCATAGGCTACTCTCCTATATAAGAGAGCCTAGGGCTGAGGAATAGAATAACTTATTCGCGTTTCCCAACATGGTATCAGAGCGACGGTCCTAGACCGGAGTTCCTGGAACCATAACCCTAACCCTACCCGCCGGCCTCTCTCTCTCTCTCTCTCTCCTCTTCTCTCCGCAGATCGGCGCCGCCCCTTCCCCAGGCGCACATCTCCAGCGCCTTCTCAGGCGCACCAAGGTGGATCTGCGACGGGATCTCCAGCGTCCTCTCCGATCCAGGCGCATCGGCGCGCACCACGCACATCAGCGCCCATAGGCGCACATCGGCGCGCATAAGTGCACCAGGCGCATCAGCGCACCAGGCGCATCAACGCGCATCTGTGCACATCAGTGCACATCAGCGCACACAGGCGCACATCGGCGCACATAGGCGCATACTCCAGGCGCACATCCAGCCGCGCATTGACGCACATCCAGTGCGTCAAGTCTGGTAGCTAGCGTGCGTGTACAAGCCAACAACAACTAATGTTGCTTTCAGTCTGTCAATAGATCCATCGGGCAACTGCTTGGTTGTGAAGACCCATTCACAAGCCACAGACCGAACTCCCTGTGGCACGACACAAGATCCCACATGCCCCTGAAGGTAAGTGCATCCACTCATCCATGGCATGTTGTTAACCCTAATCCTACATCACACTATGATGATATCTGGGAACGAAGATAGCATTCAAGACATCTACAAACCTTTAGTCACAACTAGATAAATCATTAGTAGAAGTAAATGCAACATATGGTGAGGAGTACATTGCCTCTTTTACTTGTGAAGAGCTATCAGAAGCTCATCAGGTACATCCGGGACAGTAGTGGTGAGAGCACTTGAAGTAGTTGTATTTAACTGCATAAAAGGGACAGGCAAAGGGGCATACAAAGGTGCAGAAGGAGATGTAGTAGTATACTTTCGAGTATAAACAATTGGTGGAGGGACATCCAAAGGGATGTCACCAACAACCTGTGTGAAAAAGCTTGTCTGCTCAACGAAGGTGACATCAGTAGACACTTAATATCAACTCCCAACATGATCATAACACCAAAAGCCTTTTGGGTACGATAATACTCAAGAAAGACGCACTTGATAGCCCGAGGTAATAATTTGTCAGATGCATAGAAATTATGAACAAAAGCAATACAACCGAAAATTCGTAGAAGTAGATAAAAGAGACTCACTAGGGTATAGTAAAGAGAATGGAGTTCCCCTTTGAGAACAGACTAAAGAACTCTGTTGATGAGATAGACAATAGTAAGGATGGCACCCTGCAATAGTGCTTAGGAACAATCATTTAACTAAAAAGAGATCTAACAATATTAAGCAAGTGTCAGAGTTTCCTTTCTGCTATCCCATTCTGCTGTGAGGTATATGGACAAGAGGTTTGGTGAACAACCTCCTGTGACACAAAGAAAGATGTCAAGTCCTGTTAGGTTAACTCAAGAACATTGTTAGTCCGAATGATCTTAACACATGTAGAAAAAGAGTTTTTAATATCTAAAAAGAAATCTCGAAAAATCTTATTATTCTCCGAACGCTCCTTTATTAGATACACCAAAGAAGATCTACTATAATCATCGAAATAATAAAATAACGGTGACCACTCAATGTTCGGACCGAACAAGGTCCTCAGACATCACAAATGAACACGATCGAAAGACTAGTACTACGAGACCTAATACGAATGTGAAACGAAGCTCAATACTGTTTCCCAAACTTACACGCCTTGTACTGAAAGGGCTTCCGAGTAGAGAGTTTGGGGAATATCATGGAGAGCCTTGACAGATGGATACTAATGGCGCAGATGCCATAGGAGCGGATCTTTGGATGGATGCAACAATAACAAACTTGAAATCCGAGGGTATGCCAAGATAATACATGCCGTTATTCTCATAACCCCCACCAAAAGTCTTCCTCGTCAGGATGTCATGAAAATAGCAACAAAACTCATCAAATATCACACGACTATTAAGTTCAACACAAAGCTTATGAACATACAATAAGCTAAGAGGGAAATCAGGAGCACAATGGACCCCAAACAGTTGGAGCTTGGAGGAGAACTCCATTGTTCTGACAGTAGTAACAGGTGAGTGAGTCCCATTAACGACTCGAACCGACTTCATGGAGGAAGATGGCACGAAGGAGATTAGTAGACTATCTTCTCTAGTCACACGAGCAGATGCGCCAAAATCAATAATCCAAGCTGGAGCAGGGTTATGGAAGAATTGACTACTGTATCTGAAGGAGTAACAATGACAGCAATATTGGTATCATTAGAGCTAGTAGTATTGGGTGTCTGTAGAATCTGCATCAGACGAGAGTAATCTGTATCATTGAGATGGATTGTCTTGCCATTGGGGTTGTAGTAATCGACGCCTCTTCCGCATCATAGGCATTCTCATAGGTATTGTTGGAGGAAAAATAGAATTGTGATATCATTATCAAGACCTTAAGGCTCTCTTATATAAGAGAAAAGCCCTGGATAAATTACAAGGGAGGTACATGAAAGAAAGAGAAATAAGAAATAAATATAAAGATATAGAAGAAATATCTCAACACTCCCCCTCAAGCTGGAGCATATATGTCTATCAAGCTTAGATTGAAACATCTCTGAAAAAGACCTCTTACAAGGGTCTTGGTGAAAATATCTGTTGTCTGATCTCCAGTAGAAACATGGGATATGGATATGAGACCCTTCTGGATAATGTCTCTGCTACAGTGGCAATCTACCTCTATATGCTTGGTCCGTTCATGAAATGCGGGATTATTGGCAATAAATAGATATGCTTGATTGTCACATAAAAGCTGCATGGGAAGAGGAACCTCAACAGCAAGATCAGTCAAAACCGATCTAACCCACATCATCTCTGTGCTCCCCCTGTGCCATAGCCATGTATTCATATTCTACATTGGATCTAGCACCCATTGTCTGCTTCTTGCTTTTCCATGATACGAGAGATCTCCCCAACAAAAATAGCAAAACTAGAAGTAGACTTCCTGTCTTAAAAGCATCATGTATAATCTGCATCTGCACAAGCTGTCACTTCAAGAGACGTACCTCTGCTGGATAAGACAAGTACTGGGTCAAGTCTTCAAATATCTCAAAATCATACATACTGCATCCATATGAACCTTCCTGGGATGCTCCATGAATTGGCTTACCTTGCTCACAACAAACGATATGTCTGACCTGGTGATGGTATCATATAGGAGCTTCCCAACAAGCTCCATGTATCTCCCCTTATCTATCTCCTCAGTGTCATCATCATATAGTCTCATACTCGGATCCATAGGGGTAGTAGCAAGCTTGCACCCTATCATACCTGTCTCTAGTAGAAAATTGGTTACAAACTTCCTTTAGGTCATTACAAGACCACGTTGGTTCTTGACGAACTCTAATCCAAGGAAGTCTGAAAGATTGCCAAGGTCCTTGGTCACAAACTGTTGACCTAAGAACTCCACAGCAGCATGAATGCCCTGCTTATCATCACTCGTGACAATAATATCAACATAGATTAGAATAGAAACAATACCTATATGTGTCCTCTGAACAAAAAGCGAGTAATCCGTCGTGGATCGTGCAAACCCCTGGTGCTCTATCAACTCTGAAATCTTATGGTACCAAGCTCTCAGACTCTGCTTCAGGCCGTAAATCGCTTTGTGGAGCCTACACACCTTCTGAGACTCCTCAGCAGCAAACCCTGGTGGTTGTTGCATATATACCTCCTCCTGTTGATCTCCATAAAGAAACACATTCTTCACATCAAGTTAGTAAATAGGTCAGTCCCGTGAAATAACAACTAATAGAAGAATGCGCAATGCCGAATGTCTGGTCACTGGAGAGAAGGTATCCTGATAGTCCACCCCATAAGTCTGGGTGAACCCATGTGCTACAACCTTGCTTTGTAGCGATCCACACTGCCATCTGCCCGTTGCTTCATCGTAAAGATCCATTCGCACCCCACAACAGAGGCACCTGGAGGATCAGAAACAACATTCCAAGTACCATGAGACTGCAGAGCTGCCATCTCCTCCTCTATGGCAAGTCGCCAACTACTATCCTGTAAGGCCTCCTGATATGTTCGCGATATAGTAACAACAAAGAGTCCCACAACAAACCTCATGTACTCCTCTGAAAGATTGTCCAAGGAAACATGCACAACTAGAGGATAAGTGGCACAATTACGACGGGGCTTCCTCAAGGCAATAGGTACATCGAGGTCATCAACCTCTCTGTCCTCTGGTATCAGCTCCTCATGTACACTATCCTGTGGAACAAGCATATCACCAGTGCCGTCAGTAGAAACACGTTCATTACATACCTGAGGCGTGCTGGATGACGGGGAAGACACATGAGCAGCGGGGCGAGTAGAGGACCTGCGAATGTAAAACCATGGTAAGAACTGTGCCAGGGTAGACAGAGGCGGAGGTGATGGAGGAGGTGGAGGTGGAAATGACTGAGACTCAACATGGTATTGTTGGTGGAGATAACAGAGGTGGTGGAACAAAGACATCCTCGTTAGAGTCAGCATTAGACAACCTGTCACCTTTAGGAGGAAAATATATAATAGACTCAAAAATGTGACATCAACACTCACATAATATTTTCTCCCTACGTGATCAAAACATCTATACCCTTTTTTCTGTACGAGAATAACCAACAAACACACATTTGACAACGCTAGGAGAGAGCTTATCATAACTAGGAGTAAAATTGTGGACAAATGCCACAGACCCAAAGACCCCGGGAGTAAGAGAGAATAAGTCCTGAGGAAACACAATCAAGAAAGGAACATTTTTTCCAAGGATAGTAGAAGGCATGTGGTTCACCAAGTAACATGCAAAGAGGACCGCATCACCCAAGAACGAATGAGGAGCTCGATTCTGAATCAAAAGAGTCCTCGTGACATCCAAAAGATGATGGTGTTTGCGTTCAGCAACACCATTCTGTTGCGAAGTGTAAGTACATGAAGTTTGATGAACAACACCAAGAGATCTGAGAAAGTCAGACAACTGTAATGTAGAAAACTCCAAGACACTGTCAGTGTGAATAAACTTCACATTAGCAAAAAGATTCTCAATCTCAATAAGAAAAGATTTAATAACAGGACCGACATCAGACACGACTACCATATATAACCGATGTCCCTGATGATCAGGAACACGACTAGGACCCCATATATAAAAATGAAACAACTCAAACAACTGACTACTGTGATGACTCTGATGACTCAAAAAAGAACGATGGTGCTTCCCAAGCTGATATATCTCACACTCCAAGGTAGCACGAGTAGAGATCTGAGGGAGAACACGACACAGCTTCTGCAGGAAGGTGTCCAAAGCGAAGATGCCACATGCAAGGAGAAACAGATCCGGACGGAATACTAGTAGCACCGACACACTGAGGTTGGACCAATAAAGCCCTCCCGGTTCACAGCCACATCCAATCACCCTGCCCGTAAGTATGTCCTGAAACACAAGCGAAGAAGGATCAAATATGGCACGACAATGTAAATCTTTTGTAATCCAACTAATAGACAAGATTCATCTGAAATGATGGATCATGTAAGACATTCTGCTGGCGCATCGATGGGGCTAGAACAATCTTCCCTTGACCAACAATGGGTAGATGAACGCCATTAGCAATCACCATTGATCTTCCAGGAGGGATAGAGTACGAAGTAAACTAATCTTGATCTCCACACATATGATAAGAAGCTCCAGACTCCATGATCTAATCAGTCAAATCTGAATTACGACAACTAGTAAGTGCGTAAGCAATACTTGACGAACTCGTAGAAGCTCTAACAATAGCTGCAACAACAGAAGATCCTGCTGCTGGGGCAGGCGGTGTAGTCATCATCTCTCTCAATATAGAGACAACATCATCAAGCCTCGCATCATGCGAAGGAGATGGAATAGTAATTGTCTGCTCAACTTCACGAGCATATGTTGGATACACATGCTTTAGATAGCATGTCTCCTTCGAATGTCCTCGACGGTGACAATGTGAGCATGGACAACAATGATGTCCTCCTCGACCACGAGATCGCCTGCGAAACTGTGAAGTACCCCCTCTGCCATGAGAAGCTACCATCGCAGAGGGAGTTTGGACCACGGTAGTAGACAAAGTAGTGATACTGCTCAGCCTCTTGTAGACCTCCATCGAAGGTATCGTCTCTCTAGTAAGTAGATGATTACATGCTGCATCGTACTCTGAGTCAAAGGATGGCTAGGAAAAGACTCCTGTTATAGTGGCATTCTTGTATGCATGCTGTTGTTCACTACTGGCAGTAATAGGCATAAAGTTATGAAAACACTCAAACATGCCTCAGAGATGCGAGAAGTGGGTATGAAGAGGCCGACCGTTCCGTCTGATCGAGAAAATATCATAGTGTAACAGGAGGATTTTGCTCTCATTCTTCGCTATCTCATATGTGTCAACAAGGATATCCCATATAGCCTTGGTTGTGGGTTGATTGATGATGGATGTCATTGGTAATCTCCGTGGTGAGCATCCTGAAGGGCCAAATCTGTGCATAGGCATCATCATGCTTCCATGAAGCATTAGCCCCAATTTTGTCCGTCGTCTTCGAATTAGCCAAATTGTGCTCGTTATGGCACTACATAAGGGTGTGAAACTACATGGACCACAACTCGTAGTTGGTCCCATCCATCTTTACAATAAGAGTCGGGCCCTTGAAGGAACCGAACGATGAAAAAACGTCACCCGTGTTCTCTGACAAGATGGAAAAATTACCGAAAATCTGGACTGAAACTGGGGAGTAGACCTCTTTGAGCAATTCTACACAATCATATGAAGGACGGTTGTACGTGTAGACTCATACAACCATCCTCTTCAATCCTTGTAGTCTAGGGCTGGAAAACGCAATTTATATGTTCGAAATCACATATCCCGATCAGAATCAGATCGTATAGGCTTGTAAAAGGGCCCGAACTACTACCTGCAAACATTAGCAGGCGACAAGGCTGCAAGGATCCAGTTCCTAGCAATTGGGCGGCTGGAGGGGCTTGCTGGAATGGCAGGGTCGGCTGACCGACGACTGTGGCTTGCTTATATTACATACCCTAAGACTGTGTGGGTGACCACAGAAAGGTGAAAGATCGGTGTCCAGTCCGGTAGAAAAAATGCCCGACCGGTGGCTGGCAGGCCGGCAGTGGAGAGGCAGGCGACGACGGGTGGGGTTAGGGTTTGGTGGGTTATGGAATCTCAATCTAGGACCGTTGCTCCGATACCATGTTGGAGGAAAAAAAGAATTGTGATATCATTATTGAGACCCTAGAGCTCTCTTATATAGGAGAAAAACCCTAGATAAATTACATGGGAGGTACATGAAAGAAAGAGAAATTAGAAATAAATATAAATAGACATAAATATCTCAATATGCATTATTTGCGTAATGAGGAGGTATGTCAAACTTCCTGCCAACATCATTCGGAGGGATGGTTCCACGATCATAGTGAGTGCATTGTGGAAAATGAGGGCCATTAGAATCTTGCTCATGGCCATAACCAAAATCATGTCCGCATGCAGACTCTCGTCCATAGACATAACTTGAGCCACGATCGTCTCCTTCTCGAAAGTTGTATCTGTCTCCTCTCCCTGATAAGGCTATGCCTGCAGAGCTCTTTGCTGAAGGTAACACAGGAGACCATGCAACATATATCTCCAGTTCCTCAAGACAGTAAAAAAATGACCTTCACGGTTGGCAATGTATCTAATATGAGAAATTGTTCCTTCACCGCCTGGTACAGGGAATGCATGCCATCAAGAAAACAATATACCTGCTAGTCTGAATGCTCTTATACATGTTTAGTACAACGTGAAGAATGAAATATCGCAAGCTTCTCATACATGTAAGTTAAATGCATGTAGTACTCAATAAGGACGGAATAGCCCTAAGATGCAGACCAGATCTGCCTATAAGTGTCCATAAGGCGTGACTTTGTCTTCTTCTGGGAGTATGCCTACTCAAGATCATCTACTTGGTAGTGTTTTTATAGAGAAGATTCGAGGCAATGTGGGCACTAACACTGTTGGTCATCTAGTTGATAACCAAGCAGTTGTCTGTCTACCAATCGACGTACTCCTTGTCCTTTTCATCTAGAGGATCTTGAGTCAGGATGTAGAATTTTCATTGACAAAAATGAACACTGTAAAAGATCGAGAGAAGAGCACATAATTTCTATATCCTTAAGTTTGATAATAGTGCCTTGCGTCATCATGTTCGTAGCCAAGGGCTACATCTCAGTAGAAGTATGTGTCATGGTGGTTTTAAAGATGAAAGAGATCCTGTGATCGACTAAAGATGCATATAAGGGCTAAAAATGTCCTAAAACTCAAATTTGCAGTTCAATGATGCACATATATGCAATAAACAGACCAAATATGTGCAAACTCGAATAATTGTACGACATGATTCCAAAATGTAGGCTGAAGACTATAGAACTCAGTGCTTCTCCCTTTTTGCTTATACTATTTACAGTTCCTCAACTCTTTTGAGGAAAACATCAACCTCAACTTGTTTTTTTCTCGTCAAGACTCTCAAGAGCGAGGAAAGTGCCTGCAAATCTTGTTTGCCCGAGCCTTGCAATATCCCTCTTGTTGGTAAACTTGCGCATCGACCTAAGAGTTTTGGTGTAAGAGTAGATGAACATCACGAGCCATTTCGCTTTTGTGATTGCACTCCTCACCTTTGTCTCTTTGCTTATCTCCTCCAAAGCAAGATCAATGGAGTGCACGTCACACAAAGTCCACTAAATCTGCAGATATTTTGTGAGCATCAATCCTGTCGTTGCTACATTGTCGGATGCATTATCTGCCATAATCTAAACCACATTTTCCACTCTCAATTCATTCAGACACTCCTCCCTCATCTTGAAGATGTATGCCGCACTGTGAGCTTCATCTGAGGCATCTATGGTCTTCAAAAATGAAGTACCTAAAGTGCAATTGATACAGAAATTGATAATGCTCCTTCCTCGCATATCCGTCCTAAGGTGGATGCTCGCCTCAACAATGCACATACTGCAACTTTTTCGGGCACTATGAGGATACTAACTATTAGAAGCATGTTCGCCTTGAGTCTGCCTGCGCAACTATGCAGATTGAACCTACCGTCTCTTCTACCAGTAAGAAGTACGACAATCTTGCCTCCTGTCTGAGGGAGATTATGGTTCCCTCCACCGGTTCTACTAGTGCTCCTTATACCCAGTCCGACATTGCAGCATCTACCAGTACCTCATATACAATTTATGCACTTAATAGTTGTCATAAGACGGATATTTTAAAATAGATCATGGACTTAGGAACATCTCACCATCTTTGTTGTGACAGAGCACAATTCACATCCTACAATTCAATTCACCCTGACAGATCCGTAGCCATTGTAGATGGGAGACATTCTCCTATTACATGACATGGAAAGACTCAGTTGACACCATCCATGCATATGCAAAATGTGCTATACGCATCAGATTTTCTATGAACTTATTATTTGTTTGTCATATTACTAATGATCTTGATTGTCATGCCATTTTGACCCATCTTCTTTTGTATCTCAAGATATACTCACCGACAGGGTGTATGGATGTGGCCGTGAGAAAGGATGTATCTACAAATTGGTCCAACCTCATTATGTTGGCAGATCATCTATTCCCACTAGATCAATCTCTCCATATAAGTGCGCCTTCGATTTGATCATCTTTCTCTGTAGAAGCAATGTAGAGTCCTCTCGCAAATTCCTTCTAAGTCCAGCTTTCAGCGCGGGGATAGCCAGCTTGAGAAGCATTATCGTACCAATTTTCCTAATTGACAGTCATAGCAATTCTTTACTCGAGTTATTGTATTTTAATATTTGGGGTCCAAGTCGCGTTCGTGATCATCGGGGATACATGTTCTATATTGTTGCAATTTACGAGTGATCCACACATCCACCGTAACATTTTCATTTCTGCTACTACCATTCTCTGCACATGTCTATGGTTCGCAGGCCAACATTCAGATCCATAGAGTATAGCAGGTCTCACAGCTGCTTTGTAAAATCTTTCTTTGATTTTTAATGGAATTTTCTTATCATAGAGAACAATAAAGACTCATCTCCACTTTAACCAGCCTACATTTATTCTATAGTAACATCTCCATCAATTTTCCCCATGTTGCAAAATACATCCCAGGTATCTAAAAGAATCTCTCTTCCGAATGTTATCGTCACCAATCTTCACCTTGATTCCTTCATCATTGTTGCCATCAAAGGTGCACTCCATATATTCAGTCTTAGCCCTACTTATATGAAATCCTTTAGCCTCCAATGCATGTCCCCAAACCCCAAGCTTCTCATGTACTCCATCTCTAATCTCATCAATTAACACAATATCAATAAATAACATACAACAAGGTATCTCATCCTGAATGTAACTTGTCAACTCGTCCATAATTACAGGAAAGAATTCTTGATAATTTTATTGATCTCCGAACATTCCTTTATCAGATAAACCCAAGAGGATTGACTATAATCATCAATAAAACAACAAAATATTTGTGCCCACTAAGAGTACGGACCGAACAAGGTCCCCATATATCACAATAGATAAGAGAAAAATGAACATCACGATGGGGCTCAGCATGTGCAGGAAAAGAAGCTCGATAATGTTTTTCGAACTGACAAGCCATACACTCAAAGGGATTCAGTGTAGAAAATTCAGAGAACATCATAGAGATAGCCTTGGCAGAAAGATGTCCAAGGAGAAGATACCAAAGTAAAGGATAGACACAATGGTAACAAAACATGAATTAGATGGAATGTCAAGATAGTAGAGGTCATTCTTCTCATGCCTCCCACCAAAAATTTGCTTTGTCCGGATGTCCTAAAAATGACAACAAGACTTATAAAAAATGACCCGACAATTAAGCAACACATAACTTCTGAACAAATAATAAGCTAAGAGGAAATGCATAGGTATAATGAACTCCGATCAGTCAAGAGCTTGGTAAACTCCACAGTTCCAACATCAGTGATGGGGGAATGTGCCCTGTTAGCAACCCAAACTGTCTTCACAGAAGTAAAGGGTTGAGAGAAGGTAAGTAGACTACCTTCTCCTGTGAAATGCGTGCATGCCCATGAGTTAATAATCCATGCATGGCCATAATTAGAAACAGAGTTGGCTACTATACATGAAGTTGTAGCCATACTAGCAGCAGTAGTAGTAATACTTTCCGTAGTGGATGTGTTGGAGTTCAATAGAAGCTGCCTCAGGAGGGAGTATTCTGAAGCACTAAACGGGGTTGGCATTCCGCTAGAATGACGACCAAGGAAGTCCTCTATAGTATCATAAGATGTCTCATATGAGGTTGTCTCATAGGCATTGTTGGCATTGAACTGTATGCCAAACTTTGCCCAACAATGCTCTGACGAGTGGTTTCAGCACCCACGACGAATGCACGTTGGATACTGAGGAGAAGTAAATCACGACCAAAGCCAAATCCATGACCTAAGTCATGGTCACGACCATGACTAACGTCTTGGCCTCGACCTCCTCAGAAGCTCTATCATCCTTTGTTTCCGGATGATGCATAGTGAGAAGAATTCTCTATAGATGGTGGGGAAGAAGGACATTCAACAGATGCCTCGAGTTCCTATAGACGACCAAAGATGGTCTCAATCGATGGCAAGGTATCATCCGTCAAAAACTGATCCCTCATAGCTTTATACAATGGATGTAACCTAGAAAGGAAGCGATAAAGATACCATTCAAATCGCTCTCCCACCTGTTTATGACAAAATATTGGTTGAAAAATCAGAAACTCCTAAAACAGACTGGTCAGAAGCCTGCAATACTCGACGAGACTAGACTCCCCTCGAGCTGCAGATCAGATCCTCATATACATGTCTGAGAGGCGAGACTTGCTAGTCTTCTGGGAGTAAGTTCGTTCCAGGTTCTCCCACATCTCCTTTGCAGAATCTTATAGAGAAGATTCGCTGCAATATTTGGATTAGACGTTATTGGACATCTGAGTGATGACCTTGTAATTGTTTGCATACCAAATGTCATCCTCCTTGTCCGTCTCCTTGAGTGGTTCTTTGTTGAGGATATGATTCTTGCGCTGACCACCTATGAACACTTGAACGATCAAACCCAGATCACACAGTTTTTCGTGCCCTTCAATTTGATAGAAGTATCAAGTACCATCACAGAAGAAGTTGATTACACATGGCTTGGTCTCAGAAGATGTCACTGTGGTCACGAAGGTCAAGAAAAGTGACCAAGAAGAAGATGTTGTAGTTTTAATCAAGCATATATGTGACATAAATCACCGTTTCAGCCTCCTTCAGGCTTCTGGAGCAGCAAATTGTGGTTGTCTCACTTCCAATCAAAGTTGTGTGGAGGTGCAAGGGGACGTAAGGGAGTTGCTGGGCAGTGCGTAAGGTGCAAGGGAGGCTTGGACTTGGTTGAGGTGCACCATGCAGACGCTCAACGATGGCTCAATCATCCCAGGCGCCCGAAGGTGGGGCTCTATCGGCCCAGGCAGTGCCTATGAAGGCACAGAAGGCCTTGGCTTGTACAAGGTGACACTGTAGGAGGCACAGGGCTCAGAGATGGCCCATGTGGAGGCGGTCTCCCAGGTGGATTCTCGAGAGGCACGTGGTTAGGCGCAAATCCCATTGTACACGACCCTAGATGGTGGAAGAAGCTTGCGTATGGTTTTTCTCGAGGAAGAGATAAGGGGCTGGTGGTAGCGGTGGGATCTAGGTTAGAACAACGATCTAGGACCGTTGTTCTAATACCATGTGGAGAAAGATGAGAGAACACAACGAGATGATTTTACTCAAGATTTCTAGGGGTTCTAATATAGACAGAAGCCCTAAAGCACTCATAAAAAAGAAATTACATGAGGGGTTAAAACTAAATAAAAACAAATAATGTCATCTCTGATAAAAATCATCGGAATTAATCGACATAATCAACAACGACAAAACCTTCTCCCACATAAAGTAGGGTCGGTTACATGGATTCTTTGCCTCTATTTAGTTCTACTCGGGGTAATTTTCAGACTAAGATCCAAAGAATTAAGATCCCTTCTCCTTCCAACACTTAGGACTTGCTCGCCCTCTCTTAGCTGGTTTAACATCCCAAATCTCACATCTTCTAACTGATGCATCAACATAACTCCTTTGCCAATGGCCAAACCACCTTAAATGGTTCTCTCATCTTATACTTAATTGGAGCTACAACAACTTTCCTTCTGATCAACATAATCAATATGATCAAAACTCCATCGAGTTGCTATCAAAGTTGGGGAAATTGGCATTCTGTGAATTTCAATGTTGGCACCCTACAAAACAAACAAATAGGACCTCCATTTCCCAAGAAGGACCTCATGCTTAAGTTGTCTGTGGAACATTCTATAGACTGCAATCATAAGCATAAAATAACACTCACCTTAACCTTGGTACGAAAAGACTTAAAATAAGACAATATGTTTTGATTAATGCCATCTTTTAAACTTGTCGCATTTCAGCAGCCCACATCTCATCATTGAACAAGTTAATAACTTTTTTACAAACATTCATCACTCTAGAACCCTGTGATGTATTCCGATAAACCTTATCCAAAATAAAATCTCACACATGTACTTACCTTTCCAGCGCTTCTTCCCGAAAACACTCACATATCCATCCTTGCTTCAATTGATGCTAATAATTAGTGTCATGTTGAAATCTAGAATGCGGAAGCAGAATACATAAACAGAGCAACCAATACAAAAATAATAAACATGAACACGAAGATTTTACATGGAACCCTACTCCATAAGGAGCGGGATGAACCACAAAAAAGGCCTCAAAAAGATGGATATTCTATTGAACTTTCTCATTGAGTACATGAGGTGTGGGGCTCCTTATATAGCCCCATAGACAGACTGGAGTCCCACAAGTAGTAGATCTGGGACTAAACATGAGTGGGATGTAATTGGATCCCGAAGAGATTTAATTAGCACTCTATTACATTCTCCAATACTCCCCCTCAAGTTGGAGCTGAGAAAACTGTAGCTTGCAACAAAAAGAAAAGGTATACATCACATCTTCACGCACAAGAAGAACATATGCCCGTTGTTGATAGAAGAGCTCACTTGAAGACGGGTCTGTGACTTTCATATCATTGGAATGTATCTCTACCATGCATGTAGAGTCGATGTGATATCAGGTCACCGGAACATATCTCTGTCGTGCCTGGAGAAGAGTCGCAGTAGAAGAAGTCCAATGCAGAGTAGTAGTCAGGTAGTGAAAGAAGTACACCCCGACGAAGAAATCGATGCTCGGTGAAGACGGATGATCGTAGTAGCAGTCTGGAGCATTGGTCTGCCAGTTGCGGTCAAGTAATAGAAGTCCTGAAAATCCATCTCTAACTCCCATGTTCTCCCATACTTGCTAGAATAAAGAGCATGCAACATCAAGTTGGGAGAAACAAAACAAGTTTTTTTGTGCTTATCTATTTTTTTAAATGTACGGCTTCTTTTTTTTGTACGTAGCCTCCCCTTTATTTCAAGTCGTTCAAAAAAAATCCGGCTTCCATATCTTTTTTTTTCTACATACATCTTTTCTTGTATGCAACCTTTTTTCAAGCCATTCAATTTTTTTTGAAATCAACCTCCCCTTTTTTAAAACCAGCCACCTCTTTTTTGCAATCAATCTTTTCTCCATTTTTTAAACGATGAGCCTCCCCCTTTTTTCTCTCATTCATTTTTTCTAAAGAAAAAAACGTTCGAACCCACTTGAGCGAGCCCATCCCTATTTAGGGTTCCCCGGTTGGAAACCCCTCACAAGGGCGCCGCTCAATGCTTGAGAAGAAGCACCAACATCGCACCTCATGATGCGGCTGACATCATCGTCGCATAGACGGAGAAGAATCGTGGAGGAGAGGAGGGGTGGAGATATGTGAGGGGCTCCGCTTGGAGCTTCGAGCTCCGCCCTTCTTCTTCTTGCTTTTTTTTGCATTGCTGTCGGTGAGTGGCCTTGTGGGCAGAATTACTGTTGCTAATAGGAGAGCTTCATGGGATTGGAGGCGAAAGAGAAGCCAGCTAGGGGCTTCGGCAGCGATCGGAGGGTTGTTGGGTCCCTTGGCAATGATCACAGGGACCTTTAGGGTTCGGTAGGAGTGACACGAGCAAATTTCAAGCGGCGGTCGTAGGTTGGCGGAGGCCTTCACTTGAGTAGATTTCGGGGCGAGCAGTAGGTTGGCACCTGAGTTGCCTTGCAGGTTAAGGAGTAGCGCTAGAGTGTTGGAGAAGAGGCTCATGATAGCTTGATTACTTGGAAGCACGATCCTGAATGGAGGAGGATGATATTGCACGATCTCCTCTAAATTGGATCCCTTCGAATTGGGTGGTACCATCGTTGATGAGATTAGTGTTCCAGTTTGGGAACCCTAATTTCCTCTAATATTGCACGATCATGTTGAAATCTGGAGGAGTTGCACCGTTACTATACAGAAATAGGGTTTTATGAACCCTAAAACTTGAACTCAATAACGACGTGCTTATGCATGTTAGATGAATCTTGAAACTATTTGGAACGTCTCAGCAGATCTTGAAGATCATGAATATAAAATAATTGAAGCATAACTTCAAGAGCAAATCAAGAATCGAAATAAATCTCCAATAAATCAAAATTGATCCACATAATCAAAAGACTCAGATACCATGTTGAAATCTAGAATGTGAAAGCGGAATAGATAAACAAAGCAAGAAATATAGAAATAATAAACATGAACACAAAGATTTTACGTGGAACCCTACCCCCTAAGGAGCGGGATGAAACCACGAGAGAAGACCTAAAAGAGACGGATGTTCTATCGAGCTTTCTCATTGAGTACAGGGGGTGTGGGGCTCCTTACATAGCCCCACAGACAGATTGGAGTCCCACAAATAGTAGATGTGGGACTAATCTTACGTGGGTGGTAATTGGATCCCGAAGAGATCCAATTGCCACTATATTACATTCTCCAACAACTAGAAAATTGTCAATAACAAAAAGGAGTGGCTAAAAAGTCTATCTCAGCTTAAAAAACATCTCAAAATCTAAAATAGCGATATATTAAACAAAGAAATACAATAAACTAAACCAAGTTATTGCCTCTTCAGTAATAAAAAAAGTTGTACCCCTGCCAAACAATAAGTCCAGAGCATTTAAATGATATACGTGCAAAATAATCAATATGAGGGCATTTAACTAATTCACAATAAGAGGTCAGGTGCACATCTGGAACTGAAATGTGATTATAATTGTTGTTGCTGTTGTTGGAACATCGATTTTGATTAATACATACTGGTCTAGGGTGCTGAGCACTGGCATAGTTTGTGGAGGCAAGATTGTTGTATACAACCAACTTTGTTGGCACAGAGACCGGGTGACTGCCAAGAGAGCTGACTTCCACAGATGGCTGCATCCCACCAATAGGCAAGAAAGTGGTATTGCTTGGAAAGAAAGGTGCACTGGCAACACTCAGCGTAGTAGAAGGTGCTGCCGGACTTGCACATGATGGTTGAAAAGTCCTTGCACTGGGATTGAGCTTCGATCCCTGCAGAATTATGTAAAAGAAATTCCCATTTAAGAGAAAATACTAGTTTATACAGGTGTTATAGATGCTTAAATTTCATTAATGTAATTTGGATTAATGATAGGTTTTCAAGCGGAAACGGAAATGTTGATAAACTAGAATGAACTTGCGAAAAGTACGGAAGAAAATAATAGGACTAAATGGATGCTAAGCTGACATATTAGCCGCATAAAACATTATCCCTCAGCTGATTATTCCGCTGGTATAGAAATCATGCATGGTTCCAAAGATGTCTTGGTCCAAAACTATGTGGTGTTTGGCTACCTTGCAAGAGAGTTTGGAACGGACCAAAACAGAGCTTAAAGGTCAGTAAATGTTAGATTTTTGAAGTGTGTCCCTAGAGTAACCTTCTATCCAAACACACCCTTCACCCTGCCCTTTCTTAGGGTATGAGCAATATATTGCCTATGCATAACAACCGCAAGGCTCTGACTTTGCCTTGTCGAGTGAGTTTAGCCTAGGCAGAGAGTAGGATGGCTCGAAGCCTTTTTTATCTAGGCTAAAAGCCTATCAGATTTTGCAAGTCAGATTGAAGATGGTGAATTCCGGGTCATGTTAATGTCTATATGGATGTTTTCAAGAGCCACATATTTCCTTAAAATAAAAAAAATGATAGTTGCAGCATTGACTAAAGAGCCCTGACTAACTGCTGACAGTTATTCAGAGTATTCAAAATGATTCAAACAGCTGGCACAAACAATTTGAAACTTTCACATTTTGGCAAGCTTCTGCAAATTTCCTGGTAGCATGATCTCAATACACAAGCCAAAACAACTACTGCCTACTGGATCTCTCTTGTTTTTCCTAAAACACGTGTTTAATAAAATGGCTCTAGTAGGAATAGGAATTCAGTTTCTCTCGAGTTTGATCCGTCAATTCAAAATACATAAAAAATGGTAAAGCCTTCTCTCACTATAAACAGGGTCGGCTACATGGACTCTTGCTCAAATCCATGTTGAAAGATTCAACTATTTTTTAAGCTGGTTGTCGACTACCTGATGCAAAATACATAAAAAAATATTGTTTAGGAGAACGAGGGTGCAGTTCCAATATTGAAACCCACCGCAAATTTATTAAACTAAAACCCGATCACAAATAAATTACAACCAGAAATTACCATAAATAAGAAATTACATGCTATGCCACAATGATACCAATGCCATGTAGTGCCCCAAAACCCTCTCACATAGAAACGGATGCCCCCGAAAGTTTATCATTTCTGGCACACTAGATGGTCCAAAGGGCAAAAGGACCGGCCACATCCTCCTGAGAACTTCCACAAGCCGTTCTAACTGAGCTCTAGTACGACGTGTTGTCCACCGAGTGAAGCCATGGCATAGTCATCCGTTCCCATACCGTGATCGAGGCACATCGGCCAAAAAAGAGATGCTCGAAATCCTCATGCTTAAGGTCACATCTATCGGATAGGATCTCCCCGGTACCCAGCAACCTTGTCCTGTGTGCCTTTAAAAGCAGTCGTCATCGTCTTGCCAACCACATGAAGGCATTAATCTGCATAGGAACCCTGGTAGCCCAAATAATTCTGTAATCCCAAACGGCCTTCTCCTTAACAACCCCATGCGTCTTGGCAACAGGCCTATATGCCTTCTTCACTGGAAAAACTCCCCTCCTTACAAATAAAATAGCCCTTGCCCTCGCTGGGACCATCAACATCTGTCAGATCCTTATTCAAAAAAAAACATCTGTTAGATCCCTCAAGAGGGTCGCGATCTCATTACATCTCTGGTCCGACAAAGCAGAAGCGAAGGTTGGGCACCAAGATCCCGCCGCCCAAACCTGATGCACCAAAACATTCCTGTACCCCGCAATGGTAAAAAGATGCGGGTACTTCTCACTGAGAGGACCCAACCCAACTAATCATCCATCCAGAAGCCAAAGTTGTGCCCATCGCCCAACCAGTCTCACCAGAACACCCATCTTCGACGAGACACTGAGCATCTCCCTCCAAATCGACGACGACCGTCGGTATGCCTCAGCTCTCTACGAACTATTGACCCCATAGATGCTATGCATCACCCTGCAAATTAGGTCATCGGACTTCTCCCAGATTTTTAGGGCCCACTTCGTCGGCAGAGCCTTTTTCATGAGCTTCGAACTACGGACCCCCAGGCCTCCTTCCATCTTCACCATCGTCACTGTGTCCCAGCAACCCAGGTGTATTCCCCCACCCTCATGTTGTCCGTCCGACCAAAAGAAGCGCTTCATCATCCCCTCCAGCCTCTGTTGCACCCCCACAAGCATCAACCTCGTTGATAACAGGAGAACATATAAAGCATGCTTGAGGAGGACCAACTTTCCCCACTTAGAGAGCATTCTGGTCTTCCAACCTGCCACCTTACTCTCCACTCTGTCAATTACCACATTCCAATCCGATACCCGCAACAACCCCCCAACCAAAGGGAGCCCCAAGTATATGGTTGGAAGGGATCCCTCCAGATAGTACAAGACGCGATAAAGATCCTGAGCCTCCTCCTGCGTCACCTCAAACGGGATGACCTTGGACTTTTCTATGTTCAACATTAGGCCCGAGACCTCCCCAAAGATATCCATAATACAAGAGACATGTCTTGCATGCGCATGGTCCCCATCAATGAACAAAACCATATCATCGGCGTACTACAGAATGGGGATGGATGTGCCGCCTCTCATGTACCCAGCACAAAATCCGTCAGTCGTTGCCAACCTCATCATCACCGTCAGCGCATCCGTTACAATAACAAAAAGGAGGGGTGCTAGAGGGTACCCCTGACGCACCCCCCCCGTTGGGGCTGGAAAAAACTTCCCTCTGGTCTGCCATTCACCAGTATCAAATACGACGTCGTAGTGATGCACCTTTTCACCCGACCAATCCATCGATCAGGGAAACCTCTCTTTTGCGGTGACCAACAAAGGAAGCGCCAATCAACTCAGTTGTAGGACTTAGAGAAATCCGCCTTTCAAAGAACCCCCTTCTGTTTCTCCCTCTTTCAATCCAGTACCAACTCTGAAGCCAGCACCCATGAGTCCATCATATGCCTATCGAGAACAAATGCAGTCTACTCAAGGGAGATGATTCCCCCCAAGACACTTCGTAGGTGGTTCAGCAGGACCTTGGCAACAAGCACATAGATCACATTGGATAACGTGATAGGCCTAAAATCCTCCACACAAATGGTCCCCTCCTGCTTGGCAGCAGATTCAGGAGCGCCTTGTTAAGGCACTCAAATCCCTGGCTTCCCTCCTCGAACTCCCGAAGGATCGCAACCACCTTCTCCCTTACATACTCTCAGAACTCCTTGAAGAAACACACCGAAAAATCATCTGGGCCCGGGGCCCCATCCGAATTCATCTACCAAAGAGCTCACCTAATCTCCTTCATCGAGATAGGCACCATCAGGCCCTTCGCCTCTTAGGTGGAGATACATCCCACTCCCTGACCACACCACTCCCAACCCACCCCTCTTGCTCTCATGGAGAAAGCAATGAAATGCGACATGAGCTGCCGACCAATCTTCACGTCACTTGCTGCTTGCACCCCTCCCACCTCAATGCTCCTAATGAAATTCCGACGCCTTTTGCCATTGGCCATGGAATGGAAGAAGCGTGTATTATTATCCCCCTTCCTCAACCACTTCTGCCTCGACCTTTACCTCCATTCGACCTCCTTCTTTGCATCCTCCATACGCGCCTTGTTCAAACATGCACATCTCTCTTCAACCTCAACAGCCAACAACTCCCTCGAGTCCTCCACAGCAACGAGATGAGAGATGACCTCCTGTGTCGCCGCCCTCATACTATGCATGTTCATGAGTGCACCTCTTGAACTCAATTAACTGCTTCCTCAGCAACTCGAGCTTCTAGCTAGAACAACCGAAGCTGACTCCTCCAGTTGCATACTTTGCCAAAACTCCACCACCATGTCGCAAAACCCCTCCTCTAGCAACCATGATCGCTCAAATATGAAGAAAGACCTCGGTTACACATTCTCCCATGAGGACTAAACGATCAGGGTGTGATCAAAGTTAGCTCAGCACAGAGCCCACACGTTCGCTAAAGGAAAGAGCCCAGTCGCCTCCTGGGACATCAGGAAACGATCAATCCGCGGCCTCGACCTAGCGTTCCTCCAAGTATAGTAGCACCCATGAGCATAAAAAATCTGCAAGCTCACATCCGTAATGAACCACATCAACTCTGTCGAACACGCATCCACACCCCCATGCAGTCGAGGCCTATCTTCCGAGTGTAGTGTTGCATTGAAATCCTTCTCCCCCCCAAATAAAAAATATCGAGTTAATAAAAACATCCCCAGAACCCACTTATTCAAGAGAACTAGATACCAAACCTCACAAATTACCATTCTTGAAAAAAATTCTATAGTTATTTGTTGGTTAATCTTTTGGATGAAAGGTCCCTGCTGGTGGTGGCGGGTTCCTATGCACTCGCGGAGACTCGGGCTACGCCTTCCTCTTTGGGAAGATTTGGGAAGTGGTATGTGAGGAAGAACCTCATAGAGAGGAGGAGGAGACAGTTAGAAATCTACAGATGGCTGGAGAGGGCTGAGGCACAGGAGGTGGGTGGTACTGGGGTAATGCCTCGAGTGAAGCATTGCATCAAGATGATGGAGGGGGGTCGGGACAATCAGGGACTGCGTGAAGATGCTAAGAAGGAGTCTATGACTGAGATGAGCGGGGTGGAAACTAAGGGATTTATTCAAAAGACTGAGGAGCAGCAGGAGGCATGCACTATTGAGTCGCAGACCGTTCTGGGTGTAGGCTTGGAGGAGGTGTTGGATTGCATTGGTCTGGTACCCCCATTGGGGTTTGAAGCTAATATCCCCCAATGAATTTAATCACATGGAATGTACAGTTCCTGGATCAGCCAGAAAAATGGATAGTTGCTTGGAAGTTGACGAGAGATTCCGGGATTGATGCCGTACTGCTTCAGGAAACAAAGATTTTTGGGGAGGCTGATCAAGCTTGGAATGATATCGGTGGCTCTCACATGAGGGGTTACCGACCTATTTCGTCTGTAGGCACTTTAGGGGTTTGTTGATTGGATGGAACGATGATAAGTTGTTGTTGGAAGCGGAGGAGAAATCGGGAGGGGATTGTTTATCAGTTTTGTTGAAAAGGAAAACATACGAGGTCAGTTTGATCGTTGCCAATGTTTATGGGGCTGTCAATGGTACCAATGTAGTTGAGCTCTGCGAGGATCTCCATTTATTGTGTGGTAGATTTCCTTCCATCCCCTGGATTATAATGGGGGACTTCAATTTCACGCTCCTCCCGGATGATAGGTCGGGGATGCGCAGTGGTGCCGATGTGGGCTCGTTAGAGATGGCTGATCTGATTGGTGAGCTTGGGCTTGAAATTGTGGATGCGACAGGTAGCATATATACATGGAGAAACTCCATGTCTCTTTTTTGATGAAGAGAAACTCCATGTCCCAATCACGCATTGATTGGTTCTTGGTGTCTTCTAAGGTATTGCAACAATTCCCTTTGTCTAGGGCTTAGGCTCTCCCTAGAGCTCATTCCGATCACATGCCACTTATCTGGAGATCTCGGGAGGATGTGCGTCCTAGATCCCTTTTTCGATTTGAGCGGGCATGGCTCTTGGAGGACGATTTTCGAGATATGGTAGTGGAGTTCTGAAGAGAGTGTCACCCGAGTGGGTCGGTCACAATGAGGCTGGCGACCAAAATGTTTGAGTTGCAAAAGCTATTGTTGAGGTACAACAAGAATGCTCGGTTGAATCATCAATGTAGGAGGATTTGTGCGCAGGAGGGGATTTGCATATTAGACAAGTTAGGGGTGAGAGGGAGCTGGCGAGGGAGGAAATCTTGGAGCACTCGAGGTGGCTGGAGGAGATTCATATTGAGGATAGGAAGGAGAGGTTGAATAGAGACAACGATCCAGGCAGAAATGGCTCAAATAGGGCAATGTTGATACAAGGTTTTCCCACTCGATGGGTAGTGGTCAGAGGCGCAGGAATTACATTCATTCTATTTCGGTTGGTTGGAGGTGTTTCAGGGAGATGTGATGGTTGGTGCAGCTCTACACTCTCATTTCATTGAATTCAATAGGAAACGAGATCGAGCGAACTGGGGCTGGCGTGGAAACGAAGTTAAGGAAACCACTTCAATGCAAGCGATTCCTTGATCGCTGAATTTTCGGAGGCGGAGGCCAAGGAGGCAGTTTTTCAGTTGAATGATGATGGATCGCCTGGACCGGATGGTTTTTCAGTGGCCTTCTATAGGGAGTTCTAAGGTTGTTTAAAGCGATTTGATGGCGGTCTTTCAGAAGTTCAAGAACGGAAACCAAAGGTTTGAGCGGCTCAATAGGGCACTTATTTTCTTGCTGCCCAAGCGGGATACACTGACGAGAGTGGAGGATTTCAGATCAATCACGCTCTTTAATGCAGTCTATCTGATAGTTGCAAAGATTTTGACGAATCGTCATCGGTAAGTGATGCCTTTTATTATTTCGTCGGACTAGACGACTTTTGTTTCTAGGAGATTCATGGGAGATGAGGTGGTCCTGGCTACAAAGTTGGTGATGGATTTGAAGAGAATGAAGTCTAAGGGTCTGGTCTAGAAGGTGGATTTCTCCAAGGCATATGACTATGTGTATTGGCACTTTCTTTAGGTGTCTTAGGAGAGAGGGGCTTCCTGGATGTCTGGATTGCTTGGATGAAGAGATGTGTCACAACTACGTCCTACGCGATGTCGGTGAATGGCAAATAGGAAGGTGGTTTTTTCAACCTTATTGTGGGGTCAGACAGGGATGCCCGCTTGCTTCGCTTCTGTTTGCGATCGTGGCTGACGCTTTGATGGTCATGATGAAACAGACATCCACCGAAGGTTGGTGGTCTGGATACAACAATGGAAATTTGGCAATCCCCATTCTGCAATATGCGGATGATACACTGATTATTTTGAGGGGAGAAGCAAAACAGGTCAAGCGTGATACCCAGATCATGGACATATTTGACAACATTTCGAGAATATATATCGACAGGGAAAAGTCGATTGTTATGTCTTTCGGTCTTACATTGCAGGACCAGCAGCAAGTTGTGCATGTGCTAAGGTGTCCGCGTGGAACCATTAGGGTTGTCAGGAAAGCTCGAGCTCGATGAGTTCAACTCGAGCTCGGCTCGTTAAGGACTCGCGAGTCGGACTCGAAACCTTAACGAGTCCGAGCTCGAGTTGTGTTCTATGGCTCGTTAACTTATCGAGTCGAGTCCGAGTTGGGCATTGTTCAACTCGAAAACTCGACTCAATAACTCGTTTTCAATCTTAATAAAAAAATAAAAATATATATACCGAAACTTTCACATTAAGTTTGATATAAAATTGAGGTTAACATTTTTCTTGCCCAAAAAACTATAGAAAAGAGTATAAAAAAATCAAAATTACAAATGTCATTTGCATAATTTAATGTATAAAATGGAACAATGACTCATTAAGAGGTTCATCAGCCTGCTAATTTTGAGGATCGTGAGCCAACTCAGAAACTCATGACTCGATAAGAGGCTCGTGAGTCAGCTCATTTTGAGGCTCGTGAGCTAGCTCAGAAACTCGTGGCTCGAT
Organism: Ottelia alismoides; assembly: GCA_037367405.1. Lineage (NCBI taxonomy): Eukaryota > Viridiplantae > Streptophyta > Magnoliopsida > Alismatales > Hydrocharitaceae > Ottelia > Ottelia alismoides. The sequence goes on along the minus strand of JAZKJV010001342.1, from coordinate 949,651 downwards.
AAGAGGCTTGTGAGTCAACTCGAACTCGACGAGTTCGAGTTGGTGATCCAGGGCTCGACCCTTATCGAGCCCGAGTTCGAGCCTTAGGTTTTTTATCGAGTTCGAGTCCGAGTTGAGGCCAACTCGGCTCGTTGAACTCGATAGACAACCCTGGGAACCATGATATACTTAAGGCTGTCGTTAGTGGCCGGCAGACAGAAGATTACTGAGTGCAGGTCGGTCCTAGACACGTTGGAGGGGAAGCTGGCCGGTTGGAAAGCGATAACGCTTTCAAGAGGGTGCAAACTGGTGCTTCTTATTGGGAAAATAAGAGACTTGTTTATTCCTTTGAGCCCTAGGATCTTTTATATAGAGGAGAGACCTATGGGCAAATTACATAATACCGACAAGAGAAAATAGAATAGATAAAAGAGTAAAGAAATATAGAAATATATCTCTACACCTCCTCAAGATGGAGCATAGATATCTATCATGCTCAGCTTGGATGAACACTTCTGAAATTATCCTCTAGTAAGGTGGGTGGCGGAAATGTAGATGGAACAAGGTCTTCATGGGGTTTCTCTTCATTTCCATGGTCAAAAGTTGCGGGTCATATAGACGGCACTGCCCGCCACTGCATGTCTCAAAGTGCTCATCCGGAAGAATCTGAAGAAGAAGACAAGATTAGGTGGCAGGTTGTTTGGATATGTAACATAATGGAAATGTATTAGACTGCATATCCCGGAATGACAGTTTGACCATGTCTTGGCCTCGGGGAGTGACGAACAACACAATACTTTTTCCAGTCAAATGCTTTAAAGCGAATAGGACACTATTCGAGACGTTCTCATTCTCGACGAATGATGGTCGTCGAGTCCTTGCTTAGCCGCTTCTTAGAGTCTGACACCCATTGGCACTCTTAGCTCTCGCTCTTCCCTGAGCTCAAGGGCTCATCGGAGATTTTCCTTTCTTAGCTCTATCTCCTACCCTTGAAACCAGATCATAAGAAACTCGACTCGCAGAGAAGATAACTGATTACCCAGCGAACTTGTGATCAAGGCTAGGCTGTCGGAGAAGGCAGACCATACATGCACGTACTTCCCCTCGGCTTTTCCTCTGTCAAAACTCAAAGCTTAGCTCGTATCAGAAAAGTTCGCACTAGCCTATTTATTTCTTAGTTTGCCCCTTTGAGAATGTCGACCCAGTTACACAACTGCTTCGACACTGACCTCTCTTCAGCCTCACCACCGAGAAGAGAAAAAGTCTATTTTTTCACAACTCGATCGGCGAGAATCCTCGGAGGTCAGCGAAACTGCAAAAGTCCTCAGATGCAGGACAAAGCAGCTAGCATGAGTAACTCCAAAACCCCTTATTAACTATTAGTTCAACCAGAGAACAAAAAAGACGAAGCAAGCAAAGTGAAGAAGAATTAGTCAGTTTGGTCCCCCGAGCTGACATGTGATGTAGAAATGAAGCCCTTCTGAATCATGTCATGTATATAATGGCAATCGACCTCAATGTGCATTGCCCTTTCGTGAAATGCAGGATTATTTGCAATAAAAAGGGACGTCTGATTGTCGCCTTTCAACGACATGGGAAGATGAACATCTATGTGTAGATATGTAAGAATTGCTCGAACACACATCATTTATGTGCTCGTTTGTGCCATAGCCCTATACTCAGATTCAACACTAGACCTGACAACTACAGTTTGATTCTTGCTTTTCCACGAGACAAGAGAATCTCCAACAAATATAGCAAACCATGTTTTGGACTTCCTGTCCTTGGGCATACTGCATAACTGCGCTTGCACATGCTGAGATAGTGATGGTCCAACCTCTTCTACATAGCAGCTCTGCACCTGGAGATGATTTAAGATACCTTAGTATCTTTAGTATAGCATCCATGTGTATCTGATGAAGTTGCTCCATGAATTGGCTAACCCGACTAACATCAAATGATATATCAGGTCTGGTAATGGTAACATAAAGAAGCTTTACACCAGTTTCCTATATCTTCTCATGTCAACCTCATCAGTATCATCATCATACAGCTTCATGCTTGGATCTATAGGTGTGGTAGCAGGTCGACATCCAAGCATGCTCGTGTTACTTAGCAGACCAGTGACATATTTCCTCTGGGTCATCACAAGCCCTCGCTGGTATCCGGCAAACTCCAGTCCCAGAAGTATCTAAGAGTTCCAAGGTCCTTAGTAACAAATTTAACAAATTCGCGACCCAAAAATTCTTTCGCCCTCTTTATTCCTTGTATGTCATCTCCTGTAATAACTAATAAGCATATCATCAACATACACCATAATAGCAATCGTATCTCTGAAGGTTCTTTGTATGAAAAGAGAATGATCTACTTTTTAGGCCGTATATTGCCTTATGAAGTCTACACACCTGTGAACACTCCCCCTCAGTAGCAAAACCCGACAACTGCTGCATGTAGACTTCCTTATGAAAATCACCATAAAAAAGGTGTTCTTGACATCAAATTGAAACAAAGTCCAATCTCGAACCACTACAAATGAAAGAAGAACGTGTAGGGAAAAATGACGAGCAACTGGAGAGAAGGTGTCAAGATAATCCACCCCATATGTCTGAGCAAAACCTCATGCAACTAGTCTAGCCTTGTACCGATCAGTGCTACCATCTGCATTCTGTTTTACTGTAAATACTCATTTGCAACTCACTATAGACACCTCGAGGAGGTCGGGACCAAAATCCGAGTACCTCTCGACTGTAGAGCCTCCATCTTCTCCATAGCTAAATGCCATTGGTTGTCATTCAATGCCTCCTGGTAAGTTTGTGGTATGACCATGACGGACAATGCAACAACAAATCTCCTGAAGTCACCCATCAGTCATGGTATTAAAAGGCTAGCCTCGAGGCGGTCGAGACGGAACGAGGTAGTGTTTTTTACCTCAAGGCGTACACCTCAAATGGAATTGATGAGGCGTACGCCTTAAAAGGTCGAGGCGGTGAGGCGGTCGAGTCGAGGCAGTTTGTGAGGCATTTTCTGGAATTTAAATTATTTTTTTAAAAACAAATTTAAAGTATTTTTTAATGATTTAAATGGTTTTATTGGTAGTTTTAGATGCTTATAAATGTATAGTTGTCTAGGATAAATATTTACAAGATGAATGCTTGGAATTTTAAGTTTGTTCATATTCATATTAAGCATTAAACTTGTCTATTTTTTTAAGAAATCTTAATATTGCAATTTTAAATACACAATCCATAAAGCTTAAAGAAAAACTAGTGTTAAGAGAGGTAACATAATGAGCAACGTAATATACCAACTAAAAAAAGCAAGATTAGATTCAAGTCATGTCAATATTGTCATATTTTATATATTAGTTGTTGGGAAAAATGAAAGAGAGATGTTTATTCCATAAGCCCTAGGCTCTCTTATATAGGAGAGTAGCCAAAGGGTAAATTACATAGAGCATACAGCTGAAAATAAAAATAACAGAGAGATACACAAACAACTAACATATACGTTAACACTCCCCCTCAAGATGGAGCATAGATACCAATCATGCTCAGCTTGGACGCACACTTCTGGAATGGGCCTCGTAGTAATGCCTTGGTGAATATATAGGCAGTTTGATTTTCTGAGGTAACATGAGATGTCGCAATGAACCCCTTCTGAATCACGTCACGTATGAAGTGACAGTCAACCTCAATATGGTTGGTCCGCTCATGGAATGCTGGATTGTTTGCAATGAACAAGGTTGCCTGATTATCACATTCTAAGTTCATAGGAAGTGGTACATCTAGACATAGATCTGTAAGTACAGCCTTTACCCACATCATCTATGTGCTAGCCTGGGCAATAGTCCTATATTCAGATTCAGCACTAGATCTGGCTACCACCGTCTGTTTCTTGCTCCTCCATGAGATTAGAAAATCTCCAACGTAGACTGCAAACCCCGAGGTGGACTTCCTGTCCTTGGGACAACCTGCATAGTCTGCATCCGCACATGCTGAGATAGAAATTCCCTTTCCTTTCTTGAATAGCAAACCTGCACCTGGAGATGACTTGAGGTATCTAAGTATCATATGTATGGCATCCATATGAACCTGACGTGGTTGCTCCATGAACTGGCTCACACGATTCACTGCAAAGGCTATATCGGGCCTAGTGATTGTGACATACAACAGTTTGCCTACCAGTTCTCTGTATCTTCTCCTGTCCACCTCCTTTGTATCACCATCATATTGCTTCATGCTCAGGTCCATTGGTGTCGTAGCAGGCCGATACCCAAGCATACTTGTTTCATTCAACAGGTCCGTAACATATTTCCTCTGCGTCATTACTAACCCATACGGATTTCTAGCGAATTCCAGCCCCAGAAAATATCGAAGGACTCCAAGATCCTTAGTGACAAATTCGCTTCCCAGCTTCTCTTTTGCCTGCTTTATGCCTTGCTCATCATCTCCTGTAATCAAGATATCATCTACGTAAACAATAATTGCAATAATACCTCTTGAAGTCTTCTGTACAAACAAGGAATGGTCAGCATTGAAGCGTTTGTAACCCTGTTTTTCAAAGAGGTCTGAGAGCTTCTGAAACCATGCTCTGGGGCTCTGCTTAAGGCCATAGATAGCCTTATGAAGGTTGCACACCTTGGAACACTCCCCCTCAACAGCAAAATCGGGGGGTGGCTGTTGCATATAGACTTCCTCCTGTAGGTCTCCATATAGGAACGCGTTCTTCACATCCAACTGATATAACGGCCACTCTCGAATGACCGCGACTGACAGCAGGATCCGTAGGGTGGAATGGCGGGCTACTGGCGAGAATGTATCAAGATAATCCACCCCGTATGTCTGTGTAAAGCCACGTGCAACAAGGAGGGCCTTGTATCTGTCAATACTGCCATCTGTATTTTGCTTCACCGTAAATACCCACTTGCAACTCACCGGGGTCACATCTGGAGGTATAGGAACTAGACTCCAAGTTCCCCTAGATTGAAGTGCTGTCATTTCTTCCTCCATTACTAGACGCCATCTACAATCCTACAAAGCATCTTGATAATTCCGTGGAGTATCTACAGCTGACAAGGCCACCACAAAGTTCCTGAAATCCCCAGATAGTCGCTCAAAAGACACAGAAGCTGCCAATGGATATGTAACGCAACTCCTCTTCGATTTGCGTATAACAATAGGAACATCTAAATCAGTTGTGTCCTCATCTGGCCCCTGCAACATATCCTGCTCAGAAATATCATTAGATCCATCAAGAGAAGTATCTTCAGTACATACCATAGGCAAGCTAGGAGATGAGTCATGACCATGAGTTGGAGGAGGCCTGCGGGTATAATGGAATGGTAGTGGTGAAATGGGGATAGTACGTGCAGCTGGTGGTGGTGGTGGTGGTGATGGTGCTGGAGGTGGTGGTGTCATATATATGGTGTCGGTAGTCAGTGGAGGTAGCTGCTGATCACCTGAGGATGAAAAATACATTACGGATTCAAAAAATGTAACATCTGCACTGACCATATACCGCCTACTCAATGGATCAAAACACTTGTACCCCTTTTGAGTTTTGGAGTACCTAACAAACACACACTTGACAGCCCTAGGAGAGAGCTTGTCAGTACCGGGAGACAACTGATGGACAAAGGCGACTGAACCAAACACACGAGGAGTAAGGGAAAACAGATCCTTTCCAGGATAGATAAGGGAAAAGGGAATCTGTTCATCCAAGACAGAGGACGGCATACGGTTAATTAGGTAACATGTTGTGAGAACTGCGTCACCCCAGTAAGAATAAGGAACATGACTGTATAAGAAGTGATCTTGTGACATCTAGTAGATGGCGATGTTTCCTTTCAGCAATCCCATTTTGTTGAGAGGTATAAGCACAAGATGTTTGATGGATAATCCCTTTTGAGGAGTAGTAGTTGGCTAGGACATGAGTGCAAAGTTCTAGGGCATTATCACTTCTTACAAACTTCACAGATGTGGAGAAAACATTTTGAATTTCATTCAGAAAATGGATAATAATATTGTCTGCTTCAGATTTATTTTTCATCAAAAATACCCATGACACACGAGAGAAGGCATCCACAATAACTATATAAAATCTGTGTCCCTGATGATCAGGTACACGACTCGGACCCCAGATATCAATACGAAATAACTCAAACTTGGAGGTACTACTCCGACCTGGACGACTGGGAAAGGTAGACCTGTGATGCTTTCCCAACTGACAAGCCTCACAGTGGATAGATATGTGAGGAAAACCCTGGGGTAACACATGACGCAACTTCTGAAGCGGAAGATGCCCAAAGCGCAGATGCCACAGCAAAGGAGATACTGGTCCAGTGGGAAGGGATGAAGTTCCAACGAATGGAGTCTGATTTAGGCGATAGAGGCCTCCTTGCTCATAGCCACGACCAATCACGTTGCCCGTACGGATGTCCTGAAAAATAAGAGAAGATGGATAAAAAATTGCTCGACATTGTAAATCCTTCGTAATCTGACTGATTGATAACAAATTCATTGAAAAATCAGGTGCATGTAGCACATTCTTGAGCTGCATAGAAGATGTCAGTCTAATCTCCCATGACCAGTAATGGGAGAATGTGTACCATTGGCAATGACCATTGTTCGGCCTGGAGGAATCTGAGAATATCCTGTAAGTAAACTCTGATCGCCACATAGATGATGTGTAGCCCCGAGTCTATAATCCATGGTAATGTATCTGATCTACTACTAGTAAATGCAAGTATGCTACCTGAAGCACTGGTAGACGCAGAGGCAGAAGCAACAACATCAGATTGACTCTCAGTAGTAGGTGCTGGGCCAGATGGGGGAATAATGCCCCATAGACGGGCAACTAGATCATCGAACCGCTGATCCAAAGTGGCAGCAGATGGAGGCTCTATCTGCTCCGCGACTCGTGCAAATGCAGGAAATCCATGCTTCGAGTAGCATATGGCTTCATTGTGTCCAACACGATGACAGTAGGTACATGTTGGCCGAGTGCGGCCTCCTACGGGTTTGATGATGAAACCCGCGACCCCTGTTGACAGCCATGGCTGAAGTATTCTGATTCGTGGCCGTGGAAGGAACGGTGATGTGGCTCAGTCTATGGAAGGCTTCCTCCATGGAAGGAATAGTAGAATCGGCCAAGATTTGGGATCGTGCCGCCTCATACTCTGGATCAAGTGCAGCAAGAAATACGCCCACCATAGTCGCATTCCGATAGGTCTTCTATTGTTCTGGCGTGGCTGTCAGAGGCATGAAGCTGTAGAGCTTCTCGAACATCCCTCTCAGGGATGTGTAGAGTGAATGCAGACGGCGACCATTCTGCTTTATAGTGAATATATCATGCTGGAGTTGCAGGATCTTTGTCTCGTTCTTCGCCTGAGAATATGTGGCCGCCAGGATGTCCCACATGTCCTTGGCCGTGGGCTGATGTAGAATGTCATTGGCAATCTCAATCGCCAACGTACCAGATAGCCAAACTTTGGCGTATGCATCATCGGCCTCCCAAAAGGCATTGGCTCCAGTCTTCTCAACAGGCTCTGGTTCGGTAAAAATATGTTTCTTATCCGTTGACTTCATCATGCTCATGAACTGCACCGCCCACAGTTCATAGTTTGTACCGTCCATCTTTACAACAGGCGCTGGACCACGAAAGGCGCCAATAGATGGGATATCCGCCTTTCCTTCTGACATACTAGAGACTGAAGACTGGAGCGATTGACTGAAGATGAGATTCGTCTACAATGACATAGACGGGTTTAGTTGCATGTGTAGACCTCAAGCAACTAAACCCATTTGGTTGAAAGTGAGCGCTCTAGACCTGATTCACGAACACACACCTAGGGCTCTAAGAAGCCCGCTGGATCACGCAAGTGCACAGGGGTGCGTAAGGGAGCCACACTTAGTCACGCAGCGCAGGAACTAGCGCGCAGTCGCGCGCAGATGCTGGTGCAGAGGCGCGCAGGGATGAGCGCGCAGAGGGCTAGGCGTGGCGCGTGGAGGGCTAGCGCGCAGGCAAAGGCACGCAGCGGGGCGGCGCGCGGAGGGATAGCGCGCAGGTGCTGGTGCACTCGCCCAGGCGCACAAGGGAGGCGACGAAGGCGCACAGGGGCGCTGGTGTGGCGGCGCACTCGCGCGGCGGAGGCGCAGTTGTGCCCCAGGCGGCGCCCGATGAGAAAGAGAGAGAGAAAGAGAGGCCGGCGGGTGGGGTAGGGTTAGGGTTTCAAAAACTCCGGTCTAGGACCGTCGCTCTGATACCATGTTGGGAAAAATGAAAGAGAGATGTTTATTCCATAAGCCCTAGGCTCTCTTATATAGGAGAGTAGCCAAAGGGTAAATTACATAGAGCATACAACTGAAAATAAAAATAACAGAGAGATACACAAACAACTAACATATACGTTAACATTAGTCATATAACAAGTGCATCTAATCATAATTTTTTAAGCACCTCAATATTTTTAACGAAAGATATACTGTCTTTGATATTTTAATGATAATTATAGCTAATGATTCTATTTTTAATTGGGTAGAAATTGAGTAGATAGGTTTATGGAATTTACATATCCTTTCTTTCACATTCTTATCTTCATAATTTCATCATAGATTACAATGTTATATATTATATATATGTCACTTAAGATAATTTCATCAGTAAATATATTTATTATATTTTTTATAAGTATTTTCCTATACAAACTGAGGCTTACGCCTCGACCGCCTCGAGGCTACGCCTCACCTCGTCTCCAAGGAAAACGCCTCGTTCCACCTTTCATTTTTTTCAAACCTTGCCGTCAGTCGATCGAAAGAGACACGAGAAGCCACTGGATATAAAGCACATGAATGCTTCTACTTCTTGATAGCGATAGGCACATCAAAGTCATCGTCATCCCTATTAGTGACCTGATCATTAGCCTCCTGAAATGACCAATGCTGAGACAAATCGTTAGTCCCATAATTAGAAGTAATGTTTTCAGAATAAATATGAGCAGGAGTAGGCCATCGATTATAGTGATGTGGTAGAGGTGGTACCAGAACAGTGGTTAGCGGTGGGGCTGATGGAGGTGATGGAGCCGATAGAGGTGGTGATGTCGGTGGTGAACTCATGAGTGGAGGTTGAATGTAGACCTCATTATCCGAATCTGAAAGTGTCAACTTATCACATGTAGGGGGAAAATACATGACTGACTCAAAAAATGTGACATCTGTGTTGATATAATATCTCCTGTGTAACGGATCATAACAATGATAACCCTTCTGAGTTCTGGAGTAGCTGACAAAGTTACATTGAGCTTGTCAATTCCTGGAGACAACGGATGAACAAACACAACAGACCAAAATACACGAAGGGTAAGAGAGCAACTCCTTGTCTGGAAAAATAAGAGAAAATGGTATCTTCTCCCCCAACAATGATGAAGGCATACGGTTCATGAGATAACATGTCGTGAGAACATCATCACCATAGAATGAATGTGAGACACGACTCTGAATAAGGAAGGTAAGTGTGACATCAAGTAGGTGACGATGCGTTCTTTCGACAACACTATTATGTTGAGATGTATATGCGCATGATGTGTGATGAAGAATACCATGAGATGAAAAGAATTGGAAGAGCACACGAGTATATAATTTCAACACATTATCGATCCTCACAATTTTGGCGGAGTTGGAAAAACACTCTGCACTTCTTTAGTGAAATTTATAATTGTATTTCCAGCTTCTGATTTTTTTTTCAACAATAAAATCCAAGACAAATGATTAAAATAATCCACAATAAGTAAATAAAATATGTATCCTTGATGATCAGGAACACAACTTGGACCCCAAATGTCAACATGGAAAAACTCAAAAGGGGAGCTACTGCTCTGACTCTGAAGACTAGGGAAAACAAACCGTTGATGCTTCCCTACTGATATGCCTCACAATTGAATGATGATCGAGGTGAAATCTAGGGAAGGACTTAATGCAGTTTCTGAAGTGGAAGATGACCGAAGCGCAAATGCCATATGAAGGGAGAAACCAGTCCAGTGGAATAGGAGGATAGTCCAGCATACAATGTTTGGACCAGTCGATAGAGCCCGGCCTGCTCACGACCACAACAAATCACCTTGCCCATAAGAATGCCCTGAAACACAAGAGATGATGGGTCTAATATCGCTCAACAATGTACATCCTTAGTAATCTGACTAATCACTGTTGTAAAAGTCCCTCGACTAACCCGATTAGTAGGTCCGACTAGTCTAGTCAGTGGGGTGACCAACCATTGACTAATTCTGATTATGCTAACTAGATGATCGATTTTTGCTTGGAGATACCATGTTTTTTTCACTTTTTAAAAAGCAAACTTATTCTAATACACTTAATATTTTATTTAAATGTACCTACTTCTTTTCTTTCATTATGATAATATAAAAAATATAAAAATCTATATAAGTATATAAGAATATGTGTATAAAAATGATTTATATATTTAAAAAAATTTAAAATTCAAAATCGATTAAAGCCCGACTAAATCCGATTAGTCGCCTGACTGCCGATTAATCCTTAGTCATCGTCCCAACCGATCGAGTAACGACTACTGATTTTTGCAACCTTGTGACTAATAGACAGTGAGTTCATAGAGAAATCAGGAGCATGCATCACATTCTGAAGCCACATATATGGCATCAAGATGATCTCCCACTGTCCTGTGATTGGGGAATGAGTCTCATCTGCTAATACCACGGTCCTTCCTGAAGGAACCTACCTGTAGGCTATGAGGTGATCTCTATCTCCACACAAATGATGTGTTGCACCAGAATCTATGATCCATTCCGAGAGATCTGAACCATGATAAGAACTAGAGGCATGAATACTACCTGAGGTACCAGCTCCTGCAGTAGCAACAATGTCCGAGATGTTTTCAGAAGCAGGTGAAGGGGTGCAAACGGGAGGTATGATGTCTCTCAGTCGAGACAAAAGCTCATCATATCTTTGATCTGATGTGGATGGAGAGGCATGAGGCTGGAACTGCTCTGCTACAGGGGTGGACGGTGGGAAGCCATGCTTGGAGTAGCATGCATCTTCTGTATGACCAGATCGGTGACTGTTGACGCATATTGAATAACTGTATCTCTTTGTTATTTTATTTTCTTGTTACTCTCTTTATGTAATTTACCCATAGGCTACTCTCCTATATAAGAGAGCCTAGGGCTATGGAATAGATCATCTCATTCACGTTTCCCAACATGGTATCAGAGCGATGGTCCTAGACCGGAGTTCTCAAAACCCTAACCCTAACCCGCCCCACCCGCCGGCCTCCCTTCTCTCTCTCTCTCTATCGGCGCCGCCCCAGTCGATCGCCGACCTTCTCCGATCGCCGACCTTCTACGATCGCCTGCGGTGCTTCTGCGCATAGCGCATCTCGCGCGTAGCGCGACTGTGCGCGACTGTGCACGGCTGTGCACATAGTCTCTCTGCGCAACTGTGCGCGACTGTGCGCATAGCAACTCTGCGCCTAAGCGCGCATCCAGCGCCTAGTGCGCATCCCGGGCCTTTGCGCGACTGTGCGCCCTTCTACGCGCAATCCTTGCACGCCTCACATCTCTGTGCGCTGTGCAACAGCGTGCGCCAGTGCACGCAATAGCGCTTGCCCCTGCCTGACCGTGCACATCCAGTTGCGTGCGCACGTGCCCCTTGCACGTGCCTGCGTGCCCTAAGCCTCAGAAACCTAGGGCACAGATCTTGATATACATGGGGTTAGTTGCTTGACGTCTACATATGCAACTAATCCCGTCTATGTCACTGTAGACAAAGATTCTCTTCTCTCGGTCACTCCAGTCTTCCATCTCCAGTATGTCAGAAAGCAAGGCAGATATCCCATCTATGGGCGCATTTCGTGGTCCAGCGCCCATTGTCAAGATGGATGGTATGAACTATGAACTGTGGGCAATGCAGTTCATGAGTATGATGAAGACTACAGGTAAGAAGCACATTCTTACCGAGCCCGAGCCTGCAGAGAAGACTGGAGTTCATGCCTCATGGGAGGCCGATGATGCATATGCCAAGGTGTGGCTATCTGGCACATTGGCTATTGAAATCGCCAATGACATTCTACATCAACCTACAGCCAAAGACATGTGGGATATCCTGGCAGCAACATATTCTCAGGCAAAGAACGAGACGAAGATCCTGCAACTACAACATGATATATTCACAATAAAGCAGAACGACCGTCCTTTACATTCTCTCTATACGTCATTGAGAGGGATGTTCGAGAAACTTTATAGCTTCATGCCTCTTACTGCCACGCCAGAACAGCAGAAGACATACAGGAATGCGACGATGGTGGGTGTGTTTCTCGCTGCACTTGACCCAGAGTATGAGGCAGCACGTTCACAGATTTTGGCGGACTCGACTATTCCTCCCATGGAGGAAGCTTTTCACAGATTGAGTAGGATCACAGTGCCTTCTGCAGCTACGAGTCAGAATCCCTCAGCTATGGCGGCCAACAGAGGCCGTGGCTTTCATCACCAGGGCCGTGGACGTACTCCTCGTGGAAGGGGTGGCCGCACTAGGCCCACATGCTCATATTGTCACCGAGTCGGACATACTGAAGACACATGCTACTCGAAGCATGGATTCCCTGCATCTGCACGAGCCGCTGAGCAGATAGAGCCCCCATCTGCTGCTACACTGGATCAACGATTTGATGATCTAGTTGCCCGCCTCAGGGGCATCATCCCACCATCCGGTCCAGCACCGACTACAGAGAGTCATACTGATGTTGCTGCTTCTGCTTCTGCCTCTACTAGTACTTCAGGTAGTACACTTGCACTCCACAGTAGTAGATCCGATACATACCGTGGATCATGGACTCGGGTGCTACACATCATCTATGTGGCGACCAGAGTCTACTTACAGGATACACTCAGATTCCTCCAGGACGGACAGTAGTGATTGCCAATGGCACCCACTCCCCTATCATGGGTCAGGGGGGGGAGATTAGATTGACATCTTCTATGCAGCTCAAGAATGTCCTACATGCACCGCATTTTTCTATGAATTTGTTGTCAATTAGTCAGATTACGAAGGATCTCCATTGTCGAGCTATTTTTGATCCATCTTCTTTGATTTTTCAGGACATCCGTACGGGCAACGTGATTGGTCATGGCTATGAGCAAGGAGGCCTTTATCGACTGAACCAGACCCCATTTGCTGGAACCACATCTTCTCCTGCTGGACAAGTATCTCCTCTCCTGTGGCATCTGCGCTTTGGTCATTTACCGCTTCAGAAGTTGCGTCTAGTTCTACCCTATGGTCTCTCTCACACAACTATCCAGTGTGAGGCATGTCAGTTGGGAAAGCATCACAGGTCGTCTTTTCCCAGTAGTCAAGGTCGGAGTAGTAACTCCAAGTTTGAGTTGTTTCATGTTGATGTCTGGGGTCCGAGTCGTGTTCCCGATCATCAGGGACACAGGTTCTATATTGTATTTGTGGATGATTTCTCTAGAGCGTCATGGGTCTTTCTAATGAAAAATAAATCTGAAGCAGGAAACATTATTATCCACTTTCTTAATGAAATTCAAAATGTTTTTTCCACTTCTGTCAAGATTGTGAGAATTGATAATGCCTTAGAGTTGTGCACCAACATTCTAGCCAATTACTACTCCTCAAAAGGGATTATTCACCAAACATCTTGTGCTCATACATCTCAACAGAATGGGGTTGCTGAAAGAAAACACCGTCACCTTCTTGATGTCACAAGGTCACTTCTTATTCAGAGTCATGTTCCGTACTCCTACTGGGGTGATGCAGTCCTTACTGCATGTTACCTTATCAACCGTATGCCTTCGTCTGTCTTGGATGAACAGATTCCTTTTTCACTCATTTACCCTGACAAGGATTTGTTCATTCTTACCCCTCGTGTGTTTGGGTCAGTCGCATTTGTCCATCAGTTATCGCCTGGTACTGACAAGCTCTCTCCTAGGGCTGTCAAGTGTGTCTTTGTGGGGTACTCCAGAACTCAAAAGGGGTACAACTGTTTTGATCCTGTCCGTCGGCGGTATATGATCAGTGCAGATGTTACATTTTTTGAAACAATTATGTATTTTTCAGAATCCGGAAACATGCAACCAACACCTATATCTCCTGATACCGTATTCATGGCACCACCATCACCATTGCCACAAACAACACCACCGTCACCACCACCACCACCACCACCACCGCCACCACCACCACCACCACCACTAGTATCCCCGCTACCATTCCATTACACACGCAGGCCTCCTCCAGCTCATGGTCCTGACCCGTCACCTAGCTCGCCTATGGTATGTAATGAAAATATTAATGTTGATGGATCTGACGACATTTCTCAGCAGGATGCATTACAGGAGCATGGTGATAACACAGAGGATCTGGATGTTCCAATCGCTCTACGCAAGCCGAAGAGAAGCTGTGCCAAATATCCATTATCAGCAGCTGTGTCTTTTGAGAGGCTATCTGGAGACTTCAGGACGTTTGCATTGGCCCTTTCAGCTATAGACATTCCACGGAACCACCATGATGCTTTGCAGGATGCTAGATGGCGGCTAGCAATGGAAGAAGAGATGGCGGCACTTCAGTCTAGAGGAACCTGGAGTTTGGTTCATATACCTCCAGATGTCAGCCCGATGAGTTGCAAATGGGTGTTTACAGTTAAGCACAATGCAGATGGCTCAATTGACAGGTACAAGGCACGCCTAGTTGCACGGGGATTCACACAGACATATGGGGTAGATTACCTTGACACGTTCTCCCCTGTGGCGCGCCATTCCACTCTACGGATCATGTTATCAGTTGCAGTTGCTAGAGACTGGCCACTCTATCAACTGGACGTGAAGAATGCATTTCTGTATGGAGACTTGCAGGAGGAAGTCTATATGCAACAGCCACCAGGTTTTGCTGTTGAGGGGGAGTGTTCCAAGGTTTGCAGATTACATAAGGCCATCTATGGCCTTAAGTAGAGCCCCAGAGCATGGTTCCAGAAGCTGTCAGACCTCTTTGAGAAACAAGGATATAAACGTTCCAATGCTGATCATTCCTTGTTTGTACAGAAGACGGCGAGAGGTATCATTGTAATCATGGTTTATGTTGATGATATCTTGATTACAGGTGATGATGACCAGGGCATTAAGCAGGCAAAGGAAAGGCTGGGGACCGAGTTTGTTACCAAGGACCTGGGAGTCCTTAGGTATTTTCTGGGGCTGGAGTTTGCCGGAAATCTGTATGGATTAGTCATGTCACAGAGGAAGTATGTTACAGATCTACTGAGTGAGACAGGTATGCTAGGGTGTCGACCTGCTACGACACCAATGGATCCTAGCATGAAGCTGTATGATGATGTCACAGAGGAGGTGGACAGGAGAAGATATAGAGAACTGGTAGGCAAACTGTTATATGTCACGATCACTAGGCCAGATATATTATTTGCAGTGAGCCGTGTGAGCCAGTTCATGGAGCAACCACGCCAGGTGCATATGGATGCAATACATATGATACTTAGATATCTCAAATCTTCTCCAGGTGCAGGTCTGCTATTCAAGAAAGGAAAGGGGATTTCTATCTCAGCATGCGCAGATGCAGACTATGCAGGATGTCCCAAGGATAGGAAGTCCACCTCAGGGTATGCTGTCTATGTTGGAGATGCCCTAGTCTCATGGAGGAGCAAGAAACAAACTGTGGTAGCTAGATCTAGTGCTGAATCCGAATATAGGGCTATGGCCCAGGCTACTACAGAGATGATGTGGGTGAAAGCGGTGCTGACAGATTTATGCCTAGATGTACCACTTCCTATGAACTTGGAATGTGATAATCAGGCTGCTTTGTTTATTGCAAACAATCCTGCATTCCATGAGCGGACCAAGCATATTGAGGTGGATTGTCACTTCATACGTGATATGATTCAGAAAGGATTCATTGCCACATCTCATGTTACTTCAGAGAACCAGACTGCAGACATATTCACCAAGGCATTGTTACGAGGTCCATTTCAGAAGTGTGCTTCCAAGCTGAGCATGATTGACATCTATGCTCCATCTTGAGGGGGAGTGTTGACGCATATTGAATAACTGTAACTCTTTGTTATTTTATTTTCTTGTTACTCTCTTTATGTAATTTACCCATAGGCTACTCTCCTATATAAGAGAGCCTAGGGCTATGGAATAGATCATCTCATTCACGTTTCCCAACAGTGACAATAGGTACAAGGTGGTCCATGACTACGTCCTCTCTACCGTGTGGTCCTCGTCCACGAAACTGAGATGCGCCTCCTCTTCCACGAGAGGCCGCCATGACAGAAGAATTCGACATTGGAACATGAAATGAAATATTGATCCGGCTCAATCTTTAGAAGGCCTCCTCCATGGGAGGAATAGTAACAACCGTCAGTATCTGGGAGGAAGCAACTTTGTATCGTGAGTCAAGAGAGGTCAGGAAGACACCAACCATTGTGGCATTCCGATATGTTTTCAATAGGTCTGGAGTAGCCGTGAGAGGCATAAAGCTATGAAGCTTCCCAAACATCCTGCACAAAGCAGTATAGTGAGCATGTAAGAGTCGTCCATTTTATTTTATAATGAAGATGTCATGTTGAAGTTGCCAAATTTTGTCTCATTCTTTGCATGTGAATATGTGGCAGCAAATATATGTCACATTGCTTTAGTAGTGGGTTGGTGCAGGACATCGTTAGCAATCTTTGGTACCAAGGTACCAGACAACCAGACTTGTGCATGTACGTCAACGGCTTCCCATGAGGCATACAACCATATCTTCTCCGGCGGCTCTTCCTCAATAAGAATATGCTTCTTACCCATCGATTTCATTAGACTCATAAACGACATGACCCACAACTCATAAATTCGACCATCCATCTTGACTATAGGCGCGGGACCTCTGAAGGAGCCAGTGGTGGAGGCCTCGATTTGGGTCAGCTTCTTTGAGTTTTGGAACCCAATATCATCGGAAGAAGGTTGCTGCTTGTAGGTACAAAGAAGGTTATGCATGTAGATGATGATGTTGCTTCAGGTGATGCCTGAAGAAGGTGGTAGCATCGTAGAAGCACTCCAGAGGGTTGACAGTTGACGATGGCACATGGATCATGCGTAGAGAAGCGTGTTTATGGAGATCGCATGCGTACAAGCCTTCAGATCATGCGTCGTGAAGAATTAAGGCTTCAGAAACCTTAATTTTTCCTTGAATTTTGAACAAATCATGAACATGAACCATAATCAACATAAATATTCAAAAGTAAAACCCTAAAATCGAACCGCTCTAATACCATGTTGAGAACGATAATGTGGAAACATAATCAGAATAAGAAATATGGAACAAGAACTCCCGAATATATGGAACTCTACTCCAAAAGGAGCAGGGTGAAACAACGGGAGAAGACCTCTAGGGTCGGATATTCTATTGCAATCTCTCAATGGATACATGAGGTGAGGGGTTTCTTATATAAGCCCCACAGACAAAGCAGAGTTCCACTTATAGATGATATGAGACTAAACAAGAGAAAAAAGTAATTTGATCATGAATAGATCTGATTACACATCTATTACATACTCTAACAACCTCAATGCCAAGGAAGTATCTGAGTTGATCAAGGTTTTTAGCGATGAACAACTTTTGGAGGAAAGCATTGGTCTCTAAAATGCATACTTCATCATAACCGGCAACTACCATATTAACATAAACTGACAGTATCACAATACCAGTAGATCGTTGTCAAACGAACATAGAGTAATCAGATATCATCTTGGGGAAGACAAGAGAGCCGATCTCAGTAGTAAGCTTGTCAAACCATGTTTGTGGACTCTGCTTTAGGTCATAAATGGCTTTACAAAGTTGGTACACACGCTCTCCCTCGAATGAGTAGCTTGGTGGCTACATCATATAGACCCCCTCCTCAAGGTCGTCGTATAAAAAGACATTCTTCACATCGATCTGAAAGATCGGTCAATTCTTATTGGCAATAATTGAGAAAATAGTTCCATTCTAGCCACTAGAGAAAAAGTCACAAAGTAGCCCACTCCATACGTCTGAGTGAAGTCATTTACAAAAAGCCTAGTAGTCAATCTGTCAATAGAACCATCAGGAGAGTGTCTGGTCATAAGACCCATCATTAGGCAATACCCTTGACACATGAAGGACATGGCACAAGATCCCATGTACTTCTATGCAACCAGCTCCCCATCCATGGCCTTTTTCCAACTTCAGCCTATAATACACTACGATGATCACAAAGAATAGTAACAACCATAAGAGCATCTGTAAATCGAATGTTACAACTGGATAGATTATTAATGGAAGTAAAATGTTACAATGGATGTATAATACATTGCCTTTTTGTCCTCTACAGTGTTTAATGAGATAAGTGATAGTGAGAATGGCATCTACCCAATAGCACTTGGGAAACTTCATGTGAGTAAGCAATGACTAGTGCTTGACACTATCTATTGCATTTTTAGTGTACCTTCTACATACGACAAGTATCTTTGCACAATTTTTCATCATCGTCCCACATAACCCTTGCTGCATGCAAGCTTCATTGCGTGGGTTATACATGACGCCATCTTATAGCATCACTTTCAATCGCATCCAACCTTGTGTCGTCCATCCAACAATGCAGAAAGTTTGCTCATAGTATTATGATTTGGAAAAACCACCACCACCTTCGATCGTACGGCTCGCACACAACCACCAATGGCCTCATCACATGAGTGCATCACATGAGTGCATCACATGAGTGCATCACCTACTTCATATGGTGTACACTAGCGCTACAAGGGAATTCTCGTATGGGTTGCCTTCCACAAGTACCCTCGCTCGATGGTCGCAACATATCATTTATCCCAGCATCATCACGCACGGCAATGTCACATAGATCATTATTATGTTGCCATCTCAAACCAAAATGTCATGATCTTTGAGAAATAACCATGAACTTCAAATAAAAAAACGAAACAAGTTTGAACTTAGATAACAAGAATGTCTTAGGATTTTCTCATATGATATTATTGCGATATTTATGTAATTATACCTCTATGAGTGAGAGTTGTTTGGTCCCACATCAATGAGTTAAGGGACTTGTTGAGTTGGTGGGGCTATAAATAGAGTCTCGCATCCCTTGTACTCATTAAGAGATTGTAATAGAATATCCAACCATGTAGGGGCTTTCTCATATAGTTTCATCCAGACTCTAAGGAGTAGGGTTCCACATAAATCTATATTTTCGCCTTGATCTTGATTGAGTATTCTATTTTATTTATTTTCACATGGTGTTTGTTGGAGTATTTGGTTGCGCGCCATATGAGTTGTACGAGGGTAAATGGATCTATCCAGGATCCATTTACCCCATCCATATGTTTAGTCACACATCTACCAGTAGTGGGACTTGGAGGCTCTGTGTAGGCTATATAATGAGCCCCAAACCTCCTGTATCAATTGAGAAGGTTCAATAGAATATCAGCCCCTTTGGGTTTCTCCCGTGGTTTCATCCCGCTCTTTAAGGAGTAGGGTTCCACGTAAAAATCTGACTTTTTCATGTTCATATTTCTATATTCTTATGCTCTGTTTATCATTCCGCTTCCGCATTCTCTATTTTCTAGCGTGCTATCAGAGCGGGTCGATTCTCGAGGAGTTTTTTGTGTTCTTTAATTTATTCGAGATTCGATTATTTTATTCTCAATAGTTCTTGAAGATTATCTTGTTCAATGAGTCTGAGATGTGTTCTAGGGTTCATAAAACCCTAATTCTATGAAAGAAGGATGATCCATGCCACGAGAAGATCCTTACACAGATCCAAGCCGCAAGAGCAGATCGAAGCCCAGGCTCTCCAAGGTTTCTTTTTCTTTAAACCCTAATCCAACAAACAACTTCCTATTAGATGAAGATTCGAAGATCATCTCCATGTGGTGTCGCAACCGCAACTCCAGATCTCCTTGCACCTCGCAGCGCGCAACCACAGGCCCGCCACGCAGCATACTCCAACAGCAGAAAAATGCGGCGATATTCCAAAAAAATATGCTTGCGATGAATTCCAGCAGTTCCAAGCCGATTCAAGCTCGCCTCCGAGCACGCAGGAAGCGAGCGCTTCTTCCCTCTTTGCTCGCATCAGCGATGGTCTGGACTAGCATATCAAGGTGGCGCAGGCAACGCCGCAGAGCCGTTGGTGGGATCCTCTGCTCCTCGTGCAGCCCCACTCGAAGCCCTTGCCGTCCCTCCATGCGTGATACCCTTCCAAGCGACACTTCACAGCCGCAGGCAGAGCTGCGCCGAAGCCCTAGCCCTCGCGCATCTGTTATTTCCAGTCCCATGGAGGAAGCCCTAGCCCGGCACAGCCGTTGCTCCCCCTCGTACGAAGGCTCAGTGGCGATGATGCTACTCCTCACGATGCATTGGCAGCTCCCCTCCTCGCACGAAGCCTCTTGTACTTCTCTAAGAACCCTCGAGTACCCGGTGGGTGACCAGCGCAGGCGACGCTGCTTCAATCCGCATTGGGGGCAGCAGGTTTTTCCAAGAAATAAGGTTCCTGGGAACCCTAATGCGTAGGATGGTTAAAAAAATTAAATTAAATCATTTTGTGAGAGAGGGGGAAGGACAATCGGTTGTACTTGTATTAAAAAAAGGGGTTGTAAGTTAAAAAGAGAGAGAGAGAAAGAGTTGGGTCCAAGTAGGTTGGTGAAATATTAAAAAAATTTTGTTTAAAAAAAACTTTTGAAAAAGGTGCGTACGAAAAAAATGAGAAAAGTCGTACGCAATTCGAGAAAGCCATAAAAAATGAAACGGCTTAAAAAATATTGAAAAGATGAAAAAAAAAGTGAAACAACTTATGTAAAAAAAATGCATGATTCATGTTTTGTTGTCTCTCTATTTTACCATTTTATTGTCTTCTCCCAAACTTGGTCGATGACTATCATTCCAACCAGTATCAGTATGGGAGAAAGGGGGAGTATTATGTAGAGTCACATGTCTACTCAGATTCTCCAGATCCGGATATAGATATTCCAATCCAACCAATTGTTCAGACTCGATGTCAGATTCCGAGTCTTCAGGTTTCAGAGACGCACATGTATACGGTCTTTTCAGATGTACACATGTATGCCATCTTTTATCGTGGTCCCCGTCATTCTTGTTGTTTCAACTAGAGTTTTCATGTGAGCCATAGGGACTCCAGAGTAGAGGACCATTCCCTATGGCATGTGGGCAAGGGTTTTCATGTGGTATCATAGGGACTCTAGAGTAGAGTATCATTCTTTGTGCCAGATGGGAGAGACCCAGTTCTCCGACGAGGAGACTTCTTTCAGATTCCATTCTCCAACGACCATGGACTCCGACGAGGATTGCACTTCCACGACTTTTTCAGTTCGGCCCTTTTTCAAAGATGGAGCAGTTGTCCACATAACTATGGCGGGCCAGAGTACTCCGACGAGGAGACTCATTTCAGTTGCAGTGACTATGACAGGTGCAGTACAGAGCACATGCTCTCCGACAAGAAGATTCAACCGATTTACACTCCAGCTAGCTTGTCCTCCTCACATGCACGTCATGAGAAGCAACATCCTCGACAACATCAATTGTGTGCGTTGAGTTGATATTGTTTATAGTGTCCTGTAGCGTGAGTTGAGTTTCTTTCTATTTGTCCAAGATGAGCATTGCATGCTCCAGCTTGAGGGGGAGTGCTAGAGTATTTGGTTGTGCGCTATATGAGTTGTAAGAGGGTAAATAGATCTCTCCATGATCTATTTACCCCATCCATATGTTTAGTCCCACATCTACCAGTGGTGGGACTTGGAAGCTCTGTGGAAGCTATATAATGAGCATCAGACCTCATGTATCCATTGAGAAAGTTCAATAGAATATCTGCCCCTTTGAGGGCTTCTCCCATGGTTTCATCCCCCTCCTTACGGAGTAGGGTTCCACGTAAAAATCTTTGAGTTCTTCATGTTCATATTTCTATACTCTTATGCTATGTTTATCATTCCGCATTCTCTATTTTCTAACAGTGCTAGAGCGGTAAATTTTAGCTATTCATGGTTTCAATGCTTTGCAATTCGATTTTATTAAAGAATGTAAGTTTTGATTTTGATTTTTTTTGGTTCTTGTTTTCATGAGAAGTTGGGATTTTCTTTTGTCAATGATGCCAATGACAACAACATCATATTTGGGAGCCATTGCATCTGTTGCAACCATAACATTAAGTCTGCAACAAGTTCTCTAGGCATTGTTAATCGTTGCCTCGACGAGAATCATTAAAGCACAACTCCTTAAAAAGGCACCTCTCTTCTCGTCGAGCACCATGACTAGATCCCTGCGATGAAATCTACCGCACAATGGGATGGATCTAGTATTTACACTCAAACACAAAATCAAGCATCATGTGTTATGTGATTTCATCGCCACAATGGTTGACACACGTTGTTTAGCCAGTCACGCCCTCAACCCCCACGAACAACTATACCTCCCTGAGCTCCACATGAAAGGCTTGGTCTTACGAAGATGCCAACCCACTTTCTCAATCTCAAGGTGATCGAGCACCAATTCCTTTTCATTTGTCGATACTTGTAGATTTAGAATTTCCATCACAAACAATTGCATATAACAACTCCGACCCTATTTGCTAACCATCTAAGGTGTTTAAAATGGGCATCGAACAATGAGTTCTTCAAATCCCTTAAATGATGGTGTATCTGTTGAGAAAGGAACCCTATATTTATTTAAAGAAGAAAGAGATGGGCCTTGCGACAGCTAGGTTATTTCAGAAAAAGAAGTGCTTTTATATTTGTAAAGGCCCAGAAAGATGTAAAAATGAGGTTTAACTTACCATATTATACACACACGAATTAAAAAGCATAATATGCAATTGTTTATATAAGGGTACATTGAGTAATATTTAATTACAAATGTCTATGATCATGTGTGTATATGTATGTGTTTAGGGGAAGAAGGATTGACGTAATGACAAGTACATGCAATCATAGAGTTGTGATTTATGAGATTCCTCAAAACTAAGATTGGTTGTTACCTCAAAGCTATTATAGTTGGATTTATATTTACGATCTCCCTTGTTATTGGGGGGAGCCTCTCATCATCGATTGATGTGGATAAGATGTTTGAATCTTAACATGTGTCTCGTTAGAGCTACCATAGATGAGATATCTTGAATCTTAACAAGGCTCTCATCAAGGTTCAGGAAAGCGATATGCGTATGCGTTCGGACTGGTCACCGAATACTGATTAAGCGGTATGCGGGGGCATATGCGGGGTATACGCGGTTCTAAGCAGTTTTCTAATTTTAAATTTAAAAATAAAAAAATATATATGAATAACATTACCACTAAAGTTATGTATCTAAGTGAAATTAAAGAAGATCTAAGAAAAACGGTTCATGTTAGATGGGTGTGCATATATACTTTTAATTGCCTCATATTTAATCACAAAAAAGCATTTACCATAAAAAATTTACATTATATGATTCGTAATAACAAAACTTCAATACACATGCATGCACTACATGAGCAAAACCTCAATCGGCATATATAAAAAATATTCGACGATACATTGCATATACTCGTGAAAATAATACATGAAAAAAACATAAAACATTGCATATACATAATGGTATAATGCATTGCAATTATATAAAAATGCATGTCATATTCTAACAATTGAATGAAGAGGCAGAGTTACAGAATTAAGGTCTTGAATGAGAAGATTGAAAAGTTGGAGCTGTTGGAGCAGTATGCGGGGCGTATGCGGGATATGCGGGGCATATGCAGGCCTCATATGCGGGGAGGGTGCATAATGCACTGATTCAAGTAATCGGTGTGGTCTGCACGCCGCACGAGCATATGCGGCCGCATATGCGGCCGATTAGTGAACATTGGCTCTCATTGCCCGACCATCGAGATTGCTGGGGGAGGGTTAACCCAATCAAAGTTGTATATCTTATTTGCGTCGGGTTTACAAAATGAATATATAAAATTTATGACAACGGTATATAGTTGCTTATAATCTAGCATATAAAATCATAGATATTAACCTTCTTATAAGCGGAAGAGGATTGTAACCAAAAATAAGAGGAAAATGACTCATCAAAGAAACAATGTATTTTTTTTGAAGAAACGATGCAATTTTTTGAAGAAACAAGGCAACAAAGGTGAAAGTAAGAGGATGTCAACGGCATTAGCCCAAATTAATGAAATGTAAAAAAGGAATTTTCACATTTCGACAATATTTAACAAGACTTGTCAGGTATGGAGGCGAAATCCCGCAAAATGATTTTGAGGGAGTTTGTTATTGTCATCTTGTCATTACTAACATATCTACAAGATATCAAGGATATGTTGTGATATTTAAGGCTATACCTCCGACAATTCCTATATACATGCTCAAGGAGTATATTTAAAGTAGTAATGGCCTTCTTCAACATATACCTTGTGAAGCTCTTCTTGAACCTTAAAATCGAGAGATAGCTCCATATAGATAACTTATTGTAGATCGTTATAAAGAGAGGCATTCTTTACATCAAGCTGATAAAAAGATCAATTAAGTTGCATTGTCATGGAAAGGAAGATCATCACAATTGAAAAACGAGCCACAAGGGAGAATATATCAAAAAAGTTGATTGCACACATCTATGTACTAAAACCCTTAGGGCATGTTTGGTTGGCAGGTTATTCCAGAGGATATCCTGGCATACTCCCAGCTCTACCCCTGCATTCCTGGGTTGGGATTAGTTGTATGGACTCCACAATTTCTTTGTTATACTAATTTTTAACCGCATTCAAATAAAAAAGTTAACATAGAAACATATTATAATCATTAAAAAGGTCAATTTAACGCATAATCAATGTGATATCACATCACATTTATCATTCCAACCATCTCCAATCCTCCTAACCATCCAAACAGTTACTATTCACATGAGGTTACTCCAACCCAATCCAGTTACCAAATACGCCCTAGTGGCCAGTCAGGCATTATATCTAGCAATGAAACCATTTTAGGTTGTATTCCAATGCAAAGAATCATCTGGAACCAACCTCCATTCATATGTAGGTGGATCTACAAGCTGTCATATGCCACAGGAGATCAGAGCAGTAGCCTCCTCCTCCATGGTGGAGGTATGTTGATCACGTTTATAGTAAAGGTTTTTTGTGGGAAAAAGAGTGATGGATGCCCACTCCTAGGATCTATATATTCACAATTCTTTGCCTCCATTCAGATCTATCTTAAGTCATTCTCATGCTTAGATCCAAAAAAACTAAGAATCCCTTCGTATATTCTCATTCCAATACTTCTTGGGCCTTCCTCGCCCTCTCTTAGTCGGCTGAACATCCAAATCTCGCGTCTTCTAACTAGTGCATTAACTGACCTCTAAACCATCTTAAGCGGTTTTCTAGCATCTTATCCTCGATCTAAGCTACACCAACTTTCCTTCTGATTGCATCATTCTGAATTCGATCTTTACGTGTGTGTGTGTATGCGTGCGTGTATATGTGTGTCCACACATCCACCTTAGCATTTTCTTTTCTGCTATTATCATTCTCTGCACATGTCTATAGTTCACAAGTCAACATTCAGATCCATAAAGCATAGCATGCCTTACAGCTGCTTTGTAAAACTTTCTTTTGATTTTCAAATGAATTTTCTTATCACAAAGAATAGTAGAGCCTCCTCTCCACTTTAACCAACATGTATTTCTTTTATTAGTAACATCTCCATCAATTTCCAGATCATGTTGCAAAATAGATCCCAATTATCTAAAAGAATCTCTCTTCTGAATGTTATCATCACCAATTTTCACCTCGATTCCCTCACAATTTCTTCCATCAAAAGTGCATTCCATATATTCAGTCTTAGCTCTACTTATACGAAACTCTTTTGTCTCTGATGCATGTCTCCAGACGCCAAGCTTCTCATTTGCACCATCTCTACTCTCATCAATCAACACAATATCATCAGCAAATTCCATCAAGGTATCTCAACATGAATGTGACTTGTCAACTCGTCCATAATCAAAGTAAAAAAGGAATGGACTCAAAACAAAACCTTGTTGCAGACCAATGTTGATGTCTGTTGGAGGAAAAGAGTTCATGTTTATTCCAGAGAACCTTAGGCTCTCTTATATAGAGAAGGCCTATGGGTAAATTGCATGAGATGGACAAAAGAAAATAAACGTAACAGAAAAAGTACATAGAATCTAGAAATATCTCTACACTCCCCCTCAAGATGGAGCATAGATGTCAATCAAGCTCATCTTGGAAGAACACTTCTGGAATGGCCCTCTGAGCAATGGCTTGGTAAAGATATCTGCAGTTTGCTCTCTTGAATTGACATGGGAAGTAGAAATCGAGCCCTTTTGAATCATATCTCTAGTATAGTGGCGGTCTACCTCAATATGCTTTGTCCTTTCATGAAATGCAGGATTATTAGCAATAAATAATGCTACTTGATTATCACATCGTAATTGCATGGGTAGAGGTACATCTATATGCAAATCTTCTAACATAGCTCGAACCCACATCATCTATGTACTTGCTTGTGCCATGGCCCTGTACAGATTCAACACTAGATTTAGCCACCATTGTTTGCTTCTTGCTTTTTCAAGAAACCAAAGAACTGCTAACAAACACTGCAGAACCTGAAGTAGACTTCCGATCCTTAGGCAATCATGCATAGTCTGCATCAACACATGCATAACGGAAATATTTGTATCTTTCCTGAACAATAGTCCTGCACCTAGAGATGACTTTAGATATCTCAGTATCATGTATACGGCATCCATATGTACTTGTCTGGGCTATTCCATGAACTGACTCACCCGACTCACTACAAAAGC
Source organism: Ottelia alismoides (assembly GCA_037367405.1). Lineage (NCBI taxonomy): Eukaryota > Viridiplantae > Streptophyta > Magnoliopsida > Alismatales > Hydrocharitaceae > Ottelia > Ottelia alismoides. The sequence goes on along the minus strand of JAZKJV010001342.1, from coordinate 922,804 downwards.
GATATCAAGTCTAGTGATAGTAATATAGAGAAGCTTGCCCACCATCTCTCTATATCTTCTCTTGTCAACCTCACATGTATCATCATCGTATAACTTCACACTAGGATCCATGGGAGTAGTCGAGGGTCGACAACCAATCATGCTCATCTGTCTGTAATATACTTCCTTTGGGTTATCACAAGACCCTGCGCATTCCTAGCAAATTCCAACCCCAGAAAATATCGTAGGGTGCCAAGATCCTTAATAACAAACTCATGACCTAGAAATGCTTTTGCCATCTTTATCCCCTGCATATCATCTCCCGTAACAAGTATACCATCAACATACACCATGATAACAACAGTACCTCTAGGAGTCTTCTGGACAAACAAATAATGATTTGCATTTGATCTTTTGAACCCTTGCTTTTGAATTAGGTCTGAAAGCTTCTGAAACTACGCTCACGAGCTTTGTTTAAGGCCATATATTGCCTTGTGAAGTCTACACACCATTTGACTTTCCCCCTCAGCAGCAAACCCCGGTGGCTGTTGCATGTAGACTTCCTCCTGCAAATCCCCATACAAAAAGACATTCTTGACATCAAGTTGAAACAAGGGTCGATCACGTACCACATCAACTGAAAGGACACATAGAGTGGAGTGACGCGCAACTGGAGAGAATGTGTCCATATAATCCGCGTCGTATGTTTGAGTGAATCCATGTGCCACTAGCCTTGCCTTGTAACGATCAAGACACTGCCATCTACATGATACTTGACAGTAACACCCATTTACAACTGACAACAGAAGCTCTTGGGGGAGCAGAAACCAAGCTCCATGTACCCCACGATCGTAGAGCAGCCATTTCCTCCTCCATGGTTGAACGTCAGCAACTCTCCTTCAAGGCTTCCTGATAATTCCGTGATATTTCCACGATAGATAATGCCACAGCAAATCTCTGAAAATCACCTGTGAGATGGTGGAATAAAACCTGTGAAGCAAGCAGATAGGATGCACAACTATACTTTTGCTTCCGTAAGGCAATAGGTACTTTCAGATCATCAGAAACAGTACTCGTCGGTATGCTATTCACCTACAAAGATCCCTGCACTTGTGCATTTTTAGTCCCATCGTTAGTAATAGTATCTGGACAAACCTGAGGCATGGTGGATGATTAACGAGTACCATGAGTATGGGAGAGTTAGTAATAGTACCTGATGAGTTGCTTTTGTTTTGCATGTGGCATGGGAGAGTTTATTCAGAAATGTCGAACTAATCTTCCCAATTTCGAACCAATTTGACTTCAATTCAGCATTACATTTGTAGTTTTTTCACTTGAGAGTGCATCTGCAATATTTCTGCTCCTTCATTTAAGTATTCTCCTCCACATATGCTTATTCCTATTTCACCCTTAGATAAAATAGATTTGGAAGAGTGGCATGTGCATAATTCTTTCATGAATCAATGTTATCCCTAAATTGATGTGATATGTATTTCCATAGAGAACCCCTTCCCCCAAGATGCTAGAGTTTTACTTTCCTCAAATGGAAAAGAAGCTCGATGATGTTTCGAACAAGGCTCCCAAACATCACAATGAACAAGACTAAAAATAGTGGGACTCAGAATGAACAGGAAAAGAAGCTCGATGATGTTTTCCGAACTCACATGCCTTTCACTGAAAGGGCTTCAGAATAGAGAGTTTCGGGAAAATCATAGAGAGAGCCTTGGCAAAAGGATGCCCAAAATGCAGATGCCATAAGAGAGGATCTTCAGAGATGGATGCATCACCGACGAACTTGAAATCCGACAATATGCCAATGCAATAAAATCCATTCATTTCATTTCCCACACCAAAAATCTTCCTCGTCCAGATGTCCTGAAAATAGCAACAGAATTCATCAAAGATCACAAGACAATTAAGCTCAACACAACTTATGGACAAACAATAAGATGAGAGGGAAATCAGGAGCACAATGAACCCCAGACAATCAGAATTTGAAGGAGAACTCCATTGTTCTGATGATGAGTGAGTCTCATTGGCAACTCAAACTGACGTCACTAAGGACAAGGAGTTGGAGAAGGTTAGTACACTACATTCTTTGGTCAGATGAATAAAGGCTCCCGAGTTAATGATCCAAACAGGAGGAGTGATTGCAAAGTTGGCTATTGTACCTGAAGGGGTAGTCAGAGCAGCAGTAATAGTCTCATTGGAAGAAGTGGACCCAATAAATTAGAGAATCCACATCAGACGAGAGTAATTTGCACCATTAAGATGTACCATCTTTCTACTGGGGTTTGTAATAGGAGACTCCCCTTCCACATCATATGCATCATCATAGGCACTATTGGCTAGGTAAGGAGGTACACCAAACTTCTACTAGCATTGTTCGGACGGATGGTTCCAACGATAACAGTGAGTGCACTATGGATATTAAGGAGAAGTAGAATCTCATCCACAACCACGGCCAAAGTCATGTCTACATTCAAAATCTCATCTATGACCTCGACTGAAATCACGCCCACAACCTCTTCGAAAGCTATGTCATCCTCCTCTCCCAGATGTTGTGGCATGTGCAGAACTCTCTGTGGGAGGTAAGGTATGAGGTCGTGCAACACAGTTCTCCAATTCCTTAAGATGTCCAAAGATGACCTTCACCGTTGGCAGTGTATCAAATTTCAAAAATGTTTCTTCATTGCATGATATCTAGGATGATGGCCATTAAAAAACGATAAACTTGCTAGTCCAAACGCTTGTGTACCTGTTTAGTACAACATGAGGGTTGAAAGATCTCAAGTTCCTCATACATGCTAGTGAGATGTACGTAGTACTCAACATGGGTACAACAGGACTTAGCATGAACTGGACCAAAATGAGTGGTACAACGGGACTCAACATGAACTGGAAAAGAAGCTCGATGATGTTTTCCGAACTCACATGCCTTACACTGAAATTGCTTCAGAGTAGAGAGTTTAGGGAGCATCATGGAGAGAGCCTTGGTAGAAGGATGCCCAAGGCGCGGATGTCATAGGAGAGTGTCTTCGGAGATGGATGCACATGATTGACAAACTTGAAATCTGACGGTATGCTAATATAATAGTCCATTCTTTTCATGTATCCCACCAAAAATCTTCATGTCTAGATGTCCTGAAAATAACAACAGAAATCATCATAGACCACATGGCAATTAAGCTCAACAGAAAGCTTATGAACAATCAATAAGATGAGAGGGAAATCAGGAGCACAGTGAACCCCAAATAATCGGAGCTTGGAGGAGAGCTCCATTGTTCTGAAGGTAATAACAGGTGAGTAAGTCTCATTGGCAGCTCAAACCAACTTCACTAAGGACGAGAGTTTGGAGAAGGTTAGTATACTACATTCTCTGATCAGATGAGTAGAGGCTCCAGAGTCGATGATTCAAGCGGGAGAACGAGTGATTGCAGAGTTGGCTACTGTACCTGAAGGGGTATAGTCAGGGCAGCAGTAATAATCTCACTGGAAGAAGTGGACCCAATACACTGGAGAATCTGCATCAGACGAGAGTAATTTGCATCATTGAGATGTACCGTCTTTCCACTAGGGTTTGTAGTAGGAGACGCCCCTTCCACATCATAGGCATCCTCATAGGCACTATTGGATAGATAAGGTAGTACGCCAAACTTTTACCATCGTTGTTTGAATGGATGGTTCTAGCGATCATAGTGAGTGCACTATGGATGATGCGAACCAGTAGAATCTCGGCCACGACCAAAGTCATGTCCACATCCAAAATCTCATCTACGACCTCGACTAAAGTCACGTCCACAACCTCCTCGAACGTTATGTCATCCTCCTCTCCCAGATGTTGAGGCATGTGCAGAACTCTCTGCGAGAGGTAAGGTAGGAGGTCATGCAACAAAGTTCTCCAATTCCTTAAGATATCTAAAGATGACCTTTATTGTTGGCAGTGTATCAGATATCAAAAAATGCTCCTTCACTGCATGATATCTAGGATGTTGGCCATTAAAAAGCGATACACCTGCTAGCCCAAATGCTCTTGTACCTGTTTAGTACAACATTAGGGCTGAAAGATTGCAAGCTCCTCATACATGCTAGTGAGATGCATGTATTACTCAATATTGGTAGAGTCACCCTGTGATGCAGATAGATCTACCTGTAGATAATAGCAAGGAAGGACTTTGTCGTCTTCTAAGATTGTGCCTGATCAAGGTCATCCCGTATCTCCCAACACGTGCCTTTGAAAAGCAAATTCGAGGCGATATGTGCCTCAACATTGTTGGTCATCCAGTTGATGACTTGGCAGTTGTTTATGATCCCATTATCATATTCTTTATCTCTCATTTGGAGGATCATTAGTCATGATATATGCCTTATGCTGGCAACCAATGAACACCTTATAAGACTGAGACCAGAGCATATAGTTTCCGTTGTCCTTCAGTTTGATAGTAGTGCCTTGTGTCATCAAAGAAGATTGAGTGAACAAGGACTTCGTCTCGGTAGAAGTAGATGTCATGGTGATCAGATAGAGATCAAAGTTCTATTGTTGACAAAGTATGCATAGGGTGCGGGAAAGTGCCCTAGAATTCACACACATATGTGCAAGAGATCTAGCTTCTGAAGAATTAACATGTCAGAGGTGCTGAAAATATTCGTTGGCAGCAGCGACGATACTTGAAGATGCATTGGAGGTGCTAGAGTAGCATTGGCAGCAGGGAAAAGGCATTGGCGATGCTGGAAAGGCATCGGCGGCTTAGGTTGGCGACGCAACTAGGCAGCTAGCAGCACATGCTGGTGACATGTCAGGCATTCGATGGTGTTCTAAGACACCTACGGTGGCGCTGGAGGCGTTGTTATGGCCCCCAAACAAGCCACTGTCGGCGTTGAATGAACCCAAAGTGGGTTTAGGCGATGCAAGCGGTGCAGGGTTAACCATCGAGGCCTCGTACTGGGACCCTTAAATGAGGAAGAAGGGCTCGTGCAAAGCTCGAGGTAGATGGAGGTTGGTGGTGGCAGTGAATTTTAGATATAAGCCCCAGTCTACGACCATTGCTCTGATATCATGTGAAAAAGAGAATGAATCATTGTCTTATTTCATGAGACTAGGGCCTCTTATATAGAGAGAAAACTGCAAAGAGAAAAAAAGGAAAAGTACATGAATGATCCCGATGAGTTTCAATACTCAAATAAAATAGAAATAACAATAACTCTAAAAATTATAATGATCATCTTATTGAGATGTGTAGAACTACCAAGAGAAAGCATATTCAAATGATGCATCATGTCATCAAAATCCCATTTAAGGACTACCACAAATTGTCAATCACTATCAATAGTGATAGCATGGAGAATATGAGGGCGATCATGCATTTCCCAACAGTAAATCTTAGAACAATCAAGCTTCTCACAAAATGTGCATTGAATATATATATATATATATCCCTTGATAGGGATAGTAGGACCACGTCCTCTTTATGCACCACAGCTTCCACGACTTGAAGAAGCAATAACAGTCGAAACTAGGGGTGTAAGAAAATTCTCAAGTTCGATATTCGCTCAGGTTCGGCTCGCTAAAAGTTCGATTCAGATTCGGTTCGGAAATAAACGAACCAAACCTGAACACAAGTTTAGGATCGATTAAATAAACGAACCGAACCTAAAAATCATAGGTTCACTCAAGTTCGATTCGTTAAAAGCTCGATAAACATACACATATACATATTTACGAATCCTTATCCGTAGAAGTGGACTTATTTTGAGATGAGTGGTTTTTATCCCAAGGTAAGTGAATTTTGTCTAGAGATAACTAGATATTTACGGGATAACTGGGTTTTATCTCGGTATAAACTATCCAAAAAAATAGTCCATCGTGTTTACAACATCTATCATCTATGGTCTAGTACTTTTCCCTTCTTTATCTTCAAATCAACAGAACAAGTACAAACATTACTTATCGAATATCTCCGCATTATTCTTATTCCTTATCCCCATCTGAATAGATATAAAATATATTATAATTATACTTTTTTCAAAGAGACGAATCCTTATTAATCTAATTTTTTTTCAAAAGATGAAGATGAGTTAGATAAGGAAAAAAACTAAATGAATATTTATTCTAACTGTAAATACACGTATATATTTCCATTTCTCTTCTTTTTACTCCCTCTTATTAGAGAATTCTTAAGTTCGATATTCGCTTAGGTCCGATTCGTTTAAAAAGAGGTTCGATTCGGATTCGGTTCGAAAATAAATGAACCGAACCTGAACACAAGTTTAGGCTCGATTAAATAAACGAACCGAACCTAAAAAATATAGGTTCGCTCAGGTTCGGTCCGTTTACACCCCTAGTCGAAACAAACCCCTGCATATTTGGTGCCTCAAGGTTGTGGAGAGATTCATGCACCTCATCATGGCATGTGCATCTCTAAATGTCGGTAGTGCAGAAGCAATGATAATCATGCAAGAAATATCATAACTGCCATGTGTGGGAAAGAGTCCTACAGTGCGTACTTGCATCTTGGGGCACATACATTATATTTCTTGAACAAAGATTTCAAAATAAAACAATATTTGGCCAAAGGTGGGCCAGTTGTTCAATCTACTTCAGATTCATCATATCATAATAGATTTTGAAAAGTGATGCTAGCTCTTTTCATAACCATATGTATCCTTCACTGAATTTCATATATCACATGCATGGTCATAATAAACAACTTCATCGATAGTTCCATGAATAATACTCACCACAATCCAATAGCAAACCATGCAATTGTCATTACCCCATGTAAGTTTTTGTTGAAATTCTGCCCAAGTTTCTACTCTAGAAGAATGCACTTTATCATATTCTCGCGGGATTATAAAGAACATTAATGAACACTTAAGGTAATTGGTTGCATCCAACTTAGGATCATGCCAAATAAGGGTATTTCCCACATATTGCAATTAATCACACAGAACAAAGTTAGACTATAGCGTGAGGCAAGATTAACACCAAAGCATGTGTTGTTTAGGACCCAATGGCAAATGCGAGGGGCTATGATAAAAAATTGGCAAAGCCCTTTTCCACTTTAAGTACAGTCAGCCATATGGATTCTTGCTCAAATCCATGTTGAAAAATCCGGCTATTTTTTTACGTTGGTTGTCACCTACCTAACGCAACTCCCACAAGGGGCTATATGATACCATGTGATTTGAATCCGGCTATTCAAATCTCAAAGGTTCTATTATGAAAATGTGGTGGCGCAATGTAATGCACTCTACAACTTCTGGCTCTTGCATTAAGACATGCTCTCCTATAATCTTTTTCTAAACCAATGATATTCTTTTCGCGGTGAACCCCAAAAATGGGGTTTCACCCGTTCCTTATTAAAAAAATAATACCATGTGAAAATGTTTGCTATTTCTTATTGGGAGATGGTCTCTAGACCTTATAGGTTAAAGGTGTAGTTGTGTAGAGTAGCCTCGAAAGGGATGCAACTCATAAACTTCAACATGGAAAGAACCTTAGTGCTTGCTTATCACTCAACCCATGTGATTTGCCTCGAACAATGTGCAGCTCAAAACCTAGACATGAGAATACAAGGCACGTGGTGATGCAAATCACATGTTAACCCCTGACTTAATAACCGACTCCTTAATGAAACATTGCTTCTTGCACCACAGTTAACGACTAGCAGGAATATGTTAAACAGTCCAAGCCAAGTTAAATAATCAGTAAAACAATGCTCAAGCCTCAACGGCAACTATGTTCAATTAAGAAGAATGCTCTAATTAATGAGTTTGTTCTAAAGTTTGTAAACCTGCCATGTCGGGGAATCACCCTTATTTTTGTGTGCAGTATGTGTACGCATGCAATAAGCAGGGGGCAAAACTTGACCCCAAAGAACCAATCTAATGCGACTGATAGATTTGCATTATGATAGAAATTTGGAACTTACTGTCTTTTTTTAATTCTGAAATTTCAAGAAAAGATAAATATTAAAGCACCATATCACTCTATAGTTTTTACCAAAATGGAGGCAACAAAGAAGTACATTTCTGAAAACAACAGCAAGAAAGGTAGATGCTTATAAGGTAGCAATGCATACCGTCCCAAAAATTAAAGAGCCCGTGCTCCTGTTTTCAATTTCCACTGAGGATTCTGAAGGCGTTTCTTTCACAGACAAGTCACTTCTCTTGCTAATATCTTGTGATTTTGCAATTGGATGTTTCTCTTCATTCTGATAACAATTCCTGCATTTAGGGTAACATCCAGTTTAACAAGTAATCCTTAAAAGCCAAAACAAATCAGAACATCGCTGCAATAAAACTGCAAAAAGAACTTCCAATGCATGATTTCAAAAAGGGTTTGATGGGGCTGCCCCGCCCCGTTTTTTCCGTAATTTTTTTATTTTTTTGAAAAAATTCATCATGTATATTCATCTATATATTCCTCCTATACGTCATTCAAATTTCGTCAGAAACAGAGACTCGTACGGCCTCCATCCAAATAGGGTCGATTTAAACAATCCTGCGACCGTTAAAAAATGATTGTCTAGATGGAGGTCGTGCGAGTCTCTGTTTCTGACGAAATTCGAATGGCATATAGGAGGGATATATAGATGAATATACACGGTGAATTTTTTCAAAAAAATAAAAAAATTTGTGGAAAAAATGGGGCAGGACAGCCATGTTGGCTGCCCGTAAGGGGCAGCCTTATTTTTTCCTTTCAAAAATAATAACAATTTTGAAACAAAGGAAACAACTAAAAATATGTTGTCCCTCCAGCATCAAAATTAAAAGTTTAGCAAACGTTTGGCAGACAGCTCAAGATAAGATGTTTAAGTAGAATGTGTTCACAACAATAACAAAGCCTTTTCCCACATTAAGTAGGGTCGACTACATCGATTCTTTGCCTCCAGCAGATCTATCTTGTGTCAATCTCAGACTTAGATACAAAAAACTAATATCCCTTTGTATAGTCTCATTCCAACACATCTTGAACCTTCCTCGCCTTCTCTTAGCCGGCTCAACATCCCAAAACTCACATCTCCTAACTGGTGCATCAGTTGACCTCCTTTGCAAATGGTCAAACCACTTTAAATGGTTTTCTCGTATCTTATCCACGATCGGAACTACACCAATTTTCCTTATGATTGCATCATTCCGAACCCGACTTTATATGTGTGTTCATGCATCCACCTTACCATTTTCCTTTCTGCTACTGCCATTCTCTGCGCATGTCTATGGCTCACAGGCCAACATTCAAATCCATATAGCATAGCAGGTCTCACGGGTGCTTTGTAAAATTCTCCTTTTATTTTCAAAGGATTTTCTTATCATAGAGAACAATAAAGGCTATTTTGATATCAACACCGGTCTGCATCAAGGTTCAACTTTGAGTCCATTCCTTTTTGCTTTGATTATGGACAAGTTGAAAAGTCATATTCAGGATGAGATACCTTGGTGTATGCTATTCGCTGAAGATATTGTGTTGATTGATGAGACTAGAGGTGGAGTAAATGAGAAGCTTGAGGTCTGGAGACATGCTTTTGAGACTAAAGAATCTCGCATATGTAGGGCTAAGACTGAATATATGGAGTGTACTTTTGATGGAAGCAATGGCAAAGGAATCGATGTTAAGATTGGTGACGATAACATTCAGAAGAGAAATTCTTTTAGATATTTGGGATCTATTTTGCAACATGATGGGGAAATTGACAAAGATCTTATAAATAGAATAAATGCATGTTGGCTTAAGTGGAGAGGAGCCTCTATTGTTCTCTGTGATAAGAAAATTCCTTTGAAAATCAAAGGAAAGTTTTACAAAGCGGTTGTGAGACATGCTATGCTTTATGGATCCGAATGTTGGCCTATGAACCATAGATATGTGCAGAGAATCGTAGTAGCAAAAATGAAAATGCTAAGGTGGATGTGTGGACACACACACACACACACACGCGCGTAAAGATCGGATTCGGAATGATACCATCAGAATGAAAGTGGGTGTAGCTTCGATCGAAGATAAGATGCGAGAAAATCGCTTAAGGTGGTTTGACCACGTGCAAAGGAGGTCGATTGATGCACCGGTGAGGAGATGTGAATTTTAGAATGTTGAGCCGGGAAAAAGAGGGCATGGAAGGCCTAAGAAATGTTGGAATGAGACTATACAAAGGGATCTTAGTTTTTGGATCTAAGCCCGAGAATGGTCCAAGATAGAACTGAATGGAGGCAAAAAAATCCATGTAGCCGACCCTACTTAAAGTGGGAAAGACTTTATTGTTGTTGTTGTTGTTGAGAACAATAGATGCTCCTCTCAACTTTAGCCAACCTGTATTTATTCTATTAGTAACACCTCCATCAATTTCCACATTATGTTGCAAAATATATCCAAAGTATCTAAAAAATCTCTCTTCTGAATGTTATTGTCACGAGCTTTCACCTCGATTCATTCACCATTGCTTCCATCAAAAGTACACTCCATATATTCAGACTTAGCACTACTTATATGAAATCCTTTAGTCTCCAATGCATGTCTCCTGACCGCAAGCTTCTCATTTACTCCATATCTAGTCTCATCAACGAACACAATATCATCAGTGAATAGCGTACACCAAGGTATCTCATCCTAAATGTGACTTGTCACCTCGTCTATAATCAAAATAAAAAGGAATGGGCTCAAAGCTAAACAATGATGCAGACCAATGTTGATGTCGAAATAGTCAGTCTTCCCAAACTAGATCCTTGCAAAAGATAAAGCCCTATCATACATATCCTTTATGAGGTTAATGTATAAGACGGGTACCTGTCTCTTCTCCAAAATTATCCGTAATATCTCCCGTGGGACATGATCATAAGCCTTCTCCAAATCAATAAGAATCATAAGGAGGTTCTTCCTTTTAGCTCTATAAATCTCCATCATTCTCCTTAGCAAGTGGATGGCTTCAATAATTGAGCGACCTGGCATGAATCCGAATTGGTTTTCTTTTACTTTGGAAACTTGACTCAACCTTTCTTCGATCACACATTCCCAAATTTTCATAGTGTGACTCGTCAGCTTGATACCTTTGTAATTTGAACAATTTTGAGTGTCTCCTTTGTTCTTATAAAGAGAAACCATGAAGCTTCTCGTCCAATCTTCATACATTTTCTTGCTTCATCAAATAACATTGAATAAACTTGTAAGATAAGTCAAACCATGCTCACCTGAAACTCTCCATACTTTTATAGGAATGTCATCAAGTAATTTTTGTTATTTAAGTAGAACATGTTTACTTGATCAAAATGATATCAGTTGAGAGCTTTCTCCAAAGGTTACAGTTATTCTAGGAAGATTTTGTATTCAACTCCATCTTATCAGTGTTCTGAGATCAGTTGTTTTTTCAAGATATCAAGACGAGCTGATACAGAAGTCTAGATTATATTAAATAACAAAAAATGAATTTCTAAGACTGGGAAAACAATTATAGTAAGTCTTGCATATCTTGAGTACGGAATATTGAGACGCGATCTTGAAGATAATGCTTCAACCACTAGAAGAATATATGAGAGAAAAGTCCAATATTCAAATGACTCCCCAATAACAAGAAAAATGCTTGACATAAATGGGCACGCCAATATCAAAAAAGTGAAAAAATGAAAGCTTCACATACAGCAGACTGGAAGTTTCGCCACAATCCCCTTTTCTCTGGTTTTCCTCCATACAATGGTCACCATCTTTGGGACCAACAGGTCCATCAACACTTTCTACAATAGAATCTGGACAATTACCACTATTTTTCTTGGGTAGTAAATGAACCTCCTGTTCAAAAAGAGGAGAAAATAAAATCAGGCACTGAAAAAAATAACAAATTGGTGTCCCAAGAAATAGAATATTACCTTAGCAATTACTTGAACAAGATCACAAGAAAACACTACAAGAGTATCAATAAGAGCCTCGAGTTCGCCATTGGAATTGCACCTTCCCCTCCTAATTTTTCTTGCCTTCTTTATAACGACAGCTACAATTTTCAAAATTCAACAGAAGTAGACATTAATATATAAGAAAATCTTCAAATTTCATGCATTACTAAAATAAGGCCAAGCTTGACGCCATGATAACAAAATCTCACAAAGACCACAATGACAAATCTTTTACTTCTTAGAAGAAGATTACTTCTTCAGAAAACAAAATCTATAAAAAAGTTCACAAGCCTGAAGTTCACAGCTGTGCTCTTTCAAAAGTGCTTATATACACCACAATGGTTGCCATAGGCCCCAAGGTCTGACTGGCGTAGCATCTTAGAAGGGGATAAACTAGAAAAAAGGAGGAATCGAGTTGTGATGCAAAGTTAATTGAGCAAAAAAAGGTTCATATACTGACCTACAGACAAAAAACATATAGTAGGTTCCAAATTGAATAGAACTGTAGTGCTCATTACACAACCAATTTACAAAAAATCATCAGAGACTGGCCTCTTAAATAGGAAATAATTAATTATTGTAAGCTCACTGATAATCATAGAGATGAAATCACATGGCATCTAATAGATGATTTACGGCTACCACATTTTCCTACTTGACGTCTATAATAACATGCTTCAAGAGCATGAGTCAAGATTAGAAATTCATATTAAATTGAGAACATGTTTTAAATTGGGTGGAACTTGCCTTGGACTGACTAAATCTTCAAAGTCCAGATATGTTATGGGACTCTTGTGGGAAAGCATCGCCCTAGAGATGAGCTTCTTCTATCGATCACAATTATTCGGGCAAGTTGTCTAGCTAGAAATGGTGCAATCTTTACCACTCTGAAGATGTAATTTTCAACACCAGGCCTGTTCTTGAATCGTGGCTATTGTAAGTTTTTTCTAACTCATCTCCATCCATTAATATATTTGGAGCGGACACCTTAGCATGTTTCTCCCTCTTTTGATTTTTTTAAAAAAAGAATGACTATTGCATATAACAGTAATTTAGGAAAAGTAAGCTTTTTTAAAAGGAAAAGGTTCACCCAAAAACTTCACATGATCACAAGTTTAAGAATTACAAAAATCAAGACTTGAAAAGAGTTATTGTGCTCAATATACATTTTCCCCATAGAAACTCTGCTAATAGTAAATCGCTACATTCCTGACCAGCTAGAGTGTTCAACCAAAGACAAAGTCTGGATCTCATTGCTATTTGAACCACTCCAGTTGAAGCTAATAAAATTCTAAACTCTGACTCACTGCCGGAATTCACTCCATTGATCTAAGTCGCATCCCAAGACTTCTGAGCTGGCGCAAATAAAGTGTGGGTGATCCACATCATCCAAACTGATCGAACACCAGGAGCAAACATTGTTGACAACTTGAATAACCTAGCCCCTTGGTCCCGGTCAATACTCACCCCCTTTTAAGATGCCAGAGAAAGATCTCGACACAAAGAGGCACTTTGCAGCTCCAGATCCTCTTATCAAATTTAAGCAAAAGATTCCTGCATCAAAAATAGCTGAGGCATTTAGGTTTTTTGACCGTGATTCTCCACTCAAACCGATCTCATAAATTGTCCCCCTTTATGGCGCATCATCAGTGACGAGAAACTCGAAACATTTGCATGAACTCCCCCACCCTTTGATCTAAGAGATATAAGTGTAACAAAGGGGTCCAACACCATTCGACCAAGCATCCACAATTCTTGACACTGATTAGTGACTAAGGTGAACAACTGCAGAAATTTATTACAAAAGGCCCCCTCCTTGGTTCGATTATCCTGCTGAAAGATGAAGCCACCCCTATTTCCCAACACAACCTCAAAGAAGACGAAACCTCAAATAAGAACTTGAGAAGATTTCCTGCAAAAGGATTAAAGGTGAATTACAGACACCCAGGAGAACTGACGAACTAATAGTGACCATAAATTGACCAAACCACCCTACATAGCTGCTCCGAACTATAATTCCAACTGCAAAGCACTTACTTGGCGAGCAAATATTTATTCATCTCATTTAGGCTCAACATGCCTAAACTATTGTTATCAACATGTTTTTAGGGAAAAAGGTGTGACGTCAAGGAGACAGCTACCTGTAAACATCTATAAACGTCCATATATTCCATTATCAACATGTTGTGGCATCTCGTTCCACTTGGTCGGTGAGGGTGCCCAAAGCCTGCCTTGAAGAAAACCAAAAGAATTGTCATACGATGGACTCGAGGCGATTATGTACAACCAGTGGTAACAAATGAGAAGAGAGAAAATCAGGATAACAAAAAGAACTTTTACAAGCACCAGACACCCACCCCTAGAGATGCAAAATGCTTTCCATTCAGTGAGCTTTTCTTCAAGTTTCCCCGCCAACGGCAACCAGTCAGCTTGATGAAGCCTAAAATGCCAACGATAGACCTAAATAGTTCATCGCCAAAACAGCCCTCCATGTCTTCAAGAGTCAAGATAACCTTACATACAACTACCTCCACGAGCATCAAACCAAAAGGAACAAAGGTTAATTACCCACCGATTACCCGCAAGCATGAAACATGACCGACAAGATTCCTTTGTATTACATAGCCTTGTCTTCCATAAAATTGTATCATCTACATAAAATTGTATCATCTACATACTAGAGCAACAGGAAAGAGAGATCATCACGATTGTACCCTGCACAAAATTCACCACACATTGCCTAGTCAACCATCACCAGTAAGGCATCAACTATTAGGAAAAAAAAGAAAGGATGTGGACGGGCATCCTTGTTTGAATCCCCTTCTTTGGCCGGAAAATACCTCCCTCAGGTTTCACATTCACCAACACTAAACACGATTTTGGGGTAATGCATCTCTTCATTTATTTATTCATGTAGCCGACCTTACTTAACGTGGGAAAAGACTTTGTTGCTGTTGCATCTCTTCATTCAGTAAATTCATACCTATGGAAAACCATGATGAGAGGGAACATCGAATGAAACCCCAGTCTATACAGTCATAGATCTTGAAAGAAACTGTCTTCCCAAGCATCTCATTGACCTTGCATCTATTCCAATCCACAACTATCTCATTTATCATGACCTCAATATCATTATTTGTCATCCAACAGTAAAAGAAGACAGCCTATACAATAATAAATCCACAAATCCCTCAAAATCAAATAGCTTCTAGATTCGCCGCAATAGCTTAGGACATCCTGCATAGTCTACATCTGCACATGATGTGATAGTAAGAGTTGTTGCTTTCCTGATCATACACCTGAAGATGATTTTAGGTGCTTAAGATCATATATAATGTATCCATGTGTACCTGTCGAGGTTGCTTCATGAACTGTCAGTCTAACACGATTAACATTAAAGGAGATATCTAGTCTAGTGTTAGTAACATAGAGAAGCTTTCCCACCAATTCTTTGTATCTTCTCCTGTCTACCTCATATGTATCATCATTGTATAGCCTCATGCCAGGATCCATAGGAGTAGTAGCAGGTCGACACCCAATCATGCTTGTCTCAACTAACATGTATGTAACATACTTCCTTTGAGTCAACACAAGACCATATTGACTTCTAGCAAACTCTAAACCCAAGAAACACTGTACAGTGCCATGATCTTTGCTAACAAACTGTCGACCCAGAAATTTCTTTGCCCCCTTGATCCCCTGCGTATCATCTCCTGTAACAAGTATGTCATCAACATAGACCATAATAACAACGGTACCTCTGAGGGTTCTCTGTACAAACAGTGAATAATCTGCATTTGATCTCTTGAATCACTGCTTCTCAATTAGATCCGAGAGCTTCTGAAACCATGCCCTTGGACTCTGCTTTAGGTTATACTGCCTTGTGAAGTCAATAAACCTGCTGACACTCCCCCTCAGCAGCAAACCTCGGAGGCTGCTGCATATAGAATTCTTCCTGGAGATCACCATACAAGAATGCATTTTTAACATCAAGCTGAAATAAAGGCCAATCGCATACCACTACAATTGAAAGAACTAGTAGAGTGGAGTAGAGAGCAACATGGGAAAATGTGTCCAAATAATCCACCCATAAGTCTGAGTAAATCCTCGTGAAACCAATCTGGCCTTGTAACGATCAAAACTCTCATATGCATGATGTTTCACCGTAAACACCCATTTGTAACTGACAATAGATGCCTCGTTGGGAGCGAGAACCAAACTCCAGGTACCCCACGACTGTAGGGCAACCATCTCCTCTTCCAAGGCCAGACGCCACTGATTGTCTCTCAAGGTCTCTTGGTAATTCTGTGGGATTTCCACGATAGATAGGGCAACATCAAATCTCCTGAAATCCCCTGTCAAGCGATCAAAGGAGATCTAGGAAACAAGAGGATATGAGGCACAGGTACGCTTCTACTTTCGAAGTGCAATGGGTACATCCAGGTCATTGGGAAGCTCTTCAATCTGTATGCCAGCCTCATGTAAGGGTACCTGCGCAGACACATCTCCAGACCCATCATTAGAAACATTGTATTCAGTATAAACATGAGGCGTGTTGGATGATGGGCGGTGACTATGAGCAGGAGCAAGCCGACGAGAATAGTATCATGGCAAGGTTGGAGCTGAGACTATGGGAGGTGGCGGTACTAGAGAAGACGATTGAGTTGGAGTAGAAAATGAAGGTGATGACGGAGATAAAGGTGGTGATGGAGATGGAGGTGGAGAAGATGGTGATGGACTCATAGGAGGAGGTGGCATGTAGAACTCATCATCTAAATCAGAGGACGCCAACCTATCACTTGTATGAGAAAAATATATCACCGACTCAAAGAATGTGACATCTACACCAACATAATATTTCTGTGTAATGGATCATAACATATATATTCCTTCTGTGTCCTGGAATACCCAAAAAAATACATTTGACCGCTCAAGGAGAGAGCTTGTTAAATCCCGGAGACAAATGATGGACAAAGGCAACAAAACCAAAAACATGAATGAGTGAGAACAACTCTTTTCCGAAAAAATACCAGGGAGAAGGGAATTTTCTCACCCAGTACAGACGAGGGCATGCGATTCACAAGATAACAAGCTGTAAGAACTGCATCACCTCAGAATGAATGTGGGGCACGACTCTGAATAAGAAGGTGCGGATGGCATCAAGTAAATGGCAATGCTTTCTTTCTGCAACACTATTCTGTTGAGAAGTGTAGGCATATGATGTATGATGAATAATACCACGAGATGAAAAAAATTGTGAGAGTGCGTGACTGCAGAATTCCAATGCATTATCAGTTCTCACAATTTTGACAGAAGAAAAAATATTTTGCACTTCGTTGATAAAAGTTGTAATCAAATTTCCAACCTCAGATTTATTCTTCAACAAAAAGACCCATGAAAAAATGAGAAAAATCATCAACATCAACTAAATAAAACATGTACCCCTGAAGATCAAGAACACGACTTAGATCCCAAATGTCAAACATGAAATAACTCAAAAGGGGAACTACTGCTCCGACTCTGATAACTAGGAAAAGCAGACCGATGGTGCTTTTCTGACTGACATGCCTCGCATTCGAAGGATGAGCGAGGTGAGATTTGAGGGCGAACTTAACGCATCTTTCGAAGGGGAAGGTGACCAAAGCGTAGGTGCCACATGAAGGGGGAGATCGTTTCAGCAGAATGGGAGGATAGGCCAACATATGGAGTTAGAACCAATCGATAGAGGTCTCCCTGCTCACGATCACAACCAATCACCCTACTCGTAAGAATGTCCTGAAATACACGAGACGATGAGTCAAAAAAAGCCTGACAATGCAAATCCTTTGTAATCTAATTAATATATAACGAAATCATACAAAAGTTAGGTGCATGCAACACATTCTGCAGATACATCGAAGATATCAAACTAATCTCCCTCTGTCTTGTGATCGGGGAATGAGTCACATCGATTATGAAACAGATCTCCCTGGAGGAACTTGTATGTAAGCTGTAAGATTATCCATGTCTCCGTACAAGTGTTGTGTCGTCCCAGAGTCCATAATCCATTCTGTAATATCAGATCCACGACAAGTAGTAAGAGCATAAATGCTACCTAAGGTACTGGCAGCAGCAGAGGTACTAGTACCAGCAGAAGCAGTAATATCTGAATGGTTCCTTGGAGCAGGCGAGGAAGCACCATGACTAGCAGAAGGCATAATGTCCCTCAATCGAACTACCAGGTCATCAAACCTCTGATCTGAAGGAGTTGCAGAAGAGTCAACTTGTTCCGCTACATAGGCCGATGCCGGAAAATCATGCTCGGAGTAGCATGTATCCTCTGTATGACCAGGACGATGACAATAAGTGTAGGGTTGACGAATACGACCTCCTCTACTCGAAGTCCACAGCCACGAAACTGAGAAGATCCCCCTCTACCGCGGAAACTGCCATCGCAGAAGATGTCTGAGTAGAAGTAGGTGATGAGACATTGATTCTACTAAGTCCGCAGAAAGCTTCCTCCATGAGAGGAATAGTAGCATCCGCCAGTATTTGTGAACGAGCAACCTCATACTGTGGATCAATCACTGCTAAGAGTACACCAACCATTGTAGCATTCATGTATGTCTTCTGCTGCTCAAGAGTAGATGTAAGGGGCCTAAAATTGCAGAGCTTCTCAAACATTCCACGTAGGGACGTATATAGAGAATAAAGGGGTCGTATGTTCTGCTTGACAGTAAATGTGTCGTGTTGTAGCTGTAGAATCTTTGTCTCATTCCTCGCTTGGGAATAAGTGGCTGCAAAGATATCTCGCATTGCCTTGCTAATGGGTTGATGTAACACATCATTGGCGATCTATGTCGTCAATGTACCAGATAACCGGACCTGTGCATAAGCATCATCTTCCTCCCACAAGGCATTGATCGCAATTTTCTCATCCGAATCTTCTTTGGTAAGAATATATTTCTTAACCATAAACTTTATGAGACTCATGAACTGCATGGTCCATAGTTCGTAATTCGTCTTGTTCATCTTGACAATTGACGCTGGACCTTTGAAAGCGTTTTTGACAGGGATATCGACTTTGTTCTCTGACATATTGTAGGGTGAAGAAAACTAGTGCGGTGTAGACCAATAGAAATATACAGGCATATGGAGATTTGATTGCATGCGTAGACTTAGAATGAAAGCAAATCTATCAACACGAAGCGAACCGAGATGTGGGCAGAGACGGAAGTCGCGGAAGCCACAAAGGGATCTGCCTGCGGTGGTATTAGCGCGCATGGGAGGGAGATTCCCTCAGTGTCGACGCACTGGAAAGAGGTCCAAGTGGCGAGCGGCACAACGGCGTTGAAGAGAGAGTAGCGGTGGCGGCACCATTGGAGAGAGGTCCGAGCTGAGCGACGCGGCAACACGGAGAGAGAGATAAAGAGTCGAGTGGCGCGGTGGTGCAGCTGGAGAGGGAGAGAAGACCGACGATACGCAAGAGGAAAGAGGGAGGTTGGCGGGTGGGGTTAGGGTTAGGGTTTCTCGGGTACGAGAGCTCCGATCTAGGAACGTCGCTCTGATACCATGTTGGAAAAATGATGAAGTTGTTTATTCCATTAACCCTAAGGCTCTCTTATATAGAGGAGTGATCTATGGGTAAATTACATAAGATAGACACAAATAAAGTAAACTGAGAAAACAGTACAGAAACATAAATATATCTCCACAATATACAAATAAGGGATTGATCTAGCAGCTCAAAGCATTGATTCCCTATTAAAATTCCTCCAACAAAGCCAAGACATCCACCTCATTTGACGTCTTATAATTCTCTAAAGGAAAAGATTGGGAAAAAATTGTGGATGGGGTGCAGGTGCATGGGGAACAGGAGAGTGGGAAGGTATTACATACTCATTTTCATGCCATCAACAAGAGGGTCAATCGTGTTGGTTGGGGTTGGCGGGGATGAGGGGTCAACTCGATTTCCATGAGTCAAGTTAATGCTCTTGTAGGATAATTTTCCGAGGTCGAGATCAGGTAGGTGATTTTTGAGTTGAACGCAGATGGTGCTCCAGGGACCAGGACTAGATGGGTTCCCGATATGTTTCTATAGGGAATTATTGGTGGTGATCAAGGAGGATATCTTGGAGGTAGTGTAGGAGTTCAATAGGGATAATTTGGAGTTTGAACAACTAAATAAGGTGTTATTGTTTCTATTGTCGAAGAGGGAGACACCAACTAGAATGGAAAATTATAAACCCATTACCCTCTCTAATGCGATATATATTTTCTGCACAAAGGTCCTCATAAACCGCCTGTTTGGATCCCTTAATGATAGTATCTCTCCCAAGCAAATACCATTTGTACTTAGTAAACTTATGGCGAATGTTTGGCACTTGCCTCGGAGATGACGTTGGATTGGAAAAGCGGGAAGAGGGGTTGCTTTGAAAAGTTGACTTTTCTAAAGCATACAACTATTGCAGCGGAGGGGATTTCATGATGTCTTGATTCCGTCTTTCGTGGATCAAGAGATGCATTATGACAGACTCATATGTCGATCTGGTGAATGGCGGTCCGGATGTGAGGGTGGGGGGTTTCAGCCACAACAAGGCATGTGACAAGAATGTCTGTTGGCTCCTCTAATGTTTGTGATTGTAGTCGATACCTTGGCGATTATGATGAGACTGGCTTCGAAGGGCGGTTGGTGCTCGGGTTAAAAGAATGGAGATATCTCAATCCCTCTACTATAGTATGTTGATGATACGGTCATTTTCTTGGAGGGGGAGGCGAACAATCTATGTGAGCATTCCAGATCATGGAGATTTTCGCGAACATCACGAGCATGCATATTAACAAAAATCGATGGTCATGCCTTTTGGGTTGTCTCGTATTGAGGCTTTGGAGGTTGGTCTGGTGTTGGGATATCCGATAGGTGACCTTCCTATCATCTATTTGGGGTTTCCACTAGTCATGGGGTGGATAATAGTGATGGATTGGAGGGTGGCATTAGACAAGGAGGGCGAGATGGAGGGGTGGAAGGTGAAGACACTTGTGACACTTACAGGGGTGCTTCTCAAGCATGTTCTTTTAGCTATTCCAGTCTTTTTCTGCTCCACCAAGTTATTGTTTAGGGTGTGCAATCAAGAATTAAGATTCTGAAGTGAAGATTCTTTTGACCGGACAGAAAATAGGAGAAGGGATTCATTTAGTTGACTGGACAACTATCACGGGATCTAAGAGGGACGAGGGATGGGATCTTGAAGTTGGAGTGCATTGTTGAAGTGTGAAAAATGAAAATTTGTATTCCTTGTAGCCCTAGAGACTTCTTATATATGAAAAAGGCTCTACGGGAAAATTACATAATGTAGACAGGAAAAATGAGAAAATACAAAATAAAGATAATGAGATATAAATATCTCAACACTCCCCCTTAAGCAAGCAGGAGCATATATGTCTATCATGATCAGCTTGGAACATCAACACGAAGGAAAGGAGCCCTTGCTAGAGCTTTGGTAAACATGTTTGCAATCTGATCTCCTGAGGCAACTTGAGACATGAGAACATGAGACTTCTTATATATAAAAAAGGCTCTACGGGAAAATTACATAATGTAGACAAGAAAAATGAGAAAATACAAAATAAAGATAATGAGATATAAATATCTCAACACTCCCCCTTAAGCAAGCAGGAGCATATATGTCTATCATGATCAGCTTGGAACATCAACACGAAGGAAAGGACCCCTTGCTAGAGCTTTGGTAAACATGTTTGCAATCTGATCTCCTGAGGCAACTTGAGACATGAGAATAAACCCCTTCTGAATCAAATCACGAGTGTAATGACAGTTTACTTCAATGTGCATTGTCCGTTCATAGAATGCTGGATTAGTAGCTATGAATAGGGCTGCTTGGTTGTCACAATTGAAATACATAGGAAGAGGCACCTCAATAGTTAGATCAGTCAGGACGGACTTGACCCACATCATCTCTGCACTCCCTTGGGCCATTGCTCTATATTCTGATTCAGCACTGGATCTAGCTATAACAGTCTGTTTCTTACTCTTCCATGAAATCAATGAGCTACCAACAAACACAATGAAGCCTGAGGTAGACTTCCTATCCTTAGGACACCCAGCATAATCTGCATCCGCATATCCTGTAATTGTGAAAGACGTATCTCTTCTGAATAGAAGGCCTGCACCTGGAGAAGATTTCAGATACTTCAAGACCATGTTAACTGCATCTATGTGAGCTTGCCCGGGTTGCTCCATAAACTGGCTAACCCTGCTAACAACAAATGATATATCATGCCTGGTAATAGTAACATATAGCAGCTTCCCTACTAGCTCTTTGTATCGTCTCTTATCCACCTCCTCAGAGTCATCATCATAGAGCCTCGCATTAGGATCCATTGGAGTAGTAACAAGTTTGCATACTCTCATGCATGTCTCAGATAGTAGATCAGTAACATACTTCCTTTAAGTCATTACCATACCATGCTAATTCCTTGCAAACTCTAGGCCAAAAAAATAACGTAGCCTGCCAAGGTCCTCGATCACAAATTGACTTCCAAGGAAATCCTTAGCTGTCTGAATACCATGTTCATCACCGCCACTAACAATAATATCATCAACATAAACCAGAATAGCAATGGTAGCTCTCTGGGTTCTCCTAACAAAAGAGAATGATTTACAGACGAACCCTTTTTGTTCAATCAACTTTGAGAGCTTATGAAACTAAGCTCTCAGACTCTGGTTAAGACCATATATGGCCTTATGAAGATGGCACACCATCCTAGACTCCCCCTCAGCAGCAAACCCTGGTGAATGTTGCATATATACTTTCTCCTGCATATCCCATACAGGAATGCATTCTTAACATCCAATTGGAAAAGTGGCCAGTCACGGACCACAACAACAACAATAAGAATTCACAGCATAGAATGACATGCAACCAGGGAAAAAGTATCCTGGTAATCCACCCCATGAGCAACCAATCAAGCCTCATACTTGTCCACAGTACCATTTGCTCGATGTTTGACAATAGACACCCATTTGCTGCCAACAACAGTCATACCTAGAGAAGCCTGTACAACACTCCACATATCACGAGACTATAAAGCTGTCATCTCCTCTTCCATCACCAAACACCACAGACTACTATGTAAGGCCTCCTGATAAGACCGTGGTATCTCCATGGTTGACAATATTATAACAAACCTCTGAAAATCGTCCAAGAGACGTGCCAGGAAAACATGGAAAGAAAGAGAATGTATAATGCATGCACGCCTCTTCTTCAGTAAAGCAATAGGGACATCTAGGTTCTCATTATCCACAGAAACTGTATCATCCAATGCTTCTTACATCTCAAGCTGCATACGCAAATCACCAGTGCCATTAGAAGAACTCAAATGCTCAGAACATACCTTGGGCGTGTGTTGGATGATGGAGGCACAAGAGCAGGAGGTTGGTGCTGGTAAACATGTGGAAAGAAAGTAGGCATAGCAGGTGGTGATGGAGGTGATGTTGGAGAAGAACCTGGCGTCGGTGGTGGAGGTGGTGGTGGTGATGACGGTGTAGTGGAGTCTGGAGTAGACAAAATTGGAGATAAAGGCATATTGATCTCTTCTTCATTCTCTGAATGAATAAGCTTGTCACTTGTAGGAGAGAAATACATAATGGACTCAAAAAAAGTGACATCCGCACTAATGTAGTACCTTCGGCGAACAGGATCAAAACAACGAGAACCCGTTTGGGTCTTTGAATACCCAACAAATACACTTGATAGCTCTAGGAGAGAGAGCTTGTCAAGACCTGGAGACATCTGATGAACGAACGCAACAGACCCAAAAACATGAGGCGTAAAAGAAAAGATCCATCTCGGGAAACGCAATCGAGAATGGAAACTTTTCCCCTAGAACTGAAGAGGGCATACGATTTACCAGATAACACGCAGTTAGAACCGCATCCCCTAAGTATGAATGAAGATCACGACTCTGAATCAAAAGAGTCCTAGTAACATCCAAAAGGTGGCGATATTTTCGTTCAGCCGCCCCATTTTGTTAAGAAGTATACGCACAAGATGTTTGATGTACAATACCATACAAGGTTCAGAAAGTCGGTATGCGGTATTCGTTCGATCAGGCGGTCCCGAGCGAGTAAGCGGATATGCGGAAGTATATGCGGATTATACGGTTTGCATTTTTTAATTAAAAATTTTAGAGAAATATATTTAATTGTGATATCAGAGACAAAAAACTACATATTTCCTTTATATTCCTAAAAAACATACTTTTAAAAATCGAAAAAGACACCACAATAAAAAGCTACATAGTTCTTTTAGATATCACAGTAGAATAACCTCTAGACAAATATCAAGTAAAGTAGAATCAACTATTTAAATATAACTGAGCCTTCCAAGATGAGGAATGAAAACCATGCGCAAGTATAAGAATCCGGCATCAGTAATGTACAGATATGCAAATATCTAAAATAGCCAATGACAATTAGTAGCTTGATAATATTCAACAACAATAGAAAAGGAGCTAATAAGATCACAAAAAAACATTTCAACAGTAGAATTCTACTTGCAGTTCAATAAATATAAATCCCTTGAATATAAGCAACAGTTCAATAAAACCCTTGAAAACAAAATGAGAACACAAAAACATGTCACCAACAGTAGAAAAGAAGCTATTAAAATCACATGTCATTATTGCTGAACAAATTGAAGTTGAAACTTGCAGTGTTTTAACTTGCCGAACAAACCAAAGAAGTAACAGCAACATGTCATCAAGTAGCAGGAACAAATCAAAGCTCAAACAAGGTTACCTTACGGCAGAGGCAGTGGTGCAAGTACAGCCAGAGGCGAAAGGCGGTCCGCAGAAGCTGCTGGATGCGGAATACAAAGGAGCAAGAGATGCTGCGTGATAGAGGCGGAAGGTCAAGAGGTTGGCGGAGCTTATACGGTGGAGGAGGAGCTTTGGCCGGTTAGGGTTAGGGGTTTGTCGAGGTTGAGAAAGGTTTTGGTCGGGTATGCATACAACTGCTTGTCAAGAGGGGAATAATTGAGTTTTTGGCTTGTCAGGTTAAGATCCTTTAATCGGATCTTAGTAATGGGGTCAGACCGCCCAGGACCACATATTCGGCCGCATATGTGGTTTATGTAGCCTACATGTGCGTCAAAGCCGCATACTGTTGCATATGTCATATGCGGTGCGGTTGCCCCTCTGCATGCGCATATGCGGCCGCATGGGCCGCATTTCTGAACATTGATACCATAAGATCTAAGATATTGGGAAAGTTGAGTGCTACAAAACTCAAGAGCGTTATCTAGTGTATAAACTTGACATTTGCTGAAAAAACATTCTTTCTTTCATCAATAAAAGACTGAATAACATGATCAACATCAGATTGTTTTTAGAAGAAAGACCCAAGACAACCTTGAAAACTCATCAACAATAAGATAGAACATGTGCCCCTGATGATTTGGGACACGATTAGGACCCCAAATATCAAAATAGATTAACTCAAAAAGACTATGATTGCTTCGACCCTGACGACTCTAGAATGTAGACCGATGATGCTTCCCAAGCTGGCAGGCCTCGCACTGAAAGGTAAAGCAAGGAGAAATCTGTGGAAGAACATGATACAGCTTTTGCAGAGGAAGATGGCCAAAATGAAGATGCCACATATAGGGAGAAACAGATCCGATGCTAAGAGTAGAGGCACCAGCATAAGGAGATTGCACCAGTCTGTAGAGACCTTTCTTACGACCAGATCCAATCGCCCTGCCCGTGAGAATGTCCTGAAACACAAGAGTAGAAGGGTCAAATATGGCATGACAATGTAAATCCTTGGTGATTTGACTAATTGATAATAGATTCATAGAAAATTCATGAGCGTAAAGAACATTCTGAAGCCGCATTGCAAGAGTTAACTGCACCTCCCCCTAACCAGTAATAGGAGATATGTCCCATATGTTATCACAACCGAACATCCAGAAGGAGTCGGGCTATAGGTACTGAACTGTCCTCTGTCACCGCAGAGATGATGTGATGCTCCTGAATTCATAATCCATTCTGACAAATATGTCCTGTAACAGCTAGTAAAGGGCATATGTTGTACCTGAAGTGGATGTTGATGTTGAGGCAGCTATCTTTGAGGATCCTGAAGGAGAACTCGTTGACCCAAACGTAGGCATAATCTCTCTAAGCCGCGCCACAAGGTCATCAAATCTCTGATCAGGGATAGATGAAGAACTGTCCACCTGCTAGATCTGGTTTACCACATATGTTGAAGCTGGGAATCCATGATTGGAATAGCAAGTCTCCTCAAAATGTCATGGCCTATGACAGTAAGTACAAGGCTGACGAGGGAGTTGACTACCCCCTCCCCTACCACGACCACCTCGACCACGAAACTGAGTAGGGTTTCCCCTACCACAAGATGTTGCCATGGCTGAGGATGTTTGGGATGCTTGGGAACCACTAGAAGATATGGAAAGCCTACTCAACATGTGATAAGCTTCTTCCATCGAAGGTAGTAGTGTCTGTAAGAATCTGTGCTCTAGTTACGTCATACTCAGGATCTAGTGCCGCTAGAAAGACTCCCGTCATCACTATATGCCTTGAGTTTCTCTAGTGTGGCGATCAAGGGGATGTACCCATGTAACTTCTCAAACATACCCCTTATAGAAGTGTAAAGGGTATGGAGAGGATGGTCATTATGCTTCGATATGAAGATGTCGTGCTGAAGTTGCAGAATCTTTGACTCATTCTTCGCTGGAGAATATGTAGCGTCGAGAATATCCCACATAACCTATGTCGTGGGGTGACTCAAAATATCATTGGCTATTTCCATGGATACCATTCCAGAAAGCCATACACGTGTATGTGTCGTCTGTCTCCCATGAGTCGTTAACCTTGATCTTGTCGACAAGCTCCTCATGTGTAAGGATATACTTCTTGCATTACATTGCATTAGACTCATGAACTGCATGGTTCACAGTTCATAATCCATTCCACTCATCTTCACAATCGTTGTTGGACCTTTAAAAACAACCAGAGATGGAATATCTGCTTTGTTGTTTGACATGATGACAACAATCTCTCAAGATTGGAGTTACAAACTGGACAAATAATGTGTACACAGACATATAGGAAGATAGTTGTGGGTGTAGACTCATACCACAACTACTTTCATTCTTTAAAGACTCCGTTAGGTGGCTATAGTGTTTTTAGGCAATCAGGTCACACTCTAGAAAATCAAGTGGGAGACCTAGACGACGCCTGCAATGGTACACGATGGAGCGCAGACGCGCCTACCGCACTAGGGCACTCGAGCACAGGGGTGAGAGCGCGCAGGAGCACGCGATGGTGTGAGCACGCAGGAGCATGCGAGGGCACAAGCGTGCAGGGGCGCGAGCGAGCGTGAGTGCGCAGGGGCACGTAGAGGTGCAGGCGCAACTGCGTAGAAGCACGCAGATGCACGCGCAGAGGATCAGCCTGCGACGGCGATGCACGTCTGTGCCTAGGGTTTTGGTGGGGATGGGTTCTTGGGCATAGGCTCTGGTCTAGGACCGTCGCTCTGATACCATGTTGAAGTGTGAAAAATGAAATGTTATATTCCTTGTAGCCCTAAAGCCTTCTTATATAGGAGAAAGGCTTTACGGGAAAATTACATACCGTAAATTGGAAAAATGAGAAAATACAAAATAAAGATAATGAGATATAAATATCTCAACATGCATGAATAAGGTAGTAATCACGAAGTGGGTGTTGCGGTTGTGGGGTGATTCGAATGATCGTGTTTGTCGCATGATGAGGAGAATTTACAGTATAGGTGGGTCGTTGACGATGGTCGGCCGATATATTTCGATCATGTTCTTCTCTGTTGTAGGGCATTAGGAGAATTCTTCCAAAGATGGTGGCGATACTTCAGCATGTTCTGGACAGTGGAGAGGTCTTCCATTTTTGGAGGGATGACTAGACGTGCAATGGTATTCTAGGGGAGTGGTTTCCTCAGCTTTGTGCTCTCGAAAAGGATCGAGGTGTCACGGTATAACAGGTGTGGATACGTAACACTTGCTCCTTGTTTACGATGGATTTTTTGGATCAGAGGTTGGATGATTTTTTGGCTTTGCTCTGGGAGCTGGATATTGATGGCTCGATGAGTGGGAGGAATCATTTCACTGTGCTAATGGGAGATTCTCTGCAAAGAAAACGTACAGGTTTTACATGGTGGAGCATAACTCAATTCAAGAGGATTTGAGACACGATGTTAAGACTCATTTAGGGAAGCAAAATCCCATTGAGAATCACAATATTTTTGTGGCTTGTTAGGCACAACCCTTTAATTACGAAAGAAAGGCGGAATAAGATGCTTAATCTTGGAGATTCGTTGCATGAGAGGTTGAGCTGGGATGGAGAACTTGGATCATCTTTTTTCAGTTGTGGTTATTCAACTCAAGTATGGAGGATGGTAGGGAACCATTGGCTCAAGGTGGAGAATGGTGTTGTTTTCTAGAACTCCATTCGAGTGGTCTGTGGCAACTTGCACGAGGATAGCTCCCTTTTGCAATTCTTTAGCCATGTGGTGTGCTAGAAATGATCTCATTTTTTCTTGTCAATCTTTCTATTCTGAGAATGTTTTTGAAGATCGTACAGCTCCGTGCTCAGCTTGGAACTATGCAATCTAATATTATATATAATACGTTTACATTGAGGTGGGTCCTCATCAGGGAAACCATCCAGGTTAGGGAACTCATCTCCATTTGGATCTAAAACGGCAACACGAACTTCCTATGACTTAAATACTCGAACCAGGCCATCAAAACGCTCCTATATAAGGTTGCTTGCACTACTCTCCAACCACTACCCAATGGACATGTGCACCTACATGCTAATGGCCTGAAAGTGATTCACTGCTGCCACCTTAAGCTCCTGCTCAACATTAAAACCCTCCTCCTGCACATAAATAAAGTAAATGAGGTTCCCTTCGCACCTCTTGTGGGCCACAACATGGAAGAATCGGATGTTTTTGTCCCCATCCTTCAACCATGCTTGTTTCGATCTCTATTTTGATTATATCTCCCTCTTTTTACCTTCCTCTACAATGAACTTTTGTTGATATGTCTTAACCGGGGTCGCACCCCTCAGCTCTCATTCATCCTCCAATCTATTCATGCAAACAACTCAGCTTGAGCCACCACTTTTTACTTACCTCACCTTAAGTGGATCTCCCTCCTGAAAGAAATGAGCATCGTTTGTATCTCACTCAGCTTTAACACCTCACCTTAAGGGGATGGTGCCGGGTTCCGATTTTGGCTAGATGATTGGAGGGGAGATGGGGTTTGGGGGAGTAGTACCCGCATATGATGCAGTTGGTAGGGGACAGAGGGGTGGCGATGTGGTGAGTCTGGAAGGGTGGGGCATGGACCCCCAATGTTCTCCTATGGGTTATCTGATCAGAGGGTAGAGAGGAGTTCCTTTCCTTGTAATCAAAGCTCTTGCGGAGAAAGGCACCGTCTTCGGGAAGGGACCATTTCTTGTGAGGGGATGGGAGGTTCATGGTGAGGAAGGCATATCGCTTTTAATGAATGAGGAGAAGGTGATGCATGAGGAGCTGGTGATGGACACAGGTTCGATTTGGAGGAGTAGAGTGCCGAGTCGTATTAAGGTTTTCTTGTGGTTGTTTTTAGGGAAGGTTCTTCTGAAGGCTCGTCGAGGATATCTGCTGGGATCAGAGGATGTTGGGTGCGATAGATGTGGTGCGCCAGAAGAGGATGCAAACCACTTGTTTTTCTCTTGCCCACTATCAGCGGAGATTTAGGCCAGAGCTAATGCTCCGTGATTGGAGAGTCAGAATGGGGTCACATTTTGGAGGGATATCAGATTGATTTGCAGCATTGGGCATGAGTGCAGCTCCCCTCCTTTTGCTATTGGTCTGGTCTATATGGTACGCCAGGAATGGCGTCATTTTCAAGGGATATAGTTTTATGTTGAAAATGTGGTTGAGCAATTTAGGGTGTTGGGATTGATGCGGCAAGCATAATGTTATGAGTTGCGATGTAATTATGACAAAGTTATAATCCTTTCTTATTAATATATAATATAAACATACTCTGTGAGATGGGTCCCGACTTGGGAGGCCACCCAAATTTTTTCATTAAAAAAACCCCACTTTGTAGTCGAACCCTCCACCTTATAATCCGACTAGAAACATGCCACGTTCTCCCTAAATTCCTATTTCAATAGACAAGATAGCTCAAATCGAAAAAGAGACATGGTGGGCAACTCTCCCTAGAATCTCAACACAATGTTGTAGGATTCAAACATGATTTAGAAAAAGAAAAAACCAATACCAATGGAAATAGCTCTAATAGGTCTATGACATAAGGAAGCGACATTAAAACCCCTCCCAGTCGATACTGATATATCAGTGATATATCACCAATATATTGTAATATTTGGTATTATTCCTAAGACCACAATCTCTCCCACTCTTCCCCAACACGCTCAAGATCAACACATTTACCCTCCTCCATATGCACCTCACTCTCATTCTCGGTAGCCCTCTTCTCATCCCTACCCATCTTCGCATCTAACCCCATCTCTCTCACTCAAAATTTCCTCGAAAATAAAACATCTCGCACGTTCTTAATGTTAGTTGTACTCTTTTTATTTAGATGATGATCCCTAGAACCTTCTAAGGTAATGCAGTCTTGATAACCACTTACCTAATAAAAAGAGTTTCAACCTTTGTTCCTAAAAAGGAGATCACCCATTCCTTTCTTCTTTACCTTGCCATTAAGGTTTTTCTCCATCCTTTATTGGTTGCACTGAGTTTTTACATAATTGTTATCCTATGGATAAACTTACTCGTGCGATCATATTTACTTTTCGGGTAGTATTAAAATCAAAAGGATACAAATATTATGTTTCTATTTTGTCGCTGCCATGTTTTTTAATGCAAAAGAGAGGGAAACACTCCGGAGGTCCTCGCCTCATACATATTCCACCATATCTCGAGCAGAGATCCAACAAAAAGATTTACATTAACAATATAGAACTTATCCAGCCGAAAAATGACCTCGTTACGTGGCATCCAAATCACCCAAATGGTGGCAATAGAGCGCAAGAGCTCCTCCATGGGCCGGAATTGGTTGACCACCAGCGATCTCCAAAACCCTAGTGGAAGGAGATATCAATCCAATGGAATCAACTACTATCACCTTCTTTAAGAAATCCAATCAATGGCATTCCTTTAAATTTCCTACTTCAGCTCCAAGTTTACTATGGGAAGAATTTCAAAGTGTATGGGTTTGTACCCACTTCAATTATCTGGTGGTAGTGCAGTGTACCTACCACCTAAAAGACTAGGGTTCAAATCCCTCTTTGTGGGGGTTGTGTTAGGTAGTTGATAGCCAGCGTAAAAAATAATCGGATCTTTCAACATGAATTTATGCAAGAATCCATATAGCCTACCCTACTTAAAGTGGGAGAAGGCTTCATCATTTATGATTTTGTGCATTACCCACTCCTAATATGCACAATCATGACCACCAAAACTATTGTTCTAAAAGTTCTTCTAGCATCCTCTAGCGTGCTCATTCTCCTTCTGAAGGGAGGGGGTTTCATGGTTGAGATGAGAGGAGCGATGGGGGGTCTACGGAAGGTGTGTGGTGATAGTAGAGGTAATGAGTGGGAGCAAGAGGGCACGACAGGGATGTCGTGGGTAGAGATTGTTTAACGTGGGAATTGGAGAAGGAAATGGAGGAGGCTACCGGGAGACGAGAGAACTCAAGGAAGGGCTTCAGACTAGTTGAGGATTATTTGCCTTTGATGTGTCTATCTAGGGAAATTTTCCATAGTTGTCTGGACTCGATGACATGTTTCAAGTGGGGGTATTGACTGCTATAGTCCAACTAGTCCTCAACGTGGGGATTGGTAGGCGAAGACAGAGGCACATAAGAACAAAGCTAAAAAGATTGTTGCAACTAATAGCGATATGGCGGGATGTCTCATGCTCGAGGGAGCGTCAAGGAGCCTTGTATTGGTCCGCGAGGTGCTTAATGAAGACTTCATTAAAGGCATGGAGCTTGGGGGCTATGACCTTTTCTTGGTATGGGGAGTTTTCTAGGTAAAGGTTGATAGGCTATTGTTGGGAATGCCAGTGCCATTTCGATGGTGGCTTGGTTTGAAGGCAACCTCGCAAGTCGCATTAAAGATGGCATTTGCAATACATTAAGGTCTTCCTTTGGAAGAGTAAGATTCCACAACACATTAAGGTCTTCCTTTGACATGTTAGGTATGGTCGGCTATTAACAAAAGTGTGAAGAGATAAAATGCTTGGAACTAGCGATGTGCTCTGTCCAAGACGTGGGGAAGATGTTGAAGACCTAGACCACCTATTTTTTAAATGTGACATTCAATCATAATTTGGGAGGGCTCGAAGACTCTATGGCTAAGGATAGACGACTACACAGCTTTTTGGAGATCTATTTGCAAGTCTTCAATAGCTCTCAAAAGGATTGCACCTTTACTTCCGCGTAACTTTGGGCAACCTGGTGTTCCAGAAATGAGCTTATCGTTTACGGTCGATGCTTCTATTCTGAAAATGTATTGGACCACTTTAAGGCCCTTCACTTGGCATGGACCTTTGTAAGATAACTGTGTTTAATATTTAATGAAAATTTTAGTGGGTCCGAGCTTCAGACTCCACCATCTTCCTTATCAAAAAAAGATGGTACTTTTGCGGCTTCAACTTGCTATCATCTTTGGAGGTGGGATGTCATTGCATTTCAAGAGCATCACATCTCTCTCTCTCTGCACCACTTGCACGATATCATTTCCTCAAGAATAAAGAACGACCCCACAAATGCCATTGTCAATCTCACCTTCACCTAGTTTTCCATGGCAACACCCTAGACCATTCGACCAAAGCCATCATAGTAGTCACTCAATGAAACAATCACGTCAACCTTCATTTCTGCCATTGATGTAAAGCCAACATCATGTCAAGATCAAGTGAAGCAAACAACTGGAAGACTTCACCCTCCCTCTCCTCCACAACTCAACAGAGGTCGGGAAGGCTTGTTTCGATGTTCCCTTGATGATGACCATCACATAAGAGCTCTCACCAAGCTGCAATTTGGCCTCATCAATACAGTTAAGTATCGTCACTCGCAGCATACGTAGGGCTTTCCATAATTGGGGCAAGCCGCAAGAGATAAGGGAGGTGTTGCCACTGTTGAAGGCGATGGAGCGAAGAAATCATGCTTTCATGCTTTGGATGGGCATGAGGCACTTGCAGCTAGCGAAAAGGCTTTTGATCCACATTAGGTGGTCCATGGTGGGATGGTAACGTGAGGATCTCATGGTACGAGGAGAAGTCCCTTTGCGATAAGGCTTGGTCTATGTTCGAAAGAGATCGATGGTAGAGAGGTACTTCTCCGAAGACATTTTCTCGATCATTGGTGTACATGATAGCATGCTTGATGTGTTGGTGGCGTGCAAGAGAAAGAGGTGGTGGCTCTATGTGCGGACTCACTCATCAAAGGGAAGAAGGCGAATACAGGGAGGAGGAATAGCTTGTGAGGAGGGAGGTGGTGAGATTTCTTGTGATGCATATGCCAAGGGGATGGGTTGTGGTTTCTACATGAAGTGCTTGATGTAGAATGTTTGCGGACTCTATTCTTAAAAGAAGGGGGCAAAAGTGTTAGATTTATTGATGTAGTGGGAGGTGGATATCGCATTACTGGAGGAGATAAAGCTATAGCAGTCAACATCGAGACCTGAAGAAGTGTGATGTCAACGAGAGGTTAATGGCATCATGATGTGATGGGATGGGATGGTGACCGCTTCACGAAGGAGTAAATGCTCAAGAGGACATGGTGATAGTAGTTCTCAAGAGGCTATCAAATGATTTACGACTAACGATCACATTTGTTTATGGTCTAACTATGGTTGTTGCTCGTAACGAGCTATGGTTGGAGCTAAGGGAGGCCCATCTATGATTCATGTCATGGTACTAGCCGATTAGAGGGGATTTTAATGGCACCTTACTTGGCTTTGATAACCATGGTGGATGCAAGGATATGACGTACGATTCCAACAATTTTTGCAATCTAGTCGGGGAGCTATATGTGCATATACTTGCACTTCCAATATTAGATTTAACTGGATACACTCGTTGTTTGGAATATTGGCACTTTAACTGGAAAGTTGATGGAGATAGTGGATACGATGGAAAAAAGGAAGATTCATATACTATGTCTTTAAGAGACTAAATGGGTTGGAGAGAAAGCAAAGGAGATTGAGAAGACATGCTTTAAACTTTGGTATTCAGGTAAAGATAAGGGTAGAAACGGTGTTGGAGTGGTTGTTCATAAGGATTTGAAGGATTGTGTTGTTGAGGTGAAAAGATTCGAGGATCGAATTATTTTGCTAAAATTGATGCTTGAAGAAGAAATTCTGAATATCATTTCAGTTTATGCACCGCAAATTGGTTTAGATGAAAGGACTAAACAAGCTTTTTCGGAGGATTTGGATAAGAGTCTACAAAAAATCCCACAAAGAGAGATGATTTGCATCGGTGGAGATCTTAATGGACATGTGGGAAAAGATGCTTCAGGGTATGCTAGTGTTCATGGAGGACATGGTTTTGGGGATAGAAACGAAGAGGGAAAAGCCATCCTGGATTTTGCAATGGCATATGATCTTTTCATAACAAACACTCTCTTCAAAGAGGGGGGAACATTTAATTACTTATAAGAGTGGGCCAACTAGAACACAGATAGATTACTTTGCGTTGAGGAGAAGAGATAGGTTGTGTTGTAAAGACTGCAAAGTAATCCCAGGAGAGAGTTTGACAACCCAACATCGTTTGTTAGTCTTGGATGTACAAATGAAAGGGTTGGTAAAGAAAAGGAGGGTTTCTAAGATAACTAGAACTAGATGGTGGAATCTTCCACTGAAGCAAGCGAGCTTCAAGGAGAAGGTTTTAGAAGACTTATCTTGGAATTGTAGCGGTAGTGCAAACGAGATGTGGGAGGCGGTAGCATCTTGTATCCGAAAGG
The DNA here is from genome assembly GCA_037367405.1 of Ottelia alismoides. Taxonomy (NCBI): domain Eukaryota; kingdom Viridiplantae; phylum Streptophyta; class Magnoliopsida; order Alismatales; family Hydrocharitaceae; genus Ottelia; species Ottelia alismoides. The sequence continues at coordinate 887,906 of JAZKJV010001342.1, read as the reverse complement.
TAGCCAAAGAGATGCTAGGCGAGTCAAAGGGAGGAGCTCCATGTCAAAAGGAGGCTTGGTGGTGGAGTGAAAGGGTGCAAGAGAAGCTAAAAATAAAAAGAGCTTGCTTTAAAGCTATGTCTAAGGATAGAACAGAGGAAACTGTCACAAACTACAAAATAGCGAAGAAGGAAGCAAAGAAGGCCGTAAGCAAAGCTAAGTCAAAAGCTTATGAAGTTTTGTATAAAAATCTCAATTATAAGGAGGGACAGAAGGATATATTCAGGTTGGCCAAAGCAAGAGAAAGAAAAACCAAAGACCTTTCTAAAGTGAGATGCATTAAGGACGAGGAAGGTCATGTGCTTGTTACTCAGAATGATATAAAGACTAGATGGGAACAGTACTTCCATAAACTTTTCATTGGGGAAGGAAATAGAGATATCACTTTGTGTGATCTAGATTGTAGTGAAATTTACTTGAATCGTGCATGCTATAGACGGATACAAAGAAAGGAAGTAGAGGAGGCTTTGAAGGTTATTAGACCTGAAAAAGATGTAGGACTGGATGACATCCCTGTAGAAGTATGGAGAGTTTTAGGTGAGCGTGGTTTGACTTGGCTTATGAATCTATTTAATGTTATTTGGCGAAGCAAGAAAATGCCCGAAGATTAGAGGAGGAGTATCGTGGTGCCTCTTTATAAGAATAAAGGAGACATTCAAAATTGTTCAAATTATAGAGGTATCAAGCTGATATGTCACACTATGAAAATTTGGGAACGTGTGATCGAAAGAAGGTTGAGGCAAATTTCCAATGCAAAAGAAAATCAATTCGGATTCATGTCAGGTCGCTCAACGACTGAAGCCATCCATTTGCTGAGGAGAACAATGGAGATTTATAGAGCTAAAAGGAAGAACCTCCACATGATCTTTATTGATTTGGAGAAGGCTTATGATTCTGTCCCACGAGAGATATTGTGGAGAGTGTTGGAGAAGAGACAAATACTTGTCCTATACATTAACCTCATAAAGGACATGTATGGTAGGGCTTTATCTAGTGTAAGGACCCCATCTGGGAAGATTGGATATTTTGACATCAACATTGACTTACATCAAGGTTCTGCTTTGAGTCCATTTCTTTTTACTTTGATTATGGACGAGTTGACTAGTCACATTCATGATGAGTTACCTTGGTGTATGTTATTTGCTGATGATATTGTGTTACTTAACGAGACTAGAGATGGAGTAAATGAGAAGCTTGAGGTCTGGAGACATGAGTTGGAGACTAAAGGATTTCGTATAAGTAGGGCTAAGACGGAATATATGGAATGCACCTTTGATAGAAGCAATGGTGAAGGAATCGAGGTGAAGATTGATGACGATAACATTCAGAAGAGAGATTCTTTTAGATATCTGGGATCTATTCTGCAACATGATGGGGAAATTGATGGAGATGTTACTAATAGAATAAATACAGGCTGGCTAAAGTGGAGAGGAGCCTCTGTTGTTCTCTGTGATAAGAAAATTCCTTTAAAGATTAAAGGAAAGATTTACAAAGCAGCCGTGAGACCTGTTATGCTTTTTGGATCTGAATGTTGGCCTGTGAACCATGGACATGTGCAGAGAATGAATGTAGCATAAATGAAAATGCTAAGGTGGATGTGTGGACACATACGTAAAGATCAGATTCGGAATGATGCAATCGAAAAGAAAGTTGGTGTAGCTCCGATCGAGGATAAGATGCGAGAAAACCGCTTAAGATGGTTTGGACATTTGCAAAGAAGATCAGCTGATGCACCGGTTAGGAGATGCGAGTGTTGGGATGTTGAGCCGGCTAAGAGAGGGCGAGGACGGTCCAAGAAGTGTTGGAAAGAGACCATACGAAGGGATCTTAGTTTTGTGAATATAAGCCCGGGATTGGCCCAAGATAGATCTGAATGGAAGCGAAGAATCCATGTAGCTGACCCTACTTAATTGTGGGAAAAGGCTTTGTTGTTGTTGTTGGATACACTCGTTGTCTAGGTTGTGGTTTGATAAGTAATAGGCCTCTATGAACAAAAAAGGAGTATCTTATATCTTTATTCAATTGAATAAGACTTATTATACTCAATTAAGAGAAGTTTTCCGAAACCATATAGAGAAGAGAAGAACGATTATTTTGTATATCAACTCGATCATAGATACGTATGACCAAGTTGCGGCTTGCGTAAGGGCTCCTACTGAGATGACATAACATTGTTACACCAAGGATCAACATTAATTCCTTGACTTTTTAACTTAGTCATGGATGGCTTAATAAAGTACATAGATGGACAGGTGTCTTAAGGCACATGTATGCATATTTAAGTGGATGGTTAATAGGAAGGTCGAAATGGCGCTCAAGTATATAATGATTTTAGAGCAAGTAAATCCAAGATGAGGCGTTAGGAATGAAAGTTCAATGAATAGAATGTAAGAGATGTGATATACGGAATGCTTGGAAAAAAACAGGAATTCTGCCTTTCAATGTAATAGAGGAACTAATTGAGAAGCCACATTTGATAGTAGTTGCATTAGATATTTGATAACGACTAAGAAGATTCCCCTCGGTTTTAACATACGAATTAAAAAGATGCTCATTCCTTAGGATCTCTACCGAAGCAGTCCAACCAAATCGGTCCTTGGACGAGTCCAACAATGAATTTGACCCATTGCCAGCGTGGATCTCCGAGCCTTCATTTTGTAACAAGTCTCATAGAAACCATGAGGGGAATAGCTGGCATTTCAATATAGAAACACCCGTAAATGCCTCGTAAGTATCCAACTTCAACAGTAGAATCTAACTTACGGTTCCTATAGCATCCTTTGCTGTAGAAATGTTCCCCAGCAAGAGACTCGACAAAGGGATCGCCAGAACTAACAATGAATTAGTCGATACGTCCAAGAAGAAGATGCCACGGATCCGACATTCACCGCGAACTAATTGGAAAGAAGAAGAAACGAAAGCGATCTGAGAGGTGGGAGTTGAGATGGATTACAGTAGCCTTCGTCGGAGCTGGCGGTGTGGAAGATGCCGGAGTAGACGGATCCGTCCCTGACCTGGATCTCCACGGGGCAGTCCAGTACGCACGAAGTCGCCGCCAGCAGCACCGAGCTCGGAGCAGGTGCCGCCGATGGCTCCCCGCAATTGCTCTTCTTCGTGGAAGCCATTACGATCGGACAGGGAGGTCCGGGGCGGCGGGACGGAAGGGGTTCCTTAAACGCTGGAGACGTGATTTCAATTTTTTTAGTTTTCTTTTGATGTGCCACGTCCGGTGCAACTTCTCCTGGTTTCGGGCAGAGAGGGCTTAGCTGTGAGTGGTGGTGGGGTCACGGGAGGTGGTATTCATGTGTTTAGGGTTTTCCATTGCATTGCGCAGCTGTGCGGGCATACTACACGCACGCCTCCTTCCTTGCCGACCGCATTAGAGATGGGAATAACAAAACTTCCCATTCTACCGAAGGTGAAGTGTCCAGGACAAAGCTCCAATGCAAGCTGACATGAGATTTTTAACCATGGAAACCATTCATGGATGATAAGATTGAAGTTCTTATTGGAGCACTCAAGATCCACTATAAGATCATTGATGCAAAAATAAAATGTGATAGAAAAATTATAGATTACATTACCATAAATATTGTGCATTTATTTCTTCTAAACTGCAAAAATATGCATAATATCATTTCCCATCAATTTCAAAGTTGAGTTATTTTTCTTTGAAACATATGTAGTTCTAGATTACTTCATGTATATCTATAAAGGTTGGCACGATTAGTTTAGCATACTTTGTCTTCTTTGTTAGCAGCGCATTGATTACGATTACAATATTAGACAATAAAGAAAATGATTGAGAAATTAACAAATAGAAATAAAATTTCAATCGAACGTTAAAAAATAAATTAACAAAGACTTAAGATAATGATATTTGAGATCTCGGCATTTTCAAAACAAAAATTATCGATTAAATTATGCCCTTTATGGTATTGTCTTGATCATGTGTATATCAATAGCTGCAGCATGCTTTTTTTGCCAACCAAGACAATGAATTAGGATAAATTTTGAAAAATCTAAAATCGATTTCAAAAGTTGGTTATTGATAAATCCACATATTCATCTAAGTACGGAAGATACTATTGAAGTTACAATATATGCAAAACATCATGGGAGTGTATAAAAAGCGCGTTTAAATTTTTTTGCCAATTAAAGATATCATCGAAAAAAAATTAAAATGCACTAAAAACCTAGAAAATTGCATAAAAATATAATTTCTTCATGTATTATGTGCCACAAAAGGCATAAGCAAGATTGTAGAAGTTGGTAGTCGGTACTTGTTCAGTCGGGTCATTGACTAATGATTAGTCAATAGTTGGACAACTAAATGGATTTAGTCATGCTTCACTCATTTTATTTTTTTTCCTTTTTTAAATAAGTAAATCTATTTTTTATACATATACTTCCATATATTTGCATAGATTTATCTAATTTAATATGTATAATAATTAAATAAAAGAAACAATTAGTTTAAAAAAGAAGAAAAATAAAATAAGTTAAATAATACATATGCATGAAATAATCATTACATAAATAACAAGCATGAATGAAAACTTTATATGATTCGAAGTTGTTCTATTGTTATTTATTTTTTTAGAAAGATGATTCTAACATAATCTGAGAAGTGAAGAACAAATCCAATCTATTTATCAACATCGGTAAGCATTAAGAATTTTAAAAAAAACTTGAAAAACACAAAAAAATGAACAAGAGGTTTTGCATGTGCTACTAGTGGCGACGAGTGGCGAATGGTGAGAGAGATGAGCATGATGCGACGTACAGACATCAAAAGAGAAAGGTGGAGTAGGCGCGGTGATCATGTGGCATCGTCGGTGGCCTTGCTGGCGACTAGGCGAGATAGTTTAGCAAGAGCTAGAGTAGTTTAATGTTTTGAAGGAAGAGAAATGGACAGTGAGTGAGGGGGCTCGAGGTTTTTGCTTAAATAGTCTTAAGACTGGCAAGCTAGTATGCATACAAGGGATATTAGATATAGGTTCTTTAAAAGGAATTATAAACTATACTAGGCGGGGTATTTTTAATGGTTGCAAATTGTCGGTAATAATAGCATATCATTGTACAAAATCTCTCTAACTCGTTATTAAAAGGACATGAGTCAAGATTAATGGCGACAATTTGTAACCAAAAGGATATCCTAGGGTTTTTGTTGTTGGTGTTTGGTGTAGAACCCAAATAATGGTAAATGTTTTGCACATCTATACATTTCCTAACCCACTATTGTAGCTGATGGGTTAGCCTTAGTGGTTTACAAACCATCGCAATAGAAATTAGCTTTAGCGAGTGTAAACCATCTATTGCTACATGATTTATGGGTTTGAAATGCAAGAAAAATAGCATATATATCCACTTATCCACATGGTTAATGAATTATCATGTAATAACCCACCCAAGGCCAATCAAAATCTGATCTAGAAGTTTCTGAGTGGGATCACTTAACCAAAATCAGTCGTCTGATGATGAGTACAATCAACTTCATGTGTCAAATCACAACTAAAATCATAATATGGTAGAAATTTATTTAAAACATGAAATGGGAAAAAATAACATGAAACTCTTATATGATTGATGCAATCAAGTTCAACAATTATTATCAAAATACGCAGTTCCTTCCTATTATGCCATAACATTTTTTTAAGCTGGGTCACAAAATTTGAGGACGTTAAAGCTAGAGCCTAGTAAAGTAAATGAAGCGATATCAATGAAATTGTGTCTGAGCAATTCAATGAAAGCCATTTCTGGAAATTATTAATAATGCATGGTACTCATTAATCATGTTGTCTTCTTATTGATCCAAATACAATTGTAGTTATCTGAGGCATGAGCAATTATACTTAGGGTGTCCTTTACCTTAATTATAGCGGAAGTGATGTCATTCATTTCATTTTGTTTATTTCCTTTTTTGTTTCTTTCGTTCTCTTGCTTGTCCCTGATGAATCTCTATTTTATCACCTCTATTCTTTCATTTTGGCCTTAAATATCTAGCTAAATGCATGTATATATCATTATTTTGCTAAAATAAATACTTCGTAAAATTGTACAAAATATTGTATGAATTATATTTTTAATTCCAAAATAAAACAATAAAGGAAGAAAAGAAAAAGTAAAGAAATACCAAAGGTATCAAATGAGCCTAGACCCTAAGACCCATACATCATGATGACTTCATTGACAAGGAATAAGGTAGCGGAGATAGGATAGAAGAATTGTACAAAAATACACAGAAAATCACACACAAAAACCTAATCTAATTGGTCCAATAATTACTTTTTGGACCTATTTTATTTTATTATTTTCACATCTCAACCAACAACAATATTGTGATAAAAATATAAAGAAAAATACAAAATTGATTTCATAGAAAAATAATGCATAGTGTGCCCAGGACACACAAAACAAAAAGTTGCAAAGAAAATTTTACATACATGTATCTTCTGCATATTATATCAAATTTGACGAAATTCACCTTTAATTGTATATAGATTTAATAAGCTATATAATGAAGATAGTTTTATTCAATTTGGAGTTAAGATACAAAAAATAGGCTTTGGACCCCCATTATGCTGTATACATGTATAAAATGTTCAATATATTTATTCTTTTATATTTTAAAATTTATTTATTTTTATAAAATTATAAATATAATTTAAAACACATGTCCATAATCATATTAAAATAAAATCATCAAAAAATATTAAAATAAATCAATTACTTTAATACATAAATAAAATATACATATATACCTGTAAAGAATATGTAGATGATTAATTAAGTGTACAAGAAATTTAGAAAAAAATAAAAATGCTTAGATATGTAATTAAATAAATTAAAATAAATACATGTATATATCAATAAAATATATAATACAAATTAAAAATAAAATACCCAATATACATGTATATTTACCTATAATTATACATGTAAAAAGTAACTTATAATAAATGACTTCGGAAAAATAAATAAAAATAGAAATTAAATATGACATAAATTATAAATATTTTTTATTTTATAACCTAAAACTAGTTAAATTGTTTTCTATTTTTATTGAATTTATAAATAATTTATGAGTCTCTTTTTCTGGTTGGTCCATGTGGACCAACTAGGGTGCTTCAAACATTGACCTCGGGTCAATTGTACTGTACCACCTCACCACCCCTGTCAAAGCTCATGGGAGGGCTATTTTCTCCAATTTTCCATGCAATTTCCCTGCTCCATCTTCACCGAGCAACCCACAATCCTCCAACCTGCACCTCCCTCTTTATCGCACATGCGTGAATCTTCATATACTGATGAATCTCATATTCGTCACTCTAAAAATGACTAATTAAGCTCAAATACCTAAAATTCATTATCATTTATTCATTTATATCGCATAATTAGCATTCATGCATGTATTAATAATAATTGCATTTTATCACTCATTTTTGCAGAAAATAAGAAGCCAAAAATCTCAGCCAAAATGACATGTAAAATAGCCTAACTTCCTTGATTTTAATTAATTCATTCTAACTCCAATTGACATGAAATCACCTCCATTGTGTACATATTACTAATAAGAATAAATGAAAAACACAAAAAATCACTAACCTAAATGAGCGGACCAAAAATCGAAGCCCTATTTCTAGGTTTTCCGAACTAAAACATCGATATCTTCCTCATCCAGTGACCGATTTTATCGTACTCACTTTTGAACTAATATACATTCAATTACCTTCAAAACAAGACTAAGTGAAACGGAGCTCATATGTGAAAGTTGGGTTTTGGGCCTCTTTTGTATATTTTATATTTTAATAGTTTTGACCTATTATTTTATGTACATAGTTAACCCATTTTATTTTATTTCTTTTTTATTTATGTTATTTAATCAAAGTTTTATTAAAATACATAAAAATTCAAATCCAAATTGAGCTTAAAATCAAAGAAACTAACTGAGTCCGAGTCTTCACTAACCGTTTGTACAAAAATAGTCTTTTTCGTATTTTATTTTATTTCTTCCTACTTAATAAAAATTCAAAAAAAGATTGATGTGTAAATATTTATCTTTGATTTAATCATTTTTTCTAATTTTTATATTGTTTAAAATTGTCAAAAAATTTATAAAACCCAAAAATCAAGGTATTCTATGTACATGAGATACCCTAAAAATATTACGTTGTGCAAATGATGGATTTGATTTTGACCCCTTCATGAAAATTGTAGATCTTATTGAGACGAACAAATTTCGTGAAGAAATTTTTTCGATCCGAGATCATTTGCCATTTATTTTTTATTTATATTTATAATTTAGTTTTGAATTTTCTGGAGGTGCCACGTGGTAGCTCCTGGAGCTGCCACGTGGCACCCAATTTGAGCTTATTATAATTCATTTTATTTAAAAAATAAAAAAATAAAAAATAATCACCACATGGTTGCGTTAGGGTCGTCTGATCTCGGCCGATCGGACGGCACCTGTGCACCATCCCCTTCCTCCATCTTCTCCCCCAACTTTCCTTTTCTATCCTTGCCGCCTTCGCCACGAAAATCAGCGCTGCCGTCCCCCGCAAAATCTCCACCTACCTTTCCTCTACCGTGTATCTCGCCACTTGATTCCCTTCCCCATTGATCGCCGCAGCCTTCCAGATCTGACCCTCCTCTAATACCGCCGCATTCCATCTTCAAGATCCTCGTCGCATCTTCGACCCTCATCAATCTCCCTCAATCTTGCCAAATCCCATCGCATATGGGTGTCAATCTCCTACCATCTCCAGATCAATCTCGTATGCTATTTAAACCAACCTCCACTGCCCTCTTCAAGTATCTGTCGTTAGCACCAAAACGAGGAGAAGCTCGGTGGTGACAGCCCGAGCTCCTCTCCCTTCCCTCCGGCTAGGTCCGAGGCTCAAAGCCTCGTTTTAGCCTTGTGGTGCCCCTGTCCCACCTGCTGCTACTCCACTCTGGCCTCCTTCGATCATCGTTGAGACACCTTCTCCCTCACCGCATTCCCCTACCTCCACTACTGATACACTTTCCCACACCATCTACGTCAACTATCTCTCTGATACATCCCACCTCTTCAGCGACGACATCCTCTGCCCGCTTCAAGTCCGCTCCTCGACCTCCTCAGGAGCACAGCTACAGGAGGCACTCATCCTTCGCTGATGTCTCGCCTTCAAGCCTCATGCTTCTCCGCATCGCCAAGACTGTCCTTCTTCATCGACGAGGAGATGCTCCTTCTCTTCGTCTACATGTTAATACTTCTTCATCAACGACGAGAGGGCACAGTTCCCCCATCTCAATCACCAGTGCCTGACGACCAGCACCTCACGACGGAGCAGCTCCGCCCACGCAACCTTCAGGAGCTCCGACCAATCTCTCCATCGACAATTAACACTAGTGGCTGGAGCCCCACCTGATAGCAACGTCAACTCCTCCACTAACAGTCGTGACTAAAAGCTTGAGATCCTCCTCGTGTGTGTAGCACGTGTGGGAGGGGACGATTTGCAAAGACACCTTGAAAGCTCCTCCTTATTCCCATCCACCCCCGGACACGTGCGTTGCACGTAACCGCTTGGTGAAATTACACGACACCCCGGAGTTACCCCTTATTTGCAGCTGGGGCCCGCCGAACAGAAGGTTGCATGCCTACACTTGACCCATCTATAATTTTTGCAGAGATCATTCCCTATCTTTTGGTAATTACTAGTTAGTCTCTGCTCTGCATATTTTTATTTTCTTTTATTTATTATTTACAGATAGACCCATGTGTTCCCCCCTTATTTTAGACCTCTACATTGCATCATTTTATTTATTCAAAAATAGCATTGTGTTCTTCAATTAATTTTCTACATCACAACATACTTTTGAAAATTTTATGGCCTGTGGTTAATTATTAAGCATTATTTTTGTGGAAAATTGTATATTTTTCCCATTATGTGCTTGGAAATTCATAAGTGATTAACCATTGCTCGAAAAATTACCAAAAATTCATTGATTATATAATTAGTTGTGTACATTGTGCCAAAAAAGAATTGCATTTGCATGCGTGTTTTGCTCTAAAAAATATTTTGCATATTTCAATCTTTAATTTTTAATAGGTATTAAAGCTAGTATTTTTAAGGTTTAGGTTTTTTTAGATCAATCACATATTGGTAGACCTTAGATAATTTTATCCCTTGAAAATAAATAGGTTTAATATTTATTATAACTAATAATTGAAATTCACTGTGTTTGCATTCATAAATTCATAAAAATATTTATCTTGCATCCAAAAATTCCAAAAAAATATAGTGCATTCATTTCATCATAATTAACATCCATGCTAAGTTTCATATTTTCCAAACATCGTTTGATTGGTCTTCACTTTTTAGTCTCTAAAATTGGCCTAATTTGCATTTTGCATCCCAAAATTACATTAAAAATAACAAAAAATACTGTCTCAAAAATTGTGCACGAACTTTGATAGACAATTTTCTAGGTTGTTCCTTTGCCTCCTTGAGTTCGACATTGGGACTTGTCCAAGTAAAATAAATATAAAACCATGTTGATTAAAATTGTCTATATTTCCTGTGGTTATTTCTTAACCAAGTCCGAATTTTCGACGTAAAAACGACACATTCATCATTAAACACTTAATTATCACAACTTAGCGTAAGGTTTTCACGACTCGTCACATACCTCCTTCGAGCTACATGCCATCTCTTCTTCTTTTTTGTCGAAACCCAGCCTTATAAATACCCTCTCCAACCTTACTTTTTGTTTTTGATCCCTCTTCGACCATCATAACCCCCTTTGGACCTCACTGTTGAGTTCCTAGTGACAAGAGGAACGACTCCAACCATTTGTGGCACGAATAAGGTGGAGGAGAGTCAGATCCAGGTCCGCCGACCTTTGTCACCAATGACCTCTTCTACTCAAAGCTTCCCAAGCTCGTCGAGATGCTATGTACGTCTTTAATTCTTGCATTTCATTCAATTAGTGTAGAATGGGTTTCAATTCAGTGTTTTAATCATGCATTTAGTTTTATTTTGAAAATTAAAATTGTCGATGCTTCCTACTCCGGCACCAAATTCATCGTGCCCTTCCATCGTTTCGATTCCCTTTCGCCTCCAATCTCTCCATCTTCATCTTTTCCATCTTAGACCCCTAGTTCCCACATGATTCCTGCAAGGAATCACTTCATCGGAGCTCCCTTCGTTGCCTTCACCGGAGCCCCTTCCATTCTGCTCACTGTATGCTGTAGCAACTTCAATATATGGTCGAGGGGATAGCCATCGAACTCCCTAAGAGTTTGGTGCAGGTCCTCGATAACCAAGACCACATGGAGACCTATTCGAAGATCTGAATAGGAGCTCCTAGTCAGCCGACCTTCAGGGCTCTCCTAGTGAGCCACGAACTTCGAGAAGGTACCTGTGTGACGCCAAGGATCCCATGAAGGAGGAGAGATTCTAAGAGGAGAAGGAGGAGGCCAGAGGCGACCAAGACTGTCGATTCAAACTCCTCGGTAGTGAGTTCTTCAGTATTCTTCTAGCTAGCCTCCAAGCCATCGGATCAAGCTTAAGGCCTATTTCTAATCTGGGCCCTTGATTTCAAATGAAGCGATACACGACGAGGACCACTCATCCAACCACATGGTCGTACCTCGTCTCTCCGATCACCCACTTTTTCAGGGGTAAATTTATTAGTTACCCATGTCCTTTTGTAACTTTAATATTTAGTCCTATAAATATTTTATCATGTTATAAATTTTGTGTCAAATTTGTAACTAGACCAACAAGGTTCCTATATATTGCATCTAGGTCCAGTGCCACGTCGACTCACTTGGCATTCCACGTGAGTTGGAAATTTGCACCCAGGCCCCTACAACTTTGTATATTTAGGAATTAGTGTTATAAGTGTATATTAAGTTCGAAACTTAAGAGTATTTTGCATATAACCCCCTGATTTTATTTTTAATTTCAAAAATACCCATGCTAGTTCTGTATAATAATTTTATGCATTTCTTTTTGGATTAAATATCTACCTTCTTTCAAAAATTGTGTAAATTTTTTTGAATGTGCTTTGAATGATGTTTATTCACATGCAATTTTTATTTATCATTTCATTGCATTTTGAAATTATTAAATTTCATTTTGGTGCAATTTATTGCATGTTTAGAGATAAAAATACAAAAAATAGAAAACACCTTTAAAAATTCCAAAAAATAGATATAGTAATATTACTCTATAATCTAGCTATAAACCAAAAATTACAAAAAAATAGTAAATAAAATCCTAAAAATTAAAACCTCCTCTAATTCTAATTTTTTTAAATATTATCAAAAATTAAAAAAAGATTCATGTTCTATATCTATATATACATATTACTATATATTAAATTAGTTTTGAGAAATTTTAGACCTACTTGATATTTTTAAATTTTGAAACAACTCAGCTTATTCACTAAGTCCCTGATTTTGTATATTTTGGACTTTAAGAATGCCTAAAATTAGCAAAAATTACCAAAAATCACAAAATAGAAGGAAAATATTAAAAAAACACAAAATGTTTTTTTTATTTTTTTAAATATATATAGCTATATTTATTAGTAGAATACTCTATATATCTTATATATACATAAATAGTATTACATATAGTTATTATTATTGTTAATTATTATAAACCATAAAAATATTTTTTAAGCACTTTAAAAAAATAAAAAAGGACTGTTCTTATTTATATTTTCTGATTGTTATAGATTTATAACATATATCCTCTATATTATACCTATTATTATATATATAGTTATATATATACACTTTATATATATATTTAAAAGAAAAGGAAATAAAAACATAAAAAGAAAATAAAAATTTAAAAATAAAAATAAAAGATATTTAATTAAAAACCCACAGAAACATTAAGTGAAGAGAATAATGCACATATATACATTTACATTATTTTTTTATTTATAAAAAATAATACTGCTACACCCGTTTGTCTACCTATATTCGACACCCTACCATACTTGTCTACTATGCACACTTGTTTGTATGTTTTATAATTCATTTTGATCCACTTACTTTGATTGCTTGATATTATTGTTGTTGGTCGATTGTTGATTTATTCAGCTTTTGTGCACGGTCACCTCGACGATTGTGCTCTCACCTTGTGAGCGCGCACGACCGCCTTTGAAAGTTGGATAATCACTCCTTCATCGTGTTGATATTGTTCTTTATACTTAAGGGGTCATTTACCCTAAGTATTGGGGGGACAAGTCAAGTCATTAAGTTTGTACATTCTTTTCCTCGATCATCCTTATTTGTACAGGGAATGACCGACTTTTATTCATTTTATTCTTTATTTGGGTCATTTTAGTATATGATTCTTTCCGCTTTTCTATACTTAGCACGAGTTGTGTCTTCTTTGTCACTTCTAGGATACAACGATGACATAGTTCGTAGTAAATATAGGGGGATTATATATATACTTCAGAATCCATAGCTCATACTTTATTGTATTTATAATATTATGGTCTTTAAAATTTAGGATTATCAAAAATCAAAATAAAAACATATATATGTATCGTAAATAAAAATGTTTTGTAAAACATTTTGCAAAGTGATTTGGAAAATGTTTGTGAAAATGTTTTGCAAAATTATTTGGAAAATGTTTTGCAAAATGTTTTATACATTTTTTGCGTAATTTTTTTGTAAAATCTTTGTAAAACTTTTTGTAAAAACTTTTATAAAATTATTTTGTAAAATCTTTGTAAAATTATTTTGTAAAATTGTTATAAAATGTTTGTAAAAATTGTTTTTGTTTGTAGAAGATGTTGAAGATAAAAATGTTTGGTAAAATTGACTTATTAAATGTTTGTAAAATAGTTTATAAAAATATTTTGTAAAATGATTGTAAAAGATTTTGAAAAACATTTGTAAAATATTTGTAAAATGCTTTGTAAAAAGTTTTATAAAATCTTTGTAACATGTTTTTGAAAAAAAATTGTAAAATTATTTATAAAATCTTTTTTAAACATTTCTTTGTGAAATTATTTTCTAAAGTATGTTTTGTAATGTGATGTAAAATGTGTATATAAAATGTGTAATAAATGCTTGTATATTAAACCTTAATTAATTTTAAATTGTGTAAATAAAATCCTTTTATAAATATCGTAAGTATTTAAAACTTTTAAATTAAAATCCTTCAGTAAAATTTATATGAAATTTGTAAATTAAATTCTTTTGTAAATAAAATCTTATTTAAAAATTATATAATTCATGCATATACTTTTGTATAAAAGTCTTTATAAATATGTATATAATCCTTTTGAATAATTGTAAATACATTCAATTCATTAACTCTTTCAAAAAAATACCTAAAAGTTAAAACTCGTAAAAATTTGCAAAACTCTTTAAAAATCACATTAAAAAGTGGAAACCAGAAAATACACCAATCTAAAAATTGTTTCATGTGCATTCGTATTTTTCAGAATAATTTTGACAATTGAACTAGTCTAGAATAAAATCTGAAGAACTGAGATTGGTTAAGACTTGAATACACTTAATTTCATATGAAACTTCATGGAATTGTATTTGAGACTTTTCATGTCGATGCGAATTAATTCTTTGGGTACAAAAGATTGTGTTCACATATCATCTTTATTGGTTTAAGTAGAATATTTCATGATACATGCATGACCCTTTTAGACTATAGTCTACCTTGGACAAGCACTTTGCACGTATCTCAACTCATTTAGGGAGGCAAAAGGTAGAATTTTCTAAGCTTGGAAAGCATGTGGTTGTGTCGTCCTTGATGAAATAATCGTAGTCTCCATAGAGGGAAGTGCATCCCAACCTAGTCTAGTGTCGTTGATGTCTAAAGACATGAGCCGTGTGTTGAAATAAAGCTTCGGATGAGGGATAGTCTATTGGCTCAAGAAGAAAAACTCCTTATGTAAATGTTTCCATTATGTATATATGTATGTATGTATGTGTGTGTATGTATGTGAAAAAAAGTATAAAATAAAATATCCAAAAAATAAATAAATTAAAAAATCATTCCCACGAGAAATGTTTCAATAAGAAAGGCATATGTTTCAAAGTCAAAGTTTGCAAGGAAAACTGCAATTGGAGACTTGTTAATGATGAATCACTCATTCATCATATTTATTCATCTGTTTTGGCTTAAAATCCCTTATAAAACACACGCAAATAGCATTAATTATCACTCCTTAATAATCCAATCTCATTTGTTAATATTGTATTGTTATCACTATTTTAACCCAAAATAAATAGATAATCAAGGAAAAAGAAAGAAAAAGAAGACTGTATGAAATAAATACGTGATGATCATAACCCTGAGAGTAGGTAAGGACTTGATATAATCAACAAGGAATAAAGTAGGGGGAGATAGAGTCTATCCACTAGTGCTTTTCCTGGGAACCTCGCATCGGATTTAGCCCTTCGGCTATTTCCGATAGAACTAAAAAAACCTCCTGTTTTTTAACACACGTTTCGAACGAAAGGAACCTACCCTCGGGCCCCCAAGGCTTCTCCCTCGGACGGCCAGGAATTTACCCACCCGCCCTTCTCTAAACTTGTACGTAAAATGTGTTTTAAATATTAGCATAATTGCAAAAGTAAACCTTGTATATAATAAACAAGACAACACTTTGAAAAGCCGTAAATCTAAAATTAAGAGATCAATATCTACTCCATACAGACTCAAAATAAAAAAACTCACTTTCGTCGTGTTCAAAATAAAATAAGCTTTAAAATGGAAGTGGTTTCATAAAAATGTAGTTAAGATGTGAAAGTCGGCTTTTTGGAGTGTTATTGTACATATATGTCTATAAAGAACCTATGCATTTATTTATTTATTTATATTTTTGTATGTATTGTATTTTTTATATTTTATTCTATTTATATAAAATACAGATAAAAATAACAAAAATTAAAAGAATCAAAAATAAAATAATTGTATTCATAACATAGGTATGACATACCTATATTGTACATATGTATACTTATTTAATCTATTAAATAAAATTCAAAAAACAAAATAAAAAATAATTAAATCCTTTAATTATTTTGTTAATAAATAAAATATAAAATCATGTGTATATTTGTAAAAATAATTAATTAAAATTATGTATATTGCATACATAGGTATTTCATACATATAAATACGGGATATATTTATTTTAACCTTAGAAATTAACTTATTTAATTCATTAAAAATCATAAAAATAATAAATTTATTAATTTATAAATGTTTTTTGTGTTGGTAACTTTTAAATTTAAATTTATTTCTATTTATTTTCTATTTATTATTATTTATTTTATGTGTTTTCTTCTTTTTCTATTTGGACCCATTCGGGTATGCGTTCTGATTGGCAGACCTGGAATTGTTGACTCGGGTCAACTACCCCACTCCTTCTCCTTGCCCAATTAGGTTCTACTAACCCTATCCATCTCTGATTTACTACACCCACTTCCTTCCTCCTCCATCCCCGATCTCTTGCCCATTGGTCACCCAAATAACCATGATCGACAACCGAATAATTTCACCCCATTTTGGATCTAAGTGCACGCATATTTTCTCTTTCAATTTCAATCCTTTGCAATGCTTATAAATAGAACTCCGACCCCTTTCTTCATTTTTATCCGTTTTCTCCTTTGATTCCCCAAGTTTGAGCACATGAGTAGGAGCTTCTTCTCCAGCAAGCGGGAGTATGATTTAGAGGCTAAATCACAAGATCCACACTGATGGTCGGAGCTCCATTGTGCCTCAGATTCTTTAGCTTTTCATCACTAGATTGAGGCCGAGACCATTTCATTTTTAAGTATAGGTAATCGTAGGATAGTTTCCTTTTAATTTTCATTTCATTATGGAAAATTTTGTTTGATGTTTAGCTAGATCAATAGGATTCAGATCCATCTATGATCTGCCAGATCGAAGGTTATACTTGGTCTTGATTTCTGATCTGATCTTCCCCTTTCGATGCATTGCTTCTCAATGATCTTTTTTCGTAGTCTGACCACCTTAAAAACAAGGATCTAAGCACTTTCCTCCTTCTTCCGCCATCGATGGAGGACCCGATCCATCCACCTTCATTTCACTTCATTTCTGCTGAATAACCTCAGCCGAAGGATCCCCTTCAAGCTTCAAATAAATTACATGCATCTTGGCAGCTATCTGGAGCTTCATATGAGATCTGGAGGATCATCTTCAGCTGCACATGATCTTTTTCCTTCAAGTCTCCAATGAATGAGACATGGATCGGATTTCAATCTCGGACCAGTGCGGGACTTCATAAAGGTGCCTACGGAGACTATCAAGCATCGTATTAGAGCATGGAGAGGGGAGACCGAGCTAATTGAATCTCATCAGGAGCAACCTTCAAAGTTGTTCTTCCATCAGTCTTCTCCTTTGTCTGATCAAGAAAAACCGCTCCAAATTTCATCGAGCGTACCCAAACATCAATAGTTAGATTAGATCTCCAGCAATTGATCTAAGCCGCCAGCGTCACACGTGTACAATAAGTTTTCCGTGGTGAATTTGCACTTCCCCCTTGCTTCTTTCTTTATTTGTAAATAATTCCAATTTGGGTACATGTCATGACATGAATTCTTGAATAATTGCAATATTAGCATTGCTTATTTCTTTATTTGTACTTTACTCCTCCCATTATGAACTCGCGTGCTTCAATACACTCTATTTCAGTGAAACTGCAATAAGTATCATATGTTTTGTTGTTGTTATTTGCTCCTATAGTTTTAGTATTTTGCACTTTAGTCCTGATTGCACAGAGCACATGTTTCAACACGTGAATTGTTGGAGAAATGACATAATCTTTCCTGAGTTTTAATTTATTGTTAATAAGTAGTCGGTTAACTTTTCATTAACTACATGTAAGTCCATTTTCTACAACATTTATTGATGCTGTTTATTACTTTTATTAATTGGTTAAATGACTCCATAAAATCCTTAAAAATTAGCTTAATTCCTGGTTAACAGTTTTACCTCGAATATTTTTTATTTTAAAATTTATTTACTTGTTATTTTTAAAAATACAAAAACATTATTTATTTTCATTATTTACATTTAAAAATTCATAAAAATTTGAAAAATGTTTTGAAAGTTCGTAAAAAATTATAATAGCTTGGTTTTATCATATTTTATCACCTATGTAAAATCAAATTAAATACCTTAAGAAAACACTAAAATTGAAAAATATAGAAAATATTATAAACTTTTATAAATTCATAAGAAAATTAAATAACATATGTGACTAATTTTAAAATTAATAAAAGCTCTTCTGTTTAAAATTGATTTCTAGCTTATTTTATTTTATTCTATATTTTTAAAATACCAAAAACAATAAGTCCTTCACTTTATTTACTGTTTTTAATTTTAATTCAGTATAAAATCCATAAAAAATATAAAAATTCCACAAAAATCACTAAAATAGTAAAATTTTTTATAAAACATAAAAATAATTTATTTCTTCATTTTGAGAATTTTTGTTATATTTGAAAAAAAATATAAAGACTTATTTTATATTTTATAAATATATACTTATAAATTGTTTTAAAAAACTAAAAATATAAAAAATTACAAAATTAAAAATCTATTAAAAAATAAAAACCAGAAAATATAAATATTTAAAACATTAAAAATCCATAAAAAAATAAAATCATGAAAAAGACACAAAAATTGCTAAAACAAAATAAATAAAAATCTTCGTTAATTAGTAATATTTAATTCTCCTTTATTTTTACATCCTCACTGATTTCGATCGTTTAGTTTTATCAGGTTAAATAAACAACCCTTGTTCTCTTTTTTGTGAATAAGAAATTAATTTTATTGATTTGGGAATTTGCAAGCTGTAGTGATATTGATATATCTTCTACTTGATAAATAACTCTTTCTTTTAAAACTGTATTTTCTGTAATAATAAAATGATGCCATTGACAGGGAGGCACAACAGGGGTAGATTGGTCTATTTACCCTTTTATTTTACTTGTTTAGTTGCTTGTTTACTTATTTGCTTTATTTCTTTCATTGTTTCTCTTTTATTTCATCTATATTTATCTCATAAATTGTTCGAAGGCACCTCTTTGTTTTACCTTTGTTGCGAGGGCCGACAAGCAAGGGATGCGATCCTAGGAGAGCTGGCGCATCTGAGCAAAGAGGAGGCTGGTCCTTCTACACCGATTAGCAGAAGAGAGTGATCGAGGAGTAGTAGGAGCCGCTAAAGAACACATTTTATATTTTACTTTTAGTTTTTTTATTTTATTTCATTTTATTATTGTAGTTAATTTGTAATAATTTGTTGGCACACACCCCCTTTTGTTTTTTATAGATGCATTATTCTTGTGGTTGTGCGGGGTATGTTTCACCATGTGCAGTGCACTTGAGGGACTCCATCGCGGTTTTGATTTCTTCGCATCCTACTTTTCTTTCTCCCTAATTTTCTCATTTTTTTCTATTTGGTTTCTGTGATTTGAGTTTTCTGCATTTATTTTTATTTGTTTTGTGTGCTTGAGCCCCTAGATTTAAGTTTTTATTATTGGTTGAGCCAGGTAACTCATAGATCCAATCCCTAATAAGAATTCATGTTCATATAGTTGATTCAGATTTGACCAACTCAAATAATTGTGTTCTTCCCATTAATATAAGTTCTGGTTAGGATGTTTCTCATTTTTACATTCATATAAGGTAGACTTACTTTATATATGAGGATCATTTTACATGCAGACTGCTGGCGCAAGGTACACATTCTATCTCATGCATGCATCATTGAATTCACTTGCATCGGCTTTTCCAACTTCCTCCCTTGATTTCTTGGATTTCAGAATAAAGGAATTGGAAAAACTGTTAGGGAATTTTTATTGGAAAAAATTAAAAAATGTGATAACAAAATAAAATTAGGACTGCTAATTTCACTCAACCCCTAAAATAAACGTAAAGACTCATTTTGTATTGGGAAGTTTAACCCCCTCATTGATCACAAGTGCTTGCCTCCAGATAGAGTGAATGAGGACATAGCCCTGATGATGAGAGCTAAAAATCCCTAGACTTGTGCCCTCAGCACCCATGTATTACTCTTTAGTACACAGTCATGCTGCAAGAACTTGCCTTCGACCATAGAGAGTCATTTTTGTGTGCTTCACTTCGCATTTTTCTTTGAGCTTGATATAACCCAACAGTGTGGGAAGATGGTTCCACTGTTTGGGGAGACGTATACTAGGGACATGGCGACACCACTTGTGAGTTTGATCTAAGTAAATGCCTGAATCACTAAACTCTAAAATTGAAAAGATAAACGATCGAACTTTCATGGTCATCATTGTGTTGAGTTGGTGAATTAGAGGGTTTAATTTATGTTTGTTTGCTAGAATAAATATCCTTCTATATGCTTTGTACATTTCTTCAATTTTCTTTATTGATTTTAACTTCATGTTCTCGCATCTTCCACTTGTATCAATGATTTAAGATTGGAGTACTTTTCGTTCGGACTTCATGAACTTATTTCTCTACTCTCCGGTTTGATCGTCTTCATTTCGGGATGACTCTCTTGGAAAAAAAATTTTCTTTCTCTTTTACGCCATATCTTTCACCAATAAATCCTTTATTCTAGATGGATTCTCAACTTGAGCTTTCCTTTGAGACCTCCTTCATTTTTGATGATTGATCGAGTGTCTTTCACACTTTCATAGATTGATTCAGAGTTAGAGGACTCGATGGCATCGAATGGCAAGGGACCCATGACTGAGCAATCTGAGATCAATAATACCATGATGGCTTCTATTTAGGCCATTCAGGCCCAGTTAACAGAGCATGATAACATTCAGGCTGGACTGAGAGCGAAGATCTCAGAGACGAGGAATGACAGAGAGGAGAGAGGAGGAGGATGAGCAGAGAGGAGGTGGGAATGGGGGAGAAAACAAGCAAAACAGAGCAAATATTGAGCATAACCATGTAGAGACCAAGCTCATTCTTAGAGATTCCTACAACTAGGAGCACGACAGACAGTTAATTGTATTCAGATTCATACGATGCATGGTCCTTTTGAGCTGAACCCTCATCTACTTCCACTTCTCCCCATATTCCATGGACATATTAGTACATACCCTTATATACACCTCCAGTAGTTCGGTCATATATGTAGCACGATGCACTACCCTAACATTCTGTTAGAGGTAGTGATGGCATCTTTCCCCTTCAGCCTCGTGGATAAGGCACTTTACTAGATTAATCATTTAAGAAGGGTGGTGTCATCCTAGAAGGAATTGAGATCATCTTTTCTAAACAAGTATTATCCCCTAGGATGATTGGATAAAATTTGATCGTTGATAGCCAACTTCTCCCAGATGTCCCATGAGCCTATTCATGAGGAGTGGGAACATTTGAAAGACTTGATGTAGAAGTGCCCCCATCATGATATACCAAACATTAGCCTTGTGTAGAATTACTTTGGGGGTTTGAGCTTAGAGAATCAGAAGTTAGTAGATACCGCTTGTGGGGGTTCACACTTCAATAAAAATGAGGATATTTTATGGTAGATATTTGAGGAAATGGCAGAGAGTTCTACATCACTATCATCCTCTCGCACATTTCAAAAGCATATGTCTTTCATTCCCCACAAGATTGTCAACATGACATCATCTTATGAGGTGGATAGGGTTGATAGTTTAGACTTGAGCATCGTTAGAAATCACCTATCCAAAGTTGATATTATTGAAAAATGATCACAAGAACTTGAGAAATTAAATGTGATCAAACAGAGGATGAAGCAGCTGGATAAACTAGATGAGATCACAAAGCATATGGAGATGCTAGTTAGTACTAGCCATGCATGTCTAAGTTCGAGTGTTGCAGCCAAGACATCTGCCCCTGAGCATACTACTTCTTCCACTTCCATTCAGTAGAGTTCTGGAGCACCTCCTATCGTTCAACACAAATACTATGTGCAAACTCTAGATCATGTCCCACAACAACATCATCATACATGGTGCCATACTTTCTAGAGTTGCTATATTTTTCAAAGCTACAGTTTCCATCTCCACTTAGATACATGAGGTGTATGGTATTTGGAGCGGTCAGAAGCACAACCAGACACATTTGTCAGGGTAGTCTCAGTTGGATTCTCATGCCAACCCTGGGCCAGGTCACTAGTTCCATGTAGGTCGACAATACTAGCACCAACCACAACCTCTATTTCAGTCTCCACCACACTTCTAGACATAAAGACATGGTTATCAGTATACACAACCTACTCACTCATATCAACCATATCACCAGCAACCTGCACAATATTAATATCCTCCTCCTCCTCAGTATCAATATTCATCTTATTCTGGGTACCAACAACAACAACCTTAGACACACTTCCAGTCTCAACAACCACCAATTGTTGAGCAACTAAAGGCACCTTCGGTGAACCCAGTGCTTGATTACCTTGCTTAGTTGATGAAGAACACGAATGCCATCAATCATAGGCCTGGTGACTTGACAACGATGAAGACGATTATTCCTGCTCAGGTAGAAACCAATCCTGACAATTTCCAATGCAATAAGGAGAAGGTAACACATCATGATCCATCCACTCTAAAGACAGGTATGACTTATGGTTTTTCATGTTTATACAGTGTCATCACTCTCAAGAGTAGTAGAAGATTGCAACAGTCAACACCAGTGGGATCGGGGAATAAAGCCACTGATTAAGCTTCAACTTCACCTTCTTCACTTAGTGAGGAGAGATCGAGTGTTGCAACAAATGGAGGAGCAACATCACCAAAATACCAAAAAATGAATAAAATCCAAAAGCTTAAAAATATAATAACGAGAGATGCAGAGACAAGTCAGTAGCTGAGGAGAGTACACCCATCATGGATCCATCTTCTTCAGCAGCAGACACAACAGTTCGAGGCACGTCTTTTTCTTTTCCTGTTATGGATGACATTGTACAATCTGAGTCTGGTTGTCCATATGTACATGATGATTCTAATATGAACAAAAATTTTGACTCAGATTTTGTTCATTCCCATAATGCATTAAATAAAAGCAAGAATGTCAGAAAATTAAAAATAACACTATCTATTCCTAGAGCGATAGAAATACTATAGAATATCTTTCTTGAGATGCCACTCTTGAAGGCCATGGAGTACATGCTTGTAGTGAAGAGATGAATGAAAGAAGCACGTACCTCTAAGTGTCAGCCCAAGCTGAACATGCACAAGAGAACTAAAAAACACATATTGACCATGGCTATTGTTAATGCCATCAGCAACCTCCCGATTAAAAAGAAAGACAAGGGAGCACCTCTTATCTGATTTGAGATATTTGAGCAAGAGTTTGATTATACTCTTCTTTATAGTGGATCCTTTATTAATCTTATATTGACCTCACTAATCAAAAAGTTTGGATTGGGGCCACTTAGATCAATCAGGATGATCCTTTAGTTTGCTGATAGATTAATCAAGCAATCAAGGGACATTTTATAGGATGTTATCGTAATAGTGCAAGGAATGCAATTAACACTGGACTTTATTGTCATGGACATGGACATCTCTGCTCCGTTACTCCATACCCCAATTATACTTGGTCGATTGTTCCTTCGAACAACCGAGCAGTAGTAGATTATGGTAGTGGAGAGAATCTTTCACTCCCACAATGATAAGGTTAAGATAGTGATGATCTTGGATCCAAAGTCGAAAGATTTAGTGTCAGATGAGAGAGAGCCAGTTACACATGAGACAAAGGATTATCACAATAATTTTCAGGATGATATTGGTACCCAAGAATTCCTCTTCCAAGAGAAAGGATTGGAAAGCACAATCATCATTTGCTCCATTGTTGATCATGGGTAGTATGTTGGTGAGTTGAATGAGTTATTTTATTATCCATCTCGAGATGAATAGAGAGAATTCATGCAAATCTTTATGAAATTTATTCTGAGCTAATTGTAGCCACAATGGTCAATTCACAATTGTCAAATCATTCACGTACTACCAATGCCGTTTCTGAGGTTGTTATAGAGTAGACTCAGACCCCACCATATCTTAAAGTATTACCTTCAACATAAAAGTATGGCTTCATTGTGAGTGAGCCACAAATATTTTCGGTCACCATCAGTTTGCAATTGACTGATGGCTAAGAATCTCGCTTGCTAGAGGTTCTAGAGAAAAACTGCAAGGCCATGGGCTAGAAGATTTCGAATCTCTGTGGGATTTTTCCAGTAGTGGACTCGCATCATATCTATTTAGAGGATGACCTAGTGCATTTCAGAAATGTCTAAATCCTAATCTCCGGAAAGTTGTCATGAAAGAGATCAGGAAGTGGTGCGAAGCTTTCTTTATTTATCCCATTTTTTATTCTAAATGGGTTAATCCATTACATGTGGTTGATGAATCCACATTTCATCATCTTTATTCTATCATTTTGGCATCAAAAACCCTAGCAAATGCCTGTAAATAGCAGTACATAGAGCAATTTAGCATTCATGCATGTGCATCTAAATAGTGTATAAAATACTGTAATTAGAGCCAAAATTATAGAATAAATAAAAGAAAAGAAAATTATTTTATGACCCAAAACCCCGAGACCTAGGCATCTTGATGAATAGGTCGACCAGGAATAAAGTAGGGGGAGATAAGGGTCAAATACCTATTCATTCTTTATTCATTTTGGGACCTATTTTTGGTTCCACCTTTTATACATCAAATAAAGAAACTTTGTACATGAAAGTTGTAGATAATTTTATATATAAAAATACAAAATTGATTTCACTGAAAAATAATGTACAGATAAAAAGTTATGATCAGAATAAGATTCCAAAACTCTAACTTCCCAGACCCGTATATTGCAAATAAAAACTCGAAATGTACCAAACTCACCTTTAATTGTATATAGCATAAAATAATCTATTTAATGGAGGTGGTTTCGTATTTTTCGAAGTTACGGTTTGAAAGTTGAGTTTTGGACCCTTGTAGTATACTTGTACAGATTAAAATATTCAATTTATTCTTTATTCATTATTTTTCTAATTTTATATTTTTTTTATAAATTTGTAAATATTATTTATAATATATTTGTACAATAAAATCAGAATAAAAATATAAATAAAACTCAAAATAAAATACATGTATGTATAATACACAGGTATTATACCTGTACCCATACCTATACAACACACTTGTATATTTTATTTAAGATACCAAACAATTCAGAAAAATAAAATAAAAATATATTTGTGTATATAATAGTATTTTATAATTTTATAAAATAAGAAATAAAAATAATAAAATTAAAATACATCAAAATTAAAATAAAAGGGTACAATATATAGGTAATATACCTATAAAGGGTATACGTGTAAACTTGTAAAAAGACATCTCATAAAAATAATTAAAAATCGAAATAAATTAATTTATAAATTTATAAACACTTCTTATTTTATAATATAATTAAAATAATATTATTTACTATTTTAAAATGATTTTTTTTATCTTTTTTGGACCTTTTTCCTGGTTGGTCCACGTGGACCAACCAAGGGGCCAGAAGAGTTGACCTCGGGTCAACTCTCTGACCCTAGGTCCTGTAGGTTGTCAGAATGGGTTTTGACCCATTTTCGAGGTTTTTTGGGGGCTGCTCCTTTCACCAAACCGTGATGCTTCCTTCATGGAAGTTTTTCCTCGATCAGAGCTCTTACACGCCCAAGGCTCTCCTTGGGCTGTGGAGCTCTGAATCGAGCTGCACGTCTTGTTCTCTGGACCCCCTCGTCACCCTTTCAAAACCAACCCCCTTGACTTCATTCGAATTTGAACCCCAAACATTGGCCCTCTCGTGCCCCTAGTGAGCTCCATCGTCTCCTGGAGGTGACAGCTCCAGGATCGACCCTTCTAGGTGGCCGATCAGAGCGGTTAAGGGTGTTCCTTCAACCTCTGGTTGTTCCCCCGTTGAGGTACACTTCTCCTCGCCCGTCCTGGGCTTGAGGCCAACTTTCCCTTTCATTTCTTCGCTCATTTTATTCCCCTGCATTAGAGCTTCATCATGCCATCGTACTCCACCTCGTTCGCCTATCGATTTGCTCAGTCGATAGTTGGCCGGAGCCATCTCCGGCCACCTTCATTTTTCCCGCCCTCAGCCGCAGCACACTCCCATTCCTTTTCACCACTAGAGGGTCGCGACACTTTTCCTGCGACCCTATTGACCTTTTGCAGGTATTTCTAGAAGCCCAGAAGGCCTCTGGGGTAAGGATTTGAACGACACCAAGCTTCCTGGAGCAACCCACGACTCCTGACCTCGCGGAGGTGCGTTAGGGCTTGTCGGCCCCTTTTGGCTCCTCCGTTGGGTCGGCGAGCTCTCCAGTCATCCTCCGAGGCCTTCTGCGGCAGGAACGATGGCCAGAATGACGCCAGTGCGCCGATCGAAGTTCAGGAGGGGCGGCGTTCTTCCTTGTTCTTGAAGGGGACTTCTCCGCCGTCCGATCCAAGAGGAGCGCCAGATGATGTAGCCACCGTCAGATACTTCTCTCATCCACGTCGTCCGATCTTGAAGCCCATATAACCTCGGCCGTGGGATGACGAAGGGGTATCGCGGCGCGGATCGACGACACGTGTTTAAGTGAATCAACATCAGCCGTCCGCTCCCGCCTTGGCGTGGGTATTTTGCCACTCTAACCCCACATCTTTTGTAGTTATTAATTAGCACTTAAACATTCGTCGGCAGTTATTAGTGTTTTGTAATATTTGCGTCTTATCCCATGTAGTGTTAGGATTTTACATTTAGATCCTCGGCCACGTCACCTCACGTGCCTGTGCGCGTGAGGTGGGAGGCCATTTTGCAAGGGGACCCACGGATTTTTGTATGTTCACTTTTAGTACTTAAAACTTTCAACTGCAGTATAAAAGTCTTGGACATTTTGCATGAGAGCCCTGGAAATTTTTGCTTATTGCATTTAGGTCCTTGCCAGGCGCGTGTGTAGCACGTGTTTGGCTTGGACATTTTGTATTGAGGCCCCTCCGGGTTCTGTAATTTGTCTCTAGTCCAGTAAATGCAAGTTTTAGTTATATATTGTGTGGATATTTTGCATGTAGCCCCTGGATGTTTGTGTATTTGCATATATACCCCTGCCAGGCTTGTTTAATGTTTGTATGCTTGTCTTAATTATTTAAATCATCATTTTAATTCCAAAAAAATTCTCAAAATTAAACTTAAGCTCCTGTGTGCTTGTGCTTTAACGCCATATTTTTAGTTTTTGATTTTATTTCATTTCCATATTTATTAAAAAACAAAAACTCTCCCTTTCAGCACTGTCTAGCTTAGAAAATACCAAAAAATATTGAAAACCCTTGAAAAATTCCAAAAAAATTCCCTAATGTCTATTTTGATCTATTTTAGTGCTAGTCCAAAAATCACTAAAAATCTCTAAAGAAAAACCTTAAAAATTCGAAAATACTCAAAAACTTCAAAAAATTCTATAAAATCATAAAAAACTCTAAAAATTGTAACTCAATTCTTGTAGCCTCCTGTTTTGATTATCTTTATTTGAAAAATAGTGTGGAAAAATTTTGTGGCTGCTTGCTATTTTAATTCTCATTTTATCCCCAGCCAGTAGCTTGTCCACTGTTTTGGTTTATTTCAGTGTTTAAAAATACCAAAAACACTTTGAAAAATACCCAAAAAATCACAAAAACAGTAAAATTATAAAAATATCAAAAAGATTTTATTTCTGATTTTTTTGGCTATTTTTACATATTTTTATTAATATTCTATCTTCTCTTTTATTACATTGTGTTTATATTCCAATATTGAAAAAGAAAAAAAATAAAAAAATATAAATTATAAAAATCAGAAAATTAAAAATCAAAATACAAAATTAAAAATTAAATAAAAAAATAAAAAAAATTTAAATTAAAATTAAAAACCCACAAAAATTATTTGCTTGCATAGTGTAGACAACACTCACATTCACACACACACACACACACACACACACACACACACACATCTTTTTGAATTACCCTGTTTGCTCCCTGTGTTCGAACTCTCTGCATACTTGACTGCTATACATCTTTTGTGCAGAGTTAAAAATAAATTATAACTACACATTTATTTCTAATTGTTGATCTGTAGTGTGGGTTAATTGTTGAATTTGGTCGAGATTTAGTATGGTCAACACACCGACTGAGTTCCCGCTTTGTGTGGAACTTACGACCACCGAATTTCGGCTAAATCAGTGGTCCCAAAGAAACTCGAAATTACCATCGTGAAGAATGAGAAAGGTGAGGATATTACGTTCCAACTACCCATTTCATGGCATGTCTGTGTAGATTACCGGCATCTAAACTCAGCAACCAAGAGAAATCACTTTTCGCTATCCTTTATTGACCAGATCATTGAAAGACTGACGGGGAAGGAGTTCTTTTATTTCTTGGATGGGTATTCAGGTATAATCAGGTAGTGATCTCTCCTGAGGATCAAGAGAAAGCTACTTTTACTTTTCCATTTGGCACCTACGCCTTTAGACGGGCGTCCTTTGTATTGTGTAACGCTTCTGCTACATTCCGAAGGTATATATTGGTCATTTTTCCAACATGGTAGGTAGTTTCCTTGCGATCTTTATGGATGATTTCTCGATCTATGGGGATAGCTTTGATTCATGTGTAGCTTATTTAGACCGAGTGCTTCAGCATTGTTATGAGGTGAATTTGGTGCTTTTGTGGGAGAAGGGTGACTTTATGATGACTAATGGGATTGTGTTGGGCTATGTCATATCCAAACATGGTATGGAGATTGATTGGACCAAGGTGTATACGACTTCCAATTTAGAGCCATCGAAAACACTGAAGCAGTTAAAGGTTTTTATGGGGCATGTGGGATTCTATAGGAGATTCATAAAGGACTTCAACAAGATTTGTCCAACCTTTAACTGATCTTGTATGCAAGCAGATTGAGTTTATTGTGGATTGATGAATCCATGATTCATATCCTTTATTCTTTTATTTTATCATAAATCCTTATGTAAAATAAATGTGAATATATATATATATATATTAAATCCAATAAATTAGAATTTTTCATGCTTTTTTTAATAATATATAAGTAACATTTATTAATCCAAAATAAAAGAATAAAGAAGAAAAGAAAAATAAAAGAAACAAAAAGAAGATTGTAATTATGTAATAAGTACAGACTGACCCGAACCCTGAGAGAAGGTCAAGTATTGACCTGATCGACAAGGAAAAAAGTAGGGAGATATAAGGTCTTTACTTTTTAGTAAAATCCAGTAGATATTGTAAAATATTATTTAATATTTATTCTATATATATTTATCACTATTCATTCTTTATATACTAACCCCTATTTATCATGTATATATATGTATTTATTTATTGATTGGTTCTTTTTCTTGTGCATTTATTGTGTATATTGTATTTTCAATACTTGTATATACTAATTGTAGTTATACAAACTAAAAATGAAATTAATAAAACATAAAATAAAATAAAAATAAATGTAAAACTTCATTGTACAAAAGAACCAAGTGTATATATTGTACATCATACTAATTCAAAATACCTATATTTAACTTGTAAAAATATAATAAAATACACTTATACTACTTAAATTATGTTGTAAATAGATAAAATTAAATATAAGGTATTTATATAAAAATAATAAAATATAAATATACAATATAATATATAGGTATATTGTACCTATACATATTAATGCATATTGTTTGTAGTATTATATATTATTAAAATTATTAAAAATCATAAAAAAATAGTTTGTAAAATAATAAAGTTTTTAATTTTGGTCACTTTTTATCTTAAAATCATTTACTATTTTAATTTGATTTTCCTTTTCTGTTTGGAAACAGAAATTTCCTATTGGTCAACCCGGTTCTGTTGACCCAAGTCAACCCCTTCGTCTCCCAGGTCGGATTCGGGCGAGGCATCGCCGGATCTCTTTTATCAAATTTTTTGCCTGACTCCAACCGATTCGTGCCTTGCATTGTAGACCCTGTTCTCCATGAAGATCTGCAACCTTCATGGATCTCCAAGAGGGTTCGAATCCCCCTCGGTTTGTGTGAAATCTCTCGATCCTTCCAGACACATGGGGACCTTATAAATACATCTCATTCCCCTCCATCGTGTCCTAGTCACTCCGCGCCACATTCTTCTTCCATCTAAACCTTCAAGGTAGTGGCAACCCCTTGCTGGTCTAGTTGGGAGCTCAGATAACAACCGATTGAGTCGACACTCATTCGTGGTTGTAGCTCTTCGTCGCGTTCAGCCTCCTCAGCCATCTACAGCTGGGTCGAGGCCATGACCTCCATTAGAGCTTCCTCTAGACCCATCAAAGGGCCTATTCTGCGTGGATCACTTCCAGCTATGTGTTGGACCTCTCAGCGAGCCGATTGGAGCCATGAAATGACATAGTTCCTCGATTAAAGCTCGACCGACGACAACTTCATATTAGTTCTTCCAACGCCATCTCCAGTTGTCCAATAAGCACATCTAATTTTTGATCCGGACTACACATTCATGCCCAAATATGGGCGGTCCGATCAGATATAGGCTTCATTTGTGCCACACGTCACTGCCTGCCACCTGAGCCGTTAGATCTGTAGTTGCATCAGATCTACGGTGCATATAGTTCCCTTTCTTAGAGTCGTTATATCTATGCCACCACCTACATCAGAGTCGTACGCATGTGCCATGATTCAGAGCTGTTAGATCTTCTCAGAACCATGTGGCGCACGCCGCCTATAGGGTATATTTCTCTTTTTACCCCATCATTTCTGTTATTTATTTTAATATAATAAACATAAAAGTCCGTAGTGAACATTTACAATAAGGGCCCTGTAGTTTCTCGTATTTGCTTTTATTCCAATCGAACCGCACTCATGTTCTTGTACACGTGGTTATTTGGGATATTTATCATTTTTAGTCTGAACTTTCAAGCGATAAGTAAAGAGGAAAAGTTTTCATAAATTTCTATTTAAGCCCCTCCGAGTCTGGTTCACATGCTAGGTGCTTGTTTAGCTGGAATATTTGCACCTTGATCCCTTGTGCTTCACTTGCATGTTATTATCTGGCCCCTTAACTAAAAATAATTGCACTTTGGTCCTTCGTTTCCATATTATTTTTGTGCTCTTTTATTCATTGCAATAAATGTCAAACTTAACACGAAAATCCCCTAAAAATTAGTACTAGCTCATGTTA
Organism: Ottelia alismoides; assembly: GCA_037367405.1. NCBI lineage: Eukaryota > Viridiplantae > Streptophyta > Magnoliopsida > Alismatales > Hydrocharitaceae > Ottelia > Ottelia alismoides. The sequence continues at coordinate 856,648 of JAZKJV010001342.1, read as the reverse complement.
GTGTTCTTTTTATGTCGTAATTTTCGTTTTTTATTTCATTTATTTGCTATTATTAAACATTCAAAAATAGTGAAAAAATCCTAGTTTTCCTTAAAAAATCCACGGAAATTCGAAAAAAAATCTATAAACTCTAAAAAAATCAGATTAGCTTTATTTTTATTTGTTTGATTTTCTATCCAATTTTCATTTGTATATCATTTATAAAACTCTAAAAATTTGCAAAACCCTAAAAACACCATAAAAATCATATAAAATCTTTTAAAAACCCAAAAATTATGTTCTTAGTATCTGTGTATAGATATTCACTTATACCCTTTGATAAAATTAACAACCTAGAGTTTTGAATCTATTTTCTATTTTAAATTGAAAAATACTCTTGACTGTGAACTGCTTGCTTTATTTCATGTTTTTAATCATTTTGAAAAAAATCTAAAAATCCCTGAAAAATCACAAGAATAGTATAAAATTATCAAGAACCAAAAACATTTTTACTTGATTTTTATGGCTATTTTTATCATTTCTGAAAATTCCAAATGAATGTGTGTGTCTTTTATTTCTTTGTTTTTATGTGTGCTTGTTTTGAAAAATTAAAAATATAAAAATTTACAAAATTAAAAATCATTTAAAAACTCAAAATCAAAAAAACAAAACAAAAATAAAAATTTAAAAATCATAAAAAATAAAACGAAAAAAAGCACAAAAATCCAAGCGTAGTTTGCTTTGATTTTCCTTCTCTCTTTTCTTTGATTTTTTATTGAATTGATTGACCCTCGTTAAATAGCAGTTGACTCCTTGTGTTCGACCCTGGTCGCTATACCAAGTTAACAAAAGTAGCTTAGACCACTTTCTTTACTTACTTGATACATTTTGTGGTTGAATAATTTTCTTTATTTCTAGCCTAATTACTGGGGTAACAACGACACTATTAATTCATTAACTTAACCCTAGTCGGTCGGGCTGATAATCAAAATGGCGTTGTTGCCACGAGGTACGACAAGGGTAGTTATGACTTCTTTGCCTTCTACTCTTGGTTTATGTAAGTACTTTTTAGTATGTCTTTTTTTTGTCTATATTTTTATCACTTGTTTATTCTATTTTTTGTCTATATTTGTCGTTTATTTTTATGTATATACATATCTTATTGTGGGCCTGCTACTTGTTTGAGGAGTGAGCACTTGGTTGAGAATCATGTGCTATGAGGGGGCTTATACAGTGCTTGCAGGATCCGATTTGTCGGACACCGAAAGCCCCTCAAGATCAGACTTTGGTTATTCATACAAGATCTCTTTTACTTGCTCTTGTCATTCAGCCATTTGTCCACATGTTTGTTTCTTCGTTTGTTTATTTATTTTCAGCTTTATTTCCTTTTATTTTATTTCCTTATATTTTTCCTAACGATTATCTGATGCATTTCTTGTTTCACTTTTGTTTCAAGGGCCCGTAGAGCGAGGGAGGCCATCTTAGGAGAGCTGATGCACCCGAGCGAGGTGGAGGTCAGGCGTTCTACTCCGATCGACAGGAGAGAGCAACCTAGGAGGAGCAGAAGATCGTCTTAGTTTTTCAATTTCTTTTTCATTTATTTTATTTTTATTTTTATATAAATTTGTAATATTTTTTGGGCACGTGCCCTTTTTCTATTTTCTAGAGAAACTTGAGACTTTAGACTTTATTCGAGGTCTGTTTTGCTAAGTGCCAGTGCACTTAGGGAACCTCACCGTATTTTGGTTTTCTTTGCCTTTACTTTTATTTATTTTCTCGCGATTTTTTGTGCGTAAGTCCTAGATTTAGGTTTATGTTGGTTGATTCAGGTAGTGATTAGGTCCTCAACCTTAATAGAATATATATTCTATAGACACGTTTGGACTTAGCCAAAATAGTTGTGCTTCATGCTGATAGAAGTTTCTATTTAGGACATTTTTCTCTTACATCATATATCTTAGTTTTATTTTATGCGCGGATCATATTGCATGTATACTGCAGGAGGAAGGTACGCCTTCTATCTCGTACATGCATTCATAGTTTTCCCGCACATCGGCTTTTCTGTGTTTCCCCCAGAATTCTTTAACTTTGGAATAAAAGGAAAGCAGAAAATTCGTTAAACTTGTTTTTATTAGAAAAATACTCAAAAAAAGTGACAACTAAATAAAATCAGGACTGATAAACAAACTCGATCCTAAAATAAACATAACGATCACATTCGTTGTTTTGGGAAGAGTAACCCCCGCATTGTTTGCAGGTACTCTCTAGACAGAGTGAAACACGTACACTTAAGGAATAAAGCCCAAAGCTCTGGACTTGTGGCTTAAGCGCTTGGACTTTAACTCTCGGAACCTGTTATTGCTGTAAGCACGTGCCTCAGACATTAGTAGAAGTAGTCATGTGGATAAGGATGTGGATTTCCTTAGAATGATTCCTAATCTCTTACGAGGATAGTTCCCTGCTTGGAGGATTCATTGACTTATTCACGGTCTACTCTAGGAGACTACACCTATGAGCTTGTTAATATAAATGTTTTATCACTAAACTCTAAAATTGAAAAGATTAACGATCGAGCTTTCACGACCATTCATTGCATTGAGTTGGTGAGCTTAGGAGCTTGTTTTTTGATCCATTATTTTTTAGTCCAGATCTAATATTCAGTTCTCTCCACATCACGATCATGGGCAGGCTGTCTCTTAGGCCACCTCTGGTGGCACCACTTCACAGCACACTTATCCATTCATCTAATGTGGTTCCAAAGAGCTCTGACCCTCTCTCGGAACCTGAGTATTCCACCTTCTTCTTCTTTGACCTTCATGATACATCACCGTAGGTAGAGCAATAGAAGTCAGAGCAGTTCTTTATTGACTCGGCAACACCTGAGGTCTGCTCTTTTTCATTTTCAAAGTCTGACGAGATGGCCCAGAGCAGAGAGAGGATGAGTAGCCAGAGATTCCTGATGTATTTGATTAGGCTACGATAAACAATACCCTCCTGGCATCCCTAGAGGCTATGCAGAGATAGATTGGGGACCGGAGGTTGCTCATGACAAAGGTGAGGAGGGAGTTGACACAGATGCATGATGGGAGAGCGGAACATGAGAGACTCAATGGTGGACGAGAGATACATGAGGATCGAGTAGAGGACAAACACATATGCTGGGAGAATGTCAGAGTAGCGAGACCTTTGAGCACCATGAGGGAGTTGCACAACTCTGGTGCAACTCTCACTGGTAGGTGGATTCAGCTGCCTACCATTCTGGGAGAATTTGAGCTCCGTCCATAGGCCTTTCAACCGTTGCCCAAGTTCTATGGGCATGCCACCGAGGACCCCCATCTACATTTCTAGGAGTTCAAGATGATCTGTAGTACCGTCCACGACATGCTGGTGGACAAGGATACCATCAAGATGATAGCCTTCCCATTCTCCTTGGTTGATAGAGCAACCTACTAGGTAAAGCACTTGGGGAGGGTTATCGCTACCTAGGAGAGGGTGAGGACCGAGTACCTCAACAAGTACTATCCACTCATTTGTACCAACGCAATGAGATCTATGATCAGTAACTTTACCATGATCCCAAAGGAGTAATTCAATGAGGCCTCGAATCGATTCAAAGAGCTCATCGATAGGTGTCCCCACCAAGATATTAGCGAGCCCAACTTGGTACAAAGTTTCTTTTGTGGGATGATGGACGAGATGCAAAGGTTTGTCAATGCCTCTTGTGAAGGATCCTATTTCTCCAAGGATGAGGATCAGGCATGGGCCATCTATGGGGAGATGGTTGAGAACTACATAGTGATGACCCAAACCCATGTCTACACTTAGGGGAAGCCTCCCCACCTGGCATTGTCTCGCCATAGAGTTGCACCTATAGAGCCGGTTCATCTTCATCTTCCATAGTAGCAACACTAGTAGAGTCATCAGCTGCAGACATGGGCATTATCAGCCATAAGTTGGACGACATGGAGATTATTGAGAAGAAGACGTGAAAGGGCATGTACAAGCTCAATAAGATTGATGCGCTGGCCCAGAATTTGAGTGACCTAAAGATGCATATAATGCGCCTTCAAGAGACACAGACTGCTTCTTTTCCATCGTCTAGGTTACATGGTGATCAGAGGAGCAGATCTTCGCAACCATCCACCGTATATAGACAGGTTCACCACATTCTGGTGGAGCATGTTCATCCAGCCCCACAGTACCAATTTCCACCACCACCTTCACCAGATACATAGATGGTGGTGTACCATAGTAATCAGCCATTGGCATCCCTTCCCCTACTGTTGCACGGGCAGTCAGAGTCGTTGATGAAAATCAACAAGATTTGGTATTCTCAGTACTAACAACATCCCAGTATCCACTGTGATTACCCATGCTTCAAACGATCCACTGGAGGTGCTCAACCCCGATAGAAGCCTTCGACACAATTAGGACATGGTATGCAACAATCGCAACCCTAGTACTCCCAACATACCGTTCCTCGACCCTGATACCATGGTCAGTAGTAGAGGCAGCACCAACCTCACTCCCAATTCTAGCAGCCTGCCCCTCACTCTCACTCACAGCAGCAACATGGCCAGCCTCAACACTTTCAGAGAGGTAACCCATCCAAGTCGCGTGCACCATCATATGAGAACCCATCTTTAGAGGATCTCGCCCGCATGCTTACAAAGCAGAAGACCACATTCATGCAAGAGATGTATGAGTTCTGTCAGGAGATGAGAGAGATCATCAAGGGCAAGGCCTCCATAGCCTCACAGATTGAGCCAAATCTGAACAATCTGAAGAGAAAATCTGAGCAGGTACAATCGATAGAGTCCGCCACTTTTAGTGATGTAGACGATATTCATTGTTTATTTAATATTGATTTTATGACACTTATGAGCGGTAGGAAGCCAGTAGGCGGTGCCTCATCTAGGCAACAACAATATGCCCATTAATATGAGATAGAGAGTGGTGTTGATTTCGCTAATTTTGATGATGATGGTGGTGGTGGTCTTGATGCATCCAAGATTGACGATCCAGAGGACGGTAGTGATACGGTCATTTCTCTGCTACAGATGGTGGTGCTGATGCCGCCCACCTTGAGGATGATCCAGACGATGGTGCTGATGCCGTCCACTCTCTAGATGCTGCAGATGGTAGTGCTGATGCCACCTGTATTCCACATGATGGTCCAGAGCGGTACTGATGCTGCTTATTCAGATGTTGTCAGTGGTGCTACTGCCACCAAGTTCACTTGTACAAACACTCTAACCATTTGAAAACAAAAAGATGAATAAAAAAGATTGCTGTTTTCTTCTTCGAGTCCATCTAATGTGATGATTGATGACACTTGTTTCGATTCCAACCATTTGTATGCTCAAAGACCAATTCCTACTCCAGACCATTCAATTCATGATGAGGGTACATCCATCCCCTTACCTTAAGCACTCCGCTTAGGGAAGGGCCAGAAAATTGAAAATCCAAAAAGAGATAGCAAATAGAGTTCATGCAGATGATAGATCGACTCCATATTTAGCTGACTCTACAGGATGCATTGGAGCACATCTCTCTCTTCTAGAAAAATCTTAGAGACCATAGTCCATATGAAGAAGAGGTTCAACCACAGTGTGTAGATCCATATGCTTGCCTGAGCCACATGCTTAGCTATCCAGAACTGTTTACCAGCCAAGAGGCCAGATGCATGGCTCCGTATGTCAGATGGCACATTCACGAGCAACAGTTTGATCGCACTCTTTCAGACAATAGGTCTTCGATTAACCTTCTTCCGGCAACCTTACTTGACCACTTCGAGTTTGGCCTCTTAGACATAGTAGGAAATTACTTCAGTTTGTAAACAAATCTGTCAAGAGGTCGAAGGGGTTATTGAAGGACATTGTCATCACCTTCATGGCCTGAAATTATCCATGGACTTTGTTGTGTTGGACATGGAGATCCCTGAATGCGTGCTAGATACCCCGATCATATTAGGCCAACCTTTCCCGACGATAACAATGGCCATGTCTGACTACAATAGTCGGAATGTATACTTTTGCATCAAGTGCGAAAGCATACAAATAGAGATGATTGAGGAACTGAGAGCCAGAGATTCAACCAGCTCATAGTAGACGATAGAATTAGAGCCAAACATCTACCACAAGTGCGACTTTGTGATCACAAATGATGAGGCGGTTTGGGCAGATGAGGATTCACAAGCTCTAGTCACATCTACAGAGTTAGTATATTTACAGATGCCAGCTAATAAGAGTTCGAAGAGCGCACTTTTGGAGCAGGATACCATGGAGGATGGTGATACCGATTCGGTTAGCGAATCTGATTTCATTTTTTATCATTATGATTCCTCTGATTCAGACATGGAGTTTGACTAGCAGGAGTTTGATGAGTCCCTTCCGTGTTTGAAATCTGTAGATCCTACAACCAAGATGGAGACAATTCCAGTGCAGTTGATAGAGATACCAATAGGGAAATATTCATTAAGTTCGGAGATATAGAGGAAGTTTTCAGATTCCCATAATTGAAGACCTTAACATAGAGCATGAAGTACCGATTCCTTTTAGAGAACTAGATATGTTTCCAATCATTATCTCAGCAGACTTGACTGATGATAAGAATCTCATTTGATGGAGGTTCTTGAGAGAAACCACAAGGCCACTGGTTGGTTTGTAGAAGATCTCTGGGGGATAAGTCCGGCTTTGTGTTCCCACCACATCTATCTCGAGAATGATGCCAAGCCATCTCGTGAGTTTCAACACAGGATGAACCCGAATCTTTGAGAGGTGGTTATGAAGGAAATATCCAAGTGGCGGAGCACTGGTTTTATCTACCCCATCTCCAACTCCAAGTGGGTTAATCCATTAAATATGGTAACCAAGAGGACGAGTATCACTATAATTATGAATGAGGATGAAGAGGAGATTTCTACCTGTATTCCCACTTCTTAGCAGGTCTGTGTGGACTACAGGCGATTGAATTAGGCCATCAAGAAGGATCACTTCCCGCTACCATTCATTGAAATTAGCTGTGAAGAGTCACTATTACTTTCTTGATGGGTACTCAGGGCATAATTAGGTGGCCATTGTGCCTGAAGGCTAGGACAAAAAGACATTCACATATCCATTTGGTACGTATGCCTTTAGACATATGCCCTTTGGACTATGTAATGCCCTAGCTACATTTCAAAGGTTCATGCTTTCCATCTTTTTGGACATGGTGGGTGACTTTTTAGAGGTCTTCATGGATGATTTTTTGGTCTCCGGTGACAGATTTGATGCTTGTCTTTCTTGCCTAGACCATATGCTTCAGCGATGCATTGAGGTTAACCTTATTCTTTTTTGGGAGAAGAGTCATTTTATGATGACTCAAGGGACGATCCTTGGTCAAATCATCTCCAACAGGGGCATGGAGGTCGATCTAGCTAAGGTGGATATCATCAAAAAACTCACTCCACTATCCAATCTGAGGCATTTTGTAAATATTTGTTGCATATGCATTTGAATTTTTCAGAATGAAATTGATATTTAAACTAATATGGAATACAATTGAAAAATGGAGCATAGTTAAGACCTTAATCCACTTAATTTTAGAGGAACCTTATATGAAATGGAGTTGAGACTTTTCAGGTCCTAATGACTTAATTCTTTGAGTCCACAAGACTTGTTCACATGTCATCTTGATTGGTCTAAATAGAATATTTCACAACACACACATGACCCTTCTAGACAGTGGCTTAACTTGGACAAGCACTCTGTACGTAGCTCTTCATGGATGAGGTGGTGAGGGGGAGGGATCCCTTGTCTTGGGGCAGCACACAAGTGTGTAACAACTAGTGGAAACATCCATCCTCCTCTAGGGAGGGTAGTGCATCTCAACTTGGTCTAGTAGCATTGAGGTCTAACGACAGGATGCTGTGGGTTACAATAAAACTTCAAAAGAGGGACAATATACTTGCTCAATAAGAAAAACTCCATATGTACGTGCTACACATTTGTATATATGTTGAAAAAAAAGGCAAAAACTCCAAAAAAGGGGACGTGCCTGATTGAAAATAAAATGTCAGCCGAAGTGTATATAGTTAAATAAGCAAAGCTTATGTGCTTCATTATCTCATCTCATGGAAGCTTGCAATTGGAGAATTGGCTACACTAGTCAAGCTCCAAGGGATACGTGACTACACCGGCCATGATACATTCTCTTCTTTCCCCCTCTTCTTGAGATGGTTGTACTTGAAGTTAGAAGGGAATATCCCGCTCCTCAGGGAAAGAGTTGCTAGACTGGTTGACTAGAGTTATGTTCTTAGAGGAGGTTATTTCTTTGCCATTTCTGAGGTGGGGAGCTATATTTCACTTACATCGTACAGGTAAAGATTCATAGTCATAAGAGTTTGTGTATGTAGGCTTGTTCTGACCTGACTGTTGAGGCGACCTGAATAGAAGTCTTGTGGAACTTGAGGACTGTTAGGTTTTAAATCCATTTCCCAATAAGGTTCCGCCAAACTAATAATCCAAAGGTCTAATCAAGCTCCATACTTCACTTTTATGAAGATAAGTTTAATAATCAATATTGTTTTAAGTTCTTTCCTTTTTCTTTTCTTATTTTCCCTTTTCACTTCTTTTTCAAATAAGTATTTGCTAAGGGACTAGAAAAGGTAAGTGTAGGGGTTCCTTTATTCTTTTATTTTAGCAGAAATCCCTATGTAAAATACATGTGAATAAATATTAACAATAAATAAGCATTGAGCATGCTTTTTGTTAATAATGTATATTTAACATTTATTTATCCAAAATAAAATACTAAATAAGAAAAGAAAAAGGAAAGAAATTAAAAGAAGGCTGTAATTATGTAATATTTATAGGCCGACCCGAACCCTGAGGGAAGATCAAGTATTGATCTGATAAACAAGGAATGAAGTTGGGAGAGATAGGGTCTTTATTTATTAATAAAATCCATAAGATCTTATAAATATTATTTAGTATTTATTCTATATTTATATTTATCACTATTCATTCTGTATATGTGATCCCCTATTTGTCATGTATATATATATGTATATATTTATTTATTGATTTTTTTCTTGTGTATTTATTGTGTATATTTTATTTTAAATACTCATATATACTAATAATAATTATATAAAATAAAAATATAATTCATAAAGCACAAAATAAAATAAAAATAAATTTAAAACTTCATTGTACAAAAGAACCAAGTGTATATATTGTACACCATACTAATTCATGAACCCATATATTTAACTTGTAAAAATCTAATAAAAATACAATATACTCCTTAAATTATGATGTAAATAAATAAAGTATAAAATATAAGGCAGTAAAAATAATAAATAAAAAATATAATATATAGGTATATTGTACCTATACATATTAATGTATATTGCATATATTATTATATATTATTAAAATTATTAAAAAACACAAAAAAAGTTGTAAAATAACTAACATTTTTCATTTTGGTCACTTTTTATTTTAAAAATCATTTACTATTTTAATTTGATTTTCCTTTTCTTTTTGTAAATAGAAATTTCCTATGGGTCAACCCGGGTCCGTTGACTCGGGTCATCCCGTTCCTCTCCCAGGTTAGATCCAGGCAAGGCATTGTCGGATCTCTTTTGTCAAAATAATTCCGCTCAACTCTGACCTATTTGTGCCTTGGATTGCGGACCCTGTTCTCTCTGAAGATCCGCGACCTTCAGATACCTAGGAGGGTCCGAATCCCCCTCGATTCACGTAAAATCTCTCGATCCTTCCAAACACCTGGGGACCTTATAAATACATCTCATTCCCCTCCGTTGTGCCCTATCTCTCTTCGTGCCACATTCTTCTTCCACCGAAACCTTTAGGGTAGTGACAACCCCTTGCTGGTCTAGTTGAGAACTTATATAGCAGTTGATCGAGTCAACGCTCGTAGGTGGCTGAAGCTCTAATGTAGGAAATGTAGAAGAGGGACTATATTGCAATTACCGATAAGTCAGGGGGAAGTTCGCAAAATTACCAAGAGGTCACGTGCCAAGCATGTGACCTTTGGTCGGTTGGACTGTTCTGCAAATAGGCCAATCTCTGGGGGTTCTTCTGTTATTATCCCTGCTGACCACGTGAAGATCACGTGCAAGCAGGTTGGATCGGGTGCAGGCTAGATCCAAAGCTCTACATGGCGTAATGATAAGCTTCGGCGATACCCGAGGCACCAGGTTTGGACCTGAGACTGGCTTTAAATCTGGACCATCGATGATGCATGATCTGATGCCTGGGGGTTGGGTGGTTTTTGGATAGTCAAGATCTTTTCCGTTCTTGATCTAGCAGCTGCAGTAAGGTGCTGGCTGGCCAACACAGGGCCGACGGTCGTCGAGGCAGAAGCACTGGAGGAGGGCATCGCCGGAGAAGATCGGCGTGGTTGTTGATGAGCAGCCCTACCTCTAGATGGCGATGAAGAGGAGGTGGAGCTAGTTGCAGTTGACGCGAAGGCGGTTGGCTTTCGAGGGGACGCTGTTGATTGGTGAGCTCTGAAGTCGGAAGAAGAGGCGACCGACGGTGCTTGGTTGTCGGGGGAAATGATAAACAACAGTCGGCGATGAAGCTCTGGACGTCATTGGCGGAGGCCTGCAACCCTGGGACATTGAATATGAACCGTGGAGGAGGTTGGAAGGCGTTGTGGAGGTGATCGATGGAGCTCTGGTCATAGAGGGAGTGGCGGAGAGAACGGAGGTTGTCGAGGAAGATGGAGTGTGCGGAGGTCGACGATGATGCTCGAAGAAATGGTTGGTGTAGATGGAAGGTGCTCAGGGGTGGAGCTGCGAAGCATCGAGTAGTTGATGAACGCGGGCAGAGATGGTAGCGGTGGCTCGACGGCTGGGGCCGAAGCTGAGCTCGAATGTCGAAGACGCCAGCGACAAGCACATGCGGCTCGAATCTTGTTCGGAAAGAAGAGGAGCTCAGGCTGTCACCACCGAGATCCGTGGCTATGGAATCTTACCGACGGATGTCGTGGAAAAGGGGGTGTTACTGGAGTTAAATAGGGTCTAGTGATCGGTCGGAGAAGGAAGGTCGACGAGATTGGTCGGCATGAGATTGAGGGTGGCCGGGAATCACGAGACTGATTGATTGGGGATGGAGATTTGATGGCGATCGGACGAGGGATTCAATGAGAGGGCAGCGCGACGAAGATTTCACGAGCGGAGGATCGTGGTGCTTCCCAGATTGGGAAAGGGGCTGGAGGAGGATGATGGGCCCCGGCCGTCCGATCGACCGAGATCGAGTGGCCAGAAGGGTGCCACGTGGCGACAGGAGGCAAGGTTGCATCACGTATTGGTCACGTGCGGCAGAGACACATGACCCACACGTACGATATATATATATATATATTTTAAACGGAAATTAAAAATCCTAAAAATGGGTGACACGTGACGGCTCCAGGAGCTGTCACGTATCAGCCCCACAAGATTCGAAAAACTAAATGCATTAATAAATATTTAAAAAATAGTAAACGATCTCAGATCGAAAAAGTTTCTTCACAAAAATTGCTCGACTCGATGAGATCTACGACTTCCATGAAGAGATCAAAATCAAAGTCGATCATTTGTGCAAAGTGATATTTTGGGGTATCCCATGTACATAGAATACATTGATTTTTGGGTTTTATAATTTTTTGTCATTTTTAATCCAGATAAAAATCTGGAAAAATATGATAAAATCAAAGATAAATATTTACACATTAATCATTTTTTTGGTTTTTTTAATTGAGTAAAAAAAGAAGAACTAAAATAAAAGACGAAAAAAATAATTTTTGTACATACAGTTAGTGAAGACTCAGACTCAGTTAGTTTCTTTGATTTCAAGCTCAGATTGAATTTGGATTTTTGCGCATTTTAATAAAACTTTCATCAAAGAAGACAAATGCAAAAGAAATAAAATAAAATAGGTTAATTACGTACATAAAATAATAGGTCAAAAACCACTAAAATGTACAAAAAAGACCCAAAAACCAACTTTCACATATGAGCTCCGATTCACTTGCACTTGGTCTTGTTTTCAAGGTATTTTGAATACACATTAGTTCAAAAGTGAGTAGGATAAAAAAAGACACTGGATGGAGAAGATATGAGGGTTTCAGTTTGGAAATTGTAGAACCAGGGTTTGGGTTTTTGGTGCACTTATTTGGGTTAGTGATTTTTTTTTGTATTTTTCGTTTATTCTTGTTAGTGATATGTACACAGTGGAGGTGGTTTTGTGTCAATTGGAGTTAGCATGAATGAGTTAAAAATCAGGGACATTAGGCTATTTACAGGTCAATTTTGGCTGGGATTTTTGGCTTTTTACTTATTGCAAAAATAAGTGATAAAATGCAATTCTTATCAAAACATGCATGAATGTTAATTATGCAAAATAAATGAAGAAATGCCAATGATTTTTAGGGATTAGAGCTTAATTAATGACTTTTAAAGTGATGAAATGAGATTCATCAAGCTCTCTGCTACGTTTAGCCTCCTCAGCCTTCCGCAACTGGGTCGAGGCCACAACCTCGTCATTCCGCTCCTCTGTTCTTCACTTTAAAGTTAAGATTCTCATGTATCCTTCTATCCTTTCCCTTTCCCCATTTCTCTCCGATTTAGTCATCACCGCCGACGTCCATCATCGCTGCTCCGACCACTAGGTCTGGAGCTCCTCCCGATCATCTATTCACATCGATCGCTTCTCCTGCTTATCGCCCACCTTCTCATGCACTCTGATCACCCCTAATCTCAATCATCAGAGATAGATTAGGTTCAAACTTCCTTCTCCCACATATGTTAGAAGTTCAGTCCATTCCCTAGCCGCTTCTCTTATTTTCTTTGCAAAATAACATCGGTTGGAGCTTCATCTCCAAGCCTTGAGTGCCCTTACAGGTCCAGGTGTGCGCGAGAGAGCCCAATCGAGTCCCGACATTAGTGCTTGAGGACCTCCAGGTCTCCACGGGCTCTAAATCTTCAACAATCTTCCTACAAACACATCGGAAGGCCCCATTCGATGTGGACCACTTTCAACGATGTGCTGGATCTCTCAGCCAACCGATTCGAGCCCTGTAATGACTGAATTCCTCGATTGAAGCTCGACTGACATCACCTTCATATCAGCTCTTCCAGAACCATCACTTGCAGTATGATAAGCAATATGTATTCCAGTTTTGATCCGGATCGCACATTCATGCCCAAATCTAGGCTGTTCGATCAGATCTAGGGTTGATCCATGCTATATGTCACAGCCTGCCATCTGAGCCATTAGATCCGTACCTGCATCAGATCTGCACCGCACATAGTTCCCTTTCTCAAAGCCGTCATATCTGCACCACCACCTCCATCAGAGCCGTACACTTGTGCCATGATTCAGAGCCATCCGAGATTCTCAGAGCCACATGTCGCAAGCTGCCTGTAGAGTATATTGCTCTTTTTACCCTGCCATTTCTATTATTTCTTTTTAATACAATAAATGTAAAAGTTGGTAGTGAACATTTATAGTAAGGACCTTGAAGTTTCTCGTATTTGCTATTTAGTCTAGTCGAACCACACTCACATACATGTACACTTAATTATTTGGGATATTTGTCATTTTCAGTTTGAACTTCCATGCGTTAAGTAAAGAGGAAATGGTTTCATAAATTTGCATTTATGCCCCTCTAAGTCTGGTTCAGATTCTAGGCGTGTGTTTAGTTGGAATAGTTGCGCCTTGGGCCTATGTGCTTCCCTTGTGTGTTATTATTTGGCCCCTTAACTAAAAATAATTGCACTTTGGTCCTTCATTTCCATATTATTTTTGTGCTTTTTATTCATTGTAATAAATATTAAACTTAAGCCAAAAATCCCCTAAAAATTAGGATTAGATCAAACGAGTATTCTTTTCATGTGTATTTTCGTTTGTGTCATTTCATTTATTTGCTATTATTAAAAATTAAAAAATAATGCAAAAATTCCCTGCTTGCCTTAACAAATACACAAAATTTTGAAAGAAAAACACCTAAAAATTTTTAAAAATGGATATCTTATTTTTATTTATTTGTTTTTCTGTCCAATTTTCACTTTTATATCTTTTATAAAACTCTAAAAATTTACACAACCCTAAAAATGCCATGAAAATCATATAAATTTTTTAAAACCCCAAAATTTGCGTCCTTGGTCTCTTTTTATAGGTATTCACTTAAAATTTTCGATAAAATTAACAACTAGGAGTTTTGAAATAGCCCAATGTCCCCGTTTTTAATCGTGAAAAATACTCTTCGCTATGCACTATTTGCTTTATTTCTAGTTTTTAATTGTTTTTAAAATGCTAAAAAATCTAAAAATCCCTGAAAAATAAAAAATGATATAAAATTATCAAAAATCCAAAAATATTTTTACTTGGTTTTCTAGCTATTCTGTCATTTTTGAAAAATCTAAAAAGAACGTGTGCGTGTGTCTTTTATTTCATTGTTTTTATTTGTGCTTGTTTTGAAAAATGAAAAGATAAAAATTTTCAAAATTTTAAAACAATAAAAAACACAAAATCAGAAAACATAAAAATAAAAAAACTCATAGAAAATTAAAAAGAAAAAAAATCACAAAAATTCGAGTGGTTTGCTTTGATTTCCTTGTCTCTTTTCTTTGATTTTTCTTTGGATTGATTGACCCTCATTAAATAACAGTTTCCTCCTTGTGTTCAACCTTGGTCGCTATACCAGGTTAATAAAAGTATCTGAGACCACTTTCTTTACTTGCTTGATTCGTTTTGTGGTTGAATAATTTTCTCGATTTCTAGCCTGATTGCTGGGGTGACAACTACACTATTAATCCATTAACTTAACCCTAGTCGGTTGGGCCTGTAATCATGGATGATAAGGTTCTTCATGGATTCCATCAGGTGAAAGATTTGGTTACACGAGTTCCTGTCCCGCAGCCACCAAATTTGTCTCTTCCTTTCAAGATTATGACAAAGGCCTCAGATTATGCTATTGGATTTGTAAAAGGGCAGAGAAGGGTTGGAGTACTGTTTGCTATTCATTACGCTAGGGAGACTGTCGATGAAGTACAAAAGAATTACATTGTTACAGAGAAGGAGATGCTAGCAATTGTGATTATCTTGGAAAAATTTAGATCACACTTGCTTGGTTCTAAATTGATTGTATACACAGATCATTCTGCCATTTGGTATCTACAAGGTAAGAAGAATGCCAAACCTTATCTACTCAGATGGATCCTTCAACTCTAGGAATTTGATTTGAAGATACGTAACAAACCTGGAGTCAAGAATGTTGTAGCAGATAACCTTCCTCGGATTGCAGATACAGAGACTCCTGAGCATACAATTCTTTCTATCACAGAGACTTTCCCAGATGATGCGAGCTTGTCTATCACTTCACTCCTATGGTACACGGATATTATGAACTATCTTGTCTCCAAGAAAGTTCCACAAGATTGCCCCAATCTTGTGGTTAACAAGTTTTTGTCTGAGATTCATTTCTAACAGTGGGAGGATCCATACTTATTTCGTGAGGGTGCAGATTGTATCAGGAGGAAGTGAATTCCTCAAGAGAAATATACTGATCTCTTTGATCATTGTCACATATTAGAAGTTGGAGGACACCATTCATGGATGCACACGACAACTAAGGTTCTTCATTGTGGCCCTTGGTGGCCAACTCTTTTTAAGGATGCTATAACTTGTGTCAAGGGTTGTACTGATTGTCAGAGATTGGGAGGAACCATCGGTTCCAAAGATGTAATGCCCCTCAAGTATATCCGAATTCTAGATATTTTTAAAGCCTGGGGCATTGACTTCATGGACCCATTCCCTAACAATTAGGGATACGAGTACATCCTGCTTGTCGTGGATTATGTTAGTTGTTGGATGGAGGCTATCTTCACTCGAGTCGTTGATATTCATATTGTTTCTCACTTCCTCAAGGACGATATTATCTCATGGTTCAAGATTCTCAAAATATCATTTTAGACGAGTGAAGACACTTCAACAATGGAGAGGGTCAAAAATTTAAAGGAGTACATCATTGAGCATTGTGTCACATCTCTTTACTGCCCACAAACTAACATCTTGGATAATATTTCTAATAGGGAGATAGAGATGATTCTACAAAAACTTGTTCGTCTTAATAGGAAGAATTGGTCGTAGTTGCTTGACTCAGTTCTGTGGGATTATCGTACATCTTAAAAGTCTCCTTTGGGTATGTCTCCTTATCTCTTGCTATACGGAAAGCCTTGCCACTTGCCAATTGAGTTAATTCATAAATATCTGTGGGCAATCAGTGTATGCAATTTGGATTCCAAGAGAGCATGCCAGAGTAGGAAGGTTGATTTGAATAGATTACTGGAATTCCGAGAATATGCTTATAACAACAACATGATCTATAAGGAGGAAGTCAAGAGAAGACATGGAAAACACATTAGGATAAAGACTTTCGAGCTAAATCAGAAGGTGTGGTCGTTTGATGCAAAGTTGAAGTTATTTCTTAGCAAGCTGAAGAGCAAAAGGTCGGGACCTTTTACAGTGAGATCTGTGCGTAACAACGGTAGCATTGTCATTTCATGGTTGTCATCTAACGTACAATTGTTTGTGGTCAACGGGCATTCACCGAAGCCATATCTAGAGCATGATACATTCCTGTCCATTGTTGATTCCATTCATGTGGTATCAGGCCATGATTCTTTGATTTCTTCCGCATTTGATACATGAGATGATTTCATCGTGTATATATATATATATTACTTTCATTTTATTCTTTCTTTCTCCCATTTTCGTCATTCACCTCTTTTCTGTGTCTATGCTATACTTAGGATGACTAGATCCTAAGTATAGGGGAGGTTAATGATTTGAGTTGTTCTATTTTCCTTTTGTTCCATTACATATGTTGTTGCTTATACTTAGGGATCCTTTACCCTAAATATAGGGGGAGTGATGTTGTTCTTTTCATCTTCTTTATCTTCAATTTAATTTCTTCCGTTCTCTCTCTCTTGTCACTCAACTTATCGATATTCTTTTCTATACTTAGGGATCTTTTACCCTAAGTATGGGGGGACAAGTCAAATCGTTGAATTTGTACATTCTTTTCCTCGCTTTTTCCCATTTGTACAGTCTGCTATACTTAGGATTATTTGATCCTAAGTATAGGGGAGATAACTGACTTCTATTTATTTCATTCTTTTTTTGAGTCATAGCATATGATTCTGTTCATTTTTCTATACTTAGCATGAGTTATGTCTTCCTTTGTCTCTTCTTGGTCACTATGAGGACATAGTTCAAGCTGATTATAGGGGGTGTCGTATATATTGTATATATACTTTGGTCATAATTTGGTCTTTTTTATGTTTTTAATAATATGGATGATAAAAATGGAATACAATGTTTTATAAAAAGATTTTGTAAAAATGTTTGTAAAAATTCTTTTAAAAACTTCTTTTGTAAATATTTTGTAAATTCTTTGCAAAAAAATTGTAAAATGCTTTTGTAAAATTTTTGTAAAATTATTTATATCGAAATTATTATAAAACTTTTTATAAAATCATTTTATTTGTAAAATGTTTGTAAATTTATTTTTATAACAAAATTATTGTTTTGTAAACTATTTGCAAAATATGTGAAAATAAAAATGTTTGAAAAAATGGTTTGTGAATTATTTGTAAAAGATTTTTGAATTTTCTTTGTAAATTGTTTTGTAATTTTTTTAAAGTTATTTGTAAAATATTTTGAAAATATTTTGTATAATTGTTTGTGAAAATCTTTTGTATAATAGTTTGGGAAAATTATTTTCAAATGTATATATAAGTTATGTTGGGTAAAATGCACGCATATAAACTTGTTGTAAAATTCAATTAAATAAAATACATAATTACTTGTAAATTATGCATATAAATTTTTTTATAAATGTTGTCTTTAAAACTTGTATATAAAATTCTTTTGTAAAAGATGTATATAAAATCCTCTTGTAAATAGAACCCTCTTGTAAAACTTGTTTATTAAAATCTGTAAATAATATTCTTTTTGTAAATAAAATCTTGTATAAAACTTGTATAACTCTTGTATATATCTTTCTATAAAATCCTTTGTGAATGTGTATAAATCTTTGTCAATACTTGTTAATAATTTTAATTCTCGAACTCTATCAAAAAGATTAAAATTCATAAAAATGTGCAAAGCTCTCTTAAACCCACATAAAATGCTTAAATCAAAAATTTCTTTTCAGTATACTTTTTTTTTGCATTTGCATTTGCATTTCTAGAATGATATTGATAATTTAACTAGTCTGGAATAAAGTTTGAAGAATCAAGATTCGTTAATACCTTAATTCACTTAATTTCAAAGAAACCTTATAGGAACCGAAGTTGAGACTTTTCAGGTCGAGTGACTTAATTCTTTGGGTCCATAAGACTATGTTTACATGTTATCTTGATTGGTCTAAGTAGAATATTCTGGACATACACATGATTCTTTTAGACAGTTACCTAACTCGGACAAGCACCTTGCACGTAGTTGAACACATATGAGGTGGTGCGGGGCAGAATCCACTAGCATGAGACATACACAAATGGAAACCTACGTAAGCCCCAATTGGAGGCCAGTTCACCCCAGCCTATTCTAGTGGCGTGGACGCCTAAAGATGGGATGTTGTGGGTTGAAATAAATCTTCAGATGGGAGACGGTGTGAAGACACAATTTTTCTAAGACCCCAAAACATGGGAGGAAAAAACATTCTATACTATCAGGGCACAAAATATTAATGCAGTGCGATAATATTTTCTACCAAAAAGAAACCATACACCAAATATATACACTACCACAATTTTCCAAGCTTCAGAGAACCTACATACCTTAGTGGAGATTTGGCTAAACTGGTCAAGCTTCACAGGAGACGTTACTACACTAGTCACACTTCACTTTTTTTCTCATTCTTCAATCTTCTTTCCCCTTTTGATTGTGGAAACATCACATGCCTGAACTTAGAAGGGAATACTCCACTCCTCAAGGAAAGAGTATTTAGACTGGAGAATTACGGTCACCTTGCTAGAGAAGGTTGTTCTTTGTCATTTCAGATATGGGGAGCTATATTTCACATTCACAGTACAAGTAAGATTCATAGTCATCAGAATTTCCGTACGAAGACTTGTTCTGACATGGCTATCAAAGCAAAATTAATTGAGAAAGGCTATTGAGTTTTAAATCATATTCCCAATAAGGTTCCAACAAAGTAATAATCCAAAGATCTGAACGAGTTCTATACTTTTATTTTATGAAGATTAGTTTAAAATCAAAATTGTTCTAAGTTCTTTCTTTTTCCTTTTTCTCTTTCTTTTTAGTCACTTGTTCTTTTAATAAGTGTTTGTTGAGGGACTAGCAAAAGTGAAGTATATGGGGATAATGAATCACCAATTCATCATCTTTATTCATCTATTTTGGCTTTAAATCCATTATAAAACACGTGTAATAACTTTAATTATCACTCTTTAATAATCCAATCTCATATGTTGATAGTGTATTATTATCACTATTTTAACCCAAAATAAATAAATAAATCAAGGAAAAAGAAAGAAAAAAAGACAGTATAAATGAAATAAATACAAGCTGATCCTGACCTCGAGAGTACGTCAAGACTTGATCTAATTGACAAGGAATAAAGTAAGGGGAGATAGGGTCATTAATGTATAAAAAATCCTAGAAAATCAATTCCACATGTACATATTCATAATTTTTATAATGTATATATATTGTACTATTTTATTTGTCATCAATTTAGTCTCAAACAAAAGTGTTTTCTTCTTGAAACTTTTACATAAAAATGTGTTTTAAATAATAAAAATATTTACAAAAATAAACTTGTACAGAATAAAAGGGACAACACTCTAAGAAAGCCATAAAACTGAAACTGAAAGATCAATATCTACTCCATACACACTCTAATTACACCATACTCGCTTTCATTGTGTTCATGAAAGTGGTTTCTAAAAAATTGGAGTTAAATGTGAAAGTCAGCTTTTTGGAATGTTATTATACCTATATGTTTATAATGTACCTATTTATTTATTATCTTAAACATATTGTATTATTTAAACTGTGTACATATTTTATATTATTTTTATAAAATACAAATAAAAATAACAAAAGTAAAAAAATCAAAAATAAAATATTTGTATTCATAACATGGCCATGGCTGGTCCCAAGCCCGGGTAAATGAGGAGGGTTGCGCGTTAGGTAGCCGACAACCAGCGCAGGAGAGATAAATTTGTAAATAGTGTTCTTAAAGTTCTTCTAAGAATACTATTTATGAATTTATCTCGAAACCGTTCGGATCTTTTAAACATGGATTTAAGCAAACATACGGATTTCGTTGGGGCATTCCCTACTTGTGACGCGTTGCATCGCCCGAATGCAATGAAAAATTGGCAAGGGCTGCTACATCGCAGCCTGGATGTAGTTCAAAATTTGCAAGGGTTCTCACATGAGGAACACATGCGGGTAAATAAGCTAGTTCTGCTGCATCACCGCCCGGATGCAGTCCAAAATTTGCAAGGGTTCTCGCATAACGGACACATGCGAGTAAAGAAGTTAGTCCAAAAGAGATTGCAAAGGAAGTTACGGATTGGTAGTTGGAATATCGGTACTTTAACTGGAAAATTGATGGAGATAGTGGATACAATGGAAAGAAGGAAGATTCATATATTATGTCTTCAAGAGACTAAATGGGTTGGAGAGAAAGCAAGGGAGATCGAGAGGATAGGCTTTAAACTTTGGTATTCAGGTAAAGATAAGGGCAGAAACGGTGTTGGAGTGGCTGTTCATAAAGATTTAAAGGATTGTGTGGTTGAGGTGCAAAGATTTGGGGATCGTATTATTTTGCTAAAGTTGGTGCTTGAAGAAGAAATTCTGAATATCATCTCAGTTTATGCACCACAAATTGGTTTAGATGAAAGGACTAAACAAGCTTTTTGGGAGGATATGGATAAAATTTTACAAGGAATCCCACAAAGAGAGATGGTTTGCATAGGTGGAGATCTTAATGGACATGTTGGAAAAGATGTTTCAGGGTATGCAAGTGTGCATGGAGGACATGGTTTTGGGGATAGAAACGAAGAGGGAAAAGCCATTCTGGATTTTGTAACTTCTTATGATCTTTTCATAGCAAACACTCTTTTCAAGAAGAGGGAGGAGCATTTAATTACTTATAAGAGTGGCTCAACTAGAACACAGATCGATTACTTTGCATTGAGGAGAAGAGATCGGTTGTGTTGCAAAGATTGCAAAGTAATCCTTGGAGAGAGTTTGACAACCCAACATCGCTTGTTAGTCTTGGATTTACAAATAAAAGGGATGGTAAAGAAAAGGAAGGTTCCTAAGATCACTAGAACTAGGTGGTGGAATCTTCCGCTGAAGCAATCAGGCTTCAGGGAGAAGGTTTTAGAAGACTTATCTTGGGATTTTAGCAGTAGTGCAAACGAGATGTGGGAGGCAGTATCATCTGGTATCCGAAAGGTAGCCAAAGAGATGCTAGGCGAGTCAAAAGGAGGAGCTCCGGGTCAAAAAGAGGCTTGGTGGGGGAGTGAAGGGGTGCAAGAGAAGCTAAAAATTAAAAGAACTTGCTTTAAAGCTATGTCTAAGGATAGAACAGAGGAAACTGTCACAACCTATAAAATAGCGAAGAAGGAAGCAAAGAAGGCTGTAAGCGAAGCTAAGTCAAAAGCTTATGAGGTTTTGTATAAAAATCTCAACTCTAAGGAGGGCCAGAAGGATCTATTCAGGTTGGCCAAAGCAAGAGAAAGAAAGACCAAAGACCTTTCTCAAGTGAGATGCATTAAGGACGAGGAAGGTCACGTGCTTGTTACTCAGAAGGATATAGAGACTAGATGGGAGCAATACTTCCATAAAATTTTCATTGGAGAAGGAAATAGAGAGATCACTTTGGGTGATCTAGCTAGTAGTGAAAGTTACTTGAATCGTGCATGCTATAGATGAATACAAAGAAAAGAAGTAGAGGAGGCTTTGAAGGTTATGAGACCTGGGAAAGGTGTTGGACCGTATGACATCCCTGTAGAAGTATGGAAAGTTTTAGGTGAGCGTGGTTTGACTTGGCTTACGAATCTATTCAATGTTATTTGGCGAAGCAAGAAAATGCCTGAAGATTGGAGGAGGAGTATCGTGGTGCCTCTTTATAAGAACAAAGGAGACATTCAAAATTGTTCAAATTACAGAGGTATCAAGCTGATGAGTCACACTATGAAAATTTGGGAACGTGTGATCTAAAGAAGGTTGAGGCAAGTTTCCAAATAAAAGAAAACCAATTCAGATTCATGCCAGGTCGCTCAACTATTGAAGCCATCCATTTGCTGAGGAGAACAATGGAGATTTATAGAGCTAAAAGGAAGAATCTCCATATGATCTTTATTGATTTGGAGAAGGCTTATGATTCCGTCCCACGAGAGATACTGTGGAGAGTTCTGGAGAAGAGACAAGTACCTGTCCTATACATTAATCTCATAAAGGATATGTATGATAGGGCTTTATCTTGTGTAAGGACCCCGACAGGGAAGACTGACTATTTTGATATCAACATTGGATTACATCAAGGTTCAGCTTTGAGTCCATTTCTTTTTACTTTGATTATGGATGAGTTGACAAGTCACATTCAGCATGAGTTACCTTAGTGTATGTTATTTGCTGATGATATTGTGTTGATTGACAAGACTATAGATGGAGTAAATAAGAAGCTTGAGGTTTGGAGACATGCATTGGAGACTAAAGGTTTTCGTATAAGTAGGGCTAAGACGGAATATATGGAATGCACCTTTGATGGAAGCAATGGTGAAGGAATCGAGGTGATGATTGGTGACAATAACATTCAGAAGAGAGATTCTTTTAGATATCTAGGATCTATTTTGCAACATGATGGGGAAATTGATGGAGATGTTACTAATAGAATAACTACAGGCTGGCTAAAGTGGAGAGGAGCCTCCGGTGTTCTCTGTGATAAGAAAATTCCTTTAAAAATTAAAGGAAAGTTTTACAAAGCAGCCGTGAGACCTGCTATGCTTTATGGTTCTGAATATTGGCCTGTGAACCATAGACATGTGCAGAGAATGGCTGTAGCAGAAATGAAAATGCTAAGATGGATGTGTGGACATACACGTAAAGATCGGATTCGGAATGATGCAATCAGAAAGAAAGTTGGTGTAGCTCCGATTGAGGATAAGATGCGACAAAACCGCTTAAGATGGTTTGGCCATTTGCAAAGAAGGTCAACTGATGCACCGGTTAGGAGATGCGAGTGTTGGGATGTTGAGTTGGCTAAGAGAGGGTGAGGATGACCCAAGAAGTGTTGGAAAGAGACTATACGAAGGGATCTTAGTTTTTTGGATATAAGTCCGAGATTGACCCAAGATAGATCTGAATGGAGGTGAAGAATCCATGTAGCCAACCCTACTTAATTGTGGGAAAAGGCTTTGTTGTTGTTGTCATAACATAGTATAATATACTTATATTGTACACATGTATATTTATTTAATCTAATAAATAAAATTCATAAAAATAAAATAAAAAAATAATCGAAATCCTCTGATTATTCTATAAATAAAATATAAAATTATGTATATATTTGTAAAAATAATTAATTTAAATTATGTGTATTGTATACATATAAATAAGGGTATTTATTTATTTATTTTAACCTTATAAAATAACTTATTTAAATTATTAAAAATCATCAAAGCTTAATTTATTAATTCATAAACATTTTTCTATCGATGACTTTTAATTTAATTTTATTTTCTATTTATTCCTATTTATTTTATGTTTTTGTCTTTTTCTGTTTGGACCCATTCGGGTCTGCGTTCTGATTGGCAGACTCGGGTTCGTTGACCCAGGTCAACTGCCCCAATCCTCCTCCTTGCCTAATTAGATTCCATCGATTCGCTCGATCTCTAATTTACTGCACCTACTTACTTATCTCCTCTGGACCCAATCTCTTGCCCATTTGATTAAATGAATAACCCTGATCCATGCCCGACTAATTTCACCCCTTTTCGCCTTGGACGACACATGCATTTTCTCTTTGAATTTCATTCTTTCCCACCACTTATAAATAGAGCTCTGACCCCTTTATTCATTTTTGATCCATTTTCTCCTCTAATTCCAAGAGATTGAGCACGTGGGAGAGTCCCTGGTGACATGAACTTCTTCTCCAACAAGTGGGAGTGTATTTTGGAGGCTGAATCGTGAGATCCACATCGATGTTCAAAGTTCACTCGTGTCAAATCTTCTTCAGCTTTTCATCACCAGATTGAGACCGAGACCATTCCGTTTTTCACTGTAGGTAATCATAGGATAGTTTCCTTTTATTTTCTATTTAATTTTGTCAAATTTCATTTGATTTTTAGCTATGTCAGTAGGATTCAGATCCACCTCCGATCCACCAGATCAGAGATTATACTTGGTTTTGATCCCCTCCGATCATCCTCTTTTGATGTACTGCTTCTCCATGATATTTTTCGTAGCCTGATCACCTTAGATATGAGGATATACGCTTTTTGCTCCTTCCGCCATCGTCGGAGGAACCCAATCCATCCACCTTTATTTCATTTTGTTTCTACTAAATTAACCTAGCCAAAGGATCCTCTTCGATCTTCAAATAAATTGCAGGCATCTGGGGCTTCATATGAGATCTAGAGGTTAATCTTCACATGCACATGAGCTTTTGCTCCTGGTCTCCGATCAATGAGACATGAACCTCATTTCATCCTCGGATTGATGTGGGACTTCATCAGGAGCCTCCTGAGACTATCATGCATCATATCAGAGCGCGGAGAGGGGAGATCAAGCCGATTTAATCTCATCGGGAGCAGCCTTCAAAGTTGTTTTTCCATCAATTTTATCCTCCGTCCGATCAGGAACAACCACTTTAGATTTCATTAGGGTCCAAGCATGCCTAGACGTTAGTAGTTAGATCATATCTCCAGTAATTGATCCAAGCCGCCCATGCCGCACATGCACAACATATTTCTATGGTTAATTTGCACTCCCCTTGCATCTTTCTTTATTTGTAAATAAGTCTAATTTGGATACATGTCATGACATGACTGTTTGAATAATTACACTATATGCCTTATTGTTATATTTGCACTTTGGTCCTCCAATTGTGAACTCATGTGTGGTAGCACGTGCTATTTGGTGAAATTGCAATAAAGTATCCCGTATTTTGTTATTATTATTTGATCCTATAGTTTTATAAATTTTCACTTTAGTCCCTGATTGCACAGAGCACGTGTTTCAACACATGAATTGTTGGAGAAATTGTAGAATATTTTCCCAAGTTTTAATTTCTTGTTAATAATTAATCAATTAACTTTCCACTAATTACATATAGGTCCATTTTCTGCGACACTTATTTTTGTTGTTAATTGCTTTTATTAATTGGTTAAATGACTCCATAAATCCTAAAAAATCAGCTTAAGTCCTTGATTAATTATTTTACCTCTAATAATTTTTATTTTGAAAATTTCATTTATTTTTAATTTTTAAAATACAAAACATTGTTTATTTTCTTTGTTTACATTTGAAAATTCATAAAATTTGAAAATATTTTGAAAATTCATAAAAATACAATAGCTTGGTTTTATTATATTTTATGACATGTGTAATCAGACTAAATAGATTAAAATACATTCAGAAAAATCTAAAAATTTAAAAAATACAGAAAACCTTATAAAAGTTACATAAATTCACAATAAAATCAGAAAAGTATATAATTTGGATTGTTAAAGCTTAATAAAAACTCTTCTATTTAAAATTGGTTTTCCGCTTATTTTATTTTATTTTATTTATATTTTAAAATATTAAAAATGTTATCTGATTTCATTTTATTCACCATTTTCAATTTTAATTCAGTATGACATGCATAAACATATACAAAAATCACGAAAAAAGTAAAAAAAATTATAAAGGACAAAAATACTTTATTTATGCATTTGAGCATTTTATTATTTTTGGAAATATAAAATGCTTATTTTCTCTTTTCTATATATAAAATTATAAATTATTTTGCAAAAATAAAAAATATAAAATTTAAAAAATTAAAAATCTATTAAAAACTAAAAATAAAAAATATAAAACATTAAAAATCTATAAAAATATAAAAACATTAAAAGGTCAAAAAAAGAAGAAAAGGAAAAGAAAAATCTTCTTTAATTACCAATAATTGATTCCCCTCAGTTTTTAGACTCTTTGAGTTTGATCTGCATTTATAGCAGGTTAAATAAGTATCACTTATTCTGTTTCTTGGGAATAAGAAATGAATTTTAATGTTTGGGAATTTGTGGGTTACATCGACATTGTTATATGTTCTACTTGATAAATAATTATTTCTTTTTAAAACCCACATATTCTAAAATAATCAGTTACACTGATCAAGCTCCAAGGATATGTAGCTACACTTGTCAATCCAATCTCTTCTATACCCCCTCTCCTTGGGACAGTTGAACTTGAACTTAGAAGGAAATGCCTCGCTCTTCGAGGAAAGAGTTGCTAGACTGTGGAATTAGGGTAACCTTGCTGGTGAAGTTAGCTTCTTCGCCACTTTCAGATGCGTGGAACTACCATTTCACACTCACCGTACAAGTAAGAGCCATAGTCTTAAGAGTTTGCGTAGGATAGACTTGTTTGGACATGAATGTTGAGGTGAACTGCACAAAGGATTGTAGAATTCGAGGGTTGTTGAGTCTTAAAATCCTATTCCCAATAAGATTTCGCCAAACTAATAATTCAAAGGTCTGATAAAGCTCCATACTTAGATTTTATGAAGAATAGTTTGAAAATCAAATTTGTTCTAAGTTATTTCTTTTTCTTTTTAGGCGCTCATTCTTCTAATAAGTGTTTGCCAAGGGACTAGCAAAGGTAAAGTGCATGAGGATGATGAATCAGAAATTCAACATATTTATTCATTCATTTTGGCTTAAAACCTCCTATAAAACACACACATATATCACTAATTTTCAGCTGTTATAAACTAACATCATTTGTTAATATTGTATTTTTAATATTTTTAACCTAAAATAAATGAATAAAGAAGAAAAGAAAAAGAAAGAAAAGAAGGTTGTATATACATATACAATTGATACAGATTGATCCTGACCTTAAGAGTAGGTCAAGTATTAACCTAATCAACAAGGAATAAAGTAGGGTTAAATAAGGGTATTAACTTATAAAAATATCAGAAAACCAATTTAACATTGTATATAATCATTATATTGATTATGCACATATTTTATACTATTTTATTTATCATTGAATCAACCTCAAATAAAAATGTTTCTTCATAAAACTTGTACTAAAATTTTCTTTAAATAATAAAAATGTTTGAAAAAATAAATCATATATAGAATAAAAGATACAACACTCAGAAAAAGCTATAAAATAAGAATTGAAAGCTCAATCTATTCTCCTTATGTACTCAAAATGAACCAAACTCACTTTCACTATACTCAGAATAAAAATATCTTTAAAATGTAAGTGGTTTTCATAGAGCTTGGAGTTAAGATGCGAACATCGGCTTTTTTGGGAGTGTAATTGTACCTATACACATGTTTATCGCTTGTGTATATTGTATTCTTTGTATTCTTGTACATATTGTATTTTTAATGTGTTGTAATTTATATTATATATATAAAATACAAATAAAAGGAATATAAGTTAAAAATAGCAAAAAATAAATAAGTATATTTATTATATTGATATAATGTACCTATATTGTAATACTTGCATTTATTTGTACCATTAAATTAATCTATAAAAATATAATAATTATGTATACCCCTTAAATTATTATTTAAATAAGTAAAATATAAAATAATGTGTATAATTGTAAAAATAAATTATTAAAAATATGTATACTTTTATATAAGTATTTTATAATTGTAAATACTTATATTTAAGAGATTTTTACCTGGCAGACCCTATAAACTTTGCGAATCACTTCCACAACATTGGAAACAACGTAATCCCCCTAAACCCCGTAAACTTATCATGTCTTACCCCATGAATCCCGTGGTTAATCTGTTTGAAGCTCGTGGGGGTTCTTGGGATAATTTACAAGCTCGATGGGTTAATTACATTGTGCAAAAGGTTGTAGAGGTAATTTATAAAGTTTATAGGGTCTATCGGGCACAAATTCCTATATTTAATAAATTTAACTATGTAAATTAAATTATTTAATTTATTAAAAGTCATAATAAAATAATTTATTAAATTATACACATTTTGCATTTTAACTATTTTTATTTAATATCATTTTCTATTTATTTACTAATTATTTTTATTTATTGTATTTTTATTTTGTCTTTATTCTGATTGGGCTCCCATTGACCAAATTCATATTTGTTTACTAATTATTACAAGAATTCATGAGTTTTAACAAAGAGAAAATATTTATTAAGTAGAAGATACATCAATGTCGATGTAACCCACAAATTCCCAAATCAACAAATTTATTTTCTTATTCTAAACAAATAGAATAAGTTCTACTTATTTAAGTTGGTATAGCTACAGGATCAAACTCAAGTAGGCTATGAAAACCAAAGGAACTAAGTATTTCTAATTAATGAAGAATTTTATTTTTCTTCTCTTTTTATGTTTTTTTATTTCTTTTTAAAGTTTTTATAGGTTGTTATAGATTTTTTTAAATTATATATTTTTTTACTTTTTGATTTGTAATTTTTTATTGATTTTGAATTTTGCAGATTTTATATTTTTAAAATTTTTGGAAATCAATTTATGATATATATATATATATAAGAGAAAAGAAGTTTTTTATATTTTTCAAATATAACAAAAATGCTCAAAAATATAGAAATAACCTTCGAGCTTGTCTCTTCTCTCCGTGACATGGAGATGGAGATTTGATGGAGCCCTGATAGAGCTCTGCTCCGGTGTTGACCCTTACCCAAAATGGCATGATCCCGTCCCTCACCCGACCATCAAGCTTCCCAACATTGCTGCTCGGGTGTGAAGTAAAGACCAGATGCTCATTGAGCATTGCCCCCAAGCTGATTCCTCCATCCTAGTGACCTGATGAAAACCCGGGCAATACAGGTCTAAGTTAGCTTATTTTCTTTGACTTCAAATCAGACAAGATCCTAACCTTCATCTTACATATGAGATGCATGTCTGGGGAAACAATCACCTCCGTCCTTCTCCAAGACTTCACTTCATTTCATCCCATTCTTCTCTGATAGTAAGAAGGACAATCCAACATAGCCATCACTCCTACGCTTCATAACTCACCATTTCACCTAACTGATTGCACACACATACCTTATTGTGCTTCAACTATCTATTCCTAACTTTTGCAGGTGATTTCATCTTCAAGACCGAAGAGTTGGAGGGGGATCCGATCTGGAGATCTGCCTCCAATGAATGTGCATCATCAACCACGTATAGATCCTTCCAGGTCCTATCCACTATCTGTAGACCTTTACCAGCCTTCTAGGTATCTTCCTCGATCATTAAGTGGAGTGTAGCAACATAGAGGAGGACGCTAGGGCTCGCTAGAGCCCATACTACTTCGTCATAGTATGGAGGAGATGGAGTGGCATCCACGTACATGTGACATCAGATGAGGCCCTATTAGGTGTAATCTATTGTCTCAGGAGAAGGCCACATCGACCACACCCAACTACAACCTATGAAGCCAACTGAGCCACAACCAAAACACATACACACTCCGCGTGGCCCTATCCATGTGCCTCACCGAGCTTGGAGTTGTGTGTGCCTCACAATTATGTCTTTGGGAAATTTGCACCACCACCTCAACGGTTCTTCAATATTACATTTGAGTCCAGACCGTCACCCATATATTTTACATGCATGGGAACTTTTACAAGCGGGCCCTACCGGTTCTTTATATTATAGATAAGTCCCTACACGCATGTATAATTTGCATCTTTAGACTGAAGGTTTTAGTTATTTATTATTCATCCTTGTGAGGACTAAAATGTGATTTTTTTATTTATATTTCTTGATGTTTATATCCTTTGACCATTTATGTAATATCTTAAGCAACATAACTCTGATTTATGTGATTTTAATTTCATTGGAAAGCTTATTAAATTCTCTTCAATATGGCACTATGTATTCTCTGATCTGATGCTGAAAGTTATACAAAATAATCAGAGTTGAGATTGCTTTCTTCTTTTTATCATATGTTTCATTCAATGAATTTAATTTTATCTAAATGCATTAAATGGACCATGAAATCTTTGATATAAATGTTTTAATTATTATATTGAATCAGGAGAATAGTGTATGTATTAAATATATCTTAATTCATGGTGTATCATTTTATTTATTATGAGCATGCATAAAACTAAATAAAAATGCATGCCAGTCATAATGTTCATGTATTACATAGTGTTGTCAATTTTGACCTAGACAAAAGTATAATTAACTTAACATAGATATTTATAACTTGATTAATTTCATTGAGATATCATGTCCCTGAGTTTGACCCTGGACTTATCCAGGTAAGATAAATTAAATAAAGCCACTCCTTGTGGAGATTTCCGACTCAATTCTAATCGACTCGTAAGCGATCGTATAATGAGATATAATTAACATAGTCAATTAATAATACATCATGCAGATACACATGCACATGTGTATATGATGAACACAGATGAGAGAGGTGTCTAACATCCAGCCTTGGAGGGCATGCAATGTTTGACAAGTCGGATCCGACAATTGTTGTATCAGTGCCTCTCTCGGCTCTTAACACTCAACTCAAGCATGTAATCAGCAATCACCCACCGATTAATTGAACCATAAATGTAAGTGAGATGAACTTTATTATACCCTATAAATAATGTGTATAGTACACAAGTGTCGGGGACGAACCATAAAGGAGCAATGGGGATAGACACAAAAATTGACAATCAGAAAGAACAATGGGTTTTTGTGATTTTATAGGGTTTTTTAATTTTTGTGGGGTTTTAATGTTTTATGTATTTTTTGCATTTTAAATTTATTTTATATTTTTTGTTTTTATTTTTATAATTTATAATTTTCTTTTTATATTTATATGATTTTTAGTTTCTTTTTTCCTTTTTAATAAGTAATGAGTATGTAGTGGAGTTAATTGATGCAAGAGAAGCTCAAAATTAAAAGAGATTGATTTAAAGCTATGTCTAAGGATAGAACAAATGAAACTATCACAAACTACAAAATAACGAAGAAAGAAGAAAAAAAGACGGTAAGCAAAGCTAAGTCAAAAGCTTATGAAGTTTTGTGCAAAAATCTCGACTCTAAAGAGGGTCATAATGATATATTAAGGTTGTATAAACAAGAGAAATAAAGACAAAAGATCTTTCTCAAGTGAGATGCATTAAGGATGAGGAAGGTCGCGTGCTTGTTGACCAGAAGGATATAGAGACTAGATGGAAGCAATACTTCCATAAGCATTTCATTGAGGAAGGAAATAGAGAGATCGCTTTGGGAAATCTAGCTAACAGTGAAAGTTACTTGAATCGTGAAAGGTATAGATGAATATAAAGGAAGGAAGTAGAGGAGTCTATGAAGGTCACGAGACATGGGAAAGGTGTAGGACATGATGACATTCCTATAGAAGTTTGGGAGTTTTAGGTGAGTCTGGTTTGACTTCGCTTACAAATTTACTTAATGTTATTTGGTGAAGTAAGAAAATACCCAAAGAATGGAGGGGAAGCATCGTGGTGCCTCTTTATAAGAACAAAGGAGACATTCAAAATTGTTCAAATTATAGAGATATCAAGTTGATGAGTCACACTATGAAAATTTGGGAACGTGTGATCGAAAGAAGGTTGAGGCAATTCGAATTCATGTCAGGTCACTCAACTATGGAAGCCATTCACTTGATGAGGAGAACAATGGAGATTTACATAGCTAAAAGGAAGAACCTCCATATGATTTTTATTGATTTAAAGAAGGCTTATGATTCTGTCCCATGAGAGATATTGTTGAGAGTTTTGGAGAAGAGACAAGTACATGCCCTATACATTAATCTCATAAAAGATATGTATGATACAACTTCATCTTGTATACGGATATATTCTAGGAAGACATCAACATTGGTCTGCATCAAGGTTCAACTTTGAGTCCATGCCTTTTTTACTTTGATTATGGACGAGTTGACAATGCATATTCAGGATGAGATCTTGATGTATGTTATTCACTGATGATATTGTATTGATTGATGAGACTAGAGATTGAATAAATGAAAAGCTTGAGGTTTGGAGACATACATTGGAGACTAAAGGATTTCGTATAAGTAGGGATGAGACTAAATATATGGAGTCTACTTTTTATGGAAGCAACAACGAATGAATAATGGCTAATATTGGTGATGATAACATTCAAAAGAGAGATTCTTTTAGATACTTGGGATCTATTTTGCAACATGATGGGGAAATTGACGAAGATCTTACAAATAGAATAAATTCATGTTGGCTGAAGTGGAGAGGATCCTCTACTGTTCTCTATGATAAGAAAATTCATTTGAAAATCAAAGGAAAGTTTTACAAAGCAGTTGGGAGGCATGCTATGCTATATGGATATGAACATTGGCCTATGAACCATAGACATGTGCAAAGAATGTAAGTAGCAGAAATGAAAATGCTAAGGTTGATGTGTAGACACACATGTAAAGATCGGATTCAGAATGATACCATCATAATGAAAGTTAGTGTAGCTCTGATCGAGGATAAGATGTGAGAAAATCTCTTAAGGTGGTTTGGCCACTTGCAAAGGAGGCCAAGCGATGCACCAATGAGAAGATGCGAGTTTTGGAATGTTGATCTGGATAAAAGAAGGCGAGGAAGGCCCAAGAAGTGTTGGAATGAGACTATATGAAGGGATCTTACTTTTTTTTGGTCTAAGCCCGAGAATGGCCCAAGATAGATTTGAATGGAGGCAAAGAATGCATGTAGCATACCCTACTTAATGTGGGAAAAGACTTTGTTGTTATAATAAGAAATAAGTGTGTATATATATATATATAAATAAGTATATATATATGGGTAAAATGGGGCTGCCCCCAGGGAGTAGCCAACTTGGCTACTCCCACCCCCATTTTCCCTCATTTTTTTATTTTTTTGGAAAATAAAAATGTGTATATTCATCATTATATCCCTCTCACATTCTATTAAAATTTTGTCAGAAACAGAGACTCCTAAGCCCTCCATCCATACGTCATTTTTTTAACGGTCGCAGGATTTTTTAAATCGACCATGTTTGGATGGAGGTCGTAGGAGTCTCCGTTTCTGACGAAATTTTAATAGAATGTGAGAGGGATATAATGATGAATATACAAATTTTTATTTTCTAAAAAAAATAAAAAATGAGGGAAAATAGGGGTGGGAGTAGCCAAGTTGGCTACTCCCTAGGGGCAGCCCCATTTACCTCTATATATATATGTATGTACTATGTATAATGTAATTACTATATGAGGTTAATGGGCCTGCCCCCTTGGGGCAGCCAACATGGCTGCCCCCGTGCCGTTTTCGGCGTTTACAGAGACTCCTACCGCCTCCATCCAGACAGTCATTTTTTATCGGTAACAGAATTTTTTTTAAATTGACACCATCTTGATGGAGGTCGTAGAAGTCTCTGTTTCTGATGAAATTCGAATGGCATATAGGAGGGATATAGGGATGAATATATATGGCGATATTTTTCAACAAAAATAAAAAAATGCCGAAAACGACGCGGGGGCAACCCCATTAAACTCTTACTATATAAGATATAATTATATAATATATAAAAAATTAGAAAAATACCCTCAAGTGCAATCCTTTTATTTTTAAAGGGTTTTTAAGATATTTCTAGAAATTTACAAAGAACTAATAATATTGATAAATATATAAGTATATATAATTATATAAATAATATATGCTTTTATATTTATAAATACAACTATAAATACTCAAAAAATTAAAATAAAATGTTTTTATTTTTATATTTTCTTTTTTTATGATTTTTCTTATAATTTTTGTTATTTTTTGTATTTTTAATTGTTTAAAAATGCCAAAATAGTAAGTATAATATTAGGACATACTTTTTGAAATTTAAAAATAGATAATTATCTCAGAAATTTCCAAAATTATTTTTAATATGTAATACATAATACATATAACATTCAGAAATAGAAACTAATATTTTTGGGTTTTAAAATAATTATTATAAGATTTTTAGGGTTTTTTAATTTTTAGTGTTTTTTTCGTAATTTTTAGTGATTTTTGATCTGGAGTTGCAAAATACACTTTTGAAAATACTCTAATTTTTGGATTTTTTAAAAGAGATTTAATGTTTTTTATTTTTAAATGCAAATAGGAGAAATATGCATTGTTTTTTCATTTTAAAAATAATAAAATACTTTTAGTTGCCTCAAGAAAAATATATGTGATTTAAAATAGTTCCAGGCACTTAAAATAAATTTCCTATGTTTTTAGATGCAAAAGGCTATTCTTAATAATGCAAAAACAACAAATATAATTACAAGTACTAGCAAGGACCTAAATGAAATTTAAATAAACATAGAATGCATTCTATAACACTTTACAAAAGCCCAATGGAATCCATGCAAAAATTCTAGAATAATAAATAATAAACGTGCTGATAGGGGTATATTTGCAATATCCAAAAAGTTACAAGTCCTGAATGCAATTTGTACCAAAAATATGACACTGATTGTATAAATTTCTTGGATTAAACAATAACACAAATCCGAAGAGGTTTAGGTGAAAAATATCCTACCCCTCTTTACTAAATCTTTAATTGAACTAAGAGCCCGATGAGCCCTTCCTCTACCCTGCACGACTTGAATTTCCATACCAGCCTACTCTTCAGTCCAGGAAATAAGCTTTGTCGGAATGCTAAGCAATTGACTTCTGTAGCAAAATGAGGTCTCAAGAGGATGGCTAACAAAGGCTAATATAATACATCGACATCACTCATGAAGCACCCTTTTTCGAAGGATATTCACTCACGAAGATGTCTCCAGCCAGCTTGTATAAAGCGATGAGTGGCTTTTTGATAGTCCTAGTTTTCCGCTGTGTTACTGACCTACCCCAAGAAGATGACAACCTCTTTCTTGATTCCATTTTCTCCTAGTAAAAGAGTCATGGTATATCAGGAGAAAGGGAGTGAATCGATCATGATTTTCGAATGAAGACCTCCCTTATAGTCGCATGTGAGGTAATATGGACTGGACCTAAATGCAAATAAAAGAAAGGTAGGGTTTTAAATGAAAATATTATAAAAAGGTTTTTAACTTTAAATGAAAGTTTTAGGATTAAAACTAAAATACAAAAATCAAGGGTATGAGATGCAAAATTACCCCCTAAGACACTGATTGATGAGTGATGGTCTTCACTTATCCATGTGGACAACCGAGATGCACCCATACTACTTCACCGATCAAGGATTAGACCAAATCCTCGCTCACATCTGACGTACGCTGGTGCTTGAGATCTGATGGTGTCTATGCGATCCAGATGAAGCTCCTGATCCGATGGCGGAGGAGATGGATGGAAGAACATGGAAGAAGCTTCGTCTGGGCAAGCTTCTTCTGGCTAGATCTCCTAGCTCAGGTGACTTCTGACGTTGTTGAGACGTTCAATCGATGCATGGGGATGTTCTACAACTACTAAGGTGCTCCATATGGATCCAGAGCCCAATGATGGGGACCAGGAGGTCGAAGAATAAGATATGCACCTAGAACTTTCTCTCATGTCAAAAATGCCACAAATGAGGCTCTCGACCTTCACGACCTGCACAGTTAGCTCTAAGAATGAAAGGTGTAGTATCTTGAGGCCTTGAGAGGTGGAAATGGATGAGGGTGATGTTCAATGAAGGTCTCTGACAGAGGTGGAGACATGATCTCCTGATTGGGGATTGATCGGGGTAAACAAAGGTGTCGTGGATGTGGAGAATGCAAAAGGGAATCTAATGGGGTGATCAGATGGTAAGAATGAAGGCATGAACGATGGGAAACAATGGCTGGATCTTGTAGCTCCGACGAAGTCCGATTTAGATTTACAAAAGATTTACAAAATAAGGAATGAAATTAAACAAAATAAAAGGCTAACTAAGAAATTAAAAGAGCAAGAAAAATGGAGATCACATGCTAAAAGTTGCCCGGAAGCACAAGGAGCTCCGCCAGAAGTCTGGCAAGGGCTTGGATCGCATCTCCTCCTTTTGCACACTATAAATCGACAAGGAGCTCTTTATCACCGAGTCGACACGTTTGGATAAGGATTTGAGGGTTCAAGGGGCGAACACTAATCTAAATTGAAAATGGGGACGGAAATACATGTACTTTTGACTTTTGATCGAGGTCTCCAGATTGATTCAGTTATCCATTGATCAAGGGAAGATGTGAGTGTGAAAGAGCTCCGATCGAGGAGGAAAAGTCAAAGAGGACTCGAGATGAAAGGGTGAAAGCATTGGTTGGAGAAAATTGGAGAATATGAGGTGCTAGGCCTTTGACAGACGCAAGACTTGTAGGGGGGAGAGGTTGACTGGAGTCAACGTGGACTTGCCTCCCATTGGTCCACATCAACCACAAAATGGCAAAACATGGATTAAATCTCTTATTAAATCAATTTACAATAATAAATGACTTTACTAATTTTAGGTAAAAATATGACAATATTCATTAATTTATGTATTATTTTATTAGGACTTTTATTTATTTTAGAAGTTAATTTATTAGGTGTTAATTTTCACATGTATAATTATATGCATATTTACCTATATATTATGTATTTTATTTTATTTTATATTTTATATTTTATTATTTTATGCACATAATTTATGTATTTATAAGTTATTTAAATGCACATGTACATATTTTAAGTTATTTATTTATTTAAATAAATATGTATATGTTTAATACATGTATAACATAAGCATTCTTTACCTATATATATTAAAGTATATTATTTATTTTATTTTATTTATGATAGTTTTATTTTAGTTTTGTTATGTACATGTAATTAAATAATCTTTGCAAATTTATAAAAATATATGAATGTGAAGATATAAAGAATAAATATATTGATTATTATATACATGTATATTGTACAATGAGGGCCCAAAATCCAACTTTTGCATCTTAATTTCAAATTGAATGAAACCCCTTCATTAAATAAATAATTTAATTTTATGAACAATAAGGTAAGTTTGGTGAAGTTTGAGTTTGTATGAAGAAGATATAGTTATGAGAATTTTTCTTTGCGGCTTTTTATTTTGTGTCTTGGGCACACTGTGCAGTATTTTTGAGTGAAATAAATTTTGTATTTGCTTTATATTTTTGTGTACAATTTTCATGTTTAAATTTTATTGATTTGAGGTATAAGAATATGAAAAGAAAATGGGCCCTGAAATGTATTTATTGAAGAATTAAACTTAGGGTTGTCGTGAATTTATTGGTCCTGATCTCCCTATACTTTATTCCTTGTTGACCAAGCCATCAAGATGACCGGGTCTCGAGGTTTAGGATCATTCAATACCCATGGTATTTCATTTCCCTTTCTTTTCTTTTCTTTATTATTTTGTTTTGAAATTAAATCCATTATTTTACAAAATATTTACAATATAAATAATGAGTGTTATTTGTGCAATTTGATTAGGGGAAAAATGAGAGAATAGATGTGATGAATCAGAGATTCATAAGTATACTAGATACATAGATATACATACACATACATAATCATATATACACATACACATACATGAACATATGCATACACATGCATAAGATAAACATACACATACCCATACACTAGATTTATGCACTATACATATACATAAAAATACACATACACTATTGAAGAATATGGGATTCATCTACCTTATTGTTGCATTTTATGCTAAGCTCCCTATCAAATACATGTAAATATCAAATAAAATCTTACTTTGTAAATACATGCTTCACTAATAAAAATAAGAAATAAAAATTCAAAAATACCATAAAAATAATAAATAGAAAGAAAATAAAAGAAAAAGAAAACAAAGGCTATAAATATGTATGTATGTACAAACTTAGAACCTAACCTAAAGGCCAAGTTAGTACTAACTTGGCCGACTAACTAATCAATAGAGAGAGATAAGGATAAGTTAAGAAATGCACAAAAATAACTAATTTTGTACATACAATAACAAATTCATCATCATTAATATAGTTTAAAAACTTTATTTATTTATTCAGATCACATTTGTTAATATTTTACTAAACTTTATTCACCTGATATATAATTAGTAGCATTTATAAAAATTCTACCAAATAAGGGGAGAAACCCATCACTGAAAACGCTGTAAAAGCCAAATCCCCTGGTTCATAACTAGTTATAGAAAACTCCAAATCAACCAAACTCACTTTTTAACTTCTAGATATAATTTTTAATATTTATTAAAAATTTCTAAAAAAACTTGAATCAATTGTGTGAGTTTTGATTTTTGGACTCTGTTGTACATTGGTATTATATGTATATTAAACATCTTGATTTTCCATAGAATCAATACTAACTCCAGTCAATCTAATTCTTTTTTCGAAAATGTATATAAAAATTAGTAGAAAAATATAAAAATATAATTTAAAAATAATTGTGAATAAATGCTAATAAAATTTAAAAATAAAAGTCGTAAACGTAAATGTCTGAACCACATATCTCAGTCATATGAATTCTGAATTGGACAAACTCACTTTTAAAGTTCAAGATATAAATTATCTATCAAATGAAAGTGGTTTTACCAAAATAATATGCAAAAAGTTGGTTTTGGGCCCTATTGGTATATATGTACATTCCTTTTTATTTTATTTATATTCATCATTTGATATTTATTTTGTGTTTCATACTTTGTAAATATGGTATTACTAATATACATTGCAAATAAAATACAAATAAAAAATAAAATATTTTAAATTAATTTAAATATTTATAAAATACCTAATTATATGTATAATTATA
This sequence comes from Ottelia alismoides, assembly GCA_037367405.1. Taxonomy (NCBI): domain Eukaryota; kingdom Viridiplantae; phylum Streptophyta; class Magnoliopsida; order Alismatales; family Hydrocharitaceae; genus Ottelia; species Ottelia alismoides. The sequence continues at coordinate 817,662 of JAZKJV010001342.1, read as the reverse complement.
TTGTATGGTATATATTATTTAAAACATTAAATAATAATTGAAAATGCAAATAAAAATATATTTAAAATCCTTAAATTATATATTAAATTAATAAAATATAAAAAATATAAAGTTATATGGGAAATATATAAGTTAAAATATGCATATTATTTATATAGCTATAATATACTTATAAATTAAAGTATTTATTAAAATAATTATTTAAATATTTTATTTAATTAAAAAATTCACAAAAAAATATTTATTATTTTATCTACATTTATTATTTAATCATTTTTTTAACTTAAGTTAAATTTATAATTATTATATAGATTATAAGCTTTTTAAGGTATACAAGTTGTTTGTCCTGTAGTCCTACCACATGGTATGTTGTGATTCGCTCAACACCTTTGACTATTCGAACTTCATCTTCCTCTACCTTCTTCTTTTCTTCCTTCTTTCTTCTTGTTCTTTTTCTCTCATTTCCCTCCATTTCTTTGTCCTAAAGGCCGATTGATTCTGCTCCTTACTTGATGGATGGAGAAGAGGTTGCCTTTGTCTCAAAGGCCGATGTTACGGTGCTTGACAAGCTATGGGAACATACCCTAGTCTTCTATATCCTAGGGAAAAGATTGTATCGCATGCTCCTATACTCGTTCATTGAGAGGGTATAAAAACCAGTGGGCGGATACAATCTCTTACCCTGGCCAAACATCTTCTTTTACCTCCGGCTCTCTAATGGCGAGGATTGTCAACTCATCCTGGCAAGTGGTCTGTGGCTCTTCCAACTCACTTCATGGTTAATTGGTAATGGGAAGCTGGATCCTGTCTAGAGAGAGACCTCCTATTCGAGATCCCCCTCTGGGTATGCTTACATGGACTTAGCTTTGGACACTACTCGGAGCTTATCCTCAGCAAGCATGCCCTCCTACTGGGAACACCCCTGTTTATGGACGCATCCATGGCTTCTGGCCAAAATGAGGAATATGCATGTTGCTGTATCTCAATACATGCAGTAAAAGCTATATCGAAAGCCGCACCCCTAGTTTTCTTCTCAGGACAGAGACAAATGATTGAGGTAGAACTTGAGTGGAATCCTCCAAGGTACAATGGATGCATCTCTTTTGGTCACTCCCCTGGCAACTGCCCATTCGCTCCCCAGTGGGCGGACTCAGGATCAAAGGCGCACCTCGCCATAGAGACACCAACAACCTTAGAGGGCAATGGTGGGGAGCAACCAATGCCTTCCCAAACCCCCACCACTCCAAACGTGGCACCTCCCTCCACCTCCTTGTGCTTTAGCCTATATCTTGTCGCACACAACACCACCTCCTCACAAAAAGATGCAAGTTCAAGTGTTCAACAGACGACCCATGATCTAAAGTGCTCAAAACATGTCGACAATCTTGGTAAGCACTTAACTCCCTTTAGCGCTAGATCCAATATTCAAAGGATGCTCGACCCTACTCGAAAGCCCCTATCACATGACACATCAGCGGGAGAAGGAATGGTAGTCGACCTGAACAACCCTTGTGAGACAGATGCAGACAGTAATGATGAGCCTCCCTAGGGGGAGAGCTCTACCCCTGAGGTGCTAACGATGGAAAACCCAACATGGGCCTCTGCCACGCATGAAAAAAAGAGGCCACCCAAGGGCCCCACAAAGAATAAACAGCCTCTATTAGCCTCCACCAAGGAATTTTAATTTCTATTGCCATGTTCAATACCAAGGGACTCAACAAGCCCCATAAGGTAAAAATGATCCTACGAGAGCTGCAACACAAGAATTATGAAATCATTGGCTTTGTGGAGACTAAAACCAGGCCTAAGAATAGGCAGATTTTGTAGGTATGATACCTGCAGGGTGGGTATTCACCCACAACAACACCATATTGGGGAGAATCTACTTCTTATGGATTCTGAATGCCGGAACTGTACACCTTTGTGAGTCACCTCACAAGCCATTACCATGACCTACACTAATTGAGGGGGCTTGTCCTTCCATATCTCAGTTATCTATGGGGACAATTGCTCGGTCTGTTGTAGGGAACTATGGGTACATCTCTCTCAACTATGTGTCTCCATCCAGGGCCCATGGCTGGTGATTGCCGACTTCAATGTGATACATTTTATCACCGAGAAGAGGGGAGGATGCCCCCTTGCAGGGACCCTTTGAGGATTTCAATCGCTGCATTGACGACTGTTCTCTCATGGATATGGAATCCTATGGAAACCCATGGTCCTGGTCTAACTCTTATATTAGACCAGGTAGGATAACAACGAGACTTGACCATGCCATGATCAACTGTGCTTGGCTCTCCCTCTTCCCTTCTGTAAAGCTCTCCTATTCTGCCACGCCCTCGAGTGATCACCTTATGCTATCCGTTGAGCTAACCTGCATTATCCAACAAACAAAACCTTTCAAATGCTTTAACTACTAGGCGCCTAGACCGGGGTACCAAGAGGCAGTTGATAAGGGTTGGGCTATCCCTATTCGCAACAACCCATTGTTTTGCCTCGCAATGAAATCAAAGAATGTTAAGGCTACGCTCAAGAAGTGGGTGAAGAAGGAGGCTAATGTCTTCTCGGAGGCAAAATTGGCGGAGGCATTCCTGAATAATATAAATGATGCACTGGCTTCTGACCCCCTAGACCCCTACCTTTCCCAACTAGAGGCGAGAGTCAAAAGACATCTCGATGAACTCGATATGCATTTGGAATCAGCCTAGAAACAAAAGAGATGTATTAATTGGCTAAAACCGGGGGATCGTAACACTAAGTTCTTCCACCTCTCTGCGAAAGCGAGAGCCTCCAACAACCAAATGCAAGCACTGTAGGACGAGCATGGGAATGCCATTGACAGTCCATGAATGATATCCCAGGTGGCACTGGACCACTTCTCCTCATTGTTGGGCCCTGAAATACCACACCCTCAGAGGGGGCCTGCCCCACCACCGAAATGCCTCCTATCTGAACAAGCCAAGGCATGGCTCATTCAACCGTTCAGTGAGGTTGAAGTATGGATTTCTTTGCAATCCATACCCCCATCTAAGGCACCTGGGCCTAATTGATTCAATACTGGATTCTTTAAGAGACACTGGGCCTCTATCAAGCTCGATATCTACTTGTCCATGGACTTCCTGCATTGTGGAGGGGGCATGGTCAGGCACGTGAACCACACCTTCCCGACCCTTGTACTCAAGGCTGCATTGCCCAATAGCTTGGGGGACTACCGCCCCATATCCTGTTGTAATGTGACCTAAAAAATCTTTACTAAGATGCTCGCTATACGACCGGGAATGGTGCTTGTCCATCTTATATTGTTGAATCAATCAACCTTCACCAAGGAATGTTCCATTAGTGATAACATCCTACTGGCACAAGAAATTCTATGGGGGTTCGACCGACGGTCGAATCTCAACAAGGCATGCTTGAATATTGACCTCTCCAAGGCTTTTGACTCCATAAAACACTCTTTCATTTTGGATACACTGAGGGCCATGGGCTTCTGTGAGAAATGGATCAATTGGATTGAGTCATGCATTTCCACTACTTCCTTCTCAGTCATGGTGAATGGTTCTCCATACGGCCTTTTCTGAGGTATTCATGGCGTAAGGCAGGGTGACCCTCTCAGTCCCCTGCTCTTTATGGTAGGGTTGGAGTCCCTCTCCTCTCTTGTGCATGAAGCTACGATTTGTGGCTGAATCAAACCTATTGGCGGGAGCCGTGCAACCGCCCCCACCAACTTCATATATACTGACAACCTCCTTTTCTTCTGCAAGGGAACCTTGCGTTCCCTCATGGCGATCAAAGACACCCTCAACTCATTTTACCAAATCTCCAGGCTACATCTTAATGCCATGAAAAGTAAGGTATTCAGTCCAAAAAGCTACCTTGAAGATTTTGCCTCCACCATTCAACTGGGCATCCTCTGACAATCCTTGCCGACTACTTATCTTGGATTACCCCTCATTTCGAGGTAAGGAAGCTGCGACTCTAGGATTCTTAAGGATAGGATAAAGGCCCTACTGAAGGGCTGGAAAGCCAAGGTCCTCACCGTGGCTGGACGCCTACAATTTATCAACTGCATGATCCTTAGAGTAAATCTATTTTCTATCGCTGGTATGCTTATATCGACTTGGGTGATTCAAAGAATTAATATGGTTTGTGCATATTTTTTGTGGGACTGTCGTTGATGACCGAGAAATCCAAATCCAAGACACGGGTGAAGGTATAAAAACACGTGTCGTTGCTACCCGGATCTCAGAGACTCAGTCAACAAGAAGATCAGACCACCAAATCAAAGATAAATCAATACAACGCGAATAGCGGTCTTCGCTATTTATTTAACCTAGTATAGCGACCAGGGTCGAATTTAAGGAGCACGGATTGGCTCAAAGGAGCCTACGAAGTAGTCAAAGAGATAAAAAAGATAAAATGTATTTTTTGTAGATTTTATGTTTTTTATTTTTTTGTGTTTTAATTATAAATAAAATATGATGAAAAGGGCAAAAAACACTCAAACCACAATTTATTAAATACTCTCAAATAGCTCAAAAAATTCACATAAAATTGATTTTTGTGTTTTTTATATTTTAATTGTTTTTGGTAATTTTTTAAGGATTTTATAATTTTTGTTAATTTTATAAAAATAGAAAAAGACAAAAACAGTGAAGCAATGTGCAGTCAGATTTAAAAGGCTAATTAAAAATAGTTAATTAGTCTATAAAAATCTAAAGACAATTTTTATGAATATTGGAAAAAAGCTAAGCTACAGAAAGATAAATTGCATTTTTTTTGAATTTTTTGAATTTTTAATGATTTTTATAAGGTTTTTAGGGTTTTTTAATTTTTATGGGTTTTATAAATCCAAAAAGGTTGAAAATTAGATAGAAACTCAAAGACAACGAGACTAAAAAGCCCTAATTTTTTTTGTAATTTTTAGAAAAGTTTTTATATTTTACTTGATTTTCTATTTCAAACAGCAGAAAAAATGAAGGTTTTGATTTTTTAAAAACAACAAAAAGCAACAAAAATGTTCAAAAATTTAGTGAAATTTTCACACAGTGGCAGGAGTCACATGTCCAAGTTTCAGTTGATTTGGAGTTTATTTGATATTTTATTCAACCAATACAAGACACACGACATATAGGGACCTAAGTGCATGAACACATATTTCAGGGGCCAAATAGCTAACACGTATAAAAAGCCTGGGGCCAAAGTTGCAAAAAGATCAGAAAAGCACGAGGCATGCACATGATTCACATTCACAGGGATTAAATTGTAATTCCTATTTATAAGATGGTAAACAGTAACAGCTCAACACTATAGGATGAACAATGTAAAAGTTCCACAAATCATGTGTCGATGCACGTGTTCTAAACAAACATGGACTATTTTGCAAATAAAATAAATACAGGGTCCAAGATGCAAAAGTTCCAAAATAAAAACAACTGAAACTAATATTTAGAAGACTAAACGATAAACGCAAAAAGGACAGGGGCATACATGAAATTTACCCCTTTATTAAGATCCACGGCTGAGGTGGCGCCACGTGTAGGATCTGACGGTTGAGAACAGTGGACACCCCTTCGACGATGAGCAGCGTGGATTTGATCCTCAGATGGATCAACAGTCAGCCTCGGCCCTCAAATGAACGGATGGGATCTAATCTGGCGCAAGGGCTCGATCTGATGGCTCTGGAGGGTCCTCGAAGAACAACTCGCCAGCGAGCTTCGCCGGCCCAATGCGTGCGCGGAGGACCTCCTTCGGTGCTGCTCTGATGGGCGAAATGCTCCTGGAGATGGTCTACAGCTGATGGCGTGCTCGGAAGGGGCCGGGGGGTCCTGGAGGTCCCCAGCGAGGCTCGATACCTGGAGCACCTGTGCTCGAGTAGTCGGACCTCTAGACGAGGTCCTTATGCGATGATTCCTGCACAGAAAGAAAGCTGGGTCGAGGGTAAAGTGCCTCGACTCGACTACGAGCGGAGTGGGTGGTTGGGTGAGTCGGGGTGTGGATATCCGGCGAGCAGCGGCGGAAGAGACCCGGGTTTCCTATTCCGTGACGAACTAGGATGATCGGAGGGGCATAGAAGGTGGAGCAAAGTCTCGTGAAGATGGTGCAGGGGTCGGATGGGTGAATGGGTGATCAGAGCGGGGTCAATCGACCGGTGAAGGCCGACGACGAAAAACCTAATAAAAACCTAATATTTAGAAATTAGACGAACCTACAGGGTATAGAGTCTACCTGATGAGTGCAAACATCTGTGCTGGAGGTGGGTGACCTCCTGGGGTCCTTGCCTCAATGGAGCGACGTCTTCAGAGGCTCGAGCTCCTTCGGGCGGAGCACGACAGTGAGAACCACCGGACCAGGGGCTAGAGCGCTCCAATCCTCGCTGCAACACCTCCTATCTCTTGCTGTCACTCAAGGCTAGAAGACGGAGGTCCTGGGAGTATGAAACGGTGGCCGAAGGTGGGAGGAAATGGTGGAGGAAGATGCGACTATATAGTGGTAGGGATCCGACAAAGATGGAGTCGGACATGGAATTCTGGTGCACGGATCCCTAGGAAGATCCCTGAGCGTGGATCAGGGATGAATCAAGGTTAATTGGGGCCCAGGGTTAAAGTGAATGGCAATCGGATTGTTCTTGGAAAAAGGGGAGAAGATTGGGTCGGGGCACAGATATGCGGGTCCAGTGGTCCTGGGGGGAGAGTTGACCGGGGGTCAACATCCCCCGTGGACCAATCAGGAGCCGCCAATTATTAACTATTTTTAAATTAAATTAAAAATAGTAAATTGCTTTATTTCAAAATATTTTCAAAATGAAAAATGTTTATTTATTTTCAAAAGTATTTTTTTAGTGATATTTATTTATTTTTTTTAAAAATAAAATATGTATTCATATTATGTTATTATTATATACAAGTATATATACTTATGTATTTTTGAATTTTATTTTTATTATTTTATGTGTGTACATTTATTCCAATTTTATATTTATTTATTCACATCATAAAATATGGAATATAAAATGATTTTTATTAATTATTTACAAAGGTGAAATAAATATAAATATGTACATATATACATGGTATATACAGGGGAAGAGAGAGGAGGTATTTATTTTTATTTTTCTATTATTTTTCCTATTTTTATTTTATTTTTATAAATATGTACAAAATATGGGAAACACAAATAAATTTTTATTTTTAGAAAATAAAGTATTTACACATAGAGGGGGTTTTACACAATGCTGAGTCACCCTATCTCTCTCTGCTTATTTTATTTTGCAGTCAGGCCCTTGTGGAGCCTTCCCTTGGGTTCAGGTTACTCAATATTTATTCTAAATATTTCCCTTTTTTCTTTATTCCTTTATTTTTGTGCAAAACTCCTGCTAATTATGGCTATTTACATGATGCATGCGTTTTGACAAAGTATTGTATTTACAAACATTTACATGGTCTTTTACCAAGGTTTCTAGCTAAAATAAAGGAATAAAGAGTGATGAACGGGGATTCATCACCCCCCTATACTTTACTTTTGCTAGTCCCTTGGTAAACACTTATTTGGAAAAGAAGTGCAAACGAGAAAGAAAAAGAAAAAAAGGAAAAATCAAGATTGATTTTTAAACTTTCCTTCATTAAATTGAAATATGGAGCTCAGTCAGACCTTTGGATTATTAATTTATCAGAACCTTATTTGGACTTAAGCTTAAAACTTAGCAGCCTCTAAGTTCCACCAATCTATGGTTAAGACTCCTCAATAAACCAGATCAGAACAAGTCTACATACACAAACTCTAATGACCATAAATCTTTCCCTGTACTGTGATATGTAGGTCCCCACCTCAGAAATGATAAAGAAACAACCTCCCTCAACCTGGTAACTCTAATGCCTCGGTCTAGCAACTCTTTCCTCGAGGAGCGGGGTATTCCCTTCTATGTTCAAGTACAACCAGCTCAAGAAGAGGGGGAATAAAAGAATGGACCAGACCAATGTAGCCATGTATCCTTGGGAGCTCTAACTAGTGTAGCTGAGTCTCTCGCTGCTAGCTTCATGAGATGGTCATGTGTAACACAAGCTTTGATTTATTTGGCTATATATACTCCGGTGGGATTATTAAATTTTCAATCCGAGCCACCACTTTTTTGGAGTTTTTCTTTTTGCACTTTTTTTTCAAGTGCATATGTACAACATATCTACATGGTGCAACATATATACATAAGGAGTTTTTCCTCTTGAGCCAGTAGACTATCCCTCTTTTGAAGCTTTATTGCAACCCACAACTCCTGTCTTTATACTTCATAACCACCAGACCAAGTTGAGACGCACTTCCTTCACTATAAGAAGAAGAGAGGTTCCGCCTAGAAGTACTACCCTCATATGCTACCCCAAGCCAAAGGAAACTGCTTCCTCACCGCCTCATCCGTGGAGAGCTATGTGTAAAGTGCTGGTGCAAGTAAAACCATTGTATCTGAGAGTCATGTGTGCGTTGTTAAGTGCTCTTCTTAGGCTCATAAAGATGACATATGCTCATAGCCTAGTGGAATCAAAGAATTAAGTCCCAATGGACCTGAAAAGTATTAATCCTAAGCCCTATAAGGTTCCTCTTATAATTAGGTGGATTAAGGTCTTAACCAAGATCCATTTGTCAATTTAATTCTAGGCCAGTTTAAATGTCAACTATGATTTGGAAAAACTGTACAAGTATTTACAAAGATGCAATTTTACAAATTTTTACACCTGTGCAAAATTTTTGAAAAATATTTGAAAACATGGATGTATGCATGAATGCGAAGTTTTGCAAAATATTTAGAAAAAATTACACAAGGTTTTTGCAAACTTTTTGTTTTCCAAACATTTTACAAAAATTTTGTACTATATACATAATTTTGGTAGGAAACTATTTACAAATTATTTACACAAATCATTTTTACAATCATTTGTACAAAAATAATTTTTATAAATAAATAGGTATATGCAAGAAGAATTTTATGTACAAGGAAATTTTTACTTTTTATGGATTTTTAGCCATTTTATTTATTAACACACTCACAAAGTACGAGTTATGGTTAAAGTATATATGACATATATACGACACCCCCCTATACTTAGCTCGAACGATGTCCTCAGAGTGATCAAGAGCGATGAAGAAGACATAACTCATGCTTAGTATAGGGAAGTGAAAAGGAATGGTATATACAACGACGAATCAAAGAATAGAACAATAAGAGTCGGTGTTTCCCCCTATACTTAGGATCAAGTAATCCTAAGTATTGCAAGCTGTACATGAAGGGAAATCCGAGTTTAAGGATGTACAGGGTCTAACCCCCCATACTTAGGATAAAATATCCCTAAGTATAGGCAACAAAACAGAGTAGAAAGAATCAATAGAATACCCGAGAGTCCTACACCCCTATACTTAGGGTAAAGTACACCCTAAGTATAACATAATCATAAGATGATAAAAGGGGTGTGGGACTAAAGAATAGAGTGATATGGACAACTGGATCTATACAAGTCGGAAGAACAACGATAATCAGGCGTGAGATGCAATAGATGTGAGTCAAGAGACCACATCTCACGCAAAGTGAATCGGGGCAACGTCAACGACCCGCTGCTCATGATCTAGATATGGCTTGAGCCGCTGGCCGTAAATACGAAAGGTAACATCAGAAGACAATTCAGATATCTCGATACTCCCGTTGTCATGTACCTTTCTAACCAAATAGGGTCCCTTCCATTTGCTCTGTAGCTTCCCTGGAAATAGACGCAGCCTAGCATCAAACAACCATACTCTCTGTCCTGGCTCAAACTGCTTGTGGCTGATATGAGAATCATGCCACTCCTTCACTCTCTCCTTATACTGTAGGCTGTTTGAAAAGGCTGTATCACAAAGCTCCTCCAGGGCTGCTAACTCTGCCCTCCTCTGATCTCCTACACTTACTGGATCCATAAGTATATCAGTAACAACCAGAGTGACCTATGTCTCAGCTCAACAGGTAAATGGCAGGGCTTGACATAAACGAGGCGAAAGGGAGATGTACCCAAAGGAGTCTTGAAAGACGTCCTATATGCCCACAAAACCGAGTCCAAAAGCTGTGACCAATCCTTTCAGTCAGGGCGGATGACTTTCTGCAATATAGTCTTGATCTCCCTGTTCGACACTTCAACAAGATCATTTGTCTGAGGGTGGTATGGAGTGGCAACTCGATGGTCTATGCTGAACTCGCTAGCAAGGGCCTTTACCTTGTCGTTGACGAAATGAGACCCTACGTCAGATATCAATACTCAAGGTACCCCGAACTGTGAAATGATATTCTTCCTCAAAAATATGCAAGCAGTCCTAGCATCTGCGGTTCGGGCGAGGATGGCCTCAACCCAACGACTCACATAATCCACGGCCAACAAAATGTACTCAAATCCCAGACTCCTAGGGAATGGACCCATGAAATCGATGCCCCATGCGTCAAAAACCTCACAGAAGTGTATGGGCTGCATCAACATCATATCACGCTGTCCACAAGTGCCCATCTTCTGACAGTCAGTACATCTCTTCACGAACTCATCAGAATCCTTGAAGAGAGTAGGCCACCATAGGCCGGATTGGAGCACTTTCTGCGCCGTTCTCCTCCCAGAGTGATGTCCTCCTGCCTCAATCTTGTGGCAGTAAGTAAGGACGCTGTGGTGCTCCTCCTGAGGAATACACCGATGCCAGATACTATCCCCTCCTTCATGATAAAGGATGGGATCCTCCCAATGGTAAAACTTGGCCTTGACGGGGAAGGTCTCAAGTTTCTGCCTGGGCCAATCTTGTGGATCTTTCTTGGCGATAAGATAGTTCAAAATATCGGCATAGCATGGGAGAGAGGCGATAGCAAGGATCGCCTCATCTGAGAAGGTCTCACAAATAGGCCCAGTCTGCTCAGAATCCTCACGATACTCCAATCGAAAGAGATCATCCGCTACCACATTCTTGACTCCAGGCTTATCCTTAATCTCTATATCAAATTCCTGGAGTAGAAGGATCCATCTGGTCAATCTGGCTTTGGCATCCTTATTTTCCATGAGGTACCTGATGGCGGTATGATCGGTATAGATGGTCACTCTAGATCCACTGATGTAAGATCTGAACTTATCTAGGGCGAAAACTACGGCTAGCATCTCATTCTCAGTGATTTTATAGGTCCGCTGGGCGACATCCAATGTACGGCTAGCGTAGTGAATAGAAATGGGGACTCCATCCTTCCTCTGTCCCAGCACGACCCCCACGGCAGAATCGGAGGCATCCATCATTATCTCAAATGGGAGAGTCCAATCAAGTGGCTGGAGAACAGGAGCCTCTACAACACGACTCTTGAGAATCTCAAACGATGATAGACACTTATCATCTACAAGGAACTCGGTGTCTTTCGTCAGCAGATCAGTCAACAGTCGGGCAATCCTACTAAAATCATGAATGAAGCGCCTGTAGAAATCGACGTGCCCAGAAAAGACCGTAACTGCCGCAAGTTGGACGGTGGATTGAGTTTTCTAATGACATCCACCTTGGCCAGATCAACCTCCATGCCCCTGTTGGAGATGATATGACCAAGCACCATCCCCTGAGTCACCATGAAGTGACTCTTCTCCCAAGACAACACCAGGTGAACCTTAATGCATCGCTGAAGGACTCGGTCTAGGCAGTCAGGACAAGAATCAAATCTGTCGCCGTAGACTGAGAAATCATCCATGAAGACCTCTAAGCACTCCCCCAACCATGTTCTAAAAGATGGACAACATGCATCTATGGAATGTCACCGGAGCGTTGCACAATCCAAATGGCATGCGTCTGAAAGCATATGTCCCGAAGGGACAGGTGAAGGTAGTCTTGTCCTGGTCCTCGGGCGCGATGGCCACCTGATTGTAGCCGGAGTACCCGTCCAAGAAACAATAGTGGCTCTTTCCTGCCAGCCTCTCTATAATCTGATCAATAAAGGGAAGGGGGAAATGATCCTTCTTAGTGGCCTGGTTCAATCGTCTGTAGTCCACACAGACCCGCCAAGAAGTGGGTACCCGGGTAGCGATCTCCTCTCCGGACTAGCTAACAACTGTGGTGATGCCCGTCTTCTTGGGAACCACATGCAATGGACTGACCCACTTGGAGTCGGAGATGGGGTAGATAAAATCGACGCTCCACCATTTCGATATCTCCTTCATGACAACATCTCGAAGATTCGGGTTCAGCCGCCGCTGGAACTCACGTGACGGCTTTGCCTCCTCCTCGAGATAGATATGGTGGGAGCATAGGGCCGGACTTATCCCCTAGAGATCAGTTACACTCCATCCAATCGCCTTGCGGTTCTTTTCAAGAACCCCGATCAGACAGGATTCCTGCACTCCAGTCAAGTCAGCGAAGATAATGACTGGGTACATCTCATGCTCACCCACAAGGAATCTATACTTCAGCGACGACAGTAGCGACTTCAGCTCTGGACAAGTAGGTGCTGGCGGATCTGGCCTCTGAAAAGTCTGAGTGAATGCTGCCAAATCTGCATGGGAGAAGGAGAACTCTCGCTCGCAATTTGAATCTGGAAAAGGCTGCTCTGCTGGACTGTCTCTGCTCTGTATGGAATCAGCCTCCTCCCTAGCTGTAGGCTCAGTAGAAGTCATACATGGTATCAAATCATCAAACTCTGCCCAATCAATATCTGACTCTGAGGGATCTGTATCAGACTCACAAAAATATGCCTCGCAGTCGGGAACCGACTCTGCTGCGTGAGATGTATCATGGACCAAGAATGCGCTCTCCAAGCTCTCCTCTGCTAACATCTCTGTGTCAGTGAACTCTGAAGGTGAGAGGATGGCCTGTGCGATTGGATCTCCCCAAACTAACTCGTCATCTGTAATCACAAAATCGCAGTCCTGGTGGATGTCTCCCCCTGCCTCTGTCATCTGCTTTGGATCGGAAGTCGGCTCTGAGCAAGCTAAATCTCTGGCTCCAGTCTCCTCGGCCGTCTCTATTTGTATACTCTCGCCCTCGACTTGAAAGTACACCTTCCCACTATCATGGTCGGACACTGCCTTGGCTGTGGCCAAGAACGGGCATCCTAAAATGATCGGGGTATCGGTCACGGACTCAAGGATATCCATGTCCAACACAACGAAGTCCACAGAGAATTTCAGGCCCTGAATCGTGATGACAACATCCTTTAGCAACCCCTTCGGCCTCTTGACAGATCGATCAGCAAACTGAAGGACCATCCTGCTCTGTCGGAGAGGGCCCAATTCAAAGCGGTCGAGAAGGGCTGCCAGAAGTAGGTTGATCGAAGAACCTCTATCTAATAGAGTGCAGTCGAACCTATACTCATGGATGTGGCATCTGACATACGGGGCTGCATCTGGCCTCTTGGCTGGCAGACGGTTCTGAATCGCGAAACAAGTGGCACGAGTAAGCACATGGATCTCTGACTAATGGTTCCGCCTCTTCCTCCTAACTGTGGTCCTGTCTCTGAGTGATCTCTGGAGTAGAGGTATGTGCTCCAAGGCCTCCTGTAGAGTCAGCTGTATGTGAAATCTATCTATCATCTGCTGGTTGAACTCTATCTGATGGTTCTTTTTTTTGATTTTCTTTTTTCTACCCCTTAGCCAAATGAAGTGCTCTGAGAAAGGGGACTATAGGGTCCTTCTTAGATGGACTAGGAGAGGGTCTGGCATGCTCATGAACAACAGAATCCACACAAACATCATCAAGCAACACATGTGGATCCGATATCAACAAACCCTTTCCTTTATTTGCAGAAATGTCCCGAGATACAAGTACATAAGGAAAAAAACAGGACTAGCAGAACTGGAAATGGTGGCCTCAGTACCACCCTCGGCATCTGGTCTAGTGACACCAGTACCGCGCTCTGGCTCATCAACTGTAATGGTGGCGTCAGTACCACCTCCTCCAACTGGTGAAGCGACGGCCTCAGTACCGTCGGCTGGATCAACAACCTTGGTGGCATCAATACCACTGAAATCATCTCTGGCGGCCTCAGTACCACTCTCCTCCTCGCCTGACACTTCTGAAGTGGCGTGGGATCGTCGCTCAGACGAGGCGTCGCCTGCTGGCATCCTACCGCTCCTAAGTGCAATAAAATCAGCATCAAACATGTATGCAAACATATCACCAAGTGAAGCACTAGGAGTGGTAATATCAGTGAACTCTACCTGCTCAGACTTCCTCTTGAGGTTGTTCGGGTTCGACTCAATCTGGGCAGGGATGGCAGCCTTCCCTCTCAGAATCTCCCGCATCTCCTGGCGGAACTCATCCATCTCCTGTCGAAAAGTAGCCTGCTGCTCGATCATGAGGCGGGCTAGATTATCCGAGGTAGGGTTCTCATAGGTCGGCCCATGAGAACCTGACGGGTGGCATCGATGGTAGTGAGGCTGCTGTTGCTGGTGCGGGTGAGAGGGGTACTGCTGATGATACTACTGCTGCTGAGGCTGCTCTCACCTCCAAGACTGTCCCTGTTGATAGGGACGAGGACCATACTGCTGGTGCTGGGATGACTGCTGCTGCTGGTGTACTGGGGGCTGCTGCTACTGCGGCTGCTCACGCTGCTCACCGTATTGGTCACCCTGAACTGGAGGCTGCTGCTGGGAACTGGTGCCTCCGGTCGACCAGCGGAATCCGGGATGGTCTCGTCGGATATCGGGCTGGGGTCGATCATACCAAATCCTGTTGACATCCATCAACAGCTCTTGCTCGTAGGTGGGTGGAGGGAGTACTGCCAGGGGCTGCTCCAGCTGGTAGACCACCATCTGAGCGTCCTAGGATGGTGGTGACTGGTAAAACTGCAGTGGCTGCTGGTACGACTCCGCCTATACAAGGTGAACCTGTCTAGGCTGACTGGAGTGCTGGGACGAGCTACCACTGCTGCTCGGATCTCCTCGTGATCAAAGACGGGGCTGAGAAGCCGTCTGTGCCTCCTGGAGACACATGAGTTGTGTCTTTAGGTCACTCAGCGTCTGTGCCATCTGATCTATTTGCGTGATGCCCTGGCACTACTTCTTCTCGATCAACTCAATCTGATCCAGCTTCTTGCTGATAATGTCCATGTCTACGGCTGTAGACTCGGCCTGTGCGGCTGTCGCAGACGAAATAGAAGGACCGACATTGACCCGTGCTATCCTCTGGTACTGCATGGTTTTTGGCTGGGGGCATCCCTGAGTGTAGAGGCGGGTCTAGGACATCACTGTATAGTTCTCGACCATCTCCTCATAGATGGCCCAGACTTGATCATCATCCTTGGTGAAGTAGGAACCGCCACAAGAAGCATTCACCAAGCCCTACAGCTCTGGTGTCAGTCCGCAAAAGAAGCTCTGAACTAGGTTCGGCTTCGTGATGTCGTGGTGCGGGCATCTATCGGTGAGCTCTCGAAACCTCTCCCATGCCTTGTGGAACTGCTCGTTGGGGAGCATGGAGAAGTTGCTGATCAGGGCCCTCGTTGCATTGGTCCGCCCGAGTGGATAGTACTTGTACAAGTACTCGGTGCGAAGCTGCTCATAGGTGTACACAAATCTACCCAAATGCTTCATCCAGTTGGCTGCTCTGTCAGCGAGGGAGAAGGGGAAGGCAATCATCCGGATGGTGTCCTCATCCACCCGCCGATCGTGGACGGTGCAACAGATCATCTCAAACTCCTGGAGATGTATATGGGGCTCCTCAGTGGCAAGCCCGTGGAAGCGGGGAAGAATCTAAAATGTCTGTGGGGGGAACTTGAAGTCCCCCACAATCACCGGAAGTACCGCCCACCGGTGTGTGTCGATCCGGGGTTGTGCAACTCCCGCATCGGTCTCGGCTGCTCTGCCAGCTGGGCTGGGTCCTCTGGCTGTGTTGGATCCCTCTCTCTTACGGCTCGCGGCTACTCTCGTGCTGTCCTCAGCCTCTCCATCTCTCTCCTCATCTCCACCATGAAGGCTCCCTGATACCGTATCTGGTGCTGCATCGTCTCAAGGGAAGCCAACAGGGTGTTGTTGATCACACCCTGGTCCAATTCATAGGTAGTCGTCTCTGGCCACTGACCCTCGCTGCGCTCCTCACTGCTGGCCATGGTCTCTACAAAGGCAAAAGACCCAAACTCAGGTGCCGATAAATCATCTGTCTGTTGTCTCTCATCTGGCACTAGTATTTCTAGACTGGTAGAAGGGTGGTCGAGGGGGAACATGGCAGAATTGAACTTGGGTTCGGAGAGTGGGTCTCGGCTCTTACGAACCAACCTAGATGAACGGGCCGGAGTGCTAGAAAGAGGTGCAGCCATTGGCTGCCTAAGAGACCTCCTGCCCATCATCCTGATCTAGTGAGTCAGGCGGATGAGATCTGGAAACACACAAGATGAGCAGACAAACACCCGATTCACCTACTCAACACAGAGCTGAAGACCGTAAGATATTGGTCGATTATCTTGTCAATTTTATTTAGGCGATAATATCAGTCTATTAGAGCGATTACGCGAGCTGATGGGAATCCAATCCGCCTACCAGACTGTCCCATATAAAAGACCAGTAGTCTGATAGGGGTTCAGATGTGGCTCTAGCCTGGTGTGCGGGTTGCTCTCTCGCTCATCCAAACCAGACAATGACGGGGTTGCTCTCCCCAAGATAAGTTTTTATGTGAGGTGTCTTTTAGGATCAAGTGTGTTTAGCAGTACCAATTTTACAGTTTTTTAATGTATTTTTCAAGCAAACAATGCCTAACGAATTTTTCAGTTCTCCTGATTATTTAAGTCCGAAAACAGGGGGAGAAGACGAAAAAGCCGATGCGTGATACAATCAATAATGCATGCAGAGTAAGTGATGCGTACCTGACTCCAGCAGTCTACATGTAAAATGATTCGCACATAAATGTAAAGACTGAAAGTAAACTACCTATATGATGCACGAGAATTCGGCCTTAGATGAAGTAATTTCTACACACAAAGCACAATAGCCGGATAATCAAACCTAAGTCTGGAGTCCTATCTTGGGAGCCACTCGGTGTCCGCCACAACGGATCCTGCACGCGTTGTATATGACTTCTCAAGGCACGTGGACTAGAGTCTAAGTAATCCAGTTTTTTCTTATGAGTTAATTAATTAGGTCCAATTAATGATCTATAGGTGCAGGCAGATAATTAGGGATTGTGCCTTAATTAATTACGTCATAGTCAATATAAAATCCTAAGCTAAGGCTAAATCCACGCAAATCAGATAAGAAGTAAGAAAAATGTGAAAAATCGAAAGCCAGCGAAAAACTGCAGTGAGGTCCCCCGAGCACACTGATGCTCGGCGAAACAGACCCCGATATCACCGAGAGAGTCCAAGTGTCTGTGTCCCTGTATTATTACAACAATATGTCTGCTGAAAATAAACTAATCTAACTACGGCTATCTACGGTTATTTTCACGGCTATTCTGCGACTCCCGCACTCCTGCTCAGCTCCTCGCATCCTCCTGCGACTCTATGCAGAAAAGAGCCGCCTTTGACTCCCACGGTTGCTTCGACTTCTGAAAGAGCCGCCTCGGTCCTCGGACCCTCGCAAGAAATCAAACAAGAGTGTATCAAACACAGGTTATTAGAAAAATATGCAAATAAATCAGAGCAAAAATATATACACAACTATGAACAAAAAGCCGCAAAAACTGCGAAAAATCAAAAGACTACTTAGCCGTGTTCCCCAACAGTGCCATTCTGATGACCGAGAAATCCAAATCCAAGATCTGGGTGAAGGTATAAAAACATGGGTCGTTGCTACCCGGATCTCAGAGACTCAGTCAATAAGAAGATCAGACCACCTAATCAAAGATAAATCAATAAAACGCGAATAGCGGTCTTCTCTATTTATTTAACCTGGTATAGCGACCAGGTCGAACTCAAGGAGCACGGATTGACTCAAAGGAGCCTACGATGTAGTCAAAAAGATAAAAAAAGATAAAATGTATTTTTGGTAGATTTTATGTTTTTTTAGTTTTTTTGTGTTTCAATTATAAAGAAAATATGAAGAAAAAGGCAAAAAGCACTCAAACCACAATTTATTAAATACTCTCAAATATAAAAAAATTCAAATAAAATTGTTTTTGTGTTTTTTATATTTTTAAGTGTTTTTGGTAATTTTTTAAGGATTTTATAATTTTTTATTAATTTTATAAAATAGAAAAAGGCAAAAACAGTGAAGCAATGTGCAGTCAGATTTAAAAGGCTAATTAAAAATAGTTAATTAGCCTATAAAAATCTGAAGATAATTTTTATGAATACTGGAAATAAAAGCTAAGCTATATAAAGATAAATTGCATTTTTTTTGTTTTTTTAGAATTTTTAATGATTTTTATAAGGTTTTTAGGGTTTTTTAAATTTTTATGGGTTTTATAAAACCAAAAAGGCTAAAAATTGGATAGAAACTCAAAGACAACAAGACAAACAAGCCCTAATTTATTTTGTAATTTTTAGAAAAGTTTTTATATTTTTAGTTGATTTTTATTTCAAACAGTAGTAAAAATGAAGGTTTTTGATTTTTTAAAATAGCAAAAAGCAACGAAAATGTCCCACAAATATAGTGAAATTTTTACATAATGGCAGGAGCCACGTATCCAAATTTCACTTGATTTGGAGTTTATTTGATATTTTCTTCAACCAATACAAGACACACAACACATAGGGACCTAAGTGCATGAAAACATATTTCAGGGGCCAAATAGCTAACACATATAAAAAGCCTGGGGCCAAAGTTGCAAAAAGCCCAGAAAAGCAAGAGGCATGCACGTGATTCACATTCATAGGGACTAAATTGTAATTCCTATTTATAAAATGGTAAACAGTAACATCTCAACACTATAGGATGAACAATGTAAAAGTTCCACAAATCACGTGTCGATGCACGTGTTCCATACAAACAGGGACTATTTTGCAAATAAAATAAACACCAGGCAATATGCAAAATTTTCAAAATAAAAACAACTGAAACTAATATTTACAGGACTAAACAATAAACGCAAAAAGGATAGGGGCCTACAGGAAATTTACCCCTTTATTAAGATCCACGGCTGAGGTGGCGCCACGTGTAGGATCTGATGCGTGAGAACGGTGGACACCCCTTCGACGATGAGCAGCGTGGATTTGATCATCAGATGGATCAACGGTCAGCCTCGGCCCTGAAATGAACGGATGGGATCTAATATGGCGCAAGGGCTCGATCTGACGGCTCTGGAGGGTCCTCGAAGAACTCACCGGCGAGCTTCGCCGGTCCAATGCGTGCGTGGAGGACCTCCTCCGGTGCTGCTCTGATGGGAGAAATGCTCTTGGAGATGGTCTGTAGCTAATGGCGTGCTCGGAAGGGGCTGGGGGGTCCTGGAGGTCCCTGGCGAGGCTCGAGACCTGGAGCACCTGTACTCGAGTAGTCGGACCTCCAGATGAGGTCCTTATGCGATGATTCCTGCACAGAAAGAAAGCTGGGTCGAGGGCAAAGTACCTCGACCCGGTTACGAGCGGAGTGGGTGGTCGGGTGAGTCGGGGCGTGGATCTCCGGCGAGCGACAGCGGAGGAGACCTGGGTTTCCCATTCCGTGACGAACTAGGATGATCGAAGGGGCGTAGAAGGTGGAGCGAAGTCTCGTGAAGATGATGCAGGGGTCGGATGGGTGAATGGGTGATCGGATCGGGGTGAATCGGCCGGCGAAGGCTGGCGACGCAAAACCTAAGATTTAAAATTAGACAAACCTACAGGGTATCGAGTCTACCTGATGAGTGCAAATGTCTATGCTGGAGGTGGGTGACCTCCTGGGGTCCTTGCCTCAATGGAGAGACGTCTCCAGAGGCTCGAGCTCCTTCGGGCGGAGCACGACGGTGAGAACCACCAGACCAGGGGCTAGAGCGCTCCAATCCTCGCAACAACGCCTCCTATCGCTTGCTGTCACTCAAGGCTAGAAGACGGAGGTCCTGGGAGTATGAAACGGTGGCCGAAGGTGGGTGGAAATGGCGGAGGAAGATGCGACTATATAGTGGTAGGGATCCGACAAAGATGGAGTCGGGCATGGAATTCTGGTGCATGGATCCCTAGGAAGATCCCTGGGCGTGGATCAGGGATGAATCATGGTTAATCGGAGCCCAGGGTTAGAGTGAATGGCAATCGGATCGTGCTTGGAAAAAGGGGAGAAGATCGGGTCGGGGCACAGATCCGCGGGTCCAGTGGTCCTAGGGGGAGAGTTGACCGGGGGTTAACATCCCCTGTGGACCAATCAGGAGCCGTCGATTATTAATTATTTGCAAATTAAATTAAAAATAGTAAATGGCTTTATTTCAAAATATTTTCAAAATGAAAAATGTCTATTTATTTCAAAGTATTTTTAGTGATTTTATTTATTTTTTGAAAAATAAAATACGTATTTACATTATGTTATTATTATATACATGTATATATACTTATGTATTTTTGAATTTTTATTTTATTATTTTATGTATGTAAATTTATTCCAATTTTATATTTTATTTATTTACATCATAAAATATGGAATATGAAATGGTTTTTATTGGATTTTTATTAAATATTTACAAAGGTGAAATAAATATATATATATGTACATATATACATGGTATATACACGGGGAAGATAGAGGAAGTATTTATTTTTATTTTTATTTTATTTTTCCCATTTTTATTTTATTTTTATAAATATGTACAAAATATGGGAAACACAAATAAATTTTTATTTTTAGAAAATAAAGTATTTACACATAGAGGGGGTTATACACAATGCTTAGTCACCCTATCTCTCTCTACTTATTTTATTTTGCGGTCAGGCCCCTGTGGAGCCTTCCCTTGGGTTCATGTTACTCAATATTTATTCTAAATATTTCTCTCTTTTTCTTTATTTCTTTATTCCTTTATTTTTGTGCAAAAATCATGCTAATTATGGCTATTTACATGATGCATGCATTTTGACAAATTATTGTATTTACAAACATTTACATGGTCTTTTACCAAGGTTTCTAGCTAAAATAAAGGAATAAAGAGTGATGAACGGGGATTCATTAGTTGCCAACACGGCATTTCCTGGGAAACATTCTACCTTTCAAAACTAGAGGGTGGCTTGGGGATGAGAACCATGGCTGTGTTGCGTGATGTTATGATTGCTGCTTGGCTTGGAGGCTAATCTCATCAGAATCATCGACATGGGCTATGTACATGAGGCAAAAATACCTCCATACGCACACTTTTTGGTCCATTCAACAGTCAAGACGTGGATCCAGAGTTTGGAGGGCCATCCTAAGAAGTAGGGATTCTCTACGGGTGTCCATAAGCAGAGATGCCCTCCATACTTATGGGTGCCCTCAACGAAAAGTTTCTCCATTCAGGATGCCTACAACCTCCTTCATCCTAGAGGTGAGTGCCCCTTTGGGATCCATCATTTGCTCTAAGGGTACCCCGCCAAAGTTCTCATGTGCAATTTACAAGGCATTCCTAAGGTGCCTTCCAACAACAGACAGACTAACCAAATGGGGAATTTGCGTGGCTACTTCCTACTAATTCTGCAAAGATACACAGGAAACCAATCCTCATCTGTTTTTCAGTTGTCTGATATCCCACCACCTTTGGATGGGGGCTTGCTCTACCTTAGGCTTACCCTAACCACCGAATCTACCATTGAAGGATAATCTTAAATGGATCTCGAGCCTCATGCACCCGGGAAATCGAAGCTCATTTTGTTTGCTTATTGCGATTGTGGTGTGGATCATATGGAATGAGGAACAACAGGTGGAATCCCTGAACCAGCCGCTAGAATGGTCCAATCTTATACCACATCATTTACACAACCAAATTATTGTGGGGCTAAGGTAGAGCCTGAGTTTTTGTCTCCTCAGAATCAACCTTAACTCCCCATGAAGCCCAACAAATTGTAACATCCTTTACCTTACAGTTGCCAAAGCCTTTTTTTGTATACCTTTTTTCGATTGGAATAAATAAATTACTTTTCAAAAAAATCCTAATGATGCCAACTGGCTCTGGGAACCATCGCTTCTTGGCCGAAACTCTTAATCCTGGTGTGTTGCACCTCGCCGCTTTCTTCCTCCTGTAAAACACCCACCTAGGGCTCTTGATAATAGACCCACCATTTCTTCTTCTTCTTACCAAAGTTCCAAGTTATTAAGTGAGTGTGTGTGAGAGAGAGTGACAATCTCGATCCTTTACTATTGAGTGAGTTTGAGGAGGAGGGGAGTGTGCAAGATCACTGCTTCGCCATGCTCTGGCGAGAGCCCATGCTTCCGTGAGCCGTCACCGCATCGAGGTGATGACACGGAGATTTCTGACCTCCAAGCATAAGCGATACCAACCATTTTATTCTAGGTATGTAATTTAGATTTTAGGTTTAGTTTGGTAGTCAATATATAAAATGCAATAGCATTAAATCATTACAGAGAGACCGTTGGGAGACGGGCAACAAGCTGTGCCGCCAATCCCTTTTGGATGGAAAATCCAATTCTTTGAAATACAACATCCACTTTATTGTGTGGTTTCATCCGATTCTATTTTAATCGATTTGATCACAATCCATTTTATTTTTATTTTAGATCGGAGGTTCGAGCTCCGATCGTTGTCCATAACTTCCTTTATTTTGATTATCATTCATTCAACCAATCCATTTTCGATTCGGCATACATCCATTCTAATTTAAATCATCGATCATTACCATTGGCATGAGCCCTTGTGTTCGAGGTTCATATTCCATTTTCAGGTTATGGTTTGGAGCATACCCTGGAAAGTCTGAAACAACACATCATCTCTATCATATGGAGTAGGTACTTCTAATATGGACTACCAATCAGATCGTCTACATCAACTCTTAGAAGTCAACATCAAGTTTCATCTAGAGATCGACTAATTTCATAGGATATCACAGCATCATCATCACCTGATTTGTGAAACATGATGAACAGAATTAGTATAGCATCACCTCAATGTATACTCGCACCATTAGAGATATGAATCGATCCTTCATCGAGTATCAATTCGTAAGATCCAAATGTTGAGCGTTGATCAAGGAACCATCTGAATAATCGGATATCAAACATCTGGGATCAGCCATGCTGATTAGAATGAGGAATACTATTTCGATATCGCTTTCATCCTCTAGGAATCTGTTACGGATCATCTATTGTGGTGTTGTGCCTACTGTAGGTGTGGGAGCCACTCGATATTGATCAAACGGTTCACACAATTTTACACTGTACGAGACCAAAAAGTGCAAAATCATGCGAACCACTCAATCAAAATCGCACGGTGCACACTCCTGCAACAGAGTCTGCTACACTCCCTCCTGTAGTAGACGATCCTCTCTCTTAGGAATCATTGCCTGCAGCCTCATTCGGGGAAGAATAAGGTGTTGCTCCAGATTGAATGACAACCTCACGATCATCTGTGAATCGACGATCCAGATCCATCGCCACCTAATCACTTATGGACATACGTGAACTTCACGTGTGGAGCAGATTTTTTGCTCTTTTATAGTGAAGCTCCTGAACCTTATCGTATATTACAAACATGTCCTCGCCTAAATTCCTCACGTGGTCGGACATGTGAGGAGCTGAGACTTTTGTGCTATAGGCCTCACGTTCCTCATGAATTGCGCGTACGAATACGTTTTCCACAAATTATGATTCAATCCCTACACTATATATATTAAACAATTTCCCTATTATTTCTATAATAAATCAAATATTAATGATAAATATCAAACATAATATTATTAAATACATAATAAGAAATCAAATATTAATGATAAAAATCAAATAAAAATACTATATACAATATAATTTCTATTTTTGAAAATATATTCATTTTATATTTTAAATAAATTCAAAACTATATTAGAAAACATGTTTTGACTTTAAAAATCAATTAAAAATGAAATAAATAGTAAAAAATTCTATAAAAAATATTTTACTTAGATATTATAATATATTAAATAAAATAGAACGAAAATAAGTATATACCATAAAACAAATAAAACACATAGAAACTTGCATAAAAATAAAATTTAAAAAATTTATCTATTGTTTACTATTTTTTTAACCACGTAACATTACATGTTTCTACAACTTCATTGATTTCTAACCAAGATCATTTTCAAATCAATAAAAATCTTAAAAATATCCAAAAATCACCAAAAATATGGAATAAAATATAAAATAGTAAAAAATATAAAATCATATACCTATAGTATATATCACACAAGTATACCCAAAACAACATAAAAATAACAAATACATATAAAATTAACTAAAAAGGTATAAAACACCAAAAAATCATAAAAAATGCATAAAATCCTAAATAACTATGAATTCTACCACATATCTTAAATTGAAAATTTGCCTCCTTAAGTTCGACCATAGAAATATACTAGGTTAAAAAATAAATAAAATTATTTATTTACATGGTTTTTGGGTTACGTCGACATTATCTACATTCATTAGAATTTAGAACCCAAGAAATGTGGCAAAACAACTATGCATAGGTGCACCTACACATACATAAACATATACACATATACAAGCACACATATATGTGTATAGACACATACATTCTATTGTAGTGTTTGAGCAACAAATCAAGTAAAATGGTGTCATACTTTAGAAGCACAATGTCCACATTCTAAATATTATAGTATCATTTTAAATGATCTAAGTTTCACATTCTAGATATTAATTCAAAAAATTAGCCTTTGCATGAAATTAGAATGCATCAATGCCATCCTTTCACCATTGATCTTAAAAATTAAATTACTCGGTCTCTACCTAATGTATTAGGGAATACACAAGCCACATGTAATTACAAAATAACCACCAACACAAACATTGCAAACATTACCTCATTCATATCACAAATCTACAATCTAATATAATATAACATGAAAAAATACATAAAAAGTAGATGATTAAAGTTATGTCTTTCCTTAGAAGGATTTGAGGAGGCGGATTCGAAGGAGGCAGCCATGACAATCCTTAGAGGAGGCGATGTCCTTGAAGTCATGTGGCTGTCCTTCTGAAGACGACATAGATGGGAAAGGTCTATGTTGGACATGCGAGCCCATGATGTGCCAATATGAAATAAATATTATTGCGAATATCTTTCCCTGATCCAAAATGAAGAATAAATAATTTGCATAATAGGTCCAGTAGTACAATTAGGGTAAGTAGCATGGCCATTTTAATGATCATACAACTGTTGATTCAATTGTTGAATCATATAGGCTGGTGCTTGGATGAATATCTAAAGATTTAGATTGAGGACTCATCAAGCACCGTCAAATGATTATTAAGAGATGATATTCAGCCTGAGTAGGAGATGTCAATCCTTTCTCCAATGGGCTAATATCTAATGACCTCTTGATGCATACTCTCTACATAGGAATAGAGATTTAGACATGTTAGATAAGTTAGGAGTTGACTTAACAAGATCGAGGTAACCAAAGTCCTATGTTGTATGCTATCACGATATAGACACACATCGTTGACCGGAGATAGATGTGTTACTATATGTCTGAGTATTTAAATTTGGCAGACCAATAGGTTGATACCTAATAAAGGTCTATACACCGACACGTTGGTGTGCATGCAAGGGCATACGAGTAATACGATCTCTCAAGAGATCATACAGGTTCATTTACTGAACTAGAAGACATGAGTTGACTCATGATATATTGGGAAGGATCAAATTCGTGCATGATTGGCTTGCTTTGGAAGCTTGACTGAATTTGTAAGGTTTGATATATGCTTTTGGAAAGTATATGATCAACATCTAGGTACGATATATGCTTTTGGAAAGTATATGATCGATACCAACACCCAATGATCAAATGAGAAACTTAATGATAGAACTCTGAAGAAGAAAATCTAAAAAGATCTAAACCTTTGGGTTTATTCTAGGTCTTCTAGTATACATGATGTACATGTATTAGGACTACCTGAGGGTGAGATCATAAACGATTGTATAACTATGACACTTCCATTTCGAGGAAGTGATGAAACATTTTTGAATTTTAGTGACTCCTCTCAATAGAGAAGTAATCTAATATTGGTCTAAATGTTGGACAGTGATCTGAATGTGATTCGGATGCAATAAAAAGATTAGATTTACGGTATTGATTTAATCAAACATTTACGGGAGGTCCTCAAGATCTGGATTTTAGATATGATCTCAATATCCAAGTCACTATATGTGAAATAATACAATTGCCATGTCTTTATCTCCAAGTATCCACGGAGAAAGCGCATTATCCTTGAAAGAGTTCAAGGGTGATTTTACTGTTGATATATGTATCTGAGCATTGAGAAAATTGATAATTAAATGTAATTTAATTATCAAAAATAATATGAAATTGATTTATTTTATAAGGAGAGTTATATAATATAATTAAATGCGATTTAATTATCAAAGATGTGAATAATGTGGATGTGATTCATATTATTTGCGCACATGAGAATAGAGATCCAAGATGATTAAATGTGATTTAATTATCATGGATATGAATAATGTGGATAGCACTATCCATATTATTGACATATATATATTGTAAATGTGATTTATAATATATTATAAAGAGTCTATTGTAATTTATATTTGTTGATCAATTACTGGTGTGAATTGGATTCACATTAGATAATTAACTAAAAATACAATTTACATTTTTATTTTAGATTGTGAGTGTGATTCACAAATTTCCAATGACATGACTGCATGTTCACAAGATAGTTATGAATTATTATTGTGAGATAATATTGGAATGAGATAATGTAATATCATTGGAAGGAGATTACCATCCACCAATAAAGGTGACTGACAACTGATGAATCCGCAATTCATCTTCTCAATCTACTGATCTTAGCAAAATCCCTGAGTAAAATCTCAAATAAATGTCCATAAAATAAATAAATTAATAAAATAACTTGTAAATAAAATACACTAATTATTACATATTATATTGTTAAAAAATTAATAATAATAAGCCATAAAATAAAGGATTTTTTCACCTGTAAATAGCCTAAAACTTCATATATTTTTAATAAATTCATTTCAAAACTTTTTTCCTAATTCTTTCTCCAACATTTTTATAAAAAATGTATATAAAAATACAAAAATATAAAATAAATTTTCACCTCAAATAAATACTCCTAGATCCCAAAGAGAAAATGTCGTAAAGTCTAACTTCCCGGCCAAATTCCCACTCCGTATGAACTCCAAATTCACCAAGCACACTTTTATAGTTCAAGCTAGAAAATTATCTATCCAATGAAAGTGGTTTCATTTAAATCGGAGTTTGTTTGTAAAATATGAGTTTTGGTCCTAGGTGTACATTGTAAATAGTTTAAATATTCATTTTTCTTCATTTTTTATTTACTCTTTTTAATTATTAAAAAATAAAAAAAATCATTGTTGTATAGTATTTTATTTCTAATATTTTATTTATTTTTATGTTGTAAATATCTTTTATTAAAATACAAAAAAATTAAAATTAGAAAAGTAAAAAATGTACATATTGTTTGTCTTGTTTTATAAATTCCCGCTCTTTTTCTTATCATTATTTTATTATATTTTAGTAGCCTACTTTATTTCTTTTCTTTTATTTTATTTAATTCTCATTTTCTCTTATTCCATTAAGCTCCATTCAACTACACCATCCATCTAACTTCCCATTTAACTCCATCAATAATCTAACCTTCCATTCAACTCCACCATCTTTCTAACGTTCATTTTCCATCTCTTTTATACATCTTATTCTCCTCATATTTGTTTTTGATCCACCTTTATACGAGAGATAATCGAGATCTCTGACCACCCGTCTCGGTGACAATGAACGACGAAGTAGAGCGATGACCGACCTCCTTTTCGGTGAGATCCATTGGCATTCCAACCAACATCGCAGTCGCCTTCATGCATTGTTCGAGCTCATCGCTCGACGACAGCAGCGAGGACCGTGCTTCTCATGAGCACTCCACAGGTGCCCGCTTCCATCGTAGGTAAGTTCTTTTGTTTATCATTAGTCATCATCTTTATTTTCACCATTTCTTTGTCACATCACTGTCACCCCACCATTTTATTTCATCACACCACCTCCATCACCATATCATCATATTTGCAGTTATTATTTATTCCCTGTTTAATAAAACTAAAAAGTTAAAAAAAGTAAAATTAAAAAAAAATCAGTACAAAAAACCAAAAAAATAAAAAAAGAAGAACACAACAGGTGGTTAGCTTCCCCCTAGTCGCCACCGGCCACCGCCGCATCACTAGCTGTCCCTCCCCTCTGCCTGCCTGCATCTCCAGTCTAGCCATGCCGCCAGCGACAACCCCGCCTCACATGATGCTCCCTCGCCCCATCCACGACACTCCGCCTTCTCGTGCCACCGCAGCACCGTAGTTTCCACCTCCGCCGCTGCTCCTCTGCCCCACCTCTCCAGCCATGTCACCATACGTAGACATCGCCAAGCCTGCAACCCCCTCCAGCACCACCAGGCCATGACTCCATCTCCCTCTACCAAGCCCACGGCCACCCGCGGCACTGACCCTGCCCATTGCGTGCCTCCTCTTCGAGCAAGTTGGACACTGCTGCCAGCCAGCCTCTTTGTACGTGGCTCACCGCCGCTTCCCCCTCCGCGGTGATTCACCTGCACCCTAATCCAGAGGGAGAAGGTGCATTTTTTTATTATTTATATAAAAATTGCAACTTTTTATTTCATGTTTTTTTATACTCGCAAAGTAGTCCCTGTACATGTTTTGTTTGTGAGTTTCAATTTTTTTAATTTACACAGATACCCCTATGTTTGCATATTAATTTGGACATCTATTGAGCATCATTTTATTTAATGAAAAATTCCATGTTGTTTAGCAACTAATTCTCTATCATATAGATATTTAATTATATTTTTACGAGCTTTAGGTAATTAATTAAAATTAATCTAGTGAAAACTTGCCTATTTTACCCACTGTGAGGTCTTAAATTGATATTTGATTCATGGTTGCTCCAAAATTCTTAAATAAGGAATAATGCCTTCGAATATGATTTATGTACTATCCAAATTTCATATAAACTAGAGTTGTCTTGTGCCTTAAATAAATTATATAGTGATTCTATTAATTGATTTTTAATTAAATCCATACACATTATTTGATAAATTCTAACTCTGTTGGGTTGATCATATATATACCTTTTTGAGTTAAATTTGATTCTAGCTAAATTGATATTGTGGATTTATTAGGAATTAATACTCACTGCCACTCTATTTTCATTAAAAAATCCATAAAAAAATCATATTTTGTTATAAAATTCCAAAAAAATTATTGTATCCTCACTGCATCATGTTTTAATTCTACTAAAATTTTCGTAATTTCTGTATTCTGTATGTGTGAAAAATTACGTAAAAACCCATAAAAAGTAAGCATTTTTCATTGTTGCATTTTAACCCCTAAAATTCCAAAAAATATATATGTCATTCATCAATGGATTAAGTTTCTAAGAAAAATATAATTAGGCTAATTTGGAATAATTTCACCTTAGAATTAATTTGGCTAAGTTGTATGTTTTCTTAGTATCTTAATTCACCCCATATTGTATTTCGCATTATTTTTGTATTAAAATATAAAAAAATATGTATTGGAAACCTAGACCTATGTTTTTAAATTAATCCAAAGTTTTTCCTTTGCCTCCCAGTGTTCGACCCCGGACTTACTCGGGATATAAATTTAAGCCGAGTCCTCTTCACAGAGATATTTGATTCGGTTCTGCACGATTTGCTAAGTACCCGTATTACAACGAGTATAAATTATATAACATATTTAGCGAGATATCAAATGGTGCCATTGTCGGGGACAAGACTCATCTTTTGTTTTATTTAGATTTGTATTATTTAATAAGTGATAGTTTCTAACTTGTAGGTCAATTTGTTCATGTCTCATGCATGGTTTTCATAATTCTTTGATATATATATCTATCTAATGCATGCTTTTTGTGGTAGGGTCCCTTGGTGATCAAGGAGGTAAGTAGCAAGAGCTCCCGATGCGAGGAGTCGCAAAAGCAAATATAGGAGAAAATTGAAGAAAGAAAAAATTTTACCTCTTGCATTATTCATTCAGGCATGTAAATAATTGTCTTTACAACGGTCTTCGTTTGAAGACTCACGGTTGTAAATGAACGATGGTTTTTGTGGTTGTGTGGAGCTTGCCCCACTTGAATGTCGACCTAGGATCAAGCACGCGACTCTTCGAGCTATCTCACATTTTTATCTTATGTGTTTGATCATAGGTAGGACACATTAATTTGAGATACACGTAGACATCACTTCACTTAGCCAACAAATTAATTCTGTTCTTCCCCGCTAATAGAAGCATTTTAGGTGTGGTTTTCATCGAATTGCATACATTCATTATTCGATTTTTAATTCATTCTTACTTTCGCGAATAGGGCTCAAGGTACTACGAGTTTTCCTCTTTAGCATAGATCATGATTTTATCGAATGCACCGGTTTTTTCTCGACATCCCTTCCTAGCTTGATCACCTAGGATTAGTGGAAATTGGAAATGATTGGTAAACGATCTTTGATTGATTTGTGCTATAATTAAATTAGTGATAACCTTAAAGATAAAAATTGGGACTGATAATGCAAGTTGACCAATAAAATGGAGTAAAATCATGTTTTGGGAGAGTAACACCCTCTTTTACGTATGAGTAAAATCATGTTTTGACATATCACTTAGTCCTTACATAAATTAGAACGATTTTATCACCAATAAAAAATGACAAGATAAATAACCAACATTTGTTGGTTTCATGTGTGAGCTGTTGAATTAAGGGTGTTGCATGGTTGATTGAGCCTTGTTTATTTCGACACCCTCCCCTAGACCTTAACCCTCCCCTAGACCTTAGGTGATCCATTCATCTCAATATATTCATTCCTTCAATAGTACATCCGTCCCTAACCTCTCTGTTCTCGTCAGGCCTCCCCAACTTCATTTATCCATCTCTTTACTTAGGCTATTCTTAGCTTAAGTATAGGGGGGCCTGAGTCCCCATAAATTCCTCGCTCATTTATCCTTCTCCCTGATACTTTGGTTATTTCTAACCTAAGTATAGGGGGTGTCCTCTTCAGTTCTTGCATTCTTTCCTATATCTTAGCTTGAGCTACGGCTTTGTATCACTTAGTGCTATGAGGATATAACAAAATTTAAGTATAGGGGGTATACCGTATATACAATATATATGTACTTTAGCCATAGCTCTATTTTTGAAGATTAAAAAAATCAAAACTTTTTGGGCTAGAGCATATACTTTCTGAACTAAGTTGGATAATATGTCTTTAAAGTTTGAATTTTTTTCTCTACTATGATACATTATTTTGAAGAAAATATTTTGAAAATGGTTTGAAAAAATAGATTTTACTTATTTTGAAAAATCGTTTGAAAAATATTTGTAAAAAAATATATATGTGACATGGTTTGGAAAATATTTTCAAAACTAGATTTCAATAAGGGAAAATGAGTTTAACTTGTGTTCTAATGTTACTCAAAAATCCATAAAAATGAGAAAAATAAAAAGCCATTTAAAAGACCAACTGACTACTAAACTTAAATGAGTAGCCACTTGTCAGTGGGGGTTTCCCTTAGCAGAGTAGGTGGTTTAGAGGACATCACGTAAGGCTCCGTCCTCAAGCAATAATTACACTTATACTGGCTGAAAGTAGATGCAACTACTCATTTGGGCTTAGGCCAGTCATTATGCCTTTTAAAGTTTTCATAAAAAAATGAAAAAAAATATAAAAGAAAAATAAAGGAGTTTGTTTAATCCTGACACTTTCACTTTCATACATGATAAGTGATGTTCAAGAACACTTAGTTTGAGAGGTCTTGAGATTTTAAGTTAACCAGCCTTAGTTATCAGGGTCTTCGATTTAATTATCTATGTTTCCCTAGTTTGAAATATTTGTTGCTATATTGCATGCTTAGTCTCTAAACCTTAAGAATATGATCTGCACTTCACATTCACGACTACGATTATAATGAGAGGAGTTGAATTTTATCTGAGGGACTGGGATGAGGGATTCAAGTGGGGATTCGATTTAACGATGCTCGAGGATGGGATAAAATCATTGAAGGCATCATGAAACCTGAGTGTGAGCATTTTTAACAAGTATGAGAACATGGTTCTTGTACTAATCTCTTGACATTTACCTAAGTGCCAGGGTGTGATAAAATAAAAAAATGTTGATTAGTGTGCGCTAATTTTTGGTAAAAGCAGTAGAGATAGACAAAAATATGCAAGGAAATACAAATGTTGAAAGAAAAGCTCGCACCATACAAAGTCAAAAATCAAAGAGCTTCCACCAAAGGCGAGCGCTCCCAACTATTTCAAAGTGTCAACTTGGACCACCGCTATTAGGACCACGAGTCGGGCTTACACCGAAAAAGAGCTCTGCATCATAAATGCTACAAGTCTGGGTGTAGAAGGTATAATAGATACTCAGAAAAGGCACACCCCAGTGTATTCTCAAGAAAATAAGTGCAGACGAAAAAAAATTGTTGAGTTAATAAGGCACTCGAGAGGATCCTTGTTCCAATGAGAGGGAGAGAAGAAAAGACACAATCTTATGCCCTTCATCAACTGGCCTGCTACCTACATTTCTAAGTCTGACAAGTAAAGGGTGGATTAATATTTGATTTATTCCCTAGTGTTGAGGATTGAGTCCTTAGGAGAATTTCTTGGACTGGGACGTTGGGTGAAGTTGTGACTCTACTCTCGTGACCGAAGTCAACAATTAATGTCATATCCCTATTTTATATGTATACCGAGTGAGTTTGAAAAAAAATAGAGAAATTGGATACCTCTTGACTAAGGCTAGGTTGAGCTTTGAACTTTTGGATCTCTAAAATCAGGAGTTCTTAAACTGATCAAGTCTTGTACTCATATGTACAATCGGGGGGTTAATTCCAACTCATTCATGGTCGAAATGCTTGGTTATGGAGCATAGTTTAAGTAATATTGGGATGATGAAACTCAATTTCATCATACTAATTTGCAGATATTAACCCCTAGCTTAAATTAGTGTCAATAAAAACCAGGAAAAATCATTGTATATATCTGATCTTTGAACAAATTAAAAATGAAAAAATAACAAAAGCAAAAATTGTAGTGTTGTTATAACACTAAAAATTCTCACAAAAATATTTCTCCCTCTAATTGACCTCCTTTCATTTTGGTCAACATAAAACTTGTAGATATCATCAAGATCTACAGCTTTCATGTTTTGAGGTTTTTCTAAATTCGGTCTCCTTCTTCCTCTTTTTTCATGATTTTTGTCTGAATAACCTGATTGGGCCAGGGGTCTCTTTTTGGTTGCGCCATGTGGACCTCTCACTTTGCGTCAGCCACCCTCATTTCTAGCCATTGGATCCGCCCCTACGCGCCTTCATCACTGCCGTTGGCTCCCACCCATTTCCCCACTGTTCTATCCGCCTCTGGATGCCGCCATCTCAACCATTCATCTCATCTCCATTCACAACCCTTGATCGCTTCTCCAGAGATCATCCTGGACATCCACTTCCGCCTGCTTCTCCCCTCTCCACGTGCCGTCATCCAACACCGCTCCATCTCATCCAAAGCACATAAATCGTAGCCGCTGGTTCCTGCACCTTTCTCAGCCCTCCGATCGATCCAGATCACATCTGGATCGCTCATTTCCACCCACTTCCACCGGCAACACGTTGTCATCATCCAACAACGTCTGATCTCCTCTTATGAGATTTAATCGTGGGCGTCTCTCTTGCCCTACTCTCAACCATTGGATCGCAAGATCCAACGGTTGAGACTTCTCTCCTTCCTCTAGTTCCCCCTTCTCTCCCACATTCTCACCTCACCGCATTAGAGCGTCCTTCTATTTTCCCGATGTCGACAAACACTCCCACCAATTGCTATCCACACCCACTCAAAGACCATTCCTCCTTCACCTTTGCAAGACCACTAGCTACCACGTCTCCCTCCCTCTCGCTCCACATCTCTCTCGCAAACCACATCGTCCATCACCGGGATCTCGACCTTCCTCCTTCAAATAAACCCTCACCACCGTAAAATACAATAGGTCCAGCTTTACGTGGGCTTGGCACGGCTTCTCTCCGCCTCCCCATGACAGGGGGAGGCCAGATCGACGATGCCAAGACAACCAAACCCCCCAAGTCAACCCCTGGCATGGTTGGCCAGGTCTCCGGCCCTTCAATGCCGGCGAGCTGCTCCTCGTGGCCGTGGGAGTTCTGCGCCGACCCGAGCTCTTCTATCAAGCCCATGCCCTCGACCCGCCAAAGCTCCAGGTAAGCACCTCTTGATCTTTCTTTGATTTTTTTTTATCAAATTTCTCGTAATTTATTAGTCTTCTACTCATACCGTCACCTTTTCATTGATCATCCCTCAAGCTTTCACATGCTTCCACCATCTTCGCCATGCCCTCATATTATCTTTACGTGTCTTCCGTACCCTCTGGCCACTCCCCCTCCATCTGCTCCACCTTCATAGCGGAGGAGCTCAATGAGCCTCCGCTTCTTCGTCTGCCATGGCTTCCATCCCACTCACCTCACTCTGCGTACAATGCTTCGGCTATAGAACTAACAATGCAGGTGCTCCTTTGATTGGTCCGAAGCTTTTGCTGGGGCGGATGTCAAGCTTTTCATATCCAATGATCTCATGTTTCCACTACCATCCAGACCGCCCCAGGGTGGAGCTTCATCGCCAATACCTCAGG
Source organism: Ottelia alismoides (assembly GCA_037367405.1). Taxonomy (NCBI): domain Eukaryota; kingdom Viridiplantae; phylum Streptophyta; class Magnoliopsida; order Alismatales; family Hydrocharitaceae; genus Ottelia; species Ottelia alismoides. The sequence continues at coordinate 782,914 of JAZKJV010001342.1, read as the reverse complement.
ATCCTTCACGGGCTTCTGATGTCCTGCCATGGGCCGGGCAGAGATCCTGCAGCTTCGTCGGAGTTCCAAACTCGTCACCAGCCTAAGGGGGAGGAGTGGCCCCCAGAGCGTGTAGTTGCCGTTGGATGACACCCTCCCAGTGCTCATCCAACGTCCTACACTGGCCACATCAACGCTCCCGATCATATACAACTCCCATTCGATCTCTATGATCAGATGGAGGAAAGAAGAGCCACATCGCAGTTCCGAGCCTCTCCGTCGAACCTCCATGGCTCAAAGCACCCGAGTCAAAGCAACGCTTCATCAGTCGACACGCGGCTCGAGCCACCTAAGCCACCTTCGAGCCTGACGCTACTTCAGACCCTCGCTTCACGTGCTCACATCATGTGAGCGTGGGGTATTTTGCATGTGTGCCCACCGGTTTCTTCCAATTAAAACATGTCCTTCATATGCACCTAATGAACATGCACGCCTAGGGTTAATTGCAACCAACCCCCTTCCGAGTTTCAATAATTGCAAACTAGCCCCCGCGTATGTGAGAAAATTACAGGGAAGGCCTCACGGTTTATTTTATTTTCATTTCAGTTCTTCCAAGTACATGTTTGTAGTACTTTATCTATTTATTTTGCATGTTTTATTTGCATTTATGCCCCTGGGTTATTTCGTTAATATCTTGAGCATCCAAGCTCTGTTTTAGTGATTTTCAGTTGCACTGCAAAGCGTATTTCATTATCTTTCTAATGGCATGACTTGATTTCTAAATTTGACACTTTAACTTTGATGATTAAATTTAGAGATGCAGTGTCTTTAATGTAATGATTTCTCATGCCTTGGTATTAATATATTGATGGATTTTGCTTTTGAAGTTGACTATAACTTCTTGCCATTGATTTCATTTATGAAGGGTATATTTGTATATATTTTCACTTGCATTTCATGACATTATAAAAATCAAACTAAAAAAAGTGTCTGCTTCATGTTGCTTTCTGCATTGTCTGTCTTTTTTTGTGTTGACCTATGAACTATTAATTCCACACTTAGTCTGAATATTAGGAGTCTAAATACATACTTATGAGGCTCGTGTACCTGAGTTCGACCTTGGAATTACCCAATTAAAATAAATCAGATCGCTTTGATTTAATTGACAAATTCGTTAGCGATTTTTTATCGATCTGAGTTTATCCGACATAATTAAGAGGGTAGATTTCAGGTCTATTTGATTTAATTTGAAATTAATTCATATTTATTATTCAATATAAATTAAATAAAATTAAATTATTTGTTGTTTGTATTTTTTACAATAAGATCATGGTCATTCAATGAAGCACAAATCAATCTCATCCATTGATTTGTGTTGTCCATGGATTGGAATTCATGGACTCCCAAAATATTATATAAGAAGAGGAAACCCCAGCTCTTCTTTACACAATGGAAATATGCTCTCTTCCCTTCTCTCTCTACATACCAAGTCTCTCTCCTTTTCTTTCTTGTGACCGTCCAACTTGATGCCCTAAAGAGAGATTGTCGTAGTCATCGCATCTTTGTTATGCTACTGGAATGATTGCTCGTGGATCTCTGTCTCCTTTGTTGTGCCTCACTCGTGAAGTAGAAGCCAGATCTCGTGAGACAAGATCAGGAGATTCGCCGATTGGATCATCAACATGGATTGCGAGGAGCACGCGTCTATCAACGCACTCGCAAGTGTCTCCTCTGTTGGATCAGACTTGAGACAGGAGGTCTCTTCGTTTAGAGACTCGATCACAACCACTCTTCAAGAGGTAAACCTAATACTTGTTTGTGATTTGGATGAAATGACATGAGAATTGTTCTTGGATCATGTGTTTCATCATTTGAAAAATTTTAAATTCTGCTACTTCAAGCGACTAGTCGCATACGATGCAATCCTCACGCTTCTGTGATGTATTTAAGGATCTCCCCATATCTTTCAATCTATGAGGAGGAGGTGTGACAGAGGGGAGGATATGAGGAGGTAGAGTACAGGGAAGAAGGAGGCAGCGACAGAGATGAGGAAGAGGATTGCGGGGGGGGGGGGGGGGGGGTTAAGATCGTTGTAGAGGAAGGAGGTGCGGTCGATTGGGTTTAGGTTGCAGGAGGCAGGATTGATATAGTGGCACTGGAAATTTGGGTTCTCTATTTTCGGTGTTCAGAATAATTGTCAAATTAAGGATCAGTTATGTCAAGATCTACATTATCAGTGGTTTGATAAATGCAGATTATGTCCTAACAATATATTTCGAAAATATGGACTGTCATTTTGTCATTTCAGGTGCCTACGTAAATAATCGTCGAAAAGACATCTTTGCTGACAGCTAAAGTTGATTGCCGATAATATGACGATGTAAATACTAACTTTTTCATTAGTGTATGCTTCAAAATCACAAAAAGCCTGATCTAATCAGACTAAAGCGCTTTCTAACAAAACCTAGTTATTGTCCTTCATAGAGTAAGAACTTCTATGATACTTAATGGCATCTTATGTTTTGTTCAAATTCACACAGAAATACTTTCCTAAATCAAAAAAATAAAAACGCCACTAAAGTTCATTATTCTTTTGTCTCGGATGGGTGGTTGTTGGATCCTTTTGTCCCTTCCATATGGACTAAATTCTACAAGTTCGAGGTCTCTTTCTTCTCAGGGTTACTTCTTGATGATAAAATACTTTAAATAATCTTAAATGAAGAGATGTCTCTTAGTCAACGAATGTGAGCTATGCTTTATCTTTGAAAAATCTTTCGATCATTTTCTTTCCTCTTGTCCTTTCATCAGCAACTTGTTTGTGTAGAATTTCTCATCTCATCAGGATCCAAGTCTGTCTTAGTCTAAGGTATTATCATGATTTTACTCCGCTAAGAGGGAAGATGCAATCACATTTTCCTAAACAATATTAAATTTAGGGATGCAATTTTTTAGTAAACTAAGTGACTAAGTTCCTATAAGATTGTAATTTAGAAATATACCCCTCTTTTATTCTTACTCTACAAGAAAATTGACCTAGACAATGAATAATTTGAATATTTGTTGACATATGTTCTGATGTTAAAGATATAACAACGAATATTATTCATTATTAACTCATCTTTTGTACTTCATATTATTGATAAAGGTTCATATAACGATGATTTTTCCATTGACTTATTCATTAAAATTTGTATTAGTCACAAAAATTGGAAGAAAAGGCAACAAATAATTGTTCTTATATTATTCATTCTGAGGAATATAGTAATGAATACAATTATTCATTGTAAATTTAAAGAAGTAAGTAACATATAATATTCATTGTTACATATTTAACTATGCAAGATATGACAACTAATATTAAAAATTTCATTGTCTTAGGTCAAATTTGTTATAGTGTTAGTTATGTTTTCCGGTATGAATTTGTACCTGCAAGCTCAAGAATTATCAAATCTCCTGCCCTTGTGGTGTGATGTTATGGTTTTTTTCGTGGAGAACTATATAGAAACAGCTCCTTCTCACAATAAAGAGAGCACTTTTTTGTCTTGTATTTAGTTAATATCATGGGAAAATCTTTTTCCATACAATAACTTACGAGGAAGTCGTATCCATATCCACGTCTACATCAGTCATGCCGTGTAAGCATGCTTTTTAAATTTAATAATTAGGTCAAAAAAGTATCTAACTAATCCTGGAAAACAGGAAAAAAGACAAACGGAAACTCGCCAAGAATGTACGTCTACAAATGGAATGCTTATCCAACACATCGGGTATTTTTATCGTTTTTACAAAGTGAATCCATATTGTATCCCTCTCGTCACGATTTGGACTAACACGGCAGATAGATCCTCTCTTGTGGTGCTCTGCCTACTGTAGTCGCGTGAGCCGTTGGATTGTGATCGAGTAGTTCACACGATTTTGAACGGTACCGATCAACAAAAAATGCAAAATCGTGTGAGTCGTTCGATCAAGATCGAACGACACACACGCCTACAGCAGATTCTGCTGCCCTTTCTCCTGCAGCAGACGATCCATCCCCCTAATACGGAACCATACAATATCATTATATAATTGGTATATGAAATCGGGAAAGTTCAGGTTTGAATGATAAAGTGGTCTACCCTCACTCAGTTTTTCATCTCTGATTGAAAACTAAGGTTTCTGTCTCTCGGAAGTTCATAACCATGATGAAAACATGTTAATCTCGTCAACATATTTCCAGTCCCCTCCTATCTGAAGAAACTATTTCCAATCCTAAAAGAACGGTGCAGTTGAGTTATTAAATTCTAACGTATCAGAATCGACAATAATGAACTCTCCAACGTTGACTATCCAAATTCAAGTTAATCTTCATCTGTGCTGCTGCACAAAGACCTCCTCGATACAACCATTCAACACAAAGCTAAGTCATACCAAAAATTAAATGCCACCTTATTATTACGACTTTGACATATTTTCCATGCACCACGAGATATAGTACATTAAATGACAATAATTGCACCCACACAGTATAAAAACATCCAATATTATCAAGTTTCCATCCATCACGACGCACGTTTAGATCATCTGTTGTGATGCTGCAGTGCTGTACACACCTTAATTCTCTTAATCCTCGCGTTCCATTCGCATGCTAGAGTGGAATCTCTACGGGTCGTCCGATGATCATCGGGATGTGCGATACTATTAGGTATACAGTTCAACGTTGAATCCATGCAATACTACTGTCACATTTATTTAGGATAGAAGCTCCACATATGGATGATGGTTCGCATCCTCTACTTCCTGAAGCAATGAGCCATGCAGTTGTTCTCGCAATCATATAAACAAGGACCATGGCAATTTATGGGACATATGAGCTTCCTACCTCTACACTTTCCAGCGTTCATGCACATAGCATACTCCCCTAGCATATACCACCCCGTGTTGTTGCCTCCACCGCTCGCTCCTCCTCCCCCGTGGCCAGATCCTCCACCGCTTCCACTTCCGCTACCACTGCCACCACCACTCCCTCCTACACCACCCGAGCTACTACCCCCACCACCTCCACCCCCACCCCCACCTCCGCCTCCCCCACCACCGTTCCCCCAACCCCATCCCCACCCGTTCCCCCAACCCCAGCTCGTAAACCATCCGTGGCAATCACCACCAGCAACACCTCCTCCTCCTCCACCTCCTCCGCCTCCTCCTCCAGTTCCATTGGTCCCTCCTCTCCCCCACCCGCTACCGGACCCGCTCCCTCTCCAACTCCATGTTGCCCCCTTGTTGTCCTCCATGGAGGAAGTGTAGCAAGTGCATCGGCTCATGTTGGATAGACCGAGGAGGCTCACATCTAACACGTGCTCGCCCGTGACCGTCTCGACATACCCAGTCACAACAATCACAACCACAATAATAGCAGTCAAAGAGGGCTTCATCCTTCTTCAAACCAAGAACAACAATAAAGGAAGCATACAAAGGAAAAGAGCAAAGCTAGGCTAATTTGCAGTAGGAGGATGTAGAGAAGCAAGGGTTGTCAATGAGATACACATCGATGAATGCCATGTCCTTAGCAGAACCCATTATATAGAGCAGGGATGCCAATAAATGTGGTTTTGGTCAATTGGGAAAGCAGTGATGGCCTAACACCCTCGAGGTGGACAGGAGGGAGCAGCTGCTTGTTTTTGTTCTGTGTTCCTCCTCCACATTCTTCTTGTATCAAGGAAGATATATACTTGTGAGCATGGCTTAATAGGTGCTTAAATCTTGAGGACTACAGTCCCATATTGCTTTTCCTCCTAATTAATCTAAATAAATTTACATAAGGTAAAGTGATTCTTATGTCAAATCAGAGGAAGCAAGCCGTAAATTATAGTCCCAAGGGAGAGCAGATCTTCAACTACCGTACCGTGCCCCTCTTTTTTTGCTTTTCTAATATCGCTTTCAAAAATCCAACCACATGGATTGAATCTATGGATATTGCTGTACATACCAAATTTTGCTTGAATCCAATATTTCTAGCTAGCTATTTTATCTTAATGGTCATAGTTCCAGTCTTTCTCTAAATGAGTTTTAATTTCCTTAAATGTTGACTTGGATTTGACCTTTTAAGATAAAATAGCTAGAAATGTTGGATTTAGATGATTTTTGATAGGTATGTAGAACAATATTCATAAATTCTATCCATATAGTTAGATTTTCTAAAGCGAATATGTAAAAAAAAGATAGGAGCACATTAGTCTCGACTGTAGTTTAAACTATAGGAGAGGATTTGTTCCCATCCCAGGCACATGATAACAATTATGTGAAAGGTAACAGAGGGGTGGGTATGATAAATGGGAAGGAATCCTCTCCTGTTCAGCTGAAAAGATAGGAATGTAGATTAAGTTGGAATAAAGATACGAATAAAGTGGAATAAGGTGAAATAATGGGATGTGGATGTGAATAACTGTACTCTTGAGAACCGTATCAAATGAAGAATTGACCTCTTATTCAAGTGCTTAGTCTCCAAACGAACATGACCATAATGAGCAATAAACTAGTAGTTGTATCAGTACACGTTCGTTTCTTTGGGAAATGTAGAAGTAGAACTACATCATGGGATGTGAGTTTTTTTTAGAAGAGTTTTCTGAATTGCAAATTTTTGTGCTATCTGATTTATGTAGTATTAAATATTTGATAGATGATAGAGGCTACTCCAACGGGTTTTTTAATTTTATTGTGACTTTGAGTACATCATTGGATAGTTGACTACTTTGGCTTCATTCCTTCAAAACCATAATAATTCTGCGTGTTCATTAAATATTGATAGAGAAATGAAGCGTGCAAATCCATAAGGTCAGAAGTCCCCATCAATAGTTTCGATTTCTGTTAAATGTATTTTTTATTTTATTGTTGTAACGACGACTACAAATATTTAACGAAAATCAAATTATAACCTATTTTACGTTATGTTAAATTACGTGAACAATCAAATTATTTATGCAAATTGATGTGAACTAACGGCCCCACCCAATCTATTACTAAATGGACCTCTACGAACAAAGAGAGCAAGAAATACTATATACGAGTAGCAAAAAAGATAAGCAAAATTGCAAGTTTGAAACCACACGCACACAACTAATTAAAAAGCCGAGTGATCACATCTAATATCCATCCAATCATCTACCACACTTGCGAGCCACTGGTGATACCTTTGTACCTTCTACTATACCAACCAATGTAACGGCTGCTTTGGCAGCATGCTACTATTTTTTGATGGAATGAATTTCGATCTTTTTTTTAAAAGTCATCTACAACACCTTCCCTCCCATTTAAAGCGAATACCCTTAACAAATCAACATCTTCCCGCCCATTCCATTCCATTCCATTCCACGTGCCGCACTGAAATGGGCCATCACTATAATGTTGTTGCTCCTCGTTTAACACTCCCTTTTCTCTCTTCCCCTCAAAATCAACCTCAAAAATGATATTAATGATTCTCGAAGAATGAGGGGTAGGGGGATTGATCGAGAAAGATCTCTTATTCTTAGTCTAAGATCGTGATTTGATCTGCATATTTTTGGTAAAAAAATAATATTCTCTTTTGATAATAATCTTGAATGGAAAGTGTTCAATTGGAATACGAAAATATAACTGAATTGACCTACTTTACTCTTCAGGATGAATGGAAAGAATTAAACTAAGGTGGAGGTGAAAAATCTCATGTACGATTCTCTATATTTACCATGTAGCCATCTACTGCATCAAGTAGTCAAGTATTGTTATATATGTGGATGATCTTAAACATTCGACGTTGCTTATCGGCTTTTCCACTAGGAGATGAGGGAAAGACATGCGTTTGATTGCACTATAATCACTCGTAGAGCTTTTACCCAATGCTGGGCAAATCGAAGGTAGTCGACAACTGCACTCGTCATTGAGACCTCTTAGCGAATGGACATACTTGTCTCTTCGTCGTTGCTATCTTCCATGCAACTGATGCATATGCTTAGAATTAGTTGCTCGAAGCCAAACAAACATGTGGGATCTGACTCTAGATTGAGAGGTAGAAAGATAAACTAGGATCACAAGTGGATTCCAACGTGAAATGAGTCTCATTGTTTCGGAATAGGGAGAAAAAACAAGGATATAAAAAAGAGGTTGTAGTATCTAGTAATTGCATTGACATAAACTTTTATTATCATATTCAACTAGTATATGAAATATATTGGGAAAAATATTTTAAATTTGCAACTATAAATGTGCGTGCAAATTAAAGACTCACAATACATATTCAACATTGGCATTACCAACAAGTTCACTTTGTAATCTTTAAAATAATTGTGAGGATGCTCTCAAGGTTGATGCACCACTAAGGCAACACCTCTGTAAGAGTTCTTTGGAATTCATCCTTGGAGTTCTTTCTCCTCTCCTCATCGGCTATCCTTTTTCCCTATAGTTTGCTCTTTTTCTCCTCTTCCACATTACACAACTCCATCTCTTGCTTCAATACGGAGTATGAGAATATCATACTCTATTAAGGATGAAAAGAAGTGCCTTCAACCATACCCAATGTTCATGGTAACCCCAACCCCCAATATGAACCAATGGTGTTTCGGGAACACCACCCTCACCTAAGCCTTCTCTTTGTAATAGACATGTCACAAACATGCATGCTTGCACGCAAGCACTCACACTTGCATGTGCATGTACGAAAACACACATATATGCATGCACATACATGCACTATAAGAAATATTCTATTTTGGGACTGCTGATTTGGGACTGCATATGGTAGCATTGTGGTTGTTAATGAATATCCATTCATTAACCTTTATTCCTTTATTTTGTCTTTAAAAGCCTAGTTAAATGCATGCAAATATAACTGACTTATACAAGTTAACAATCTGACTGCTCCCTGTAAATAGTTCTTAAATACTTATATTTAAATATAAAATAAATGAATAAAGAAAAGAAATATAAAGGAAATATTGTAAATACTGACTAGCTCTAAACCTCGAGATTAAGTCAATATCGACTTGACCGACTAAGAATAAATTACGGGGAGATAAGGGCAAACAAATACAAATAGAATAACACTATCACCTAGAAACCCTAGGTGACCAGTATATTGTATATAGCTCAAACTTACACTACGTTATACACACTCTTACACACCTCAAATAAAGATATATTCAACATAAAATATGTATATAAAAATACATAGAAAAATACAAATTAATTGCACATAAAAATAAGTTATAGTGTGACTAGGCCACACAGTTGAAAAGCTGTAAATAAAACTTTACAGATAAATATCCTCCATATGAAAAAAAGACCAAACTCACCTTTATTGTTCTCTAAATTAAATTTTCTATCTGATGAAGGTATTTTCATTAAAATTGGAGTTAAGATACAAAAGTTGGCTTTTTGGGTCCCATTGTATATTATACATATATTTTCTTATATTATTAATTCATTCTTTGTATTTTTACTCTTTTTATATTTTTTTTAAAATTGTAAATATTAATTAAATTATACTAAAAACATTAACATAAAAATAAATCACTAAAAATTCATTAAAATAATAAATAATGTAATAAACTACATATCTATACTATACATATATTATACATATCCATATTTATTTAATTATACAAATAAACTCAAAAAAAATAAAATAAAAATATGTGAACATATATTTAGATAGATTATAACTATAGAGATTATGTGCATAAAATAATAAAATATAAAAATAAAATAAAAACAAATACACATTTATAGGTACTTATGCCCATAATTATATTTGTAAAAATTAATATCTAGTAAATAGTGTCATAAGAATAAATAAAAATGGTAGTAAAATACTACATAAAATAAAAACCATTTTATGTTTTTGCTTTTATTTAATTAATTCATTTTATATTTTATATTTTATATTTTATATTTTATTTATTCTTTTCTCCTTAGCACCTAACATGGACCAACTAGGGCACGGATTGGTTGACCTACTAGTCAACTGTACTGGTGCCCATATCTAGCCTTTTAGATGCTACTGACATCTTCTTCTCCATTTTGTCCCGCCCAATTCATTCACGATTTGGGTCCGGTGCCTTCACATGTTCTATCCCTCGATCCTCGATCTTTCATGCCATGATCTTTTCTGGGGCAGTGGTGCATCGAATCGCCCGCAAACCTTACTTGAAGTCGCCTCCTATTTAGCCTCTCCACCGGCCTCCATTTGATTTTTGATCTGTTTTATTCCTATTTATCCACTTTTCTCTTCATCGGGAGAATCCATAGTGATAATAGGTGAAGTTCCCGGGACTTAGGCGCGGAGAAGGAGGCGAAGGAATGTGATCCAAGCCTCGTTGGAATTGCTTCAGGTGGTGTTGTTTTGCTCCTTGGTTTGCCTAGGTATGAGCTGGAGATTAGGTTTTAGATAGCATTTTCTTCCTACATTTCGTTTTCGATTTTAGTTTAGTGTTTCGTTCAGAAAAGTACTACAAATTTCAATTCGAATGTTCACTGGAGCTCCGAGCTCTGACCATTGTCTGCTATTTCCAGTTGTAATCTACCACCCTGATCATCATTGCATATTTACCTTGTCATTCTCCGTTGTTCCAACCTACTAACCACCTTTGATCTTGCAAAGATCATGGAGTCGGTGCTCCCTCTCTACAATTCGTCAGAGCACCTCAACCATGCTTCATTTCCGCTCCATTTTGCCAAATAAAAGGACAGGACCGATCGCCCTTGGCCCCTTGAGCTTTCTGTGCAGGTTAGAATGCAAAAACCTCGTCTGGAGGACAATCGATTCCACAAGAAGTATCCCAGGTGCTTGAACTTCCTTGAGCCCCCAGGACCCCATTGATGGGCCCCGGAGCTTTTTGAAAGCACCATTAGATGCGGATCACTTCCAGGAAGCCATTGAGTATCTCAGTAGGGAAGAAGACAGTTGGAGTCTCAATATTTTGACCATCAAAGGAGCAGCTCCATGTTGTTTTTCCTAGTTCATTCAACCATCATCCCAACCGTCCGATCAGGAACCCACTCCAGGTCTTCTTCCAGTTGTCAGATCAAGGCCAGTCATCACTGTCAGATCCTATCAGGATCTAATCCCTACTGTTGATGTGCGAAAGGTTATGGCGCGATGAGGATCATCGGATCTAATTAAGGGAAAGGATCTCTTCCCTTGATCAGTGTCGCGTACGATAAATGGCACATCTAGACCTCCGTAATTTTGTCTTTAATATTTCATTTTTAATCTTTCATCTATCACGTAAATATTTTTTTATATTTGTACTAAGGATCCCAGACTTTCAACATTCATACTTTAGTCCATTCCACGCCACCTCATGTACTTGTACGCATAAGGGGGATGGAAATTTTATGTGGATACCCTTGCGAATTTGTGCATTTATTTTAATTCCCAATTTTTTGAATATTAGTGCACTACAAGAAAATACTATTTTTGTGATCACATTGTTGCTACTACGGTCAATGGTAATGTCGTCACAGACTATATTGCCACTATTTTACGACCACTATACTACTACACTATAGTAGCTATATTCTATCGTGAACTTTGCGGCTACACATAGACACTACTTGTGGTAGTAACTGATGGAGACCACATTGCTACCACACTGTAGTCACAACATAGTCGTAAATTTTGGGCAAAATTTTTCGCCAATTTTTTTTCTTGCCGCCCCCTATCCCCCCAAAACCCTCGACCCTCCCTCCCATGCGCCCACTTCCGCCGAAACACCTCCCCCCTCCAGCCCCAGCCATCCCCCTCCCACGACCTCTCTCTTCTCCACCACCCCTCCCCCCGAATCAAAGCCCTCAACCCCTCTTTCCTCTCGCACGACCCCTTCCTCCTCCGTGCCCCTCTCCGTCAGGCCTAGTCATCGTGTGACCAGCACGAAGGCTTCCCTACGACAAGCCCTCCCTACGATAGGCCCTCCGCCGCTCTCCATGGCCTCCTTGTCGTGTCTTGTCATTGTCTTCTTCGGAGAGATGACCCAACTCCTTCGATGATGTACATCATTCAATTTATGAAATGTTCACTCTTGCAATAGTCTATTTTTTTCATTAAGTTCCTGTGATGTACTTAAATCCCTCTTACATAAACCCCTCTTACAATAGCTGCACGAATTTGCTCTTTTCTTTTCATGTATCGAGTTCCATGGTGTCTTGAGATATACATGTATGGTATAGTACCATGAAAAAATGATTCAATGGACAATATATTGCTGATTTATTGCAACATCTACTTATATTTGTGGATAGTCTTAAAATCAAAGCAAAAATCATTTGCTCGATTACTTACTTGAGCTCTATCATGATGTGTAAGTTCTCAATTTATCTAAGTGATAGGTTTTGTTGTAACGTGTAAGAGTGCCTCTTGTTGTCAACACTTATTAGTAGTTGATTTAGTGTTAGATAGGATATGATGGAAGGGATTGAGTGTGTGGTGCCGTGCACCTCTATCCGATGCTAGATTAAATAGGATGTCCATTACTATGATGTCAATCTTAGCATACCAAATAAATTTTGGAATTCACCTACTTATGCACATATTCTCTTATGACAATTCCCAACACAGATTCATAACAAGACAAGTGCTAAGATCTGATTTTATTTACCATCTGATGCATCCAAACATCATGAAATGATGAATACCAAGCTTCTTCGGAAACGTCTCAAAGTCCACAATCACAACAAAGAATGGACGATAAGAAAACTTATTGGAAATTTCCGACAATGTTGCCAAAGAATCAATATTTTATAGAATCTTAAAATAGACAAAGGGTAGATGCCAATAACTATCCAATTCAATATTGTGATTATGGTAGGTTGATATAAAATATAAATGGATATTATTTATGATGTGAGTTATGATTATAGTAGGTTTATAAATGGATATTATTTATGAATATGGTAGCAATGTACTAGTAGAATCATTTATGATGTGAGATGATTAAAACTGAGTATTATATATTTCTTTATTTTTAGTATCTCTTTCTGAATTTTTTATACATTGACGTATCAATTTCTACAAGAAATGCCTATGGAGCGTGGATGAGGTTCCACAGGGAGTGGGAGCCGATCATGTCATGACGATGGTCGTAACCCAGACGTCGATAGTACGATTCATCTACTAATAAGATATGTTTACAAATAGTCATGATTAATTATCTTACATGCTTCTTTCTATCATAGGTGAACGTAATGAAGACATTGCAAGGCTTGTTTCTTATATGCTTGAGACTGGTGTAGATGTCCCGCCGCAGTATGTCCATTACATTCCTTTGGCAGGGACACCTCCTAGTGTTACATGTTCTCGCCAGCCTACTCTACAGTCCTCTACCCATCACCATAGCCCATACCAGTCTCAAGTTCCTCCCCAGCCTTCTCTACTTGGTTCGAGTCATCCAATCACTCAGGGCCCTCTCCAGCCCTATGGCACTCCCCATCATCAAGACCTTCCACAAATGAAAAATCCTCGGAGATACTTGCAATTTCTACAAGATGGGTATTTACTTTGCAAACATTTCTTTCAATTATTATACATGTATTCTTGTTTATTTCTTGTACTGATTTTCTGGAGCAGGAAAAATGAACAGAGGAAAATAGACTATCAGATATACTCGTGGATCAAAGAGCCTTGGAACTGTGAGGAATGAAATGGTATGTAGAAATAACAAAGTTTGATGGTAAACTATCACTCATAAATTAGGATTGACAACGACCATGTTTGTAATATAGCTTGCAAAATATAAATGTCCTCCGTCATTTACGAAATGGTGGACTGCGAATCACACTCATGGGGATGACTGGTCCACATCTAAGTCGAAGGCAATCACGGTATGTCTTATATGTATCTATACTTATGATTGTTATACTAAACTAAAAAGTGTCATTTACAGATTCGTTACATGGAATTATATAGAGCCAAGTTTGGTGCTTCCGCTTCTGAGGAAGAAATAGATCTCAATGCAAGTATATGTGATGAAGTCCTCAAGGAGCGTGAGGTGGGGCCTGACAGAAGCAGAATTTAGGTGATTTTCCACCTAACTTGACATCCTCTACTAGTTCCAATGCAACCTTTACTTTTTGTACGACACCATCAACATGCAACATTTCGCCATCTCAGTCCGGTGTATCCCAGATTGAGTTTAGATAACTTACGCAATCGGTGCATGAGTTGGTGACGAAGGTCGATAACATGTACTTTAGTATGGATTCATTCAAGGAGGTCATTAGTCATTTCAGGTATACCTAACTTCCCATTATCATATAGTAATATATTTAAACTTAATAATTTACATATCTTTATACCATTTGAAACCCCCTTCTTGTTCTTTGTAGGAAACTACAAGCAATACCTAGTCATGAGGAAATGGAAGCAGAGAAGGCGGATGAAGAGGAAAAGGACGACGATGAAGATACCGAGGAGGATGTTACAACATATAGAGTATCACAAGGAAAAAGTGTTGTCATTTCGGAATGCGGGGAGAATAAGAACAAGAACAAGGAAGATCCGAAGGATAAGGACAAAAATGTTAGCATGCTTAACAAATAGAGGAAAAGGAAATTTTGGTAGGAACATCATATTATCTTGTATTATGCCCTTGAGCTTTGTAGTTTCAAAATCATATGTATTGTCTAGAATTTATAACTCATTTTATAACTTTTTTAGTCTACCTTTTGATTTGCAATATTGATAGTCAATGCTCTATTTAGAAGTTATGATTTGTTGGTTGCAAGATACGCATTTGATTTTTACTTCTGTGTGAATTGTGCTTTATAGTGTGTGTATTGGTTTTTTGGTAGTAGTTTAAAAAGAATGTAATGGATAATATTATATATTTTTAATTCTAACAGGTTGTGACTTTGAAAGAGGAACATGTTAGATGTAACATGTTGTATTTTTTTCATATTAATCAATGCGACTACTTTACAACTATTTTGCTACCACTGCAATAGCAAAATAGTCGCAATGTAGTGCCAACGTGGTGATAGAGGATTGTTGTAATCCCAAGCGCGAATCATGTGGTCATTGAGCCCTTCTGTCCATGTGGTGCCCAAGTAATCGTAATATAGTTGCAATGTAGTCGCAACTTTGTTAAGTTTACAACCACTACGCGACCCAATACCAACTAGTTGCGACTAATTTAACTACCACATCGTAATCGCGACATGTTTGTGACCCGTCTTGACATGACTACATACGTTGCTACCACATGTAGTCGCAGCTACTATTAGGACCCACATTACGATCACTCTGCCACTAAGTTGCTACTACAATCATAGTAAAAAAATCTGCATTTTCTTGTAGTGGTGTAATATCTTTTGGTAAATTTGTATAATAGGCCCTATTGTGGAATATTGCATTTATACCCCTACTAGTATGGATAAACTTTTAAATTGTGGAAATAATTCGTGTATACCCTTGTACTTGTTTGAAATTTTATTAAATGCTCTGAAACTTTAAGGAAGTTGCATATAGGTCCCTATAATGTAGATTTAACTTTATATGTATTTTAAAATTTTCAAATTAGTATTTTGCATCTAAAATTATAGGAAAATATCTTAAATGCCTGTAATCATATTATACCGCATATATTTTTCTCAAGGCAATTAAATTTATTTCCTATTTATAAAAATAGAAAGATATTACATTTTCTCATATTAGCATTTATAAATCCAAAAAATTACAAAATATTTTGAAAAATTCCTAAAAAATTAATTTATCTTTATTTAGATATATTTAATTTTCTAATAGTATTTCTGCAAAATATTAATTAAATTCCTAAAAATTTAAAAGCTTAAAAATCCTTATAAAATTCTAAAAATTCATAGAAAAATCACAAAACTATTTTCTAAGTTTGTGAATTTTCCTTAGATTATTTAGTATTCAGGAACATTAATTTGAGCTCAATTTGATTTATTTATTAAACCCATTTCAAGCTTCTGATTTATTGTTTCATTTATTTTATGTATTTCCTTATTTAAAAATCCATAAAAAATCTAAAACATTATCCCAAATTTACCAAAAATAGAGAAAAAAATTATAAAACCCAAAAATATGTTCTCTTTGCATTTTAAAGTGTATATATTATATTTGAGAAATCCAAAAAATCTCTTCTAATCTTTTCTTTAGATACTTTATACATTCACACAATTATATATGATATTATCTTATATTTTATTTTCTAAATTGAAAATTTAAATTTTGAAAAATTTAAAATAAAATTTATTTATATAAAAATTTAAAACCCATAAACATTTAAGAATAAAAATACAAAAATATTCTAAATTGTCTATTTATTTTTGTTGCTCTACCACGTGTGCTTCTTTGTGGTCCGACCCCTACTGCTTGTGTACTATGTACATCCTTTGTAGGGTATAATAAATTTTAACTAACATCTATTTATTGTTTAATTATTGTTGCGGGTTAACTGTTGATTGATTCACATGAGTTGAGTGTTGAGATCTGAGAGAGGCATCGATACAACAATTGCCGGACCTGACTTATCTGACACTGCAAGCCCTCTAAGATCAGACATTAGACACCTCATCTTTAGCGCTCTTTCAGTCCCAAATCATTTTATGACTACAAAGATGCCATAATAGTCACTAATTTGGTCGTTGATGAGACAGTTTTGATACAGAGTACCTAACGTCTAGTCTTGGAGGGTTTGTAGTGTTTGACAAGTCATATCAAACAATTGTTGTGTCAGTTTCTCTGGACAATCGATACCCGATTTAAGCTTCTCAATCAACAATTAACCCTCTATGCTAATTTCAAAATATAAATCTAAAATTTATTATACCATACAAAAATGTGTATAGTAGACAAGTAGCAGGGGTCGAACCACAGATAACAGACAAGGTAGAAAAATGATGAGTAGACTATTTACAAATTTTTATTATTTTTATTTCTTTTATTTTTGATTTTTGTGGGTTTAATATATATATGTTTAATCTTCAAAATTTTAATTTTTCATTTTAGAAAATAAAATATAGACTGATATAAATAACAAATATCCTATATAGATAAGGAAAAAATGATGTTTGGGAATTATTTAAATATTATAAATAAGCACAAAATTCTAGAAATAATTTTTTTGGGTTTTTATAAATATTTATCTATTTTTTATTTTGAAATACATTAAATAAAGAAAATAGAAACTTTACAAAATTGGAATGGGCTTAATAAATATCTATCAAGTTGGATTGAGCCTAGAATCAGTTTTTATAAATACTAAATAATATAAAGAAAATTTTGAAACTTAAAACATATTTTTGTGATCTTCTACAAGTTTATAGAATTTTTATAAGTTTTTTATGTTTTGTATTTTTAAGAGTTTTTCTGATATTTGCAAAAATACTTGGATAGATGATGAATATAACAAAATGAAACTAGGGTTTATTTTCAATTTTTTCAAAATATTTTGTGATTTTTAAGAATTTTTAGATACTAAACATGATAAAATGCAGTGTTTGAATTTTTTGAAATAGGAAAACAAGTTTACTAGCTCTACAAAAAATATTTGTGATAAATAGGAGTTCAAGCACTTAAGTATTTTTTAAATAAATTTTTAGATGTAAAATGGTATTTTTATTAATTAAAATACAATTAAAAATTTAAATTATAAATATAAGGACCTATTTCTAATTTTGAAGAAGTTATAAAGTATTTCATATCAACTTTACAAAGTTCAAGGGCATACATCTTTCACACAGAATATAATACAAGCCTGACAGAGGTATAAACGCAAATATCAGAAACCACATGACCAAGTATGGAATTTATCGAAAATATTTTGTACTGATATTCAAACTTTTTAGGACCAAATGGAAATACACATAACCCGAAGGGGGTCCACATAAAATACTGAGGTACATCACGTACACAGTCATACGAGATGACCTCACACTGGACTAAAGTGCAAATAGAGGAAAGTTTAGGGTCCAATATAAAAATATTACAAAAAATTTACAACTACAAATGAAAGTTTAAATACTAAATAATTACAAAAAGGAGGGGCTAAGTGTGCAATATACCATCGTAGCATGTGATCCAACAACCCACATCAATCCCCTTAAGCGATGAACGACTCTAATCAGAGGGTTCCGATTCATTGATGGACGAATAGGATCGGATCTTCAAACAAATCTGATGGCTCTTAGGCTTCATCGTCGAACGACTACATTTAAATCCGAAACTCAGTTTGTCATCCAACTGCTACTACTCTACAACAAGAACAAGAAAGAGCAGCCGCCTGGAGCTGCTTCCTCCGCTCGATTCTCCGATCTCTAGCCACCTTAGAGCCTCACCGGTGGCCCAAAATGATTCTGACGCTCCCCCCGAGGTGCTAATACACTCATTTGGACCCATGCCTCATTGGAAGAGGCCTAGAGCTTAGCGAATAGTGGGAGATATGAAGCGGCTTCCTTTAGATTGAATCACCCCCAATTGGGGTCGATTGGAGCTGAGACCTGGTCAAAAAGGCTTGTGACACACAGGTGGACCTCTTAGCTCTGTTGGCTAGCAAAAATGGGGACTGAATGAGGTCGATGGTGTTGATCTTTGGCGAAGTGGAGGAAGGAGATCACCTTGATCTTTGCTAGATCAAGTGTGGTCAAGATGTCCAAATGATAAAGAACATGATGTTAGCCATGTGAGCTTGAGGAAAACCATTTATACAATAATTGTTATTGTAATATTTGATATATCGATAAACGTTATTGATTTATTTCACTCCCTATCTGAGATTAAATGCATGAATGCACTATAAGGTCCATTAGTACAACTGGGGTGATTTACCATGGCCATCTTGATGATCATACAATTTTTGATTCAATGGTCAAACATAGAGGTTGGTGCTTGGATGGATATCTAAAGAGTTCGATTGAGGACTCATCAAACATCATCAAATGATTATTAAGAAATGATCTCCAACTTGAGAAGGAGATGGCAATCCTTATCTATAGGCTGATGTCTGATCGACCTCTTGATGCAGGTCCTCTACATAGGAAAAGAGATTCGAAGGTATTGGATAAGTTAGGTTAAAAAGTTGACTTAATGAGATTGAGATAACCAAGACCTGTGTTGTATACTGTCACGATATATGCATGCATCCTGTAACCGGAGACAGATGTATTTCTATATGTATAAGTATGTACATTTAGTAGATCAATAGAGTGATGGCCCAATCAAGGTCTATATACTGGCGAGCTGGTATGCATATAAGGTCATATGAGGAATGCGATCTCTCAAAGGGATCATACGTGTTCACTTGTGAACCGGGAGGCATGAGCACACTCATGAGATATTGGGACCAATCAAATTTCATGCGTGGTCATCTTGCTTTGGAAGCATGACAAGAATTTATAGGTATGATATATGCTTTTGGAAAGTATATGATTGATACCAACTCCCAATGACCGAATGAGAAATTTAATGATAAAACCCTAAAGAAAACATATTAGATTGATTAAATCTTAGGGTTTATTATAGGTCTTTCAGTATACAGGATGTATGGGTATTAAGAATACTCGAGGGTGATGTGATCATAAAAGATTATATAACCATGATGCCTCCATTCCAAGGGAGTGATGAAACATGTCTAGATTTTAGTGTCTCCTCTAAGTAAAGAAATCTTATCTTATTCCAAGTATCGGACATTGACCTGAATGTGATTCAGATGTAATGATAAGATTAATATCTTTGAGAGGTCCCCAAGATCTGGATTTGAGATATGATCTCAATATCCAAGTCACTATACATGGAACGTACAATCACCTGTCCTAATCTTTAAGTATCCGCAGAGAAAGCACATTATTGTTGAAAGAGTTCAAGAATAATTCCATTAATTTTTTTATGCAAGCATTGAGAAATGGATAATGAAATATGATTTAATTATAATGAATAATGTGAATTTGATTCATATTATTTAGATGCATGAGAAAGATGATACAAAATAATTAAATGTTATTTAATTATCATGGATATGATATTATGGATAACACTATCTATATTAATTATATATATTATAAATGTGATTTATAATATATTAAAGAGAGAAATTTGTAAATAGTATTTACAATTTAAATATTGATGTGAATTGGATTTACATTGGACAATTAATTGAAATTATAATTTACATTTTATTTTGGGTGCATGAATATGATCCACAAATTTCTAATGACATGATTGAAATTTAACAAAATAATTTAGAATTATTTTTATGAAATAATTACAACAAAAGTTGTTGTAAATAATTAAAGGATAATATGAGATACATAATCTCACATAATAGGAAAAGAGTGAGCTCCTTCCTTAAAGGGACGAGGGATGATGACACCATTTTAAATAGTAGGAATATCCGAGGAATTATCTTGTGGTCCACACAAAGCAGGACAAATAGTTGCTGTAATGACAACTAACAAGGATATCTGACTAAATTCAACAATTAACCCACAAAGAAATAACAACCAAGAAATGCAAGCAAAATGTGGATCAAGTTTATTATAAACCTACAAACATGTGTGTGTGTGGTGATAAGAAAAGTAGGGTGTCGAACATAGGAAACGAGGGGCGTAACAATTATATTATCCATAAATAAAAAATAGAAGTATGTATGTATATAAGGACGTACAGTATTTACTCAATGCTTTTTTGGGGCTCGAATTAAATAATATACTATTTATTTATTAATTTTTTATGATTTTTTAATTTCTAATAAAAGAGATATGTATATATATGTTATGTGATACATATAATATAAATATAATATAGTATAATATATATAATAAATGTGCAAAAATCAGAAAATAGCCCAAAGAACAATCTTTTTTAAGGTTTTTAAAATATTTAAGTATTTATAATAATTAATAATAATATAAACTATATATAATAATATATAGGTTAGTCTATATAGGGTATGATATTTATAAATAGAGATAAAAATATTTAAAAATAGCAAAAGAAAATATTTTTGTGTTTTTTTAAATATTCTTCTATTTTGTGAAATTTTAGTGAATTTTGAGATTTTTTTCCTAATTTTAAAATCACAAAAGGGCCAAAACATGCGATTTTTAAATATGCTGAATTGATTAGAGATTTAAAAAAGCAAAAGGGCTCATTTTTTTTCAAAATCAATGTTAATATATAGTAATATGCACATATATATATATATATATAGGTAAATGGGGCTGCCCCCAGGGAGTAGCCAACTTGGCGACTCCCACCCCTATTTTTCCCTCATTTTTTTATTTTTTTGGAAAATAAAAATTTGTATATTCATCACTATATCCCTCTCACATTCTATTAAAATTTCGTCAGAAACAGAGACTCCTAAGCCCTCCATCCAGATGTCATTTTTTTAACGGTCGCAAGATTTTTTAAATCGACCATGTTTGGATGGAGGCCGTAGGAGTCTATGTTTCTGAAGAAATTTTAATAGAATGTGAGAGGGATATAATGATGAAATATACAAATTTTTATTTTCCAAAAAAATAAAAAAATGAGGGAAAAATAGGGGTGGGAGTAGCCAAGTTGGCTACTCCCTGAGGGCAGCCCCATTTTACCGACATAAATATGTTATAGAAAACTAATTTTTTATTTTTAGAAAATTTTTTAGGGTTAACAAGGGTTTGTTAATTTTTGGGGTTTCATCAGAGATTCTTTTTGTGATTTCTGGTTTGAAGTTATAAAATAGGCTAATAAACAAAATCTATTTTTTGGAGTTTTTAGAATAGATTTTATATATTTTTTTGTATTTTCCAAGTCAAGTAGAGAATGAAATAGAGAATTTTAATAAATAGTAAATGCAAGAAACATGACAAATAAAATAGCTAGCATAAAAAGCAATCAATCATGTACTTACATCTACTCTTGTTTATATCACATGATCTATTTTTAATAAAAATAAACACATAAATAAAAAAGAAATCATGCTAACAAGGGTATATTTGCAAATAAAATATATTCTAGGGTCTCACGTGCAAAATAAACATAAACTATGTTATAAAACATGATTTTTTAGACTAAATAGTAAATACAAAATCCAAAGAAGTACTCCTACAAAATGTCCGCTCACGTAGGGATCCATGTGAGGATACCTTACATTGGACTAAAGTGCAATATCAGAAAGGTTCAGGTACACATATGCAAAATTTCCACAAAATTTATTTATAGAACCTTTTGCAAAATACCAAAAAGCATAGGGATAAAGTTACAAGTTTTACCACTTATCCCGGTTTGATCCAACCGTTGCTGGCTCACCACATGCACGATCTATTGACTCTTCTCTGGCACCCCTTCGAATAAAATGAATGAACCAGATTAGATTTGGGTTGTATTCTTGATCGGACGACCAGCAAAGGGGGAGTAAGAACACCAGATGAACTCAGGTCCGGTGGACTTCGATCATACATTTCTCCTTGCTCCAGCATCCTCTTCTTGATCCAGCAAGCCCAACAGCTTGTTAGAGCTCCTCCGTGTGTACAAGTGGGCTCAGGCATGTATGCGGGAGCTCCATTGGCTCAAATGGTTTCAGAAGACTTGGAGGTGCTCCACGTGCCTGCCTCGTCTCCATATGGGTCTTCACTATGCATAAACTGCACAAAAAGAATCCTTGGCTCGAGGGCTACATCCTCGGTCATCGGATGAAGCAAAAGGCGACATGGAATGAGGTGGTGATGGTGTTCCGATGAGGGGAAAAGTACCAATGCTCGACTCCCATATCCATGATGGATTTGGGGTGGAAAAGAGGGGTAATCGATGGAAAAGACTTAAGGGATCGATGTGGGACGAAAAACAGGTCGAATTAACAATAGGATCACAGTGAATTAGTTTGGAGCTCAAGATTCAGGCAATTGGGGGGGTTTGAGTTTGACTAAAAATGGTATTAAAATTGAAATTAAAAGATAGAAATGGATCTAGAACTAAAGATATACCTAGAGACGAAGGATGGGGGCCTAACTCGACCAGAATCGCGGAGGTCGAGTTGCTGATTGATAGAGCCCTTGGCATTGGTTCTTGGGCATTCTTCCAACGAGGATTATTGAAGTCAGATCGAAACCATGACCTGGATTTAATCTGGGTCGTCAAATATTAAGCGAACCGGTATGCACGCCCAATCACCCAATCATTTGAGTGATGCTACGTGGTGCAAGGAGCATCATTAGATGAAGCACCTTAGTTGGTAAATATCAAAGTAGCCCCATCACTTTTTTGTTATTTGTGTTTAGTCCTATACATATAAATAGTAGTGTAGGATATTACATCTGGTTCCTTCCCCATCATGCGGAGGATCATATTTTGTAAATATTCTTGGCATTCCCTTGAACTTATTGAAGTTATTGTTAAATGCATTATATGTTTTATTAATTTGCAGATATGTCCTTGCTAGCTTGTATTTTTTATTTCTCATCTTTTAATTTTATTAAATAGTTTAAATTATCTAAAAATTCTAGGAAAATTGCATTGCATGATTGACATGTTGTTTATCCACACCCATATTTTTGTTTGGTATTTATTTAATCTTTCTATTTATTAAAAATACAAAAAGGGCTATTTATTCCATGTATGTTTATTAAAATCCAAAAAAATAAAATATTCTTTGAAAATTCCAAAAAAACTATAAGTTTATTATTATATATTCTACCTTCATAACAAAAATCACAAAAAAATATAAAAAGAAAACCTTAAAAGTTACAAAATCCTAACACTATAAAAATCAGAAAAATTTCATTTAAAATACAAAAATTATTTTCTAATATATATTTTTCATTATTATATATACTATATATTAAAAATAGTTTTGGAAAATTTTAACATTATTTGCTATTTTTAAAAACCAAAACAATCTTGTTGCATTATTCTATTCTTTGTTTTGTACATTTTAATACTTTAAAATACATAAAATTAGCAAAAATGCCATAAAAATTACCAAAAAAATTGAAAAAAATAATAAAAACTAAAAAACAATTTCTTTTTTTTTGTATTTTGAGTATATTTATATATATTTTGAAATATAAAACCCTATAAATACTATGTAGATTATATTACTAATATGATATATATTATTATTACATATAAATATATATTTCTTCTTAAAATAAGAAACATAAAGTAAAATTTTACAAAATTAAAAGAAAATACAAATTTAAAATTTAAAATTTAAAATGTAAAAATATAACAATAAAAATAGATTAAAAGTAAATATAATTTAAAACCCACAAAAAATATAAAAAGATAAAAAATAATTGTTATTAATTATTAATAGTTATACATGCACTTCGTTACTCTCAATGGTTCGTCCCCTATACTTATGCACTATAAACACATTTTGCAAGGTATAATAAATTTCATCTCACCCTATTTTTATTGCATATATTATTCGTGGGTTAATTGTTTGCTTGATTCAATTGAGTCGAGTACCAATTGCCGAAAGAGGGCCGATATAACGATTGCCAGATCTGATTTGTCGAACACAACAATCTCCTCCAAGATCGGATGTTAGGTGCTTCGTCTCAATAGATCAACATATATATGTACATAGACATGTGTAGTTGATGATCTTTATTTTTTGGGATTTTTACAACTTAGGAACATATCTCCCTCTACTTTATTCTCTTGTCAACCATGTCAATATTGACCTAGTCTCAGTGTTAGGATTAATGTGGCATATTTACATATATATTTTTTTATTTTTAATTTCAATATTTTGATTTTTTTATTTTGATGTTTGTGTGTTAATTATGAAATATTTGCAAATGATGTTAGTGTGTTAAAAGATGAGCATTGTACTTTATTTACATGTATTTTACTGTAGATTTCAGCCAAAAGAAAGAATAAAGGTGATGAATAATGTATTCATTAATTAGTATATTTTGTAGTTAACTAGTTATTTCATATATTTGTATTTTCAATTTTACATGTTACATTCATGAAAATAATCAACACAATATTAATTGACTTCTTATTTTGCAAAGCATCGTATAATATACAAAGAAAGTAGAAAGTACATATTTTATGAATATGCATTGTTTGCCAAATAAAGTTGCTTGATAACATAAATATAAACAAAATATTTTAAATTGGTTCTTCATATTTGAAGAGCAGCACACAATGTTTACAAATGGTATACTAATTTTTCAAAGAAGTTTTTTATTTTACAGAGTATAGCTATCGCTCCAACAGTGAATACATACTTGTGCTTTATGGATCTATAATACACTCATAAAAAGATACAAAATCGGACAAACTAAAAATAGTAATTCAAAATAATAAATGAAATGGAAAATTAAGTAAAATCAAGATGACTGAAATACCCTTTCGGATAATGCATGTGAATGAAACTTTCAGATCTAGATCAATTTACTATTATGACGAGCTTTCCTCCAAAATGAAAATATCCCACCTCATTTGAAGGTCTCTTATGTGTGCATGTGCCTGTGTCTATTATCTTTTTTGTTATTATTGAAGATCACATTATATATGCATTTATTGTAGGGTAATTTACATATCAGTTTCCATTTATGGGTCCAATCTCAATTTAGGTCGTCATCTTTAATTTGTTACAAAAGGGTCCCCACACTACTTGGAACACAACAGAGGAGGAGTTTGTTGTTGGGAATGTGGAAAATCTTGACCTAAATAACCTTCAAATGGAATTGGATTCCATGTACACATTTCCCCTTTCAATCTCCCCTACTAGGTATGAAAACGATCGGATACAGATACAAATATATATATATATATGTAATCATATCCTTATCTATTTTAAAATACGAATACGAATGCGGATACAAATATTGACGGATATGAAAAATGTGTTACCATATCTTTAAAAAACGGATACGAATGTAAAGCGACTACGAATTGGATACGAATACTAACAGAAATATTTAATAAATTAACTAAAATACATGTTTAGAATGGTTTACACATAAGATAAATATCCATGGTTCCCAGGTTTATGGATGTTGTGTTCCGAAGAATTGGATTTGCCATCCAAAAGGGATTGGCGGCGCAACTTGTTGCCCATCTCCCAACAGTTTCTTTGTAATATGTCATGATTTGAGAAATTTTCATGGTACTATCTAAAAAATTATATCAACAATGGTGAATGTACTCATAAAATGTTGTTATACACGATTATAAATAAATCTATTACTAGGCTTATGTACGAAAAGAATATACGAATACGAATGCGAATATTAGCGAATGTCAAAATGATATCCATATTTGCATCAATTTAAATCGAATACGAATACGAATGCCAAAATATCTATAAAACAAATATGATAGCGGATCGGATGCGAATATATTTACATTCGTTTTCATCCCTATGGACCTCTATCCCTGACCTCTCTCTTCCCTTTGAAATCCTCATAACCCACTTGACCTCCCCGCTCCCGATCACGCGAATCATGCCTCCGGCCAGCAAGATCCCCTCTCCTCCGATGTACAACATGCACATCTCGACCATGGAAGGACATATCGATATCGGTATTGATATCGGTACCATGTCGATACCGATATATCGCCGATATATCAGGCGATATATCAATGCTATATCGCCGACATCGGACTGAGATTGTGCATTTTTAGCCTGTCGATATCCGATATCGACCATATCGGCGATATATCGGTGACCTGTCGATACCGATATATCGCCGATATATCGCGATATGACCGTCCATGATCTCGACAAGGTCCCCTCTTGCTCAACTCTCACTACCTTAAAAAATTACAGTGCACAACTTATGTTGGAAGCATCAACTACCAAAACTTTGATAATAACCCTATGATTGCAAGTCAACGCAATTTTATCCACTCAAATAAAGATGGGATCAATGGCACTCATGCACATTAGATCGAATCGAATGCCACCCACGCCTCAAATCCAGTGTGCCAGGAAATCCATCTGCGGGTTGTGATGACTACTGTACGTCGGAATGGGGGTGGGGGATGATCTTGCTGGCCACAAGAATCAGGGGTCGGGAGGTAAATGCTCGTCAGAAGCGTGATTCAGTGCGACCTGGAGCAGAGAGTTCGGGTGGGTTATGGGTAGGAATAGGCATTGGACTGGCCGGTTGAATCGAGTCTGAAGTCCGACCCAAAAAGTATGGTCTAACCTAAGCTCAAAAGATCATTGGGCCGGCCGGGGCCTAAATGTTCTTTTCTTTGGGCCAAGCTTGGATTTGGCTCGGCCCAACCCGACTCGACCCAAGGCTCGGCCCGTTTGGGGACCCGACATAAAGCTCGAAGGTGGCCCGATATGTAGCCCAATACCCAACCCAAACTTAGGTGCGGGTGTTAAGCTCGTGCCTTGGACAAACCACTCGCGCCTCCCCTTCCCTCTTTTATCTCCATTGGACACCATTTCATGTATTTGTATTGCTTAATGATGTTTTGGAGGAGCTTCAATTGAGGAATAACGGAGGACTTATCTATTGCATGAATAAGAACAATCAGAAAATACACATCAACAACAAGAGCAATAAAAGAGAAGCATGTCACAATTAAAGATGGGTCGGCTAGACATGTGCTTGGATCGGACAACAAAAAAATTGCGGACCGAGACCCAACCCAAAGCTCGAATTTTTTAGATGGGCTTGGACCTGAATCCTTTAGGACCCGATTCAGCTCGACCTATTCCCATCCCTAATTATGAGGATTTTTAAGGGGGTCATATGTGGCTGCCCCCTAGGGCAGCCAACATGGCTGCCCCCACCTTATTTGGGTAAATTTTTTTATTTTTTTTGAAAAATAACACCATGTACATTCATCCCTATATCCCTCCTATATACCATTCGAATTTCGTCAGAAACAGAGACTCCTACGGCCTCCATCCGGACAGTAATTTTTTAACGGTAACAAGATTTTTTTAAATCGATACCATCGAGATGGAGGCCGTAGGAGTCTCTGTTTCTGACGAAATTCGAATGACATATAGGAGGGATATATGGATGAATATACATGATTTTATTTTAAAAATAAAAAATAAAAAAACGCCGAAAAATGGGGCGGGGGCAGCCCCATTTTTTCTTTTTTAAGGGATGAGAGAGATCAGGTGAGGTAGGGGGGATTGAAAGTAGGAAGAGGCAATTGAAATTCAATTTCATTTGAAGGGTATTTAGATCAAGTTTTTCCACATTGCTAATGGCAAGCTCCTAAGTCGTTTTCCAAACGGATTGGGAGCGTTATTTGTTACAAATAAAAAATGAGGACTCGGATTGGGATCGTTTCATATATTGGACCCTATATGTAAATTACTTTTATAGTAGTTAACGTAGTTACATGAGAAGTGCCATTTTGCATTATTATCTTCATTTCTAACAAATATTTTACACGTTCTATTACAATTTTTATGATAATTTTGTTAAAGTATATCTTAAACTATTTAAAACAACCGTACCACAGTTTATTTTACATGTATCCTGTTAATTGTTACACGTGAATATATGATGATTTATATATTTACTTCAACGAAGCATGTCACGACCCGCACCGCTATCCGGGACGAGTGCAACATAAAAACTTATCTGATCATCTTAATCATAATTTAGCATTTCTATGAAAATTCGACAGCAATTCCTCTATTTTATGGACTCCCAAATGCTACATTGTACCTGAAACAATTCATATAAAACTTTTGCATAAAATTCTCCTTTCAATTCACCATTACAACCACCCAAATCATAATCCACATTCACATCACCAAACACATTTACATTGTTCCTTATGTACAACCATCCTTACTGTCAAAGTTCATATACAACTCCTTCCGTCTTACAAAAAAACTAGTCTTTCAAGTTACTAACCATTTTACCTGAAGAATAAAAAATTTGCTGTAATGTCACAAGGATGGAGTGAAAGTCCCACTTGCTGCAAAAGGCTTATTTCATTCCCTCGCTTCTCCTATGGCTTCTTCCCATATGTATCTGTAAATAATATTTAATAATAGAGGATTGAGTGTAAACTCAAAATGAGCTTAGACCCAGCGAGTGGATCTCAAACATTTTGCTAAGAGAATATATCAGCTATTTTGAAAATAACTTTGCGGGCTAGTTGAAATAAAATGTAATGCTATAGTAGGGCAATTTCATAAAAAATGAAGCTCTGCAAAACAATAACGTTGTACAGAAATTTAAATATCAAACTAGCAAACTGAAATTAATTTACTATCTGGCTGTTAAAAAAATCTTGCTGAAATGAAATTTTTTATTTTCCAGCTGTTATAACAATTCCACTGTGGCTAACATACTACGTCCATGAACACTGAAACAACCTAAGTCATACACGTAGACAACCCCAAAGGCTAAAGAACACTCTGCATACGGCCCAAAGCCTATGTGTATACAAAATGCGAAGCCAAAGTCCTCTGAATCATATCTGACGGTTGCCATATCTGATGGCGTGTTTCGGGGTCATATCTGATGACGTTGCCATATCTGATGGCTAGTTCACGACCATGTCTGAGAGCTACTGTGGTGGTCATTGTTTCTCACATATTTTTTGATCCATAGTAATATAACTGTAAATTGAGAAATTGGTGATATCCGAATCATATCATCATACTGAACTTATCTTCATTTATCTGAAAACTTCTGTAGTATGAATGCAACATAATTGAAGACTGAAACATAAAACTAAACTTTTCTATCATATATATTTAAGCTTGCATACAACATCGACTTTACTAAGCTGCCATCATCTTGGACAAAAACAAACTTATCTGATTATCAAACTAGACTATACATATATAATAGCATAGTTAAAATGAATTCTACACTGTACTATTGCAAGGTATCTGTGAAAATAAGGTTATATATTAAAATAGGCTCAAGACCACTCACCTCAATATTTAGATATTGTACCTACTCAAGATTATCATCAGCCTCGATCCCATGCTCTTCGAATTATATACATGCGCTTTACAGATTCATGCCTACAGTTGGAAAAGAGAAAACACATATGCATTCAACATATGAAATTACATGGAGTATGTGAACGCATGCTTTCACCGATATTATATTTTTTTTACTCCAGATGTATATGCAGACTGTACTATATCCTTTTTTTTTGTGATTCTTATCTTGACTTCTCTTCAAGGGAGACTCGGACCTTTTATTGATCATGGACTTCTAAGTAATCATTACCAATAAATTCCGATTATGATTATACCCAAATCTACAATCCACTGGAATGGATGGAAAGGCACGTATACTTATCAGTTCATCTCTATTTACATATATGTTTAACAAGTCTTTCGTTCCTTTGTAATTCCTCATCTACGTTTTTTCCACCTAACAAGATTATGGTATAACCTATGTGTGTAGGCCAACATATCTTAATATCAAAATACTATTTGCAGAATAATACCTCACGGATAGTATATCCATCATGTTTTATCATAAAATCCCATGTTGTTAATTTGTGAAAAATAAACTAGTTGATTAATACCTTTGTAATACACTGATCTTAAGATACTTTTACGCATCCCCTGGGAAAAATAGAGCTTATATTATGAACTAACTATGGCAAGGAAACTCCCAACGATAAAAAACGATGGAAGGTGTAAATATATGCTGTAACTCTGGTGTATGACGATTTTCTGTCCAGGTAATTCAAAGATTTGTTTACATGAAATCACTAGTTTACCTTTATCATCTCTAGATCTAGCAACACCTCTGCAACTTGTTGTTCTCGAGCCCTCCATCGCCGAGATAAGTCCGAGCAACTTGGTATTTTTCCCATCGCAACTTTAAAATCATTATTTATTTATCCTCTATAGACGGTTTGATTCTCCAACCTTCTAAATCATACGTGGCTAAATAGATAAACCTTTGTGACATACGTCACTTATATAATATGTTCTCACCATGCAAGGTTATGGAAGAGGGAGGGGTCTAATTTATCATCTAAAATAAAAAGACTTCTCAAGGCACCAACGTCAAGCCTTGTTTTTCTGTTTATTCTTATTGTTTTTTATAATATATAGATTATATTGGATGTAATTCCACTACGGAATTGGAAGTAATACACACCTTGTTTTAGATTTCTTATTATCATAGATTCAGATAAACTAGTACATACCCGTGCGCTGCACGGGTGGAACGAATTAAGATCATAGCGTTGAATAGTCAGTCTCCTAAATAACAATGTGTATGGTACAAGTAAATTATAATTGTGTATAATTTACTATCAAAAAGACCGGGTAAGCTAGTTATGATAGGATTATAATTTTCTATCAAAAAATAGATTATAATTTGCTAGTTTTGCGTATGTAGGTGTGGGTGTGGGTGTGTGTGTGTGCGCGTGTGGTGTGTGTGTGGTGTATGTGGACAATCATAAGGCCATGACCAGTAACACAGAATCCAGTTTAAAATAAGCAGTTTAACTTATTATTCACTATGAAATCGAGGGTTTTGATTTCACTCGATGAATTTCTTGATTCCATTCAGATCAGTAGAATATGAAATACAAAGTGATTAGTTATTTGAATTTGGCACGATGACATCATAATAGCTTCCCATATGCAATTCTCCATCACCTTGCACTCTTCACCTCAAAGACCTCTATGCCGTGCATTTTGTCGTTGTAAGCTATCATTATGCTGCCACCACTCCTTAGACGGGAGAAATTTCTCAAAGTGGTTTCCAGGCTACGGATTTCTGGAAATTAATGCATGCAAATTCAACGAAGATCCATAGAACAATCGGCCAATTACTTAAACGGATTATTGGCTCATCCAAATGTCACTGATTTTTATGTCACGAGCCGCAAAACTCCTGTCTAGTTACACCATAACCCCAATAACTTTTGTAATCACATTACAGGTCCATGTAAATCAATAATTACATTTTCAACTCTTATAGTTACAGCACAACACATGGACAGGGGCATCTGCGTTAAATAGATTAAAATTATATGAGTCCTTGTTTAGTTACAAAGATTACAGAGGTTCTAGTGTGACTCTGCAAGATATTGGAGAGGATGGCTTACAAAATCAAATGTTACTTGTCGAATAAATCAAAAAAGAACTTCAGGGAACTTGCAGGTCGAATCGAAGATGTCATACTCACATTGTTTTCTGATCTAAGATATCTAAGAAGTATTTGGTATGAGGCTGAAATTAGTGAATTCACTACAATTCCCATTTGGAAGCTCTGCTTTGTTAAGACAATGCCATAGTGCCAGCAATGCTGAGGTCAATGCGGTCGACGACCAGTGCTGGTGGTGACCACACACCCGAACAACCAGAGGCACGCAATAGTGCACACAACGAGCAACAGGACACACAGCGAGCAATAGGAAAAGTTGACCCGTGTGACAGCCCCTCTCGGCAAACCTGCGCTACCCGCATCCACCTCCGCTCCCTGCCGCCGATGGGACTCATTCTGATCATTTGTTACTTGGGCAAATTTTTCCCAAAGTGCACGTGATATTATAATAGGGATGAGGCAAGTTGTTGATCGGTTCATATCATCTAACTGAACGTCACCTGAAAAATTCGCAGTGAGGGAACGTGCTTTGTGTTCTTCTCCAATTCTTATTGATAGCATCGGCAGCTCCATTAAATATGTCTTGCTCAGATCTAGTTCTACAGATGACTGAACTCCTATAAAATCTCGATTGAAGATCGGTGGTCACCAGTCGATAAAACTCGATGTGGTGAAAGATGTGAGTTCACCGGATGATGCTCTCGAGCTGCTACAAATGGTGATCCAGATCTGATGCAGTGCTCGGCTGGTGGGGATAGTGTTATTCGAGCTCTAATGACTCTTGTTGAGATGCTCGATGAAGGATGCGATGTTCCTCGATCTCCCAGCGGTTCGCTTGGTGCATCTTCACCCGTGTCCAGTCCTGCCTCATTGTCGAAGATCCAACCCCATGTTGTTGAGGGGAAGAGGATGGAGAGCCGTAGAAACTCACCCCCTCCGCGATCCGCCGCAGCGAGTTCGAGCAGGTGGTGACATAGCCTCCGTATGAGAGTGGATCATGGTCACATTGTCTGACCATGAGGTGAGCAGAGGAAGAGGGAGGATCACCTCCTACGACGGTTGATGTTCCAGGGCATGGTGGCTCAACCAAATTGTTGACGGTAGCGACGAAGGGGGAGGAGTAGAACGGGCCGTAAGGGAGGCCAGAGAGGATGTGACATGGCTAGGTTTTCGATGGGGCGGGAAGAGGGCATTGAGACGGGGAAAGGAAGAAGCGTGGTTAATATCTTTGCAGGATGAGGCTAAAAATGGAATGATGGTTGGAGGCGGGCAATTAGAAAGGGTAAAACGGGAATTGATGGGTGGAAAATAATGGAGTTGATGCTCTTTAATATATATATATATATATAATGGATATGCCACTATTCATATATGTATCCATTCCCTAACATGTCTACATTGTCTTATTTGAGTGCTCGTAGATATATACATCTGTATCTATTTCGATATGAGAACGTCTCGTTTCCATCAATCAATATATGTATTCGCAGTTGAAATTATGTGGTATTTGTACGTGGCCATTGCCATATCTAGATATATTAGTATTTCCATATTTTATCTGGAATGAATGTTACAACACTCCCCAACTTAAAATAAATTTCGTCCTCGAAATTTTCATACCTCTATCAGCTTGAGAACAACTGTGGGTATTGAGATCGCATTTCCTTTTCTCTTTCCCACGTAGCTTCTTCTAGTGCATGGCTCCTCCAAAGGACTTCTACCACTGGTATCCTTTTTGTCCGAAGTTCTTGCACTTTATAATCTAAAATTTGTACTGGAATCTCTTTGTACGAAAGATCCTCCTTCAGTTGAATTTCTTGCGGTTGTATAACATGTGATGTGTCTGGAATATATTTCCGAGGGTAGAAATATGAAAAACATCATGTATCCTTGCTAACTCGGGCGACGGTCAAAGACGATGCACTACATTGCCAATTCCTTCTATAACTTCGTATGGACCAATGTATCGTTGACTTAGTTTTCCCTTCTTTCCGAATCTAATTGTACCCTTCCATGGAGATACTTGCAAAAATACTTGATCACCCACTTGAAATTCTAGATCTCTTTTTCTCTTATCCACATAACTTTTCTGTCTATCTTGTGCGACCTTCAAGTTTCTCTTGATTTCTTCGACTTTTTCTATTGTCATTTGTACTAATTCAGGTTGGACTAGCTTACGTTCTCCTACTTCATTCCAGAAAATAAGAGTTCTGCATGCTCGACTATACAAGCCTTCATATGGCGCCATCCCAATACTCGCCGGATAGGTATTATTATAAGCAAACTCCATAAGTGATAAATGTTCATCCCAACTATCCTTAAAACTTAATGCACAAGCTCTAAGCATATCTTCCAAAGTTTGAATAGTCCGCTCAGATTGTCCATCGGTTTGTGGATGAAAAGCAGTACTAAATGCTAATTTTGTACCCATTGCTTTGTGTAAACCAGGCCAAAATCTAGAGGTAAAGCGAGGATCTCTATCAGATATAATTGACACAGGTGCTCCATGTAACCTTACTATTTCATGCACAAAAATCTTACCCAAACGATCCAATGTATATGTCATATTAATTGGTAAGAAATGAGAAGATTTGATCAATCTATCAATAACCACCCATATCGCATCATGACCTCGACGGGCCCTAGGCAATCGAGTAACAAAATCTATGGTAATATGTTCCCACTTCCACTCTGGTATCGGGAGAGGTTGCAATGCACCAGCTGGTCGCATGTGTTTTGGTTTAGTTTGTTGGCAAACCAGGCATCTAGATACATCTTCTGCAATTTCTCGTTTCATTCCCGACCACCAATAGCATGCTTTCAATGTTCTATACATCTTCGTGCTTCCTAGGTGCATTGCGTGCATAGAGTTATGTGCTTCCTCAAGAATTTCTGTTCTAAGCTCTGCAAGTTATGGGACATACAGTCTTTGCTTGAAAAATAGTACTCCGTGCTCATTTATCGTGAACTCATGAAATTCTCCCTTCTCTACTTTCTCTCGTAATCTTTTAATTTCTTGATCAAATCCTTGAGCCTCTCGTATTTTATCATATAATATAGGCCTGACCTTTAGGGTAGCTAACAAAATCCCAGCATCATGTACTGACAGGTTTGCGCGCAATCCCCTTAACTGTGTCAATAATGGGTGTCGGTCAGTCTTTATATATGGCAATCCACCATTAGACTTTCGACTAAGAGCATCTGCTACTACATTCGCTTTTTCGGGATGGTACTCAATTGTATAATCGTAATCTTTTATCAATTCTAACCATCTTCTCTGTCTAAGATTCAATTCTTTTTGAAAGAATATATATTTCAAGCTCTTATGATCTGTAGGTGCATTGCTTTCAATTCTAACCACCAATAGCATGCTTTCAATGTTCTACACATCTTCGTGCTTCCTAGGTGCATTGCGTGCATAGAGTTATGTGCTTCCTCAAGAATTTCTGTTCTAAGCTCTGCAAGTTATGGGACATACAGTCTTTGCTTGAAAAATAGTACTCCGTGCTCATTTATCGTGAACTCATGAAATTCTCCCTTCTCTACTTTCTCTCGTAATCTTTTAATTTCTTGATCAAATCCTTGAGCCTCTCGTATTTTATCATATAATATAGGCCTGACCTTTAGGGTAGCTAACAAAATCCCAGCATCATGTACTGACAGGTTTGCGCGCAATCCCCTTAACTGTGTCAATAATGGGTGTCGGTCAGTCTTTATATATGGCAATCCGCCATTAGACTTTCGACTAAGAGCATCTGCTACTACATTCGCTTTTTCGGGATGGTACTCAATTGTATAATCGTAATCTTTTATCAATTCTAACCATCTTCTCTGTCTAAGATTCAATTCTTTTTGAAAGAATATATATTTCAAGCTCTTATGATCTGTGAAAATTTGACATGTCTCACCATATAAGTAGTGCCTCCAAATTTTCAAAGCAAATACTACCGCAGCTAATTCCAAGTCATGTGTGGGATAATTCAGCTCATGCAGCTTAAGATGTCTGGAGGCATATGCAATCACCTTCCCATTCTGCATTAGAACAAATCCCAAGCCTTGTCGTGATGCATCGCTATAAATTACAAATTCACTGTTTCTAGATGGAAAACTAAGAATGGGAGATGAGGTCAGATGATTCTTAAGTTCCTGAAAACTCTCTTCACACTCTTCATTCCAGATAAATTTTACGTCCTTCCTAGTCAATCTTTTTAATGGCGCTGCAATTTTCAAAAAATTCTTCACAAATCTTCTATAGTATCTTGCTAAGCCAAGAAAACTTCTAATCTCAGATACGCTTGTTGGTTGTCTCCAGTTCAAAACTGCCTCTATTTTACTTGGATCAACCGATATACCTTCTGCCGAGATAACATGTCCTAGAAATGCAACCTTCTTCAACCAGAACTCACATTTATCGAATTTTGCAAATAACCGGTGGTTCTTCTAAGTTTGTAATACTATTCTTAAATGATCTTTATGCTCTTCCTCTGATTTTGAATATACTAAAATTTCATCAATAAACACGATCACAAATTTATCCAAGAAAGGACGAAATACTCGATCCATCAGATCCATAAAGGCAGCAGGGGTGTTTGTCAATCCAAAAGGCATTACTAATAATTTATAATGTCCATAACGAGTCCGAAAAACTGTTTTAGGGACATCTTCAGCTTTAATCTTCAAATGATGATAGCCTGATCGCAGGTCTATCTTCGAGAATACAGAAGACCCTTGCAATTGATCAAACAAATCATCTATTTGAGGAAGAGGATAATTATTACGTACTGTCACCCGATTCAACCTTCGATAATCAATACAAAGTCTCAAAGAACTATCTTTCTTTTTGACAAAAAGAACATGAGCCCCCCATGGAGAGATACTAGACTAGATAAATCCCTTATCCGTTAACTCTTGCAATTGGATCTTCAGTTCCCTAAGTTTAGCCGGAGCCATTCGATAAGGAGTCAATGCAATCAGGGTAGTACCAGGTATTAAGTCAATATTGAATTCAATTTCTCTATCCGGGGGAAGTCCCGGTAGTTCATCAGGAAATACTTCAGGAAATTCTCTCACTATAGGAATATTTTCTAAACATATAGATTCTACGTTTGTATTGTATACAAGGGCAACAAAAAGACAAATATCCCTTCCTGAGTAATTTATGTGCCACTATACTAGAAATGACACATGTTGGGTATACACTCCTTTCTCCATAAAATGTAAACTCTGTCTCGCTTGGCATCCGAAAAATAACTTTCTTATGAAAGCAATCTAGTAAAGTATGATATGATGTGAAACAGTCCATCCCTATAATGGCGTCAAATTCTTTAATTTCCATAGGGATAAGATTCACAATAACTCGATCTCCTCCTATCTCTATCAAACAGTTTTTAAAGACATTCCAAACAATCTCAGGCTCTCCTTTAGGTAAGGAGATTGATAAAGCATGATCGAGTGTGCCCATAACCTTATCAGCATGTATAGAAAATCTTCGAGAAATAAAGGAATGACCGACGCCAGAATCAATAAGAGTATGGGCATTTCTGCCAAAAATAATAGTGGTACGTAACACCACATCCTCAACAAAGATGGCTTCTTGATGTGTCATTGCAAAGACTTTCCCCTGATTTTGTGCATTCTTATTGCCTTTCTTTGGAATATCATTTCTCTTTTCTTCTTTATTTGGATGGGGTTCTTGAGTTAAGGCACTAGCATGTATATTCTGTCGAGTCAGTCTTCTTGTATTTTCCCAGTTTGATATAAGATTTGGGCAATTTCGACGTACATGGCCTGTCTGTCCACAATTATAGCAACCCGACGATCCACTGCGACATTCTCTCGGGTGACGCTTCCTACAATTGGGACATTGCAGATAAGAAAATCCTACATTTCTAGAATTCTTTGGAGCAAATCCACCCATTTGATTTCCTTTATATCTTTAAGCAGATAAGTTGTATTGCCTTGAATTTTCAAAATTTCTTGTAACTTTTTCTCTGGTCCTATCAATGGTAATCTATCCCCAAATCTTTTCCTATTGTGATCATTACACCTTTGCCTTTCCCGCATCACACACTCAGCTCTACGAGCAACTTCCACTAATTTACCATACTCGGTAAATCCATTGACTGAGATTATTGACTTAATATCTATATGAAGTCCATCCTCAAAACGTCGACATTTATCTTCTTCGGTTTTCACTAAAGAGACTGCAAACTTTAATAATTCTGTAAAGCGTTTCTCAAATTCATTAACAGAAAAACTCCCTTGGGTAAGGAATAGGAATTCCTTGAATCGATCTTCTTGATATACCCTAGGGTAATATTTCTCATTAAATTCCTTTTCGAATATCTGCCATGTAATCTCGGATGGATCCGTGTATTTTATCTTCATCGACTTCCACCAATCATCAGATTTATTAAAAGGTTGTTTGGATTTATCCATGGTTTATTCCTTATCTATAAAATCCTATTTCTTCATTCATTTTAAATTGGACCGAAATAGGATTTTATTTGTATTTTTTTATTTGTGTATATTTTTATTTGTGTATATTATATACATATATATTTTTATATGATTTCTACTCTTTAGAGGGGTTACCCACACGGTTCTGTTCAATCTATTTTTTTATTTCCCCATGATTCGTATGCTTGTAACAATAACGACAAAATTTTCTCAATTCTAATCGACTAGTTTCCGAACATGCTCAAATGGCAACTGATTTTCAAATTCAGGCGGTCTCATCGATCGAGCAGCCATGCTTCCCAAGGTTTGAGCTATTAATGCCAGAGTTTCCTGCATATTGTTATTATTATTCCCATCATGCCCATTACTTGTCCCTTGTGAGGTCTAAGAAGGCTGTTCGGTTGCCATTGTGCCCTTCATAAATAAAATACCTTAATTACCTCTTTCGAAATGATAAATCCTCAAATCTAATGTCAAAAATTAGATAAATCCTCAATATAAAGAATATCATTATTCCAATATCATGTTCAATTCATATCGATGTTCAATATCGAAATCAAAACTTCCGATAGAATCATAGATCACTTCAAACATCAGTTATAATCAAATTCCATTAACCTTTGCTCTGATATCACCAGATGTCACGACCCGCACCGCTAGCCGGGACGAGTGCGACATAAAAACTTATCTGATCATCTTAATCATAAGCATTTCTCTGAAAATCCGACAATAATTCCTCTGTTTTATGGACTCCCAAATGCTACACTGTACCTGAAACAACTCATATAAAACTTTTGCATAAAATTCTCTTTTCAATTCACCATTACAACCACCCAAGTCATAATCCACATTCACATCACCAAACACATTTACATTGTTCCTTATGTACAACCATCCTCTACTGTCAAAGTTCATATACAACTCCTTCCATCTTACAAAAAAATAACTAGTCTTTAAAGTTACTAACCATTTTACCCGAAGAACCAAAAATTTGCTGTAATGTCACAAGGATGGAGTTAAAGTCCCACTGGTTACGAAAGGCTTACTTCATTCCCTCGCATCTCCTATGACTTCTTCCCAGATGTATCTGTAAATAATATTTAACAATAGAAGGTTGAGTCTAAACTCAAAATAAGCTTAGACCCAGCGAATGGATCTCAAGCATTTTGCTAAGAGAATATATCGACTATTTTGAAAATAACTTTGCGGGCTAGTTGAAATAAAATGTAATGCTATAGTTGGGCAATTTCATAAAAAATGAAGCTCTGCAAAACAATAACGCTGTAAAGAAATTTTAATATCAAACTAGCAAACTGAAATTAATTTACTATCTGGCTGTTAAAAAATAATCTTGCTGAAATGAAATTTTCTATTTTCTAGCTGTTATAACAATACCACTGTGGCTAACATACTACGTCCCTGAACACTGAAACAACCTAAGTCATACACGTAGACAACCCCAAAGGCTAAAGAACACTCTGCATACGGCCCAAAGCCTATGTGTATACAAAATGCGAAGCCAAAGTCCTTTGAATCATATCTGACGGTTGCCATATCTGATGGCGTGTTTCAGGGTCATATCTGATGACGTCGCCATATCTGATGGCTAGTTCACGACCATGTCTGAGAGCTACTGTGGCGGTCATTGTTTCTGTCATATTTTCTGATCCATAGTAATATAATTGTAAATTGAGAAATTGGTGATATCCGAATCATATCATCATACTGAACTTATCTGTATTTATCTGAAAACTTCTGTAGTACGAATACAACATAATTAAAGACTGAAACATAAAACTAAGCTTTTCTATCATACATTAAGCTTGCTTACAACACCAACTTTACTAAGCTGCCATCATCTTGGACAAAAACAAACTTACCTGATTATCAAACTAGACTATACATATATAATAGCATAGTTAAAAGGAATCCGAAATTGCAATATTGCAAGGTATCTGTGAAAATAAGGTTATATATTAAAATAGGCTCAAGACCACTCACCTCAATATTTAGATATTGTACCTACTCAAGATTATCATCAGCCTCGATCCCAAGCTCTTCGAATTATATACATGCGCTTTACAGATTCATGCCTACAGTTGGAAAAGAGAAAACATATACGCATTCAACAGATGAAATTACATGGAGTATGTGAACGTATGCTTTCACCGATATTATATTTTTTTTACTCCAGATGTATATGCATATTGTACTATATCCTTTTCTGTGTGATTCTTATCTTGACTTCTCTTCAAGGGAGACTCGGACCTTTTATTGGTCATGGACTTCTAAGTAATCATTACCAATAAATTCCGATTATGATTATACCTAAATTTACAATCTGACTGGAAAGGCACGTATACTTATAAGTTCATCTCTATTTCCATAAAAGTTTAACAAGTCTTTCCTTCCTTTGTAATTCCTCATCTACGTTTTTCCCATCTAACAAGATTATGGTATAACCTATGTGTGTGGGCCAACATATCTTAATATCAAAATACTATTTGCAGAATAATACCTCACGGATAGTATACCCATCATGTTTTATCATAAAGTCCCATGTTGTTATTTTGTGAAAAATAAACTAGTTGACTAATACCTTTGTAATACCCAGAACTAACTATGGCAAGGAAACTCCCAACGATAAAAATCGATGGAAGGTGTAAAAATATGCTGTAACTCTGGTGTATGACGATTTTCTGTCCAGGTAATTCAAAGATCTGTTTACATGAAATCACTAGTTTACCTTTATCTTGTCTAGATCTAGCAACACCTCTGCAACCTCTGCAACTTGTTGTTCTCGAGCCCTCCATCGCCGAGATAAGTCCGAGCAACTTGGTATTTTTCCCATCGCAACTTTAAAATCATTATTTATTTATCCTCTATAGATGGTTTGATCCTCCAACCTTCTAAATCATACGTGGCTAAATAGATAAACCTTTGTGACACACGTCACTTATATAATATGTTCTCACCATGCAAGGTTATGGAAGAGGGAGGGGTCTAACTTATCATCTAAAATAGAAAAGATTTCTCAAGGCACCAACGTCAAGCCTTGTTTTTCTGTTTATTCTTATTATTTTTTATAATATATAGATTATATTGGATGTAATTCCATTACGGAATTGGAAGTAATACACACCTTATTTTAGATTTCTTATTATCATAGATTCAGATAAATATGCCACTATTCATATATGTATCCATTCCCTAACATGTCTACATTGTT
Source organism: Ottelia alismoides (assembly GCA_037367405.1). NCBI lineage: Eukaryota > Viridiplantae > Streptophyta > Magnoliopsida > Alismatales > Hydrocharitaceae > Ottelia > Ottelia alismoides. The sequence goes on along the minus strand of JAZKJV010001342.1, from coordinate 741,255 downwards.
TTATATGAGTGTTCGTAGATATATACATCTGTATCTATTTTGATATGAGTATTATGAGAACGTCTCGTTTCCATCAATCAATATATGTATTCGCAGTTGAAATTATGTGGTATTTGTACGTGGCCATTGCCATATCTAGATATATTAGTATTTCCATGTTTTATCTGGAATGAATGTTACAAAGCAAGTATCTCCATAATCCAAATAAAGAAACATTATCTGTAACCAAGTAATTCGTATGAATCTAAGAGAACACAGGCATTTCATCAGTGGTTCGTGATTTTGCATGTATTTAAAATACGTGCTTATCAAATACAATCATTTCCTTCACAATTAATTCTTAAAAAAATAGTCATATCTCAGTCAATAATACGAGCGTCATTAAGTGTCAGAAGTCAATAGTTGAGTTCTATTAATTGAACAGTCTTAGCACCTCTACTATAAATGGGATGGAATTAAATCCTATATGAAGGGGAGCCTTTAATCCATGCAGTATGATTGCTGAAACTTGGACATCATTTCCGTTAGAAAATGCTCCACACTTAATAATAATAATAAATAATCACTTTTGACGTACTTGTAATAAAAAAACCCTGTAATTGACCACAAAGTTTGAGTATGCTTAATTCCGTTGGGATGTCATATTCTCTCGTTAATGAATGATACCCATCAACTGTTTAGTACTCTGGTTTTGTGTGACGCGAGATGGGATTGAATGAAAGTTTATGGCATGGAATCATGGGAGCCATGGACCGGCATAAAGAGGAGGTTGTACTATCAAGCCCTAGCTTTAATTAGCTTGTAACTATGGCTTGATGAGCAATGTTTTTAAACCGAATCGGAAATCTTACAGAAATGATCGGATCAGGTTTAACCATGTAATTAAGCCGGCTCAATTGGATGATGATGTCATCGTTATCTAAAAGCGAATTAAATCGGACCGACGAAAAAAAGTGGTTAAACCGACTATTTAAAACGAAATGAAATAATATATATATATATATATATATAATATAGGTCATGGGTTCAACTCCACTATTAGCAATATTTTTAAATAAGTTAAAACTTCAATGTGTTCCAACTTCGGTGGAATCTGATTACACCGGGTAATAAATAGGTTGGACCAATGGATTAAAATTTGAATAATCGAACCAGCATATACAGGTTAACCGGAACGGTCCAGGCCCTGTTCACCGGTCGACCGGTCGAACCGGCCGGTCAGGTCCGGTTTTCAAAACATTGTTAATGAGCTTAAGTCAAGTTTGAGCTTGGGGGGACTTGTCAAATTCAACTCGAGCCATGTATTAGACTCGTTTATATTCTGATCTTTATGAACAAAAAATTTTGTCATAAAGATCAGGTCCCGATCCAGGGGACCTGGAACCTTGCTGAAGACATCTACACGTGCGGAGGACTTCTAGGATGGAGAAGGACCAATTGGCGAAGCGAATCGAGGTTGGAGTCGATCGAATTTCATGATCAAAGCTCGGAGATGCCACTGCCCTTCCCATGTCTTGGAGAATAGAAGCAACCATTCAATGAAGTATGTGCTCCACGTCTAAGCATAGCCATCGGATCACAAGAAAAACGAGGCCTTCATCTACTATCGGATCTAACTTAAATGAGCCTACGTGGCTCTCTCTATCGTCCCCTTGTGCCCAATTTTGGTAATTTTGTAAAAAGCCCCCTCCACATTTTTATGTTATTATTTGACCCCAACATTCATTAGGCACACTAAAACTTTATGTAATATTTATGATCTTAGCCCCACACGTTTGGATATTTGTGTGTCAGTCCAAGCCATGTAGGCTCACGTGCTCAAACACGTGGGTTTATGTAAACTTTGCACTGACAACCTGATGAATCTTCGTTTCATCATCATTTTGGACTTAAAAACTCTAGTAAACACGTGTAAGTAACTTTAATTTAGTCATTTTATCATTCATGCATTGTTGTGTAAATAGTATATACAATAGGGTTTTTAAAGCCAAAATAATATAGGGATTTTTACCCGGCAGACCCTGTAATCTTTTGCAATTACCGCTACGACCTCTGAAACATCCTAATTCCTCTCTCGACCCCGTAAACTTGCTCCGTCTTACCCCACGAAACCTGCCGTCAATTTTAACTGTATTTGAGTAAGTTACTTGGGTTAGTCTTGAGTTAACTTAACCAATTTACTAACCAACATGATAAAAAAAGAATAGAAAAAAATCCTCGATGGGGGAAGCAGGGGAGCTCGGGCGGGGAGTGGGTTCCGTCGGCTAAAGAGGAGCATGGATCTCCATCAGCGGCCGGGGAACAACAACATTTAGATTGGGATTCATTTTTTATTGTGATTGTTTGTCTATATTTTTGCTTCATTTTTTTCTCCTTTATATGGTATATCTTGTCGAGCTGTCTAACCTCCTCTCTTTGCTGACTTTGTGCGAGGTACCATGGATTGAGGAAGGCACTCTATCTAGGTGCCTACGCACCCATGTGAAAGCCAGCTTCATCTTGCCGACCTAGCATCAATGGGACTTAGAGAATTTTTGAAGACTTAGCTCCATTTATTTTAATGTATTTATTTATTTGTAATTTAAGTGAGAGAGGAACTCTATTATTGTAATAATACATGTACTCAAGACTCTAGACACTCGGACCCAATTTCTAAGTGTTTGTTACTTGGGGGTTGTCCGTAGTTTTGCCGCGTTTTCATCGCATTTTTTCCATTTATTTGCCGGTTTTGTTTTCTTTCTTTTGTGTGATTGAGTCCTTAGCTTTAGGAGTTACTTATCGATTGCATTAGGTCCAAACACTTAATAACCATTGCATGTACCTATAGTATATGTTTGGATCTAGTCAAATTTTGAATTGCTTCTCACTTAGTCTCGGAACCACTGTGCCACGAGAGTTCTTCATACAACGCTTGCAGGACCAATTGTTGTGGGCACCGAGGAGAATCCAAAACCGGACACTTCGGTTCCATTCTAAGTCATTAGCATTGGTTTTTAATGATAATAGCAATGTCTGAACTTAGGGTGATTTCATCGGCTTGCATTTGCATATAGTGTAGGTTTCAATTCTACTGAGCATCCTTGCATGTAGAGTGCTGGAGGCAAGGTGAGCATTTATGCTTTAGCATACATCATCATTTTTGCAACTTGCATTGCTTTTCCGACTCTCCCTCTGATTTTGCTAACCTAGATGCTTAAAGGAATTGACTCCTCGATAGGCTCGTGCATTCTCACTAAAAATCCAAAAAAAGGTGGTAATAAATAAAATTGGGATTTCTAAAATTACTTGACCCTAAATTTGACCAAAAAGAAAAATCTTAACTTGGGACGAGTAATCCCCTCATTGTCATTGTTTTACTTACTCGCGCATACACTAAATATTAGTGCCAAAATCCCATTCGGCCCTTAAGTGTTTGTGCAACATTTTGACTTCTCACCTAACTCTAAAACATACAAGATAAAAAGATCGCTCTTTTACGATCTCTACTGAGTTGAGTATATGAATTGAGGGTTTGTATTGTGTGAGTTTGCTTGTGATTGCTTATGTGTTTCCTAGATCGCTTCCGCACATTTACGCCTTCTTTTCATTTCTCTTGCCTTGACCTTCGTGCTTTCCTAATCATTTTCTCTTGTTTCGAGATGGCTGACTAGATTGTATTTTATCTGGACTTTGCATATCCCTCGTTCACTCCAGTCGGTCCACCTCACTTTTTCCAGGAGGTCTTTTCTCCTGATTTTTGTACATATCCAACTAACCCATTATTTCAGGATTCAGATCTTGCCCTTCACCAATCATTTCCACCATCATCACCCTCACATTTCAACAACTTGCTCTTCCTTGAGTATCCTGATCCGGAATGTAATTTTTGTCCACATTCGCCACCCATGTCCAACTCACCCGATCTTGAGATTTTAGAGTCACCTTTCATGATTTCCACACTTGAGATGTTGAATCAGATGATGGAGCATATGAACTTGTAGATAAATGATATATTTAGCATAAATAAGATCTTGCATGATGCTTCATTCTTTCAGGATAGAGAATCACTTGAAGATTTCCATGAGAGATTGCAATCGCCAAAAATACAAAAAAATGAGCAAAATTTAAAAACACAAAAAGAGTTAGGGAGACCTTTGGTTGAGTCAGACCGTGTGGAGAGCGCTCACTTACCAGATCCCTTGACCACACATCTTTTACATCTTGTCCGATCCTTGATCCCAAGGATGCCATTGTACAGACTGCTCTTGACATTCCTCGTGTAGATGATGATTCTGACTTCCTCCCTTGTATGGAGGATGTCCAAAAATTCAAAAAAAATGATGACTGAACCTTAAGTGGTGTCCGTTATTCGTGAGATCATTGAGGCCCCACTTCACCAGGCCATGACCCAATTATCTGCTCATCAAAAGAAGAGAAAGCGGAGGAGCAGATCTGAGCATCATATCTTGACCATGGGCAATGCCCATGCCATCACACACTGCCCCATTCCTAGGAAAAGAATACTGCCACACCTTTCATTAGTTGCACCATCTCTGACTTCAATTGTGATCACACTCTTCTCGACGGTGGTGCTTCGATTAGCATATTACCCTTCTTGCTGGTACTGTCCCTTCATTTAGGGCCTCTGAAGAAAAATGGGATGATCGTTCAGTTTGCTGATGGACCAATAAAGAGGTCGAAGAGTATCCTCGAAAACACTATCATTTCGATTCAGGGCACAAGGTACAATATTGATTTTTTCGTATTTCCCATGGAGACCTCCACAGGGGAGAACTCTCCAATCATCATGGGACGACTATTCCTCGCCTCTCGAGGGTCGTTATTGATTATGATCAGGAGAGATTTGCATCTGTCCTCTTTATAAAAGCGAAGTGTTGATCACTGCACCCACTGCCAACTAGAGACCTGCACCTAATGTGACTACACCTATCTTGGCTTACCTCGAGGACCATGACCTTGATGAGACTATCAAAGAATTTTGCTAGTTATTGGATTCCACTGAGACCTAAGAATTCCTCTCCAAGGAGGAAGACTTGGAAAGCATGAACCGCGGAGTTCCTTCTTCTAGAACTTGGCGTTGTGTTGATGACATCCGTGAGATTTACACGATTGATACCATTGAGCGGATGGCAGATTCAGAGACTAGACATGACAAACATGACTTGACTACTTTCACTGATGAGTCCGTTCCTATTTACTTAGACATTAATGAGACAAAGGCCGAATTTGATCTTGTTGCTTTTATTCAGGAATTCGGGACTTTTGATGAAAAAGATGATCTGGTTGAGACTGTAGAGGATGAACATGATTTGACTACTTCCACTGATGAGTTCGTTCCTTTTGGTTTTGACCTAGAGGATACCTCACAGGACGACACTAACTACATTTCTTCCGATGATGAGTTTGTCCCATTCCATGATGACATTAGCGAGACACCCAAGGTCGGACCTAGTCGCACTACTTCCACTCACCCATCTGTGCCTCTTCACTCTAGGACCATTGAGGAGCATCACTGTGTCGACCCTGATCAGTTTGTGTCATCTAAGGACTCCGATGTCGACTTGCACCTTATCAGATCTATTCCTCGGCGGTCCCGCAAGAAGGTTTTCTTTCGACCTTCTTGAGCTTCTGTACATCCATCTTGTTGTACATTTGCATTTGTTTACCTTTGTTATCTACTGTTTTGCTCATCCAACCCATTCTCGTGTGTGCCATGCTCAGGACTTGCATTGTACTAAGTATGGGGGGGTGGATGAGTCGAGTGTTCTTTCATCATTTAGTTTCACCACTCCTGTTGTTGCCTATACTTAGGGCTTCTTTTACCCAAAGTATAGGGGGAATATCAAAAAAGGGGCTAAGGGAAAAGATGTGAACATCCTCTTCTATCTTCATCTATCTTCTGATCTCTTTTGTTATTTTCCTTTTCTATCTTCTTTTTCGACCGAAAAGGTGTTGCCCCCTTTTTATCAGTCTTCTATACTTAGGACTTACTTTGTCCTAAGTATAGGTGGGTGTGCACCCTGAGTTCCTTCTATTCTTTGATCTCCTCCATTGTCTCCTCTTCTTGCCTATACTTAGGGATATCTTACCCTATGTATAGGTGGAGATAGTCTGAGTACGATGTGTTCATTCCTACCCTTGACCCTCCTTTCTTTGTGTATAGTCTGCTATACTTAGGATTATTTGATCCTAAGTATAAGGGGAATGGTCAACTTCTTATTCGTTCATTCATTTCTTCCTTTGTTATTTATTCTGTAGACTTTTCTATACTCAGTACGAGTTATGTCTTCTCTTTTTCTCTCTGATCTATGAGGACATAACTCAAGCTAAGTATAGGGGGATCACATATATTGTGTATATACTTTAGTCATAACTCGTGCTTTCATATTTTTTTTATAATTATGGCCAATTATACTATTAAAATTCATTAAAAACACTTAATAAAAAGATGTTGATTATTCCACAAATTCTTTTGTATTTACTAATTAATAAATCAGGTGAAAATATTTTTTGCAAAATATTTGAAAAATAGTTCGAAAATCCTTTTGAAAAATCTTTTGAAAATTATATGGAAAATGTTTTGTTACATATTTTCAACCATTGTAAAAACATTTTTGATTGAAAAATTATTTTCTTTATGTGAAATAAAATGTTAGAATATTATTTGCAAATGATTTGAAAAATGGTTGCAAAAATATTTGAAAAATTTATATATGCTGTTTGGAAAACCTTTGCAAATGATTTTCAAACGTATGTACATGTTTGTAAAAAATATTTGTAAAAATTATTTTGGACTATAGTTTTCCAAAATTGTTTGTAAAACCTTTTCAAAATAAGTTTTGAGGAATATAGACATCACACTAAAATTCTTTATTATATATATCTATAAAATTGACCACCTACCCCTTGTAAATTCTTAAAATATACGTCTTGTAAATATAAGGAGCATCCCTGTGTAATTATTTGTACCTATTTTTTAGCCAAAATCTTTTATTTTAAAAAATCCCAAAAATATTTGCAAAATTAAAAATACCAAAAATATTTGAAAAATATTTTTGAAAAATTTAAAAAAAATACATATGCATCATCTTTTCAAAAATCCATAAAAAGTTTAAAATCTTTAAAAAATGCATCACAAAAAATATTTTATGCATTCTGCATAGCATTTGCATTGCATTAGCATTTTTCGGATTAAGTTTGATGGCTGAAGAAGTCTAATTAAAATATGGAGATTGGAGCTTGGTTGGACTTTAAATCTACCTAATTAACAGGAACCTTATAGAAGCTGGAATTGAAGTACTTTAGGTCTAGTTGACTTAATTTTTTGAGGATCATGAGACTTAGTTCAATGGATTCTTGACTACCTAAGTAGAGTATTTCGGAGCACACACACGACTCTTGTTAATAATGACCTAACTTTGACACCTCCACCTTTCACTTGTCTCACTTCAGTTGGAGTGGTGCAGGGATTGGATTTGCCAATATGAGACACACACAAGTGGAAATATTTGTCCTCCTTTAAGGGAGGGAAGTGCACCCCAACCTGTCCGGTAATGATGAGTTCGAAGACATGAGAGTGTGGGTTGCAATAAAGCTTCAAAAGATGGATAGTCTACTGGATCAAGAGGAAGAACTCCTTATGTAAATGTTGTTGTATATAGTATGTCAAAAAAATGGGAAAAAAGAAAAAAAAAGCAAAAAAGCAAAAACTCCAAAAACATGGACATGCCTGAATAAAAATAAAATGCCTGCCGAAGTGTATATATTTGTATAACCAATAAGCATGCTTGAGCTTCAAAGTCAAGCCATGTGAGCCTGCTGCTAGATGACTTGAGTACACTGGTCTTGCATCCTAGGATAGATAGCTACACTGGCTACCATCCATTCTTCTCTTCATCCCCTCCTCTTGAGCTGGTTGTCACTTGAACTTAGAAGCGAATAAACTGCTCCTCTAGGAAGGAATTATTGGATTGGGGAATCACTGGGTTGTCATACTGGAGAAGTAAGTTTCTTTGTCATTTCAGCTGGGGAGAGCCACCATCACTTACACCGTACAAGTCGGATTCATAGTCATAAGGGTTTGCGTATGAGTTGAAGTATCCTGACCTGGCTACTGAGGAGACTTGAGCAGAGTTTTGGGATTCTCAAAGGCTGTTGGATTTCAAATCTGGTTCCCATTAAGGTTCCGCCCGCACTAAAATTCCAACGGTCTGACGTAAGCTCCAAACTTTGATTTTGTAAAGACAAGTTTGATCATTAAATTTAACCCATCTTTCTTCTTTTTCTTTTCTTTGTTTTCTTTTCTGCACTTACTGCATAAGTGTTTGTAGGGACTAGCAAAGGTAAGTATAGGGTGATGATGAATCTCCATTTCATCATCTTTATTCTATCATTTTGACCTTAAAAATCCTAGTAAATGTGTGTAAATAACCTTAATTTAGGCATTTTATCATTCATGCATTGTTGTGTAAATAGTGTATACAATACGATTTTTAAAGCTAAAATTATAGAATAAAAAGAAAAATAATAAAATATTGAAAATATTTTATGACCCTAAACCCCGAGACCTAGGTATCTCGATGACTAGGTTGACAAGGAATAAAGTAGGGGACTCCAAAAAAGGGGGACATGCCTGATTGAAAATAAAATGCTTGCCGGAGTGTATATAATGAATAATAAAAGCTTATGTGTTCTACAATCTCATCTCATGGAAGCTTGCAGTTGAAGACTTAGCTACACTGGTTAAGCTCCAAGGATACGTGGCTACACTCTTCACTGTCCATTCTCTTCTTTCCCTCTCTTCTTGAGTTGGTTGTACTTGAACTTAGAAGGGAATACCCCGTTCCTTAAGGAAAGAGCTGTTAGACTGGAGGATTAGAGTTACCTTGTTGAGGGAGGATGTTTCTTTGACATTTCTAAGGTAGGGAGCTACATATCACTCACACAATATAAGGAAAGATTCATAGTCATTAGAGTTAGTGTATGTAGACTTGCTCTGACCTGGTTATTAAGCAGTACTGACCATAGAACTGTGAAACTTAAAAGGATGTCGAGTCTGAAACCTATTTCCCAATAAGGTGACAAAATAATAATCCAAAGTTTTGACTGAGCTCCATACTCCAACTTAATGAAGATGCGTTTAACAATCAACTTTGATTCTTCCTTTTTCTTTTCTTCTTATTTTCACTTCTTTTCAAATAAGTGTTTGCTAAGAGACTAGCAAAGGTAAGTATAAGGGGATAATGAATCTACGATTCTCATTTTTATTCTTTTATTCTTGCTTTATCTATTAGCAAAACTCCCTGTAATTATTGTAAATACAATAAATTAACTTTGTGCATGCCATTGTTTATATCTCGTAATTAGCACATATTTTTCAAAAAAAAAGAATAAAGAGAAAAGAAAAAGAAAGATGTATTTAGAATAAATACAAAGTGACCCAAACCCCAAGATAAGGTCAAGACTTGAAATGTTCACAAAACAATAAGTAGAGAGTGATAAGGGTACACTGTGTATTGTACATGCCACCTATTGTTGTACAAATAAGTAGTTATATTAATTTTGGCAAAATATAAATATCTTATCATTTTTTAACACTTGTATATTATCCTAGAAATAACATAAAAATGAAATAAAAGTAAGAAAAATAAAAAATAAAAATAAAATCCATATTTCATTGTATACAAACCACATGTATATAATACAATACCCATTTATATTGCAACCTTAATTAGTTATAGAAATGATACAAAAAATATTTTATACTCACTTTATGTTGTAAATAAATAAAATAAAAATAAAATTATTTTTGTAAAAATAATAAAATAAAAATACATGTACATAATACATAGGTATAATATACCTGTATATGACACAATATATTGTATATACCATTTTTTATTTTTTTCATAAAAAATAATAAAAAATCATAGAAAATAGTTTATAAAATAATAAACAATTTCTATTTTATATACTTTTTTATTTTAAAATGATTTACTATTTTATATTTAATATTCTTTGATTTAATAAAATGGAATTTACTAATTGGTCTACCTAGGTTTGTTGACACGGGTCGACCTTCGGGTTGACTCGATTTTGTTCGTTGGAGTCCCTTTATCCTATTTTTCCCGGTTGGGTCCGACATCCATTCGCCTCGATTCCACCACTCGGTTGCACTTGTAGGATCCATGATTCTCGTGGATCCCTATGTACAGTCGGATCTGCTTAGGGTTTCGCGTCCCTCGTCGATCCTTCTAGACCCTCGAGCTTGCAAATAAATACTTCCTCCTCCCGAGCTCGGTAACTCGTTCCACACACCACCTTAATCCCCTTAGTTTTTTAGCATCATGATAGGACCTTTTAGGTGCCTTTAGTGAGTTGAATCGGTAACCAGGAGCATTTGCTTAGCTCGTGGTCGGCATGCGCCATCGTGATAAGGCTCCCTGACCCATCGCAACCCAGTTGAGGCTACAACTCCGCCATTCACCTCGCCTGGAGATCCTGAGTCCGTCAGCACCTTCAAATAACGTTTCCATCACCAACACTCATCATTTTGCTCCGATTTAGATCACATCCATCCATCCATCATCGTATCATCAAGTAGGAGCCCCAATACATACACCTCCTCGCACCGATCGACTTCACGCCTCACCACACACTTCCTCTCATGACCTGACCACCTTAGATTCACTCATAGGAGTGAGATTAAGGAAGAGACCTCCTTCCTCCATTTTCGCTGAAGGTCAAACCTCATTCCCCTTTGCTTCCTTCATATCCACATGTAATAAAATAACCGGAGCTTTATCCCTGAGTCATGCCATCCTTCATAAGAACTGGTTCGCGTGAGGAGACCCATTTGGACCCTAGCCACTCAGGCAAAGCATCTCCAGGAGAAGCATTGTCATCTCGACCATCCAGCTGTCAACTCCTCCATCCAAGATTCAACTGTGTCGGATCTTCTAGCGACCTCATCAGGCCCGTGGATCTCTTTCCACGGTCGAGTGAAAGTCACCTGAGCCGAGTTCCTCCAATACCTCTAATCGTTGTCCAATCATGACACCTTCTGCCAGATTCAATCTCAACTGCTCATACTACCCCTTTTCAGAGATGTTACATCATCTTTGTAGGTGAATCTGACACACACACTCACCTGTGATCAGAGCCGTTGAATCCACCTCTAACAGCCATCAGGGCCATACGTAAGAGATCTTCCACGCACCTACCACGTGTCCTACTGGATAAACTTCATTTCCCCCCTTCCTTTTATGTCATTTCCATTCAGTCTAATAAATGTAATAATAAGTTAAGAATAATTTGCAGTTAGACCCTTATGTTTTATCTATTTGCACATTACTCCAGTTTGATTTAGTTCACGTGCATCCCCACGTGATAGTCTGTGTTATTTGCAATATTTGCACTAAACCTTTTAGCTGTTAAGGAATGAATGAAACATTTTGGATATTTGAAAATATTCCCCTACTTGTCTGACTCACGTGTCGCATATGCCTTTTCTGGATAAATTGCACGTTCGGCCCTTGTATTTTAATATTTGTTATCCGCTAGGCCTTAGAACTTATTTTCCTTGTAGATTGGTCCCTATAAGTTGTCTGTGACTACTTATCTTCTATTGGATGAAATAAATAGAAAATTAGCCTTGAAAATTCTACAAAATTACTAGTTAGCTAGTACCAGCTTGTTTTATACGTGGCAATTTTGGTTAGCCAAATTGATCTTATTTTATAATATTAAATATACAAAAACCCCTAAAAAGTGTCATGTTTGCTTTATAAAAATTTGAAAATCTCTTAAAAATTCCACAAAAAATTATGTTGTGGTATTTTATCTTCAATACCATTTTTGCGTGAAAATACCTCATAGAACAATAAAAATTATAAAATACCTAAAAACTTATAAAAATTGTATAAAATCAAAGAAAAATTCATAAATAGTGTTTTCAGTTTCTGTTTGTATATTTTTACTTATATTTTGTCATAAAGTTACATTCCAAGAGTTTTAATTGTTTAAATAATTTTAACTTGCAAATACTCCTGGTTGTGCACTGTTTACCATTTTTCTACTGTTTGATTTTTAGAAAATAATAAAAACATTTGAAACTTCCACAAAATTACCAAAAATATTTTAAAACCTATAAAACTCAAAAATATTTTTATTACAATTTTCTGAGCATTTTGATAGTTTTAAAAATACAACAAGAGTGTGGTGTATGCTTTTTACTCATGCTTATTTTCATTTTATTGAGAATAAAAATTTTCAAAATAAAAAAACCACTAAAAAGATCTGTTTTCCTGAAATCAGAATACTTAGTTTTTCAATCGTGCTCCTTGTTTTCGACCCTGGTCGCTATACAAGGTAAATAAAATAGCGAAACCTCTTACATTGATCAATTGACTTTATGAGTGTTTGATTTTTCTCGTTAATTGCATCGATTAAGTTAGGTCACAACGACATTAGATTAATTTCACACTTTACCCTAGTTGGTCAGCCGGTCATCACATCACCACGCGAGATCCCTTGCTCACTTTGAGAACTCGCCCTTCAATGGTGGTTCGATGTCCTTGTCACTCGATCGTTCCTAGTGAAATCAGATTTTTTGTTGGTTATAGGAATGTGTCTGGCACTTGTTAAAGTTTGTAATGCTCCATCAAACATGAAGAACTACACTGACCAAATTCCCTTAACGTGTTGAACCTCTCCACCTCCCATATTGATTGTTCCATTATTGCATGCTTGATATGTACTAAATTGCTCCCTAGATGAGCAAACATGATCTGAACAGGTTGAGTCCAGAAGCCATCTTGAATCTGTTTTCATCTCCCTACAGCATGTTAGAAGTCTCCCTCGCAGATTGTGGTGGAATCCTCTAGGTCAGATTCAGATCTTCTTCTTTCCTTTCTCCTTCTCACATCTTGGATAATCGGTTATTTTGTGACCCTCCTTGTCACAATAGAAGCATATGCTCAGAATCCGTGACTTGTATCGATCTCATAATCTTATCTCCCTTGATCTTGAACATATACCCTCGGTTGCCAGCACATGACCTTCATCATTTGTTGCCTCATTCGTCGACCTCCATCGAGACTCATTCATAAGCATCAAAGCAACTATCTCGTGTAATATTATGGTCTCCTTGCTATAGAGTAACATCATCACAATATGAATGTAGGAAGATGGAAGGGAACTCAATAAGATCAGTACCGTATCCTCCTCTTTGAAGACAGATTCTCCTTTCGCATTCTTAACCTCAAGTGTGAGAACGTCTGTCAGAATCTTGTTAAATTCATTCAAATGCACTTCAAGCTTTGTTCCCTCGGTCATCTTTAGACCATCGAGCTTTTTCTTCATTAATAACTGATCGTCAAAGATTTGGACTTTGTATCGTCCCTTGTGCTTTATTCAAACCTTCCTTAGATGCTCCAGACTGATGATTTCTCTTAGACTCTTGTTTAATTCATCCAAGTACACTTCAAGCTTGTTCCCTCGATCATCTTTAGACCATCGAGTTTCTTCTTCTTCAATAATCGGTTCATCAAAGATTTGGACTTGTAACATCCCTCGATTTTTATCTAAACCTCCATATGCTCAAGACTGATGACTTCGTGAAGAATGTTGTCTGCAAAGAACAGTTATATTGTACTTTTCGCGAGATCCCTCATCTCCTTCCACACTTTGTCTTTCATCTCCTCTGCCTTTTTTTCTTTATCTCACAAGTCCTTCTCACGTGAGTATGTTCTTCACCTGTTGTTGTCATAAGGTGAAGTCATTCCATCCGTTGAATGGTCGATGGAGAATGATACATTCCTCGATGTAAATTTCGCCATCCGCTTTTGCTATCATACCTCCTTGTATGATATGGAAAATCAGAGCGGAATCCTCTCGATCCAAACCATCCAACTCGTCCGGATGCACAAAAACCCTACATGGACTCCTAGATCATCTCAATTGGATTCCGGATACTCCTGATCTCAACAGTTCACTGTAATCGTTGGTTATTCACAGATTCTGAAGAAGGCGGACCTCATCACGTCGTATCCCTTGCCGTCATCGAACTAGACTTTGATACCAATTGATATGAACGAACCATCTGATATGGTTGCGGATGCACAATCAACCACCACCACCACCACCATAGAAACACGTAAAAGAAAGAACAAAGAGATATAAAGGTAGTCGGTCACCTCTCACGACCACCAAAGAAGAAAGATCGCTATAAGAAGAACGAGTACAACTCTCTCCACTATCTCTTCCTCTCTCTCACATCTCTCTATTCCCTCTCTCTCTCTCTCTTTTTCCTCTTTTTTCTCTTGTGGTATTCCCTCTTGTTATGGTGGTCAGGCAATGCCTTCACCCTCTATCTTTATATAGTCAAATACAACCCCATAGTCCTATTCCCAACATGAATATAAATAGAATACAACCCAACTACTATTAGGATTAGGAGTCCAATCCTATTAGAATTCCTGATCCTAATTTGACTTTAATCATAACAATCCATGCACGACTCACCTGTGTGCGGACGTCCACAAATTCCTTGGGATCCTTGCCTACTACACTAAAAAAAATAGAAGCGAAAAGAGCTCGTAAGTAATAACAACAATGATGATGCACATCAAGAAGATATCAAGCAAAGCAAAGGAATAAAATAGGACATGCTGCAAAGGTCCTGAAAATTCAGCCATTCAGCAAGTTTTCAGTAAGGCAAACAACATGAATGATTTTTTTTATTGTCGGGTGAGAGCTACCCTCGAAAGTTCTCCTGCAATGTTCCTTCAAGATAAACCATCAATCCGGCCGATGCTGTCCTGGATTTCATTGCCACTATGAAGCGGATTTTGTAGTAGCGACATCCCGTACACAAAAGAAATTTTCTAGCAAATTCTCATCACTTCAAAGATCCAACTACGATAGAAATATGCACAGTGAACGGGCACTCAGCTGGTAACAATTATCAAAGTAGAGGTAACATCAGTTTGCTGAGATATATAATATTAAACATATGAACTTGAGTGATTAGTTTTTCATGCACCACAATCCGAAGGAAGAATGAAACCTTAGGATGAAAAAATGTCGACCAGAAGCCATCATTTAGGTTTGCAGCTAGTTTGCCATATCTAAAACGCTTGTATGTATATGTTTATTTAACGAGTTGCCCTCTTGTCTGCAGAGGAAAAAGACTTGGTCTCCAGTCATCCGAGGGGAGGTTGTCTAAAAATTGCTTCTAACTTGGAATATCCCAATGGTGATGTGAAGGCTCTCTTGCTAAGTGCTTCAATCCAGTTGTAATGGACATTGAACGATTCGTCCTTATTGTAAAGTGTAGGACTCTCTTGTAGTGGGATTTCACACTGACGGAAAATTTTCTTTGAAGGTCTTTTCCCTGCTGAGACTATCATGCCATGGGAGTTATTTTTCTCCTGATCCTACCTTTGTGAAGCTTGGCTGGTTGGATTTCTTGAAAGAAGTTATCGAGATGGAGAGTTTAGTGGAGGAAAATGCGTGAAACATTGCAAATCAGCTCCTCATTGCGGCTGATGAGATTAAATTAGTTTATAAAAATACTGGAAATCCTAAAGAAGGATGGATGAATTCTTGCGGCGGAATCAAAGGGCCAAAATGAGATATCTACAGCAAGGAAATTTCAACTAAATTTCTAAAAAACTATGGCCACTGTAAGAGTGAATAGAATCACACATCCACGCCCTCCTAGATAAAAATGGAGACCTTGCTCAGAATCTACCAGGTTGAGGGAGAATTATTACTTCCTTTTATGAATAACTCTCTGTCGATCTAATCATTGGTAATGATGCCGTTGCTATCCCGTGTAACTTGGTACTGCAAACATCTGACCCTTGCTCTCTCACTAAGCCTTTCTCTTTGGAGGAGGTAGAGAGCCTGTATGGAATCATTGTTGAGGTCAACAAGTTCTGGCCAATCCTGAAAGGCGATTTCATGAACCTCTTCCATGATATGGAAAGATCGGATTTCAATCATTGAAATTTTAGATATTTAAATAACACGATTACCGCTTTGATATAAAGAAAAAAAATAGAGAAAGATTGAGAACTACCGTCCAATTAGTCTCATAAACTTCTCAATTTGAATCATCTACAAAGCCCTTGCAAATAGATGTGTGCCCGTTTTTAGCACCAACATGCTTTCACGGTTGCATCTGCAATTGTGGATCGTCAGTCACTATCAGATGGTCATTCATTATTGGATTCTTGGGGATCTCAAGGCCTCTAGGGCTCCTTCGGAATTCGTTTTGGTTTAGGCCTTTCTAAAAATGACAATAACCTCGTTCAAGATTAATGGCTCATCCTTGGGATTCTTGAGGCCCACTGAAACACCAAGATAATCCACGGAACTGTCTTGCGGTCCACACAAGGTGGGAACACTAAGACATTGTGATGACAACTCTAAAAGATCAACTTGAAATCTCAACAATCAACCCACACAATAGGAATAAATCAAGCAAGCAAAACATATGTATGAATCAAAATTTATTATACCGTACAATAAGTGTATATAATGGTAAGAAAGTAGGACTCGAACACGAGAAGCACAGGATGTAGCATGTATTATTTAAATGAATAAATAAAGGAGGTGTATACAAGTACGCACAAAACCTCTCAAAGGTGCATTTGCGTTATAATTAGAAGATTTTCTTCTTCTTCTTCTTTTAAATTTAATTTTTTATTTAAGTAAAGTAATTAATAAAAGTAATAATAATATAAAATAATTATCATTAATTAAAATAATTAATAATACTACTAATTATATATAAAGCTATGAAATATATAATACAATATAAGGTAATATAATTATAACTATAACTAAAAATAATCAAAATTTATTTAATTAAATATTTTTGTGTTTTATATTTTTATTATTTTTGTGATTTTTGGAGATTTTTTTGGCTATTTTTAGGTATTTTTAAGGAATAAAATATACAAAACAACAACTTTTAAAATAGTACAAATTGTTTTTAGATTTAAAATACTAAATAAGTTCAAAAAGTATCACAATAATTTTAATTTATACTAATATGTATGAACAAAAATATAAAATGGGAATGACAATTTTTGGAATTTTTTAAAGAGTTTTTATATTTTTATAGGGATTAAGTTTTTAACTTTTTAGTGATTTTCTTTTACTCTTTTTAGGGATTTTTGGTCCAGTGTTATAAAATATTATAATAAACACTGGGTAGTTTTTCGTGATTTTTGAAGAAGGTTTATATTTTTTGGAATTTTCTAATTTAAAAAGGGAGTTTTATATTTTTATAGGGATTTCAAGTTTTTAACTTTTTAGTGATTTTCTTTTACTCTTTTTAGGGGATTTTGGTATGGACTTATGAAATATTATAATAAACACTAGGTAGTTTTTTGTGATTTTTGAAGAAGGTTTATATTTTTTGAAATTTTCTAATGTAAAAAGGGAATAAATAGCATCTAAACCTAATTAAATATAAATTAAAAAAACTATATAAATGTCAAATCCAAACATATAACGTGAATAAACATGATTCTAGGCACTTAAGATAATTTTCCCATAATTAAGGGAGACTAGGGGCAATTTTTAATTAATGAAACAAGAATAACAATTACTTTAAGCAACATAGGGATATACATGTCATTAAAATAACTAAAAATGCATGCCTAACATTTCCGGGAAAATAAGGGGTCTAGCGTAATTTTTACAACAAAACAGATGGATAAGCACATGCCTAGTAGGATTAAAATGCAAAATCAATAAACATCGGGGGCCTTCTTACAAATAATTTTCAAATATTACACTACAACACACAATATAGGACTAAAAGGAAATTTTATAAAATAACCGCAGGGTTGTGATAATTCAAGTTTCGGGAGGGTCAAAAGTAATCCACACATGGAGGGATCACAATGTCGCTGAGGCGACCGCTCACAAAACCTGGGTCAATCAACAATTAACTCACAACAGATGATCAAACAATGGAAAAAAGATGTGGAGTTATAATTTAATATAACTCTGCGACAAGGATGTGTATAGGTGCAAGTATGCGTAGAGTGTCGAACACAGGGAACAAGCAGGTAGATCGAGGCAATCAAAAACAAAAGTGAATGTTATATATTTGTCTATAAGTGTGCTATTTTTTGTGAGTTTTTAATTTTATATTTTTTTAAATTGATTTTTTTATTTTTTATTTTTATATTTTGATTCTTAATTTTTTGATTTTGTATTTTCTTTTTTATATTTTATACTTTTATATTTTTTTTCTTTTCATATAAATATAAAGCTATATAGAGTGTATATACAATATAGGAAAGAGAGATACTATATATGTAAAAATAGTAAAAATAGTCAAAATACAAGAAATGAAATATTTTTGGATTTTTATGATTTTTTACTATTTTTTTGATTATGTTAAGAAATTTTGATAGTTTTTATAGATTTTTAAAGTCCAAAATACCAAAAATCAATGTTAAAATAAATATCCAAAATTAAAATGGAGATGAAAATAGTAAACAGATTCAAAAAATCTCCAAATTTATTTTTATATAAAGATAATTGCAGAAAGAAGAATATGCAATAGAAAATACATTTTTTGGATTTTTTAAGATTTTTTATATTTTTATAAGGGTTTTAGGGGTTTTATCAAATTTTTATTTTCTTTTATTTTTTAGTGATTTTTGATCTCAAGTTATAAAATACTTAAATAAATATGAAATATATTTTTTGGATTTTTTTAAGAAGGTTTTATATTTTTTATGGATTTTATAATACAAATAGAGAGAAAATGGAGTGTTTTTTTGTTATAAATAATAAAATACTTCCAAATTTCAATTTAAAAATATGGCGTAGAACCAAAATGCAACAGGAAGTTGTGCCTATTTTTGTCATTTTTAGAGGTTTATAGATGCATGAAATAAATAGAGACAACACAGAGAAAATGCAATACTGATAGGGGTATTTTTGTAAATAGATGAAAGATTAAGGGCCAAACTACAAATTCACCAAAAATATATAACTGATTATTCGACTTTCTGGACAAAACAACAATAACCAAAAGCTTGAGCCCTTGCTTGCAATATCTCCAAAGCTCACGTGTTTAAACACATGAGCTTGAAAGGGACCCAATCGTAATTATTTTAATAACTAGGGGCTAAATTACAATTGTTCCAAAATGTTGTAACTTAAATAAATAGTTTCTGTATTGAAGCTAAATATGCAAAACCAAAGGGGGGTCCCGCCGCAAAAAGTCGCATGAGGTGACATAGTGAGGACTTGAACACAATTATCTAAAGTCGAGGGGGCAGAATGTAAATTATACAGAAATTATAAAATAGCAAAGGAAATTTTTAGGTATAATTATTAAATATAAAATCTGAGCGGGTAAAAGAGAAAAATACCCACTCAAGGGCGTGCGGATATGTGTTCACTTGCCACTTGTCGGTGCGATAGCTGCCAATACCCCTTCGCGATGAGCGGATGCGATTAGATCTCAGCGCAGAGATCTATGGTGCTGGTGAAGCCCGATCGGACGACTAATAGCAGATCTGGAGTAGGCCTTCGATCCAACGGTGGTTGGAGCATGGGGAAGAACATGGAAGAAGGCCGACGATGGCGAACATCCAGGACCTCGATCCTCCTCCTTCGTGGGCTTCTGAAGTGCCAAAATGGCCCGGGCTCCTCCTAGAAGTGTGCTCTAGGTACTGGTAGCTCCAAAAAGCTCTGGCGTCGATCGGAGGGCACGCATAAGGTTTGTAGAGTAGAGGTGCTCCAGGATCTTTGGCGAACCTCCAAAACAAGCTCTAGTAGTCTCTTCAGCTCCGGGTCCTGCAAAAATGAGTCAAGGGGTCGAGGGAAAACTGCCTCGACCCCGTAGCTTTCCCTCGACCCCGCAACAGGGTCATGGAAGTGGAGGGCGGCGAGATGGAGGCTCACCGGAGCGAGCTCCGGCAAGGGGCGATCGATGGTGAATCAAGCGTTAAATGCAAGAATAAAAGGTGGATACTAATCTAGGGTTTTATCTAAGCTATAAATGCAAGAGGAAAAGGGATTAAAATGAATCTCAAGCCGCATGACGGCGAGATGGGACCTCGACGCCAGAGGTCGGTGAAGGTGATGGAGCGCTCCTCCGGCAGCTTCATTGATCAACATAAAGGCAGGCACTAGATGCTGTCACCATCCGATCTCCATTGCACGCATTAGGAGGAGAAGGAAACATTTAAAGGTTCAAAAGTCGGAGGGAAAAGTTGGATGGTTTTGTACAAGGTGGTGAGCGGGCTCTAAGATCGAAGGATATAGCTCGATGCAGCGTACCAAAGCCCGATGTTAAGCTGGGGCGTGAATCACCACATATCGAGGATGAAAATTCAAGAAGGCGTCGACACGAGATGATGAAAGGGTGAGCCTCAAAAAATCTGAGAAATCAGGGGGAAAACAAGGTCTGATAATGAGTAGTGGACCAACCATGTAATCTGGAATATTGAATAGTGAAATCAATTAAAAATAATAAAGGAGTATATTAATTTTAGGTTATAAAATAAAAAATATTTATTATTTTATGAAGTATTTTATCACTTTTTTTAGAGGTCTGGAATTACAAATTACTTTTTGTGGGCTATATATAGGTACATTCATCTATATATTTTAATGTTTAATTTTTATTTTGTATTTTTAATTTTATTAATAAGGTTTATTATTTTATATCTTTATAACTTAATTTTATACACTTAAATATATTTTTATTTTATTTTTCTGAAGTAATATATACAATTAAATGAATAGATGTATTAATTTTGTTGGTATAGACATAGGTATTTTACCTATGTATTTTATACACGTATTTTATTTTAAAGTTTTCTTTAGTGTTTTAGTCCAGTTTCAATATGCACATTTATTATAAATAATATTTACAAAATTTAAAAATATAAAATTATAAAAAAATAATAATGAATAAAATGAATATTTTAATCGGTACAAGCATATATAATAGGGGTCCAAAATCTAACTTTCAAACTGTAACTCCAAAAAATATGAAAACCTTCATTAAATAGCATATTAAAAGTTATATAAAATTAAATCTGATTTTGATATTTTTTTGAGTTTTTATTTGAGAGATATGGGTCTGGGAAGTTGGGATTTTGGAAACTTATTAAGAGTATATTTTGTATACTGTATATTATTTTTGTATGAAATCAATTTTGTATTTTTTATATTTAATTATGTACAACTTTTATGTTCAATATTTCTTTATTTGAAGTATAAAAAGTGGAATTAAAAATAGGTCCCAAAAATGAATAAAATGAATTAAATAAACTGGATTTTTAATGGATTTTGACCCTTATCATTTGATGTGCATATGTATAACATATTTACATGATGCAACATATACATAAGGAGTTTTTATTCTTGATCTAGTAGACTATCCCTTTTTTGAAGCATTATTGCAACCCACAGGCTTCGGTACTTAGACCTCAATGCCACTAGACCATCTTGAGGCGTACATACCTACCTAGAGGAAGTCGAGATGTTCCGTCTAGCAGTGCTACCCTCGTATGCTACCCCACGCCAAAGTATTCTGCCTCTTCACCACCTCATCCGCGTTGAGCTACATGTAAGGTATACGTCCAAGTCAATCCATTGTCTCTGAGAGTCATGTGTGTGTTGTTAAGTGATCTACTTAGACTCATCAAGATAACATGTGAACATAGCCTAGTGGACTCAAAGAATTACGTCACTATGGACCTGAAAATTCTCAACCTTGGATCCTATAAGGTTCTTCTGAAGTTAGGTGGATTATGGTCCTAACCAAGCTCCATTTTTCAATTTAATTCCAGATTAGTTTAAATATAAACAATGATTTAGAAGAATGCACAAGCAATTATATAAAAAAAACTTTTTTATGAAAATTTTAAAAATATGCAACTTTTTATGGAAATTTTTTATTTTTTCAAATTTTAGGTGTTTTGAAAAAATAAAGGAGAGATTTTTGCAAATATCAAAATGTACAACAAGGATTTTATTTACAAAAGATTTTAGAGGTAGATTATGGTCTTTAATGCACAGACACACACACATATAGAGCCGATCTTGTGAGATGGGATTTTGGTGAGATGGTGAGATGTTACATTCTGGACCACTAGTTTCAACCATGAGAGAGAATACAGAAACTTGTGGTCCAGAATCTCCCATCTCACCATCTCACAAAATCTTATCTAATAGGATCACTCCCCCCTCTCTATATATATAGGGAGTCGGGAGCCTACATCCGGGGGTGTAGGTAACTCCCTACACCCGACCTTTTTTTTATTTTTTATTTTTTTCGAAAAAATATTTGGGGGATTTACTTAATATATTAAGGGGAATATGTGTTTCAATTTCATGCAAAACAAACATTCCTAATATGTTCATCTAGAATGTGTCATTTTCAGTAATTCCAAACCGTTAAAATTTGATGATCTTAATGGAGATGATAGAAGTCTCAAATTAACTTGAAATTGGAATGACACCATGGTGATATATAGAGATCTAATTACCCCAAGTTTTTATTTCAAAAAAAATAAAAAAATCATGAAAAAATGGCCCGGGTGTAGGATCCCTTTTCTCAGATATATATATATATACACACACACATGTAGTTTTTGTACCCCTTAATTCTTTATGTGGCAAAATAGTTTTGTAAAATAGTTTTCAAATCGTTTTGCAAAAAAAATATTTTCACATAATTTTCACAATTTTGTATAATATACCTAATTTTTATACAGAAAATAATTTACAAATATTTTGCAAACAAAACAATTTTTACAATTTTTTTACAAAAATTTGTACAAAAATGATTTTTGCAAAGATTTTGTTCATATTTTAAAGCTATGTTATTAACAAACAAAGTAACAGTTATGTCTAAAGTATGTATACAATATATACGACACCTCTCTTTACTTATCTCGAACAATGTCCTTAGAGTGATCAATGAGCGATGAAAGAAGACATAACTCATGTTGAGTATGGGAAAATGAAAAGAATGCTATACTACAATGATGAATGAAATAATATATTGAATGGAAATCGATGATACCCCTATACTTAGGATAAAGTAATCCTAAGTATAGAAGTTTGTACACAAGGGAAAAATAGGATGTACAAGTATTACCTCCCTATACTTAGGGTAAAATATCCCTAAGTATAGGCAACAAAATAGAGGTAAATAGAAACAAATGAATAATCACAAGTCTGATACGCCCTACTTAGGGCAAAGTGTACCTTAAGTATAGTATAATCATAGGATGAAGATGGAGTATCAGATAAAAAGAATGTATGATATGGACAATATGAATAAATACAACTGCGAAGAAAAAGCAATAATCATGTATTAGATGCAAATGATGTGAGTCAAAGACTACATCTCATACAAAGTGAACGGGAGCAGCATCAACGATCATCGGATCATGATCAAGATATGGTTTCGGGCTCTGACAGTTAACTTGAAAGGTAGAATCAGATGCAAACTCAGATATATCAATGCTTCAGTTGTCGTGCACCTTTCTTACTAAGTATAGTCCCTTCCATTTTCTTTGTAAGTTCTCAGGAAATAATCTTAACCTAGCATCAAATAGCCATACTCTCTGGTTCGGCTCAAATTGTTAGCGAGCCCACGTCGAGACATTATGAAATAAATGTTATTGCAATTCACTCCTTAATCTAAAATAAAGAATAACTAATTTGCATAATAGGTCCCTTAGTACAGTTAGGGTTATGTACCATGGCCATCTTAATGATCATACAACTGTTGATTCAATTATTGAATCATAGAGGTTGGTGCTTGGATGAATATCTAAAGAGTTAGATTGAGGACTCATCAAGCATTATCAAATGATTGTTAAGATGTGATCTCCAGCCTGAGTAGGAGATGTCAATCCTTATCTCTAAAGGCTGATATCTAACCGAACTCTTGATGCAGGTCCTCTGCATAGGAATAGAGATTCGAAGGTGTCAGATTAGTTAGGTCAAAGAGTTGACTTAACGAGATCGAGATAATCAAAGACCTATGTCGTATGCTGTCATGGTATAGGCACGCATCCTCTGACTAGAGACAGATGTGTTACTGTTTGTCTAAATATGTACATTTGGTAGACCGATAGGTTGATGGCCTAATCAAGGTCTATATAACGACAAGCTGGTGTGCATATAAGGGCATATGAGTAATACAATCTCTCAAAGTGATCATACAGGTTCATTTACTGAACTAGAAGTCATGAGCTCACTCATGAGATATTAGGAAGAATCAAATTCAGTGCATGGTCGTCTCGCTTTGGAAGCTTGACTGAATTTGTAGGCTTGATATATGCTTTCGGAAAGTATATGATCAACACCTAGGTATGATATGTGCTTTTGGAAAGTACATGATCGATACCGACTCCCATTGATCGAATGAGAAACTTAATGATAAAACCCTGAAGGAGACATTCTAAAAGAGATCTAAAACTTCAAGTTTAATCTAGGTCTTCAGTATGCAGGATGTACAGATATTAGGAATACCTAAGTGTGATGTGATCATAAACGATTGTATAACCATGATGCTTCCATTCCTGGGGAGTGATGAAACGGGTATGGATTTTAGTGACTCCTCTTAATAGAGAAGTCATCTAATCTTGGTCCAAATGTTGGACATTGATCTGAATGTGATTCAAATGCAATGAAAAGATTAAATTTGTGGTCTTGATTTAATCAATCATCTATGGGAGGTCCGCAAGATCTGGATTTGAGATGTGATCTCAATATCTAAATTACTATACTTATCTCCAAGTATCCACAGAGAAAGCGCATTGTCCTTGAAAGAGTTCAAGAATGATCCCATTGTTGATTTATAAATATCCAATCATTGAGATATGGATGATTAAATGTGATTTAATCGTAAAATATAATATGAATTTGATTCGTATTATTTATCCATATATGAAGAGCTATATAAGATAATTAAATGTCATTTAATTATCAAAGATGTGAATAATGTGAATGTGATTCATATTATTTGGGTACATGAGAATAGATATTCAAGAAGATTAAATAAGATTTAATTATCATGGATATGAATAATGTGGATAATACTATCCATATTAATCAAGTATATTATAAATGTGGTTTATAATATATTATAGAGAGAATATTGTGATTTATATTTGTTAATTAATTATTGATGTGAATTGGATTCACATTGGATGATTAATTGAAAATATAATTTACATTTTTGTTTTGGGATGTGAATGTGATTCACATTTTTCCAATGGCATGATTGCAATATTTCACAAGATAATTGTGAATTATTTTTGTTAAATAATTTACAACAAATGTTGTTGTAAATCTTGGAGATATCATGAGATAATGAGATCTCATGAGATAGTGAGATCTCATGAGTAGACATCCCCCCTCTTTAAGGGGATTTGGTTTATCTCCACATTATCTTCAATGATAATTAATTGATTTAATTTGAATTTAAATATATTTATTTATCTATATATATTTATTTATTTAATTTAAATTAATTATTTTTGTGTTTTCACATCAAAATCATGGCCATTGAAAGAAACACAAATCAATCTCATCCATTGATTTTGTGTTGTCCATGGATTGAGATCCATGGATCTCAAAACACTATTTAAGAAGAGGCACTCCTTGCTCTTCATGTTACATGATCAATCAATAAGCTCTCTCTCTACACACCAAAGATACTCTCCCTCTCTCCCATTGTGGCCGTCCACCATGGATCCCAAGAGAGAGTCGTCATCGCCGCAGCATCGTCATTATGCTGCCGGATCATCCACTAATGGATTTCCATCTCCTTCGGTGCGCCACGCTCATGAATAAGATGTTGGATCTCGTGTGGTGAGATCAGGATATCCGCTGCTTGGATCATCAACATGGATTGCGAGGAGTATGCGTCTCATCAATGTGCTCGCAAGCATCTCCTCCGTTGGATCGAACTTAAGACAAGAGGTATCTTGGTTTAGAGACTCGATCGCAACCACGCTTCAAGAGGTAACCCTAGTACCTATTTGTGGTTTATATGAAATGATCCAAGAAGTGTTCTTGGATCATGCGGTTTCATCATTTAAAAATTTTTGAATTCCGCTGCCTGAAGCAACTAGTGCAACTAGTCGCTCCCGATCGCATATGATGCGATCCACACGCTCTCGTGATGCGCTTGAGGATCTTCCCATATCTTTCAAGTGGTATTAGAGCCAGGTTGTCGAAGGTTTTGTATGAGATCTATGAACCTACGAAGGTTTGACCTCATTGGGGTTTGTGAAAATTTTTTGTCGCATTTAAATTTTCATAGCCCAATTTTATGATATTTTTCGGCCCTGTTTAAAATGTTTAAATATTAATTTATTATATGTATTATGTTCCCCATTAAACAAGGAAAATGTTGAATCTGAGTTCGCATAATTTGGATTTCATTTTCTCAAGTTATGATCGTATTAATGACCATATGTCCACTATTTCGGGGATGGCAGTTAGTGACGTAATTAAGATGCTAATTAAAATTTTAGAATATTTATAAATATGTGCTAATTATATGGTTTTTGTTTTAAATCAAATTATCAAACTCTGAAAACTGATTTTGTTTAATTTGGATTTAAAATGAAAGAGATATGCTAATTTTGGTTGGTGAGGGTCACTGCTGAAAATTACATACTCAATCATGAACCTTGTGATTGTCATTTAAGATTCTTGTGAAGTTAATGGTTAATTTCCTAAAATAATTATGAGTAATATTTGGGAAATATTAGAATAATAGTTTTCCCTTAAATGACATTACCTCAACCAATGAATGATTAGATTAGATCTAGATCACCAATTGGTTACTTGATACACTTTCATCAAACTTGTTACTCGAATAGGTTTTGGGAATTTGTCTAGTAATTTTTCTTATAATTAAAAAAACGATTTTTTATTATTACTATATGGTATAATTTCGGTTGAAAAATCAATGATCATCTTAAGTACAAAGTGATTGACTCGGCATTATTTTTTTCCGAGGCGGATATGGTACCTAGTCAGGGAGCGTTGGAGTAGCAGGTTACACCGTGTGTGGTCTGTCCCACTCACATCGGTGCTGGCCATGACAACGAGTAGGGAACAAATGATGCTTTAGAGATCATGATGTATTTTCTAATTATTAAATTTGAATATGAGATGGAGGATCATATATGTGACATCCATGGTCTCCTGTTAAGGCGAAGCGTTCTGTCGCCAAGGATTGTGTGTGGGAGATGCCTGTCCGAAGTGACAGTTCCTGCATGCAAGCGCATCTGGATTGAGCTCTTTGCTTCTCAAAAGAGTAAGGATGTATGCGTAGTGACCCTAGTATCGGTTCCTCGTATTATTGGGTGGATATTGGATTGCGTATAGTGAGTTCCATTCATGTTGACGGTTGGTCAATTAACAACGGGTCAACATCACCTTAGATGTGGTGGGCTCAGGTGCTAAAGATCGAATTGAGAAATGCAAGTTGGACTTGCAAGGCGGAATGAGTTCGTGCTTCTTTTTATCTGAGTTGTAGTTTCTCATATTATTGGGATGCAACAAAGATAGGAAAGGAGATCTTAGATCTTGCTAGAGATATAATGGTAAGAATATCTCTTACATTGAAAGTGATTAAGGGAATGAACTTTCAATGTTGACAAGGCAAGACAACTTTGATATAAAAATTCCTAAATCAAAGTAAAATATGTATATATGTATATGTATATATATTCATGCAAATTTCTTATTTCAGATAATCCTCAGTAACTCACTCAAAGCTATACTCAATAATAACTAGTGTAATATCATGAATTGAATTCATAATCAAGATACTATCCTTTCAATTGGACACATAATGTATGCAGTTGCAATATGCATCCTCATCAAAATGAGGAGTGACAATTAAATAAGAAAATAAGACATTACCTCAGGGTTTGTATGTCTCTATAGTCTTAATCCCGAGTGTACTTTGAAAGTGACATGTCTATGATAATTGTCAAATTAATCCTTATAACATCAAAGAAGATGTTTTGGTATACATATGTCCTCTCAACATTTAATCCTGAATGACATGGTTCACTGCATTACGCAGAACGATAGATCTACAAAGAGATGATTGTTTAACCAAGAAAATCGAGAGGTCGTACGGTTTCACAAGGCGAAACCGCATTCGATGCGGTGACCACTCAAAAATGCTGATTAAAACAACAATTAACCCACAACAATCAAATAAGGAAATCAAAGTGAAAGTGCGGAGTTAAAATTTATTATAACTCTACAACAAAGATGTGTATAGGTGCAAGTATGTGTAGATGTCGAACACAGGGAGCAAGCAGGATAGAACAGGGCAAAATGCACGTGTGTGAATGTGATCAAGTGTCTACTATGCTATTTTTTGTGGGTTTTTAATTTTATATTTTTAATTTAATTTTTAATTTTATATTTTTGTATTTTGATTTTTAATTTTATGATTTTATATTTGCTTTTTATATTTAGTATTTTTTTATATTTTATTTTTAATTTAAATACACTATATTTATACCCAGTAAGAAAGAGGAGGATAATGTATTTATAAAAAAAATAAATAAAAATAAGCAAAAACAGGAAATGAAGTATTTTTGGTCTTTTTGTATTTTTCTAATGTTTTTGTGATTTTTATAGCTTTTTCCTACTTTTTTGGTATTTTTAAAATAAAAAATACTAATAAAAAGTGAATAAAAGTTGTTGGCCGAAATTAAATTGAGGATGAAAAATAGTAAACAGTACCAAAAATTCCTCAAATTAATTTTCCATAAAAGATAATAAAATAGAGAAACTACAGGAACTGAGTTTACATTTTTAGGATTTTTGTGGAATTTTTAAGATTTTTGTGAAGGTTTTTGGGGTTTTCTAATTTTTAGGAGTTTTCTTTTGTATTTTTTCATGATTTTTGGTCTGGAGCTAAATGATACTAAAATACACGAAATGTATATTTTTGGGAATTTTCTGGGTAGTTTTTATAATTTTTAGGGATTTTATGACGCAAACAGTGCTGAAAATGAGTATTTTTTATTTTTATAAATATTAAAAAGACTCAAAATTCAAAACAAAATATTGGCGTGAAAGAACAATGCAGCAGGAGCTTAAATCTATTTTTGAGATTTTTTTGAATTTTCTAGATGCATGAAATAAATAGGTAAAGCATACAAAAAATACAAGGCCTAACAAAGGTATGAATGTAAATAGAGCAAAGTTCAAGGGCCAATATGCAAATTATACAGAACAAAGTAGGATGCAGATGAATGCTTTGAGTCCTAAATAAACATTACACAAAATAGCAGGGGAAATGGCGCAAAATACCCACGCCTGAGGCGATCAAACGGCTGCGGAGGGCGATGGAAGAACAAGGAAGCTCACCGGCCAAGACGAACTTTCACCAGCCTATCCACTCCCCTCCGACGTGTAGTGAAGTCCCAAAAACGTCGAGCTTCTTCCTGGAGAGCTCCTCGAGCTGCCGGTGACGTCAAAATGGTGGAAAGACCACCGGAGGGCCACCACGGCGTCGAGGTTGAGTCACGGCTCTAGCTACCTCGTTCCTTGGCAAAATCCGACTCCAGATGGAGTCTCTTGACCCCTGGGACCTGCAAATAAAACACAACTACAACAGTAGACGGTCCTAGGGCAAATGTGGGTGATCGAATGGAGTAGGTGGCGAAAATGGACTCGCCGGAGCTAGCTCCAGCGAGGGGGAAGTGGATGATGAATGGAGCACAAATCAAGCCAACAAATAGGAAATAAAAGGTTACACTACAGCTAGTCTACAACAAAGAAAAAAAATAAAGAAAGACAAGCAAAGACGACCTCGATTGGCTGGGAAGAACCAAGAGATAAAACCTCACGGCCAAGGGCCGGAGATGGGGGTGGATACGCCTCCGCACCGCTCCTCCTCTCCTCCTAACGGTGAGGTGAGAATGCTGTCACCTCCCTCTAACCTCAGCACATGAAAGAAGGGAGGAAGAAGGGGGAAAAGGAGTTCCAAAGTGTAAGGGAAGGTTGGAGATCTTTTTGAAAGAGTGGTCGATGGGGCACAAAGAACGGTGCTTCTGGAGCACACCAGTGATGCACTCCCCGAAAACATCCATGGGCGTGTATCCTCAATATATGATGAACAAAAGTCAAGAAGGAAGCAATGCCAAATGGTGAAAGACGCGCTCTCCAAAATTTGGAGAAAATGCCAAAAAAACGCAGTCTGACAACCTTCCGAACGTTGGGCAGAGAGTGGGCGAGGCGGCATGAAGATCGAGGTTTATCGAGCGAATCGTCGATCCAAAGACCAATGCAAGTACTGGGCGTGTATGGTGGTTATATGGGGAGAAAAAGTGAAGAAGGGCCCGAGGTCCAAATGTGAACGATGCGAGCTCTATAATTCCGAGAAATCCGGCCAAAACGCATTCTGATAGGGCGCAGGAGCAGACCAGGGAGTTGACCAGCGGGTCAAGTTCCACCTGGTTGGTCCACGTGGACCAACCAGGAAAATCCCTGGGAAAAACATTGCTAAAATCAATTAAAAATATCAAATCAATTTATTATTTTTTGGTTATTGAATAAAAATGTTTATTATTATATGAATTATTTTATAGTGATTTTTATTTATTTTTATGGGGTGTGTAATTTAAAGTTACCATTTATACCCCTTATAGGTATCTATATCTATATATTTAAGTATTTTATTTTTATTTTATTTACTTAATTTATTTATTTTTGTTTATTATTTTATAAAATATATAATATTTTTATATATTTAAATATATTTTTATTTTATTTTTCTGAAGAGTTTTATACACTTAATAAAAAAAGTGTGAATTATGCATGTATGTATACAGGTATTATACCTCTGTATAATATATACAAGTATTTTATTTTATGTTTTATTTGAGTTTTTATTCTGATTTTAATGCAAAAATATATTATAAGTAATATTTACAAAATTATAAAAATACAAAATTATAAAAATAATGAATAAATAATAAAAAGAATATTTTAATCTGTACAAGTATACAATAGGGACCCAAAACTCAACTTTCAAACCGTAGCTCCGCCAAATGCAAAACCACCGCCATTAAATAGCTTATTTTATTCTATATACAATTAAAGGTGAGTTTGGTACATTTCAACTTTTTATTATCAAGATACGGGTCTGGGAAGTTGGAGTTTTGTTATTTTATTCAGATCATAACTTTTTATCTGTATATTATTTTTGAGTGAAATCAATTTTGTATTTTTCTATATAAAATTATCTACAACTTTTATGTTCAAAGTTTCTTTATTTGAGGTATAAAAAGTGGAACTAAAAATAGGTCCCAAGATGAATAAAGAATGGGTTAAAAACAAAGATATTTTTATTGTATTTTGGCCCTTATCTCCCCCTACTTTATTCCTTGTCGACCTAGTCATCAAGATCCCTAGGTCTCGGGGTTTCGGATCATAAAATATTTACAATATTTTATTATTTTTCTTTTCTTTTCTTTATTCTATAATTTTAGCTTTAAAAACTGTATTTTATACACTTTTTACACAAATATGCATGAATGCTAAAATGCATGAATTAATGTTATTTACACACATTTGCTAAGGTTTTTAAGGCCAAAATGATAGAATAAAGATGATGAAACGTAGATTCATCAATGATGTATTCAAAATATTTGAATACATGCATGGACCAAAGTATTTAAGAGTTTAGATGGACGTAGATATGATGAATGCCATCATTCTACTGTCTATACTAAAGTCATTCATGGATGTTCATAATATTCATATTGTATGAATTAAATTAAGCATGTATAAATGTTGAAATACTCTTACATTGAAATCTTTTGAGTTCAACATAAGAGAACCTTTGTCTTGAGAAATGATTGTTTATAGATAATGGGAGTGAAGTGGAAGCATGGGTATAACCCAAGTAAGAAGGAGAGTCAAAGAGTTGACTAAATTCTGTGACTTCCATATGACATCCAAAGAATCGGATGAATACCAATACTGCAATATATCGATGTATTGATAGTATGACTATCTGGACTATCTAGGATCCTTAGAGAAGGACTCAGATAGTATATCGAAATAATCTACTTTTAACCATTGAATTTGACTTTCTTATAAGATAAGATTAAAATCTAATAATTGTATCTCATTCTTCTAATGACACTTGCAATTGTTGCATATGTCGTAGAAGATTAGTAAATTTGATCTTAAGGATTAACAGTCATATATATGGGAATTGATACAATTGTTGCAACAATCTCCATAGGATAGATAGACTTCATATTTTCAATGGGAAAGCCCTTGGTCTTAGAGAATGTCTCTATGACCTAGATATTAGAATACATTATTTGTTGGAGATGAACATGTATTCTGGAATAGACCTATCATAAAGTGTTATGATAATGGACTATACTAAATTAGAATATTAATGAAAGGTTCATTACCATTTCTAATACTGAAAATCAAACCTTAGTAGATTAATAGGAGGATGAAGATCACTTGACAATGATCTAACATCGAGTCTTGGACATATGTCTATTGATATGATCGATAGACTGTGAGATATTGAACTTTAGATTGTCTAAAGGTTCAAATATTACATACTTGTGAATATTGTATTGAAAGTAAATATGTTCAGTACACTCTTCTATGAGAATTGTGTAAGATGCCAAGGTATTCAATATCTTATACATATTGGTGTATGTGGATCATTTGTATCATAATAAATATTGATGATATGTGATATCATTCGATGATTATTTGTGATATGAAATTCCTTCCTTTTACCTTATAAATCTTTGAAATGTTCAAAGATTTCACAATTTTGGTTTAGAACCAAAGTTTTAAGGAAAATGAATTGATCTAACCTAGGTAGCAAGTACCTATTAGATGAATTCAAGGAATACCTTATGGAGATAGGAATATCATTCCTATCTCACTTCTCCTAATACGCCTAAACTAAATGGGGTTGTAGGGAGATACAATTAGATCATGTGTGACATGATTTGATAAATGATTAATCTTAGCATTATCATCTCTTAGTTTCCGAGGTATATATGTAGTAAAGACTACAATATATACCCTTAATAAGGTTCCATGCAGGTAAGCTGGAATCTAGCACAAGAGAGTACTACTTCATTAGGAAAATAAAGAATGGTATTGGATGCCTACTTTATGACCTTGAGATTCTTAAAGAATTTCATCTCTAAGAATATGATTCTAAGATGATGACTTTCTTGAGAATAAAAATGAAAATGAAGTAAAGGAACTCATTGAATCTTGAGAAGATAATGAGGCTCCTTAAGTCAGAAACTAAAAGGACAACTAAAGATGAAACACTAATACCTCTTCAAATGAGTTTGAAGATGAATTACATGTGCTAGGTAAGTCTAACAATGATCTGACTTCATATGATGAAGCTTCTGAAGATCATGACATGGAGAGATGGATGTTATCAATAAAGTCTAAATGTAGACTTCATATACAAGTGTTGTATATGGACCCACGATGATCCACCTATAAGGGTAAGGCCCATTAAGATGTAAATGGAACTTCAAGAGAAAGAGGGAACCTAATGAGAAGGTAAAGACCATCAAAGTACGACTCGTATCCACAAGATACACTTGAAGAGAAGACATCGCTTGTGATGAGACTTCTTCTTCAGTGACCATACTTAAACCCATCAGAATATTGCTAACTATGTCTTCACAACTTGACTTTGACATCTTCAAGATGGAAGCCAAGATTGCATTCCTCTATGAATACCTCTCCGAGGATATTCATAAGTAGTAGCCCATGGGCTTCATGGTTGAGGAAAGCGAGGTGTGCAAGTTGAATAACTCCATCTATGGACTCAAATAAACTTCATGTAGTTGGAACATAAAATTTGATGGAATTATAAATGTTATGATTTCAAATAGAATCTTGATGAACCATGTGAAGCTTAGTGGGAGTACCATTGTGTTCATCATGCTAAATGTAGATAATATCCTAATCATTTAGAGTGATATAAGGATGATAATAAGTGTTTTAAGATCTAGCTATTTCATACCTTGAGATATGATCTCAAGGATACCTCTTAGATCTTAGTTCTGATGTTGTTCAGAAGCAAAGAGAATAGAGAGAATTGTGATTGTCACATTATTGGTAAATCTTGGATATATTCTATCCAAGTAAGGCTCCTTTTCCTTAAGATTTGGTACTGACCAATCGGAAGGGATAGCATATCAAGTGTTGATAATGCTAAAACTGCTTGCTCTTGTGCATTGGTTGCTAGAAGCTTGGTATAAGCTAGATATGTACGAAAAGCCAGATGTCTGCCATGCAATGGGAATAGTAAATTGTTGCTTATCCAACTATGGAGATAAAACACTTAGTTGCAGTAAGATAAAAAAATATCTTCAAAGATGTCAAGACTTTGAGATAATGACCTCAAAGTCTCATCATCAAGAACCTAAGATTTATAGATAGTGATCTAAAAGTTCTTAACTATAGATATCTTAAGAGGTAGAGATCTCCGGGAATAAGGGTATTCTGATTAGGACAACTGAAATTACATACTGGTTATAATAATTGTTGAGTTGTAGTGTCAAAGACACAATATTGAGTATTGGTTGCATAAGATGCAACATTCGCATTGGATGCGAGCACTGCTACTGATTGATATACAAGTGCCGTAAAAGGAATTCGCATATTCTCTCGAGAACATAGTGACTAATCAGCTTACCTGGCTATATTAAATAGCCTATGATTGTCATATAAGTGTGGGTTTAAATAATTAGCCCATCAATGGCTCTTAGGGTTAGAGGAAGATTGTTACACATGCGAGCCCATAGTGAGTCATTATGTAATAAACGTTATTGCAATTCACTCTCTAATCTGAAATGAAGAATCACTAATTTTCGTAATAGGTCCCTGAGCATAATTAGGGTTATGTACCATGGACATCTTAATAATCATACAACTGTTGATTCAATTATTGAATCATAGAGGCTGGTGCTTCGATGAATATCTAAAGAGTTAGATTGAGGACTCATCAAGCACCGTCAAATGATTGTTAAGATGTGATCTCCACCATGAGTAGGAGATGGCAATCCTTATCTCTAAAGGCTGATATCTGACCGACCTCTTGATGCAGGTCCTCTGCATAGGAATAGAGATTCGG
This sequence comes from Ottelia alismoides, assembly GCA_037367405.1. Taxonomy (NCBI): domain Eukaryota; kingdom Viridiplantae; phylum Streptophyta; class Magnoliopsida; order Alismatales; family Hydrocharitaceae; genus Ottelia; species Ottelia alismoides. Next base: position 706,046 of record JAZKJV010001342.1, on the reverse strand, counting down.
AGGTGTCAGATTAGTTAGGTCAAAGAGTTGACTTAACGAGATCGAGATAACCAAAGACCTATGTTGTATGATGTCACGGTATAGGCACACATCCTCTAACTAGGGACAAATGTGTTACTATATGTCTGAATATGTACATTTGGTAGACCGATAGGTTGATGGCCTAATCAAGGTCTATATACCGACGAGCTGGTGTGCCTATAAGGGCATATGAGTAATACATCTCTCAAACGGATCATACAGGTTCATTAACTGAACCGAAAGACATGAGCTCACTCATGAGATATTGGGAAGAATCAAATTCCGTGCACGGTCATCTCGCTTTGGAAGCTTGACTGAATTTGTAGGCTTGATATATGCTTTTGGAAAGTATATGATCAACATCTAGGTATGATATGTGCTTTTGGAAAGTACATGATCAATACCGACTCCCATTAATTGAGTGAGAAACTTAATCATAAACCCTAAAGGAGACAGTCTAAAAGAGATTTAAAACTCGTGGTTTAATCTAGGTCTTCCAGTATGCAGGATGTACATGTATTAGGAATACCTGAGGGTGAAGTGATCATAAACGATTATATAACCATGACACTTCCATTCCTAGGTAGTGATGAAATAGGTATGGATTTTAGTGACTCCTCTCAGTAGAGAATTGATCTAATCTTGGTCCAAATGTTGGGCATTGATCTGAATGTGATTCAGATGCAATGAGAAGATTAGATTTGTGGTATTTATTTAATCAACCATCTATGGGAGGTCCGCATGATCTGGATTTGAGATTTGATCTCAATATCCATGTCACTATACGTGGAACAATAAAATTACCCTGTCCTTATCTCCAAGTATCCATGATGAAAGTGCATTATCCTTGACAGAGTTCAAGAATGATTCCAATGTTGACACACACACACACACACACACACACACACATATATCCAAGCATTGATATATGGATGATTAAATGTGATTTAATCGTAAAGTATAATATGAATTTGATTCGTATTATTTATCCGTATAAGAAGAGCTATCTAAGATAATTAAATGTGATTTAATTATCAAAGATGTGAATAATGTGAATGTGATTCATATTATTTGGGCACATGAGAATAGAGATTCAAGATGATTAAATATGATTTGATTATCGTGGATATGAATAATGTGGATAATACTATCCGTATTAATGAGGTATATTATAAATGTGATTTATAATATATTAGATAGAGCATATTGTGATTTATATTTGTTAATTAATTATTGATGTGAATTGGATTCACATAATTTACATTTTTGTTTTGGGATGTGAATGTGATTCACATTTTTCCAATGACATGATTGCAATATTTCACAAGATAATTGAGAATTATTTTAGTTAAATAATTTACAACAAATGTTGTTGTAAATCTTGGAGATATCATGATAGAATGAGTTCTCATGAGATAATGAGATCTCATGAGATAGTGAGATCTCATGAGATAGTGAGATCTCATGAGTAGACGTCTCCCCTTTTTAAGGGGATTTTGTTTATCTCAACATTATCTCCTATGATAATTAATTGATTTAATTTGAATTTAAATATATATTTTATCGATATATATATATTAATTTAAATTAAATTAAGAATTGTTGTATTTTCACAACAAAATCATGGCCATTAAAAGAAAAACAAATCAATCTCATCCATTGATTTTGTGTTGTCCATGGATTGAGATCCATGGATCCCAAAACACTATTTAAGAAGAGGCACCCCTTGCTCTTTAAGTTACATGATCAATCAATAAGCTCTCTCTCTCTCTCTCTCACTACATGCCAAAGGTGCTCTCCCTCTCTCCCATTGTGGCTGTCCACCATGGAGCTCAAGAGAGAGTCGTCATCGCCGTAGCATCGTCATTATGCAGCTGAATCATCCACTCAGGGATCTGCATCTCCTTCGATGCACATCGCTCGTGAAGAAGATGTTGGATCTCTGTGATGAGATCAGGATATCCGCTGCTTGGATCATCAACATGGATTGCGAGGAGTACGCTTCTCATCAACGTGCACACAAGCGTCTCCTCCCTTGGATCAGACTTGAGACAGGAGGTCTCTTGGTTTAGATACTCGATCGCAACCACGCTTAAAGAGGTAACCCTAGTACCTATTTGTGGTTTAGACGAAACGATCCAAGAAGTGTTCTTGGATCATGTGGTTTCATCATTTAAAAATTTTTGAATTTCGCTGCCCGGAGCAACTAATGCGACTAGTCGCTCCCGATCGCATACGATGCGATCCACAAGCTTCCGTGATGCGCTTGAGGATCTTCCCATATCCTCATGCCATATCTTCACTCTATCCTTATATTATAGGCTATTTGAGAAGGTTGTGTCTCTCAACTCCTCCAAGGCTGCCCATTCTACTTTTCTTTGGTCTCCCACACTCTTGGGATCTAATAATAGCTTTTTAACTACCCAAACCAACTTATTCTTGATTTTCAATGGCAAGTGATATGTTTTGCCATAAACGAGCTGAAAGAGAGATGTGCCCAAAGGTGTCTTGAAGGATGTCCTATAAGCTCACAAGATCGAGTCCAAAAGCTGTGACCAATCTTTTCGATCTGGGCGGACAACCTTTAGCAATATAGTCTTGATCTCCCTATTCGAAACTTCAGCAAGACCACTAGTCTGAGGATGATATGGAGTAGAAATCTATGGTCAATCCTTAACTCATTAGCAAGGGCGCCTACCTTGTCGTTGATAAAACGAGTCTCCCCGTCTGAAATCAAGACTCTAGGTACCCTAAACCGTGAAATAATATTCTTCCTCAAAAAATTGCAACAGTTTTAGTATCTACAGCTCAGGGGGGGAGGGGGATGGCCTCAACCCAACAACTAATATAATCCACAACTAGAAGAATTTACGCAAACCCCTGACTCTTAGTGAATGGATCCATGAAATCAATGCCCCATACATCAAAAACATCACATAAGTGAATGAGTTTCATCGACATCATATTATGATGTCCACAAGTGCCCATCATCTGACAATGTGTGTACTTCTTCACGAATTCATCTAAATCCTTGAAGAGGGTAGGCTACCAAAGGTTGTGTTGGAGAACTTTTTGTGTTATCTATCTCCCAGAGTGATGTCCTCTTGCCTCATGTATCTCCAGAATATAGACAAGGCATTACATAAACCAAAGGGCATTCGTCTAAAAGCATATGTTCCAAACGGATATGTGAACGTCGTATTATCCTGGTCTTCGGGCGCTATGGCCACCTGATTGTATCCTAAGTACCAGTCAAGAAAGCAGTAGTGACTATTCCCAGCTAGCCACTCATTAATATGATCAATAAATGTTAACAGGAAATGATACTTTTTAGTGGCCTGATTCAATCATCTGTAGTCCATACATACCCTCCAAGAGTGGGTACTCATGTAGCTATCTCCTCTCTGGATTCACCTACAACTGTGGTGATACCCTTCTTTTTGGGTACCACATGCAAAGACTAACCCATTTGGAGTCGGGGATGGGGCCGATAAAATCGATGCTCCACCACCACATGTCGAAGATTCGGATCTAGCATTTGCTGGAACTCACGTGATGGCTTGGCATTATCTTCAAGATAGATGTGGTGAGAGCACATGGCCAGACTTATCCCATGGAGAACAACCACACTCCATCTGATTGCCTTGTGGTTTCTTTTAAGAGCCTTCATCAAATGAGATTCCTGATCTTTAGTCAAATCCTTTGACATAATGAATGGAAATATACATGTCTCACCTGTAAGGAATTTGAAGTTCATGCTCTACGGCAAGGTCTTCAACTCAGGACAAGTGGGAGCGGTCAAATCTGGCCTCTGAAATGTCTGCGTGAATGCTGCCAAATTGGAATGTGAGAACTCTCGTTGAATTTGTGAATCTAACGAAGACAACCCCTACTGGTATATTTGTCAACTGTCTGGCTCGCTCTCCATCCTAGTTGTGTGCTTTGTGGACACAAAACATGGTAAATAATCATCGAAATCCTTCCAATCAAAATTAGTGTCTGTGTCTGAGGGATTTGAGTCTGAATCATATGAAATAAAATCTACCTTGCTATCCGGACGTGGTCATCAACCTCTAAGTTTTACTGTGCCATGAGTGTGCTCTCCAAGCTCTCATCAGCTGTCATCTGTAACTCTGTAGCATCTATGTGGAAAGATCTCGTGATGTTGGATATGCCCAAACTGCTTCATCATATGTAATCACAAAATCGCACTCCCGGTGGACGTCTAGCTCTACGCTTGTCATCTGTTGTAAGTTGATGGTCTTCTCTAAGGTAGATGAATGTCTGCTTCCCCTCGATCATCACTATTTGTACACTTTCATCCTCGATGCGAAAGTATACCTTCTCGCTATCCTGATCGGACACTTCCTTGGCTGTGGCCAAGAAAGATCGCCCTAAGATGATTAGGGTATCGACCACAGATTCATGGATCTCCATGTCCAGTACAACAAAGTCCACATGGAATTTCAGGCCCTGAATTGTGACGACAACGTCCTTTAGTAACCCTTTTGGCCTCTTACCATATTTATCAACGAACTGAAGGACTGTCTTGCTTTGTCTAAGAGGTCAAAACTCGAATCGGTCGATTAAGGCAGTCAGGAGGAGGTTAATTGAAGAACCATTGTCTAGTAACGTACGATCGAACCGCTACTCATGAATGTGGCATATGACATAAGGATCTCTTGCATCTGATCTTTTGACTGGTAATTGGTTCTGGATAGAAAAGCATGTGGCACATGTAAGCACATGAATCTATGATTAGGTTCCTCCTCTTCTTACAAATGGTGATCTTCTCTCTCAAGTTCTTATGGAAAAGAGGGATGTGCTCAAGTGCCTCCTGGAGAGTTAGTTGTATCTGGAATCTATCTATCATATGCTCGTTGAACTCTATTTGGTGCTTTTTTTTCAAATTTTCTATTTTTACCCCCTTTCCTATGTGGAATGCTTGAGGGAAGGGGATGGAAGGACCCTCTATAGAAATATGAGGGTTAGGAGTAGGTTCCTATGCATTGAATAGGCTTATATCCTTGCAAACATCATCAAGAAACATAGATGGACCCACATGAGGTACAGAAACCTTTCCTTTATTCATATTTTTGAATTTTGTTGTTTTTTTGTTTTTTTGTTTTCTGTAAGTGTCTAGGTGTAAAACGAGACAACATAGTAGAGGTAACTTGGTGGCATCAGTACCACCGACATCATCTGAACTTGCAGCATTAGCACCGCACTCTGGCCTAGAATCTGCTAATTTGGTGGCATTAGCACAACCATCTGCAACTAGAAATATAACGGCCTCACTACCATCATCTGGATCAACATCCTTGGTGGCTCTAAAACCACCGTTGTCATCATCATGATAAGCAGCATCAATATTGCTCCCATCCTCGTCTAGCACCTTGGAATCTGCATCGGGATGTCGCTCAGACGGGTTATCCCTGGCTGGATTCCTACCGCTCCTAAGTATCACAAAATAAGCATCAAATATAGAAGAAGAAGTATAATCCAAAATACTACTAGGAGTGGTTCTCTCTATAATTTGTACCTGCCCAGATTTTCTCTTAAGATTGTTCGGGTTGGGTTTAACTGAGCATGTATGGCAGCCTTGCCCTTTATTATCTCCCTTATGTCCTTTCAGAATTCATCCATTTCTCGTTGGAAGGAGGCATGCTGAGCAGAGAGCAAGCGGGCGAGGTGCATGATAATTGGATGGGTAGCCTCGCTGGAAATGAGGCTGACTCTGCTGATGGTAGTGAAGAGGGGAATGAGAGTACTGGGGATGAGGCTGTTATTGCCTCCACTGATGTCCCTGATATTGGGGATGAGGACCATGCTGTTATTGCTATTGGTGGGAATACTTGGGCTGCTGATATTGGATGTCCTGCCTGAGTTGGAGGCTGTTGCTGGGAAGCTGTGCCTCCAGTAGACCATTGAAAGCCGGGAATGTCATGATGAATCTCGAGCTATTTGGTACTGGGAGTACTAGATCCTGTTAACTTCCATCAACCGCTGCTGTTGCTCGTCAAGTGGCGGGGGTATGGGTGCCAAAGGTTGATCCGACTCATATAGCACCATCTGCGTGTTTGAAGATGGTGGTGGTTGATGGTACTATTGGAGCTGCTGGACCGGCTCTGTCTAGATGTGGTGAACCTGGTGATATGAGGAAGAGGGTTGGGCAGAGCTTCTCCCTGGATCAATCAGTGACCTGAGACAGGGTTGCGAACTGCTTGTGCCTCTTGGAGACACATGATCTAGGTCTTCAGGTCACTCAAGATTTGGTCCAACTCATCGATCTTGTTGAGCTTGTCCAGGCCATGGAAATGATTATTCTCTATGATCTCTATCCGGTCCAACTTTTGGCTTAATGCATATGTTGGCAGTTGAAGACTCTGCTAGTGCTACTGCCGAAGAAGGTGTGGAAGGACCCGCATCAATGTGTGCAATCCTCTATTATGAAACCGCCAACAGAAGAGGCTTCCCATGAGTGTAGACGCGGGTCTAGGACATCACTGTGTAGTTTTCTTCCATCTCCTCATATATGGCTCATACATGTTCTTTATCCTTGGTGAAGTACGAACCTCTGCACAAGTTGTTGCTGCTCAAGCGTCATCCAAAAAGAAATTCTGGACGAGGTTGTCTTGTTGATTTCATGGTGGGGACACCCATCGATGAGCTATCTGAATCAATCCCAGGTTTCATGGAACTGTTCGTTTGGGATCATGGTGAAGTTGTTCATCATATCTCTAGATGCATTTGTCTGGCCGAGTAGATAGTACTTTTTCAAGTACTCGGTATGGAGCTTCTCCTAAATAGTAACCACCTTCCCTAGTTGCTTCAACTAGTAGGCTGCTCTGTTAACCAAAGAGAATGGGTAGGCGATCATCGTGATTGTGTCCTCATCCACAAATCTCTAGAGGACGGTGCTACAGATCATCTCAAACTCCTATAGATGGAGATGGGGCTACTCGGTGGCTAGTCGATGGAATTCAGCAATAGCTAAATCACCTAGAGGTGAAGCTCGAAGTCACCAAGGATCTCAGGTAGCTAGATCCATCTGTGGGTGAGGGTTGCACTAGTATTGTGCAACTGCCTCGTCGTACGTGTTGGTATCGCTGGCTCTTATGGTTCGTGCTAGCGTCCGTCTCCACCCTTAGCTCTGGGAATCTTTCCACCGGCAGCTGGCCTCTACGGTTCCTCTATGCCAGCTCTCATCTGCGTGAGCTCTCTCCTCACCTCCTCCTTGAACACTCCCTGGTACCGAATCTGTCACTACATGGTCTCCAGGGAAGCAAGCAAGGTGTTGTTGATGTCTGCCTGATCTAGTATGCATGATGAGGTTTGCGGCCACTGATGACGCGTATTTCGATGGGTTGAGATGGGAAAAATTATTTAATGGGTCGTTGTTCTCAACCAATCAATTTGGTCAACGAGAAAAATTTATTTTAACCACTTAATGAAAGATAAATCAAGCAATGAAATGTAAGCGGTTTCGCTATTCAATTTACCTGGTATAGTGACCATGGTCGAACACATGGAGCACGATTTAAAAACTTAGTCAAATTTCCAAATTAATTTTTTAGTAGTTTTTGCATTTTTAGTTTTTTCTATTTTCAAATAAAGCACAAGGAATAAAAACACACCACACTCTTTTTGTATTTTTCAGAATAGTAAACAATACTCAAAAAAATATAGAATTCTTTTTTGTATTTTAGAGGTTTTAAAATATTTTTGATATTTTTTTTCAATTTTTTGATGTTTTTGAAAAGCGAGAATGCGAGAGCCGCTAAATAGCGGTCTGACAAGTCAGACTCACTGTCGCTGATGCGACTGCTCAGACTTCCTCGGTCTTCAACAATTAACCCACACAATCAATCAGAGAGTGAATAGCAAGGATTAAAATTTATTATACCCTACTAACGATGTACAATGGCAAGCAAGTAGGGGTCGAACACAAGGAGCAAAGGTGTAAAGCACTGATAAAAAATCCAAACCTAGGTCTAATAAGCTACTTAGCCAATCTAAAATTTTTGTGGGTTTTTGATTTTTATATTTTTTATTTAATTTTTACTTTTATATTTTTGTATTTTGATTTTTAATTTACTGATTTTATATTTTCTTTTTATATTTTATATTTTTTTATATATTTTTTTTTAATATTGGAAAATAAGGACAATGTAGTAAAAAGCAAGAAAGGGATATTTGTAAAAAGAGATAAAAATATCCAAAAATTAGGACATAAAGTCTTTTTAGTCTTTTTATGTTTTTTACTGTTTTTGTGATTTTCGGGTAATTTTTAGGATGTTTTTGGTATTTTTAATTAATACAACAAAGCAAACAGTGAATAAGAGGGCAAGGCTGAAACTTAAAATGGAGAAATAAAATAGAAATCAGTGGCAAAAATTCTCCAAATTAATTTTCACTTAAAGATAACAGAACAAAGAAAATTTAGGAAAAGAAAACACTATTTTTGGATTTTTAATGAATTTTATAAATTTTTATGAAGGTTTTTAGAGTTTTGCAATTTTTTGGAGTTTGGTTTTATATTTTTTAATGATTTTTGGACTGGAGCTAAAACACACGAAGGGGAACAAAATATATTTTTTTGGGATTTTTCTGGGGGGTTTTTATATTTTTTAGTGATTTTCTAATGCAAACAGTGCTGAAACTAGATGTTTTTGATTTTTAGTAAATATAAAAATAAAATAAAAACAAAAACTAAAATTGTGGCGTGGAAGTACAAGTCCTCAGATGCTTAAGTCTATTTTTGTGGAATTTTTGGGTTTAAAATGACAGGTCAAATAAATTCAACAAGCATTCAATAGATACACAAGCCTGGCAGGGACCTTTATGCAAAAAACGCAACTTCCAGGGGCTGTTTCACAAAATTTCCACAAAATATAACATGCTCTAGACAACTTAATAGACTAAGTACAATTCCCAAGACCCGCACGGACATACGTGCAAAAACGCCAAGAAGCACATGCAAAGCACGCACCTGGCGGGGGTGTCAATATGATATGCAAAAACTGCGGGAGTCTAATGCTAAATACACAAAAAGTTTTAATGCTGCAGATAAAGGCTTGAGAGTAGCTGGAAATTACACAAAATGTGGGGGGGCGCCTCTGCAAAAGTCACCACTTATCCACGTGGCGGCGTGGATGATCTTGCTGAGAAAGGAGGGCCAAGAATCGACGGTGGTCCCTTCCTCCAATCCGCGGGCGGCTGAGATCGAAAGGGGAGGGGGCGAATCGACGGTGGCTGTAGCCCCCCCCCTTTCCACCGCGTTCTGTTCTTGCGCAGGGGCGCGGATGGCTTCCCAGGAGCGCGGGTGGCGCACGGGCGGCGGTGCGAGCTCCTCCCCGGCGGCGCACAGTACCTGCGAAAAGGGTGATTAAGAAGTCAGGGGCAAAATGCCCTGACTTCGTGGGGATTTGCTAGGGGGAATATTGAACCGTTAATGGTGAAGTTGGCCGGCGAACTGCGATGCCGGCCGCGGTTTGATCGAGAAAAGATTAGGATAACCGACAAGGGTCTTGATCAGAGAAAAGGCACTGGGGGTTTTTCGCATTCAAACCTTAGAGGAAATAAGAGAAGAAGAGGAAGAAAATACCTCACCTGTGCGCGCGCACTTCGTTCTCCGGCGAGAACTCCGGCGAGGGAACCGGCCTCGATTCGACACCAAATCGACCCGCTGAAGCACCCTCCGTGTTCCTGCTGTCACCAAGATTCACGCTAGAGGTCCAGCTGAGGGGTTTGAAGGTGGAAGAGTGGTCAAAATGAAATGGGACTTTTTGGGTCCCTTTTGAAAGATGGTGGTCGAGGCACTTTCAACGAGGTGGACCGAGCGTATCCGTGGTCCAATCCTCGAAAAAACGCTTGGGCGTGATAGACCACATGAAGGTCTACGAATCTCGTGAAGAGGCCGACCTCAAATGGTGAAAGGATCGCCCTCCAAAAAGCCGCGAAAATCAAGAAAAAGCATTCTGACCCGCTGCAGGAGCTTGCTCAGACAGTTGACCCGAGGTCAACTGTCAGAGCCTCCTGGTTGGTCCACGTGGACCAACCAGGAAAAACCTGCAAAAAAGATTTTATTAATTCATTTAAAAATAGGAAATGATTTTATTGATTTTTAGTTATAAAATAAAAAATGTTTATTTTTTTATAAATTATTTTATTATGATTTTTATTTATTTTTAGGAAGTGTATTTTTACAAGTTTGCATTTATACCCTTATAGGTATCTATATCTATGTATTTAAGTATTTTATTTTTATTTAGGTATTTTTAATTTATTTTATTTTGGTTTTTATTTTCTAAAATTATAAAATACTTTTATATGCACAAATATATTTTTATTTTAATTTTCTGATATATTTTGTATATTAAATAAAATACAAGTATGTTTTATATTGGTATAGGTGTATGTATAATACCTATGTATTGAATATATACAAGTATTTTTATTTGTATTTTATTTATGTTTTTATTCTGATTTTAATGCACATAATTATTATAAGTATTATTTACAACATTATAAAAATATAAAATAATAACTAAATGATAAATTGAATATTTTAATATGTACAAGTATACAATAGGGGTCCAAAAGTCAACTTTCAAACCGTAGCTCCGCCAAATGCGAAACCACCACCATTAATTAGATTATTTTCTTCTATATACAATTAAAGGTGAGTACGCTGCATTTGGAGTTTTTATTTGTGAGATACGGGTCTGGGAAGTTGGCATTCTGGATTTTTATTCAGACCATAACTTTTTATCTGTACATTATTTTTCTATGAAATCAATTTTGTATTTTTCTTTATAAAATTATCTACAACTTTCATGTACAAAGTTTCTTTATTTGAAGAATAAAAAGTGGAACCAAAAATAGGTCCCAAAATGAATAAAGAATGAATATAATGTATAGGTATTTTATCTGTATTTTGGCCCTTATCTCCCCCTACTTTATTCCTTGTCGACCTATTCATCAAGATGCCTAGGTCTCGGGGTTTCGGGTCATAAAATATTTACAATATTTTATTCTTTTTCTTTTCTTTTCTTTATTCTATTATTTTGGCTTTAAAAACCGCATTTTATACAATATTTAAACACATATGCATGAATGCTAAAATGCCTATATTAAGCCTATTTACACGCATTTACTAGGGTTTTTAAGGCCAAAATGATAGAATAAAGATGATGAAACGTGGATTCATCATCCCCCTATACTTGCCTTTGCTAGTCCCTAGCAAACACTTATGCAATAAGTGCAGAAAAGAAAAACAAGAAAAGAAAAAGAAGAAAATTGGATTTAGTTTAATTATCAAACTTGTCTTAACAAAATCAAAGTTTGGAGCTTAAGCCGGACCTTTGGAATTTTAGTGCGGTCGGAACCCTAATGAGAACCAAATTTGAAATCCAACAGTCCTTGAGAATCCCAAAACTCTGCTCAAGTCTCCTCAATAGCCAGGTCAGACATACTTCAACTCATACGCAAACTCTTACGACTATGAGTCTAACTCGTACAGTGTAAGTGATATGTAGCTCCCCACCTCAGAAGTGACAAAGAAACAACCTCCCCCAACCTGGTAACTCTAATGCCTCGGTCTAGCAACTCTTTCCTCGAGAAGCGGGGTATTCCCTTCTAAGTTCAAGTGCAACCGGCTCAAGAAGAGGGGGAAGAAGTATAGACTTTTGGGAGCTCAACCAGTGTAGCTAAGTCTCCCGCTGCAAGCTTCATGAGATGTGACATGGATACCATAAGCTTTTGCTTTATTGGACTATATACACTCCGGTGGGGTTATTAAATTTTCAATCCGACCCACCACTTTTTTGGAGTTCTTTTTTTTTCTTTTTTTTTTTCTTTTTTTTTTTTTTCAATTGCATCTGTACAACATATCTACATGGTGCAGCATATATACAAGAAATTTTCCTCTTGAGCCAGTAGACTATCCCTCTTTTGAAGCTTTATTGCAACCCGCGGCTCCTGTCTTTAGCCTTCATCACCACTAGACCAAGTTGAGGTGCACTTCCTTCACTAGAAGAAGAAGAGAGGTTCCGCCTAGAAGTACTACCCTCATATGCTACCCCAAGCCAAAGGAAACTGCCTCCTCACCACCTCATCCGTGGAGAGCTCTGTGAAAGGTGCAGGTGTCCAAGTTAGGTCATTATCAACAAGAGTCGTGCGTGTGCTCCGAAATACTCTACTTAGGCAGTCAAGAATCCATTGAACCAAGTCCCGTGATCCTCAAAGAATTAAGTCAACTAGACCTGAAGTACCTCAAACCCAGTTCCTATAAGGTTCCTGTTATTAGGTATATTTTAAGGTCCAATCAAGCTCCAATCTCCGGATTTTACTTAGACTTGTTCAACTATCAAACTCAATCAGAAAAATGCTCATGCCATGCAATGCTTATGCAGAAAATATTTTTGTGATGCAATTTCCAAAGATTTTGAACTTTTTATGGATTTCTGAAAAGATGATGCATGCGTATGCAGATGCATTTTTTTGTATTTTTCAAGAAGATATTTCAAATGTTTTTTGGATTTTAGTTTTGCAAATGTTTTTGGGATTTTTGAAAACAAAAAGTTTTGGCTGAAAACTTGGTGAAAACTATGTACACAGGAGTGCTTCTTATATATACAAGAAGTAGATTTTAAGAATTTACAAGGGTAAGTGATCAATTTTATTCATATATACATAAGATGGATTCTGGTGTGATGTGAATATTCCTCAAACTTATTTGAAAACAATTTTCACACAATTTTTGAAAACTATAGTCCAAAATAGTTTTTACAAACATTTTACACACATTTGAAAATCATTTTGCAAAGGCTTTCAAAACAGTATATATAGATTTTTCAAATCATTTTTGCAACCATTTTTCAAACCATTTGCAAATCATTTTTCAAACATTTTTATTTCACACAAAGAAAAGAAGTTTTACAAAACACACATTTTCACACAGGTTGAAAATATGAAACAAAATATTTTCAAAATAGTTTTCAATAGATGTTCACAAAGATTTTCGAACCATTTTTCAAACATTTTGCAAAAAACATTTTCACCTGATTTATTAATCAGTAAATACAAAAAGAATTTGAGGAATAACCACATCTTTTTATTAAGGATTTTTAATGAATTTTAAAGAATTTTTTAGCCATATTATTAGGAAAATACGAAAGTACGAGTTATGGCTAAAGTATATACGTAGTATATACGACCCCCCTATACTTAGCTTGAGCTATGTCCTCATAGATCGGAGAGAAAAGAGAAGACATAACTCGTACTAAGTATAGGAAAATCTAAAAAAATAAAGGAATGAAGTAATGAATCGATGAATGAGAATTTGACCGTCCCCCCTATACTTAGGATCAAATAATCCTAAGTATAGCAGATTGTACACAAAGCCGGGAGGGTCAAGGGTGGGAATGAACAGATCGTACTCAGATTGTCTCCCCCTATACTTAGGGTAAGATATCCCTAAGTATAGACAAGAAGAGGAGACAATGGAGAGGATCAAGAGGAATATAAGAAACTCGAGGTGCACACCCCCCTATACTTAGGACAAAGTACGTCCTAAGTATAGAAGGCTGTCTACAAGGGGTAGCACTTTTCTGATAGATGAAGAAGATAGAAGAGGAAAAGAAGAAAAGAAGAAAAGAAGAAAAGAGATGAGATTGGGTATGAACAACGCGGGATGCACATCCCCCCTATACTTAGGATAGAGTACATCCTAAGTGTAGCAGTGATGAAAGGGATGGCATCAATTCGGTAGAATAAGATAAAAGAAGAAGAAAAGAAGAAAAGAAGAAAAGACGGAAAGGAAAAATCATTCAAAAATGTTTTGATATGCTTTGCCTTCCTCTGTCTCCTTCGAGATATTCAGCTCATCCTCATAGATTACTTGAATCGAGTCAACGATGGCCATGAATGTGTCATGTTCGAGGTATGGCTTCAGAAGCTGTCCATTGACTACAAAAGGCTGTGCGTCAGCTGACAGATTGGATATCAATACACTTCCGTTGTCACGCACCTGCCTAACTACAAACGGCCCAGTCCATTTGCTCTTCAATTTGCCTGGAAAGATTTTTAATTTCGCATCGAACAACCATACCTTCTGACCTGGATCAAAGGACTTGTGGCGGATGTGCTTGTCATGCCATGTTTTGACCTTTTCCTTGTACATCAGGCTGTTGTCATATGCATAATCTCTGAATTCCAGTAATCTGTTCAGATCCAATTTCCGGTTCTGTCCTGCTTGCTTGGAGTCCAAATTACAGATGTTAATAGCCCATAAAGATTTATGAATAAGTTCCACGGGCAAGTGGCATGGCTTGCCATACACCAGGCGGTAGGGAGACATTCCCAAGGGTGACTTGTACGCGGTTCGGTAAGCCCAAAGAACGGAATCAAGCAGCTGAGACCAGTTCTTGCGATCCGGACGCACAAGTTTCTGTAAAATTGTCTTGATCTCCCTGTTTGAACATTCAGCTAAGCCATTGGACTGCGGGTGATAGGGTGAAGCAACACGATGCTCGATGCAGAATTCTTGGGTCAGCTTCTTCACCTCTCTGTTTATGAAATGGCTGCCCCCGTCAGATATGAGGATCTTGGGAATCCCGAACCGTGCTATGATGTGATCTCGTAGAAATCGACAGACAGTCCGACTGTCGGCGGCTCGGGCGGGGATAGCCTCCACCCAACGACTAACATAATCGACAGCAAGCAGAATATACTCATAACCCTGACTGTTAGGAAACGGGCCCATAAAGTCGATCCCCCATGCGTCAAAGACATCTGAGATCTGAATGTACTTTAGAGGCATCGTATCTCTCATTCCTATGGTTCCACCCATCTTCTGACAGTCAGTGCAACCTTTGACGTATTCATCTGCATCTTTGAACAATGAAGGCCACCAGAGGCCACTTTGAAGAACTTTTGCTGCCGTCCGTTTTCCTGAATGATGTCCTCCAGAGTCTTGATCATGACATAAAGCGAGGACACTTGGAACCTCCTCCTGAGGTATACACCTTCTCCAGATGCAATCGGCTCCCTCACGAAACAGATACGGGTCTTCCCACTGGTAGAAATGGATTTTAGACAAAAATCTGTCTACTTTCAACTTAGGCCAGTCCTGTGGGATTTTCTTGGCAACTAGATAATTCACAATGTCCGCATACCAAGGAAGTGAGGCGACAGACAGAATCGATTCATCTGGAAAGGTCTCTGTGATAGGCTGCAAGTTTAGCTCAGGGGACTCCGGTTCAGGAAGTCTTGACAGATGATCGGCCACTACATTCTTTACCCCAGGTTTATCTCTGATTTCCATGTCAAACTCCTGGAGGAGAAGGATCCACCGGATGAGGCGTGGTTTGGCATCCTTCTTCTGCTGTAAATACCGAATGGCCGAGTGATCAGTGTAGATGATAACTTTGGACCCAAGAAGGTAAGATCTGAACTTTTCCAAAGCAAAGACTACCGCTAGCAGCTCCTTTTCAGTGACAGTGTAGTTTCTCTGGGCTTCATCGAGCGTTCGACTAGCGTAGTGAATTGCAAACGGTACACTGTCTTTCCTCTGTCCCAGTACAGCTCCGATGGCATAATCCGACGCATCGGTCATAATCTCGAAAGGCTGAGTCCAAATCGGTGGCTGTAGGACAGGGGCCTGCGTGATGAGCTCTTTCAACTGATTAAAGGCAAGGAGCACACGATCGTCTACAATGAATTCATTGTCCTTGCCGAGCAACTCAGTCAGCGGTCTGGCCAGTTTGCTGAAATCTTTAATAAATCGTCGGTAAAAACCGACATGGCCCAAGAATGACCGGACTTGCTTGATATTTGTAGGTGGCTCCAGCTTAGATATTACATCCACCTTGGCCGGGTCAACCTCCATGCCACGTTTAGAAACAACGTGACCCAGCACTATTCCTTCGGTCACCATGAAGTTGCTCTTCTCCCAGGAGAGCACAAGATTCACTTCGCAGCACCTCCGTAAGACTCGGTCTAGATACTCCAGACATTGATCAAATGAATCCCCATAGACCGAAAAATCGTCCATAAAGACCTCCAGAAAGCTACCCACCATATCAGCAAAAACTGCAAGCATACACCTCTGAAATGTAGCTGGGGCATTGCAAAGCCCGAACGGCATCCGTCTGAAGGCATATGTGCCAAAAGGACAGGTGAACGTGGTCTTCTCTTGGTCTTCAGGAGCAATAGCAACTTGATTATACCCAGAGTAACCGTCCAAGAAGCAGAAATATTCCTTCGCGGCCAATCTCTCCAAGATCTGGTCGATGAAGGGTAACGGAAAATGATCCTTCTTGGTGGCAAGGTTAAGTCTTCTGTAGTCTACGCACACTCGCCAAGAAGTCGGTACTCTGGTGGCGATCTCCTCTCCTTTGTCATTTTTCACAATGGTGATCCCTGATTTCTTGGGCACAACATGCAGAGGGCTCACCCATTTGCTATCGGAGATGGGATAAATGAATCCCGCATCACACCATTTCTGGATTTCCTTCATAACCACCTCTCGTAGATTCGGGTTTAATCTTCTTTGCAGTTCTCGAGAGGGTCTGCAATCGTCTTCCAGAAAGATGCGGTGCGAACAGAGTGACGGATTGATCCCGTGGAGATCAGAGGTTCGCCAGCCTATCGCCTTGCGGTTACGTTCAAGAACCTCCATCAGACGAGATTCTTGATCTTCGGTCAGATGTGCATTGATGATGACCGGGTACATGTTCGGTTCTCCTGCAAGAAAGGCATACTTCATATTGGAGGGCAAGGGTTTCAGCTCTGGCGGTGTCTGAGCTGCTTCGGTGGTGACCTCAGCTATTAATGCAGGCGATGATTCTTTCCACTGTGCGATGTCCACCATAATCTGCTCCGTGTCTTCTCTCAGATCCTGACAGAATTCCTCGATGATTTCATCTTCTTCCGAAGATGCTTCCAAACTCGGCTCCTGGTTCTGAAGGCATAACGACCCCACGGTAGTATTTTGTAGTGCATCAGCAAGGTCCTCATCTTGATCGACACACGGGAATTCGACTGCGGTCTCCACTTCCTTCTCTGGATAGAGGATTCTGTGGATCTCATGATCATCCAGGAAGAGGTTGGTGTCTTGAATCTCGACAAGAAAGTCGCAGTCTTCATCATTCTCAATCACCCTTGCACATGATACCGATGTTGGTTCAACGGGCGTTCCCTCAGACAGGGTCTCTACTCGGATAATTTCATTGCCAGCTCCAAAAGTGATTTCTCCTGTCCCATAATTCACTACTGCGTTTGACGTCCGCAGAAATGGCCTTCCGAGTATGATCGGGGTAAGGAGCAACGGAGCGGGGACGTCCATATCTAAGACCACAAAATCGGCTGGGAAAGATTTTCCCTGAACCGTGACGATCACGTCCTCCAACAGGCCCCTAGGCCGCTTGACTGACTTGTCTGCAAACTGCAGAATCATCTTTGTAGGTTTGAGCGGTCCCAGCTTGAACTCCGTGAGTAGTGAGGCTGGCATCAGATTAACAGATGACCCGCTGTCGAGGAGTGTTCGTTCGAACTCTTGATCAAACATCTGACAACGTACAAGAGGTGCTCCCATATCTGGCTTTTTGTCCGGGAGGTTGCTGATGGCATTGACGGTAGCCATAGTGAGGATGTGCTTTTCAGATTTACCACCTTTGCTTCGAGAGTTATGGGGGGTTGGCCTGCGCTTGGTTGTACATGCCTCTTTAAGTCCTTTCTTCACAGCTGGCATGTACTCAAGAGCTTTCATTAATGGCATATTTAACACCAAATTCTGAATGATTTCTATGATCGCAGGATCAGACAAAGCATTTTTCAAATTTTTCATTTTTTTGTGTTTTTTCATTGCTTCAGGAAAAGGAATATTTACAAACTCTTCTCCAATTTCATTCAAAATAGTGTCCGTGTTGTTGTTTACAGGTAGATGACAAAAAGGAATGGATTCATCTACAATTTGTGGACCAAAAAGGACAGGCTCGGCTTCGGGAGCTGGCGTTGGACTCGCTGCAGGTGCGGTGCTCCTCCTGTCAGGAGCTGACTGTGATGCGGGTGCAGGCGTCTCCAATGCTGGCCGGTCTCCACCGAGGTTTCTGCTATCTTTTTGTGTTTTTCTGTTTTCTTCATTTTTTTGTGATTTTCTGAATGCTGGTGCTGCTCCCAAAATGCTTGCTGGCCCTAGTGTTGGCTGGGCTGACGACTCCCCGTCAGATGCAATGTGCTTTCCTTTCGCCGTCGCCGATGGCTGGAGTGTCCTACCGCTCCTGAGAGTAACAGCGTTAGATAAAAAACAATTAAGTTCACCTGATTCGGGTTGGACACTGCCGGCTACCTGCTCCTTGCGTCGGAAATTGTTAGGATTGGCTTCGACCTGGGCTGGTATGACGGTTTTGGTTGCCGTCAGGTCGTCGATCTTCTGGGTCATCTCGGCCATATTCTTCATCAACTGTTCCAAACAGGCCAGGGCCGGATTGACCGGCACAATCTCAGAAGATTCCCCCAGCTGGGGTCTAGACTGCGGGTATGGCGGTTGAGATTGTGACTGGTATCCTTGTGTGAATTGTTGAGGAGGGGGGTTTGAGGAGTACTGTGACGGGTGTTGGTTGTATTGTGCAGCCGGTTGCTGGTGATATCCTTGTCCACGATACCCGGACTGCTGAGGCCCATGTTGGTAACTCTGCCTCCACGTGTTTCCATGTGAGGGAGGCTGGTACTGGTAGGGCTGCTGGAATGGTCTTCCACCCTGGTGTTGCTGCTGGAAGGGCCTGTTGCCCATGTTCTGACCCTGAGGGTGTCCCTGAGGACGGGTCAGCTGCGCTTCGTTGTTCCAGACGCCATTGATCTCCTGGATCAGCGGCGGGGGTGGAGAGAACTGCTCAGAGTACGCGGGCTGGTGCTCTGGTTGATATACAACCATCTGTGCCTGAGGCTGCGGTTGCTGCTCCGGGACCTGCACGTAGTATACGTGCTGGACTGGCTGGGGCTGCGGTGGAGTCGGCTGAGGATTTTGCTGCATTGTAGGCTCCTTCTTCTCAGCGTTCGGCTCGGCAGAGGTGGACACAGCGTTGCACATGTTTGCATTCAGTGCTCGGACGAGCTGCTCCAGCTGCTGGGAAATCTGGTCGAGCTTCTCCAGACCTTGGGTCCTCTTCTCTATAACTGCCAGTTTTTCGAGGTCCTGCGACCTCTTCTCGATGATATCCACTTTAGACAAGTGGCTCCCGATGATACTCAGGTTGGAGCTTTCATCTTTGTCCTCAGTGTGAGAAGCCATGTTAACTGGCTTGCTGATGGCGGTTGGTGGCTTCATGTAGGCTCGGGACGAGGATTGGGCTGCTTCTCCCTCAGCCATTTCTTCAAAGACATTCCACACGACATCCTCGTCCTTATTAAAATGTGAACCGCCGCAAGCTGCATCCACGAGCCTTTGGCTCTCAAATGATAGCCCCCCAAAGAAGTGTTGCACGAGACTGGTCTTGGGTATTTCATGGTGGGGGCACTTCTCCTGGAGATCCTTGAATCTCTCCCACGCTTCATGGATCGTCTCGTGGGGCTGCTGGCAGAAACTGGAGATCCGGGCACGCATCTGGTTTAATCTCCCCAGAGGATAGAATTTGTGGAGGAAAGCAGATTTTAGTTCCTCCCAGGTGGTGACGACCTTCCCGAGATGATCGACCCAGTAAAGGGCCTTGTCTTGAAGGCTGAAAGAGAATGCAGTCATCTTGATCACATCCAGGGGAACCCCGGGGTAGTGAGCGGTGGAGCAGATGCGGTTGAACTTCTTGAGGAAAATATATGGCTCCTCAGTGGTGTTTCCATGAAAAGTGGGAAGCAGTGACAGAAACTGTGGCTTCAGCTCGAAGTGAGCATGCATACGTGGAATCTGAATCCACTCAGTGATGCGCCCTGCTCCTAGGTTGTATGTCTGCTTGAGCGTAGGCTTGGGCTGCGGTGGATCCTCTTCTGCTGCATCAAAGTCAGGTCCCACTGAGAACTCATCATTGACTTCCTCGAAATTGGGATCATCCTCCCGTCGGCCGTCTCTTGCATCGGCCCTCCTCCTCAGATCATTCAGCATGTCCTGAAAGGCATTCTGGGCTAAAGCCTGATTGGTCAACTGCTGCTGAATGGCTTGAATGGAAGCCAGCAATTGACTGTTGACCTCACCCTGCGTAGTATATTGTCCTTCTGCCGTATTGTCTTCAGGCTCATGCTGGGGCTGTGGTCCTTTCCCTCTTCCTCCTGCCATCTCAGACTGTACTTGAATCTCTGACTCTTGATCGGGTTGAAGATCTGCATGACGGAGTAAACCCTGATCAGTATCTTCCTCAGCACCAACTGTTGAGATGAATCTGGGACCAAGGTCAATCCCAGAATGTTGTGAACGGAGCATATGATATTGACTGAAATCGACCTCCATCCACAAGGGGTTATTTCGGGGATAAGAGTAGTCCCGGTGTATTGAAAGGGGAAGAGCTAGTTCGGGTTGCGAGTCCATCCCGAATAGCGGGTTAATTGGAGAAAGGCAAGTATTGAAAGAGGCGAGAATAGGGGAGTCCAAAGAGACATCCGCAAGATCCGAATTAACTCTTCGAAGATCACCCCTCTTTATTGGAGACGTCGATCGCACGGAATCGATGTGGGTGTCGGCAAGGTCCCGACTAAACCATCCGTGTAGCGACATCTTGCGAAGATCAAGAGGAATGGATGTTGGATGAAGAGCACGAGGGTAACAAGAAATAAAGAGGATTGCAAAACAGTAGAAGGCTCACAATGAGCAAGGGTCAAATAGAAGGGGAGCAAAATTGCGCAAAGGCGCGATATTTTTGATCTTGACCTAAATGTGATTGGCAATCAAACACAAGACAAGGGAGTTCACCAACTCAACGCGTGAAGCCGTGAAGGTTCGGCTGTTATCTTTGTAATTTTTATCTTGATTTCAGGAATTTATCTTTCAACGAGTCCTTAGAGCGCTACGCCTATAGGAGCGAGAGTACTGACGGAAAAGTATTCCCGTACTTGTCCTCCTCCTGTGTAACCTGTAACTTGCGCTTTTTAAGGTCCTTGTAACCCTTCCTGGATCCCTACTCAGCCAAAGAAATAGAGGGAGGAAGCCGATAGGCGAAACCGATACTTCGGATCTCACTCGCAACGGAATCACCCGTGAGCGTGCAAGATCCTACTCGGACGCAGCCGGTGAGACAGACACCCCCGTGAAGGCGTGGCCTATGCTCGGTACTTCGGACAAGGTCGGCGCTCACACAATAGTGAGTCACCACTGGCGACCAAGCCCTACTCGACTACGTACGATAGTAGCGCCAATACTTCGGAAATCCAGGCGATACACAAGGCAGCCACAAGTTGGGTTTGGGGCTCTAATCCTTATGAACGCTCAATTCACCTGGAAGGAGACCTTCCCATGCAACCTGAAAACAAGTGAGGGTGTTACTCTCCCCAATCAATGAGTCCAGTTACCAATTTTAATTTAGGTCAAAGTTTTCTTAGCAGTCCCTTTTTTAATTTTTTTGTGTTATCGCTTCTTTTGAGTAGATTCAAACAAGCGCCTAACGATTTTGTATTTTCTTTATCCTAATATGTCCAAAATCAGAGGGAGAAAAGAGTCGGGAAAAACCAATGCAAGTCGGCACCAAGATGGAAATCTCACCTTTGTGCCTATATGATGAATGCCAAGTGAGAAGACTTACAGTGAATCCCAGCTCTCTCCATGCGGGATGCAAGGCAGAAATTTATAAACCTAATCTATATGCCGGTTATGCAATGCGGAAATCGTCCTAGAACAGGCAACTGCTAGCGTGAAGAACCACAAGCTAGCTAATAATTCCCAATCCGAGTGTCCGGTCTTGGCTCACCCCTCCTCTGCCCAACACATTTGGAGTAGGAGAAAGCGCTTGTTCGGGTGTGAGCTCGCGGCGCGTGGATTTGGAAGCTACTAGCTAGCTGTTTAATTAGTCTAAGTCCAAATACGAATCTATAGGAGCATGCAAATATAATTAGGTGTTTGGACCTATTCTAATCGAATCAAGCAGACCTAGAACTAAGAGCTCAATCCACAAAAGAAAGTGAAAAATGAAAACAAAACCGGAAAATGACAGCGATAAAAACTCGATAAAATCCGCGGTGAGCCCCCGGGTGAACAAACACCCGGAAATTAGGCCCGAAGTGTCCAAGTGTCTGAGTCCTGTATTATTACAAATTAATCAACTACTCTCTCTCACAAAAATAAAACAACTCTCTCTCTCTCTAGTCTTCCTGCTCTCTCCTGTCGGCTAGGGTAGAATAGCCGACTCCTCCTCCCAAGGCTGCTCAGGATCCCCTAGGCGATCCTCCTCGGTCGGCGGTCCCTCGCAAGAAAACAAAGAGATGTCAGACAATTCAAACTAAATAATACACAAAATATAAATAAGCAAAAATGGCTAAGTGACTAGAAAGACCCAAAGATACTCTACAAGCCGATGCTCCCCGGCAACGGCGCCATTTGAAAAGCGAGAATGCGAGAGCCGCTAAATAGCGGTCTGACAAGTCAGACTCACTGTCGCTGATGCGACTGCTCAGACTTCCTCGGTCTTCAACAATTAACCCACACAATCAATCAGAGAGTGAATAGCAAGGATTAAAATTTATTATACCCTACTAACGATGTACAATGGCAAGCAAGTAGGGGTCGAACACAAGGAGCAAAGGTGTAAAGCACTGATAAAAAATCCAAACCTAGGTCTAATAAGCTACTTAGCCAATCTAAAATTTTTGTGGGTTTTTGATTTTTATATTTTTTATTTAATTTTTACTTTTATATTTTTGTATTTTGATTTTTAATTTACTGATTTTATATTTTCTTTTTATATTTTATATTTTTTTATATATATTTTTTTTAATATTGGAAAATAAGGACAATGTAGTAAAAAGCAAGAAAGGGATATTTGTAAAAAGAGATAAAAATATCCAAAAATTAGGAAATAAAGTCTTTTTAGTCTTTTTATGTTTTTTACTGTTTTTGTGATTTTCGGGTAATTTTTAGGATGTTTTTGGTATTTTTAATTAATACAACAAAGCAAACAGTGAATAAGAGGGCAAGGCTGAAACTTAAAATGGAGAAATAAAATAGAAATCAGTGGCAAAAATTCTCCAAATTAATTTTCACTTAAAGATAACAGAACAAAGAAAATTTAGGAAAAGAAAACACTATTTTTGGATTTTTAATGAATTTTATAAATTTTTATGAAGGTTTTTAGAGTTTTGCAATTTTTTGGAGTTTGGTTTTATATTTTTTAATGATTTTTGGACTGGAGCTAAAACACACGAAGGGGAACAAAATATATTTTTTTGGGATTTTTCTGGGGGGTTTTTATATTTTTTAGTGATTTTCTAATGCAAACAGTGCTGAAACTAGATGTTTTTGATTTTTAGTAAATATAAAAATAAAATAAAAACAAAAACTAAAATTGTGGCGTGGAAGTACAAGTCCTCAGATGCTTAAGTCTATTTTTGTGGAATTTTTGGGTTTAAAATGACAGGTCAAATAAATTCAACAAGCATTCAATAGATACACAAGCCTGGCAGGGACCTTTATGCAAAAAACGCAACTTCCAGGGGCTGTTTCACAAAATTTCCACAAAATATAACATGCTCTAGACAACTTAATAGACTAAGTACAATTCCCAAGACCCGCACGGACATACGTGCAAAAACGCCAAGAAGCACATGCAAAGCACGCACCTGGCGGGGGTGTCAATATGATATGCAAAAACTGCGGGAGTCTAATGCTAAATACACAAAAAGTTTTAATGCTGCAGATAAAGGCTTGAGAGTAGCTGGAAATTACACAAAATGTGGGGGGGCGCCTCTGCAAAAGTCACCACTTATCCACGTGGCGGCGTGGATGATCTTGCTGAGAAAGGAGGGCCAAGAATCGACGGTGGTCCCTTCCTCCAATCCGCGGGCGGCTGAGATCGAAAGGGGAGGGGGCGAATCGACGGTGGCTGTAGCCCCCCCCCTTTCCACCGCGTTCTGTTCTTGCGCAGGGGCGCGGATGGCTTCCCAGGAGCGCGGGTGGCGCACGGGCGGCGGTGCGAGCTCCTCCCCGGCGGCGCACAGTACCTGCGAAAAGGGTGATTAAGAAGTCAGGGGCAAAATGCCCTGACTTCGTGGGGATTTGCTAGGGGGAATATTGAACCGTTAATGGTGAAGTTGGCCGGCGAACTGCGATGCCGGCCGCGGTTTGATCGAGAAAAGATTAGGATAACCGACAAGGGTCTTGATCAGAGAAAAGGCACTGGGGGTTTTTCGCATTCAAACCTTAGAGGAAATAAGAGAAGAAGAGGAAGAAAATACCTCACCTGTGCGCGCGCACTTCGTTCTCCGGCGAGAACTCCGGCGAGGGAACCGGCCTCGATTCGACACCAAATCGACCCGCTGAAGCACCCTCCGTGTTCCTGCTGTCACCAAGATTCACGCTAGAGGTCCAGCTGAGGGGTTTGAAGGTGGAAGAGTGGTCAAAATGAAATGGGACTTTTTGGGTCCCTTTTGAAAGATGGTGGTCGAGGCACTTTCAACGAGGTGGACCGAGCGTATCCGTGGTCCAATCCTCGAAAAAACGCTTGGGCGTGATAGACCACATGAAGGTCTACGAATCTCGTGAAGAGGCCGACCTCAAATGGTGAAAGGATCGCCCTCCAAAAAGCCGCGAAAATCAAGAAAAAGCATTCTGACCCGCTGCAGGAGCTTGCTCAGACAGTTGACCCGAGGTCAACTGTCAGAGCCTCCTGGTTGGTCCACGTGGACCAACCAGGAAAAACCTGCAAAAAAGATTTTATTAATTCATTTAAAAATAGGAAATGATTTTATTGATTTTTAGTTATAAAATAAAAAATGTTTATTTTTTTATAAATTATTTTATTATGATTTTTATTTATTTTTAGGAAGTGTATTTTTACAAGTTTGCATTTATACCCTTATAGGTATCTATATCTATGTATTTAAGTATTTTATTTTTATTTAGGTATTTTTAATTTATTTTATTTTGGTTTTTATTTTCTAAAATTATAAAATACTTTTATATGCACAAATATATTTTTATTTTAATTTTCTGATATATTTTGTATATTAAATAAAATACAAGTATGTTTTATATTGGTATAGGTGTATGTATAATACCTATGTATTGAATATATACAAGTATTTTTATTTGTATTTTATTTATGTTTTTATTCTGATTTTAATGCACATAATTATTATAAGTATTATTTACAACATTATAAAAATATAAAATAATAACTAAATGATAAATTGAATATTTTAATATGTACAAGTATACAATAGGGGTCCAAAAGTCAACTTTCAAACCGTAGCTCCGCCAAATGCGAAACCACCACCATTAATTAGATTATTTTCTTCTATATACAATTAAAGGTGAGTACGCTGCATTTGGAGTTTTTATTTGTGAGATACGGGTCTGGGAAGTTGGCATTCTGGATTTTTATTCAGACCATAACTTTTTATCTGTACATTATTTTTCTATGAAATCAATTTTGTATTTTTCTTTATAAAATTATCTACAACTTTCATGTACAAAGTTTCTTTATTTGAAGAATAAAAAGTGGAACCAAAAATAGGTCCCAAAATGAATAAAGAATGAATATAATGTATAGGTATTTTATCTGTATTTTGGCCCTTATCTCCCCCTACTTTATTCCTTGTCGACCTATTCATCAAGATGCCTAGGTCTCGGGATTTCGGGTCATAAAATATTTACAATATTTTATTCTTTTTCTTTTCTTTTCTTTATTCTATTATTTTGGCTTTAAAAACCGCATTTTATACAATATTTACACACATATGCATGAATGCTAAAATGCCTATATTAAGCCTATTTACACGCATTTACTAGGGTTTTTAAGGCCAAAATGATAGAATAAAGATGATGAAACGTGGATTCATCATCCACACGCCCCGGTGGAGGTGGCGTTGAACTCGGTGGAAGGTCGATGCCGGTATACTCGTGAGGACGGTGGACGCGTACCGCTGGAGCAAGGCGATGGCAACTGCTGTCAGCGATTGCAGGCGGAGGGGGGCGTCGCCTAACAGCAGGGGGCGGGGCGGCAAGTGCGGGAGGAACCTGGTCGGTGGGAGGCCATGACACCGTGGGTGTGCCGCACAGGCTGCACACATTGGGCAGAGGGGGACGCCACACGACTGTTGGCGTTAATGGGGGCACGTAGCGACGGATGCGGGATGGAGCCGCACGCTTGCTGCAAAGTTTTTTTTATTCTTTTTTGTTTTTTTAAAAACTATGAATAGGAGTAAAGAGAAAAATATTTTTATTTTTTTATTAAAAAATGTATTGTAAACAGGGAATAATTTTTTATATTTATTTTTAAGATGAACCTGCAAAAATGTTAGAGAGATAAAAATAATTATATGTTTATTTAGTTATAAACAATACGGAATGTATGAACGGTTGTGGATCATGGCGCGGTGAGAGACAAGTCCTAATCTCCGACCACCCTGCGTGGTCGGAGGGTGCGTGGTTGCGTACGATAGAATGTGAAACAGAGAGATTGAGAGATCAGATGAAAATTTCGATTTCAGATGTGGATCAAAGAGTGATAGATATTTTTTTTATTTGTAGGATCTAATGATCAATTGCGAAATAAAAATTAGATCTATGATTTATCTAAGAGAAATGACGGGAAAATAAAATGGATCTCACCTAAGGATCGGATACGCCGTGATGGCCTCGACGAGGGTCGACGCGCTGTCACAGGATAGCTCAGAGGCTGGGCACCTTTCTTCAACAAGATAGCTCTCGGAGATCGGGCTTGTCTCCACCAAAGATTGATTACGCATGAATGAGGGATGAAGGAGCCAACAAAAAGAGAGGAAAAAAGGAAGCTATATACACTTAAGGAAGGTTTTTAGTGGTGAAATTAATTTAATTAATTAATTAATTATAAAATTCGGAATTAAATAAATTATATAAAATAATTAATTTATAGAAATTAATTAGCCACCTTAATGGTGGCAATTAAAGGTATGGAATCATATCTTATATACAATGTAGGTTTTAAAATCAAATAATGAATTAAATAATTAAATCTAAATATAAATTTCATAATTAAATTAAATTAATTAATGTTAGGTATTTATTTTTTTGGTGATTTTTATATAAGGGAATTAGTTGTATACAAATATTATGTACATATAATACAATACACAATGTACAAATAAGGAAATAGTTTTTAAATAATTTTTAAATTTTATTATTTATGTTTTTTATTTAATTTTTAATGACAATAATATTTACAATTATGTACATTATGTATAAAAAATAAATATGAATAGATATATACAATAAGTATGTGGTAAAACTGCACAAAACACCCTAGACAACCGAGTTTCCAATTGTAACTCCAAAAATTATGAAATCATAGCCATTTGAAAGATAATTTAATTTAGAGTATGATGAAAGTGTGTTTGGTTCAGTTTGAGTTTGTATGGAGCTAAAATTGGTATTTCAATGATCATTTTGCGGCTTTTTCTGAGTGTAATTATTTGTAATATGTACATTATTTTGCTTTGCAATTATTTTTATTATTCATAACACATTTTAATTTACAACTTTTGTTTACAAAAATAATTGATTTGAGGTCAATTTATGTTCAAATTAAATAGTATAAGTTTTTTACAAATATACAGGGAAAAATTTACAAACTATTTTTGGATTTTTTAAAATTAAAGACCCTATCTCCCCCTACTTTATTCCTGGTGGATTACGTTAA
Organism: Ottelia alismoides; assembly: GCA_037367405.1. Taxonomy (NCBI): domain Eukaryota; kingdom Viridiplantae; phylum Streptophyta; class Magnoliopsida; order Alismatales; family Hydrocharitaceae; genus Ottelia; species Ottelia alismoides. The sequence continues at coordinate 678,210 of JAZKJV010001342.1, read as the reverse complement.
GTCTTGACCTTCTCTCGAGGTTCGGGTCAGTCTATATTAAATTTCATAAATTCATCCTTTATTTTTCTTTTCTTTTTCTTGTCTTCTTTATTCTTTTATTTAAGTACAAAAAGTGTTAAAAATGCATATTTAACAAATGCATGCAAAATGATAATTTTATGGAATTAGTGGGTAGTTATAGGTGTTAACTACAGAAATGAAGCTAAAATAAAAGAATAAAGGTGATGAATCATGGATTCATCATTCCCATATACTTTACCTTTTCTAGTCCCTTAGCAAACACTTATTTGGAAAATGAGTGAAAATAAAAATAAAGAAAAGAAAAAGGAAAGAAGTCAGAACAATGTTGACTTTTGAACTTATCTTCATAAAAATGTAGTATGGAGCTCTGTTGGACTTTTGGATTATTAATGTGTCGGAACCTTAATGGGAAATGGATTTAAAACCTAACAGGCTATAAGTTCCACAAGACTCATATCCAGGTCTCCTCAATAGTCAGATCAAAACAAGTCTACATACGTAAATTCTTATGACTATGAATTCTTACTTATATGATGTAAGTGAAATATAGCTCCTTATCTCAAAAGTATGAAAGAAACAACCTCTCTCAACAAGGTAACTCTAATCCCCCAGTCTAGCAAATCTTTCCTTGAAGAGCGGGGATATTTCCTTCTAAGTTCAAGTACAACCAGCTCAAGAAGAGGGGATTGAGAAGAGAATGGACAGTAACCAGTGTAGTTACCTATCCTTGGATGCATGACCAGTGTAGCCATGTCATCCGATGAAAGCTTACAAACATTTGACTTTAAAGCTCTTATTCTTCTTCCTTATTTTCACTTGTATATACAATCCGGCATGCATTTTAATTTTCAATCAAGCTTGTCCACTTTTGGAGATTCTATTTTTTCTCTCTTTTTTTTGAAAATATACACAAGGTACAACATGTACATAAGGGGTTTTTCCTCTTGAACCAGTAGACTATCCCTCTTTTGAAGCATTATTGCAACCCCACAACATCCTATCTTTAGACCTCAACATCGCCAAACCATGTTGAGATGCACTTCCCTCCCTAGAGGAGGACGAGAGGTTCCTCCTAGATGTACTACTCTCGTATGCTACCCCAAGCCAAAACATTCTGCCCCGTCATTACCTCCTACATGAAGAGCTACATGTAGAGTGCTTGTCCAAGGTAAGCCACAGTCTGAAAGAGTCATGCATGTGTTGTTAAATATTCTACTTAGACTTATCAAAATGACATGTGAAAATAGTCTTATGGACTCAAAGAATTAAGTCACTGGGACATGAAAAGTCTTAACTCCAATTCTTATAAGGTTCCTCTGAAATTAAGTGGATTAAGGTACAACTAAGCTCCATTCTTCAAATTATTCCAGACTTAGTTTAAATCTCAAGACTATCCTTAAAAATGCACATGCCAATGCAAGAAAATATGTACAATATAGAAAAGAAAGCAAAATCTTTTTGTGAAATAATTTTCTAATTTTGAACTTTTTATGGATTTTTGAAAAATTATGCACATGCAAAAAGAGTTTTTTATGCAAATAGTTAGTAAAATATACAAGTACATAATTTTCTTAATAAGGGTTAGAGATGATATGCACATATTTACACAGGAGTGAGTCAATTATTTACAAGAATCTTGTGAAGGGATTTACAAATTGAGTGATTTATACAGGTGTATACATATAGTTGAATTTTATTATTATTATTATTATTATTATTTATTTATTTACTTTTTAAATTTTTGTGATGCATATATTCCTCAAATTTATTTGAAAATAATTTTACAAATAATTTTGAAAACTATAGTCCAAATTATTTTTTCACATAATTTTAGAATCATTTGAAAATAATTTTGCAAACATTTTTCAAACAGTATATATAGATTTTCAAAATAATTTTTCAATCATTTTTCAAAACATTTGCAAATAGTTTTACAAAATCATTTTATTTCACACAAAGAGAAAATTTTAGAAGCCAAAATATATTTACAAAGGATGAAAATATTTTTCAAATAGTTTTCAAAAGTTTTTTCAAATATATTTTCAAACTACTTTCAAAATTTTTTTTAAAATATTTTATCCTGACTTACTAGTTAGTATGTATAAGAAAAAGCTTTTGAGGAAATTTCTGCATCTTTTATTAGATAGTTTTTTTAGCCATATTAAAAATACAAAAGTACGAGTTATGGCTAAAATATATATACAATACATACGACACCCCCTATACTTAGCTTGAACTATGTCCTCATAGTGATTAAAGAGCCGTAAGGAAAGACATAACTCGTGCTAAGTATAGAAAAGTAAAAAGAATACTATACTACAACGAGGAATAAAAGAATAAAATCAATCGAAGTCGGTGATCCCCCTATATATAGGATCAAGTAATCCTAAGTATAGAAGATTGTATATAAGGGGAAAACTGAGGAGAAGGATATACAGAGTCTGCCTCACCTATACTTAGGGTAAAATATCCCTAAGTATAGGCAGCAAAACATAGGTAGAAAGAATAAGATAAATAATCACAAGTCTGACATCCCCCTATACTTGGGGTAAACTACACCTTAAGTATAGCATACTCATGAGATGGAGATGGGATGTAAGACAAAAAAATGTGTGATATGGACATCTGGATCTATATAGTTGCGAGAGGAAGTGATAATCAGGCTTGAGATGCAAATGATGTGAGTCAAAAATCATATCTCATGCAAAATGAATAGGGGCAACATCGACGATCAGAAGATCATGATCTAGATATGGCTTCAGGCGCTGATCGTTAACTCGGAAGGTGGATTCAGATGACATCTCAGATATATCAATGATGCCATTGTCATGCACCTTCCGAACCAAGTATGGTCCCTTCCACTTGCTCTGCAACTTCCCTAGAAATTAGTTTTATCCTGGCATCGAATAACCATACTTTCTGGTTCGGCTCAAACTGCTTATGGAAGATGTGAAAATCATGCCATATATTTACTTGCTCCTCATACTGTAGGCTACTCGAAAAGGTTGTATCTCTAAGTTCCTCTAGGGCTACCAAATCTGCCTTCCTCTGATCTCCTACACTCTCTGGATCCAAAAATATTTCAGTTACAGCCCATAGTGACTTATGCTTCATCTCAACTGGTAAGTGGCATGGCTTGCCATAAACGATTCGGAAAGGAGATGTTCCCAATGGAGTCTTGAAGGATGTCTGATATGCCCACAAGACTGGGTCCAAAAGCTTTAACCAATCCTTTCGATCTGGGAGGACTACCTTATACAATATAGTCTTAATCTCCCTGTTAGAAACCTCAGCAAGATCATTCGCATGTGGATGATAAGGAGTAGTAACTCTATGATCTATGCTGGACTCGTTAGAAAGGGCCATTACCTTATCGTTCATAAAATGAGTCCCCTCTTCTAATATCAAAACTCTAGGTACTCCGAATCATGAAATGATATTTTTCCTCAAGAATTTGCACACAGTATTAGCATCTACGGTTCGGGCGGGGATGGCCTCAACCCAACGACTCATATAATCCACAACAAGCAAGATATACTCAAATACCTAACTCTTAGGAAATCGACCCATGAAATCGATGCCCCATGCGTCAAAGACCTAACAGAAATAAAAGGGTTGCATCAGCATCATATCTCTTTGTCCACAAGTGCCCATTTCCTGACAGTCAGTACATCTCTTCACGAATTCGTCTGAATCCTTGAAGAGGGTAGGCCACCAAAGGGCGGATTGTGTTGCCCGTCTCCTAAAATGATGTCCTCCTGCCACAAGCTTGTGGCAATAGGTGAGGACGCTATGCTGCTCTTCTTGAGGAATACACTGTCTCCAGATGCTACCTCCCCCCCACCCCCCCTTCATGATAAAGAGTGGAGTTTTCCTAATGGTACGACTTGGCCTTCGCAAGAAAGGTCTCAAGTCGCTGTCTGGGCCAATCTTTTGGAACTTTCTTCATGACAAGATAGTTCACAATATGGGTGTACCATGGAAGTGAGGTGATTGCAAGGATCGCCTCATCTTGTAATGTCTCCGTAATAGTTGTGATCTAATATAAATCCTCAAGGTTCCCTAGACATGAGAGGTGATCCACCACCACATTTGTGACTCTAGGTTTATCCTTGATCTCTATGTCAAACTTCCGGAGTAGAAGGATCCATCTGCTCAATTTGGCTTTGGGATCTTTCTTTGCCATTGAGTATTAGATGGAGGTGTGATCAGTATAAATTGTAACTTCAGATCCAAGAATGTAAGATCAAAACTTATCCAAGTTGAAGACTACGACTAGCATCTCCTTTTCTGTTACGGTGTAATTCTGCTGAGCAGCATCCACTGTTCGGCTAGCATAGTGAATGGCATATGCTAATCCATCTCTCCTCTATCCTAGCATGGCCCCTACGGTAAAATCAGAGGCATCTGTCATGATCTCGAATGGGAGAGACCAATCAGGTTGCTGAAGGATAGGAGCCTTAACAACTAGATTCTTGAGAGTCTCAAATGATGTAAGACACTTATCATCGACAAGGAACTCAGTGTCTTTTGTCAACAAATCAGTAAGCGATCGAGCAATCCTGTTGAAGGCTTGTATGAAGTGTCGGTAGAAATCGACATGCCCCAGAAAAGACCGCAATTGCGTAAATTGGATGGTGGATTGATATCCACCTTGGCTGGGTCAACCTTCATGCCCCTGTTGGAGATGATATGGCCAAGGATTGTCCCCTGAGTCATCATGAAATGACTCTTCTCCCAAGATAAGACTAAATTGACCTCAATGCAGTACTGAAGTACTCGATCTAGGTAATCAAGACATGCATTAAAACTGTCACCATAGACCGAGAAGTCATCCATGAAGATCTCTAAAAATTCACCAACCATGTTCGAAAAATAGAGAGCATGCACCTTTGGAATATATCCGGGGCATTATATAATCCAAAGGGCATCCGTCTAAAAGCATACGTCCCAAACGAACAGATGAACATTGTTTTCTCTTGGTCTTGGAGCGCTATGGCCACCTGGTTGTATCTCGAATACCCATCCAGAAAGCAATTGATGATTACAATATATACAGAGATAATATGATCAAATTATGTGATATACAACTTTAATGATTGATCTGTAAACTCCAAATTCACATAATCTCTATTCCTTACTTACAGCAGACAAGATTTCTATAATTGCACACAATCTCTGCATAAATCAACTGATCATGATTTTCTAATCAAGAAAAATGTTTTCAAAAAAATATCGATTACATATTTCATTCCTAATCATTCTTGTCAGGTCACCTAAATATAACTTAACTAATTATCTGCATGAATTAAGCAAATCATATGGAAATATATTAGGTATGTATAGAATTGAATATAACACATTGATTTGACTCTACAAAACCTCACTTTTTATTGGGAAGATAGTATAAATTGCTCACTCATTATAGCATGGTTAAAGCATATAGCTTTTTGTTGGAAGGAAATGGAGAGGAGGAATAGTGCAAAATTTCCTCTCTTTAATATCATGCATGTGCACCATTTATTCCTCCTCTTTCCCATGCATAGAGCCACCCTCCTCTTGCAACCCACGTACTCCCTTCCCCATGCAACAATTATGTTTTGTCTTTATTTGCATGGGGAAGCCTCCCTCATAACCACACATTGCAAATATAAAAAGACACCCTCTCTCACACACAACATCTCACGCACTCTCCCCTCCCCTTCCATTTTTTTTCATGCACTCACGCACAAGCCCCCTCTCTCTCGTTCTCTATAACTCACGCACATCACTCCTTCCCTCACGCATACTCTCTCCATTCCCATTTTTCTTCTCACGCACAACACTCCTGTTTCATGCATTTTCTCATGCACGCACTCTCTCCCTCTCTCCCATTTTCTCACGCACGCACTCTTCTCTAGCCTCTCTCTCTCGTTTGTTTCTCTTGCAGGTACAGGATCGCGCTCTCCTCCTTGCGCACACCCTCGGGAACGCCCGTGGACCTCCAACCACTGTCCAAGAACGCCCAGCTCTTGGGCGCGCATTGCTGTGCACGGATCTCCATCTTCAGCACGTTGTTTTCCTCTTGCGTACACGCCGTTGTGCGCGGCTCCTCCTCCTCCAGCTCAAAGCCGCAGCCACTGTCCGGTGCGTCATCCTCCTACGCGCACAACTGCTGTGCGCGACCTCGTCTTCACCGGCACACACCAGCACACTCCAAGCCCCCGCGTTTTAGCTATACTCCAACCCGTATTCGGAGCGTTTGTCGCTCCATCCTCTAGCAGCCCACGCATCCGTCGTCATTATCGTCACCATTCTGCATCCGGATAGAGAAGCACATTCTTCCTTATTTTTATTACAATTCTCTTGCACTATGATATGGTAGTAACTTTTGTTGAAGGTAAATTTGATGAAACAATTAAATGGTGACATCTTTTATCTACTCTAGTTTATTTCTCACCAAATGTATCTCAACTCCCATATATTTTATTACATCTTGAAATCTTACAAGTACCTCTCAATTCTTCCTTACTAAGTTTGCAAGCTATCTTTCATTTCCTCGCTTAGTTATATTCATATCTACATTTATTTATTCTAAGTTGTGGGAAATATTTTCATCGCGGATCACCTTCTCTCATAATTTTTCTCTCGTCGCCATGGAATAAAATTCTAATTAAGCTTGAAAGAACAAAAAAATACAAGTTTGCTTAGTCCCTGCGGATACGAACCTCTACTTGCACTATACAACTCATATTTTTTCCAACATGCTTGTAGTTGTAATCTTATTTGTTTGATTGCGGTTTTGCGTGGGACAACAACGACATGGTAAAAACAACTTTTTAAACCGCGTAAAATCGTATCAACATTTTGGCGCCGTTGCCGGGGACTAGGCAACATTTGCAATTTTTTTCTCTACTTTCTAACTTAATTTCAAATTTCTAATCCGTGCATTTTTTGTTTTGCAGGTACTTAGTCTCCAAAAAGAAAAAAAATTTACTTGTCTCTTCATGCCATTTGTTTTAGCAAACTTGTAATTTAAAAAAAATTTCTCCCTCCCCCTTCTCGGAAAAGCTCGCCATCAACAGGACAAAATATTACGGATTTAGCGCCAGAAGTGCAGGCACTGTGAGTCCCTCTTTCTCTTAGGCATCTTAGGATTTTAAAATTTCCTGCATTTGTTTGCGCTCCGAACATAAACCGAAAAAATTAAAAAACACTTCTTCTTTGCATCATCTCTGTGGTCTTCTCCCTCTGATAATCTAACTCAAAGACCACCAAATCGTGTATTGATCATTTAAAAAGATAAGCTTGAAAGGCCACCGCAGTGGCCCGAGCAGAAAGCGGGAAAATTGTGATTGCTTGATTTGATGCACGTGTATGACACAAAAATCACGAGCACATAGAACCCTTGGATAGAGACAAAAATCCCTGGTGCTACGTGGGATTGCAGAGAGAAATCGTAACTCCTCGACGCGTTGGGCACAGGTTCTTGTGGGAAAAGCAGATCTAACGATCTGAGTACCAACCCTGGATCCCCCAGCCGGATTAGGATATCGATTTCTCACAATCTTCCACACCCACCTCATCCTTAAGGACTCTAATTTTTCTGAAAACTTTTGTTGAATCACTAAACTAAAATCGAAAAGATAACCGCTTCCGCGGTAATTTTTGTGTGAGTTGGTGAATCAACAAATTGTCTGGTGTATTGTGCTGTGTATGCTAGGTTGTAGGTCTCTGAAAAATCCATTGCAACAATCTTTATATTACAACCCTATCCGTCTCCTTCGACTGAGAAATCTGAAAATTCACCTAACCTAGGAGACATGGGAGTTGAGAAACCGAACACCATGGACCTCATCTTCCAGCAGGTACAACTTTTGAGAGAAGAGAATGCGACAATCCGACATACCATAGCTCCTCTCATCCGACCACCACCAATCAGCACGCGTTATTTCTCTGCTGCAGAGGACACAGTCCATTGGGTCCAAAATCACACCCAGCCCAAACAGCTGATTGAGCCCTTATTAACACAACCAACCTCAGCTGTGGATTTTGATGCTTTGACGCAAGCCATTCAGCAATTGGCCGCAACACAACAAAAGTCCAATCAAGCCAATACACCAAGTGAGAGACCCAACATACTTGAACGACCGTTCTTGACCACTGCCAAGGCACATTTTGACTGTGAAGATGAGAAAGTAGAATTGAAAATCAATGATGAAAATATTCCTGTGGATCATGTCACCCCTACTTCTGGTGACTCTGAAATTGAGGACTGTAGATGGATAAAGAACTGTGTTATTCTTGATGATTTTGCCCCCATCCATCTCATCAAAGACCCTCTGGAGGTTAGTCTGAACACCTCACAACTCATTCATAAGGACATGTTTCATCTAGACTCCGCACTTGAAGCCCCACCATGTCCTCTCACTGATCGGGAAATTTTTGAATTAGATGAAGCCTGGGAAACACTAAATACTGATCTCAAATTAACTTCAGCCATGGGTATGCCAAAGATGAAGACATGTTTTGGTGATAGCATTGATCCTTCCTCAAACGATTTTGAAAGTTATGAACCTCGGTGTATTAATGATATCGATTGGTCTGAGACAAAAGTTGAAATTGAGGATGGCACTTATGTTGAGTGGGAAGAAGAAACAAAAGGAGATATATCATTTGATGTTGATTCCGGATGTGATTTTTCAATTAAAGAAAGTACAGATTTTGAGTTAGTCTCTAAGGATATATCAGACAATGAGTTGACCTCTTCATGCACCAAAACTCCCTTCCAACCAACACATGATGATATGCTGAAGATTCTTTACGATGACTCGTTCAAAAATGAAATTTCCAATTCCATTACCCTCACCAAAAGGAAAGAAGATCAAATGAATTCAGTCGATGACTATATGAATAGATCTTCTACTACCGAGTCTGATCAGAGTGATTTTCTATTCTCTGATCCTTTTTGGGATGATACCGAGGAACTACTCAAAACAATCGAAGAAAATCATCCATTTATCAATATTCCCCCACTCATGGCCTCTGAATCTTCTAATCATATGTCTTGGAAAGAATCATCTTTGTGGCTCAAGAAGAGAACTGAAATAAAATTCACAATAGATGCCACCGACGATAGCCATGATGATTATTTAAGGGAAAATGATGATTTATCACGATATATAGAGGACCTCATGGAGGAATCAATTCTTGATCATGTAGAGATCGACTTCAATATATCATATCTGGTCCATGAGCCCTTCACCAGTCCACCCATTTCCCTCCCATCACATCCAATCCAAGATCAAACTGATTCATCTCTCATTCCGATACATCAACCAATTAATGTCTTCACCGTATTAATGAGAGCACACATTTATCAAATTCCTCAACCGCACATCTGGGTCTTGATATCCGTATCATATCAAGAGTTTCATTTGGGTTTTCTGAATACAGCTTCTTCACTCACACGCAACACTGGATACTCTTGATAAGCTGGATCGTAGAGTTGGGATGTTAAACCAACAACATTTTGTGGGTCCACACCCATAGGTATCTTTTCCTTTCTTTGTATCATTCTCTTTACTGCATTGCATTAGATAAGTATGGGGGTCCACCTCTACACTTCACAAAAAAAACAAAAAATACTTTTTACATTTCACATCCCTTCTGAGCATCCTATTACACCTTGTCTTCACCATGAGGACATGGTTTCTGATAAGTATGGGGGTGTCTGTATAATTTTCAAAATTGCATACTTTTCAAAACAAAAAAAACTTCAAAATTTTTGCAAAATTTCCCCTCAAAAAAAATATTTTCAAAAAGCAAGAAAACCACCAAAAATACATCCTTCCTAGTTTTATCCTATTTTGAGAAATCAGATATTTTCACTGCGTAAATCATAGACTGAGGTTGAGTTGACCCTAATCCACTTAACTTCATCAGAATTTCACTAGGCATGAGTTTTTAAGCTTTCTTCAGGTCCATATGGACTTTATTCTCTTAGTTCCACTAACTCTACTGGAGAATGAGCTTCTGTATCTAACTAGATCACCTGAGAAACTAGTAGCACTCTTAAACTCTTCAGTGGATATTAAGCAAATGCACAATGCACTTAGCTTGATTGAGTTTATTTTACGAGATATAGTTACAATCTAGTTGAGGTGAGGAGTTGTCCTCTTGGTTGTGCCAATGCCTGAACCTTATCTATAGCTAATGAAGGAACTTGACTCAGGAGCAACATGATCTCTCTAGTCTAAGTATGTTAGCAAATAAGCCAGTATCGTGCCTCCAAAGTCAATATTAAGCCGATACTACCTTTTGATGCCAAAATCCAAGACAAAAACACCACAAAAAGGCATATCACAATACAAATGCCAAAAACCACCAATCATGCAAAGACACACAAAGCAAAAGCAAAGAAGACCACTAAATAACCATTCTCCACCAAAAAGCCGCGGTAGCAGCCCAATGATTCTACCTAAATTTTTAAAAGAGGCCCAAAGAGGCCCAGGGTTATGCTCTAAAAAAAGAAAAGAATGAGAGCAACGGACCAAAGCGGTCTACGGAAAACCCCGAAAATTAAGTCCCATTTTCCAAAGAATTATGACCTATTTCTTGATGCTGACATACTTGGGTGAAAAGAGAATATGCCTGAATTCAGGTAAGGACTGAGGATATATGACTAGGGAATCATTCGGTACCTTGATAGATTGTGTTGTTATCTCGTTCTCTCGACTCACGAAAGCTAAAACTATCACCAACACTGTTTATATCCACTCAAGGTCAAAGAGAATACCTGTTTCTTAGGGATGAGCTGACGTGATCGACCTTCTGAAACCATGTTTGATTTTGTTGGAACTGAGAGGCTGTGAAACTACAAAACTCGAGTCAAGTTGATTATTCGAATAAATCATTAATCCATGGGTCAACTCCACTTAAGTTTGTGCATATGTGTGGTTAGGATCTGAAAACTCAAGACTTTGTGGGTATGTCTGCTGCAAACCCTCACCCAATCTATCTTGGCTATTTTCCTTCATTATTTCTTATCTTATTCTTGCTCGGGACTAGCAAGACTTAAGTATGGGGGTGTGATGATTACAATATATACAGAGATAATATGATCAAATTATGTGATATACAACTTTAATGATTGATCTGTAAACTCCAAATTCACATAATCTCTATTCCTTACTTACAGCAGACAAGATTTCTATAATTGCACACAATCTCTGCATAAATCAACTGATCATGATTTTCTAATCAAGAAAAATGTTTTCAAAAAAATATCGATTACATATTTCATTCCTAATCATTCTTGTCAGGTCACCTAAATATAACTTAACTAATTATCTGCATGAATTAAGCAAATCATATGGAAATATATTAGGTATGTATAACATTGAATATAACACATTGATTTGACTCTACAAAACCTCACTTTTTATTGGGAAGATAGTATAAATTGCTCACTCATTATAGCATGGTTAAAGCATATAGCTTTTTGTTGGAAGGAAATGGAGAGGAGGAATAATGCAAAATTTCCTCTCTTTAATATCATGCATGTGCACCATTTATTCCTCCTCTTTCCCATGCATAGAGCCACCCTCCTCTTGCAACCCACGTACTCCCTTCCCCATGCAACAATTATGTTTTGTCTTTATTTGCATGGGGAAGCCTCCCTCATAACCACACATTGCAAATATAAAAAGACACCCTCTCTCACACACAACATCTCACGCACTCTCCCCTCCCCTTCCATTTTTTTTCATGCACTCACGCACAAGCCCCCTCTCTCTCGTTCTCTATAACTCACGCACATCACTCCTTCCCTCACGCATACTCTCTCCATTCCCATTTTTCTTCTCACGCACAACACTCCTGTTTCATGCATTTTCTCATGCACGCACTCTCTCCCTCTCTCCCATTTTCTCACGCACGCACTCTTCTCTAGCCTCTCTCTCTCTTGTTTGTTTCTCTTGCAGGTACAGGATCGCGCTCTCCTCCTTGCGCACACCCTCGGGAACGCCCGTGGACCTCCAGCCACTGTCCAAGAACGCCCAGCTCTTGGGCGCGCATTGCTGTGCACGGATCTCCATCTTCAGCACGTTGTTTTCCTCTTGCGTACACGCCGTTGTGCGCGGCTCCTCCTCCTCCAGCTCAAAGCCGCAGCCACTGTCCGGTGCGTCATCCTCCTACGCGCACAACTGCTGTGCGCGACCTCGTCTTCACCGGCACACACCAGAACACTCCAAGCCCCCGCGTTTTAGCTATACTCCAACCCGTATTCGGAGCGTTTGTCGCTCCATCCTCTAGCAGCCCACGCATCCGTCGTCATTATCGTCACCATTCTGCATCCGGATAGAGAAGCACATTCTTCCTTATTTTTATTACAATTCTCTTGCACTATGATATGGTAGTAACTTTTGTTGAAGGTAAATTTGATGAAACAATTAAATGGTGACATCTTTTATCTACTCTAGTTTATTTCTCACCAAATGTATCTCAACTCCCATATATTTTATTACATCTTGAAATCTTACAAGTACCTCTCAATTCTTCCTTACTAAGTTTGCAAGCTATCTTTCATTTCCTCGCTTAGTTATATTCATATCTACATTTATTTATTCTAAGTTGTGGGAAATATTTTCATCGCGGATCACCTTCTCTCATAATTTTTCTCTCGTCGCCATGGAATAAAATTCTAATTAAGCTTGAAAGAACAAAAAAATACAAGTTTGCTTAGTCCCTGCGGATACGAACCTCTACTTGCACTATACAACTCATATTTTTTCCAACATGCTTGTAGTTGTAATCTTATTTGTTTGATTGCGGTTTTGCGTGGGACAACAACGACATGGTAAAAACAACTTTTTAAACCGCGTAAAATCGTATCAACAACAATAATAACTCTTCCCAGCTAATCTCTTAATGATCTGATCTATGAATGGTAGCGGGAAGTGGTCTTGGTGGCCTGATTCAATCGTCTGTAGTCCACACAGACCCTCCAAGAAGTGGGTACTCGGGTATCTATATCCTCTCCAGAATCATTCACAACTGTGGTTATACCCGTCTTCTTGGGTACCGCACGAAATGGACTAACCCACTTGTAGTCGGAGATATGGTAGATAAAATCGACGCTCCACCACTTAGATATTTCCTTCATGATCACTTCTCGAAGATTCGGGTCCAGCCGCCACTCGAACTCACGCGAGGGCTTGGCGTATTATTCAAGATAAATGTGGTGGGAGCATAGGGCCGGACTTATCCCCTGGAGATCAGCTACACTCCATCCTATTACCTTGTTGTTTCTTTCAAGAACCTCCATCAAACGAGATTCTTGGTCTTCAGTCAAATCTGCTCAGATAATGACTGAGAACATATCTGGCTCACCCGCAAGAAATCTATACTTCATGCTCTGTGATAAGGTCTTCAATTCTGAGCAAGTGGGAATTGGTAAATCTAGCTTCTAGAATGTCTGAGTGAAGGATACCAGATCTGTGTGTGAGAACTCTTGCTGCAATGGTAAATCGGATGAAGATGTCTCTATTGGTATATCTGTCAACTGACCTGGCTCACTCTCCGTCCTAGCTGTCAGCTCTGTAGGCACCAAACATGGTAAATTTTCATCAAACTCATGCCAGTCAAAATCAGTTTCTGTGTCTAAGGAATCTGAATCTGATGAGACAAAATCGATTTTGCTATCATGACCATGATAAACAACCTCTACTGTATATTGTCCCATGACAGTGCTCTCTGAACTCTCATCTGCTGTGATCTGTGAATCTATACTGTTTGAATATGTGGCAAGAGCTCGTGATGCGGGATCTGACCAAACAGCTTCATGATCTGTAATTACAAAGTCACACTCTTCCATCATCTGCTCTGAGTCGGTCATCTGATCTGACCACTCTGAATCTCTAGATTTGGTCTCCTCGATTGTCTCTATTTGTACACTTTCACCCTCGATGCGAAAGTATACCTTCCCACTATCATGGTCAGACACCGCCTTGGCTGTGGCCAAGAATGGTCGTACTAAGATGATGGGGGCATCTGTCACTGATTCAGGGACCTTCATATCCAATATAGCAAAGTCCACGAGGAATTTGAAGTCCTAAATTGTGATAAAAACATCCTTAGGCAACCCCTTCGGCCTCTTAACAGATCTATTAGCAAACTGAAGGATCATCCTGCTCCGACTAAGAGGTCCAAACTCAAATCGATCGAGTAAGGCAGCCATAAGAAGGTTAATCAAAGAATCATTGTCTAATAGGGTATAATTGAACTGGTGCTCCTGAATGTGGCATCTGACATATGGAGATCCTCCATCGAGTCTCTTCATCGGCAGTTGATTCTGAATAGCAAAACATATGGCTCTAGTCATCACATGGATCTCTACAGTACGATTCCTCTTCTTCCTATGTAAGTGGTCTTCTCTCTCAAGTGCTTCTGGAAGAGATTGATGTTCTCTTGTACCTCTTGTAGAGTTAGTTGGATATGGAATCTATCGATCATATGCTGGCTGAACTCTAATTGTTGTGATTTTTTTGGATTTTCTGTTTTCTTCCCCTGCCCCAAGTGGAGTGCTTGAGGGAAGGGGATAGCTGGACCCTCCTCAGATAGAGGTTCAGGAAGAGGTCCCTACTGCTGTAAAGGAATACATCCCATAGTAGAATCATCATGCAACACATATGGACTCGGAGTAGATGAAGAAACCTTTCCTTTATTCATTTTTTGTTACTTTTAATACTGTCCCGAGGTACAAAGACATGAGGAAACACAAATGGACTAGAAATGGTGGCATCAGCACTACCCATGACATTTGTCTTTGCAGCATCAACACCGCGCTCTAGCTCAGCATCACATCGAATGGTGGCATTAGTACCACCAACTACATCTGGAGAAATGACGACCTCAGTACCGTTGATTGGATCATCATCCTTGGTGGCGTCACCACCACCATCATCATCATCATTAGCGTCATCAACAGCGCTATCCTCCTCATCTGAAGCTCTTGAATCATCATGGGGTTATCACTCAGATGAGGCACGTCTAGCTGGCATCCTACCTCTCCTAAGTGTTATAAAATTAACATAAAATATGCAAGAAGGAATATCACCCAATGAATCATTAGGAGTGGTAGTCTAAGTAAACTGTATCTGCTCAGACTTCCTCTTCAGATTGTTCAATTTTGGTTCAATCTGAGTGGGTATGGAGGCTTTGCCTTTGATTATTTCCCTCATCTCTTGCATGAACTCGTCCATCTTTTGCCTAAAGGATGCCTGCTGGTCCGAGAGTAGGCAGGCTAAGTCATCAAGGGAATGGTTATCATAGGCTGGTCCATAAGAACCGGACAGGTTGCCTCGTTGGAAATGAGGTTGGCTCTGTTGGTACTGATGAGGGGGAGGCTGAGAATACTGTTGAGGATGCTTCAGCCTCCACTATTGTCCCTGATGGTGGGGATGATGACCCAACTTGTAATACTGTTGCGGCTGGGAGTACTGGGACTATTGCTGGCTACTCTGTCCACCTGGAGTTGGACGCTGCTGGGATGAGGTCCCTCCGTTGGACCACTTGAATCTAGGATGATCTCGACGTATCCTAGGCTACTGTCAGTCATGCCAAATCCCGTTAATTTCCATCAATGGCTCCTTCTTGTAAGGGGGTGGGGGAAGAACTACAATGGCTAATCTGACTGATACACCACCATCCGAGTGTCCTGAGATGGTGGTGGCTGAGAGTAGTGCTGTTGCAACTGTTGAACAGGCTCATCCTGAATGTGGTCAACTTGGCGGTACTCGGTAGAGGGATGGGAAGAGTTGCTACTGCTGGGATCAGCTCGTGACCTGGGACGAGGTTGAGAAGCCGCCTGTGCCTCTTGGAAACAAAGATGTGGGTCTTCAGGTCATTGAGAGTCTGTGCTAATTGATCTATCTGTGTCATGCCTTGGTACTGCTTCTTCTCTATTATCTCTATGCAGTCCATTCTCGTTGATAATACCTATGTCAGCGGCTGAAGGTTCTGCATGTGCTGCTGCTGATGAAGAAATGGGTGGACCCGCATCAACCCGTACTATCCTTTGATAGGACACAGCTTGGGGTGGGGGCTTCCCTTGAGCGTAGAGCCTGGTTTGGGACATCACTGTATAGTATTCATCCATCTCATCATATATATCCCGGACCTGGTCTTCATTTATGGCAAAATAGGAGCCCCCACAAGAAGCATTGACAAGCCCCTGCAGCTCCGGTGTCAGCCCATAAAAGAAGTTATGGACAAGATTGGGCTTGGATATATCATGTTGTGGACACCGGTTAATGAGCTCACAGAATTGATTTCATCCTTCATGGAATTACTCGTTCGGGATCATGGAGAAGTTGTTGATCAAAGCTCTTGCTGCATTCGTCCGACCGAGTGGATAGTACTTGTTCGAGTACTCGGTCCGGAGTGGCCCGCATGAAGTAACGTATCTCCCCAAATGTTTCAGCCACTACGCTGCTCTATCAACCAGGGATAAGGAAATGCCATCATCATGATGGTGTCCTTATCCACGAATCAGTCGTGGATAGTACTGCAGATCATCTCAAACTCCTGCAAGTAAAGATGCGGATCCTCGGTGGCTAGCCCATGGAGCTTGGGCAATAGCTGAATGGTCTGGAGTGGAAGCTTGAAGTCTCCCAGATTAGCTGGAAGTTGGATCCAACTGTGTGTGAGGGTTGCACCAAGGTTGTGCAACTCCCTCATCGCCCTGCCTGGTCTTGGTGGATCCTACAGGTCTTCTAGATGTCCTCCTGCTCCTCCTCCAACACCGGGTATCTCTCCGGCTGGTCTCGGCTGAGGCACTCCTCTGTCGGCACACATCTGTGCTAATTCCTGATGGACCTCTGCCGTGAATGCTCCCTAGTCCCGAATCTGTCGCTGCATCATCTCTAGGGAGGCTAATAAGGTATGGTTGATGGCGCCTTGATCTAGAACATAAGTCGAACTCTACGACTGTCCATCGGTTTGTATGTCAGTACTGGCCATCCCTTAGGTTTCTACAAAGGCCAAAGACCCCAACTCTGGTGCCGTTAAATGAACAAATAGATGTGCAGGTCTCTGCTCATGACCTCCGGGTTGAAAGAAGGATGGTCAAGGGAGAACAGGGTGGAATTGAACCTAGTTTTGGAGATCGGGTCTGGGCTCCCCGAAACTTCCCTAGATGAATGAGTCGGAGTGCTGGAGAGCGGTGATTCCAAAGGCAGCCTAAGGGACCTCCGACCCATCATCATGATGTTGGGATGAGTGCAGATGAGATCTGGTAAGTAAACAAGATGAGAAGTCAAACCCCCGATTCACCTACTCAACACGAGCTGATGACCGTAAAGGATCGATCGTTTATCTTATCAATTTTAGTTTAGGTGATAAATCAATCTTGCAAAGTGATTAAGAGAGTTGTTAGGAACCCAATGCTCCCAGGAGACTTGCCCAATCCCAAAGCTAAATCTTTCCTAGCCAGTACAAGTTGTGGATAGTTTACTGGCTACCCGTTCAACTCGCTCTGTTAAGGAAGTCGCGGTCCACTTTACCGGTCACTAGAGAGATCCTTACTGGAGAACGACTAACTCCAAGACCAGTAGTCTAACGGAAGTTCAGGTGTGGCTCTATCCTAGTGTGCGGGTCACTCTCTCGCTCAAGCAAACTAAACAATGAGATAGGTGACTCTCCCAAAATAAATATTTTTAGATGAGGTGGATTTTAGGGTCAAGTTTGCATTAGCAGACTCTGATTTTATTGCTTTCACTCTTTTAGATTTTTTTCAAAAACTAACCGCGCCTAACGAAGTTTTTTATTTTCTTTGATTATTTTGAATCCAAAAACAGGGGGAGGAAGTCAAAAAAGCCGATGTGTGGTCAAACACAATGATGCGTGCAGGGATAGAAATGCGTACCTTGCTCGAGCACTCTACATGCGATATGGTTCGCGCATAAATTAAATACATAAAGTAAACAAACTATATTATGCACGAAGAAATCGGCTATAGACGAGCAACTTCTATTGATCGTGAAGAATAATAGTAAGCTAATCGAATCGAGTCCGGAGTCCGATCTTGGGGGTCACTCGGTGCCCGCCACAACGGGTCCTGCTAGCATTGTATGTGACTCCTCACGGCGCGTGGTCTTAAATTCAATTAAGCTAACTTTTTCAGTTAATTTTTTAGCAAAGTCCAACTACATTCTATAAGAACAGATAAACAATTAAGTATTGAGCCTTAGCTATTTACGTTACAATAAAAAAAATCCTACCTCTAGGGGATAAAATCAAAAAAATCAAATAGAGAGTTATGGCGATGCAATCAAAAACGCGAAAAATAGCTGTGAGGTCCCCCAAGTGCACCGGATTTTGGCGAAACAGACCCTGAACAAATGTCCAAGTCCAACTACAGTTCATAGCATCTAAATTATTACAATAATGTTAAAATGTTCTCTAAAATATCAAGATTGTCTTCTTTTCTTCTTGTGCTCTTCCTCCTACGCAAGTTCTCTAAAAAGAATCCATGGACACTCCAAGTGGTTCCTCGCATAAAATCCAAGCAGACGATGGTCAGAAAACAATTATAATATTATAGGGACAAATAGAATATAACTAAAAAATGCTTACAAAGCTGTGCTCCCTAGAAACAACGCCATTCTAATGACGTGGATTTCGAGGGGTTGAGATGGGAAAAATTATTCAATAGGTTGTTGTTCTCAACCAATCGATTTGGTCAACGAGAAAAATTTATTTTAACCACTTAATGAAAGATAAATCAAGCAATGAAATGTAAGCGGTTTCGCTATTCAATTTATCTGGTATAGCGATCGCAGTCGAACACAAGGAGAACAATTTAAAAACTATGTAGTCAAAATGTTTTTTTGTATTCTATAGGTTTTAAATATTTTTACAATTTTTTTTTCAATTTTTTGATGTTTTTATGATTTTATAAAAAACAAATAGTTGAAAATAGAGAAAATTGTGTACAACCTAGAGTATTTTGCAACTTAAAAATACTTTAAGTGCCCAATACTCTTGTAACTTATTTTTAACTAAAGTACCATTAATTATCTACAAATAGAGATTGTAATCATAATTTTTGGATTTTTCTAAAATTTTCTACATTTTTTTTCAGATTTTTAGTTTCCAACACTTTTTGGAATTTTATAAATGATCTATGCACACAATTTTCGTAGAAACTAAAAGACACTAAAAATCTACAGTAATTTTTTTGGGAATTTTTCGGCAAATTTTCGAATTTTTATTATTTTTCTGATATGGGGAAGGCAAAAAGTCACCATTTTTTTAAAACATCAAATGGCAAAAAAATATAATGAGAAATTTACATAATGTTCAACACTACATCAGGAGTATACACAAATTTTTCGAGAATTTTTATAGCAACAAAAATATTTATTTCATCAAGGAGAGCAAGCAAATTTAATGTCTGGAAGCACAGGGACATAAATGCAATTGTTCAAAGTTTTTGCATCAAGATATAAAAATAAATAAGTTGTAGGATGAAAAACGTAATTTACCTAAGAAACATGTGCCAGGCACGTGCTTGAATCTGGCGGGGACCTTTCTGAGAATTAAGAAAACACCGAAGGGGTCTTCGTAAATTTTCCAAAAATTTTTATACCCCCTAGGGTTATGGTTTTTTTGTCGTTTGTTCTCAACACAAAAGGGATGGGTGGCGTTGCCCCTCCCTTCCCTCTCTCTTCACGCATGCCGACAAAGGCGGTGTTGGACTCAGTGGAAGGTCGGTGTCGGCGTGCTCATGTAGTTGGTGGGCGTGCGCTGCTGCAAGCCGGTGGCAGCCGCTGTCGGTGGTTGCGGGTGGAGGGGAATACCTCCTAGTAGCAAGGGGCGCGGGGCAAGTGCGGGCGGAACTTGGTCGGCGGGAGGTCGCGACGCCGCGGGTGGGCCATGCAGGCTGCGCCCGTTGGGCTAAGGGGGATGCCACGCAGCTGTTGGCGTTGATGGCGGCGCGCGGTGATGGACGCGGGATAGAGTCGCGTGCCTGCTGCAAAGTTTTTTTTGTTTTTTATAAACTATGAACAAGAGTAATGAGAAAAATATTTTTTAATTTTTTAACAGAAACTGTATTGTAAACATGGAATATTTTTTTTATTTTTATATTTTTTAAATTATTTTAATATGAGCATGCAAAACAAATATTAGAGAGATAAAAACAATTATATGTTTAT
Source organism: Ottelia alismoides (assembly GCA_037367405.1). Classification (NCBI taxonomy): domain Eukaryota; kingdom Viridiplantae; phylum Streptophyta; class Magnoliopsida; order Alismatales; family Hydrocharitaceae; genus Ottelia; species Ottelia alismoides. Next base: position 657,991 of record JAZKJV010001342.1, on the reverse strand, counting down.
TTTATTTTATTTATTTATAAACAAAATGGGATGTATAAACGGTTGTGGATCCTGGAGCAGTGAGAGACAGATCCCGATCTCTGACCACCATGCGTGGTCAGAGGTGTGTCATTGCGTGAGATAGAATGTGAAACGGAGAGATTGCGAGATGAGATGAAAAATTCGATTTCGGATACGGATCAAAGAGTCATGGATATTTTTATGTTTTTTAGGATCTAAAGATCAATTGCGAAACAAAAATTAGATCTACGATTTGTCTAAGAGAAATGATAGGAAAAGAAAATGGATCTCGCATCGGGATCGGATATGCCATGATGGCCTTGACGAGGGCCGACGTGCTGTCACCGGGAAACTCGGAGGCTGGGCACCCTTTTTCAACAAGATAGCTCTCGGAGATCACGCTCCTCTCCACCAAAGATTGACCAAGCATACGAGGGAGGAAGGAACCAATAAAAAGAGAAGAAAAATAAAAAAGCAAGGTATATACATTTAAGGAAGCTGTTTAGTGGTGGAACTAATAAAATAATTAAATTAATTAATTACAAAATATAGAATTAAAAAATTTAATAAAATATTTAATTTATAGAAATTAACTAGCCACCTTAATGATAGCTATTAAAGGTAAGGAATCATATCTTATATACAAGGTAGGTTTTTAAATAAAATAATGAATTAAATAATTAAATCTAAATAAAAATTTTGTAATTAAATTAATTAATTAATTAGTGTTAGATATTTATTTTTTTGGTGATTTTTATATAAGGGAATTAGTTGTATACCAATATTATGTGCTTGTAATACAATGTGTACATAATAATGAATTAAATAATTAAATCTAAATAAAATTTTGTAATTAAATTAAATTAATTAATATTAGCTATTTATTTTTTGGTGATTTTTATAAAAGGGAATTAGTTTTATACCAATATTATGTACATATAATACCACATACAATGTACAAATGAGGAAATAAATTTTAAATAAATTTTTAGTTTCATTATTTATATTCTTTATTTTATTTTTAATGTAAATAATATTTAGATTTAATTATTTAATTCATTATATGATTTCCATTAAACGTATGGAATCATATTTTATATATAAGGTAGATTTTTAAATTAAATAACGAATTAAATAATTAAATACAAATATAAATTTCGTAATTAAATTAGTTTATTTAATGTTAGATATTTATTTTTTGGTAACTTTTATATAAGGGAATTAGTTGTATACCAATATTATGTACATATAATACAATATACAATGTACAAATAAGGAAATAATTTTTTAATAATTTTTAAATTTTATTATTTATAATTTTTATTTTATTTTTAATGGAAGTAATATTTACAATCATGTACATTATGTATAAAAAATAAATATGAATAGATATATACAATAAATATGTGGTAAAACTGCACAAAAAACCCCAGAAAACTAACTTTTCTACTCTAACTCCAAAAATTATGAAACCACAACTATTTGAAATATAATTTAATTTAGAGTATAATGAAGTGAGTTTGATTCAATTTGAGTTTGTATGGAGTCAGAATTGGTATTTCAATGATCGTTTTGCGACTTTTTATGAGTGTGATTATTTTTAATATGTAAATTATTTTATTTTGCACTTATTTTTATTATTTATAACACATTTTTATTTAAACTTTTGTTTACAAAAATAATTAATTTGAGGTTATGTACAAATAAAATAGTACAAGTTTTATACAACTATACAGGGAAAGATTTACAAATTATTTTTGGATTTTTTTTCAAATTAAAGACCATATCTTCCCCTACTTTATTCCTGGTCGATCAGGTCAAATCTTGACCTTCTCTCGGGGTTCGGGTTAGTCTGCATTTATTTCATAAATTCATCCTTTCTTTTTCTTTTCTTCTTTATTCTTTTATTTATGTACAAAAAGTGTTAAAAATGCATATTTAACAAATGCATGCAAAATGGTAATTTTATGCAATTAGTGGGTATTTACAGGTATTTGATTACGGAAATGAAGCTAAATTAAAAGAATAAAGGCGATGAATCGTGAATTCATCAGTTACTCATAAGTCATGTTCTCGTTGTTGGCCATGTGATCGTTCTCTATGAAGGCAAAAGACCATATCTCAGGTGTTGTAAAGTGAACAAATATATGTGTTAGCCTATGTACTAGTACCTCAGGTGTGAAAGAAGGGTGGTCGAGGGAGAACAGGGAGGTGGTGAATTCAGGTCCATATAGTGGGGCTGAGCTCTCTAAAGCTTTACCCTAGATGAACAGGGAGGAGTGGTGGAAAGCGGTGCTGCCAGAGGCAACCTCAGTGACCTCCTTCCCATCATCATGATGTGGAGATTTATGAAGATTGGATCTGAGATGCAATTAAGATGATAAATAAAACCCCAATTCACCTTTCAATGCAATATGATGACTGTGAAAGTTTGGTCATTAATCTTGTCAAAATTTATTTAGGTGATAATTCAATCTATCAGAGCGGTTAAGTGAGTTGTTAGGAGCCCGATACTCCCAGGAGACGAGCCCAAGTTCTATGACTAGCTATTTCCAGCCAGTATGGGATGCAAACCGTTTACTGGCTACCCTATCTTACACAATCTGCTAAGGAAGTTCGAAGTGATTATCGGCTACATTGTTAAATTCTTAATAAAAAATATCTAATCCATAAAATCGATAGTCTAAGGAGAGTTCAGGCGTGACTCTATACCAGTGTACGAGTCTCTCTATAGATAAATCAAACAATGAAAATGTGACTCTCCCCAAAACAAATATTTTTAGTAAAGTTCGATTTTAGGTCAACTTTTATTTAGTAGTCCCAGATTTTATTGGTTATCACTTTTTATGTATTTTCTTAATGAATACAATATCTAATGAATTTTTTGATTTCCTTGTTTATTTAAGTCTATGAAAACTGAGAAAGGAAGATGGAAAAGCAGATGCGCGATCAAACACAATGATGTATGCAAAGATAGAAATATGTACCTTGCTCCAACACTCTATATGCAGGGTGATCCGTGCATAAATTAGAAGACAGAAATAAAACTACCTATATGATAAATGAGGAAATCGTCTCTAAGATGAGCAACTTCTATTAGTAGGAAGAGCTGTTAGCCAACTAATTTGATAAAAGACCTGAGTTCGGTCTCGGAAGTTGCTCGGTGCCTACCACAACGGGTCCTTCTAGTGTTGTATGCGACTTCTCACGGTGTATGGTTTTTTAACTAATTGAGTCAACTTTTTCTTTTTGTTTTCACTTTCCAGTTACATTATATAGGAACAGATGGTCTATTAGGTGTTTGGACCTTGCAAATTATCGAGCTCAAGCAAATAGAAATCCTAAATCTAAGGGCCAAATCATCAACAATAAAATAGAGAATAATGCGAAAAATCTCGAAAAACTGCGGTGAGGTCCCTCGAGTGCACCGGCACTCGGTGAAACAAACCTCAAATAATCCAATTGTACAGAAGGTCTCAAGAGTTCTAAGTTATTACAATTATGTTCTTGCTAAAAATATATTTAAAGTAACTACTTCCTCTGCTCCTCTTCTCCTCCTTAGATGCGGGCTCCTCCAAAAGCGAACTAAATCGTCCCTCTGGTGGTTCCTCGCACCAAAAGTGAAACAGAAGATGATCATAAAATAGTTATAATGGATAGATAGAAAAATATTCAAAAATGAAATCAAACTACTAAGCCGTGCTCCCCGACAACGACGCCATTCTGATGACCGACCGACCAACTAGGATTAAGTGTGAAATTAATCAAATGTCGTTGTGACCCAACTTAATCAGCACAATCAACGAGAAAAATCAACCACTCATAAAATCAATCAATAGATTTTGCTATTTTATTTACATGGTATAACGACCAAGGTCGAACACAAGAAGCACGATTATTATTTATCTAAAAGTGAAGTTTAGGGTTAAAGGAAAATGATTTTTTATTTGATTAGCTATATAAAAACCCGTAACGATGATTTTCTGAACTGAAGGAAAAAACTAAGTAGTGAGATTTCAGGAAAACAAGTTTATTTTGCATATTTTTAATTTTCAATAAAATGAAAATAAGCACAAGGGAGTAAAAAGCATACACCACACTCTTTTTATAATTTTCAAAACCATCAAAAGTACTTAAAAAATTATAATAAAAATATTTTTGGGTTCTATAGGTTTTAAAATGTTTTTAGAACTTTTTGTGGAAGTTTTAAATTTTTTGTTATTTTCTAAAAAAACAGTGGTAAAATGGTAAACAATGCACAACTAGGAGTAATTTCCAAGTTAAAATTATTTAAAATGCCCAAAACTCCTGGAGGGTATGTTTATGAAAAAGTATAAGTAAAAATCTACAAACAAAAACTGAAAAACAGTATTTTTGGAATTTTTGTATTTTATACATTTTTGGATGTTTTGTATTTTTTAGGGTTTTTATGTGATATTTTTATGCAAAATTGGTACTGAAGATAAAACATAACAAAATACAATTACAAATTTTTTTTGTCGAATTTTTATGTGATTTTTGAATTTTTATATTTTTTATAAAGCAGATAGGACACTTTATAAAGGTTTTTGAATTTTTAATATTATAAAATAAGACCAATTTGGAAAACCAAAATTACCACATAAATAACAAGTAAGTAGGAGCTAACAAATATTTTTGTAGAATCTTTAGGGCCAATTTGCTATTTATTTCAACCAATAGAAGAAAGTAGTCACAAGCAGCTTACATGGACCATTCTGCAAGGAAAATAAGTTCTAAGGCCCAACAGATAACAAATATTAAAACTCAAGCACCGAATGTGCAATTTGTCCAACAAAGGCACACACACCATGCGAATCAAACAAGCATGGGCATATTTTTAAGTATCAAAAATGTTTCATTCATGCCTTAGCAGCTAAAAAGTTCAGCGCAAATATTGCAAATAACCCAGACTATCATGCGGGGACACATATGACTCAACCAAACTGGACTAAAGTGCAAATAGATAAAGCATAAAGGTCTAACTACAAATTGTTCTTAACTTATTATTACATTTATTGTACTAAATGGAAATGGCATAAAATGTAGGGGGAAAATGAAGTTTACCCAGCAGAACACGTGGTAGGAGCGTGGAAGATCTCTTACATCTGACTCTGATGCCTGTTAAAGGTGGATCTGACGACTCTGATCGTAGGTGAGTGTGCAAGTCAGATTCACCTGCAAAGATGATCTGACGTATCTGAAAAGGGACTGGATGAGTGGTTGAGATTGAATCTGGCAGAAGGCATCACAATCGGATGAAGGCTAGAGGTGTTGGAAGAACTCAGCTCAGGCAACTTTCACTCGGTCGTAGAGAGAGATCCACGGACCTGATGAGATCGCTAGAAGATCCGACACCGTCGTGGTGCCCCCTTGCGTTGACCAAGAAGCTTGGATGGAGGAGTTGATGGCTGGATGGTCAAAATGGTGGTGCTTCGCCTAAAGCTACTCTGCTTGAGTAGCTGGGGTCCAAATGGATCTCCTCATGCGTGAAGGATATGGAATTTATCCTCAAGCACATCACGGAAGCGGGATCGTCGTATCAGATACGACGAAGAACGACTAGTCATACTAGTTGTTCTGTGCAACAGAATTTAAAAAAATTTCATGTGATGAAACCACATGATCTAAGAACGGTTCTCGGATCGTTTCATCTATAACCACAACAAGTATAAGGAATACCTCTTGAAGTGTGGTTGATCGAGTCTCTAAGAGAAGAGACCTCCCGTCTCAAGTCCGATCGTCGGAGAGATTGCTTGCGAGCGCGGGGATGAACAGTGTTGTCCTCACAATACAAGAAGATGACCCAAGCACGGTTGCTCCTAATCTCGTCCTGCGAGATCGAACGTCTCCTTCGCGAGCGTAGCACTCCAAGAAGACGGAGAACCGAAGAATGTCGAAGCGGCGGCATGGTGGTGATAGCATCGACGAATCTCTCCTCTAGGGTTTGGTGGACGGCCACCAAAAAGAGAGAGAGAAAGGTTGGCGTGTGAGAAGAAAATGAGAGAGAGAGCTCCAATATTGCATGTACAAGAGAGCAAGGTATGTCTCTCTATTTATAGGGTTTTGGGATCCATGGATCTCAATCCATGGGACATATAAAATCAATGGATGAGATTGATTTATGTCAATCCAATGGTCAAGATTGTTGTTGGTAAAACCAACAAATTATGATCTAATTTAGATTAAAATATATTTACCAAAATCAAATATAAATCAATCCTAAATTATATCAACAAATAAGGAGTGAAGATTACAATGGAGATCATGCCTCCCCATGAAATAGGGTGGACGACCACCCATTCCATATAGGAATTGGGTGTCGCCGGCTCCTTTCCAAAATGGGGCAATCTCATGGATTTCCATGAGATTGCATATCTCCTTGAATTTCTCTATTATTTATTTCCAACAACTTTTGTTGGGATTTATTCATCAAAAATAATTCACAGATTTATTTGAGAATATTGCAATCTTGCCATTGAAAAATTGTGAATCATATTCACAACCCAAAACAACATATAATTTACATTGTCAATTAATTACACAATGTCTATCCAATACACATAATAATTAATCAACAAATATAAATTATAATTGGCTCTCTCTCTATAATACATTATAAATCACATTTATAATATATTATGAATAATTGGATATTTCTATCCACATTATTCTTATCCATAATAATTAAATCACATTTAATTATATTGGATAAATTCTTCACACATCAAGATGATTAAATCACATTTAACCATTATTTCGTCATTGCTTAGATCTTATGGAATTATTCTCGAACCCTTCAAGAATAATGCGATCTCTCCGCAGATACTTGAAGATAAGGACAGGGCGATTGTATTGTTCCACGCATAGTGACTTGGATGTTGAGATCATATATCAAATCCAGATCCCATGGACCTCTCACTGATGCTTGATCAGATCAAGACCGTAGACCTAATCTTCTCATTGCATCTGAATCTCATTCAAATCAATGTCCAGTTCATGGACCGAGATTAGGTCACTTCTCTAATGAGAGGAGTCACTAAAATCCAAACCTATTTCATCACTCCCTCGGAATGGAAGCGTCATAGTTATACAATCGTTTATGATCACATCACCCTCAGGTATTGCCAATACCTGTACATCCTGCATACTGGAAGACCTATGATCATTCTGAAGATAAAGATCTATTTTACACTGTCATCTTCAGGGTTTGATCATTAAGTTTCTCAATCTTGATCACTTGGGATTGGTATAGATCATATGCTTACCCAAAGCATATATCTTACCTTCAAATTCATGTCACGCTTCCAAAGCATGATGACCATGAATGGAATTTGATCAGTCCCAATACCTCATGAGTGAGCTCATATCTCCCGGTTCACAAGTGAACCTGTATGATCCCTTTGAGAGATCGTATTACTCATATGTCCTTACATGCACACCAGCTCGCCGGTGTATAGACCTTGGTTAGGTCATCAACCTATTGGTCTGTCGAATGTACACACTTAGACATATAGCAACACATCTGTCTCCGGTCAAAGGATGCATGCCTATGCTGTGATAGTATTCAACATAGGTCTTTGGTTATCTCGATCTCGTTAAGTCAACCCATTGACTCAACTAACCTGACACCTCCGAATCACTATTCCCATGTAGAGGACCTGCATCAAGAGGTCAGTCAGATATCAGCCATTTGAGATAGGATTACCATCTCCTACTCAGGCTGGAGATCATCACTTAACAATCATTTGATAATGCTTGATGATTGATCTCACTGATGGACGGAGAACCGCAAAGCGTCAAAGTGTCAGCACGGTGGCATAGGCGTCGACGAGTCTCCCCACCAAGGTATGGTGGACGACCACCAAGAAGAGAGGGAGAGTGGGCTGTCGAGTATGGAGAATGAGAGAGAGAGAAGTGTGCTACAATAGCATGTAAATAGAGAGCATGGTATGCCTCTCTATTTATAGGGTTTTGGGATCCATGGATCTCAATCCATGGGACATATAAAATCAATGGATGAGATTGATTTATATCAATCCAATGGTCAAGATTATTGTTGGTAAAAGCCAACAACTTGTGATTTAATTTTGATTAAATATATTCGATAAATCAAATATATATTAATACCAAATTAAATCAATCAAATAAGGAGTGAAAATACAAAGGAGATCAACCTTCCCCATTAGAGGGAGTGGACGGCCACCAATTCCATAAAGGAATTGGTGCCACCACCTCCTTCCCATATGGGGAGGGCAATCTCATGGATTCCCATGAGATTGCATATCTCCTAGATTCTCTCTCTACTTATTTCCAAAAACTATTTATTGGCATTTTATTCACAAAAAATAATTCTCAATTAATTTTGGGAACATTGCAATCTTGACATTGAAAAATTGTGAATCATATTCACAACCCAAAACAAAATATAATTTACATTTTCAATTAATTAGACAATGTGTATCCAATATACATTAATAATTAATCTTCAAATATAAATTATAATTAGCTCTCTCTAAGATATTATAAATCACATTTATAATATATTATGAATAATCCGATATTGCCATCCACATTATTCTTATCCATAATAATTAAATCACATTTAATTATATTGGATAATTCCTCATACATCATGATAATTAAATCACATTTAATTATCAATTTTCCATTGCTTAGATCTTATGGAATTATTCTTGAATCATTCAAGAACAATGCTATTTCTCCTCAGATACTTGGAGATAAGGACAGGGCGATTGTATTGTTCCACGTATAGTGACTTGGATATTGAGATCATATCTCAAATCCAGATCCCATGGACCTCCCACTGATGCTTGATCAAATCAATACCGTAGACCTAATCTTCTCATTGCATCTGAATCTCATTCAGATCAATGTCCAGTTCATGGACTAAGATTAGGTTACTTCTCTAATGAGAGGAGTCACTAAAATCCAAACCTGTTTCATCACTCCCTCGAAATGGAAGTGTCATGGTTATACAATCGTATATGATCAAATCACCCTCAGGTATTCCCAATACCCGCACATTCTGCGTATTGGAAGACTTATGATTATTCTGAAGATAAAGATCACTTTTGCACTGTCATCTTCAGGGTTAGATCATTTAAGTTTCTCAATCTTGGTCATTAGGATTTGGTATATATCATATGCTTTCACAAAGCATATATCTTACCTTCAAATTCATGTCATGCTTCCAAAGCACGATGACCATGCATGGAATTTGTTCAGTCCCAATACCTCATGAGTGAGCTCATGTCTCCCGGATCACAAGTGAACCTGTATGATCCCTTTGAGAGATCGTATTACTCATATGTCCTTACATGCACACCAGCTCGTCGGTATATAGACCTTGGTTAGGTCATCAACCTTTTGGTCTGCCAAATGTACATACTCAGACATATAGAAACACATCTGTCTCTGGACAGAGGATGCATGCCTATGTTGTGACAGTATTCAACGTAGGTCTTTGGTTATCTCGATCTCGTCAAGTCAACCCATTGACTCAACTAACCTGACACCTCTGAATCACTATTTCCATGTAGAGGACCTACATCAAGAGGTTAGTCAGATATCAGCCATATGAGATAGGATTGCCATCTCCTACTTAGGCTGGAGATCATCACTTAATAATCATTTGATGATGCTTGATGAGTCCTCTATCTAACTCCTTAGATATTCATCCAAGCATCAACCTCTATGATTCATCTAATGAATCAACATATGTATGATCTTCAAGTTGGCCATGGTACATAACCCTTATTGTACAGAGGGACCCTATAGTGCATTCATTCATTAATCTCATAAAGGGAGTGAAAAATAATCAATAACTTTCATTGATAATTTATTCATTACAATAACATTTATTCTAGAAATGGTTCGCCCGGGGCTCACATTGCTAACAATCTCCCACTGGCCCTCAGAACCATTCAGGTACAATCTTTAATCCAATACTCATTACATGCTAGTCAAAAACCTTCTGTGTCAGAGGTTTGGTAAGAGGATCAACAACGTTGTCGATAGAGGCCACCTTGGTGATGATGATGTCACCACGCTTTTGTATCTCCCGAAAGATGTGGTATTTCCTTTCCACGTGCTTGCTCTTTTGATGCCATCTGGGTTCCTTTGCCTGGGCAATGGCTCCCGTGTTATTGCAGAGTAACGGGATGGGAGTATCGGAGGAAACTATGCCAAGCTCCAGGACGAACTTGCGCAACCACACCACCTCCTTTGCAGCATCTAATGCGGCAATGTATTCGGCTTCTATTGTCGAATCTGTAGTAGTGTCCTGCTTCTTGATTCTCCAGCTCACAGCACCACCATTCAACAAGAACACGAACCCTGATGTCTATTTTCGATCATCAACATCAGATTGGAAGTCAGAATCTGTATATCCCAAGACTTGGAGATCACCATCTTCATAGACCAAGATGTAATCTTGCATCCTTCTTAGATATTTGAATATGTTCTTTACTGCATTCTAGTGTTGCTCTCCATAGAAGGATTGGTAACGACTTACCACTCCCTCTGCATGGCAGATATCTGGCCTAGTACACATCATGGCATACATTAAGCTTCCTACGGCTGATGCATAAGGACATCCAGCCATGGCTTTCTTTTCCTCAGCAGTTTGAGGAGCCATTCCTTTAGACAGGTGGATACCATGTCTTAAGGGTAGGAATCCTTTCTTGGAAGTATCCATACAGAATCATTCAAGAATCTTCTTAATATATCCATGTTGTGACAATCCCAAAATCCTCTTTCTCTCGGTTTCTGAACAACTTCAGGCATAAGATGTAAGAGGATTCTCCAAGATCTTTCATCTCAAAGGTATGAGATAGCCAAATCTTCACACTGGTCATCATCCATGTATCATTCCCAATGATAAGGATGTCATCTACGTAAAGCACGATGAACATAATGGCGCTCCCACTAGTCTTCTTGTATACACAAGGTTCATCAGGATTCTGCACAAAATCATAATTCTTTATGGTTTCGTCGAATCTGATGTTCCAGCTATGAGAAGCTTGCTTGAGCCCATAGATGGATTTCTTCAGCTTGTATACTTTACCATCCTCTGTCATGAAGACCTGGGGCTGCTCCATGTAGATTTCCTCGTCGAGGTATCCATTAAGGAAAGCCATCTTGACGTCCATCTGCCATATGTCTTAGTCAAGATATGCAGTTATAGCTAGCAATGTCCTGATGGATTTAAGCATAGCCACAGGAGAGAATGTCTCATCGTAATCGATGCCTTCTCTCTGTGTAGCCCTTGGCTACGAGCCCTGCCTTGAAAGTCTCTACTTTTCCATCAGGTCCCCTCTTTCTCTTGAAGATCCATTTACACCCAATGGGTTTTACCCCTTTAGGTGGATACTCTAGGGTCCATACACCATTCTTATGCATGAAGTCAATTTCTGACTTCATTGCTAGCATCCATCTATCCATGTCTTTATCCGCGAGTGCTTCATCAAATGAAGTAGGATCAATGTCAGTCTCACCTGACACATGGAATCCATACCTTTTAGGTGGTGCAACCACCCTCGAACTCCTTTGAAGAGGTATGGGTGTTTCATCTTTAGTTATTTCTTCAGTTTCTGATCTAGGAAGCTCAGAATCCTCAGGGGATTCAATGAGTTCCTCTACTTCATTGTTGTCTTGACCTTTAAGGAAATCATTCTCCAGAAACTTCACGTCTCTAGAAACGAAAACCTTTTGGGTCTTAGGGTCATAAAGCTGGTATCCAATACCATCTTTAACATACCCAATGAAGTAACACACACGAGAGCGAGATTCTAGCTTACTTGCGTCCACGTTCTTCGCATGGACCAAGCAACCCCAAACCCTCAAGTGATTAACACTAGGTTTGGTTCCATACCATAGCTCATGAGGAGTCTTAGGCACAAATTTGCTAGGAATCTTATTCATGATATATATTGCAGTCTCTACTGCATATCCTCAGAAACTAAGAGGTAAATGTGCTTTGCTCATCATTGAATGGACCATGTCCATGATGGTCCTCTTGCGTCTTTCAGCAACACATTAAGTTGGGGAGTTCCCGGAGGAGTGAGATTGGAAACAATTCCATTCTCCTTAAGGTATTCCTTGAATTCATTTGATAGGTACTCGCCACCTCGATTAAATCGAATCCGTTGAATCTTCCTATCGGTTTGGTTCTCTACCAAAGCCTTGAATTCTTTGAACTTTTCAAAGGTTTCAGAGTTTTGACGTAGTAGTAAGATAAACCTGTATCGCGAATGGTCATCAATAAACATCAAATAATATCGATATCCATTTCGAGTCGCGGTACTGAAGGGATCGCATACATCGATATGTATTAGGTCAATAATATCTTCGCATCTTGTAACCTTGTTATGGAAAGGTGCCCTAGTCATTTTGCCCTGAATGCAATGTTTGCAAGTGGGCAAAGGTTGAACCTGTAGAAAATCTAGAGGTCCATCATTTATCAATCTATTGATCCTATCAACAGATAAATGACCAAGCCTTTGATGCCAAATCTCATTTGAGATGTTTTTATCCTCTCTGGATCTTTTAGGATTTTTATTAGTGGTTGTCACATTCATGATTCATTTATCAATGCACAACTCGTAGAGTCCACCAGAAGTCAAAACACTATCCGCAATATATTTATCATAACGATTTATGACTAATTTATTACAGAAAAGGAAAGAATATATGCTTCTAACAAGCTTAGATATAGATACCAAGTTCTTTCTGACTTCGGGTACATAAAGACATTCTTTAAGTATAAGGACTCTACCACTAGATAATGATAGTCTACAAGTCCCGACGGCCACTGCTGCAACACTTGCATCAGATCCCATCTGGATGACTATCTCCCTTCCTCAAGATTCCTAGTTTCCTGAAACAAATGCAACAAATTGCATACATGAACAGAAGCACCAGAATCTACAACCCAACTTCCTTCTTGTCTGACGAGAAAGCTAGTTTCAATGATGAAAGTAGATTTCATACCTGCTGGGGCTTTACCTTTGTCTGAGGACTTTAGGTATTCTGGGCAGTTACGCCTCCAGTGCCCCGGCTTTTTGCAGTGGTAACAGACGTCGGTTTTCGTCGACGCCATAAGAGTGGATGCATTGGAAGAAGAGCCAACACTTTGTCCCTTCTTCTTTCTCTTCTGGGCCGGGCCCTTCCGAGAACCATGCTTCCGACCGCGCTTCCCTCTGACCTGTGCAACCATTGCACTGCTAGCGGGACCATCCAACTTCATTACGTCTTTCAGCAGACTTCAATGCAGCAAGGAGAGCAACACTTGTCAATTCCAGCTTGTTCATGTGAAATGACACTACAAAGTTATTGAAAGACTTGGGCAATGACAGCAGAATGAAGTCAGCTTGCATGTCTGCATCCATCGTTGCCCCAAGAGTCTCCAGCTTCGACAAGTACCCAAACATTTTGAGTACATGTTCACGGACCGAAGTCCCTTCCTGCATCTTGCAGCGAATGAGGTCTTTCATAACATTGTACCGCTGGGTGCGTTTAATGTCACCAAACATGTCCTTAAGATTCTGCATTATTTCTTGGAAGGTACTCATCTCCACATGTTGCTTCTGCAGAACATTGGAGAGAGAACCTAGGATATAGCATCTAGACAAGACATGATCTTCATCATACTTGTCATTAAATTCTTTTTCTTCCTTGGACTTAGGGTTCTCATGCTTGTCCTTGGAGAGCACATAACTTATGCGCTCAGCAGAGAGAACAAGCTCCAAATTACGGATCCAATTCGAGTAATTTGGGTCGGTCAATTGGTTGAACTCAAGAAGCCTACTAAGTGGGTTCAAAGACTTCATTTTCTGAAATTAAGAATGCACTATATTAGAATATAAAAATATATTAAAATTTATAACATTTGATTAAGGTATTTTAAATCAAATTATTCTTGCATTGTCGACTTTGAAAGTTCATTCCCTTAATCACTTTCAAAGTAAGAGATATACTTACCGCTATATCTCTAGCAAGAATTGGGATCTCCTCTTTATCATTGTCACATCCCAATAATATGAGAATCTGCGACTCCAATAAAGAGAAGCGGGAACACATTCCGCCTTGCAAGTCCAACTTGCATTTCCCAATTCGATCTTTAACACCCGGGCCCATCACCCCTAAGGCGATGTTGACCCGTCGTTAATTGAACCAACCGTCAACATGAATAGTACTCGCTATGCGCAATCCAATATCGCCCCAATAATATGAGGATCCGATATTGGGGTCACTACGCATATGGCCTTACTCTTTCGAGAAGCAAAGAGCCCGATCCAGATGCGCTTGCATACAGGAGCTGTCACTTCGGACAGGCGTCTCCCACATGCAATCTCTGGCGACGGAACTCTTCGCCTTGACGGGAGACCATGGATGTCACTTATGTGATCCTCCATCTCATATTCAAATTTTAATTAATTATCATGAATCACATTCATATAATTAATTCTTCCAAGGGAAATAACTCTATTCATAATAGAGTGTCTCAATTGGACATAATAAATTTAATCATATTAAATTAATTATTAATCCAATTCAATCAATCAAACTTGATTATTTTACTTGAATATATATATGATAATATCTCAAAATACGTGTTAATTCGAATTTTAATAATCAGAAAATACACCTTGATTTTCTTCGGCATTATACAGTCCCTACCCACTGTCATGGCCAGTACCGACGAGAGTGAGACGGACCACATAAGTTACAACCTGCTACCCCAATGCTCTCTGACTAGTCACCATATCCGCCTCGGGAAAGCATAATGCCAGATATATCAATTTGTACTTGAGATGATCATCGATTTTTTAACCGAAATTGTACCATATAGTAATAATCAAAACATTTTTGATTATAAGGAAAGTTGCTACACAAATTCCCAATCCTATTCAAGCATCAAGTTTGAAGATTGTGTTTCCAATTATGATTTGGATCACATCCAATCAATTTATTAGTTGAGGCCAAGTCAATTAGGCAAATAATCATGTTCCAATATTTCATAAATATTTTTCAAGATTATTTCACGAAATTAACCATTAATTTCACTAATCGACAATCACTTGGTTCTAGATTAGGACCTCCTCTTCTCTCCCGTGCAGCACTCCAAGCAAAGCAGTCGCGCGCGAATTCAGCCTTCTTCCCTTCCGATCGATCCCTCTTTGGCACCCAGGACACTGTAATTTCAGTAGTGACCCCTACTCACTAAAATTATCATATGTCAATCAATTCAAATCCAAATTAGACAAAAACAATTTTCATAGATTGCTAACTTGATTTACGACAGAAGCCAACTGATGTTTCATGCATTTCGAAGCAGATGATAACAGTAATTAACTCTTTAATCATGTTAAAATCTACTATTCCCGCAACAGTGCATACATGTTCATTAACACAACCATATTTAGAGCATACGAAATCCGATTTACGCAAACTCAGATCCTATGGTTTCTTTATTTAATGGGGAACATGATCCAAACAAATAATTCGTGCTTAAATAATTTAAACAAGGCCGAAATTATTTACTAAACAGATCTGCGAAATCAAATGCGATAAAAACTTTCGCGACCTTAACGAATCCAAGTCGTCCTCGGTTTTTCGAATCATATTCGAAACCTTCGATCTAAGGCTCTGATACACTTGAAGGATATGGAATTATCCTCAAGCACATCATGGAAGCGTGATCGTCGTATCGGATACGACGATAAACGACTAGTCACACTAGTTGTTCGGTGCAGCGGAATTTAAAAAATTTTATTCGATGAAACCACATGATCTGAGAACCATTCTCAGATCATTTCATCTATAACCACAACAAGTATAATGCAATACCTCTTGAAGCGTGGTTGATCAAGTCTCTAAGAGAAGAGACCTCCTGTCTCAAGTCCGATCGTCAGAGTAACGGCTTGCGAGCGTGGGGATGAGTTGCGGTGTCCTCGCAATCCAAGAAGATGATCCAAGCACGGTTGCTCCTGATCTCATCGTACGAGATCAAACGTCTCCTTCGTGAGTGAAGCACTGCAAGTATACGGAGAACCGCAGAGCGTCGAAGCGGCAGCACAGTGGCGTAGGCGTCGACGAGTCTCCCCACCAAGGTATGGTGGACGGCTACCAAGAAGAGAGGGAGAGAGGGATGTCGAGTATGGAGAATGAGAGAGAGAGAGAGAAGTGTGCTACAATAGCATGTAAATAGAGAGCGTGTTATGCCTCTCTATTTATAAGGTTTTGGGATCCATGGATCTCAATCCATGGGACATATAAAATCAATGGATGAGAATGATTTAAGTCAATCCAATGGTCAAGATTGTTGTTGGTAAAAGCCAACAACTTGTGATTTAATTTTGATTAAATATATTTGATAAATCAAATATATATTAATACCAAATTAAATCAATCAAATAAGGAGTGAAAATACAAAGGAGATCAACCTTCCCCATTAGAGGGAGTGGACGACCACCAATTCCATAAAGGAATTGGTGCCACCACCTCCTTCCCATATGGGGAGGGCAATCTCATGGATTCCCATGAGATTGCACATCTCCTAGATTTTCTCTCTACTTATTTCCAACAATTATTTGTTGGCATTTTATTCACCAAAAATAATTCTCAATTAATTTTGGTAACATTGCAATCTTGACATTGAAAAATTGTGAATCATATTCACAACCCAAAACAAAATATAATTTACATTTTCAATTAATTAGACAATGTGTATCCAATACACATTAATAATTAATTTTCAAATATAAATTATAATTAGCTCTCTCTAATATATTATAAATCACATTTATAATATATTATGAATAATCAGATATTACCATCCACATTATTCTTATCCGTAATAATTAAATCACATTTAATTATATTGGATAATTCCTCATACATCATGATAATTAAATCACGTTTAATTATCAATTTTCCATTGCTTAGATCTTATGGAATTATTCTTGAATCATTCAAGAACAATGCTATTTCTCCTCAGATACTTGGAGATAAGGACAGGGCGATTGTATTGTTCCACGTATAGTGACTTGGATATTGAGATCATATCTCAAATCCAGATCCCATGGACCTCCCACTGATGCTTGATCAAATCAATACCGTAGACCTAATCTTCTCATTGCATCAGAATCTCATTCAGATCAATGTCCAGTTCATGGACTAAGATTAGGTTACTTCTCTAATGAGAGGAGTCACTAAAATCCAAACATGTTTCATTACTCCCTCGGAATGGAAGTGTCATGGTTATACAATCGTATATGATCAAATCACCCTCAGGTATTCCCAATGCCCGCACATCCTGCGTACTGGAAGACTTATGATTATTCTGAAGATAAAGATCACTTTTGCACTGTCATCTTCAGGGTTAGATCATCTAAGTTTCTCAATCTTGGTCATTGGGATTTGGTATAGATCATATGCTTTCATAAAGCATATATCTTACCTTCAAATTCATGTCATGCTTCCAAAGCACGATGACCATGCATGGAATTTGTTCAGTCCCAATACCTCATGAGTAAGCTCATATCTCCCGGTTCACAAGTGAACCTGTATGATCCCTTTGAGAGATCGTATTACTCATATGTCCTTACATGCACACCAGCTCGCCGGTATATAGACCTTGGTTAGGTCATCAACCTATTGGTCTACCAAATGTACATACTCAGACATATAGCAACACATATGTCTCTGGTCAGAGGATGCATGCCTATGTTGTGACAGTATTCAACGTAGTCTTTGGTTATCTCGATCTCGTCAAGTCAACCCATTGACTCAACTAACCTGACACCTCTAAATCACTATTCCCATGCAGAGGACCTGCATCAAGAGGTCAGTCAGATATCAGCCATATGCGATAGGATTGCCATCTCCTACTCAGGCTGGAGATCATCACTTAATAATCATTTGACGATGCTTGATGAGTCCTCTATCTAACTCCTTAGATATTCATCCAAGCATCAACCTCTATGATTCATCTAATGAATCAACAGCTGTATGATCATCAAGTTGGCCATGGTACATAACCCTTATTGTACAGAGGGACCCTATAGTGAATTCATTCATTAATGTCAGAAAGGGAGTGAAAAATAATCAATAACTTTCATTGATAATTTATTCATTACGATAACATTTATTGTAGAAATGGTTCACCCGGGGCTCACATTGCTAACATTTATTGCATGCGGATATGAAGGAAGCAATGGGGAATGAGGTTCAACTTCTGGCAGAAATGGAGGAAGGATGTATCATCCTTAATCTCACTCCAATGAGTGAATCTAAGGTGGTCAGGTCGCGAGAGGAAGTGAGTGGTGAGGTGCAAAGTCGATCGGTATGGGGAGATGTATGTATTGGGGCTCCGACCAGATGGTCGGAGCTAATGAACCGACGATGGAGTATGTGAACTAAATCGAAGCGAAATGATGAATGCAGGTGATAGACACATTACCTAAAGGTGCTGACGGACTCAGGATCTCCAGGTGAGGTGAATGGCGGACTTGTAGCCTCAACCGTGTTGTGACCAGCCAAGAAGCATATCACAGTAGCGCATGCCGGCCACAAGCTGGTCAAACACTCCTGGTCACTGATTCAACTCCTTAAAGGCACTAAAGGGTCCTATCACGATTCTAAAGGCATTTAGGTAAGGAAGGTGGTGTGGGGAACAAGCTACTGAGCTCAAGAGGAGGAAGGAAGTATTTATATGCACGCTAGAGGGTCTAGAAGAATTGACAAGGGACACAAAACCCTAAGCAGATTCAATTGCGCCTAGGGATCCTTGAGAATCACGAATCCTAAGAGTGCACCCGGGTAGTGGAATCGACGCGAATAAATGCCAAACCCGATCGAGAAAAAGTTGGAGAAAGGGACTCCAGCAAACAGAATCGGGCCTGACCTGACTTGAGGAGAAGCTTGTCCTAGGTCAATAAACCCGGGTCGACCATTCAGGAAATTCCATTTTATTAAATAAAAGAATATTAAATATAAAATAATAAATGATTTTAAAATAAAAATTGTATAAAAAAATATTTATTATTTTATAAACTAATTTTATTGGATTTTTAATTATTTTTATGAAAAATAAAATATGGTATATACAATATATTGTGTTGTATACAGATATATTATACCTTTGTATTATGTATAGGTATGGGTATTTTTATTTTATTATTTTAACAAAAATATTTTTTATTCTATATTTATTTACAAAATTATGTAAGGAGTATGAAATAATTTTTATATGATTTTTATAAATTAACTAAGGTTGCAAGATAAATGGGTATTGTACTATATACATGTGGTTTATGTACAATGAAATGTGATTTTATTTTTATTTTTATTTTTCTGATTTTTATTTCATTTTTATGTTATTTACATGACTATATACAAGTGTTAAAAAATGATAAGTTATTTATGTTTTGTCAAAATAAATATAACTACTTATTTGTACAAGTATAGGTGGTTTGTACAATACACAGTGTACCCTTTCTCTGTCTACTTATTTTTTTACGATCAGGTCCAGTCTTGACCTTCTCCTGGAGTTTGGGTCACTCTATATTTATTATAGATACATCTTTCTTTTCTTTTTTCTTTATTCTTTTATTTTTAAAAAATAGGTGCTAATTATGAGATATTAACAACGTCATGCACACAGCTAATTTAGTGTATTTGCATATAGTTACAGGAAGCTAACAGATAAAGCTCGAATAAAAGAATAAAGAAAGAAAATGGTAGATTCATCATGATGCATGGGACGAGGATGCCAAACAAGGTATATAAACTCGAGGGAAGGGTCGTGACAAGTGATTGCACTCCAATTATTCCTAGGACGAGCAGTACAATGTGAGAACGGTAGGTTATTTGCATCTCTGCTACTGAAATGCTCAACAAGGTGAAGCGAATGCGATTCGATTTACTAAAGAATGTCGACATAATCTCTAGTCAACATAGATTTGTGGTGTCACACCATGAGGTACAATGCTGAGTTATGCGAGCACCAGAGAAGGGGCACGTCGAGGGTGGCCAGTGACGGATGCATCACCCAGAGTTGGTAAGATCCTGATGAGACCTACAAATGATTAGGATGGTCCAGTGCAGACTCAAGATAATGAAGAGATCGTGATGGAATTCAACTCAAGGCAGATATTATTAGGATTAGAGTCAAATTGGGATTAGAAATTCTAATAGGATTGGACTTCTAATCCTAATAGTAGTTGAGTTGTATTATATTTATAGTCCTATTGGGAATAGGACTATGAGGTTGTATTTGGGTTATATAAAGAGGACGATGGAGGCATTGCCTCAATACCACATCAAGAAGGAATATCACAAGAGGAGAGAGAGAGAGAGAGAGAGAGAGAGAGAGAGAGAAGAGAGAGAGAGGTAACAAAGAGAGTTGTACTCATCCTTCTTATAATGATCTTTCTTCTCTAGTGGTCGCGAGAGGTGACCGACCACCATTATATCTGGTTGTTCTTTCTTTCACGTATTTCCATAATGGTGGTGATCGATTGCATATCCGC
Source organism: Ottelia alismoides (assembly GCA_037367405.1). Classification (NCBI taxonomy): domain Eukaryota; kingdom Viridiplantae; phylum Streptophyta; class Magnoliopsida; order Alismatales; family Hydrocharitaceae; genus Ottelia; species Ottelia alismoides. The sequence continues at coordinate 637,415 of JAZKJV010001342.1, read as the reverse complement.
ATCCGTATCTGGTTGTTCGTTGCGATCAAGGATCAACACTAATTTCAAGTATAACAAAATCATTTTTTAGGGAATAATACCATCACTGTATATCTAACAATGGGTGATTTAATGACGGATCGATTTTAAAAGAAGAAAATCACTAGTTCTATTTGTTGCCGTGTTTCCATTCTTTTTTTTCTTTCAATTTATGAGCTGTAGACTATTTTGCATGGGATTTTGCATCTGTATCTACTCATAAAATACGATTATTCATAAGCAATACATATAATAATAATTTCCTTTTTTTGTTCTTGTGATCAAAGACATGCTGTATCCAGCATGATGGCTTCTGGACCGAGCTAAAATTTGGAAGTTCACGTATCCATCCAATACCACCAGTAGGACAAAATTGATGAGAGGTGCGCGATAAAGATTATGATAATGCCGATCGATCATGATGATGAGCTGTGAGAAGGCCACGTGAAAGCTAGCCAACGGCAAAGATTGCAACTTGCTACATTCCGTGTATATTATATTGTTGCAACCATGGATCGATCCAGTTAATCATTGCTCACTGCAGCAACGTGTAATCTTGTGGGCATGGACATAGTAGCCTGTTCGAGTTCTTAATATTCTAATCTAAATTTTCCTACGATATGCAATTCCCTCTCCCAGCGAAAGATGGCAACATCTTACTGGAAATTCCTTCTCGTGATAATGTGTTACGAATAATGAGGCACATCAATTAATGTTCAAAGATATATGGAAATCAATTATCATTATTCCGAATCCCTAGGCGGAATGCAAAGCTACAGACGCGTTCAGTGATAAATATGATTACATAGAATCACAACAAACACAATCATGAAGAGTCCCTAAAAGGCAACAAACAAGCAATGAGCCGATTGTTCCTCCTCTTCTACTTGAAGCAATGAGCCTTACAGTTGTTCTCACAATCATAGAAACAAGGACCATGGCAATGTATGGGACAGATGAGCTTCATACCTCTACACCTACCCTTGTTCATACACCTCGCGTATTCCCCGAGCATGTACCACCCTTTGCTCTCTCCACTCGCTGCTCCTCCACCGCTTGCACCACCACTACCTCCGCCTCCACCGCCTTTGCCACTGTTAGATCCTGATCCATATCCGCTTCCTCCACCACTCCCAGTGCTACTACCACTGCCACTACCTTGACCTCCTCCACCACCACCGCTACCACTGCCGCTGCCAGTACCACTACCACCTATGCTTCCTGAGCTACTCCCGCCCCCTCCACCCCCTCCGCCGCCTCCACCACCTCCCCCACCACCATTGCCCCATCCCCATCCCCACCCGTTCCCCCACCCCCAGCTCGTAAACCACCCATGACAATCACCACCTGCTGCACCGCCTCCACCAGTACCACCACCTCCTCCTCCTCCAGTGCCTCCGAGGCCACCTCTTCCCCACCCACTTCCTGTTCCATTTCCCCTCCAATACCATGTTGCACCCTTGTTATCATTCAAGGGCGCAGTGTAGCAAGTACATCGACTCGCATTCGATAAGCTTGGCAGGCGCATCATGAGTGTCTCCTTACCTGTCGTCAAATTCGCGCTGCTAATCATCGCGGCCACCACCACCACCCAGGCAAGGAACCACCTTCCGTAGGAGGACCCCATCCCTTTAGACTCCAATCACAGTTTGAGCATACTTGTGCCTCCCACCCCCTTTATATAGGCATGGACTTGTGAATATACATATATGTGGGCCAGATCTTAAGGAGGCATATGGGATTTGGTAAAGGAAAGCGTGACAGCTTATCTCTTCCCTCCATTCTTTTAAAAGGATTCTTCGCACATTTCAAACCCCATCAAGATCTAAAATACAGATCATGAGAACTGTATTAAACTGTCAGTTACTGATAATAGTTGATTTGCACGAAGTAATCCAAGAGGGACCTGTGCAAAGATTGTTAACTGTGTAATGGTATTGCAATGTTGATTATGTTTCCTTGGATATGAAATAATAATCAGATTTATGTGCAGTATATAATTTTTATAAGCTAATGCATGCGAGATTAAAATTTTAGATTTGTTAATACCACTTGCCGACGATAATTGCAGTTGCCACAATCAGGAAAACTCCCTTTTTTTTCTGTCTGAATATTTTTTGTTAACCAAAGCTGTAATGGACCTTTCGTGCATGGGCACCAATGTGCAACAAAAAATGGTGATGTCTGGTTGCTGATTCGAAAAACTACAGAAAAACTGCCATGGATTATGTAGTAAGGAAAAGATGCCTGATGTTGACTTTATCGTTATTAATTTGTTCAGTAAAAATGGATGCTCCATTGATAATTAAATTGGATGACCTTTATTCCTATCTTGCATGGAGTGCAGCTTACCCAGAAAGATTTGCAATCTTTGATAACTCGTGCAAACTGCATTATTCTGCATTATTTGGGATATATAGTAAGCAGATTGTGGTTGTTATTAACATTCAGTCATGTTTACTGAAAGAGGTTCTTGAGTAATAACAAAATGTATTCACACTACAAGGAAAACAAGTTGTAGCCACAGAACTATGTCCATGGATGTGGGTTTTGTGGCCACGGAATTCGACTTTGCCCACAACACGTCGTGGCCAGTAGCCGTAGCTACAAGTCTCGTCGCGAGAGTTCTCTAACCACGAATATGTCGTGGCCACTATAAATGGCCACAGAACTTGTCGTGGCCACAACTCTTGTATGAAGACTTTGGCCATAGATTGTAGCTACGAGAAACTAGTGGCCACGGAATTATCGTGGCCACAAGTTTACGTAGTCACATTCCGTGGTCACAACTCATTTTTCTTGTAGTGTCATGAGATCAGTTTAGATGGGACCGGAGACCTTATTTTATGTTTATTTTGTCCAGAAACGATTAAAAGTAGTGTTTATGGTGATGTAATTTATTAGTCTTTGATATTTTAGAACTACAATATTGATCATATTCTTCGTCTTAAAACAGGCAATTAACCTGCTAGAATATTATCCATTAGCTACTGGATTAATTAGGCTATATATACTTAAAATTACGTTTGTTGACTTTACAAATCCGTTCAGTATACTGTTTTCTCTTATTATGTCAAAAACAACAAGATGTTCTCCAAGTTAGTAATGGTTTTCATATTTTAATTAGATTGGCATTTATGCATCATGGCTTTTAAAATTTTACCTGTTGTGCATTCCACTATTGCAATGGATCTTGGGATCGCACGCTGTTCAATCCTTGCAAGTTGCAATCACAAGATTATATAGAAAAGGAATCATGATTAGCTAGTCGTATATCATTACGAACATTACAAAAGGAGTCATGATCAAATAGTGTTATATATCATTCAAACATTGACGCCAAACACTTAAAAAAATTAAGAGAACATTTACATAGATATGCTTCACTACGATAAATACCGTAGTGCCTGTGAATTGTGGCAACGAAAAATTTTAGATAAAGATTATTTCTTTTACAATGAATATTTGATTTCTGCAAAACAAGACATATTTAGCTATAGATTTGATAGATATTAAGTCCAATCAACTTTCCACCACCACTATAAATATTAAGTTATCTTAATTAGCATGATGATTAAACCATTGTAATTCAAAGTTTTTGTTGTTAAAATTATAAAATGCGATGCTACACTTAGTCGATACAACAATTTTTTAAATATTTGCATAATTTCTTGTTATATTCTATTTTGACTTTCTATGCATATTGCTTGATAATAATAGCCTAATTTTTAGCTAATTAATTATATTTTAAAATTACTTTACAAAGATAGGATTTCCACTGCTAAAAGGTTAGCCCGTGCCGCTTGTGATTCCGGATGCTCATTGTGATAGATGTGGTGTCCAGACAGAGGATGTGGGTCATCTGTTTTTCACGTGCCCCTTGTAAGAACAGGTTTAGAAAGGAGTGGGGGTGCCATGGGTAATACATGCTGGTGCCATCGATTTCTGGAGATTACTTAGATATGTGGGATGAATTCGACGGACGATTTTTCTCTACTGTTTGTAGTCCTTTGGGCCATATGTTTTTTTTGAGCCAAAAAAGGGGGAAACACGCGTTGGTGCCCGCCCCAATATATTAATATAAAGATGATTAAAACAACCAGGACTCGAGGAGAGTCCGAGCAAGGTGGACTACATTTTCAACATAGAACCTTTCTTCACGAAAAATTACACCATTTCTAGTAACCCATAAAGCCCATAAGCCCGCAACTGCCATCAATCTCACAGCATTAGGACGAAATCTGGAGTTGAAGAGAGATTCCCAGAAGGACGTCATGCTGCTAAGATCGATCCAAGGTATATCAAACACCTGCCAAAAATCCTTCGTCTTATCACAGTTCAGGAATAGGTGCTCAGCAGATTCCAAAGATGAGTTGCAAAGAACACATGAGTTATCATCAGAATGAAAGATGCGGGCACGTCTCTCCTTGGTTAGTAATCTACCATGTCTCAGGAGCCACAAGAAAACACTAATACGTGCTGGAAGTTTCCATTCCCAAATCATCCTACAATCCCTAGCAAGGTCTTCTTCAAACGGTTCTGTTCCCTTGATCAACACAGAGTAGGCCTTTTTGACAGAGAAGTCACCCTCTCTCCAAACCCAATGATCTTTACCAATAGTGGGCCCCTCAATCCTCGCTAGAGACTCCATCAAGTCGCGATGTTCTTGCATACGCCGTTGAGAGAGTGCACCCGCAAAATTAAGTCTCCAACATCCGTTATCCCAGAGATCTGCGACATGAGCACTTTTGTCCACAGCTATAGCATACAAACGCGGGAAGCGGGATGCAAGAGGTTCATTGTTCATCCAGCCATCTGTCCAGAAGGAAAAGGTGTTTCCATCACCTAAGCTCGGACGGAGGAGATGGGGAAGATCTGGGAAAGTCGCACGAATACCCTTCCATAGTGATGTCTCAAAGCGAATGCTACGAATAGCATTAATAGAGTGTACCTCGACTCTGTAGATGCTGCGCAAGAGTCTGCTACACAAATCGTCCTTGTCACCCCAGATTCTCACAACCCATTTCAACAGTAGTGCACGGTTTACCAACTCCAGCCTTGGCACCCCTAGTCCCCCCTCCTCCTTGGGTAAAGTAACTGTCTCCCAATCAACAAGATGCAAGGCACGTCCATCCCCACCAGTCTTGCCCCAAAAAAACCTCCGCATTGTCTTCTCAAGCCGGTTACGAACCCCAATCGGAAGAAGCCTAGTAGACAAGAAGAAAATTGGGATTGCCGCCAGGACCGCCTTCACCAGAATCAAGCGTCCACCACGAGAGAGCAAAGAACCCTTCCAACCTGCCAGCTTTCTCTCCAGCTTCTCCACCACTGGTAGCCAATCAGAAAGGTGTAGCCGACCACAACCCAATGGGAGGCCCAAATATTTAATCGATCTTATACTACAAGGGCATCTTAATTCTTCAGAACAAGCAACCTTTTCTTCCTCAGAAAGTCCAAAAGGGATCATGCTAGATTTTTCTCTATTGATCTTAAGACCAGAGAGTTCACCAAATATCTCCAAAACCAACGACATATTCCTTAGCTCAGCAAGCCCACCTTCGATAAAGAAAATTGTATCATCTGCATATTGAAGAACCGGAATAGATATGTCCCCCAGCGAATAGCCAGCTGTGAGACCATGAGCCACAACTTGATTCACCATACGAGGTAAGACATCACCTGCCAAGACGAAGAGGAGTGGCGCAAGAGGGCATCCTTGACGAACACCTCTCTGTGGCTGGAAGAATCCACCCTCGGGACGACCATTCACCAGAACAGAGAAAGATGCAGTGGTGACACATCGCTTCATCCATGAGATCCATATATCTGGAAATCCCCTCTTGGCCAACACAGACCATAAGAAACGCCAATCAACACTATCATACGCCTTGGAGAAATCCACCTTCCACAACACACCATGAACCTGACGTCGTTGCCAGTCTGCAATAATCTCAGAGGCCATAGCCAAGCTGTCGCCAATTTGTCTTCCTGGTATGAAAGCAGATTGCACTGGAGAAACCAGGTCATGAAGCAGGTCCTTTGGGCCATATGTGGAGGAAGAAATGATGTAATTTTTAATAATCAGAGGCTCTATTCAGAAAATGTAACCGCTAGTTGTCTTTCCCTTTTCCGATTATTATCCGCAAGGTAATGCAACTCTTTATCTTTTAATATAACGATCAATTTCTGGCGGTGAGTCCCAAATCGGGATTTCATCCTCTTTCTTCTCAAAATCAAAAATTAGCTAGTGCCAAGGAATAATTTGATTTCATAGCCATATTTTGTGTAGCTAAAGGCATAACTAAAAAAACATTTTTTGATAACACGATCTTTAAACTCACAACTAAAATTGTATTCCTGGCTACATTACAAGCAAGTAATCAAATAATAACAGCGTTATCCATTGATTATTTTTTAACATTGACGATAAATTTAACCGTCACTACAAGAAAAATGAGTTGTGACCACGGAATGTGACTACGTAAACTTGTGGCCACGATAATTCCGTGGCCACTAGTTTCTCGTAGCTACAATCTGTGGCCAAAGTCTTCATACAAGAGTTGTGGCCACGACAAGTTCTGTGGCCATTTGTAGTGGCCACGACATATTCGTGGTTAGAGAACTCTCGCGACGAGACTTGTAGCTACGGCTACTGGCCACGACGTGTTGTGGGCAAAGTCGAATTCCGTGGCCACAAAACCCACATCCATGGACATAGTTCTGTGGCTACAACTTGTTTTCCTTGTAGTGCGTGATTAGTACGCAGGTTTAATGAACAACTAAATAGCGAAAACATCCTTACTATATGAACCTTTAGTAATGAATATGACATTTGCCGCCAATTGCAAGAATGAAAGCTATTTTTGTTATTATGAACAACGCTCATTGGTATATATTTATTATCAGAAAATATATCAATAAATATTTCAATTATTCGTCAGAAAATGTCAATTTTGTACGGAAATTCCATTATTGAAAACTAGACATCTCCGCAACAAGAGATCAGTTTTGAAGTCCTCGTGATTGGAGGACTATTTCTTTAATATTAAATAAATTTCGATCATTAGAATAAGTCATCTGTTTAGCATGCCAGTTGTCATTATGTCTTCTCTAATGAGCTGATGATTGCAGCATAACAAGAATGTGGTTTGCTGTGGGGGATTAGGTGAACCCAATTCCTTCCAAGTTTCAACCACTGCATTGCATTGGACCATATATCATAGTGATCTCCAAGAAGCACTACCTTCCAAAAGAAGAGTCCTTGCATTGCATTGAGATCAAAGGAAGAGAAGGGTAACCCCCTCTCATGAAAGCCCTAAACCCTAGGAAACTGTGGGGGTGGATTGCATGTGCATGGCCCGTGTAGCAGCTTATATATATACATCTCTCTCTGAACCCAACCTTTCTGCTTGCATATTTATTCGGAACTTCGATTATGGTGGAGTAAAGGTTAAGCATATTGCTCAGAATCCGGGACCTCAAAATCTGGTTTGATCCATTCGACCATGAAGTAAACATTACGTATTAGACATTGACCTAAGAAAGAAGACAGACTTAAGGCCACTGCGTGGAGATGTTTAGGTGGTTGAGATCTAAATTAATGACTTGTATATAATAAGACCCAGATAGCTTGAGAGCTACGTTATGGCAATTGTTGCTGTATAATTCGGGCATGTTTAACGGCATTAGTAATAACAATACGTGGAGGCAACCACATGCATACATGTGTGCATATTTTAGTCATAACATATATCGTTGATATGGGTTAGGATTGAGCCTTTTATTATGGTTTAGTTCAACAACTCGAATATGCATGCTAAAGGAGACTTGCATGCTATTGTGTGTTGGTTTAATAAGTTACCGATATGTACACTAATAGTTTTTTTAAAAGAAAAAAGGTACAAAGCAGTAGAGGCAATCACCCAAAAAGTTTATATTCATGGGTTAAAGGTCATAATTACAAAGATCAAGAATTCCAAAAGATTTTGGCATGTTGTAAAATATTTTCTACATAATATCCCTCTCTCATGAATAACACCTCATTCCTTGCGAGCCAAATCACCGAGAGGGTTGTGGCTGTTAGAACCTTTACGCATGGTCATTTCCCGGCACCTCAATTGAATTCCAATAAGAATGAAAGTTCTTCGTGGCGATCCCAATGAGAGCTAACTCCAGCCAAACCTCCTCTGACATTGGACATGTAAGGAAAAGATGGTTACTGTCCTTCACACCTTCTGAACAGCGTTGGCTCAAATCATTAGAATCGTAGAACAACTTGGCCCTCTGTTTAGCGTGAGAACCGATCTGCTAACCTAACAAGATAAGTCAATAGTCGCGGTGGCGGCCGATCCACGATAAACAATAGTTAACTCATAATAATGACTAACAATCAAGATGTGAAGATGTAATTTAAAATTTATTATAACTCAGATAAATATGGATATAGATATATGTAATTTGAATGTCTTTTGATCAGATTGAAGAGGGGTTCCTAACACCCGGTCTTGGATGGCCTATAGTATCCGATAAATCGGATCTGGCAATCATTGTAGCAGCCACTCTCACGGTACTCAAAACATCAACAATTAGATCAACAAACAATTAACCCATAATATAGAATTAAATAATGAATATAAGATGCAAGGAGAAACTTATTATACCTCCAATTGATATACAATGTCAATTAATAGGGGTCAACCACTGAGAGCAAACTGAATATGCATAATTATTATATATTAATTAAAATACATAATTATTATTTTTTTACTTCTCTACTTTTTTGTGGGTTTTTAATTATATTTAATTTTTATAGATTTTTAATACTTTTAATTTTTTTGTTTTTAATTTTTTCTTTTTGATTTTTGCAAAATTTTAGTTTCATTCAGTTTTAAGGTATAATATGTATGTATAATATATATACACACACTATAGCCAATATATAGGATATTAATATACATATATAGGAAATATACACATGAACAACCCTTTTTATTTTTCTAAGGTTTTAAATAAATATTAGGTATTTATAATTAATAATAATGATATAATATGTATATAAGTGATGAATCTCTATTTCATTACCTTTATTCTTTCTTATTAACCTTAAATCATTAGCTAAATGCATGTATACACCAATAATTTGTTGAAATAAATACCTGATAAATTGTACAAAAACTATGTAAAATACTGCATATTATTGTATTTAACTCCAAAAGAAGAAAAGAAAAATAAATGATTAACCATAGTCTAAGACCTAGTCATCATGATGACTTAGTCAATAAGGAATAAAGTAGAGGGAGATAGAGCAAATAAATTGAATAAAATATACCCAAAACCATACCTTTAAATTTATCCATAATTGATTTTGGGTCCTATTTTATTTCATTATTTTTATACCTCAACTAATAAAACCCTCAACATGAATATTGTAGATAAAAATAGAAAGAAAAATATACAATTAATTTCACATAAATTAGCACATAGTGTGTTCGGGACACACAAAATAAAAACCCGAAATAAAAACTACACATCCATATCTTCTATATATTGTGTTAAAATGGACCAAAATCATCTTTAATTGTATATAACTTTTAACAAGCAATTTAATGAAGGTGATTTCATTTATTCTGGATTAAATATGCAAAGTTTAGTTTTGAGCTCTATTGTGCATATGCAAAGTTTAGTTTTTGGACCCTATTTTATTTAATACATTTATTATTTATTTTTTATTTTCAAAATTATTGTATTTTTATAAAATTGTAAATATTATTTGAAACATATATACATAATTACAATATGATAAAATCATCAAAATAAAATCAAATAAATAATGCATTTACATACATAGGTAAAATATACATGTATATACCTATAATGTATATATACGTAATTAATTAAGTATTCATATAAACTCAGAAAAATACAATTAAAATACTTAAATGTGTATTAAACTAAATAAAAAAGATCTAAAATACATGTAGAAAATAATAAAATATAATATAAGTTTAAAATAAAATACAAAAATATAGGTGTTTGTACTTGTTTTACATGGTAAATATTACTTGCAATAAAAAGTCTCTCAAAAATAAATAAAAATATGTATAAAATATTACAGTAAATTACAAACACTTTTCTTATTTTAAAAAAATAAATAATTCATTTGTTATTTATTATTGAGGTTATCAATCTTTTGATCAGCTTAAGAAATTTTTGGTTGCTCCATGTGGAGCAATCATAACACTCCCCATGTTGACCCAGGCCAACTGAATCCCTTCTCTCTTCCTCAAGCGTTGGAATGTCATGCCCTCCTTTGCCCTTTTTTCTGCTCGAGGATATCATGTTCTGCCATGGTGTGTGATGACACGGGTTCTGTGGGGGTCTAAAATAATATTCTCACGGAGTGCGAAGATAAAATGACGGTGAGGTGATCGCTTACAAGACCCCTCAACAATTAAACCACATAATGCACATAAAATCAATGCAAGTAGTATGAATCAAAATATATTATATCCTAAAGTAGATTGCATAGTGGACAAGCAAATTATGGGTCGAACACAGGAAACAACGGAGGACAGAAAATAAAAAATAGTTAAAAGAAGACATTAAATGATTTTATGTATATTTTTAGCGAATTTTGAGTTTTTGTGGGTTTATAATTATGTATTTTTTAGAATATATATATATATATATATATTAATTGTCTTAATTTTTTATTTTTCTTTCTTTTTTTTATTTTTACTTTCCTTTTCTTTTTAGTATATAATATAAGAATGTATATAATTATTTAGATAATATAGAGTAATATTAAATATAACTAAAAATAACCAAAAAATTGTAAAATAAAATGTTTTTGTATTTTATATATTTTCTACTATTTTTGTGATTTTTGGAATTTATTTCTTCATTTTTAGGTAATTTTAAACTCTAAAATATCCCAAAACATGAATTAAACAAATAGGTTGAATTACTTCAGAAATTAAAAATAGATTAAAATGTTCCAAGAATATTTTTAATTAATGATATATCATAAAATGAAAATTCAGAGATTTAAATAAATATTTCTGTATTTTTCAAAGTTTTTTTATAAGATTTTTGGACCTTTTTAATTTTTAGTGTTTTTGTCTATTTTTAGTGATTTTTGGTCTATAGGCTCACCATAATAAACTAATTTTAATTTTTTGGAATTTTTAAAATTGTTTTTAAATTTTTATGGGTTTTTACTACAAACAAGGACGGAAGATTCTCTTTTTTATTTTGAATAAATAGAAAATAACCTTAAAATACCTAAGAAAAAATATATGTAAAATATATATATATATATAAGTCAGGTATTATAGTAATTTTCAATGAATGTTTAAGGATCTAGAGCTATTTTTAATAAAATAAAATCTATAAAAAGAAAATACACCCGAATAGGGGTATTTATGCAAATATTTAAAGTTTTGGGACCCTACTCGAACACGATAAAAAAACATGGGGGCTAAAAATGCAAAATTTCCAAAAATATCCAATAAATAATACCCGACAGGGATATTTACAACTAATACAAAGTTTGGGGGTCCAATGCAATTTTTTTATATACATTCTAAACTCAAAAATTAGGACTAAAATGAAATATAAAACCCCCAAGGACTTAGGTGCAAAATACCCACGCTCTTATGCACGTGAGGTGATGTAGATTGGACCTAATTGTAATTAAAGAAAGTACATGGACTGAAATGCAAATATTACACAAATATTAAACTATTGAAGATGTTTATGGACTAAAAATAAAACATGAAAAGCGAGAGAGTATATATGCAAAATACCCTCCACGTACACGATCGACGACGATGGGTTCTCCACTTGACACGCGGCACGTCATGGGAGCGCAGTGACGCTTCAACCTCAATGGTTGAGATTAGATCCTGGGAGAGGATTCGATGGTCATGGTGTGGCTGATCCGACAATAACTGCTCCACTTGGATATTGGGCACGATTGGACGATGTAGAGGCATCTTAGAAGAACAGGGAAAAGCCCTGGTTCTTCCTCACTTTGATCCCATGAATCCTTGTCCTTCAGCCTTTCTTTCGCTGCTAAGATGCTTAGAAGCTTCCTCAAGGTCGTCCACAACTCCTAGAACCCTCAAACGTGACCAGGACCCATCAATGAGGTCTTGGTTGTTCAGGGAAGAACAGGGCTCCAAGTATCCTTCTTATTGATTAAAATCGACCTAGATGGGTTGTCAACCTCAAGGACATACAAGAGAAGCACACACAACCACAAAAAGGGGGTTCTTGCGAACTATTTTAGGTAGAAAGGGGCGGAAGGGATGCGAGCGGATGAGCTCAGGTGATGCGACAGAGGTGGAGCACCTATCTCTAGGTCTATGAATGATATAGATGGATGAAGGTGCATGGAACGAAGAGAAGCTAAAGGGGAAGGAGATGGAGGCGATAACGAAAGTAGAGGACGACAGAGTGGTTGGAGGCAAGAGGCAGAGCCAGAGCTCCAGCTATATCTTTTTTAAATTTTACGAAAGATAACAAGAAATCTAAGGAAATGGAAAGCGGTTCTATTCTACCGCTATGTTAAGGAACAAGAAAAACTAAGAAAAGAGGGCTTACCTGACTGCACCGGTGCGGAGCGGAGCTCGTGGCGGAGATGGTGGTGGCACCTCGGATCTACCTCGATTCAACGCCAAATGTGTCATTGAGTCTTCCTCAAGATTCCTGTTGTCACTAGGACACTCGAGATGCTTGAATATCAGGGATTGAACGGTGGAAGAGGGATCAAAGAACCAAGGGAGCACGAGTGGGTGCATATGTACATGGTTGGTTTCATTGGGAAATGGTGCTTATCTTAGTGACTAGGGTTTAAAGTCCAAAATGAAGGAATAAAGGTGATGAAATGGATATTCATCAATGTGCCTCTTAATTCCAGGAGATTAGATCCTCCTAATTCACATCGTGGGCAAAGATCTCATCGATCATCCTTGCTTCAACCAAAATCCTTGATCAGTTCCCCATTTTCTCAACCTATAAATTTTCTCCTCCAGCTCCACCTCTGATTTTGATACTTATTTGGTAACTCTTAGCCCTTCAAAGCATGTCCATCCCATTCCTCTTGGTGACAGCTTGGAGATCGAAAGCATTGCATTGAAGATAGGGTGTGGAGAGTGATCCAAAACCACCGCCAAAGACCACCGTCAGCGGGTTCAGCTTCCTTGGCTTCTAGGCCAAGTAGAGTCCCATCCTTATGGTACTACGTATATCTTTAGTCCTCTTTCACTTTTTGTCCTTTAATTTCTAGTTTAATATGCTTTAAATTGTAATAAAAAAACCCAATTCCCTGATGGTGCATTTGGATAGAGGGTTATCAGGGGGTGGATAACCTATTTTTGTGTTTTGATGTTTGGATAGAGGGTTTGGGTTGAGAGGGTTTGTTGTGATGTTGATTGTATTGAAGTTTGGAAAAGTGGGTAGTTGTTGTGATGTGATTGTATTAAAGTTTGGAAAAGAGAGTAGAAGTTGAGTATTTTATAATTTTTAGATGATAAGATTGTATATTATATTTTTATTGGAATGGATGAAAGAGAAATGAATTGTTTGATGTATTAAATAAGAGAGAGTGGTCTTTGAGTGGCCCCACAAGAGGGTTAAGTTTACGGATTTAAGAGGAAAACCCACCAAAAGATGGGGAGGAACCCTCAACCCAAATGCACTCTGAAGCTTGAGCTCCAGGGCAATTCACTGTAATCTGTCGTTTGATCGACCAGCTTTTCATCCCACATCGACCCCCTCTGCATTCTACATCGATCCCCACACATGTTCCCCCCAGATCCATTGTGGATATGGGAGTCAAGCTCCACTCCCATGTCGTTCCCCAGAGCTCTATCTTCATGCCACCCCTCATCACTTTTTTCTTAAATAAACAGTTGCTAAAAACATACCTTGTTCATGACCCTTTTCTGTCAGTTGTCGATTCAGTTGATGTGGTTTATCAAGAAGAGATCCCAGGTGCTGATGGGTTAGATAAATAGAAAACCCAAAAATATCACTTATTTTTCTTCTTTTCTTCTTTTCATTTCTTTTTCTATTCTTTACTCTTAAGGTTACTCATTTATCCCTTTCATCACTGCTATACTTAGTATATGCTTCATCATAAGAATGTGAGGGATGAGTTACACCTGTGTTCATTCTTTGATCCCTCCCTGTCTCCTAACTTGTTGATAATTATTTTATATAATTAAGGCATCTTTACATTATGTTTAAGGGGAGACGGGCCGAGCTGATGTTTTCGTACATTCTAATCCAAATCATCCATGCTTTGTAAACAGTCAGCTATACTCAAGATTAGTTAATCCAAAGTATATGACGAATGATCGACTTGTTATTGTTTCAATTGCTATAGTATATATTTTTCTATATTTAGCATGAGTTATGTCTTCCTTTCTACTCTTGGATTACTATGAGGATTTAGTTTGAGCTAAGTATAGGGGGTCGTATATATGTATATATATATGTGTGTGTGTGTGTGTGTGTGTTAGACATAACTTGTACTTACGTATTTCAATAAATATGCATAATATATTGTGTAAGGGTATATGACAAATCAACTGTAAAGAATAACACTCATATGAAACCTGCACATACCACGAATACAGTAACTCTTCTACTTTTTTCACTAACTCTTTTAATTTTTTCAAAAATCCCACAAAAATTTGTAATTTAAAAAAAATTGCAAAATATTTTCAAAATTCCTTAAAAATATTCAAAACTCTTTGAAATGAAAAACCAATAAAAGTTTAAAACCTAAAAATGTCTTCATAAAAATACTTCCCTGCATTTCATAAGCAATTTTATGAATGATTTTTACTTTTGAACAAGTTTGAATAAAATCCCAATATTGAAGCTTGGTATAGACCATATGATGAATCTCCATTTTATTCACCTTTATTCTATCATTTCGGCCTTAAAAATCCTAGCTAATGCATATAAATACCCATAATTTGCACAAATTAACACATACTCTTGTTGTATAAATATTATATATAATGTTATTTTTAATGCCAATATTATAAAATAAAGAAAAGAAAAGGAATAAAATTTCAAAGGTATTTTATGACCCTTTACCTCGAGACCTAGGCATCTTAATAACTAGATCGACAAGGAATAAAGTAGGGGGAGACAAGGGCCAAATAATACAATAATAATCCCATTTATTAATTCATTATTTATTCCTTTTTGAGACCTATTTTATTTTCTACTTTTCATACCTCAAATAAAGAAACTTTGTTCATGAAAGTTGTATATAATAATATAAACAAAAATATAAATTTGAGTTAATACAAAATAATATACAGTGTAAAAGTTATACTCTAAATAAAATTCCAAAACCCCAACTTTCCATACCCATATCTCTGAAATAAAAACTCAAATATATCAAAATCACTTTAATTGTATATAACTTTTAATAAACTATTTAATAAAGGTGGTTTCATATTTTTGAAGTTAAGGTGTGAAAGTTAGGTTTTGGATCCTTATTGTACAATATACTCGAATAAAATATTCATTTTATTTATCTTTATTATTTCTATAATTTTATATTTTATAATTTTGTAAATATTATTTATAATATATGTATATATTAAAACTAGAATAAAACCACCAATAAAATATTAAAATAAATTATGTATATAAAATACATAGATGGATATACAATATACACACCTACATACTATACAACTCTATTTATTCAAGTGTAAGTAATATATCAGAAAATATAATATATATAAAAATTATAAATATATAAAATAAGAGAATAAAAAAATAAA
This sequence comes from Ottelia alismoides, assembly GCA_037367405.1. Classification (NCBI taxonomy): domain Eukaryota; kingdom Viridiplantae; phylum Streptophyta; class Magnoliopsida; order Alismatales; family Hydrocharitaceae; genus Ottelia; species Ottelia alismoides. The sequence goes on along the minus strand of JAZKJV010001342.1, from coordinate 621,582 downwards.
ATTAAAAACACAAAATACAAATAAAATATACAAAATATAGATGAATATACATATAATTAAACCCTAAAAACTAACTTGTAATTAAATACCTCTAAAAAATAGATAAAAACATAATAAAATAATATAGAGAATAAGAAAAAAACTTTTATTTTATAATTAAAATTTAATAAAATATTTTTATTTTTATATTTCATATTGAATTCCTATTCTTTTCGGGCTAAGTTTTTTCTGGTTGGTCCATGTCGACCAACCAGAGCTCCTTGCGTGTTGAACTTAGGTCAACTGCTTGACCTACTGCCCCTACTTGACCTACTGCCCCTATCCTCTGACAGATCGCTTTTGACCCAATTTCTCGATTTTCCCCTTCAATACATCGATCGAGTTAATGTAGACCCTTCATGAAATTTATTCTCTGTACATCTTCCATCCATGCTTACCCATCTCCTAGGGCAGAGCATCACGGCAACACCCGTGATCCTACCTCGAGGGACCCCTTGTCGCCATCCTGTACATAAGACCTTCAATTCCCCCCTTCTTGTTTTGGTTCGATTTTCCCCCCTTGTTTGGACCCCTCAGAGAGCACCTAGGTCAAGCCCGTTGTGACAGGAAGAGCTCCCCATCTTCGCAATGAGGAAGGAGCACAAAGGAGCCCTTCCCAGTCACCTACGGCCACCTGGCCATCGAGGTCTCATATCTTGGCATCCGACCAGTCGAGGATCCTTTCTTTTAACTCTTTAGATAGTTGTAGTGTTTAGATGTATTTTTATGCTTACATTTCATCGTTAATTATGTATTTAGCTTGAATATGTAGTTAGCCCCTCGCCGGAGCTCTTGAGCTCCAGCTACCATCTCGACTACCTTCATTCCCATCTCCGACATCCACCAAATAATGGCCATCACCCCTGCCATTCCTAGCTGCATTGTTTTGATGGATATGGAATAATCCTCAAGCGCATTACGAAAGCATGTTGATTATATCGTATACGATCGACAACGACTAGTCGTACTAGTTGTTCTATGCAGCGGAATTTAAAAAAATTATGCGATGAAACCACATGATCCAAGAACGATTCTCGAATAGTTACATCTAAACCACATCAAGGATAAAGGAATACCTCTTATAGCATGGTTGATCAAGTCTCTACGAAAAGAGACCTCCTGTCTCAAGTCCGATCTTCGGAGAAGACGCTTGCGAGCGCGGGGATGAATCATGTGAAACTCACAATCCAAGATGTTGATCCAAGCGTGGGAACTCCAGATCTCGTCGCATGAGATCGAACGCCTTCTTCGTGAGCAAATCACACCAAAGAAGATATAGAACCGAAAGTCGTTGAATCGGCGGCACAATGACGAAGCGACAACGGTGATCTCTTCTTCTCTTAAGATGGATGGCCACCAATGGGAGAGAGGAAGAGAGGGTGTGAATGAATGGAGAGAGGAGAGAGCTTTTGGTTGAGATTCTTATTAACCTTAGAGAGCATGAGATGCCTCTTTTTATATAGGGCTTTGGGAGTCCATGGATCACAATCCATGGGATACACAAAATCAATGGATGAGATTGATTTGTACTTCTTTCAATGGCCAAGATGTTGTTGGAAAAAAACACAACACAATTGATTTAATTTAGAATAAACATATATTTCGATAAATCATCCTAAAATTAAATCAATAACATATGGAGATAATGGAAAGGAGAGTGCCTCCTTCCATATACATGGAGTAGACGGCCATCCTTTTCTAATAGGAATAGGTGGTTGTCCCTTCCATCTAACATGGAAGGAGCATCTCTAATGTAATCTTCTTGGATTACATTATTTCATTTATCTCCAATTTTACAACAATAATTGTTGTAAATTATTCAACAAAATTAATTCGTAACTATTTTATGAATATTGTAATCTTGCCATTGGAAATTTGTGAATCCCATTCACAACCCAAAATAAAATGTGATTTACATTTCCAATTAATTATCCAATGTGAAACCAATTCACACCAATAATTAATCAACAAATATAAATCATAATAAGCTCTCTGTGATACATTATAAATCATATTTATAATATATATTATGAATAATTGGATATTGCTATACACATTATTCTTATCCATAATAATTAAATCACATTTAATTATATTGGATAATCATTCACATGTATCCCAATAATGTGAATCAAATTCACATCATTCAAGGTAATTAAATTACATTTAATTATTCATTTCTCAATGCTTAGATATAATTAAACTATGGAATTATTCTTGAACCCTTTCAAGAATAAACACTTTCTCCGCAGATACTTGGAGATAAGGACAGAGCAATTGTATTGTTCCACGTATAGTGACTTGGATGTTAAGATCACATCTCAAATCCATATCTTATTGACCTCTCACAAATGCTTGATTAAATCAAGACCGCAAATCTAATCTTCTCATTGCATCTGAATCTCATTCAGATCAATGTCCAACACTTGGACCAAGATTAGATTACTTCTCTACTTAGAGGAGTCATAAAATCCAAACCTATTTCATCACTCCCTCGGAATGGAAGCGTCATGGCTATACAATCGTTTATAATCACATCACCCTCAGGTATTCCTAACACCAGTACATCCTGCACACTAGAAGACTTATGATCAATATGAAGATATAGATCAATTTTACACTATCATCTTCAGGTTTTGATCACCAAGTTTCTCAATCTTGGTCATTGGGAATTGTTATCGATCATATGATTTCCAAAAGCATATATCATACCTTCAAATTCTTCTCATGCTTCCAAGGCATGATGACCATGCATGGAATTTGATCGATCCCAATACCTCATGAGTTAGCTCATGTCTTCCGATTCACAAGTGAACCTGTGTGATCCCTTTGAGAGATCGTATTACTCATATGCCCTTACATGCACACTATATTGTAGTGTATAGACTTTGGTTAGGTCATCAACCTATTGGTCTGCCAAATGTACACACTCAAACATATAGTAACACATTTGCCTCTGGTCAGAGGATGTGTGCCTATATTGTGACAGTATTCAATATATGACTTAGGTTATCTCGATATCGTCAATTAAACCCTTTGACCTAACTAATCTGACACTCCGAATCACTATTCTCATGCAGAGGACCTGCATCAAGAGGTTAGTCATATATCAACCTTAATGAGAAAGGATTTCCATCTCCTACTCAAGTTGGAGATCATCTCTTAACAATCATTTGTCGGTGCTTGATGAGTCCTTTATCTAACTCCTTAGATATTCATCTAAGCATCGGCCTCTATGGTTCAATTAATTAATCAACAACTGTATGATTATCAAGATGGCCATGGTACACAACCCTAATTGTACAGAGGGGCCTTATAGTGCATTCATTCATTTAATCTCAGAAAGGGAGTGAAACAATCAATAACTTTTATTGATAAATCATATATTACAATAATATTTATTGTAAGAATAGTTCGCCTCGCGCTCACATTGCTAACAATCTCCCACTAGCCCTCAGAACCATTCAGGAACAATCCTTAAACTCATACTCATTACATGTTGGTCGAAAACCTTCTGTGTTAGAGGTTTGGTAAGAGGATCAGCAACATTACCGATAGAGGCCACCTTTGTGATGACGATATCACCACGCTTTTAAACATTCCGAATAATGTGGTATTTTCTTTCCATGTGCTTGCTCTTTTGATGCCATCTGGGTTCCTGCTGAGAGTAGGCCCAAGCATGACCTGAGGGAGCTCCATGACCACTCGGGAAGATCAAGTCTCGCACACTCACTCCTACCTTAGGTAGACTTTTCCATTAGTATTAGGTAGGCAATGGCTCCCTTGTTATCGCAGAGTAACAGGATGGGAGTATTAGAGGAAAATACGTCAAGCTCCAGGATGAACTTACGCAACCATACCGCCTCCTTTGCAGCATCCAATGCGATGATATATTCGACTTCTCTTGTTGAATATGTTGTAGTGTCCTGCTTCTTGCTTCTCCATCTCACAACACCATCATTCAACAGGAATACAATCCCCGATGTCGACTTTCGATCATCAATATCCGGCTGGACGTTTGAATCTGTATATCCCCAGAATTGGACATCACCATTTCCATAGACCAAGATGTAATCTTACGTCCATCTTAGATATTTGAAAACATTCTTCACTGCATTCCAGTGTTACTCTCCATAGTAGGATTGGTAACAACTTACCACTCCCACTGCATGGCAAATGTCTGGTCTAGAACACATCATGGCATACATTAAGCTTCCTACAGCTGATGCATAGGGGCATCCAACCATGGCCTTCTTTTCCTCAATACTTTGAGGAGCCATCCCTTTAGACAGGTGGATACCATGTCTTAAGTGGAGGAATCCTTTCTTGCGACTATCCATACTGAATCGTTCAAGAATCTTGTTAATGTACCCATGTTACGATAATCCCAATATTCTCTTTTCTCGATTTCTGAACAACTTCATGCCTAAGATATAAGAGGCTTCTCCAAGATCTTTCATCTCGAAGGTATGGGACATCGAAATTTTCACACTAGTCATCATCCTTGTATCATTCCCAATGATAAGGATGTCATCTACGTAAATCATAATGAACACAACAGTGCTCCCACTAAGCTTATTGTACACACAAGGTTCATCAGGATTCTACACAAAATCATAACTCTTTATGGTTTCATCAAATCTGGTGTTCTAGATAAGAGAAGCTTGTTTAAGCCCATAGATGGATTTCTTCAGCTTGCATACTTTGCCATCCTCAACTATGAAGCCCTGGGGCTGCTCCATATAGATTTCCTCCTTGAGGTATCCATTGAGGAAGGTCGTCTTCACATCCATCTGCCATATGTCATAGTCAAGATATGCAGCTATAGCTAGAAGTGTCCTGATGGATTTAAGCATAAACACATGAGAGAACTTCTCATCGTAGTCGATGCTTTCTCTCTATGTGTAGACCATGGCTATGAGCCTTGCCTTGAAAGTCTTTACTTTCCCATGGGTTTTACCCCTTTAGGTGGATCCTCTAGGGTCCATACACCATTCTTATGCATGTAGTCACTCTCTGACTTCATTGATAGCATCCATCTATCCATGTCATGATCTGCGAGTGCTTCATCAAATGAAGCAGGATCATTGTCAGTTTCACCTGACACATGGAATCCATACCTTTTAGGTGGTGCAACCACCCTCGAACTACTTCAAAGAGGTATGGATGTTTCATCTTTATTTATTTCTTCACTTTCTGGTTCAGGAATCTCAGAATCCTCAAGGGATTCAATGAGTTCCTCTACTTCATTTCTCTCTTGACCTTTGATGAAGTCATCCTCTAGAAATTTCACGTCTCTAGAGACAAAAACCTATTGGGTCTTAGGCTCATAAAGTTGATATCTAATACCATCTTTAACGTACCCAATGAAGTAACATTCGCGAGAGCAATATTCCAACTTACTTGCATCAATGTTCTTCACATGGACCAAGCAACCCCAAACCCTCAAGTGTTTCACACTAGGTTTCATTCCATTGTTAGCAATGTGAGCTTGAGGCGAACCATTCCTGCAATAAATGTTATTGTAATAAATTATTTATCAATAAAAGTCATTGATTATTTTTCACTCCCTTTCTGAGATTCAATTAATGAATGCACTATAAGGTCCCTCTGTACAATAAGGGTTATGTACCATGGCCAGCTTGACAATCATACAGTTGTTGATTCATTGATTGAATCATAGAGGTTGATGCTTGGATGAATATCTAAGGAGTTAGATAGATGACTCATCAAGCATCATCAAATGATTGTTAAGTGATGATCTCCAGCCTAAGTAGGAGATGGCAATCCTTTCTCATTTGGCTAATATCTGACCAACCTCTTGATGCAAGTCCTCTACATGGGAATAGTGATTCAGAGGTATCAGATTAGTTGAGTCAATGGGTTGACTTAACGAGATCGAGATAACCAAAGACCTATGTTGAATACTGTCACAGCATAGGCATGCATCCTCTGACCAGAGACAAATGTGTTGCTATATGTCTAAGTGTGTACATTTGGCATACCAATAGGTTGATGACCTAACTAAGGTCTGTACACCGCGCGAGCTGGTGTGCATGTAAGGACATATGAGTAATACGATCTCTCAAAGGGATCATACAGGTTCACATGTGAACCGGAAGACATGAGCTCACTCATGAGGTATTGGGACTAATCAAATTCCATGCATGGTCGTCATGCTTTGGAAGCATGACATGAAGTTGAAGGTAAGATATATGCTTTGGGAAAGCATGTGATCTATACCAATTCCCACTGACCAAGATTGAGAAACTTGGTGATCAAATCCTGAAGATGACAGTGTAAAATTGATCTATATCTTTAGGATGATCATAGGTTTTCCAGTATGCAGGATGTACAGGTGTTGGGAATACCTGAGGGCGATGTGATCATAAACGACTGTATAACCATGACGCTTCCATTCCGAGGAAGTGATGAAATAGGTTTGGATTTTAGTGACTCCTCTCAGTAGAGAAGTGACATAATCTTAGTCCATGCATTGGATATTGATCTGAATGAGATTCGTATGCAATAAGAAGATTATGTCTGCGACCTTGATTTAATCAAGCATCTATGAGAGTTCCATGAGATCTGGATTTGAGATATGATCTCAATATCCAAGTCATTATACGTGGAATAATACAATCGGCCTATCATTATCTCCAAGTATCTATGGAGAAATCGCATTATTCTTGAAAGGGTTCAAGAATAATTCCATAGTTGAATTATATCTGAGCATTAAGAGAATGATAATTAAATGTGATTTAATTATCTTAATACATGTAGAAATTATCCAACATAATTAAATGTGATTTAATTATTGTGGATAAGAATAATGTGGATAACAATATCCAATTATTTGTAATATATTATAAATGTGATTTATAATGTATTAGAGAGAGCTAATTATGATTTATATTTGTTAATTAATTATTGGTGTCAATGGGATTCATATTGTATAATTAATTGAAAATGTAAATTATATTTTGTTTTGGATTGTGAATGTGATTCACAAATTTCCAATGGCAAGATTGCAATATTCTCACAATTAATTATGAATTATTTTGTAGAATAAATCACAACAAAAGTTGTTGAAAAATATGGGAGATTTTCATGGAGATATGCAATCTCATGAGATTGCATGAGATTTCCTCCATTATGGGATCATGGTGGACAGCCACCAATTCCCACAAGAAAATTGGTAGCCGTCCTACCTATTCCATGTGGGGAGCAATCTCCATGCTAATCTCTCCATATTTGTTTGATTTAATTTAGGATTTATTTGTATTTGATTTATCAAATATATTTGATCTAAATTAAATTATTATTTGTTGGCTTTTACCAACAACAATCTTGACCATCAATTAAACATAAATCAATCTCATCCATTGATTTATATGTGTTCCATGGATTGTGATCCATGGATCCGAAATCCTATAAATAGATATTCATACCATGCCCTCTAGGGTTATGCAATTGAGATACACAACTCTCTCTCCCTCTTCCACACGTCAAGCCTCTTCTCTCCTTCTCTTGGTGGCCGTCCATCAAACCCTAGAGGAGAGCCTTCGTCGTCGGTTCACCATCGCGCAACTGCCTCAATGTTCCTTTGTTATCCATCTTCTTTGGAGAGCTTCGCTCATGAAGAAGGTTTTTGATCTCGTGCGACGAGATCAGGAGTTCACCGTGCTTGGATCAACATCTTGGATTGCGAGGATCACACGACTCATCCCCGCGCTCGCAAGCGTCTTCTTCGAAGATCGGACTTGAGACAAGAGGTCTCTTTTCGTAGAGACTCGATCAACCATGATACAAGAGGTATTCTTTTATACTTGATGTGGTTTTAGATAAAATGATCCGAGAATCATTCTTGGATCATGTGGTTTCATCACATGATTTTTTTTAAATTCCGCTGCATAGAACAACTAGAACGACAAGTCGTTCTTCGTCGTATTCGATACGATGCTCATGCTTCCGTGATGCACTTGAGGATTATCCCATATCCTTCAAGTGGTATCAGAGCCTTAGGTCGAAGGTTTTGGATACGATCCGTAAACTTAGGACGACTTGGGTTTGTTAAGGTTGCGAAAGTTTTTGTCGCATTTCATTTTCGCACATCTGTTTAGTGAATAAATTCGGCCCAGTTTAAAATGTTTAAAAACGAATTAATTCCTTGGATTTTGTTCTCCATTAAATTAAGAAATCATAGGATCTGAGTTTACGAAATTTGGATTTTGTTTGCTCGAGATATGGTTGTTTTAATGAACATGTATTCAATGTCGCGGGAACTGCGATTAAAGTACATATTGATCTATTTGGCATTATACTTTCTTGAGGTGGATATGGTGCCTAGTGGGGGAGTGTTGGGGTAGCGGGTCACACCGGTTGTGGTCCATCCCACTCCCGTAAATACTGGGCATGACAACGGGTAGGGACTCGATAAAGCCGTAGAAATCAAGTTGTATTTTTATAATTATTAAAATTTGAATTAATACGTACTTTGAGATAATACCATATATGTATTCAAGTAAAATCAATCAAGTTTGTTGATTGAATTGGATTGATAATTGATTTAATGTGATTAAATTAATTATATCCAATTAAAGACCTCTATTATGAATAGATATGTATTTCCCTTGAAAGAATTAATTATATGAATATGATTCATAATAATTAATTAAAATTTGAATATGAGGTGGAGGATCACATAAGTGAATCTATAGTCTCCCGTCAAGGAGAAGGGTTCCATCGCCAGATATTGTATGTAGGAGATGCATGTCTGAAGTGACAGGTCCTGCATACGATCCATTTGGATCGGGCTCATCGCTTCTCGAAAGAGTAGGGACGTATGCGTAGTGACCCCCATATTAGGTCCTCATATTATTGGGGCGATATTGGATTGTGCATTGAGAGTTGTAATCCTGTTGATGGTTGGTTCAATTAGCGATGGGTCAACATCACCTTAGGGGTGGTGGGCCCGGGTGTCAAAGACCGAATTGGGAAATGCAAGTTGGACTTGCAAGGCAGAATGTGTTCTTGCTTCTCTTTATTGGAGTCATAGGTTCTCATATTATTGGGATATGACAAGGATAAGGAGGAGATCCCAGTTTTTGCTTGAGATATAGCGGTAAGTATATCTCTTACTTTGAAAGTGATTAAGAGTATAAACTTTCAAAGTTTACAAAGAAAGACCAATTTCATTTAAAATGCCTTAATCAAATATCATAAATATGAATGTATGATTATATGTTCTAATATATTGCATTCTTAATTTTAGAAAATGATGTTCATGAACCCACTAAGCAGGCTTCTGGAGGTCAACCAGTTGACTGGACCGAATTACTCGGATTGGATCCGTAATTTGGAGCTTGTTCTCTCGGCTGAGCGCATAAGTTATGTGCTCACAGAATACAAGCATGAAAGCCCTAAATCAAAGGAAGAAAAACAATACAATGAAAAGTATGATGAAGATCATATCTTGGCAAGATGCTATACTTTGGGTTCTCTCTCCAATGTTCTTCAGAAGCAACATGTAGAGATGAGCACATGCTAGGAAATAATGCAGAATCTGAAAGATATGTTTGGTGACATTGACCGCACCCAACGTTATAACATTATGAAAGAACTCGTTCGCTGCAAGATGCAGGAAGGAACTTCAGTCCGAGAGCATGCACTCAAAATGTTTGGGTACTTGTATGAGCTGGAGACTCTTGGGGCAAATATGGATGCAGACATGCAAGCTGATTTCATTCTGTTGTCTTTGGTCAAGTATTTCAATAGTTTTGTGGTTTCATTCCACATGAACAAGTTGGACTTGAATAATGTTGGACTTCTTGTTGCATTAAAGCCTGTAGAAGACATAGTGAAGAAAGGTGGTCATGCTGGCAGTGCAATGGTTGCACAAGTTAGAGGGAAGCGTGGTCGGAAGCAAGGTTCTCGGAAGGGCCCAGCCCAAAAGAGAAAGAAGAAGAGTCAAGGCGTTGGCTCATCTTCCAATGCATCTACACTGATAGCATCGAAGAAAACTGACGTCTGTCACCAGTGCAAGAAGTCGGGGTGCTGGAGGCGTAACTGCCCGGAATACCTGAAGTCGGTCGACAAAGGTAAAGCCCCAACAGGTGTGAAATCTACTTTCATCATTGAAACTAGTTTTCTCGTTGGACGAGAAGGAAGTTGGATCGTAGATTCTGATGCTTCTGTTCATGTATGCAATTTGTTGCATTTGTTTTAGGAAACTAAGAATCTAGAGGAAGGAGAGATAGTCATCCAGATGGGATCTGATGCATGTGTTGTAGCAGTCTCCATCGGGACCTGTCGACTATCATTATCTACTGGTAGAGTCTTAGTACTTAAAGAGTATCTTTATGTACCTGAAGTCAGAAGGAATTTAATATTTGTATCTAAGCTTGTTAGAAGTGTATATTCATTCCTTTTCTATAATAAATTAGTCATAAATCATTATGACAAATATACGGATAGTATTTTGACTTCTGGTGGACTCTATGAATTGTGCATTGATGAGCATGTCATGAATGTTACAACCACTAATAAAAACCTTAAGAGATCTAGGGAGAATAAAAATCATTCGAATATGATTTGTCATCAAAGGCTTGGTCATTTGTCTGTTGATAGGATCAATAGATTGATAACGGATGAACATTTAGATTTTCTACAGGTTCAATCTTTGCCTACCTGTGAACATTCTATTCGAGGTAAAATGACTAGGATGCCTTTTCGTAACAAGGTTATAATATGCGAAGGTATTATTGACCTAATACATACCGATGTATGTGGTTCCTTCAGTACCGCAACTCGAAATGGATATCGATATTATTTGACATTTATTGATGACCATTCACGATACGGGTTTATCTTCCTATTACGTCATAAATCTGAAACCTTTGAAAAGTTCAAAGAATTCAGGGCTTTGGTTGAGAACCAAACCGATAGGAAGATTAAACGGATTCGATCTGATCGATGTGGCGAGTACCTCTCAGATTAATTCAAGGAATATCATAAAGAGAATGGAATTGTCTCCAATCTCACTCCTCCTGGAACTCCCCAACTTAATGATGTTGGTGAAAGATGCAACAGGACCATCATGGATATGGTCCGTTCAATGATGAGCAAAGCACATTTACCACTTTGTTTTTGGGTATATGCAGTAGAGACTGCAATATATATTCTGAATAAGATTCCTAGCATATCTATGCCTAAGACTCCTCATGAGATCTGGTATGGAACCAAACCCAGTGTTAATCACTTGAGAGTTTGGGGTTGCTTAGTCCATGCGAAGAATGTGGATGCAAGTAAGGTAGAATCTTGCACTCGTGAGTGTTACTTCATTAGGTATGTTAAAGATGGTATTGGATACCAGCTCTATGACCCTGAGACCCAAAAGGTTTTTGTCTCTAGAGATGTGAAGTTTTTGGAGGATGATTTCATTAAAGGTACAAGACAAAAGTGAAGTAGAAGAAGTCATTAAATCCCCTGAGGATTCTGAGCTTCCTCGACCAAAAACTGAAGAGATAAATAAAGATGAAACACTCATGCCTCTTCGAAGGTGTTCAAGGGTGGTTGCACCACCTGAAAGGTATGGATTCCATGTGTCAAGTGAGACTGACAATAATCCTACTTCATTAGATGAAGAACTCACGGATCATGACATGGATAGATGGATGCTAGCAATTAAGTCAGAAATTGACTCCATGCATAAGAATGGTGTATGGACCCTAGAGGATCCACTAAAAGGGGTAAAACAAATTGGGTGTAAATGGATCTTCAAGAGAAAGAGGGGACCTGATGGGAAAGTAGAGACTTTCAAGTCACGGCACGTAGCCAAGGGCTATAAACAAAGAGAAGGCATCGATTACGATGAGACATTCTCTCATGTGGCTATGCTTAAATCCATCAGGACACTTTTAGCTATAGTTGCGAATCTTGACTACGACATCTGGTAGATGGACGTCAAGACGGCTTTTCTCAATGGATACCTGATAACCCAAAAATCCGAGTGACCAAGGCAAGGGAATGGTCGTTGTGACCTCAATCAATCGGATGGGTATATCAAGAAAAATCAACCACTCAAATCAGATAAAAACCATCAAGCACAGAATAGAGCGGTCCTAGCTATGATATTAACCTGGTATAGCTCCCAGGGTCGAACACAAGGAGCACGGATTGGCCAAAGGCCTACGAAGTAGTCAAAAAAAATCAGAAAAAGGGAGAAAACATTTTTTTGTGGTTTTTAATTGTTTTTAATTTTTTTTTTTTGGATTTTTAACATGTAAAGGAAATAAAAGAAAGTATAAACAAGCCAACTTCAACAATTTATTAAACACACCAAAAATCAAGCAAAAATTCCTGAAAAATTGTTTTTATGTTTTTTAAGTTTTTAAATGTTTTTGGTGAATTTTTGATATTTTTCTAATGGGCAAATTATTTTCTAAAAATCAAACAGTGTAAAAAATGAAAGGTACTGTCCAGCAAGGCTTAAGACCCAAAAATAAAATATTTAAGGATCTTAAATAGCCCTGGAGGTAATTTTCCTGTAATCTAGAAAGAATAAGGAAAATTTAGGCACCCTAATTATTATTTTTGGATTTTTAGTTTAATTATCATAATTTTTATGAGTTTTTGAGGGTTTTTCAATTTTTAGGTTTTTTTACTCAATGGAAAATAGCCAAACTTGGCTAGAAAATCAAACAGCAAGCAAACAACAGTATCTAATTTTTTTCAGAATTTTTGGTGAGGTTTTTATATTTTTTTTTGATTTTCAAAGATGAACAGTAGCTGAAATAGATGTTTTTGAATTTTTAAAAATAATAAATGAAATCAAAAATGTCCTTAAAAATCACTGAAATTCCTACACCATGGCAGGAGCCATGTGTCAAAATCTCATTGGATTTGGAGGTGGCTTGATATCTTATTCAAAAATGCAAAGTGGGCACTGTGCACAGGGACGAATGTGCAAATACCCGAGAATCTGGGGGCCAAGGTGCAAAATACCCAGCAAGTCACGCGCGTGGCGCGTGGCTGGGGCACACAGGGGCTTATCTGTAATAAAAACCTACTCCTTGGACCTTTTGGTAACTGGTACCAGAAAGTCCAAGGGTATGGCTGCAAATATACCACTAAAATTCGCACATGCGTGAATACAAAGCTCACAGGGGTATAACTGCAATTAACAGAAACTAATTCTTCATTTCATAACAGCCCAGATCTACAGGACAAAAGATGTAAAAAGCCCTAAGCTACACGTGACGACGCACGTGGTCACATACAAACAGGGGCATACATGCAATTAACAACAACCACAAGGTCCACAGTGCAAATAACATAAAGTTTTAAAACTATTTACAGGACTGGAAATAAAATGACAAACTAAGAGGGGGCCCTAAGATATTTACCCCTTTATTGGTCGACGGCCAGATGCGCGCCACGTGGTGGATCCGACGGTCTGGAGGGGCGGCGCTATTCTTCTTCTTCTCTTTGGCCTAATCGACGGTGGAGGCGAGGCCACGTGGAGGATCTAACGTCTGGGGCTCAGGTGCCTCTCTCCTCTGCTACCAACGGTCCGGATGGGCTCCTCAGATGGATCGACGGTCGCTGCTCCTCAACAGATGGACGGCTGGGATTAGAACTGGAGCGGAGGCGTCATCGGACGGCTCTGGAGGATGATGGAGGAACTCGACGCCGGCGAACTTCGCCGGCCTCGTGCGTGAACTGCGGTCCTCCTCAGCTGCTGCTAATGATCGGAGAAGATCCGCTGGCTCGTCCCGCAGCTGATGGTGGTGGCCGATGGCCCAGCCGAGCCCTGGAAAGGCTCCGGCGAGGCTGGCGGCGCGAAGCTCCGGTCTTGAATGTAAGGGGGGCTCAGACACTTCCCTTTGAACCTGCAAAGCACTCAGAAAGCTTCGCGGGTCGAGGGCAAAGTGCCTCGACCCAAAGAAGCGGGGTGAAGATGATCGGCGCGGTGGGGCGAAGGAGCTCCGGCGAGCGGAAGACGGTGGAGCTCGACTCCCAGCTCCGGGGCGAGCTGGGTTGAGTGGCTAGGCGAAGAACGTGCGTGAGGGATAGGCGAAGGCGATGGGGTGCTCCGATGATCGAAATATGAAGCGAGATAGCAGGAATCACAGGAACACGACGAACGGTCGATTTGGGGGTAACTCGAAATTAGACTAATCAAGAAGGAACGGAGGTTACCTAGGTGGTGTTGTAGACTATGCTGGAGCTCAGCTGGCTCCTGGTCCTCGCCTCAAGGGTCGTCAACTCCCGAGGCTCGAGCTCCGGGTGGTCGTCGGAGCACGGCGGCGCGAAGCAGCCGGATCAGTGACCGGGGCACCCCTTTCCTCTCTGCAACAGGTGCAACCGCGAGCTGTCACCTCGGTGGTTGTTCTGGAGGTCACGGGAGTGAAGGTGGCGAGCCAAAGATGGCGTGAAAGTGCGGCGGAGCTCGACCTTTATAGTGCTAGGGGTCCGGGAAGGATGGAGTCGGGTACGACGATCGGCGCGCGGATCCCTATGCAAACCTCCGGGCGAGGATCTCGGGTGCATGCAGATGGATTAGGGCCCGGGGTTTGCGGGTTTGGCATTCGGATCAGATGGGGAAAAGATCGAGAAGTCGGGTCCAGAAGAAGATCCGCGGCTCTGGTGGTCCTGGGGGAGGTGTTGACCGGGGGTCAACAATCCCCCGTGGACCAATCAGAGCCCGCCAATTATTAGAATTTTATTTGATTTTTTTGAGGCCTTAAATGGCCGAATTTTCAAAAACTTAAAACATGAAAAATGTTTGTTTTAATTTTTTCTATTTTTTTGTGATTTTTAATTAATTTTTGGAAATTGAAATAAGGTATATACAATATAGGTCTATATAGGTATATATATATACAATATAGTATTTTTAATTTTGATTTTTAATTAGTTATTTTTATACATTTTTATTCCCATTTTGTATTTTATTTATTTATAGGATAAAATTAGGAATAAAAGGCTATTTTTATTTTATTTTTATTATTTTTATACATGTGGGAAATAATTATTTATGTATAACTATATACATGGTATATTTACAAAATGTTTTTGTGTTTTTAATTTTGTAATTTTTATTTGATTTTTGTTTTGTTTCTTTCTATTTTATTTATTCACAAAACATAAAAAAAAGAATATTTACAAAAAGTTTTGAAAACAAAGAAGTTTATTTACAAGGTGAAATAGACAAGGTTGATGGATCATGTACATGATGAAGGGTTCTTTTTGGATTTTTTGGATTTTTAAGTTTTTATTTTGTTTCCAATAGTCTATAAATATGTACAGAATATATACAAGTATTCACAACATATTTTTGTTTGAGGAAAAATATTATTTATTTATTTACATAGATATGTACACATGAGCCCCTATCTCTCTCTACTTGTGGCTTTTATGCGGTCAGGCCCATGCTGAGCCCTCCCTTGGGTTAGGTTGCTCAATATTTATTCTAAATATTTCCCTCTTTTTCTTTTTCTTCTTTATTCTTTTATTTTAGCACAAAAACATGCTAATTATTTATATTTACAAAAATGCATGCTTTTGCTAACTTTCCCTATTTACACATATCTACATGCATTTGCATAGGTTTTTGTAGCTAAAATATAGGAATAAAGAGTGATGAATGGGTATTCATCACCCCCCTATACTATACTTTGCTAGTCCCTTAGCAAACACTTATTTGAAAAAGAAGTGCAAAAGAAAGAAAAAGAAAAAGAAAAAGAGGATGTACATGGATCAAGGTTGAGTTATTAAACTTTCCTTCATTAAATTGAAATATAGAGCTTGATCAGATCTTTGGATTATTAATGTGTCGGAACCTTATTTAGACTTAAGCTTAAAACTCAACAGCCTCCAAGTTCCACCAATCTATGGACAAGACTCCTCAATAAACCAGATCAGAACAAGTCTACATACACAAACTCTAATGACCATGAATCTTTCCAAGCAGTGTAAGTGATATGTGGCTCCCCACCTCAGAAGCAACAAAGAAACAACCTCCCTCAACCTGGTAACTCTAATGCCTCGGTCTAGCAACTCTTTCCTCGAGAAGCGGGGTATTCCCTTCTAAGTTTAAGTGCAACCGGCTCAAGAGGAGGGGGTAGAAGTATAGAGTTTTGGAAGCCTAGCCAGTGTAGCTAGGTCTCCCGCTGCAAGCTTCATGAGATGTAACATGGATACCATAAGCTTTGCTTTATTTGACTATGTACACTCCGGTGGGGTTATTAAATTTTCAATCCGACCCACCACTTTTTTGGAGTTCTTTTTGCATTTTTGCACATTTTTTTTTCAAAGACTTCTGTACAACATATCTACATGGTGCAGCATATATACAAGAAATTTCCCCTTGAGCCAGTAGACTATCCCTCTTTTGAAGCTTTATTGCAACCCACGGCTTCTGTCTTTAGTCTTCATCACCACTAGACCAAGTTGAGGTGCACTTCCTTCACTAGAAGAAGAAGAGAGGTTCCGCCTAGAAGTACTACCCTCATATGCTACCCCAAGCCAAAGGAAACTGCCTCCTCACCACCTCATCCGTGGAGAGCCATGTGTAAGTGCAGGTGCAAGTCAAGCCATTGTCTCTAAGAGTCATGCGTGTGTTGTTAAGTGCTCTACTTAAGCTTATCAAGATGACATATGCTCATAGCCTAGTGGACTCAAAGAATTAAGTCCTTATGGACCTGAAAAGCCTTAACCCTAAGTCCTATAAGGTTCCTCTTAAAGTTAAGTAGATTAAGATCTTATTCAA
Source organism: Ottelia alismoides (assembly GCA_037367405.1). Lineage (NCBI taxonomy): Eukaryota > Viridiplantae > Streptophyta > Magnoliopsida > Alismatales > Hydrocharitaceae > Ottelia > Ottelia alismoides. Next base: position 604,769 of record JAZKJV010001342.1, on the reverse strand, counting down.
GCTCCATTTCTCAATTTAATTCCAGGCTCAGTTTAAATGTCAACTCTCATCCAGGAAAAACTATATACATATATGTACACAAGATGCTATTTACAAATATTTTACAATCATGCAAAATTTTTGAAAAATGTTTTGAAATCATGGATGATGATGATGCATGAGGTGCAAGTTTTGCAAAAAGATTTTTACAACATTTACACAAGATTTTTGCAAACTTTTGATTTTCAAAACATTTTGGAAAAATTTTGTACTATATACATAATTTTGATACAAAATATTTACACAAACTTTACACAAAAGATTTTTGAAATCCTTTTTACAAAAATACTTTGTACATTAGCTACGTATGTGCAAGCTAAAAGAGGTTTATGTACATGAAAATTTTTAAATTTTTGTGATTTTTAGCCATTTTATTTATTAACACACTCACACAAAGTACGAGTTATGGCTAAAGTATATATGAAATATATACACACCCCCCTATACTTAGCTCGAACGATGTCCTCAGAGTGATCAAGAGCGATGAAGAAGACATAACTCGTGCTTAGTAAAAGGGAAGTGAAAAGGAATGGCTATGTACAAGAACGAATGAATGAATAGAATGAGAGGAACTCGGTGGTTTCCCCCTATACTTAGGATCAACTAATCCTAAGTATAGCAAGCTGTACATGAAGGGAAAGCCGAGTGAAGAAGATACAGAATCTGCTCCCCCTATACTTAGGGTAAAATATCCCTAAGTATAGGCAGCAAAACAGGGGCAGAACGAATGAAAAGAATACCCGCAGGTCCGACATCCCCCCTATACTTAGGGTAAAGTACACCCTAAGTATAGCATAATCATAAGATGAGGAAGGGGATGTGGGACTAAAGAATAGAATGATATGGACAACTGGATCTATACAGGCGGAAGAACGGTGAAAATCAGGCGTGAGATGCAAAAGATGTGAGTCAAGAGTCCACATCTCACGCAAAATGAATAGGGGCACAAATAATAACGTCCCGCGGCTCATGATCTAGAAATGGCTTGAGCCGCTGGCCGTTCACTCGAAAGGTGCTCTCAGAAGACAACTCGGATATATCAATACTACCATTGTCGTGCACCTTTCTGACGAGAAAAGGTCCCTTCCATTTGCTCTGTAGCTTCCCTGGAAATAGTCTAAGCCTCGCATCAAACAGCCATACCCTCTGTCCAATCTCAAAATGCTTGTGGCTGATATGAGAATCATGCCACTCCTTCACTTTTTCCTTATAATGTAGGCTGCTTGAGAAAGCTGCATCTCTAAGCTCCTCCAGGGCAGCTAACTCTGCCCTCCTCTGGTCTCCTATACCATCTGAATCCATGAGAATATCAGTGACTGCCCAAAGTGACTTGTGCCTCAGCTCAACAGGTAAATGGCATGGCTTGCCATAAACGAGGCGAAAGGGAGATGTACCCAATGGAGTCTTGAAAGACGTCCGATATGCCCACAAGACCGAGTCCAAAAGCTGTGACCAATTCTTTCGGTCAGGGCGGACGACTTTCTGCAGAATAGTCTTGATCTCCCTGTTCGACACCTCAGCTAGACCATTCGTCTGTGGATGGTAAGGTGTGGCAACACGATGGTCTATACTGAACTCGTTAGCAAGGGCCTTCACCTGGTCGTTGATGAAATGAGACCCCCCATCAGAAATAAGAACTCGTGGAACCCCGAACCGCGTGATGATATGCTTCCTCAGAAATCTGCAAACTGTCCTCGCATCAGCGGCTCGGGTGGGGATAGCCTCAACCCAACGACTAACATAATCTACGGCCAACAGAATGTACTCAACTCCCTGACTCTTAGGGAATGGACCCATGAAATCGATGCCCCATGCGTCAAAAACCTCACAGAAGTGAATGGGCTGCATCGGCATCATATCACGCTGTCCACAAGTGCCCATCCTCTGACAGTCAGTACACCTCTTCACGAACTCATCCGAGTCCTTGAAGAGGGTAGGCCACCACAAGCCGGATTGGAGCACTTTCTGTGCCGTTCTCCTCCCAGAATGATGTCCTCCTGCCTCAAGCTTGTGGCAGTAAGTGAGGACGCTATGGTGTTCCTCCTGAGGAATACACCGACGCCAGACGCTATCCCCTCCTTCGTGGTAAAGGATGGGATCCTCCCAGTGGTAGGACTTGGCCTTCGCAAGGAAGGTCTCAAGCCTCTGCCTGGGCCAATCTTGTGGGACTTTCCCTGCAACGAGAAAGTTCACAATATCGGCATACCACGGGAGTGAGGCGATAGCAAGGATCGCCTCATCTGGGAAGGTATCACGAATAGGATCAATCTGCTCAGAATCCTCAGGCTGCTCTAATCGGGAAAGATGATCCGCCACCACATTCTTGACTCCAGGCTTATCCTTAATCTCAATGTCGAACTCCTGGAGCAGAAGGATCCATCTAGTCAGTCTGGCCTTGGCATCCTTCTTTACCATGAGGTACCTGATGGCGGTGTGATCTGTAAACAAAGTCACTCTAGATCCAATGATATACGATCTGAACTTATCTAGGGCGAACACTACTGCTAGCATCTCCTTCTCTGTGACCGTATAATTCCGCTGGGCGGAATCCAATGTGCGGCTAGCATAGTGTATGGCAAATGGAACTCCATCCCTCCTCTGTCCCAGCACTGCCCCCACGGCAAAATCGGAGGCGTCCGTCATGATCTCGAATGGGAGAGACCAATCATGCGGCTGGAGAACAGGAGCCTCTATAACATGCTGCTGGAGAGTCGCAAAAGACGAGAGACACTTGTCATCTACAAGGAACTCGGTGTCTTTCGTCAAGAGGTCAGTCAACGGTCGGGCAATCTTGCTGAAATCCTGAATAAATCTCCTATAAAATCCAACGTGCCCCAGGAATGACCGCAACTGCCTTAGATTGGACGGCGGTGTGAGTTTTCTAATGACATCCACCTTGGCCGGATCAACCTCCATGCCCCTGTTGGAGATGATGTGGCCAAGCACCGTCCCTTGAGTCACCATAAAGTGACTCTTCTCCCAAGATAGAACCAAATGGAACTCGATACATCGCTGGAGTACCCGGTCTAGGCAGTCAAGACAGGAGTCGAATCCGTCGCCGTAGACCGAGAAATCGTCCATGAAGACCTCCAAACACTCCCCTACCATGTCCGAAAAGATCGACAGCATGCACCTCTGAAAAGTCGCAGGGGCATTGCATAGCCCAAATGGCATGCGTCGAAAAGCATATGTGCCGAAGGGACAGGTAAAGGTGGTCTTCTCCTGATCTTCAGGAGCGATGGCCACCTGGTTGTAGCCCGAGTACCCATCCAGGAAACAATAATGGCTCTTCCCTGCCAGTCTCTCAATGATCTGGTCAATAAAAGGCAGGGGGAAATGGTCCTTCTTGGTGGCCTGGTTGAGTCTCCTGTAGTCAACACAGACCCTCCAAGAAGTGGGTACTCGTGTAGCGATCTCCTCTCCCGACTCACTGATCCCAGTCGTGATGCCCGTCTTCTTGGGCACCACATGCAAGGGGCTGACCCACTTGGAGTCGGAAATGGGATAAATAAAATCTGCGCTCCACCATTTGGATATTTCCTTCATCACGACCTCTCTCAGGTTGGGGTTCAGTCGCCGCTGGAACTCACGCGACGGCTTCGCCCCCTCCTCAAGATAGATATGGTGGGAGCACACCGCTGGACTAATCCCATGGAGATCCGCTACGCTCCATCCGATCGCCTTGCGGTTCTTTTCAAGAACCCCCATCAGACGGGATTCTTGCTCTCCAGTCAACTCGGCTGAGATGATGACTGGGTACATCTCTGGATCGCCCGCAAGGAATCGATACTTCAGCGAAGTAGGGAGCGGCTTTCGCTCTGGAATGCTGGGTGCTGGCAAATCTGGCTGTGGAAGAAACCGAGTGAAAGCTGCAAGGTCGGCCACATCTGCCTGGGAAAGTGAAAGCGTACTCTCGCAAACTGGATCGGGAGAAGGCGGCTCAACTGTACTGTCTCTGCTCTGCTCTGCCTCTACCTCCTCCTCTGTAGGCTCAGGTGAACTCAGGTCTGGCATCTGATCATAACAATCTGCCCAATCAGACTCTGAATCCGAGGGATCTGCATCAAAAACGGTGGCATCAGTACCACCGGAAAACAAGGTGGCCTCAGCACCACCATCACGAGTCACTGTGCTGCGATCGAGGACCGGCTCTGCTGCCGTAAAGGTATCCGGAACCAGGTCTGTGCTCTCCAGACCCTCCTCTGCTATCGTCTCTGCATCAGCTGTATCTGAAAGTGAGAGGGTGGTCTGTGTCTCCAGGTCTGCCCAAGCTGCCTCATCGTCTGAAATCACAAAATCGCAGTCCTGGTGGATGTCTGGCTCTGCGTCTGTCAGCTGCTCTGAATCGGTACTCGCATCTGAGCGGGCTCTGAGTCTGGCTCTGTAGTCCTCAACCGTCTCTATTTGTATACTCTCGCCCTCGACGCGAAAGTACACCTTCCCGCTATCATGATCAGTCACCGCCTTGGCTGTGGCCAAGAACGGACGACCAAGGATGATGGGGATATCGGTCACTGACTCAGGGATCTCCATGTCCAACACTACGAAGTCCACGGGGAATTTCAGGCCCTGAATCGTGACGATAACGTCTCGTAATAACCCCTTCGGCCTCTTGACAGATCGATCAGCGAACTGAAGGACTGTCCTGCTTTGTCGAAGAGTGCCCAACTCGAAGCGGTCGAGAAGGGCTGCCGGAAGAAGGTTAATCGACGATCCGCTATCTAGAAGAGTACGGTCGAACCGCTGCTCACTAATCTGGCATCTGACATACGGGGCCCCTGCATCTGGCCTCTTGGCTGGCAGTCGGTTCTGGATCGCGAAGCACGTGGCTTTCGTCAGTACATGTATCTCTGAAGTATGGTTCCTCCTCCTCCTCCTAACTGTAGTCCTCTCTCTCAAAGATCTCTGGAGAAGGGGGATGTGCTGCAAAGCCTCCTGGAGGGTCAGCTGAATGTGGAATCGATCTATCATGCTCTGGCTGAACTCCTCGATCTCTCTTTTTTTTGTATTTTCTTTTTTCTTCCCCTTTCCCATCTGAAGGGCTCTAGGGAAGGGGAACACTGGGTCCTTCTCAGATGAAGGACTAGGAGAAGATCTACGCGGTTCAAGGATCGGATCCACACATACATCATGCACCACAGTGGGACCAAAAGAATGTAAACCTTTTCCTTTATTCATCACAGAATCCTGAGATACATGACCATGAGGAAAAACAACAACTCTCTTTCTACAGACACCGGTGGCCTCAGTACCACCACGGATGGGCTGCTCTGCTGCTGCTGGTGAAGGTAGACGTCGGGCGGCATCAGTACCGCTCGCTGGCTCGGCTGCTGCTGGGGTGGCATCAGTACCACCTCCTCGATCTGGTGAAGTGGCGGCCTCAGTACCGCCTGTGGGATCAGCATCATCGGTGACCTCAGTACCACCGTCATCGACTGGAGCGGCCTCAGTACCGCTCTCCTCCTCCTCCTGGGGCGCCTCTGGATGGTGCTCAGCTGAGGCGCCGCCGCCGGCTGGGGTCCTACCGCTCCTAAGCGTGGCAAAATCAACATCAAACAGATCTGAAGAAGTATCATCAAATGGATCGCTAGGAGTGGCTAACTCAGTATGTACTACCTGCTCAGACTTCCGCTTCAGGTTGTTCGGATTGGGCTCTATCTGTGCAGGTATGGCGGCCTTCCCTCTCACCAAGTCCCGCATCTCCTGGCGGAACTCATCCATCTCCCGTCTGAAGGTCGCCTGCTGGTCCGTGAGGAGGCGGGCGATATCATCCAAGGCAGGGCTCTCGTGGGAGCCCGACGGGTAGCCTCTCTGTGGGTGAGGCTGCTGGTACTGCTGTGGGTGAGAGGGGTAGGACGGAGGGTGCTGCTGGTGCTGGTATCCCGGGTGAGCTTGCTGCTCACGTCTCCCAGACTGTCCCTGCTGCTGATAGGGACGAGGACCGTAGGATGGCTGCTGCTGATACACTGGGGGCTGCTGCTGCGACTGGTGCTGGTCTCTCTGATGGGAGTACTGCCCTCCCTGACCTGACGGCTGCTGCTAGGGCTGGGCACCACCACTCCCCCACCTGAATCCGGGATGGTCTCGTCGGATCCCAGGCTGGGGACGGTCATACCAGATCCCGTTGACATCCATCAACGGCTCTGCATCCAAGGGGGCTGGGGGTAGTACTGCCAACGGCTGGTCCGGCTGGTAGAGCACCATCTGCATCTCTGAAGATGGTGGAGACTGGTAGGTGGGCTGCGGCGGCTGGTACGGCTCCGCCTGTACAAAGTGAACCTGTCTAGGCTGCTCTGAGGAGCTGGAGCGCTGGGACGAGCTGCTGCTGCCGCCGGTATCGCCTCGCGACAGAAGACGGGGTTGCGAAGCCGTCTGTGTCTCCTGGAGACACATGAGCTGTGTCTTCATGTCGCTCAAGACCTGTGCCATCTGCTCCATCTGCGTGATACTCTGGCACTGCTTCTTCTCTATCAGCTCCATGCGGTCCAACTTCTCGCTGATAATGCCCATGTCCGCAGCGGACGACTCGGCCTGTGCTGCTGCTACTGCGGACGAACTGGATGGACCTGCATCTACCCGTGCTATCCTCTGGTACTGCACGGGTCCTGGCTGATGTGGCTGGGTCTTCTGCGTATAGAGCCTGGTCTGAGACATCACCATGTAGTTCTCTGACATCTCCTCGTAAATGGCCCAGACCTGCTCGTGGTCCTTGGCGAAGTAGGACCCGCCGCAAGAAGCGTTCACCAGACCCTGAAGCTCTGGCGTCAACCCGCTGAAAAAGCTCTGAACTAGGTTCGGCTTCGATATGTCGTGGTGCGGGCATCTGTCTAAGAGCTCTCTGAACCTCTCCCAAGCCTCGTGGAACTGCTCGTTGGGGAACATGGAGAAGTTGCTGATCAGGGCCCTCGCTGCATTCGTCCGCCCGAGTGGATAGTACTTCTTCAAGTACTCGGTGCGGAGCTGCTCCCAGGTGTGGACGAACTTCCCTAGATGCTTCAGCCAGGTGGCTGCTCTATCTGCCAGTGAAAAAGGGAAGGCTATCATCCGGATCGTGTCCTGGTCCACGTGACGATCGTGGACAGTGCTGCAGATCATCAGAAACTCCTGGAGGTGGAGGTGGGGCTCCTCTGTGGCTAGCCCGTGGAAACGGGGTAGTAACTGCAAGGTGTTCGGGGGGAACTTGAAGTCCCCCACGATAGCTGGCACTACCACCCAGTGATGCATCAGAGTGGATCCGGGGTTGTGTAACGCCCGCATCGGCTGTGGTACTCCTCTCGCAGCAGCGGCTGCTGCTGCGGCGGCGGCTGCTGCTGCTGCTGCTGCGGCTGCTGCCTCTGCGTCCTCTGCATCAGGTATATCCTCGGGCTCGCTCTGCTCTGAACCTCGCTCTGCTCGGAGCCTCTCCAACTCACGCCTCATCTCAATCATAAACGCCCCCTGATCACGTAATTGCTGCTGAACCGTCTCAAGTGATGCATCAGGGTGGAGTTGATCGCCCCCTGGTCAAATACAACATGATGGTCTCCCTGTCGACCTCTGGGGGAATCGTCTGCTCTGGCGGCCATAACGACGTCTGCAAAATCAAATGAGCCCAACTCAGGTGCTGTCAAATCTGATAATCTCTCCTCGGGCTCATGTCTCTCAATACCAGAAGAAAGGGGGTCGAGGGGGAACAGGGCGGAATCGTACTCGGGCTCGGAGAGCTGGTCTGGGCTCTCACGAGCCAACCTAGATGATCGGGTAGACGTGCCCGAAAGCGGTGCAGCCAGAGGCTGCCTAAGAGACCGTCTACCCATCATCTTGATCTGGGCGACTAGGGCGGATGAGATCTGGAATCAACTATGATCACAAAACAAACCCCCGGTTCACCAACGCAACACGAGCTGAAGACCGTGAAAGTTCGGTCAAATTATCTGGTCTTTTTTATTTTGGTGAACACACAAAGTATCAGAGCGCTTACGTGACCTGTTAGGATATCCGATACTAGCCCCAACCGACTGGCCCGCACTAAGAAGTCGGTAATCAGTCGGGTCTAGCACCGGGAGGCTCTACCTAGGGTGCGGGTCACTCTCTCGCGCATCCAAACCAGACAATGAGGGGGTTGCTCTCCCCAAGACAAAGTTTTTAGGGTGAGCGGTTTTTAATGATCAAGTATGATTAGCAGTCCCGATTTTATTGTTTTTCTTTTTAATATTTTTCAAAGCAAGCAAAAGGCCTAACGAATTTTTCGGTTCTCCTGATTATTTAAGCCGAAAACAGGGGGGAGAAGACGAAAAAGCCGATGCGCGAGAAAATCAATGATGCATGCAAAGTAAGGAAGGCGTACCTGACTCCAGCACTCTACATGCAATTATGATCCGCGCAGAATTTAAAGACAAGAAATAAACTACCTAAATGATGCAACGGGAAAAACCGAGGCCCTAAACAGCAGTGCTAGCGTAGAACCGTCTAACCGATCACCGACCTCCAAGCCAAAGAGTCCGGTCTTGGCTTACCCCTCCTCTTCTAGACAGGTCGAGTTCAGGAGTTAGCGCTTGTGGGGCAGGCTCGCGGCACGTAGGCTGCGAAGGCAAATGAGTCGGTTATTTTTATTAATTATTTTTAGTAGGTCCAATTAACGATCTATAGGAACAGATCAGCAATTAGGTGTGGGGATCCTACTATTACGGCACAGTCACCAGAAAATCCTACTGCTAGGGGCTCGATCAAAAAGCCGCGTAAACACCGGAAAGGCAGTGAAAAGTAGAAAATGAAAGCCGCGAAAAACCGCGAAAAACCGCTAAGTTCTAAAGGGTCCCCCGAGCACACCGGTGCTCGGCGAAACAGACCCGAGAGTGTTCAAGTCCACAAGTCTGAGTGTACCTGTATTATTACAATAATAAATGAATAAACCTACGCACGTTCCTCACCCACTCAACTCTCTCTCCCTCGCTCTCTCCTGCGGCTTCGTGAAGAAGGAAGCCGCCTCCGCCTCGCTCGGGTGCACCGGCGCTCCTAGGAATGCCGCCCTCGCTCCTCGGGCCCTCGCAAGAAAAAGAAAGACAAGTGGTCAGTCCAAAAGTTATTCAAAAATATCAGAAGAATGTATATATACAAAAATCTATACAAAAAGCCGCGAATCAAAAAGCCGCGGAAAAATCTAAAAGACTACTAAGCCGTGCTCCCCGGCAACGGCGCCATTCTGATAACCCAAAAATCCGAGTGACCAAGGCAAGGGAATGGTCGTTGTGACCTCAATCAATCGGATGGGTATATCAAGAAAAATCAACCACTCAAATCAGATAAAAACCATCAAGCACAGAATAGAGCGGTCCTAGCTATGATATTAACCTGGTATAGCTCCCAGGGTCGAACACAAGGAGCACGGATTGGCCAAAGGCCTACGAAGTAGTAAAAAAAATCAGAAAAAGGGAGAAAACATTTTTTTGTGGTTTTTAATTGTTTTTAAATTTTTTTTTTTGGATTTTTAACATGTAAAGGAAATAAAAGAAAGTATAAACAAGCCAACTTCAACAATTTATTAAACACACCAAAAATCAAGCAAAAATTCCTGAAAAATTGTTTTTATGTTTTTTAAGTTTTTAAATGTTTTTGGTGAATTTTTGATATTTTTCTAATGGGCAAATTATTTTCTAAAAATCAAACAGTGTAAAAAATGAAAGGTACTGTCCAGCAAGGCTTAAGACCCAAAAATAAAATATTTAAGGATCTTAAATAGCCCTGGAGGTAATTTTCCTGTAATCTAGAAAGAATAAGGAAAATTTAGGCACCCTAATTATTATTTTTGGATTTTTAGTTTAATTATCATAATTTTTATGAGTTTTTGAGGGTTTTTCAATTTTTAGGTTTTTTTACTCAATGGAAAATAGCCAAACTTGGCTAGAAAATCAAACAGCAAGCAAACAACAGTATCTAATTTTTTTCAGAATTTTTGGTGAGGTTTTTATATTTTTTTTTGATTTTCAAAGATGAACAGTAGCTGAAATAGATGATTTTGAATTTTTAAAAATAATAAATGAAATCAAAAATGTCCTTAAAAATCACTGAAATTCCTACACCATGGCAGGAGCCATGTGTCAAAATCTCATTGGATTTGGAGGTGGCTTGATATCTTATTCAAAAATGCAAAGTGGGCACTGTGCACAGGGACGAATGTGCAAATACCCGAGAATCTGGGGGCCAAGGTGCAAAATACCCAGCAAGTCACGCGCGTGGCGTGTGGCTGGGGCACACAGGGGCTTATCTGTAATAAAAACCTACTCCTTGGACCTTTTGGTAACTGGTACCAGAAAGTCCAAGGGTATGGCTGCAAATATACCACTAAAATTCGCACATGCGTGAATACAAAGCTCACAGGGGTATAACTGCAATTAACAGAAACTAATTCTTCATTTCATAACAGCCCAGATCTACAGGACAAAAGATGTAAAAAGCCCTAAGCTACACGTGACGACGCACGTGGTCACATACAAACAGGGGCATACATGCAATTAACAACAACCACAAGGTCCACAGTGCAAATAACCTACGTACATAAAGTTTTAAAACTATTTACAGGACTGGAAATAAAATGACAAACTAAGAGGGGGCCCTAAGATATTTACCCCTTTATTGGTCGACGGCCAGATGCGCGCCACGTGGTGGATCCGACGGTCTGGAGGGGCGGCGCTATTCTTCTTCTTCTCTTTGGCCTAATCGACGGTGGAGGCGAGGCCACGTGGAGGATCTAACGTCTGGGGCTCAGGTGCCTCTCTCCTCTGCTACCAACGGTCCGGATGGGCTCCTCAGATGGATCGACGGTCGCTGCTCCTCAACAGATGGACGGCTGGGATTAGAACTGGAGCGGAGGCGTCATCGGACGGCTCTGGAGGATGATGGAGGAACTCGACGCCGGCGAACTTCGTCGGCCTCGTGCGTGAACTGCGGTCCTCCTCAGCTGCTGCTAATGATCGGAGAAGATCCGCTGGCTCGTCCCGCAGCTGATGGTGGTGGCCGATGGCCCAGCCGAGCCCTGGAAAGGCTCCGGCGAGGCTGGCGGCGCGAAGCTCCGGTCTTGAATGTAAGGGGGGCTCAGACACTTCCCTTTGAACCTGCAAAGCACTCAGAAAGCTTCGCGGGTCGAGGGCAAAGTGCCTCGACCCAAAGAAGCGGGGTGAAGATGATCGGCGCGGTGGGGCGAAGGAGCTCCGCGAGCGGAAGACGGTGGAGCTCGACTCCCAGCTCCGGGGCGAGCTGGGTTGAGTGGCTAGGCGAAGAACGTGCGTGAGGGATAGGCGAAGGCGATGGGGTGCTCCGATGATCGAAATATGAAGCGAGATAGCAGGAATCACAGGAACACGGCGAACGGTCGATTTGGGGGTAACTCGAAATTAGACTAATCAAGAAGGAACGGAGGTTACCTAGGTGGTGTTGTAGACTATGCTGGAGCTCAGCTGGCTCCTGGTCCTCGCCTCAAGGGTCGTCAACTCCCGAGGCTCGAGCTCCGGGTGGTCGTCGGAGCACGGCGGCGCGAAGCAGCCGGATCAGTGACCGGGGCACCCCTTTCCTCTCTGCAACAGGTGCAACCGCGAGCTGTCACCTCGGTGGTTGTTCTGGAGGTCACGGGAGTGAAGGTGGCGAGCCAAAGATGGCGTGAAAGTGCGGCGGAGCTCGACCTTTATAGTGCTAGGGGTCCGGGAAGGATGGAGTCGGGTACGACGATCGGCGCGCGGATCCCTATGCAAACCTCCGGGCGAGGATCTCGGGTGCATGCAGATGGATTAGGGCCCGGGGTTTGCGGGTTTGGCATTCGGATCAGATGGGGAAAAGATCGAGAAGTCGGGTCCAGAAGAAGATCCGCGGCTCTGGTGGTCCTGGGGGAGGTGTTGACCGGGGGTCAACAATCCCCCGTGGACCAATCAGAGCCCGCCAATTATTAGAATTTTATTTGATTTTTTTGAGGCCTTAAATGGCCGAATTTTCAAAACTTAAAACATGAAAAATGTTTGTTTTAATTTTTTCTATTTTTTGTGAGATTTTTAATTAATTTTTGGAAATTGAAATAAGGTATATACAATATAGGTCTATATAGGTATATATATATACAATATAGTATTTTTAATTTTGATTTTTAATTAGTTATTTTTATACATTTTTATTCCCATTTTGTATTTTATTTATTTATAGGATAAAATTAGGAATAAAAGGCTATTTTTATTTTATTTTTATTATTTTTATACATGTGGGAAATAATTATTTATGTATAACTATATACATGGTATATTTACAAAATGTTTTTGTGTTTTTAATTTTGTAATTTTTATTTGATTTTTGTTTTGTTTCTTTCTATTTTATTTATTCACAAAACATAAAAAAAAGAATATTTACAAAAAGTTTTGAAAACAAAGAAGTTTATTTACAAGGTGAAATAGACAAGGTTGATGGATCATGTACATGATGAAGGGTTCTTTTTGGATTTTTTGGATTTTTAAGTTTTTATTTTGTTTCCAATAGTCTATAAATATGTACAGAATATATACAAGTATTCACAACATATTTTTGTTTGAGGAAAAATATTATTTATTTATTTACATAGATATGTACACATGAGCCCCTATCTCTCTCTACTTGTGGCTTTTATGCGGTCAGGCCCATGCTGAGCCCTCCCTTGGGTTAGGTTGCTCAATATTTATTCTAAATATTTCCCTCTTTTTCTTTTTCTTCTTTATTCTTTTATTTTAGCACAAAAACATGCTAATTATTTATATTTACAAAAATGCATGCTTTTGCTAACTTTCCCTATTTACACATATCTACATGCATTTGCATAGGTTTTTGTAGCTAAAATATAGGAATAAAGAGTGATGAATGGGTATTCATCACCCCCCTATACTATACTTTGCTAGTCCCTTAGCAAACACTTATTTGAAAAAGAAGTGCAAAAGAAAGAAAAAGAAAAAGAAAAAGAGGATGTACATGGATCAAGGTTGAGTTATTAAACTTTCCTTCATTAAATTGAAATATGGAGCTTGATCAGATCTTTGGATTATTAATGTGTCGGAACCTTATTTAGACTTAAGCTTAAAACTCAACAGCCTCCAAGTTCCACCAATCTATGGACAAGACTCCTCAATAAACCAGATCAGAACAAGTCTACATACACAAACTCTAATGACCATGAATCTTTCCAAGCAGTGTAAGTGATATGTGGCTCCCCACCTCAGAAGCAACAAAGAAACAACCTCCCTCAACCTGGTAACTCTAATGCCTCGGTCTAGCAACTCTTTCCTCGAGAAGCGGGGTATTCCCTTCTAAGTTTAAGTGCAACCGGCTCAAGAGGAGGGGGTAGAAGTATAGAGTTTTGGAAGCCTAGCCAGTGTAGCTAGGTCTCCCGCTGCAAGCTTCATGAGATGTAACATGGATACCATAAGCTTTGCTTTATTTGACTATGTACACTCCGGTGGGGTTATTAAATTTTCAATCCGACCCACCACTTTTTTGGAGTTCTTTTTGCATTTTTGCACATTTTTTTTTCAAAGACTTCTGTACAACATATCTACATGGTGCAGCATATATACAAGAAATTTCCCCTTGAGCCAGTAGACTATCCCTCTTTTGAAGCTTTATTGCAACCCACGGCTTCTGTCTTTAGTCTTCATCACCACTAGACCAAGTTGAGGTGCACTTCCTTCACTAGAAGAAGAAGAGAGGTTCCGCCTAGAAGTACTACCCTCATATGCTACCCCAAGCCAAAGGAAACTGCCTCCTCACCACCTCATCCGTGGAGAGCCATGTGTAAGTGCAGGTGCAAGTCAAGCCATTGTCTCTAAGAGTCATGCGTGTGTTGTTAAGTGCTCTACTTAAGCTTATCAAGATGACATATGCTCATAGCCTAGTGGACTCAAAGAATTAAGTCCTTATGGACCTGAAAAGCCTTAACCCTAAGTCCTATAAGGTTCCTCTTAAAGTTAAGTAGATTAAGATCTTATTCAAGCTCCATTTCTCAATTTAATTCCAGGCTTAGTTTAAATGTCAACTCTCATCCAGGAAAAACTATATACATATATGTACACAAGATGCTATTTACAAATATTTTACAATCATGCAAAATTTTTGAAAAATGTTTTGAAATCATGGATGATGATGATGCATGAGGTGCAAGTTTTGCAAAAAGATTTTTACAACATTTACACAAGATTTTTGCAAACTTTTGATTTTCAAAACATTTTGGAAAAATTTTGTACTATATACATAATTTTGATACAAAATATTTACACAAACTTTACACAAAAGATTTTTGAAATCCTTTTTACAAAAATACTTTGTACATTAGCTACGTATGTGCAAGCTAAAAGAGGTTTATGTACATGAAAATTTTTAAATTTTTGTGATTTTTAGCCATTTTATTTATTAACACACTCACACAAAGTACGAGTTATGGCTAAAGTATATATGAAATATATACACACACCCCTATACTTAGCTCGAACGATGTCCTCAGAGTGATCAAGAGCGATGAAGAAGACATAACTCGTGCTTAGTAAAAGGGAAGTGAAAAGGAATGGCTATGTACAAGAACGAATGAATGAATAGAATGAGAGGAACTCGGTGGTTTCCCCCTATACTTAGGATCAACTAATCCTAAGTATAACAAGCTGTACATGAAGGGAAAGCCGAGTGAAGAAGATACAGAATCTGCTCCCCCTATACTTAGGGTAAAATATCCCTAAGTATAGGCAGCAAAACAGGGGCAGAACGAATGAAAAGAATACCCGCAGGTCCGACATCCCCCCTATACTTAGGGTAAAGTACACCCTAAGTATAGCATAATCATAAGATGAGGAAGGGGATGTGGGACTAAAGAATAGAATGATATGGACAACTGGATCTATACAGGCGGAAGAACGGTGAAAATCAGGCGTGAGATGCAAAAGATGTGAGTCAAGAGTCCACATCTCACGCAAAATGAATAGGGGCACAAATAATAACGTACCGCGGCTCATGATCTAGAAATGGCTTGAGCCGCTGGCCGTTCACTCGAAAGGTGCTCTCAGAAGACAACTCGGATATATCAATACTACCATTGTCGTGCACCTTTCTGACGAGAAAAGGTCCCTTCCATTTGCTCTGTAGCTTCCCTGGAAATAGTCTAAGCCTCGCATCAAACAGCCATACCCTCTGTCCAATCTCAAAATGCTTGTGGCTGATATGAGAATCATGCCACTCCTTCACTTTTTCCTTATAATGTAGGCTGCTTGAGAAAGCTGCATCTCTAAGCTCCTCCAGGGCAGCTAACTCTGCCCTCCTCTGGTCTCCTATACCATCTGAATCCATGAGAATATCAGTGACTGCCCAAAGTGACTTGTGCCTCAGCTCAACAGGTAAATGGCATGGCTTGCCATAAACGAGGCGAAAGGGAGATGTACCCAATGGAGTCTTGAAAGACGTCCGATATGCCCACAAGACCGAGTCCAAAAGCTGTGACCAATTCTTTCGGTCAGGGCGGACGACTTTCTGCAGAATAGTCTTGATCTCCCTGTTCGACACCTCAGCTAGACCATTCGTCTGTGGATGGTAAGGTGTGGCAACACGATGGTCTATACTGAACTCGTTAGCAAGGGCCTTCACCTGGTCGTTGATGAAATGAGACCCCCCATCAGAAATAAGAACTCGTGGAACCCCGAACCGCGTGATGATATGCTTCCTCAGAAATCTGCAAACTGTCCTCGCATCAGCGGCTCGGGTGGGGATAGCCTCAACCCAACGACTAACATAATCTACGGCCAACAGAATGTACTCAACTCCCTGACTCTTAGGGAATGGACCCATGAAATCGATGCCCCATGCGTCAAAAACCTCACAGAAGTGAATGGGCTGCATCGGCATCATATCACGCTGTCCACAAGTGCCCATCCTCTGACAGTCAGTACACCTCTTCACGAACTCATCCGAGTCCTTGAAGAGGGTAGGCCACCACAAGCCGGATTGGAGCACTTTCTGTGCCGTTCTCCTCCCAGAATGATGTCCTCCTGCCTCAAGCTTGTGGCAGTAAGTGAGGACGCTATGGTGTTCCTCCTGAGGAATACACCGACGCCAGACGCTATCCCCTCCTTCGTGGTAAAGGATGGGATCCTCCCAGTGGTAGGACTTGGCCTTCGCAAGGAAGGTCTCAAGCCTCTGCCTGGGCCAATCTTGTGGGACTTTCCCTGCAACGAGAAAGTTCACAATATCGGCATACCACGGGAGTGAGGCGATAGCAAGGATCGCCTCATCTGGGAAGGTATCACGAATAGGATCAATCTGCTCAGAATCCTCAGGCTGCTCTAATCGGGAAAGATGATCCGCCACCACATTCTTGACTCCAGGCTTATCCTTAATCTCAATGTCGAACTCCTGGAGCAGAAGGATCCATCTAGTCAGTCTGGCCTTGGCATCCTTCTTTACCATGAGGTACCTGATGGCGGTGTGATCTGTAAACAAAGTCACTCTAGATCCAATGATATACGATCTGAACTTATCTAGGGCGAACACTACTGCTAGCATCTCCTTCTCTGTGACCGTATAATTCCGCTGGGCGGAATCCAATGTGCGGCTAGCATAGTGTATGGCAAATGGAACTCCATCCCTCCTCTGTCCCAGCACTGCCCCCACGGCAAAATCGGAGGCGTCCGTCATGATCTCGAATGGGAGAGACCAATCATGCGGCTGGAGAACAGGAGCCTCTATAACATGCTGCTGGAGAGTCGCAAAAGACGAGAGACACTTGTCATCTACAAGGAACTCGGTGTCTTTCGTCAAGAGGTCAGTCAACGGTCGGGCAATCTTGCTGAAATCCTGAATAAATCTCCTATAAAATCCAACGTGCCCCAGGAATGACCGCAACTGCCTTAGATTGGACGGCGGTGTGAGTTTTCTAATGACATCCACCTTGGCCGGATCAACCTCCATGCCCCTGTTGGAGATGATGTGGCCAAGCACCGTCCCTTGAGTCACCATAAAGTGACTCTTCTCCCAAGATAGAACCAAATGGAACTCGATACATCGCTGGAGTACCCGGTCTAGGCAGTCAAGACAGGAGTCGAATCCGTCGCCGTAGACCGAGAAATCGTCCATGAAGACCTCCAAACACTCCCCTACCATGTCCGAAAAGATCGACAGCATGCACCTCTGAAAAGTCGCAGGGGCATTGCATAGCCCAAATGGCATGCGTCGAAAAGCATATGTGCCGAAGGGACAGGTAAAGGTGGTCTTCTCCTGATCTTCAGGAGCGATGGCCACCTGGTTGTAGCCCGAGTACCCATCCAGGAAACAATAATGGCTCTTCCCTGCCAGTCTCTCAATGATCTGGTCAATAAAAGGCAGGGGGAAATGGTCCTTCTTGGTGGCCTGGTTGAGTCTCCTGTAGTCAACACAGACCCTCCAAGAAGTGGGTACTCGTGTAGCGATCTCCTCTCCCGACTCACTGATCCCAGTCGTGATGCCCGTCTTCTTGGGCACCACATGCAAGGGGCTGACCCACTTGGAGTCGGAAATGGGATAAATAAAATCTGCGCTCCACCATTTGGATATTTCCTTCATCACGACCTCTCTCAGGTTGGGGTTCAGTCGCCGCTGGAACTCACGCGACGGCTTCGCCCCCTCCTCAAGATAGATATGGTGGGAGCACACCGCTGGACTAATCCCATGGAGATCCGCTACGCTCCATCCGATCGCCTTGCGGTTCTTTTCAAGAACCCCCATCAGACGGGATTCTTGCTCTCCAGTCAACTCGGCTGAGATGATGACTGGGTACATCTCTGGATCGCCCGCAAGGAATCGATACTTCAGCGAAGTAGGGAGCGGCTTTCGCTCTGGAATGCTGGGTGCTGGCAAATCTGGCTGTGGAAGAAACCGAGTGAAAGCTGCAAGGTCGGCCACATCTGCCTGGGAAAGTGAAAGCGTACTCTCGCAAACTGGATCGGGAGAAGGCGGCTCAACTGTACTGTCTCTGCTCTGCTCTGCCTCTACCTCCTCCTCTGTAGGCTCAGGTGAACTCAGGTCTGGCATCTGATCATAACAATCTGCCCAATCAGACTCTGAATCCGAGGGATCTGCATCAAAAACGGTGGCATCAGTACCACCGGAAAACAAGGTGGCCTCAGCACCACCATCACGAGTCACTGTGCTGCGATCGAGGACCGGCTCTGCTGCCGTAAAGGTATCCGGAACCAGGTCTGTGCTCTCCAGACCCTCCTCTGCTATCGTCTCTGCATCAGCTGTATCTGAAAGTGAGAGGGTGGTCTGTGTCTCCAGGTCTGCCCAAGCTGCCTCATCGTCTGAAATCACAAAATCGCAGTCCTGGTGGATGTCTGGCTCTGCGTCTGTCAGCTGCTCTGAATCGGTACTCGCATCTGAGCGGGCTCTGAGTCTGGCTCTGTAGTCCTCAACCGTCTCTATTTGTATACTCTCGCCCTCGACGCGAAAGTACACCTTCCCGCTATCATGATCAGTCACCGCCTTGGCTGTGGCCAAGAACGGACGACCAAGGATGATGGGGATATCGGTCACTGACTCAGGGATCTCCATGTCCAACACTACGAAGTCCACGGGGAATTTCAGGCCCTGAATCGTGACGATAACGTCTCGTAATAACCCCTTCGGCCTCTTGACAGATCGATCAGCGAACTGAAGGACTGTCCTGCTCTGTCGAAGAGTGCCCAACTCGAAGCGGTCGAGAAGGGCTGCCGGAAGAAGGTTAATCGACGATCCGCTATCTAGAAGAGTACGGTCGAACCGCTGCTCACTAATCTGGCATCTGACATACGGGGCCCCTGCATCTGGCCTCTTGGCTGGCAGTCGGTTCTGGATCGCGAAGCACGTGGCTTTCGTCAGTACATGTATCTCTGAAGTATGGTTCCTCCTCCTCCTCCTAACTGTAGTCCTCTCTCTCAAAGATCTCTGGAGAAGGGGGATGTGCTGCAAAGCCTCCTGGAGGGTCAGCTGAATGTGGAATCGATCTATCATGCTCTGGCTGAACTCCTCGATCTCTCTTTTTTTTGTATTTTCTTTTTTCTTCCCCTTTCCCATCTGAAGGGCTCTAGGAAGGGGAACACTGGGTCCTTCTCAGATGAAGGACTAGGAGAAGATCTACGCGGTTCAAGGACCGGATCCACACATACATCATGCACCACAGTGGGACCAAAAGAATGTAAACCTTTTCCTTTATTCATCACAGAATCCTGAGATACATGACCATGAGGAAAAACAACAACTCTCTTTCTACAGACACCGGTGGCCTCAGTACCACCACGGATGGGCTGCTCTGCTGCTGCTGGTGAAGGTAGACGTCGGGCGGCATCAGTACCGCTCGCTGGCTCGGCTGCTGCTGGGGTGGCATCAGTACCACCTCCTCGATCTGGTGAAGTGGCGGCCTCAGTACCGCCTGTGGGATCAGCATCATCGGTGACCTCAGTACCACCGTCATCGACTGGAGCGGCCTCAGTACCGCTCTCCTCCTCCTCCTGGGGCGCCTCTGGATGGTGCTCAGCTGAGGCGCCGCCGCCGGCTGGGGTCCTACCGCTCCTAAGCGTGGCAAAATCAACATCAAACAGATCTGAAGAAGTATCATCAAATGGATCGCTAGGAGTGGCTAACTCAGTATGTACTACCTGCTCAGACTTCCGCTTCAGGTTGTTCGGATTGGGCTCTATCTGTGCAGGTATGGCGGCCTTCCCTCTCACCAAGTCCCGCATCTCCTGGCGGAACTCATCCATCTCCCGTCTGAAGGTCGCCTGCTGGTCCGTGAGGAGGCGGGCGATATCATCCAAGGCAGGGCTCTCGTGGGAGCCCGACGGGTAGCCTCTCTGTGGGTGAGGCTGCTGGTACTGCTGTGGGTGAGAGGGGTAGGACGGAGGGTGCTGCTGGTGCTGGTATCCCGGGTGAGCTTGCTGCTCACGTCTCCCAGACTGTCCCTGCTGCTGATAGGGACGAGGACCGTAGGATGGCTGCTGCTGATACACTGGGGGCTGCTGCTGCGACTGGTGCTGGTCTCTCTGATGGGAGTACTGCCCTCCCTGACCTGACGGCTGCTGCTGGGGCTGGGCACCACCACTCCCCCACCTGAATCCGGGATGGTCTCGTCGGATCCCAGGCTGGGGACGGTCATACCAGATCCCGTTGACATCCATCAACGGCTCTGCATCCAAGGGGGCTGGGGGTAGTACTACCAACGGCTGGTCCGGCTGGTAGAGCACCATCTGCATCTCTGAAGATGGTGGAGACTGGTAGGTGGGCTGCGGCGGCTGGTACGGCTCCGCCTGTACAAAGTGAACCTGTCTAGGCTGCTCTGAGGAGCTGGAGCGCTGGGACGAGCTGCTGCTGCCGCCGGTATCGCCTCGCGACAGAAGACGGGGCTGCGAAGCCGTCTGTGTCTCCTGGAGACACATGAACTGTGTCTTCATGTCGCTCAAGACCTGTGCCATCTGCTCCATCTGCGTGATACTCTGGCACTGCTTCTTCTCTATCAACTCCATGCGGTCCATCTTCTCGCTGATAATGCCCATGTCCGCAGCGGACGACTCGGCCTGTGCTGCTGCTACTGCGGACGAACTGGATGGACCTGCATCTACCCGTGCTATCCTCTGGTACTGCACGGGTCCTGGCTGATGTGGCTGGGTCTTCTGCGTATAGAGCCTGGTCTGAGACATTGATGACCGCCCGAATGACAGAGGTAAAGGTACAGAAAATTATAGGTCGTTGCGACCTCAGTCACTCAGAACGTGTCAATCAAGAAAATGAACCACAAATGAAGATAAATCAACGAAACACAGAGAAGTGGTCCTGCTATAGGATTAACCTGGTATAGCTCGCAGGGTCGAACACAAGGAGCACGGATTGGCTAAATAGCCTACGATGTAGTCAGAAATCCGAGGGAATCTTTTAGTGGTTTTTATTTGTTTTTATATATTTTTTTAGAATTTTTTAAATGATGAGAACATTAAAGAAAGCACACAGATAATGGACTTCAACAATTTATTTAAAGCATTAAAAATCAAGAAAAAATTCAAACAAAAATATTTTTATGTGTTTTATAATTTTTTATGTTTTTGGTGAATTTTTGAGATTTTTCTGATGTTTATTTTATTTTCTAAAAATCAAACAATGCGAAAAACAGAGGGTACTGTCCAGCAAGGATTAAGACCCAAAAATAAAATACTCTTGGATCTCAAAAAGCCCTAAAGGTAATTTTCCTATAATCTAGAAAGAATAAGGAAAATTTAGGCACCCTAATTATTGTTTTTGGATTTGTAATTTATTTATTATAATTTTTATGGGTTTTTAGGGGTTTTTCAATTTTTAAGGTTTTTAAGTGATGAAAAATCACCAAAATCGGCTGGAAAGTCAAACAGCAAGCAAACTACAATACCTAATTTTTTTAGAATTTTTGGTGGAGTTTTTATATTTTTTTTGGTATTTTTAAAGTCAAACAGTGGCAAAAATAGGGGTTTTTGAATTTTTAAAAATAGCAAATGAAATCAAAAATGTCCTCAAAAATCACAGAAATTCCTACACCATGGCAGGAGCCATGTGTCAAAATCTCATTGGATTTGGAGGTCGTTTGATATTTTATTCAAAAATAAAGGAGGGGCACTATGCACAGGGACCTAAGTGCAAATACCCAAAAGTTCTGGGGGTCTGGTGCAAAATTCCCAGTGAAACACGTGCCAAGCACGTGCCTGGGGCACTCAAGGACCAAATGGTAATAAAAATAAGTTCCGAGGGCTTATTGGTAACAAGTACCAAAAGTCCAGGGGCTTATCTGCAAATAACCCAAAATAATATCGCACATGTGGAAATAAAGCATTCACAGGGGTATATGTGCAAATAAACAAAACTTTTTATTCAATGAATAACCTCAAGAACTACAGGGCGTCTTATGCAAATAACCCAACAAAACACGTGACGAAGCACGTGGCTCTCAACTGGCAGGGGTATAAATGCAAATAAAAATAAGTACGAGGTCCTTGGTGCAAATATCCCAGAAAATAAACAACTTGAATTAAAAATTACAGGACTAAAATGAAATGGAACAAACAGAGGGGTCTAGGAGAAATTTACCCCTTTTATTATTATCGACGGTCTGATGTGTGACGCGGGGCAGATCGGACGGTGGAGAACAAACGCGCCTTTAACTATGGAAGTGCTGGCTTGATCCGACGGCTGGTGTGAGTCCACGTGGATGATCGGATGGTTGAGATGCAACGTGGTTCTTCGAAGGAGGCCAGGCTCAGATCGGATGGTCGAGGTACAGCCACGTGGATGATCGGACGGCTGAGAGACGTCATGGCTTAACCTCGCTGCTCAACGGTGAAGATCGATCCTCGGGATGATCGGACGGTGGCGAGACTCCGCAGATGGACGGTGAGGATCTGATCTGGAGCGAAGAAGGCGATCTGACGGCTCTGGAGGATGGTGGACGAACTGATGGCCGGCGAACTTCGCCGGCCTCGTGAAGGTGTCTCCACTCTCCTCTGATGCGCCTGAAGGTCGGAAAAGATCCGGCGTGAAGTTGCGCAGCTGCTACGGGTCTCCGATACCCCAGCCGAGCCCTGGAAGGCTCCGGCGAGGTCGGCGGAGGAGAAGCTCCTGGGAAGATGTCGGGAAGCCTCAGACGGCCTCCTCTTGACCTGCAAAATAGTTCAGAAGCTTCGCGGGTCGAGGGTAAAGTGCCTCGACCCGGTTAGGCGGCGTGAAGGTGAAGTGTGAGTCGAAATGGCGAGCTCCGGCGAGGGTGGTCGGCGGAGGAGCTCGATTCCCAGATCCTGTGCGATCTGGGTTGTGTGAATGGGTGAAGAAGGTGCGGAGAGGTCTGGCGGAGATGATGGCGGTGTCGGAATGGAAGATGGGTTGTCGGAGGTGCCTGGCGAAGGCGGCGGAGCTATGCTAACAGTAACTGAAAAATCAAGATCTACGGTATCCTACGGCCTAAGGGTTCTACCTGGGTGGTCGGAGAGACTGGGGAAGAGCAGGGGGTGCTCCTGGTCGTAGCCTCGAGGGTCGTCTCGGCCCGAGGCTCGATGCTCGACGCTGGTGGCGGAGCAGCGGCGGCGAAGAACGCCGGATCAGTGGATTCGCCTCCTCGCCTCGCTGCAACAAGGGCAAACGCGTGCTGTCACTCTCGCGGTACCTATGGAGGTCACTGGGAAGAAGGAGAAGGTCCAAAGATAGGGCGCGGAGGCGGCGGAGGTGAGAATATATAAAGCGTCAGGGGCGATTAGGGTTGAGGTGCGACAGCTATAGAAGGCGTTGATTTCTCGGCGGAGTATCGGGCGAGGATGACGGATGATCAACGAAGAATCCGGGCATGGGGTTCGCGTGGGTGACAGCCTGGAGACACGTGGGAAAATCGGAGAAGGCGGGGCGGCGCGCGTCTTCCAGAAAAGGAAGGAGTCCGCGGGGGAGTTGACCGGGGTCAACAATCCCCCGTGGACCAGTCAGAGGCTGCCACGTGTATCCAATTTTTGTTTATTTATTTTAGGGTAGAAATAGGCCGAATTAAAGAAAACTCAAAACATGAAATATTTTTCTTTTATTTTTTTCTATTTTTTGGTGATTTTTAATTAATTTTTGGAAATAAAAATAGGGTAGCTATGTATATAGGTATATGTACACTATATGGATTTTTATTTTTGATTTTTTATTTGTTATTTTTATGTATTTTTATGCTCATTTTGTATTTTATTTATTTACATCATAAAATATGGAATAAAATGGTATTTTTATTTTATTTTAATTATTTATACACAAGGGTGAAATAAATAATTGTATACATTTATATACATGGTATTTATACAATGTATTTTTGTATTTTTAATTTTGTAATTTTTATTTGATTTTTGTTTTGCTTCTTGTTATTTTATGTATTTACAATATGTAACATAGAATATTTACAAGAAGTTTTAGAAAATAATTTTATTTATTTATAGGGTTAAATAAATAAAGGATGATGGTCTACACATGGTGAAAGGGCATTTTTGAATTTTTGATTTTTAAATTTTTATTTTGTTTTCTTTAATAAAATATACACACAATATGTACAAGCATATTTTTGGGTGAGGAAAATATATAGTTTTATTTATTTGCAAATATACATATGTGAGCCCCTATCTCCCTCTACTTGGCTTTTATGCGGTCAGGCCCATGCTGAGCCCTCCCTTGATTTAGGTTGCTCAATATTTATTCTAAATATTTCCCTCTTTTTTCTTTTTGCTCTTTATTCTTTTTATTTTTGCACAAAAACATGCTAATTATAGGTTTTTACACAATGCATGCTTTTGGTAATTATTTGTATTTACACATATCTACATGTATTTGCAAAGGTTTTTGTAGCTAAAATAGAAGAATAAAGAGTGATGAATGGGTATTCATCACCCCCCTATGCTTAACTTTGCTAGTCCCTTAGCAAACACTTATTTGAAAAAGAAGTGAAAAAGAAAGAAAAAGAAAAAGAAAAAGAGGATGTACATGGATCAAGGTTGACTTATTAAATTTTCCTTCATTAAATTGAAATATGGAGCTCGATCAGATCTTTGGATTATTAATGTGTCGGAACCTTATTTGGACTTAAGCCTAAAACTCAACAGCCTCCAAGTTCCACCAATCTATGGGCAAGACTCCTCAATAAACCAGATCAGAACAAGTCTACATACACAAACTCTAATGACCATGAATCTTTTCCTTGCGGTGTAGGTGATATGTGGCTCCCCACCTCAGAAGTAACAAAGAAACAACCTCCCTCAACCTGGTAACTCTAATGCCTCAGTCTAGCAACTCTTTCCTCGAGAAGCGGGGTATTCCCTTCTAAGTTCAAGTGCAGCCGGCTCAAGGAGAGGGGGTAGAAGTATAGAGTTTTGGAAGCTTAGCCAGTGTAGCTAAGTCTCCCGCTGCAAACTTCATGAGATGTAACATGGATACCATAAGCTTTTGCTTTATACTCCGGTGGGGTTATTAAATTTTCAATCCGACCCACCACTTTTTTGGAGTTCTTTTTGCATTTTTGCATATTTTTTTTTTCAAGAACTTCTGTACAACATATCTACATGGTGCAGCATATAAGAGATTTCCCCTTGAGCCAGTAGACTATCCCTCTTTTGAAGCTTTATTGCAACCCACAGCTTCTGTCTTTAGCTTTCAACACCACTAGACCAAGTTGAGGTGCACTTCCTTCACTATAAGAAGAAGAGAGGTTCCGCCTAGAAGTACTACCCTCATATGCTACCCCAAGCCAAAGGAAACTGCCTCCTCACCACCTCATCCGTGGAGAGCCATGTGTAAAGTGCAAGTGCAAGTGAAGCCATTGTCTCTGAGAGTCATGCGTGTGTTGTTAAGTGCTCTACTTAGGCTCATCAAGATGACATATGCTCATAGCCTAGTGGACTCAAAGAATTAAGCCCTTATGGACCTGAAAAGCCTTAACCCTAAGTCCTACAAGGTTCCTCTTGAAGTTAAGTGGATTAAGATCTTATTCAAGCTCCATTTCTCAATTTAATTCCAGGCTTAGTTTAAATGTCAACTCTCATCCAGGAAAAACTATATACATATATGTACACAAGATGCTATTTACAAATATTTTACAATCATGCAAAAATTTTTTTGAAAAATGTTTTGTAATCATGAATGATGCATGAGGTGCAAGTTTTGCAAACTGATATTCACAATCTTTTACACAAGATTTTTGCAAACTTTTGATTTTCAAAACATTTTGGAAAAATTTTGTACTATATACATAATTTTGATACAAAATATTTACACAAGCTTTACACAAAAGATTTTTGAAATCATTTTTACAAAAATACTTTATACACTAGCTATGTATGTGCAAGAATAAAAGAGGTTTATGTACATGAAAAATTTTTAAATTTTGTGATTTTTAGCCATTTTATTTATTAACACACTCACACAAAGTACGAGTTATGGCTAAAGTATATATGAAATATATACACACCCCCCCTATACTTAGCTCGAGCGATGTCCTCAGAGTGATCAAGAGCGATGAAGATGAAATAACTCGTGCTTAGTAAAAGGGAAGTGAAAAGGAATGTCTAAGTACAGGAACGAATAAATGAATAAAATGAGAGGAACTCGGTGGTCTCCCCCTATACTTAGGATTAACTAATCCTAAGTATAGAAAGCTGTACATGAAGGGAAAGCCGAGTGAAGAATATACAGAATCTGCCCCCCCTATACTTAGGGTAAAATATCCCTAAGTATAGGCAACAAAAACAAAAGCAGAAAGAATGAAGAGACTACTCACAGGTCCGACATCCCCCCTATACTTAGGGTAAAGTACACCCTAAGTATAGCATAATCATAAGATGAGAGACGGGATGTGGGACTAAAGAATAGAATGATATGGACAACTGGATCTATACAGGCGGAGGAACAGTGAAAATCAGGCGTGAGATGTAAAAGATGTGAGTCAAAAGACCACATCTCACGCAAAATGAATAGCGGCAATAATAACGTCCCGCGGCTCATGATCTAGAAATGGTTTGAGCCGCTGGCCGTTCACTCGGAAGGTACTCTCAGAAGATAACTCAGATATATCAATGCTACCGTTATCGTGTACCTTTCTGACCAAATAGGGTCCTTTCCATTTGCTCTGTAGCTTCCCTGGAAATAATCTAAGCCTCGCATCAAACAGCCATACTTTCTGTCCAATCTCAAAATGCTTGTGGCTGATATGAGAATCATGCCACTCTTTGACTTTCTCCTTATAATGTAGGCTGCTTGAGAATGCTGCATCTCTAAGCTCTTCCAAGGCGGCTAACTCTGCCCTCCTCTGGTCTCCTATACCATCTGGATCCATCAATATGTCTGTAACTGCCCAAAGTGACTTGTGCCTCAGCTCAACTGGTAGGTGACAGGGCTTGCCATACACGAGGCGAAAGGGAGATGTGCCCAAAGGTGTCTTGAAAGACGTCCTATATGCCCATAAGACCGAGTCCAAAAGCTGTGACCAATTCTTTCGGTCAGGGCGGACGACTTTCTGCAAAATATTCTTGATCTCCCTATTCGACACCTCAGCTAGACCATTTGTCTGTGGATGGTATGGTGTGGCAACACGATGGTCTATGCTGAATTCGTTGGCAAGGGCCTTCACCTGGTCGTTGATGAAATGAGACCCCCCATCAGAAATCAGAACTCGTGGAACCCCGAACCGCATGATGATGTGCTTCTTCAAAAATCTGCAAACTGTCTTAGCATCAGCGGCTCGGTCGGGGATAGCCTCAACCCAACGACTAACGTAATCTACGGCCAACAGAATGTACTCGAATCCCTGACTCTTAGGGAATGGACCCATGAAATCGATGCCCCATGCGTCAAAAACCTCACAGAAGTGAATGGGCTGCATCGGCATCATATCACGCTGCCCACAAGTGCCCATCCTCTGACAGTCAGTACACCTCTTCACGAACTCATCTGAGTCCTTGAAGAGGGTAGGCCACCACAAGCCGGATTGGAGCACTTTCTGTGCCGTTCTCCTCCCAGAATGATGTCCTCCTGCCTCAAGCTTGTGGCAGTAAGTGAGGACATATGATGCTCTTCCTGAGGAATACACCGACGCCAGATGTTATCCCCTCCTTCGTGATAAAGGATGGGATCCTCCCAGTGGTAGGACTTGGCCTTCGCAAGGAAGGTCTCAAGCCTCTGCCTGGGCCAATCTTGTGGGACTTTCCCAGCAACGAGAAAGTTCACAATATCAGCGTACCATGGGAGTGAGGCGATAGCAAGGATCGCCTCATCTGGGAAGGTATCTCTGATCGGATCAATCTGCTCTGTCTCCTCAGGCTGCTCTAATCTGGATAAATGGTCCGCCACCACATTCTTGACTCCAGGCTTATCCTTGATCTCAATGTCGAACTCCTGGAGTAGAAGGATCCATCTAGTCAGTCTAGCCTTGGCATCCTTCTTTGCCATGAGGTACCTGATGGCAGTGTGATCAGTATACAAAGTCACTCTAGATCCAATGATATATGATCTGAATTTATCTAGGGCAAACACTACTGCTAGCATCTCCTTTTCTGTGACTGTATAATTCCGCTGGGCGGAATCCAATGTGCAGCTAGCATAGTGTATCGCAAATGGTACTCCATCCCTCCTCTGTCCTAGCACTGCCCCTACTGCAAACTCAGAGGCGTCCGTCATGATCTCGAATGGGAGAGACCAATCAGGCGGCTGAAGGACAGGAGCCTCAATAACACATTGCTGGAGAGTTTCAAAGGACGAAAGACACTTGTCATCGACAAGGAACTCGGTGTCTTTCGTCAAGAGGTCAGACAACGGTCGGGCAATCTTGCTGAAATCATGAATGAATCTCCTATAAAAACCAACGTGCCCCAGAAATGACCGTAACTGCTTCAGATTGGACGGCGGTGTGAGTTTCCTAATGACATCGACCTTGGCCGGATCAACCTCCATGCCTCTGTTGGAGATGATGTGGCCAAGCACCGTCCCTTGAGTCACCATGAAGTGACTCTTCTCCCAAGACAGAACCAAGCGGGTGTCAATACATCGCTGGAGCACTCGGTCGAGGCAGTCAAGACAGGAATCGAATCCGTCGCCGTAAACCGAGAAGTCGTCCATGAAGACCTCCAAACATTCCCCTACCATGTCCGAAAAGATCGACAGCATGCATCTCTGAAAAGTCGCAGGGGCGTTGCATAGCCCAAATGGCATGCGGCGAAAGGCGTATGTACCGAAGGGACAGGTAAAGGTGGTCTTCTCCTGATCCTCAGGAGAGATGGCCACTTGATTGTAGCCCGAGTACCCATCCAGGAAGCAGTAATGGCTCTTTCCTGCCAGTCTCTCTATGATCTGATCAATAAAAGGCAGGGGGAAATGGTCCTTCTTGGTGGCCTGGTTGAGTCTCCTGTAGTCAACACAGACCCGCCAAGAGGTGGGTACTCGTGTAGCAATCTCCTCTCCCGACTCACTGATCACAGTCGTGATGCCCGTCTTCTTGGGCACTACATGCAAGGGGCTAACCCACTTGGAGTCGGAAATGGGATAAATAAAATCTGCACTCCACCATTTTGATATTTCCTTCATAACAACCTCTCTTAGGTTGGGGTTCAGTCGCCGCTGGAACTCACGCGACGGCTTCGCCCCTTCCTCGAGATAGATATGGTGGGAGCACAATGAGGGACTAATCCCATGGAGATCTGATATGCTCCATCCAATTGCCTTGCGGTTCTTTTCAAGAACCTCCATCAGACGGGATTCTTGTTCTCCAGTCAGATCGGCAGAGATGATGACTGGGTACATCTCAGACTCTCCCGCAAGGAATCTATACTTCAACGAAGTAGGGAGCGGCTTTAGCTCTGGACAGCTGGGTGCTGGCAAATCTGGCTTCTGAAGAAGATGTGTGTATGCGGACAATTCTGCCAAATCTACCTGGGAAAATGATAACGAACTCTCACAAACTGGATCTGGAGAAGGCGGGTCCTCTGCATTGTCTCTGATCAGTTCTGCCTCTACCTCCTCCTCTCTAGGCTCAGGTGGATCCAGATCTGGCATCTGATCATCACAATCTGCCCAATCAGATTTTGAATCCGAGGGATCTGTATCAACTGCGGTGGCATCAGTACCACCGTAGAGCAAGGTGGCCTCAGTACCACCATCACTGAAAATCGTGTCGCGATCAAGGTCCGACTCTGCTGACTCAATAGTATCCTGAACCAGGGTTGTGCTCTCCAGACTATCCTCTGCTATCATCTCTGCATCAGCTGTGTCTGAGTATGAGAGGATAGTCTGTGCTGCAGGATCTGCCCAAATTGCCTTATCATCTGTGATCACAAAATCACAGTCCTGGTGGATGTCTGGCTCTGCGTCTGTCAGCTGCTCTGAATCTGTACTGCCATGTGAGCGGGATCTATCTCTGGCTCTGTGGTCCTTAACCGTCTCTATTTGTATACTCTCGCCCTGGACGCGAAAGAATACCTTCCCATTGTCATGGTCAGTCACTGCCTTGGCGGTGGCCAAGAACGGGCGACCGAGGATGATGGGGGAATCGGTCAACGAGTCAGGGGTCTCCATGTCTAGCACGACGAAATCCACGGGGAATTGCAAACCCTGAATCGTGACGACAACGTCTCGCAACAACCCCTTTGGCCTCTTGACAGACCGATCAGCAAACTGAAGGTATGTCCTGCTCTGTCTAAGAGTGCCCAACTCTAAGTGGTCGAGAAGGGCTGCCGGAAGAAGGTTGATCGACGATCCGCTATCTAAGAGAGTACGGTCGAACCTCTGCTCACTAATCTGACATCTGACATACGGGGCCCCTAAATCTGGCCTCTTAGTCGGCAGATGGTTCTGGATCGCGTAACACATGGCTTTTGTTAGCACATGAATTTCTGCGGTCTTGTTCCTCTTCTTCCTCCTGACTGTGGTCCTGTCTCTCAAGGATCGCTGAAGAAGAGGGATGTGCTGCAAAGCCTCATTGAGGGTCAGCTGGATGTGAAATCGGTCTATCATGCCTTGGCTGAACTCCTCCTGCTCTCTCTTTTTTGGATCTTTTTCTTTTTTCTTCCCCTTCCCCAACTCAAGGGCTCTAGGAAAGGGGATCACAGGGTCCTTCTCAGATGAAGGACTAGGAATAGGCCTAGACGGTTCGATGACCGGATCCTCACAAACATCATTCACCACAGTGGGATCAGAAGAAACTAAACCTTTTCCTTTATTCAAATTAGAGTTCTGAGATACATTCATGCGAGGAAAGGCAACATTTCTATTAGAATAGATGTTGGTGGCCTCAGTACCACCTCTAGCTGGCTCTACATCTAGACGTCTTGCGGCCTCAGTATCGCGGGCTGGCTCGGTTCTGCTGGTGGCGTCAGTACCACCGTCACCATGATGTGCGGCTTCAGTACCGCTCTCCTCTTCCTCATCTGGCGCTCTAGATGATTCCTCGTGTTGTCGCTCAGATGAGGCGCCTCCTGCTGGTCTTCTACCGCTCCTAAGTGTGACAAAATCAGCATCAAATAGATCCGACGAGATAACATCAAATGAGTCACTAGAAGTGGTAGGCTCAGTGTGAACTACCTGCTTAGATTTCCTCTTCAAGTTATTCGGATTAGGCTCGATCTGTGCAGGGATGGCGGCCTTCCCTCTCATCAGGTCCCGCATCTCCTGGCGGAACTCGTCCATCTCCCGTCTAAATGTAGCCTGCTGCTCTGTGAAGAGGCGGGCTAAATCATCCATGGCGGGGCTCTCATGGGAGCCCGACGGGTTGCCTCTCTGATAATGAGGCTGCTGGACCTGGTGCTGCTGTGGCTGAGAGGGGTAAGAGGAATGATGCTGCTGCTGGTGAGCCTGCTGCTCACGTCTCCAATTCTGTCCCTGCTGCTGGTAGGGACGAGGTACGAAGGATGATGGCTGGTGTGGCTGGTATGCTGGGGGCTGCTGGTGATCTCTCTGCTGGGAGTACTGCCCTCCCTGACCGGCTGGCTGCTGTTGGGCCTGGTTACCCCCATTCCCCCACCTGAATCCGGGATGATCTCTTCGGATTCCAGGTTGAGGGCGGTCATACCAAATCCCGTTGACATCCATCAACAGTTCCGCATCGTAAGGGGCTGGTGGGAGTACATCCAGAGGCTGATCCGGCTGATATACCACCATCTGTAAGTCGGGAGATGGTGGTGACTGGTAAGAGGGCTGCTGCTGCTGGTACGGCTCCGCCTGCACAAGGTGAACTTGTCTAGGCTGCTGCAAGGAGCTGGAGCGCTGGGACGAGCTGCGGTTGCCACCGGAATCGCCTCGCGACTGAAGACGGGGCTGAGAAGCCGTCTGTGCCTCTTGGAGGCATAAGAGATGGGTCTTCACGTCGCTCAGAGTTTGTGCCATCTGCTCCATCTGAGTTATGCCCTGGCACTGCTTCTTCTCTATTATTTCCATGCGGTCCAACTTCTCGCTGATAATCCCCATGTCCGCAGCGGCCGACTCTGCCTGTGCGGCCGCAACTGTGGACGAACTGGATGGACCTGCATCAACCCGTGCTATCCGCTGATACTGCACGGGTCCTGGCGGCTGCTGAGATCTCTGTGTGTACAACCGAGTCTGGGACATCACCATGTAATTTTCTGCCATCTCTTCGTAGATGGCCCAGACTTGGTTGTGGTCCTTGGCAAAGTAGGACCCGCCGCAAGAAGCATTCACCAGACCCTGAAGCTCTGGTGTCATCCCACTAAAGAAGCTCTGAACTAGGTTCGGCTTCGAGATGTCGTGATGTGGGCATCTATCCAGAAGCTCTCTGAACCTCTCCCATGCCTCGTGAAATTGCTCGTTAGGGAGCATGGAGAAGTTGTTGATCAGGGCCCTCGCTGCATTCGTCCGCCCGAGTGGATAGTACTTGTTCAAGTACTCGGTGCGGAGTTGCTCCCAGGTGTAAACAAACTTCCCTAGATGCTTCAGCCAGGCGGCTGCTCTATCTGCCAGTGAAAAAGGGAAGGCCATCATCCGAATCGTATCTTGGTCCACACGACGGTCGTGGACAGTGCTACAGATCATCAAAAACTCCTGGAGATGGAGGTGGGGTTCCTCAGTGGCGAGTCCGTGAAAATGAGGAAGCATCTGCAGGGTGTTCGGAGGGAACTTGAAATCCCCCACGATAGCAGGTATCACCACCCACTGGTGCATCAGTGTAGATCCGGGGTTGTGTAGCTCCCGCATCGGTCTTGCTGCGGCGGCGGCTGCCGCTGCTGCGGCAGCTGCTGCTGCGGCTGCTGCTGCGGCTGCTGCCTCTGCATCAGCGTCAGGAATGTCCTCCGGCTCGCTCGGCTCGTCTCGCTCTGCTCGGAGCCGCTCCAACTCCCTCCTCATCTCTATCATGAATGCCCCCTGATCGCGTAACTGTTGCTGAACTGTCTCTAATGACGCGATCAGGGTGGAGTTAATCGCTCCCTGGTCTAAGACAAAATGTTCGGGCTGGCGATCGTCTGAACTGCCGGCTCCGGCCATAGGGACGTCTGCAAAATCAGATGAGCCCAACTCAGGTTCTGTCAAATTAATTCGTCTTTCCTCGGGCTCATGTCTCTCAGTGGCAGAAGAAAGGGGATCGAGGGGGAACAGGGTGGAATCGAACTCGGGCCCGGAGAGCTGGTCTCGACTCTCACGGGCCAACCTAGATGATGGAGTCGACGCGCCTGAAAGCGGTGCAGCCAGAGGCTGCCTAAGGGATCGTCTACCCATCATCTTGATCTGGCGAGTTGGGCGGATGGGATCTGGAGAAAATATGATCGCAAAGCAAACCCCCGGTTCACCAACGCATCACAATCTGAAGACCGTGAAAGATCGGTCAATTTATCTTGTCAATTTTATTTGGTGAACATGCAAGATATCAGAGCGCTTACGTGACCTGTTAGGATACCCGATGCTACTCCAACCGACTGGCCCGCACGGAAGAGTCGGTAGTCAGCTAGAAATAACACCGGAGGGTTCTACCTAGGGTACGAGTCACTCTCTCGCGCATCCAAACCATACAAGGAGGGGGTTGCTCTCCCCAAGACAAATTTTTAATGTGAGTGTCTTTTAGGGTCAATAATGTTATCCAGTCCCAATTTTTTTGTTTTTCTTTTTTAATTTTTTTTCAAAATAAATACAAGCGGCCTAACGGTTTTTCCGATTCTCCTGATGATTAAGCCAAAAACAGAGGGAGAAGATGAAAAAGCCGATGCGCGAAGAAATCAATGATGCATGCAGAGAAAGAAATGCGTACCTTGTCTCCAGCACTCTACATGCAAGTGATCCGCGCAGAATTTAAAGACAGAACAAAACTACCTAAATGGTGCAACGGGAAAAACCGGCCTTAGCCAAGCAACTTCTATTGATCGTGAAGAACAATAGTTAGCTAACCGAATCGAGTCCGGAGTCCGATCTTGGGAGTCACTCGGTGCCCGCCACAACGGGTCCTGCCAGCGCTGTATGTGACTCCTCACGGCACGTGGTCTCAAATCCAATTAAACTAACTTTTTCAGTGAATTTTATTAAGGTCCAATTACGTTCTATAGGAACAGATATTCTATTAGGTGTTGGGCCTTAGAAATTTACGTCACAAGCAAGAGAAATTCCTAAATCTAGGGGCTCGAGAAAAACCGCGTAAACACCGGAAAAGGCAGCTAGCTATAAAAACCACGATAAAAGCCGCGAAAATCCAAATGGGTCCCCCGAGTACACCGGTACTCAGCGAAACAGACCCGCTAAGTTACAAGTGTCCACAAATGTCCAAGTCCTAAATTATTACAAAAATATTGTTCTCTCAAATAAATGACATTCTTCTTCTTCTCCCTGCTCTTCTTCCCGTGCGGGTCCTCAAAAAGTGTACTCCAAGTTCTCCACGCAGTACCTCGCACAAAAATTAGAAAGAGAGAGTGTCAGAAAACAGTTATAATGTAGAGAGACAATATGGAAAAATGACTACAAAGCCGTGCTCCCCGGCAACGGCGCCATTCTGATGACCGCCCGAATGACAGAGGTAAAGGTACAGAAAATTATAGGTCGTTGCGACCTCAGTCACTCAGAACGTGTCAATCAAGAAAATTAACCACAAATGAAGATAAATCAACGAAACACAGAGAAGTGGTCCTGCTATAGGATTAACCTGGTATAGCTCCCAGGGTCGAACACAAGGAGCACGGATTGGCTAAATAGCCTACGATGTAGTCAGAAATCCGAGGGAATCTTTTAGTGGTTTTTATTTGTTTTTATATATTTTTTTTAGAATTTTTTAAATGATGAGAACATTAAAGAAAGCACACAGATAATGGACTTCAACAATTTATTTAAAGCATTAAAAATCAAGCAAAAATTCAAACAAAAATATTTTTATGTGTTTTATAATTTTTTATGTTTTTGGTGAATTTTTGAGATTTTTATGATGTTTATTTTATTTTCTAAAAATCAAACAATGCGAAAAACAGAGGGTACTGTCCAGCAAGGCTTAAGACCCAAAAATAAAATACTCTTGGATCTCAAAAAGCCCTAAAGGTAATTTTCCTATAATCTAGAAAGAATAAGGAAAATTTAGGCACCCTAATTATTGTTTTTGGATTTGTAATTTATTTATTATAATTTTTATGGGTTTTTAGGGGTTTTTCAATTTTTAAGGTTTTTAAGTGATGAAAAATCACCAAAATCGGCTGGAAAGTCAAACAGCAAGCAAACTACAATACCTAATTTTTTTAGAATTTTTGGTGGAGTTTTTATATTTTGTTTGGTATTTTTAAAGTCAAACAGTGGCAAAAATAGGGGTTTTTGAATTTTTAAAAATAGCAAATGAAATCAAAAATGTCCTCAAAAATCACAGAAATTCCTACACCATGGCAGGAGCCATGTGTCAAGATCTCATTGGATTTGGAGGTCGTTTGATATTTTATTCAAAAATAAAGGAGGGGCACTATGCACAGGGACCTAAGTGCAAATACCCAAAAGTTCTGGGGGTCTGGTGCAAAATTCCCAGCGAAACACGTGCCAAGCACGTGCCTGGGGCACTCAAGGACCAAATGGTAATAAAAATAAGTTCCGAGGGCTTATTGGTAACAAGTACCAAAAGTCCAGGGGCTTATCTGCAAATAACCCAAAATAATATCGCACATGTGGAAATAAAGCATTCACAGGGGTATATGTGCAAATAAACAAAACTTTTTATTCAATGAATAACCTCAAGAACTACAGGGCGTCTTATGCAAATAACCCAACAAAACACGTGACGAAGCACGTGGCTCTCAACTGGCAGGGGTATAAATGCAAATAAAAATAAGTACGAGGTCCTTGGTGCAAATATCCCAGAAAATAAACAACTTGAATTAAAAATTACAGGACTAAAATGAAATGGAACAAACAGAGGGGTCTAGGAGAAATTTACCCCTTTTATTATTATCGACGGTCTGATGTGTGACGCGGGGCAGATCGGACGGTGGAGAACAAACGCGCCTTTAACTATGGAAGTGCTGGCTTGATCCGACGGCTGGTGTGAGTCCACGTGGATGATCGGATGGTTGAGATGCAACGTGGTTCTTCGAAGGAGGCCAGGCTCAGATCGGATGGTCGAGGTACAGCCACGTGGATGATCGGACGGCTGAGAGACGTCGTGGCTTAACCTCGCTGCTCAACGGTGAAGATCGATCCTCGGGATGATCGGACGGTGGCGAGACTCCGCAGATGGACGGTGAGGATCTGATCTGGAGCGAAGAAGGCGATCTGACGGCTCTGGAGGATGGTGGACGAACTGATGGCCGGCGAACTTCGCCGGCCTCGTGAAGGTGTCTCCACTCTCCTCTGATGCGCCTGAAGGTCGGAAAAGATCCGGCGTGAAGTTGCGCAGCTGCTACGGGTCTCCGATACCCCAGCCGAGCCCTGGAAGGCTCCGGCGAGGTCGGCGGAGGAGAAGCTCCTGGGAAGATGTCGGGAAGCCTCAGACGGCCTCCTCTTGACCTGCAAAATAGTTCAGAAGCTTCGCGGGTCGAGGGTAAAGTGCCTCGACCCGGTTAGGCGGCGTGAAGGTGAAGTGTGAGTCGAAATGGCGAGCTCCGGCGAGGGTGGTCGGCGGAGGAGCTCGATTCCCAGATCCTGTGCGATCTGGGTTGTGTGAATGGGTGAAGAAGGTGCGGAGAGGTCTGGCGGAGATGATGGCGGTGTCGGAATGGAAGATGGGTGGTCGGAGGTGCCTGGCGAAGGCGGCGGAGCTATGCTAACAGTAACTGAAAAATCAAGATCTACGGTATCCTACGGCCTAAGGGTTCTACCTGGGTGGTCGGAGAGACTGGGGAAGAGCAGGGGGTGCTCCTGGTCGTAACCTCGAGGGTCGTCTCGGCCCGAGGCTCGATGCTCGACGCTGGTGGCGGAGCAGCGGCGGCGAAGAACGCCGGATCAGTGGATTCGCCTCCTCGCCTCGCTGCAACAAGGGCAAACGCGTGCTGTCACTCTCGCGGTGCCTATGGAGGTCACTGGGAAGAAGGAGAAGGTCCAAAGATAGGGCGCGGAGGCGGCGGAGGTGAGAATATATAAAGCGTCAGGGGCGATTAGGGTTGAGGTGCGACAGCTATAGAAGGCGTTGATTTCTCGGTGGAGTATCGGGCGAGGATGACGGATGATCAACGAAGAATCCGGGCATGGGGTTCGCGTGGGTGACAGCCTGGAGACACGTGGGAAAATCGGAGAAGGCGGGGCGGCGCGCGTCTTCCAGAAAAGGAAGGAGTCCGCGGGGGAGTTGACCGGGGTCAACAATCCCCCGTGGACCAGTCAGAGGCTGCCACGTGTATCCAATTTTTGTTTATTTATTTTAGGGTAGAAATAGGCCGAATTAAAGAAAACTCAAAACATGAAATATTTTTCTTTTATTTTTTTCTATTTTTTGGTGATTTTTAATTAATTTTTGGAAATAAAAATAGGGTAGCTATGTATATAGGTATATGTACACTATATGGATTTTTATTTTTGATTTTTTATTTGTTATTTTTATGTATTTTTATGCTCATTTTGTATTTTATTTATTTACATCATAAAATATGGAATAAAATGGTATTTTTATTTTATTTTAATTATTTATACACAAGGGTGAAATAAATAATTGTATACATTTATATACATGGTATTTATACAATGTATTTTTGTATTTTTAATTTTGTAATTTTTATTTGATTTTTGTTTTGCTTCTTGTTATTTTATGTATTTACAATATGTAACATAGAATATTTACAAGAAGTTTTAGAAAATAATTTTATTTATTTATAGGGTTAAATAAATAAAGGATGATGGTCTACACATGGTGAAAGGGCATTTTTGAATTTTTGATTTTTAAATTTTTATT
This sequence comes from Ottelia alismoides, assembly GCA_037367405.1. Taxonomy (NCBI): domain Eukaryota; kingdom Viridiplantae; phylum Streptophyta; class Magnoliopsida; order Alismatales; family Hydrocharitaceae; genus Ottelia; species Ottelia alismoides. The sequence continues at coordinate 566,911 of JAZKJV010001342.1, read as the reverse complement.
TTGTTTTCTTTAATAAAATATACACACAATATGTACAAGCATATTTTTGGGTGAGGAAAATATATAGTTTTATTTATTTGCAAATATACATATGTGAGCCCCTATCTCCCTCTACTTGGCTTTTATGCGGTCAGGCCCATGCTGAGCCCTCCCTTGATTTAGGTTGCTCAATATTTATTCTAAATATTTCCCTCTTTTTTCTTTTTGCTCTTTATTCTTTTTATTTTTGCACAAAAACATGCTAATTATAGGTTTTTACACAATGCATGCTTTTGGTAATTATTTGTATTTACACATATCTACATGTATTTGCAAAGGTTTTTGTAGCTAAAATAGAAGAATAAAGAGTGATGAATGGGTATTCATCAGACATCACCATGTAGTTCTCTGACATCTCCTCGTAAATGGCCCAGACCTGCTCGTGGTCCTTGGCGAAGTAGGACCCGCCGCAAGAAGCGTTCACCAGACCCTGAAGCTCTGGCGTCAACCCGCTGAAAAAGCTCTGAACTAGGTTCGGCTTCGATATGTCGTGGTGCGGGCATCTGTCTAAGAGCTCTCTGAACCTCTCCCAAGCCTCGTGGAACTGCTCGTTGGGGAACATGGAGAAGTTGCTGATCAGGGCCCTCGCTGCATTCGTCCGCCCGAGTGGATAGTACTTCTTCAAGTACTCGGTGCGGAGCTGCTCCCAGGTGTGGACGAACTTCCCTAGATGCTTCAGCCAGGTGGCTGCTCTATCTGCCAGTGAAAAAGGGAAGGCTATCATCCGGATCGTGTCCTGGTCCACGTGACGATCGTGGACAGTGCTGCAGATCATCAGAAACTCCTGGAGGTGGAGGTGGGGCTCCTCTGTGGCTAGCCCGTGGAAACGGGGTAGTAACTGCAAGGTGTTCGGGGGGAACTTGAAGTCCCCCACGATAGCTGGCACTACCACCCAGTGATGCATCAGAGTGGATCCGGGGTTGTGTAACGCCCGCATCGGCTGTGGTACTCCTCTCGCAGCAGCGGCTGCTGCTGCGGCGGCGGCTGCTGCTGCTGCTGCTGCGGCTGCTGCCTCTGCGTCCTCTGCATCAGGTATATCCTCGGGCTCGCTCTGCTCTGAACCTCGCTCTGCTCGGAGCCTCTCCAACTCACGCCTCATCTCAATCATAAACGCCCCCTGATCACGTAATTGCTGCTGAACCGTCTCAAGTGATGCGATCAGGGTGGAGTTGATCGCCCCCTGGTCAAATACAACATGATGGTCTCCCTGTCGACCTCTGGGGGAATCGTCTGCTCTGGCGGCCATAACGACGTCTGCAAAATCAAATGAGCCCAACTCAGGTGCTGTCAAATCTGATAATCTCTCCTCGGGCTCATGTCTCTCAATACCAGAAGAAAGGGGGTCGAGGGGGAACAGGGCGGAATCGTACTCGGGCTCGGAGAGCTGGTCTGGGCTCTCACGAGCCAACCTAGATGATCGGGTAGACGTGCCCGAAAGCGGTGCAGCCAGAGGCTGCCTAAGAGACCGTCTACCCATCATCTTGATCTGGGCGAGTAGGGCGGATGAGATCTGGAATCAACTATGATCACAAAACAAACCCCCGGTTCACCAACGCAACACGAGCTGAAGACCGTGAAAGTTCGGTCAAATTATCTGGTCTTTTTTATTTTGGTGAACACACAAAGTATCAGAGCGCTTACGTGACCTGTTAGGATATCCGATACTAGCCCCAACCGACTGGCCCGCACTAAGAAGTCGGTAATCAGTCGGGTCTAGCACCGGGAGGCTCTACCTAGGGTGCGGGTCACTCTCTCGCGCATCCAAACCAGACAATGAGGGGGTTGCTCTCCCCAAGACAAAGTTTTTAGGGTGAGCGGTTTTTAATGATCAAGTATGATTAGCAGTCCCGATTTTATTGTTTTTCTTTTTAATATTTTTCAAAGCAAGCAAAAGGCCTAACGAATTTTTCGGTTCTCCTGATTATTTAAGCCGAAAACAGGGGGGAGAAGACGAAAAAGCCGATGCGCGAGAAAATCAATGATGCATGCAAAGTAAGGAAGGCGTACCTGACTCCAGCACTCTACATGCAATTATGATCCGCGCAGAATTTAAAGACAAGAAATAAACTACCTAAATGATGCAACGGGAAAAACCGAGGCCCTAAACAGCAGTGCTAGCGTAGAACCGTCTAACCGATCACCGACCTCCAAGCCAAAGAGTCCGGTCTTGGCTTACCCCTCCTCTTCTAGACAGGTCGAGTTCAGGAGTTAGCGCTTGTGGGGCAGGCTCGCGGCACGTAGGCTGCGAAGGCAAATGAGTCGGTTATTTTTATTAATTATTTTTAGTAGGTCCAATTAATGATCTATAGGAACAGATCAGCAATTAGGTGTGGGGATCCTACTATTACGGCACAGTCACCAAAAAATCCTACTGCTAGGGGCTTGATCAAAAAGTCGCGTAAACACCGGAAAGGCAGTGAAAAGTAGAAAATGAAAGCCGCGAAAAACCGCGAAAAACCGCTAAGTTCTAAAGGGTCCCCCGAGCACACCGGTGCTCGGCGAAACAGACCCGAGAGTGTTCAAGTCCACAAGTCTGAGTGTACCTGTATTATTACAATAATAAATGAATAAACCTACGCACGTTCCTCACCCACTCAACTCTCTCTCCCTCGCTCTCTCCTGCGGCTTCGTGAAGAAGGAAGCCGCCTCCGCCTCGCTCGGGTGCACCGGCGCTCCTAGGAATGCCGCCCTCGCTCCTCGGGCCCTCGCAAGAAAAAGAAAGACAAGTGGTCAGTCCAAAAGTTATTCAAAAATATCAGAAGAATGTATATATACAAAAATCTATACAAAAAGCCGCGAATCAAAAAGCCGCGGAAAAATCTAAAAGCCTACTAAGCCGTGCTCCCCGGCAACGGCGCCATTCTGATAACCCAAAAATCCGAGTGACCAAGGCAAGGGAATGGTCGTTGTGACCTCAATCAATCGGATGGGTATATCAAGAAAAATCAACCACTCAAATCAGATAAAAACCATCAAGCACAGAATAGAGCGGTCCTAGCTATGATATTAACCTGGTATAGCTCCCAGGGTCGAACACAAGGAGCACGGATTGGCCAAAGGCCTACGAAGTAGTAAAAAAAAATCAGAAAAAGGGAGAAAACATTTTTTTGTGGTTTTTAATTGTTTTTAAATTTTTTTTTTTGGATTTTTAACATGTAAAGGAAATAAAAGAAAGTATAAACAAGCCAACTTCAACAATTTATTAAACACACCAAAAATCAAGCAAAAATTCCTGAAAAATTGTTTTTATGTTTTTTAAGTTTTTAAATGTTTTTGGTGAATTTTTGATATTTTTCTAATGGGCAAATTATTTTCTAAAAATCAAACAGTGTAAAAAATGAAAGGTACTGTCCAGCAAGGCTTAAGACCCAAAAATAAAATATTTAAGGATCTTAAATAGCCCTGGAGGTAATTTTCCTGTAATCTACAAAGAATAAGGAAAATTTAGGCACCCTAATTATTATTTTTGGATTTTTGGTTTAATTATCATAATTTTTATGAGTTTTTGAGGGTTTTTCAATTTTTAGGTTTTTTTACTCAATGGAAAATAGCCAAACTTGGCTAGAAAATCAAACAGCAAGCAAACAACAGTATCTAATTTTTTTCAGAATTTTTGGTGAGGTTTTTATATTTTTTTTTTATTTTCAAAGATGAACAGTAGCTGAAATAGATGTTTTTGAATTTTTAAAAATAATAAATGAAATCAAAAATGTCCTTAAAAATCACTGAAATTCCTACACCATGGCAGGAGCCATGTGTCAAAATCTCATTGGATTTGGAGGTGGCTTGATATCTTATTCAAAAATGCAAAGTGGGCACTGTGCACAGGGACGAATGTGCAAATACCCGAGAATCTGGGGGCCAAGGTGCAAAATACCCAGCAAGTCACGCGCGTGGCGCGTGGCTGGGTCACACAGGGGCTTATCTGTAATAAAAACCTACTCCTTGGACCTTTTGGTAACTGGTACCAGAAAGTCCAAGGGTATGGCTGCAAATATACCACTAAAATTCGCACATGCGTGAATACAAAGCTCACAGGGGTATAACTGCAATTAACAGAAACTAATTCTTCATTTCATAACAGCCCAGATCTACAGGACAAAAGATGTAAAAAGCCCTAAGCTACACGTGACGACGCACGTGGTCACATACAAACAGGGGCATACATGCAATTAACAACAACCACAAGGTCCACAGTGCAAATAACCCTACGTACATAAAGTTTTAAAACTATTTACAGGACTGGAAATAAAATGACAAACTAAGAGGGGGCCCTAAGATATTTACCCCTTTATTGGTCGACGGCCAGATGCGCGCCACGTGGTGGATCCGACGGTCTGGAGGGGCGGCGCTATTCTTCTTCTTCTCTTTGGCCTAATCGACGGTGGAGGCGAGGCCACGTGGAGGATCTAACGTCTGGGGCTCAGGTGCCTCTCTCCTCTGCTACCAACGGTCCGGATGGGCTCCTCAGATGGATCGACGGTCGCTGCTCCTCAACAGATGGACGGCTGGGATTAGAACTGGAGCGGAGGCGTCATCGGACGGCTCTGGAGGATGATGGAGGAACTCGACGCCGGCGAACTTCGCCGGCCTCGTGCGTGAACTGCGGTCCTCCTCAGCTGCTGCTAATGATCGGAGAAGATCCGCTGGCTCGTCCCGCAGCTGATGGTGGTGGCCGATGGCCCAGCCGAGCCCTGGAAAGGCTCCGGCGAGGCTGGCGGCGCGAAGCTCCGGTCTTGAATGTAAGGGGGGCTCAGACACTTCCCTTTGAACCTGCAAAGCACTCAGAAAGCTTCGCGGGTCGAGGGCAAAGTGCCTCGACCCAAAGAAGCGGGGTGAAGATGATCGGCGCGGTGGGGCGAAGGAGCTCCGGCGAGCGGAAGACGGTGGAGCTCGACTCCCAGCTCCGGAGCGAGCTGGGTTGAGTGGCTAGGCGAAGAACGTGCGTGAGGGATAGGCGAAGGCGATGGGGTGCTCCGATGATCGAAATATGAAGCGAGATAGCAGGAATCACAGGAACACGGTGAACGGTCGATTTGGGGGTAACTCGAAATTAGACTAATCAAGAAGGAACGGAGGTTACCTAGGTGGTGTTGTAGACTATGCTGGAGCTCAGCTGGCTCCTGGTCCTCGCCTCAAGGGTCGTCAACTCCCGAGGCTCGAGCTCCGGGTGGTCGTCGGAGCACGGCGGCGCGAAGCAGCCGGATCAGTGACCGGGGCACCCCTTTCCTCTCTGCAACAGGTGCAACCGCGAGCTGTCACCTCGGTGGTTGTTCTGGAGGTCACGGGAGTGAAGGTGGCGAGCCAAAGATGGCGTGAAAGTGCGGCGGAGCTCGACCTTTATAGTGCTAGGGGTCCGGGAAGGATGGAGTCGGGTACGACGATCGGCGCGCGGATCCCTATGCAAACCTCTGGGCGAGGATCTCGGGTGCATGCAGATGGATTAGGGCCCGGGGTTTGCGGGTTTGGCATTCGGATCAGATGGGGAAAAGATCGAGAAGTCGGGTCCAGAAGAAGATCCGCGGCTCTGGTGGTCCTGGGGGAGGTGTTGACCGGGGGTCAACAATCCCCCGTGGACCAATCAGAGCCCGCCAATTATTAGAATTTTATTTGATTTTTTTGAGGCCTTAAATGGCTGAATTTTCAAAAACTTAAAACATGAAAAATGTTTGTTTTAATTTTTTCTATTTTTTTGTGATTTTTAATTAATTTTTGGAAATTGAAATAAGGTATATACAATATAGGTCTATATAGGTATATATATATACAATATAGTATTTTTAATTTTGATTTTTAATTAGTTATTTTTATACATTTTTATTCCCATTTTGTATTTTATTTATTTATAGGATAAAATTAGGAATAAAAGGCTATTTTTATTTTATTTTTATTATTTTTATACATGTGGGAAATAATTATTTATGTATAACTATATACATGGTATATTTACAAAATGTTTTTGTGTTTTTAATTTTGTAATTTTTATTTGATTTTTGTTTTGTTTCTTTCTATTTTATTTATTCACAAAACATAAAAAAAAGAATATTTACAAAAAGTTTTGAAAACAAAGAAGTTTATTTACAAGGTGAAATAGACAAGGTTGATGGATCATGTACATGATGAAGGGTTCTTTTTGGATTTTTTGGATTTTTAAGTTTTTATTTTGTTTCCAATAGTCTATAAATATGTACAGAATATATACAAGTATTCACAACATATTTTTGTTTGAGGAAAAATATTATTTATTTATTTACATAGATATGTACACATGAGCCCCTATCTCTCTCTACTTGTGGCTTTTATGCGGTCAGGCCCATGCTGAGCCCTCCCTTGGGTTAGGTTGCTCAATATTTATTCTAAATATTTCCCTCTTTTTCTTTTTCTTCTTTATTCTTTTATTTTAGCACAAAAACATGCTAATTATTTATATTTACAAAAATGCATGCTTTTGCTAACTTTCCCTATTTACACATATCTACATGCATTTGCATAGGTTTTTGTAGCTAAAATATAGGAATAAAGAGTGATGAATGGGTATTCATCAATACCTCAAGGAGGATATCTATATGGAGCTGCCCCAGGGCTTCATAATTGAGGATGGCAAAGTATGCAACCTGAAGAAATCCATCTATGGACTCAAGCAAGCTTCTCGTAACTGGAACATCAGATTTGACAAAACCATAAAGAGTTATGATTTTGTGCATAATATTGATGAACCTTGTGTGTACAAGAAGCTTAGTGGGAGCGCCACCATGTTCATCGTGCTTTACGTAGATGACATCCTTATCATTAGGAATGATATAGGGATGAAGACTAGTGTGAAAATTTGGTTATCCCATACCTTTGAGATGAAAGATCTTGGAGAAGCCTCTTACATCTTAGGTATGAAGTTGTTCAGAAACCGAGAAAAGAGGATATTGGGATTATCACAATATGGGTACATTAAGAATATTCTTGAACGATTTTGTATGGATAGTTCCAAGAAAGGTTTCCTCCCATTAAGGCATGGTATCCACCTGTCTAAAGGGATGGCTCCTCAAACAGTTGTGGAAAAGAAAGCCATGGCTGGATGCCCCTATGCATCAGATGTAGGAAGCTTAATGTATGCCATGATGTTTACAAGGCCAGATATCTACCATGCAGTGGGAGTGGTAAGTCATTACCAATCCTTCTATGGAGAGCAACACTGCAATGCAGTAAAGAACATATTCAAATATCTAAGACGGACGCAAGATTACATCTTGGTCTATGGAGATGGTGATCTCCAAGTCTTGGGATATACAGATTCTGACTTCCAATCAGATATTGATGATCGAAAGTCAACATCAGGGTTTGTATTCCTGTTGAATGGTGGTGTTGTGAGCTGGAGAAGCAAGAAGCATGACACTACAGCAGATGCAACAACAGAAGCCGAGTACATTGCCGCATCAGATGCTGCAAAGGAGGCGGTGTGGTTGTGTAAGTTCATCCTGGAGCTTGGCGTAGTTTCCTATGATACTCCCATCCCGCTACTCTGCAATAACACGGGAGCCATTGCCCAAGCAAAGGAACCCAGATGGCATCAGAAGAGCAAGCACGTGGAAAGGAAATACCACATCATTCGAGAGATTCAAAAGCGTGGTGACATCATCATCACCAAGGTGGCCTATGCCGACAACATAGCTGGTTCTCTTACCAAACCTCTGACACCGAAGGTTTTTAACTAGCATGTAATGACTGAGGGCTAATGGGAGATTGTTAGTAATGTGAGCCCGAGACGAACCATTCCTGCAATAAATGTTATTGTAAAAAATGATTTATCAATAAAAGTTATTGATTGTTTTTCACTCCCTTTCTGAGATTGAATGAATGAATGCACTATAAGGTCCCTCTTTACAATAAGGGTTATGTACCATGGCCAGCATGATAATCATACAACTGATGATTCATTGATTGAATCATAGAGACTGATGCTTGGATGAATATCTAAGGAGTTAGATAGAGGACACATCAAGCATTATCAAATGATTGTTAAGTGGTGATCTCCAGCCTGAGTAGGTGATGAATCCACATTTCATCATCTTTATTCTATCATTTTGGCCCCAAAACCCTAGCAAATGCGTGTAAATACCATTAATTCCAGCATTTTAGCATCCATGCATGTGCATGTAAATAGTGTACAAAATACGGTTTTTAAAACCAAAATTATAGAATAAATAAAAGAAAAGAAAAAAGAATAAAATATTGTAAATATTTTATGACCCGAAATCCCGAGACCTAGACATCTTGATGAATAGGTCGACCAGGAATAAAGTAGGGGGAGATAAGGGTCAGGAACAATAAAGATTCTATTCATTCTTTGTTCATTTTGGGACCTATTTTTTGTTCCAATTTTTATACTTCAAATAAAGAAACTTTGTACATGAAAGTTATATATAATTAAATATAGAAGAATACAAAATTGATTTCACCCAAAAATAATACACAGATAAAAAGTTATGATCTGAATAAGATTTCAGAATCCCAACTTCCCAGACCCATATTTCTCAAATAAAAACTCGAAATGTACCAAATCACCTTTAATTTGTATATAATTTCAAAAAAGCTATTTAATAGAGGTGGTTTCGTATTTTTCGGAGTTACGGTTTGAAAGTTGAGTTTTGGACCCCACTTGTATACTTGTACAGATTAAAATATTCATTTTATCTATTATTAATTATTTTTATAATTTTATAATTTTATAATTTCGTAAATATTATTTATAATAAAGTTGTACATTAAAATCAGAATAAAAATCTCAAGAAAATACAAAAATAGAATACATGTATATGATACATAGGTATAAGACTAATAAATATACCTATATAATTGATTCTTCTATTTTATTTAATGTACAAAACACTTTAGAAAAATAAAATAAAAATATATTTCAATATTTAAAAATATTTTATAAATTTATAAAATAGTAAAAAAAATAAATACATTAAATATATAAAATAAAAATAAAAATAAAACAGATAAATATACCTATATAGGCCTAAAATGGTAACTTGTAATTTTATATCTCAAAAAAATAAATAAAAATCATAATAAAATAATTCATAAAATTATAAATATTTTTCATTTAATAACCTAAAATTATTAAAATTGTTTATTATTTTTAATTTAATTTACAAATCAATTATTTATTTTTTGTCTTTTTTGCGGATGACGTGGCCCAATCAGGCCACGCCATCTGTTGACAGGGGGGTCAACTCCATGACCCCAGGTCTGTGACCTCTGGATATGCGTTTTTCCTCCCCCTTTCTCCCTATTTTGGAGCTCGCTCCTAGCCTCCATTGGTAACGTCGTCTTCTTGGCTTTTTGTCCTGTAACATACGTGATTCTCATCGGGTGGTTGGATCTTCCAAGATCTTCCCCATTCGCCCGTGATTCCGCATCGAGGGTCATGCCTCGACCATCTTTTCAAAAACTGCCCAAGTCCCCTTTCTTCTTCGAACCCTCTTTGACCACTTTTCTCCCTCTCTTTGTCGATCTCTGGACTGGACTTGGTGACAGCAAGTCCTCCAGCTCTGCTGAGGCGATGTTAGCGGTTGTGGAGGCGTCTCCATCCTTCATTTCCGGCGTGCTGCCGTGAGGTCTTATCTCCACAGCCAAGGCTGAGTCGAGGTCACTTTATGTTTGTTTTTCTTAATGTTTAGGTAGGCAGTAATCTTTTTCATTGGTGCATTTGTTGACCCATAGATTTACTAGCATAGATTTTTTAATCGAACACCTTGCCGGAGCTCTTGAGCTCCGACGATCATTCTCGACCCCACGCCTGCCATCTATTCGCCAATAAAAGCAAGGACATCTGCCTTTGGTTCTGTTGTGTTTTCCTTTCTTTGCAGGTCCTGAAAGAGGCGTCTGAGCCTCGTAGATCGTCAAGAACAACCCCAGGTCGTCGGAGCAACCTTGAAGTGCCGGAGGTCATCTGCTGGTTTTGGCCCCATTCGAGGCCCTGGCAGAGTCATCATTGCTGCAGGAGGTCTGGGGGATATTTTGGGAGCAGCTAGGGCCACCGGAGGGGTGCGATACGGTCGGAGGAACTTCATCTCGGTGAAGTTCTTCCCGGTTCTTTGTCGGTCCCTCTCCGTCATCGGATCAAGTGGTCCCCCCAGATCCTCCAGCCATCGTCGGATCTGCTCACGCCCAGGCCGTTCATTGCTCGATGATCATCTAATCCTGGCCGCATACACGAAGGGGTACCACGCCTTAGGAGGGCACCACGTGTCTTAATTGAACGGCGCACAGCCGTCCGATCGCGCCTCTAGATCGAGGGAGGTGCTCCACCCTAGGCGCATGTGCACCCACGTGAAGCCAGTGAGAGACTTGTGACCTAGCATTGAAGGAGGCAAGGAGGACTTGAGAAGACAGTCACATTTCTGAGCAATTTTTTGTGCATTTATTTATTTGTTGTAATTTGAAGTGAGAGAAAGACTTTAATTAGTAATAATACATGTACTTGAACTCTTGGACATTCGGGCCCAATTTCCATGTGATTGTTCACTTGGAGGCTCACCGCAGTTTTGTCAGTTTTTCGTCACATTTTTTCCTTTTGTTTTCCAGTTTTGTTTTCTTTATTTTGTGTGATTGAGCCCTTAGTTGTAGGAGTTGCTTGGCGATAGATTAGGTCCAAACACACTAATCACCATTGCATGTACCTATAGCCGCATTGGACTTAGTCAAATTTTAAAACCGTTCTTCACGATAATAGCAACTACTCATCTTAGGGCGATTTCATCGGCTTGCATCTGCATGTAGATTAGGTTTCAATTCTACTGAGCATCCTTGCAAGTAGAGTGCTGGAGGCAAGGTGAGCATTTACACTTTAGCATTCATTATTGTATTTGCCGCTTGCATTGCTTTTTCGACTCCCCCTCTGATTTTGCTAAACTAGGTGCAAAGTAAAATTTACTCCTCGTTAGGCTTGTGCATTTCTCACTAAAAATCCAAAAAAAGTGATAACCAATAAAATTGGGACTGCTAATATTACTTGACCTTAAAATCAAACAAAAAATAAAATCTTGTATCGGGGTGAGTAATCCCCTCATTGTCTTTGCTTTTACTTACTCACGCACACACTAAGGTTAGTGCCAAAATCCCATTTCAGCCCTAAGTGTTTGTGCAATTTTTGGACTTCTCACCTAACTCTAAAACAGACAAGATAAAAAGACCGCATTTTTTGGTCTCTACCGAGTTGAGTAGGTGAATTGAGGGTTTGTATTATGTGAGTTTTGCTTGTGATTGCTTGTATTTCTCGATCACCTCTGTGCATTTGCGCCTTTTTCTCGCTTCTCTTGATTTGACCATCGTGCTCTCCCAACTATCATTTTTCTCTTGTTTCGAGATGGACCCGAGGAGCGTATTCTATCCGGACTTTGCGGATCCTTCATTCACTCTAGCTGGACCACCTCCTTTTTTCTAGGAGGACTTTGCTCCTGACTTTTGTACATATCCGCCTCAGCCGCAGTATCAGGACTCGGACTTCTACCCACCCCCACCTCTACCTCTGTATTTTCCACCTTCACATTTACCCGAGACTGACCTGTTGGAGTCACCTCTCACGACGTCCACACTTGAGACCATGACCCAGTTCATGGAGAAAATTAATTCGAGGATTGACAACCTCACCTACATGAAAAAGAGCCACATTGATGCTTCACGATCTGATGATTTGGAATCATTTGAGGATTATCATGAGAGCTTGCAATCGCCCAAAATACAAAAAAATGAGAAAAATTTAAAAATACAAAGAGTTCGGGAGACACGTGCTCGATTCAGACTGTGAGGAGAGGGAACCTTTGCCAGATCATTTGACCACACAGCCTTTCACACCTTGTCTCACCTTTGACCCCGAGGATGCCGCTGTACAGACTGCTCTTGGCATGCCTCATGTAGATGCTGATTTCGACTTCCTCCCATGTATGGAGGAAGTCCAAAAATTCAAAAAAATGTTGAATTAACCCGAAGTGGTGGCCACTATTCATGAGATCATTCGTTCCCCACTTCAGTAGGCCATGACCGATTTATCTGCTCCTCTTCCCAAGAAGAGAAAGCGGAGGAGCAGATCTGAGCGTCATATCTTGACCATGGCCACTTCCCACGCCATAACACACCGTCCCATTCCTAGGAAAAAGAACACTGCCACACAATTCATTAGTTGCACCATCTCTGACCACACATGTGATCACACTCTCCTCGACGGTGGTGCTTCGATTAGCATATTACCTTTCTCATTGGTACAATCTCTTCACTTAGGGCCTCTCAAGAAGACCAGGATGATCGTTCAGTTTGCTGATGGATCAATCAAGAGGCCGAAGGGTATCCTTGAAAACGTCGTCATTTCGATTCAAGGCACGAGCTACCATGTTGACTTTGTCGTGTTGCCCATGGAGACCTCCACAGTGAAGCACTCTCCAATCATCTTGGGACGACCATTCCTCACCTCTGCGAGGGTCGATACTGATTATGGATCAGGAGAGATTCGCTTCCGTCCTGCTGACGAAAGCGAAGTGTTGATCACCAAACAAACTGTTGACCAGAGACTTGCACCTGATGCACCTTCACCTATCTTGGTTGACCCCGAGGAATATGATCTATATGAGGATATCAGAGAGACTTTCGATGATGAGACCCGAGAATTCCTCTCCAAGGAGGAAGCCTCGGAAAGCATAGACCTTGGAGTTTCTGCTTCCTGTGATTAGCGATGTGTTGATGACATCCGCGGGATCTACACGATCGACACCATTCAGCGGAGGGCGGATGTAGAGACTAGACTGGATGAACATGACTTGACTTCTTTCACCGATAAGTCCGCTCCTGTTAACCTAGACACAAATGAGAAAAAGGACGAATTTGATTTGATTGCTTTTATTCGAGAATTCGAGCCTTTTGATGAGAAAGATGATCCGGTTGAGATTATTGAGGATGAACAGAGTTCGACTACTTCCACTGGTGAGTTCGTTCCTTTTGGTTTTGACCTGGACGAGATCTCGCAGGACGACACTGAGTAAACTTCTTCCGATGAGGATGAGTTCGTCCCTTTTCATTTTGATATCAGCGAGACTCCAAAGGCCGGACCTAGTCGTACTTCTTTCACTGATCCGTCTGTGCCTTCACACCCTAGGACCATTGAAGACCTTCACCCTGTCGACCCTGATCGGTTTTCATCCACCGTGGACCCCGAGGTCGACCTACACCATACCAGATCTATTCCTCAACGGTCCCGCAAGAAGGTTTGCTTTCAACCTTCTTGATCCCGTGTATATCCACCTATGTTGTACATTCTCTTTTGTCTCCCTCTGTCTCTCCCCCGTATTGCTCGTCCACCCATTCTCGTGTTTGCCTTGCTTATGACGTACTTTGTCCTAAGTATAGGGGGGTGGACGAGCCGAGTGTTCATTCGTCGTTCCGTCTCATCGCTCTTGTTGTTGCCTATACTTAGGGCTTCTTTTACCCTAAGTATAGGGGGAGTGATGCGTACATTCTTATCTGTCTTCTTCCATCTGTTGATATCTTTTCTTCTTTTCTTCTTTTCTTCTTTTCCTTTTCTATCTTTTTTATCTACCAAAAAGGTGCCGCCCCTTTTTGTCAGATTTCTATACTTAGGACGTACTTTGTCCTAAGTATAAGGGGGGTGCACCCCGAGTTGACTCTATTCTTTGATCCTCTCCACTGTCTCTTCTTCATGTCTATACTTAGGGATATCTTACCCAAATATAGGGGGAGACAGTCCGAGTACGATCTGTTCATTCCCACCCTTGACCCTCCCTGCTTTGTATACAACCTGCTATACTTAGGGTTATTTGATCCTAAGTATAGGGGGGCGGTCGACTTCTCATTCGTTTGTTCATTCATCTCTTATTTATTTATTCTTTAGACTTTTCTATACTCAGTACGAGTTATGTCTTTATTTTCTCTGATCTATGAGGACATAGCTCAATCTAAGTATAAGGGGGTCGTATATACTACGTATATACTTTAGATATAACTCGTACTTTCATATTTTTACTAATAAATATGACCAATTATTACTCATAAAATTCATTAAAAACCTTAATAAAAAGATCTGATTATTCCTCAAATATTTTTTGTACTTACTGATTAATAAATCAGGTGAAAATATTTTTTGCAAAATGTTTGAAAAATAGTTTGAAAATCCTAGTAAAAAATCTTTTGAAAACTATTTGGAAAACAATTTTGTTACATGTTTTCAACCTTTGTAAAATATTTTGATTGTAAAATTATCTTCTTTGTGTGAAATAAAATGTTTGAAAAATGATTTGTAAATGGTTTGAAAAATGGTTGCAAAAATATATGAAAAATCTATATATATTGTTTGGAAAAACCTTTGCAAAATAATTTTCAAATGTGTGTACATGTTTGTAGAAACTATTTGTAAAAATTATTTTGAACTATAGTTTTCAAAATTGTTTGAAAAACCTTTGTCAAAAAAGTTTGAGGAATACCTACATCTCACCTAAAATTCTCTATGTATATATCTATAAAAGTGATCACTTACCCTTGTAAATTCTTAAAATCTACTTCTTGTATATATAAAATGCATCCACGTGTAAATATTTGTATATAGTTTTTAGCCAAAAACTTTTGTTTTCAAAAATCCCAAAAACATTTGCAAAACTAAAATACCAAAAACATTTGAAAAATCTCTTTGAAAAATACAGAAAAGTGCATATGCATCATATTTTCAAAAATCCATAAAAAGTTCAAAATCTTTGAAAATTACATCACAAAAATATTTTCTGCATAGCATTTGCATAGCATGAGCATTTTTCGGATTGAGTTTAATAGTTGAACAAATCTAAGTAAAATCTGAAGATTGGAGCTTGATTGGACCTTAAATCTACCTAATTGACAGGAACCTTATAGGAGCCAGAATTGAGGTACTTCAGGTCTATTGACTTAATTCTTTGAGGATCACGAGACTTGGTTCAATAGATTCTTGACTGCCAAAGTAGAGTATTTTGGAGCACACGCACGACTCAAGTTAATAACGACCTAACTTGGACACCTGCACTTTCACTGGGCTCAACTCAGTTGGAGTGGTGAGGGGGTTGGATTTGCCGGTATGATACGCACACAGGTGGAAACACTTGTCCTCCTCTATGGAGGGAAGTGCACCCCAACCCGTCCAGTGATGATTAGTTTCCAGGATAGGAGATCGTGGGTTGCAATAAAGCTTCAAAAGAGGGATAGTCTACTGGCTCAAGAGGAAAAACTCCCTATGTAAATGCCGTTGTATATAGTATTTCAAAAAAAATTGCAAAAGCAAAAAATCTAAAAAAATGGACATTCCTGTACAAAAATAAAAATGCATGCCGGAGTGTACATATGTGTATAGTCAAATAAGCAAGCTTGAGCTTCAAAGTCAAATCATGTGAGCCTGCAGCTGGATGAATTGACTACACTGGTCTTGCATCCTATGATAGGTAGCTACACTGGCTACCGTCCATTCTTCTCTTCACCCCCTTGACGAGTCGCTAAATACGTTGTTTGATTCGGTCACGTTGTAATACGTGTACTTAGCGATTCGGTCAGAACCGAGAGAAGATCTCCGTGAAGAGTGTCTCGGCTTAATTTATATCTCGGGCAAGTCCGGGGTCGAACTCAGGGAGGCAAAGGTACAACTTCGGGTTTAATTTGAAAATAAAGATCTAGATATCCAATGCGGTATTTTTTTTATAATTTTTCTGTGCAAAAACCAAAGCAAATGCAAAATGAGGGTGAATTAAGTACTAAGAAATCACACAACTTAGCCAAATTAATTTTAATGTCAAATTAATCCAATTCAGCCAAATTATATTTTTCCTAGAGTCCTAATCCAGAGATGAATGCAAGGTACTTTTTTTTGGAATTTTAGGGGTTAAAATGCAACAAGGAAAAATGCAAACTTTTTATGGGTTTTTTCGCAATTTATCACACAAACAGTAAGCAAAAATCATGAAAAAATTACTGAAACTAAAACATGATGCAAGGAGACTACAATAATTTTTTAGAATTTTTTGACAAAATATGAATTTTTTTATGTATTTTTTTAGTGGAAACAGAGTGACAGTGAGTAATTGATTCCTAATAAATCCACGTTATCAAATTAATCAGAGTGCGAATTATCTCAAGTAGCTATTTAAATAAGCAATCCAGTAAAGTTGAAATTTCGCAAAAAGGATATACGTGGATTTAATTAAAAATCAAATACTTGAAACACTCTACAATTTATTTCAGACACAAGACAACTCCATTTTGGATGAAATTTGGACAGTAAGTTCATCACATATCAAGGCATCTTACATAATTTTTGTGGAATTTTTAGAGCAACTGCGTGTGAGATGTAATTTTAAGATCATCGATTGGGTAAAATATGCAATATTTTCAGTTACACAATTTTCATTAATTACCCAAATGTCACAAAAATATAAATAAATATTCTGATGGTAGATAATTAGTTGCTCAACATCAAACCATTTTTCATTGAAGAAAAAGATGCAATAATGATGTCCAAATTTAAGTACGAACACAAGGGTGTCCTTGCAAAACAGAAAGACAATTTGACAATAGAAAACACGAACAAGGACTGAAAAGTAATTACAAAAACTATAAAAGCAAATTATGCAATTTTTACAATAATTAAAAAAAAGAAGAATTGGACCTTCTTCTTCCTGAGTTCCAGGGGAAAGAAGAACCCAACGGGGATGGCGGGGCGGCGACGGAATGGCGGCGCGAGGGGGGCCGCGCGCGGCCGTGAGGAGGCGCGGCGGCCGGCGGCCCGCGCTGGGGAGGTGCGGCGGTGGTACGGCGGAGGGCAGAGGCGTGATGACGCGGCGGTTGGAGGAGAAAGGTTGGCGGCAGTGTGGGTCTTCTGGAGGGGCCGCGCGCGCGGCTGCGGCGGGGGCGCGCGGCCAGAGAGGGGGGGGCGGCGGCTGGCTTCTGGAGGCTGAGCCCGCGCGGCGGCGCCACACGCACGGCGATGAGCGGCGGCGGAGCAGCCGCTTGGAGGAGAAAGGGGGGGGGCGGCGGCGTGCGTCCTCCTCCTCCTGTTTCTTTTTTTTATTTTTTTTTAATTTTTTTTGTTTTGCTGCAATTAAAAAAAACTTCTTTTTTTTGTGTTTTAACTTTTTTTATATTTTTAATTTTTTTAAGCAGGAAATATGTACACAAAAGAAGGAAGATGATGATGAGGGTGTGATAATGTGATAATAAAAAAAATATGGTGATGATGTGATACAAGAAAACAAGATAGTTGATAAATTAAAACAACAAGCAAAATGATGAGAAATACTTACCTGGTCTTCACCGGATTGGCGGAGCAGCTACGCTGAACTCCTGTTGTCGCCTCGATCCGATTGGCGAAATAAAATCGGAGAAGCTACGCGAGCTCGACAGGGAACTCGTGACGCGAAGCGGAGCTCCGCGGATCTCACCTGAAGGAGGTAGTCGCTTGAGGACGATGCTTCGCAGCTGTCACCAACAAAACACTCCAAGCTCTCTCCTTATTCTATAAGAATGGTGGATGGGGAAAAAATGTGGATGTACAAATGAATATAAAGAGAAGAGAAAGGGAAGTTAGAATGGTGGTGGTGTTGAATGGGAGGTTAAATTAGTGATGGGGTTGAATGGGAAGTTAGATGAATAATGGTGTTGAATGGAGGTTGATGAAGACTTGGAGGTTATTGTAGAGAATGGGAAAATAAATAAATAATGATATAAAGTATGCTACTTTAAATACAACAAAAATAAAGAGGGAAAAAATGGTGAATTTACAAGTGAATACATACAACATGTACATATTTTTTTGTTTGCTTTTCTTTTTATATTTTTTTTGTCTTTTTAATAGTAGCTATGTACAATAGGAAAATACAATAAAATAGTACAATCAAAATACAAGACCACAATGATTTTTTTGGATTTTTAGTAATTAAGAAAGATAAAATAAAAAATGAAGAAAGAAAGAATATATACATAATATACAATGTACATCTAGGTCCCAAAACTCAACTTTTGCAAACGAGCTCCGATTTTAATGAAACCACTTCCATTGGATAGATAATTTTCTAACTTGAACTTTAAAAGTGAGTTTGGTGAATTTGGAGTTCATACGGAGCGGGAATTTGGCTTGAAAGTTAGTCTTTACGGCCTTTTCCCATTGGGATCTAGGAGCATTTATTTGAAGTAAAATTTGTTTTGTATTTTTGTATTTTTATAAACAATTTTATAAACAAGTTAGAGAAAGAATTAGGCAAAAAGGAGTTGAAATGAAATTATTAAAAATTCATGAAGTTTTGGGCTATTTACAAGTATAAAACTCCTTTATTTTTGCGGTTTTTTAGTGTTAGTTATTTTGTACAATCTAGTATACATTAATTAATGTATTTTATTTACAAGAGTCATTTTGTTAATTTATAGATTTTATATACATTTATTAGGGAATTTACTCGTGGATTTTGCTAAGATCAAGATATTGAGATGATGAATCGTGGATTCATCACCCCCCTATACTTAAACTTTGCTAGTCCTCGAGCAAAAAATCTAACTAATAAGTTGGTTTAACCCCTGACACATTCACTTTCACACAAGACTAGTGATGTTCAAGAACACTTGGTTTATGAGCTCTTGAGATTTTGAGTTAACCAGCCTTAGTCATTAGGGTCTTGGACTTAATTATTTACATTTCCCTAGTTTGAAAGATTTGTGTGCTATATTGCATGCTTAGTCTCTACCTTAAGAATATGATCAACACCTCACATACACGACTGCAGTTATGATGAGATGAGTTGAAATTTCACTTGAGGAACTGGGATGAGGGATTTGAGTTTGGACTTGATTTGATGATGCTCGAGGATGGGATAAAATCAATGAATGCTTCATGAAACCTGAGTGTCAGCATTTTTACCCAGTATGAGAACATGGTTCTTGTACTATCTCTTGACATTTACCTATGTGCCAGGGTGTGATAAAATAAAAAAAATGTTGATCAGTGTGCGCCAACTCTTGGTAAAAGCAGTGGAGCTAGCCAAAATACTACAAATCAATGCAATGTCAAAGAAAAGCTCTCATTCCATACAAAGTCAAATATCAAAGAGCTTCCACCAAAGGAGAGCGCTCCCAACCATTTCAAAAGTGTCCACTTGGACCACCGCTATTAGGACCAGGAGTCGGGCTTGCACCAAAAAAGGGCTCTGCATCGTAAATGCTACAAGTCTGGGTGTAGAAGGTATAATAGATACTAAAAAAGACACACCCCGGTGTACTCCCAGGAAAACAAGTGCAGACGGCTCCAACTTCTCTTGACGGACGCACTGATCAACACCAAAAAAAATGCGTTGCGTAATAAGGCACTTGAGAGGATCCTTGTTCCAATGAGAGGGAGAGAAGAAATGACACAATCCTATGCCCTCCATCAACTGGCCTTCCATCTACACTTTCAAGTCTGACAACTAAAGAGACGGTGGATTGGATGCAAGAAATGATTTATTCCCTAGTGTTGAGGATCGGGTCCATAGGAGAGTCTCTTGGACTGGAACCTTGGGTGACGTTGTGACTCTACTCTTGTAACTGCGGTCAACACTTAAAGTCATACCCCTTATATATATGTATACAAAGAGAGTCTGATGATTAGGGAAATTGGGTACCTTTTGACTAGAGCTTGGTTCATCTTAGAATTTTAGGATCTCTAAAACCGAGAGTTCTTGAACGGATCAAGTCTTGTATTTACATGCACAGACAGGGGTTAACCAAATTGAGATTTTTTTGTCTGTGCATGTAAATACAAGACTTGATCCGTTCAAGAACTCTCGGTTTTAGAGATCCTAAAATTCTAAGCTGAACCAAGCTCTAGTCAAAAGGTACCCAATTTCCCTAATCATCAGACTCTCTTTGTATACATATATATAAGGGGTATGACTTTAAGTGTTGACCGCAGTTACAAGAGTAGAGTCACAACGTCACCCAAGGTTCCAGTCCAAGAGACTCTCCTATGGACCCGATCCTCAACACTAGGGAATAAATCATTTCTTGCATCCAATCCACCGTCTCTTTAGTTGTCAGACTTGAAAGTGTAGATGGAAGGCCAGTTGATGGAGGGCATAGGATTGTGTCATTTCTTCTCTCCCTCTCATTGGAACAAGGATCCTCTCAAGTGCCTTATTACGCAACGCATTTTTTTGGTGTTGATCAGTGCGTCCGTCAAGAGAAGTTGGAGCCGTCTGCACTTGTTTTCCTGGGAGTACACCGGGGTGTGTCTTTTTTGAGTATCTATTATACCTTCTACACCCAGACTTGTAGCATTTACGATGCAGAGCCCTTTTTTGGTGCAAGCCCGACTCCTGGTCCTAATAGCGGTGGTCCAAGTGGACACTTTTGAAAAAGTTTTTTTTACCCACACCATAATTATTGTATATATATACAAAAATACGTGAAAGTACGAGCTATGGGTAAAGTATATATGTAATATATACATGCCCCCCTATACTTAGCATGTGCTATGTCCTCATGGCACAAGAGCGAGAAAAAGACATAGCTCGTGCTAAGCGTAGGATGGCTAAAATAATAGATAGTAAAGAAGTCGATCCGCCCCCCCCCCCCCTATACTTAGGCTCTAGACAGCCTAAGTGTAGAAGAAGAGCAAAAATGGGGCGAACGAGGTCAAGAGGAGAAATGGATGAGTATGTACACATGGCGGGCATCGGCTCCCCCTATACTTAGGCTCTTGGTAAGCCTAAGTATAGGACAAGAGTATGTGTGAGAACCGATGTGATCTGGAGAATATACAAAGAGGGGAGAATGTACAAGAGTGATTGAATCTGTACAGGGATCAAGAAGGTTTGTGACGGACCTTCTTGCGGGAGCGAGGGGGTGGGTAGTATACATATGTGTCGCTGTCAGAATCGTTCGTAGAGGAATAATAGTGAGGTGTGGGGAACGTCCAACGAGGGTCGACACATGGCTGCTTGCTCAAATATGGCTTCAGAACAGCTGAACTGAGCTCACTCATATAGATCACCTCATCCGGACCTGATGAGGACTCCTCAGAAAGTTCCTTCTCTGGAACATCGAAGGTAACCTTCTTAGTCGGTTTTCTAGAACCTGAAGCATCAAGAGGAAGAGGAGAGTAACAAGCCTTGAGGGGTTCGGGGGAACACCTCGAGGAATCAATACTCTTCTTCTTCTTACCAGATGACCGACTAGAGGATGGAGCAACCGATTTATCAAGATTGGTCAATTTGCTCCCAGTTGTCTCCTTTGCTGTATGTCCTGGATGTAGTGTGTGTGAGGTTCTGACCAGAGGTTCATCATCAGATGAGTCACCATATGCATTGTAATACTCCTGCAAGGTCAGCACATGTCTCTGATAAGGCACAGTGTTCTCAGTTGGCTTGACATTGTTGGGTTCTTGTGTCGGATCATCAAAATGATCAAGGCCATCCACAAAGGTCATATCCGACTCAATGATAGCTTCTGGTCGTGAGTCATCTCTAGAAGCTATCGCGGTGGTGGTGCAAGCAGTAGGCGGTGTGTGGTTGTAGGGAGTCTCTAAACCAATGGTCGTCTGGACAGTCTGTATCTCAGGTGTAGTAGAGAGACGAGACTCAACTGTCTCTCGAAGGTCATGACTGTCTACAACTTTATGGGTTACCTTAGAATATCGTGTGTCCTCAAAGATCGGGTGAGGTCGGAGTGCTCCCAATGCAGAGAAATCGATCTCCCGAGTCTCACAATCTATAGTTGCCTTAGCCAAGGCTAAGAACGGCTTCCCAAGAATGATCGGAGACTGGGTGAACTCTCCTCGGTGCTCAATGTCAATGATCGTGAAGTCTATCTCCAGTAGAGCACCTTGAAAAGTGACGATGACTGAAATGGTTCCTCTCGACCGTTTAATGGTCCGATCTGCCAACTGAATGATCTCTCTTGATTTCTTGGCAGCTCCGAGTTTGAGCTTGGCAAACACGGAGGTCGGGAGGATATTAATCGGTGAGTCATCATCGATTCTTGCATGGGTGAATGTGGTATCTTTGATTTCACAATCAAACCTAGGCAACCGCTTTACTCTGCGGCTCTTGGTTTTTCTCCCTATCATCAAAGATGTGGCCATAGACACTATATATCTCTCAGTCCTTGTTCTCTTATTGCCCGACTTTAGGCATCAATTTACTTCTCACAAATCTTTTAAGGTCGGGAAAGTGCTCAATGGCCATTATTAAGGGAAGCTCAAAAATCAACTTTCTATCCAATGCTTCCCTAACCGCAGGATCCAATTTTTTTAGATCTTTTCCTTTTTCAATTTTTATGGTATTTTCTAAGTTTTCAATTTTTTTGGTCTTTTTGGTAGGTGAAGGAGGACTAGGAGAATGTACAGACTCTGGTTTGGAGGGAAAGTGGTTAGTAGAAGAGGAAGGTAGAAGGGACTCCAGCTGTACATGATGTGTGGTCAATCCAGTGTCTTCCAGGTTTTCAAGATTTAATCCGCAAAATCCATGATCCACATTCCTACCTGGACTCTTAATCGGTCTACAAATATCATCCTCCAATAAGTTCTCATGATACATCATGAGAGAAGTCTGCTCAGTTGGAGGATACCGCTGAGAACTTGGGATCTTATACTCAACACATCTTGACTCAGACGTGTAATGCTGGGTTGAGTATGACCCATCTGTATGACAGATGTTGGTCGGGGCCTCATAATGTGGAGTCAGTAGACAGGGGGTCTGTATATTGGTCGCATGAATCCAATCCCCTGTATATGTCGGCTCTCCGAATGGGTGATATGAAGGTTGGTCAATGTGGTCTCTATCACTCAGGTCAATTAAGTCAGGAAGATCGTTTGGTGTAGGCCTCTCCATTCGGTTAGTTTGATCGACCGTGTTGTACCCAAAGTTCAAGTCAGGATGTGTATAGGTCAAATGTTGTCCAGTCCTAACTCGAGGTGAAAATGAGGTATGAGGGGGCAACTGATTCTGCCAATTATTCATCTCAGCAGTGGCTTGCTCTGTGATTTGTTCCTTATTTCCAGCAAGCGGACGAGAATATGGGTAGTCAATCCAGGGTGGTTGTGGGTCAGGGAGGTAAGAATGTGAGGTAGGTGAGAAGGATGAAGAAGTGGAGAAGTCAATCGAAGTTCTGACTTCGCGATCAGGGTATGGGTATGAAGAGGAATAAGAGGGTGGAGATGATCGGAATAAGGTCGATGAAGGATGACGTGGATCTGATGACCAATATTCTGACATCTTGGAAGGGAGATGGGAGAATGAAGCGGATCAAGGAAGAAAGCGTGCAAGTGCACCGAATAACACACAAGACAAACAAACACAAGAGCAAACCCTGAGTTCACCTACTCAACACAGTGATGGTCGCAAAAGTCCGACCGTTTATCTTTTCAGTTTTAATTAGGTGATAAATCAAGATATAAATCCAATTACGCAAGGTTCAAAAGTAGGTTTTGGGCACTATCCTAGGGATACGTCCTCACCTCTCAACAATCATAATTAGCCAAGCATACAATGAGGGTTTTACTCTCCCAAAACAATTGTTAGTTTTAGTCAATTTTTTTGATCAACTCTGATTAGCAGTCCCGATTTTAAGTTTGATTATCACTTGATTAGTCCACCAAACAAAGCACGCCTAACGATCAGTCCCGATTTCCTTTTAACCTAAGTTTCAAAAACCAAGGGAAGGGAGTCGAGAAAAACCGATGCAAATAATGAAATCAATGATGCATGCCCAGTTCAGAAGACTTACAGTGATCCTCGCGCTCTACATGCGGGATGCAAGGCAGAATTGAAATTTTATACTAAATGAATGCAAACAAGAAAATCGTTCCTAGACAGGCAGTTCTATTAGCGAGTGATGAACAAGTTAAATTTGACTAATAGCCCAGCGGTCTAAGTGCGTCTCGTTAAATGTGATGTGTGGTCCTAAAAGTTACGAGCACAAGCAATAAAGATATTCTAATAAAATGCTCTAAGAGCCGCGAGTGCAAGTCCTATTCTACGTCAATCAACCACACAACCATGAGCGGGTCAAATGTCCAGTCCGGATACAAACGCGAGCTCTCAAACAAGAACCGCTGTAAAGGAGAAACTACCTAAATAATTACAACGATTTACAAAAATTCTCTCGAAGATAAATAAATTCTCCAAGCTCTTCAACAGTCGGCGCGCGTCGCGTCCGTCGACCTCCGATGCACTCCAAGTCCACCGGGCCCTCGCAAGGAAACAGAGATTTATATTAGAGAGATAAACAACAAAATATATACAAGAATATGAAGACAAATAATTGAAAGGAAATGGATTAATTACAAGTGGCTCGGGGGTCAGACTACCCGAGTAAATGAAATCTAAATCCAAATTTTTAAACTAATCCCTAAGCCGTTTGCCTCCCCGGCAACGGCGCCATCTGACGAGTCGCTAAATACGTTGTTTGATTCGGTCACGTTGTAATACGTGTACTTAGCAATTCGGTCAGAACCGAGAGAAGATCTCCGTGAAGAGTGTCTCGGCTTAATTTATATCCCGGGCAAGTCCGGGGTCGAACTCAGGGAGGCAAAGGTACAACTTCGGATTTAATTTGAAAATAAAGATCTAGATATCCAATGCGGTATTTTTTTTATAATTTTTCTGTGCAAAAACCAAAGCAAATGCAAAATGCGGGTGAATTAAGTACTAAGAAATCACACAACTTAGCCAAATTAATTTTAATGTCAAATTAATCCAATTCAGCCAAATTATATTTTTCCTAGAGTCCTAATCCAGAGATGAATGCAAGGTACTTTTTTTTGGAATTTTAGGGGTTAAAATGCAACAAGGAAAAATGCAAACTTTTTATGGGTTTTTTCGCAATTTATCACACAAACAGTAAGCAAAAATCATGAAAAAATTACTGAAACTAAAACATGATGCAAGGAGACTACAATAATTTTTTTAGAATTTTTTGACAAAATATGAATTTTTTTATGTATTTTTTAGTGGAAACAGAGTGACAGTGAGTAATTGATTCCTAATAAATCCACGTTATCAAATTAATCAGAGTGCGAATTATCTCAAGTAGCTATTTAAATAAGCAATCCAGTAAAGTTGAAATTTCGCAAAAAGGATATACGTGGATTTAATTAAAAATCAAATACTTGAAACACTCTACAATTTATTTCAGACACAAGACAACTCCATTTTGGATGAAATTTGGACAGTAAGTTCATCACATATCAAGGCATCTTACATAATTTTTGTGGAATTTTTAGAGCAACTGCGTGTGAGATGTAATTTTAAGATCATCGATTGGGTAAAATATGCAATATTTTCAGTTACATAATTTTCATTAATTACCCAAATGTCACAAAAATATAAATAAATATTCTGATGGTAGATAATTAGTTGCTCAACATCATTCCTTTTTTCATTGAAGAAAAAGATGCAATAATGATGTCCAAATTTAAGTACGAACACAAGGGTGTCCTTGCAAAACAGAAAGACAATTTGACAATAGAAAACATGAACAAGGACTGAAAAGTAATTACAAAAACTATAAAAGCAAATTATGCAATTTTTACAATAATTAAAAAAAAGAAAAAATTGGACCTTCTTCTTCCTGAGTTCCAGGGGAAAGAAGAACCCAACGGGGATGGCGGGGCGGCGACGGAATGGCGGCGCGAGGGGGGCCGCGCGCGGCCGTGAGGAGGCGCGGCGGCCGGCGGCCCGCGCTGGGGAGGTGCGGCGGTGGTACGGCGGAGGGCAGAGGCGTGATGACGCGGCGGTTGGAGGAGAAAGGTTGGCGGCAGTGTGGGTCTTCTGGAGGGGCCGCGCGCGCGGCGCGGGGGCGCGCGGCCAGAGAGGGGGGGGGCGGCGGCTGGCTTCTGGAGGCTGAGCCCGCGCGGCGGCGCCGCACGCACGGCGATGAGCGGCGGCGGAGCAGCCGCTTGGAGGAGAAAGGGGGGGGGCGGCGGCGTGCGTCCTCCTCCTCCTGTTTCTTTTTTTTAATTTTTTTTTGTTTTGCTGCAATTAAAAAAACTTCTTTTTTTTGTGTTTTAACTTTTTTTATATTTTTAATTTTTTTAAGCAGGAAATATGTACACAAAAGAAGGAAGATGATGATGAGGGTGTGATAATGTGATAATAAAAAAAAATATGGTGATGATGTGATACAAGAAAACAAGATAGTTGATAAATTAAAACAACAAGCAAAATGATGAGAAATACTTACCTGGTCTTCGCCGGATTGGCGGAGCAGCTACGCTGAACTCCTGTTGTCGCCTCGATCCGATTGGCGAAATAAAATCGGAGAAGCTACGCGAGCTCGACGGGGAACTCGTGACGCGAAGCGGAGCTCCGCGGATCTCACCTGAAGGAGGTCGTCGCTTGAGGACGATGCTTCGCAGCTGTCACCAACAAAACACTCCAAGCTCTCTCCTTATTCTATAAGAATGGTGGATGGGGAAAAAATGTGGATGTACAAATGAATATAAAGAGAAGAGAAAGGGAAGTTAGAATGGTGGTGGTGTTGAATGGGAGGTTAAATTAGTGATGGGGTTGAATGGGAAGTTAGATGAATAATGGTGTTGAATGGAGGTTGATGAAGACTTGGAGGTTATTGTAGAGAATGGGAAAATAAATAAATAATGATATAAAGTATGCTACTTTAAATACAACAAAAATAAAGAGGGAAAAAATGGTCAATTTACAAGTGAATACATACAACATGTACATATTTTTTTGTTTGCTTTTCTTTTTATATTTTTTTGTCTTTTTAATAGTAGCTATGTACAATAGGAAAATACAATAAAATAGTACAATCAAAATACAAGACCACAATGATTTTTTTGGATTTTTAGTAATTAAGAAAGATAAAATAAAAAATGAAGAAAGAAAGAATATATACATAATATACAATGTACATCTAGGTCCCAAAACTCAACTTTTGCAAACGAGCTCCGATTTTAATGAAACCACTTCCATTGGATAGATAATTTTCTAACTTGAACTTTAAAAGTGAGTTTGGTGAATTTGGAGTTCATACGGAGCGGGAATTTGGCTTGAAAGTTGGTCTTTACGGCTTTTTCCCATTGGGATCTAGGAGCATTTATTTGAAGTAAAATTTGTTTTGTATTTTTGTATTTTTATAAACAATTTTATAAACAAGTTAGAGAAAGAATTAGGCAAAAAGGAGTTGAAATGAAATTATTAAAAATTCATGAAGTTTTGGGCTATTTACAAGTATAAAACTCCTTTATTTTTGCGGTTTTTTAGTGTTAGTTATTTTGTACAATCTAGTATACATTAATTAATGTATTTTATTTACAAGAGTCATTTTGTTAATTTATAGATTTTATATACATTTATTAGGGAATTTACTCGTGGATTTTGCTAAGATCAAGATATTGAGATGATGAATCGTGGATTCATCACCCCTCCTCTTGGGTTGGTTGCCACTTGAACTTGAGGGATGAGTTGTTGGATTGGGGAATCATTGGGTTGTCATATTGGAGAAGTCAGTCTTTTTGTCATTTCAGTTGGGGAGAGCCACCATCACTTACACTGTACGAGTCAGATTCATAGTCGTAAGGGTTGGCGTATGAGTTAATATTTCTGACCTGGCTATTGAGGAGACTTGAGCATAGTTTTGGGATTCTCAGAGACTGTTGGATTTCAAATTCGGTTCTCAGTAAGGTTCTGCCTGCACTAAAATTCCAAAGGTCTGACTTAAGCTCCAAACTTTGCTTTTGTGAAGAAAAGTTTGATAATTAAATTTGATACACCTTCTTCTTTTTCTTTTCTTTATTTTTCTTTCTGTACTTATTGCATAAGTGTTTGCTAGGGACTTGCAAAGGTAAAGTATAGGGGGATGATGAATCCACATTTCATCATCTTTATTCTATCATTTTGGCCTCAACATTTTAGCATCCATGCATGTGCATTTAAATAGTGTGCAAAATGCGGTTTTTAAAGCCAAAATTATAGAATAAATAAAAGAAAAGAATAAAAAGAATAAAACATTGTAAATATTTTATGACCCGAAACCCCGAGACCTAGACATCTTGATGAATAGGTCGAGCAGGAATAAAGTAGGGGGAGATAAGGGTCAGGAACAATAAAGATTCTATTCATTCTTTGTTCATTTTGGGACCTATTTTTGGTTCTACTTTTTATACTTAAAATAAAGAAACTTTGTACATGAAAGTTGTAGATAATTAAATATAGAAAAATACAAAATTGATTTCACCCAAAAATAATACACAAATAAAAAGTTATGATCTGAATAAGATTCCATAATCCTAACTTCCTAGACCCGTATTTATCAAATAAAAACTCGAAATGTATTTAATTATATATAATTTCAAATAAGCTATTTAATGGAGGTGGTTTCGTATTTTTCGGAGTTACAGTTTGAAAGTTGAGTTTTGGACACCACTTGTATACTTGTACATATTAAAATATTCATTTTATCTATTATTCATTAATTTTATAATTTTATAATTTTATAATTTCGTAAATATTATTTATAATAAAGTTGTACATTAAAATGAGAATAAAAATCTCAAGAAAATACAAAAATAGAATACATGTATATGATACATAGGTATAAGACCAATAAATATACCTATATAATTGATTCTTCTATTTTATTAAATGTACAAAACACTTTAGAAAAATAAAATAAAAATATATTTAAATATATAAATTTTTTTATAAAATTATAAAATAATAAACAAAAATAAATACATTAAATATACAAAATAAAAATAAAACAATAAAATAAATAAATATACCTATATAGGCCTAAAATGGTAACTTGTAATTTTATATCTCAAAAAAAATAAAAATCATAATAAAATAATTCATAAAATTATAAATATTTTTATTTAATAACCCAAAATTAATAAAATCGTTTATTATTTTTCATTTAATTTACAAATCAATTATTTTTTTGTCTTTTTGCGGATGATGTGGCCCAATCAGGCCACGCCATCCATTGACCGGGGGTCAACTCCATGACCCCAGGTCTGTGACCTCAAGATATGCATTTTCCCTCCCCCTTTCTCCCTATTTTAGAGCTCGCTCCTAGCCTCCATTGGTAACGTCGTCTTCTTGTCTTTTTGTCCTGGAACATCTGGGATTCTCGCCGGATGGTTGGATCTTCCAAGATCTTCCCCGTTCGCCCGTGATTCCGCATTGAGGGTCACGCCTCGACCATCTTTTCAAAAACCGCCCAAGTCCCCCTTTCTTCTTCGAACCCTCTTTGACCACTTTTCTCCCACTCTTTGTCGAGCTCTGGACTGGACTTGATGACAGCAAGTCCTCCAGCTCTTCTGAGGCGAGGTTAGCGGTTATGGAGGCGTCTCCACCCTTCATCTCCGGCGTGCCACTGTGAGGTCTTATCTCCTCAGCCACGGCCGAGTCGAGGTCACTTTATATTTGTTTTTCTTGTTGTTTAGGTAGCCAGTAATCTGATATTTTCATTGGTGCATTTTGTTTGTTGACCCATTGATTTACTAGCATAGATTTTTCAATCGAACACCTTGCCGGAGCTCTTAAGCTCCAACGATCACTCTCGACCCCACGCCCACCATCTATTCGCCAATAAAAGCCAGGACATCTGCCTTTGGTTTTGCTGTGTTTTTCCTTTCCTTGCAGGTCCTGAAGGAGGCGTCTGAGCCTTGTAGATCGTCAAGAACAACCCCAGGTCGCCGGAGCAACCTTGAAGTGTCGAAGGTCATCTGCTGGTTTTTTGCCCCATTCGAGGCATCTAGCGGGGTCATCATCGCTGCAGGAGGTTTGGGGGACGTTTTGGGAGCAGCAAGGGCCACCGGAGGGGCGCGATACAGCCGGAGGAACTTCATCTCGACGAAGTTCTTCCCGGTTCTTCGTCGGGCCCTCTCCGTCATAGGATCAACTGGTCCCCCCAGATCCTCCAGCCATCGTCGGATCTGCTCACGCCCAGGCCGTTTGTTGCTCGGTGATCATCTAATCCTGGCCACACATGCGAAGGGGTACCACGCCTTAGGAGGGCGCACCGTGTCTTAAGTAAACGGCGCACAACCGTCCGATCGCGCCTCTGGGCATTTTGCACAATACGCCCATCCACTTTTTGTATTTAATAATTGACTTTAAAGCTTTCATTTGCAGTTCTTTTTTTTGTAATATTTGCAACAACCACCCTCGAACCTTGTCTTTTTGCCAACAGGTCCTTGGCCACGTCACCTCACGTGACATGCGCACGTGAGGTGCGTGGCCATTTTGCAGGGCCACCCTCGTTGTCTTAATATTTCTGATTAGTCCTAAAATTGCTAGATCAAGTATTTACTTTTTAGTAAAATTGCGGAATAGCCCTTAGGCTTTTGAAAATTACTTTTAGGCCCCTCTCAGACACGTGATTGCCTCGTGCTTCTCTGGAGATTTTGCATTGTAACCCCTGCAGGTTTAGATTTAACATTTAGTCCAGAAAGGTTTTTCAGCAGTTGTTATTTTGTGGAAATTTTACATTCTGGCCCCTGAGCTTTTCGCATATTACAAAAAAAACCCCTGCAAGTATGCTTTTTCCATTTATTGTTTCTATTTAATTCATGCATCTATAAAACTCCAAAAATCACCAAAAAATTACCATACATTCTTGTTGCATTGTATATTCAAGTCATATTTTTATTTTTCATATTTATTGCATTTTAATATTTATAAAAATTCAAAAACACGCATTTTGTCTACTGTTTGCATTATAAAATCCATAAACATTATAAAAACCTCTTAGAAAATTCCCAAAAAAATATATTTTTCTTAATTTAGTGTGTTTTAACTTCTGTCCAAAAATCACTAAAAATTACGAAAGAAAAATCATAAAAATTATAAAACCCCTAAAATATTTATAAAAAACTAAAAAATTCAAGAAAAATCCTAAAAATACAATCTCAGTTTCTGTAGTTTCCTTACTTTATTATATTTAGCTTTAAATTAATTTTAGGAATTTTGGACACTGTTTGTTATTTTCCATCCTCATTTTAATTTCGGCCAGCCCTTTATTTCACTGTTTTCAGTATTTTTGACTTTAAAAATACCAAAAAATTCAAAAAATCTAGAAAAATCACAAAAACATTAAAAAAATTTAAAAAGTACAAAAATATTTTATTTCCTGATTTTTGAATATTTTTACTTATTCTTATAAATACTTCATCCCTCTCTTTCTTACTTTGTCTATATAGTCTTTTTAAATAAAAAGAAAATAAAAAAATATAAAATATAAAGAGAAAATACAAAATCAGAAATTAAAAACCAAAATATAAAAATATAAAATTAAAAATCAAATAAAAAATATAAAATTAAAAACCCGCAAAAACAAAGCATAGATAGCCAAATACATCACATTCACATTTTGTGCATTCATTTGCCCCGTTCTACCTGTCTGCTCCCTGTGTTCGACCTCTACACATACTTGCACCTATATGCATCTTTGTTGTAGAGTTATAATAAATTTTAACCCTGCACATTTACTTTCATTGCTTGAATTACTTGTTGTGGGTTAATTGTTGTTTTGATCCGGATTTCGTATGGTCGATTCAACGACTGAGTTCCCGCCTTGTGTGGAACTTAAGATCACCGATTTTTTGGGTTAAACAGTAGGAGATGGCAATCCTTTCTCATTTGGTTGATATCTGACCGACCTCTTGATGCAGGTCCTCTGATGCGAATAGTGATTCAGAGGTGTCAGATTAGTTGAGTCAATTGGTTGACTTAACGAGATCGAGATAACCAAAGACCTATGTTGAATACTGTCATAGCATAGGCATGCATCCTTCGACCAGAGACAGATGTGTTGCTATATGTCTGAGTGTGTACATTTGACAGACCAATAGGTTGATGACCTAACCAATGTCTATACACCGGCAAGCCGGTGTGCATGTAAGGACATATGAGTAATACGATCTCTCAAAGGGATCATACAGGTTCACATGTGAACCGGAAGACATGAGCTCACTCATGAGGTATTGAGACTAATCAAATTCCATGCATGGTCGTCATGCTTCGGAAGCATGACATGAATTTGAAGGTAAGATATATGCTTTGGGAAAGCATATGATCTATACCAATTCCCAATGACCAAGATCGAGAAACTTGGTGATCAAATCCTGAATATGACAGTGTAAAATTGATCTATATCTTCAGCATGATCATAGGTCTTCCAGTATACAGTATGTACATGTGTTGAGAATACCTGAGGGTGATGTGATCATAAACGATTGTATAACCATGATGCTTCCATTCTGAGGGAGTGATGAAACAGGTTTGGATTTTAGTGACTCCTCTCAGTAGAGAAGTGACATAATCTTAGTCCATGTATTGAACATTGATCTGAATGAGATTCATATGCAATGAGAAGATTATGTCTACGGCCTTGATTTAATCCGACATCTATGAGAGGTCCATGAGATCTAGATTTGAGATATGATCTCAATATCCAAGTCACTATATGTGGAACAATACAATCGACCTGTCCTTATCTTCAAGTATCTACGGAGAAATCGCATTATTCTTGAAAGGGTTCAAGAATAATTCCATAGTTGAATTATATCTGAGCATTAAGAGAATGATAATTAAATGTGATTTAATTATCTTTATACATGTGGAAATTATCCAATATTATTAAATGTGATTTAATTATCGTGGACAAGAATAATGTGGATAGCAATATCCAATTATTCATAATATATTATAATTGTGATTTATAATGTATTAGAGAGATCTAGTTATGAATTATACTTGTTAATTAATTATTGGTGTCAATTGGATTCACATTGTATAATTAATTTAAAATGTAAATTATATTTTGTTTTAGGTTGTGAATGTGATTCACAAATTTCCAATGGTAAGATTGCAATATTCTCAAAATTAATAATGAATTATTTTGTAGAATAAATCACAACAAAAGTTGTTGGAAAATATGGGAGATTTTCATGGAGATATGCAATCTCATGAGATTGCATGAGATTTCCTTCAACATGGGATCATGGTGGATGGCCACCAATTCCCATAAGGAAATTGGTCATCGTCCTACCTATTCCATGTAGGGAACAATCTCCATGCTAATCTCTCCATATTTATTTGATTTAATTTAGGATTGATTTATATTTGATTTATCAAATATATTTGATCTAAATTAAATTATTAGTTGTCGGCTTTTACCAACAACAATCTTGACCATTGGATTAAACATAAATCAATCTCATCCATTGATTTTTATGTGCCCCATGGATTGTGATCCATGGATCCGAAATCCTATAAATAGATATTCATACCATACCCTCTAGGGTTATGCAATTGAGATACACATCTCTCTCTCCCTCTTCCACGCGTCAAGCCTCTTCTCTCCTTCTCATGGTGTCCGTCCACCAAACCCTAGAGGAGAGCCTTTGTCGTCGCTTCACAATCGCGCCACTGCCTCAATGTTCCTTTGTTCTCCATCTTCTTTGGAGTGCTTCGCTCATGAAGAATGTTTTCGATCTCATGCGACGAGATCAGGAGTTCACCGTGCTTGGATCAACATCTTGGATTGCGAGGATCACACGACTCATCTCCACGCTCGCAAGCGTCTTCTCCGAAGATCGGACTTAAGACAAGAGGTCTCTTTTCGTAGAGACTCAATCAACCATGCTACAAGAGGTATTCTTCTATACTTGATGTGGTTTTAGATAAAACGATCCGAGAATCGTTCTTGGATCATGTGGTTTCATCACATGTTTTTTTTAAATTCCGCTGCATAGAACAACTACTATGACAAGTCGTTCTTCGTCGTATTCGATACGATGCTTATGCTCCCATGATGAGCTCGAGGATTATCCCATATCCTTCATCCATACCAAAGCTCGTGAGGATTCTTAGGTACGGTTTTTCTAGGAATCTTATTTAGGATATATATTGCAGTCTCTTCTGCATATCCTCAGAAACTAAGAGGTAAATGTGCGTTGCTCATCATTGAATGGACTATATCCATGATAGTCCTATTGCATCTTTCTGCAACACCATTAAGTTGGGGGCTTCTAGGAGGAGTGAGATTGGAGATAATTCCATTCTCTTTAAGATATTCCTTGAATTCATATGAGAGGTACTCGCCACCTCGATCAGATCGAATCCATAATCTTTCTATTGGTTTGGTTCTCAACAAAAGCCTTAAACTCTTTGAACTTTTCAAAGGTTTTAGGTTTATGTTGTAGTAGGAAGATAAACATGTATCACGAATGGTCATCAATAAACGTCAAATAATATCGATATCCATTTCAAGTCGTGGTACTGAAGGGACCACATACATCAATATGTACTAGGTCAAGAATACCTTCGCATCTTATAACCTTGTTACGGAAAGGCATCCTAGTAATTTTACCTCGAATACAATATTCACAGGTAGGAAAATATTTAACCTGCAGAAAATCTAAAGGTCCATCCTTTATCAGTCTATTGTACCTAAATGACCAAGCTTGTGATGCCAAATCATATTTGAAAATTTCCATCCTTCTTGGATTTTTTAGGGTTTTTATTATTACTGGTAGTAACATTCATGACACATTCAACAATGTACAATTCATAGAGTCCATCAGAAGTCAAAATACCATCCACAATATATTTATCATAACAATTTATGACTAATTTATTACAGACAAGGAATGAATATCCACTTCTAACAAGTTTAGATACATATTTCAAATTCTTTCTGACTTCAGGTACATAAAGACATTCTTCAAGTAAAAGGACTCTCCCACTAAATAATGATAGTCGGCAGGTTCCGATGGCGACTGCTGCAACACTTGCATCAGATCTCATCTGGATGACCATCTCCCCTTCTTCCAGATTCCTAGTTTCTTGAAAAAGATGAAACAAATTGCATACATGAATAGAAGCACTAGAATCAACAACCCAACTTCCTTCTCGTCCAACGAGATAGCTAGTTTCAATGATGAAAGTAGATTTCGTACATGTTGGGGCTTTACTTTACCGATCGACTTCAGGTATTCTGGGCAATTACGCCTACAGTGCCCAGCTTGTAACAGTGGTGACATAAGCTGGTCTTCTTCGACGCTATAAATGTGAATGCATTGGAAGATGGGCCAACGCCTTGACTCTTCTTATTTCTCTTATGGGCTAGGCCTTTCCAAGAACCTTGCTTCTGATTGCGTTTTCCTTTGACTTGTGCAACCATTGCATTGTCAGAGGGGTCATCTCTCTTTATTACGTCCTCAGCAGACTTTAATGCAGCTAACAGCCTAGCGCTAATATAGTCAACTTTGCTTATGTGATATGTAACAATAAAGTTGTTGAAAGACTTAGGGAGCGACAACAAAATGAAGTCATCTGGCATATCTGCATCCATGTCAGCTCCAAGGTTTTCCAAATCAGAGAGGTACCCAAACATTTTGAGTACATGTTCTCTGATAGAGGTCTCTTCCTACATCTTGCAGCGAATCAGTTCTTTCAGTATGTTATAACGTTGTGTGCGATTTACATCACCAAACATTTTTCTCAAATTCAGCATAATGCCACGACAAGTGTCCATTTCCACATGCTGCTTCTGCAGCACATTGGACAATGAACCAAGTATATAACATCTTTCCAGATTATGAACTTCATCAAATTTATCATAAACTCAATTTCTTCCGGAGTCTTTGGGTCTGCATACTTGTCGTTGGAAAGCATATAGGAAATGTGCTCAGCAGAAAGGACAAGATCCAAATTTCATATCCAATTTCAATAATTTGGCCCGATCAACTGATTGACCTCTAGGAGCCTGCTCAGAGGGTTCATGGACTTCATTTTCTGAAATTAAGAATACACTATATTAGAACATGTAAATATATTCATTTAAAAAATATTTGATTAAGGAATTTTTAAATCAAATTAGTCTTTCCTTTTCAACTTTGAAAGTTCATTCCCTTAATCACTTTCAAAGTAAGAGATATACTTACCTCCATATCTCTAGCAAGAATTGGGATCTCCTCTTTACCTTTGTCACATCCCAATAATATGAGAACTTGTGATTTGCGCCTTGCAAGTCCAACTTGCATTTCCCAATTCGATATTTAACGTCTGGGACCACTACCTCAAAGATGATGTTGACCCATCGTTAATTGAACCAAGTGTCAACAAGATTAGTACTCGCTATGTGCAATCCAATATCGCCCCAATAATATGAGGACTCGATATTGGAGTCACTACGCATACGACCTTACTCTTTCGAGAAGCAAAGAGCCCGATCCAAATGGACTTGCATACAGGAGCTGTCACTTCGGACAGACATTCTCTTACATACAATCCCTGGCGACGGAACTCTTCGCCTTGATGGGAGACCATGGATGTCATTATGTGATCCTCCATCTCTTAATCAAATTAATTAATTAATTATCATGAATCACATTCATATAATTAATTCTTCTAAGGGAAATATACATCTATTCATAATAGAGTGTTTCAATTGGATATAATCAATTTAACCATATTAAATTAATTATCAATCTAATCTTAATCAACAAACTTTATTATTACTTGAATGGAAGGTATAATCTCAAAGTACTTATTATTCGAATTTTAATAATTAGAAAAACACGTCATGATTTCTCTGGCGTTATCGAGTCCTTACTCGTTGTCATGGCCAGTACCGATAAGAGTGGGACAGACCGCACACGGTGCAACCTGCTACCCCAACGCTCCCTGACTAGACATCATATCCACCTCAGGGGATAATGACAAATAGATCATCGGGTTTTCAACTGAAGTTAAACCATATAGTAATAATCAAAACCATTTTTATTATAAAGATATTTGCTAAACAAGATCCCAATCCTTCAAGCATGTTTATTTGTTGATTATGTAACCAATTGTCATCTAGATCTCATCTAAACAATTGTTGGTTGAGGCCATGCCAATTAAGGAAATAATTATCACTAAATATATATCAAATATTTTCCATAATTATTTCAGGAAATTAAAATTAATTTCACTAATTGAAAATCACATGGTTCTTGATTAGGAATGTAATTTCAGCAGTGAATCATACTTACTAAAATTAACATATCTCAATTAATTTAAATCCAAATTAGACAAAACAAGTTTTTGAAGTTTGCTAATTTGATTTATAACATAACCTAAGTGATTAGCATGCATTTCAAGGTATTTTAAAACATTAATTAACTCATTAATTATGTAAAGATTCGTAGTTCCCAAAACTGTGGATACATGTTCATTAAATTATCATATCTCGAGCGAACGGAATCCAAAATTATGTAAACTCCGATCCTACGGTTTTCTTATTTAATGGGGAACAAAAACCAATGATTATTTCATGTTTAAACATTTTAAACATGGCCTTAATTATTCACTGAACAGAGATGCGAAAATGAAATGCGACAAAACATTCGCAACCCTAACGAACCCAAGACTTTCTAGGTTTACGGATCGTATCCAAAACCTTCGACCTAAGACTCTGATACCACTTGAAGGATATGGAATAATTCTCAAGCGCATCATGGAGCGTGTGGATCGTATTGTATACGATCGAGAACGACTAGTCATATTATATGTTCTATCAAGCGAAATTTAAAAAAAAATATGCGATGAGACCACATGATCCAAGAAAGTTCATTGGATCATTTCATATAAACCACATCAAGGATAAAGGAATACCTCTTGTAGCACGATTGATCAAGTCTCTACGAAAAGAGATATCCTTTCTCAAGTCCGATCTTCGGAGAAGACGCTTACGAGCGCGAGGATGAACTGCGTGAACCTCGCAATCCAAGATGTTGATCCAAGCGTGGGAACTC
Source organism: Ottelia alismoides (assembly GCA_037367405.1). NCBI lineage: Eukaryota > Viridiplantae > Streptophyta > Magnoliopsida > Alismatales > Hydrocharitaceae > Ottelia > Ottelia alismoides. The sequence continues at coordinate 529,056 of JAZKJV010001342.1, read as the reverse complement.
CTGATCCTGTCGCACTAGATTGAATTCCTTCTTCATGAACGAAACACATCAAAAAAGATGGAGAGCCAAGAGTCGTCAAAGCGGTTGTACAACGGCGAAGCGACGAAGGAGAGCGTTGGGGTAGTCTACTGGCTCAAGAAGAAAAACTCCTTATGTATAAGTTGCACCATGTAGATATGTTGTACATATGTACACAAAAAATGTGCAAAATCAAGAAAAAGTACAAAAAAGAGGATAGGTCTGATTGAAAATAAAATACATGCTGGAGTGTATATAGTCAATAAAGCAAAGCTTATGTATTTCACCTTCTCATCTCATGAAGCTTGCAACATGAGACTTAGCGACACTGGTTAAGCTCCAAGGAATACCCGCTCCACGAGGAAAGAGCTGCTAGACTGGGGAATTAGAGTTACCTTGCTAAGGGAGGTTGTTTCTTTGTCATTTCTGAGCTGGTGAGCTACATATCACTTACATAGTACAAGGAAATATTCATAGTCATTAGAGTTTGCGTATGTAGACTTGCTCTGTCCTGGTTGTTGAGGAGTCATGACCATAGAATTGTGGAAGTTAGAGGTTGTTGATTCTTAAACTTATGTCTCAATAAGGTTCCGCCAAACCAATAATCCAAAGGTTTGACTGAGGTCCATACTCCAATTTAATGAAGATAAGTTTAATAATCAGCCTTGATTCTTTCCTTTTTTTCGTGCTGTCACTTCTTTTTCAAATAAGTGTTTGACAAGGAACTTGCAAAGGTAAAGTATAAGGGGGTGATGAATATATGATTCTCATTCTTTATTCTATTATTTTAGCTCTTCTTTTTAGCAAAACCACCTATAAATACCTGTAAATACAATAACTTAACATTCTGCATGCCTTTTTTAATAATGCATAATTAGCATTTATTTTGCAAAAATAAAAGAGTAAAGAGAAAAGAAAAAGAATGTTGTATTTAGAATAAATACAGAGAGATCCAAACCTCAAGAGAATGTCAAGTATTGACCTGATCGCAAAAGGAAATAAGTATAGAGAGATAAGGGTTTACTATGTATTGTACATATCTCATATGCTTGTACTCAATATTTATTTATTTTTGACAAAATAAAATTATTTGATTCTTTTTACACCCTTGGATAAAGCCCTAGAAATAATATAAAAACAAAATAAAAATAATAAAAATAAAATCATCAAACTCGTGTACAAAATATATATGTACATAATACATAACCTATTTATTCTACGCCCTTAATCAATTTATAAAAATTATTTATACTTCTAAAATTATGTTGTAAATAAATAAAATATAAAATAAAAGTATTTTTTGTAAAAATAATAAAATAAAAATACTTGTACATAGTACATAGGTATTGTATATACACTGTTTTGTATAAAAATAAATAAAAACTAAAAAAAATAGTTTTTAAAATAATGAACATTTTTTATTTTGTACACATTTCAATTTACATTCATTTGCTATTTTTAATTCTATTTTTTTTACATCCTGATTTCTCATTGGTCGACATCACTGTTGACCCCAGTCAGCGGTCTCTTCCAGGCTGGATCGGGTCGCACGTGCTTCGATGGAGTGTTTTCACTTTTAACGTCCTACCCAAAACTCGGATTGCTTCGATTCCTACACTCGATTAAAGTCCGAACATCCTCGATCCTCGTAGATCCCTTACCGCAACCGGATCTTCTTAAGGTTCCGCGTTATGCTCCAATCTCTTGGGACCCTCGAGCAGTCTATATAATCCCTTCTTCCGCTCCATAGTCTCTCAGCTCATCCCCACACCACCACAGACCCCTTGCTCCCTTCTAAATAACAGCTATCAGAGGAGTAGCTTGGGATTGTCCAGAGATGCATGGAGGCTTGTAGCTCACGACGTGGTCGGAGCTCTGTCGTGTGAAGCCTCCCAGCCAGCCGCAGCTTGGTTGAGGCCAACACCTTATCGACCACCTTCGCCTGAAGCATAGGAGTTCATCTGAACCTTCAGGTATCACTTTTATCCCTGTTATTTCCGCATTTGATTCCATCTTCCATATCAGCTTTGGCATGTCTCCCGTCCTCCGATCATCGGGTCTGGAGCTTCGATACCCACTTCCATCCGCATTGATCACTCTCTTGACTCACCCCACATCTCCTAGCACGTCCTGATTATCCTTAGGCTTGCTCGTTCAGGCAAGATTAAGGCTGACACCTCCATCTCCCACTTTTAACGGAGGTCAACCCTCATCTACTGCCGCTTCCTTTGTTTTCTTTGCACAATAACCCCGGGCGAAGCTCAGTCTTCGAGCCTTGAGTATACCCTGTAGGGTGGGATGCACTTAGATAGCCATTTGGAGCATCTGCTGCTCGGACGGAGCAGCTCCAGCTGGACTACCTTCACCTCGCTCATTCGCCATCCATCCACCACATCGGAGCCGGCCATTCGACGCAAAACGATTTCCATGATCGTACTAGATGCCTTGACAGCCTCATCGGTGCGCCATATCTCTGGTATTGCTTCGTCGAAGTTTGCAATACACGAGTTCCTCTAGCACATTTTGTAGCTGCTCGATCAGGTGGTTTACTCCATATTCGATCCTAGCCCTTGGTTGTAGATCCATCTTGACGCTCGTATCGAGTCTGGACCCACCATCTCCACCGTCCAACCATCATTATCTATAGGCCATTAGATCTGACATTATGTCACATCTAATCGTCTATCTGTGCCATACCTTCGTTTGTTGGATCAGCTTTACAAGAACCATCTGACACACACGTCCGCGACCGAATCTGAGCCGTTAGATCACTTTGCATAGGGAGATCAGAACCGTCAGAGCCACCATGCACGCCTCACGTGTCTCAGGGTATATTTCATATTTTACCCGGCATGTTTATCTATTTTGCTTTAGTCTCGAAAATAAAAGTTGTAGTTAATAACATTTACAGTTTGGACCTTGCACTTGTTATATTTGCATTTTAATCCCTCCTAGGTTGAAGCACGTGTATCATCATGTGATATATGGGTTATTTGCATCTTTTATCTTACATTTTTATGATGTTAATGAGTGGATGACATGTTTTTAGAATTTTCATTTATACCCATGTGCGTGGAATATTGAGCATGTGTGTGAATTGGTTGGGCTTGTGCATATTCTACCCTAGGCTTTTATAGTGTGTTATCTATCTGGGAAAACTTAAAATATTTGAGTTTTGGTCCTTGGGAGTTGTGTTTAATTGCATACCTTTTATTGGGCTTAATAAATATCAAATTAATTCTAAAAATTGTCTTAAACTCACTATTGGTTCATGCAAGTGTGTAGTTTTTATTGTACTTTTTGTGGATTAATTTGCTTGCATTTTCTATTTTTGAAAATTGAAAAACCATCAAAAAGTCCATGTTTGCCTTAGAAAAATTATAAAAATTCGAAATTAAAAATTCCACAAAAATTTCTAGGTGTAACTTTTGTTGTGCTTTACCTTCAGTACCATTTTTGTTTGAAAATTCATTATAAGAACCCTAAAAATCACAAAATAACCAAAAACTTATACAAATCATATAAAATAAAAAAAATCTAAAAATTATGTTTTCAATTTCTTTTTGTAGGTTTTCCTTTATATTTCATCATAAATTTGCTATCCAAGATCTTGGGGCACGCTATATATTTTTTATTTACGATTTGGTCTTGATTGTGAGTTGTTTTACATTTTTACCCTTGATTTTTTATAAAGTTCCAAAAGTATAAATCGCGCCTGCAACATCCTCGTGAGGGTGAGACAATACTTAACCTCTTTTATATTATTTTGGCATACAAACATGCCTTCGTAGGTTAGTTTTTTCATGTTGCTCTTGTTAATGATACAATTCTCACACGGGAAATTTTGGGGGAAAAAAGGTTTTCATTTGGCAGGTGGATATAAACTTTGCCAATGAAGAAATCTCTATTCATTTTCTAATAAATTTCACCTTCACTAAAAATAGATAAACTTTATTAATGTCTTTGCTTTTCCTTTGTTCAATAATTTGACTATACGCTGCTTATATCACAAGAATGCCAAGCTCAACTTCAATATTAAAATCCTTGTCGAGTTTTCACATTTCTTTAGTTTGCTTGAAAAGAATATTGCTTAAAAATATTTGAAAATCATTTTTCAAATTTACAAGACTATTACCGACTATTAATTTTAGTTGTCTGTTTATCACAAGAATGTCAAGCTAAACTACTTTGTTGTTTTTTATGAAATGACACATTTGGGATAAATAGCTTTTCTACTCGTGGGTTTTAGCTCACGCTGCTTCTTTTTGGAGTTTTTAAAGTTGTTGTTCTTCTCCGATTTCTCCGATTTATTTATTATAAACTTCTCTGCCCTTCATTTTTTTTATGGTTTTCAATTTTTCTGCTAGATTAAAAAAACCATGAGTGGGGATCTCATCAAAGTAGATATGGAAGGCGTTGATGGAAAGAAAGGGTAAGAGGCTAGCTCCTCGAGGAGGTCAACGCCATTCTCTAAGCGGTTGGGAAACAGTAGTCGTCAGTTCCTCAATCTCAAAAGAGACGATAAAGTCAGCTATAATGCATACTTGACGATATTGACACCAAATTCCATGAGAACAGATGTTGAAGGAGTGTGAGTGGAAAACATATTCATCACCGCAACAAAAAACTATATTTCAAAAGGTAAAGTTAACTCAATGTTGTTTATGTTTATCATCCGAATAACAACATAGGTTGAAATGAATTAGAAATATTTCAAAAGGTAAAATTGTAGATCCTTGATCTAGTTCTAGAACTTCCTTCAATAAATGCCTTGGTTGCTTCACTTCCATTGATACTTAATAGAAAATATATAGAGATACAAAGCTGATATGATTGTACCAACCACTACATGCAAAGTCGCCTAACCATTAATCACTTTATACCCATCATTTTCCCTATAGTCAACTCTGAGGAAATCAGCAGCCATATATAATATATCACTAATCATAACAACTCCTTCGAATCTTGTAACCAACCATTCACCCATTTCCCATCTATATGTTATATTTATCCGATAGAGTTGTTGTGTTATATCCAAATCATTTTCAGCAATTCAGTTCTTCTTTTTATCAGACTTGCATATGAAAAAAAAAATAAGGCAATAGATAACCCGGTGATTCATTTTTTTTATATCTTAAATTAAGAATTATCGATCTTTTCCTAATTTTTTTTAACAAACTATGGTATTGATATGCCCATTTACTTGAGGAGCCATCTAGATCTTGAGGTACGCCATTGTTGCTTACTCGAGAGAAAACGAGAGAGGGTTTTGGGGTGGAAGAGGGAGAGGGCTCCCGGTTGGCGAGTGTGGATCCGTCGATGATTCATTCCCCTCCTGAAGGAGGTATTTATAGGGCGTGAACTTACTCGCGTCATATGTCCCCTCTCCCACACTCTTTATAGTCTCCCATGAGACTCGGTCCTCCGCAACGGCCGCGCAATTGCTAGCCTCCACAACGGCTGGTGGTTATTTTGAGCGTCAGGTCATGATATGTTCAAACATCTTCCACTTGACCGAAGTGGTCAAAACATATATAATCCTACTATTCGTGTAGTATATATATGGAGATTTATCATATGAGGACCATTATCTATGAAACATCTTCCTTGACTCAAACATTCCTGAGTCCCATTAAACCAATATGTTTAATGTATGTTCCTGCTACTATTCCCTTGGTAAGGGAATCAACCAACATGTCACTGGTAGGTATGTAGGTTACCGTAATTTTTGCTTCCCCACTATGTCTTCTATATCTTGATATTGGATCTCAATGTGTTTTCCTTTAGAACTATTAGTCCCACTATTGATCAAGCTTATCGTAGCTTGATTGTCACAATACATTTCAATTGTTTCTTTGACCAATTCGAGGCTTAGGTTCTCGAGAAAACGCTTGATCCACACAACATGATTGGTGGCCATGCTACATGAAATGTACTCAGCTTCATGTGTATGTCGAGATACACATCCTTGTTTCTTGCTACCCCAAGAAGCGGTTGCACCACCAAACATGAACAGGTAACCCGATGTTGATTTTCTATCATCCACATCCCCTTCGAAATCGGCATCGGAGTATCCTACCACTTCAAAGATTCTTCTTGATACACAAGCTTCAGATGTATTGTCCCTTTCAGATATCGAAGAATCCTCTTTACAGCTTCCCAATGTGCTGGACTAGAATTGCTTTGATATCTACTGACTAAGCTTATTGGATAAGCTAAATCAGGTCGAGTACACATCATTGCATACATAAAACTTCCCACTGCTTGTGCATATGGTACATCAAAAGGTTTCTGCCCTTTCCGAGATACTGACTCTTGCTGAGTCTCTTTCCCATCACAAGTGGGGTTGGAGTTGGAGTGCTATTTTGCATTCTAAATCTTCTTAATATAGTATGCAAATAACTTTCCTGACTAAGGCTCAATGTCCTTGAGTCCCTGTCTCTTTTTATTTGAATTCCAAGAACATCAGATGCTTCATCCATTTCCTTCATCTCAAATTCATTGCTCAATGTCTGTTTGACTTCATTGAGCATTTGTATGCCATTACCTGCAAGAAGAATGTCATCAACATATAATGCCATGATTACAAAACTGCTCCCACTCTTCATGACATATACACATTTATCCAATTTATTTGAAACAAATCCAAATTGGATAACTTTATCATAAAATTTGAGATACCATTGCAGTAAAGACTGCTTCAAGCCATATAATGACTTTCTTAACTTGTAAACCCTTTTCTCCTGACCTTCAACATGAGAACCATCAAGTTATCTATTGAACTCTTTTTAAAATCGAGAGGTCGTGTTGATTAACAAGGCGAATCAATAGTCGTTGAGTTGACCTCACGCGAAATCTGGAATTCAAACAACAATTAACCCACAACAATCAAATAAGGCAATCAAAGTGAATGTGGAGTTAAAATTTATTATAACTCTACAATAAGTGTGTATAGTGCAAGTATGTGTAGAGTGTCGAACACAGGAAGCAACCAGGATAGATCAAGGCAATAATGCTAAAAAATGAGTGTGACCAATTGTCTATACAAGTGCTATATTTTGGGGTTTTTAATTTATATTATATATTTTTTATTTTTGATTTTATATTTTTATATTTTTATATTTATTTTACTGATTTTGTATTTTCTTTTTATATTTTGAATTTTTTATTTTCTTTCTCTTTTAATGAAGATATAATATATATATAAGGAATATATATACACTAGAGACAAGAGAGAGGTAAAAATAAGGAGAAATACTCAAAATATAGGAAATAATGTGTTTTTGTGAATTTTATATTCTATAATGTTTTTTGTGATTTTTCTAGATTTTTCTAATTTTTTTGGTATTTTTAAAGTCAAAATACTGAAAACAGTGAATAAAGGTTGTTGGCCGAAACTAAAATGAGGATGAAAAATATAAATTAGAGTCCAAAATTCCTCAAATTAATTTTAAATCAAAGAAAATAAAACAGAAAAAATTCAAAGACAAAAATTAGATTTTTAGGATTTTTGTGTAATTTTTAATATTTTTTGAAGGTTTTTTGGAGTTTTATAATTTTTAGGAGTTTTCTTTTGTATTTTTTAGTGATTTTTGGTCTGGAGCTAAAACCCACATAAACACACAAAATATATTTTTTTGGAATTTTTGAAAAAACGTTTTCTAATTTTTATGTATTTTCTAATGCAAAACAGTGTTGAAAATGCATGTTTTTTGAATTTTGTAAATAATAAAATGCAACAAAAATGTGAAATAAAATATAGCGTTGAACTGGTATGAAACAGGAGCTTAACTCTATTTTTGGGGGATTTTTCAAATTTTATAGATGCATGAAATAAATAGAGGAAACATCAAGAAAATACATCCTGACAGGGGTACATATGTAAATATAGAAAAGTCCAGGGCCAAAATGCAATGTTTTCACAAAATATATTACTAAATAATACAGTTAATGGACAATAAAAATCCTCAGACCCGTAGGGGTATGCGTGCAAAAGTCCCAACCGCGCACGTGGTACCCACACGCCTAGCAGGGACATAAAAGCAAATAAAATATATCGGAGGGCTAAAGTACAAAATATCCAAAAATATTACACTACAATCAAATATTTATGGACTTAAACTAAATAACACAACCCACTCGGAGTCCCCTATAAAATGCCCGCACCTCACGCGCACAGGCACTTGAGGTGACGTTGTCCGGGACCTAACTACAAATACTAGGAGTACGGGGGCTAGTTTATAATTATTACAAGAATATTAATGTTGTAGATGAAAGTTTATGAACTAATTATAAAATACAAAATTTCGCGGGGCAAAAGTAGAAAAATGCCCACACGCACGCGATCGGACGGTGGATAGTACTTCACTTGAACACGTGCCGATTGCTAAAGCACCGATGACAGTTCACGAATGAACGGCTGGGATTAGATCCCAGCCGTAGATCTGACGGTGGTGAGGCAAACGATCGGGCGGTGGAGGCTTCGTCTGGGGCTCTCGAAGATCGAATGGCGGAGAGTAGGTCAGGACGAACAGCTCAATAACTCAGAGGATCCGAGTTTCAAACCGCTCGCCTGACCTAATCCGGCCTTCTGGGAAGCTCGGAGAGGACGCCCAAAGCTCCTACGGTGGTTCCTAAGGTCCTGGCAATGGCAAAATCGGCCGGCGACCATCGGAGATGACCCGCGACGCCAAGGTCGAAGACGAGCTCCAGGTGGCTCTGGCGTGTCCCAAAATTCGCCTCCAGACGTCATGTTAGCTCCTGACACCTGCAAGAAATGTTAAGGGGGCGAAGGCAAAATGCCTCGCCCCACCTAGCAGTGGAAGAAGATGGACAACAGCAGGGGAGGAGCTCACCGGAGCAAGCTCCGGTGAGGTGATGGCGGAGGTGAACGGTGGCGCTCTGATCGAAAGGGAAGGTAGCTAAGGTATCCTACGACTACTGGGGATAAACATGCAAAAGAGAAAAACAAAGAAAAATGGGACCTCAAAGGCGAAAATGTCTGAGATGGACCTCACGACCACTTGGTAGGAGAGAGCAGTTTGGAAGCACTTCTGCCTTCTCCTGGTCGCACTCAGAGCGGCTGGAGTGGCCCCTATCACCGGCCTCAATCCTGAGCAGCCAGAGGAGCCAAGGTTAGGACAAGGAAGGTTCAAAGGAGGAAGGAGGTGACGGGTGACCTTTTAAATGAGATGGTGGATGGGGCTTGAAGATCGGGATGTAGCAGAGATTGCAACGATGCCCCGCCCAAGGATAACATAGGGTGTGTATGCTTGATCATCGAGGAATAAAAGCCGTTCAGGACGCATCATGAAAGAATGCAAGATGCGCCCTCCAAAATTTGGCGAAATCGAGGCAAAATCAGTTCCGACACGCATCAGAGGAGAGGGTCAGACAGTTGATCGGAGGTCAACTGTCCAAGCCTCCTAGTTGGTCTACATGGACCAACTAGGAAAAACCTATGGAAAAAGATTTGTAAATTATTTTAAAAATAGTAAATGAATTTATTTTTTAGTTATAAAATAAAAAATGTTTATTCTTTTATGAATTATTTGATTACGATTTTTATTTATTTTTTAGAGTTTTAGAAATACAAGTTACCTTTTCAGGCCTATATAGGTACGTATATCTATGTATTTTATTAAATTATTTTTAATTTGTATATTTCATTTTATTATTTTTGTTTATTATTTTATAAATTATAAAATAATTTTATACTCTTAAATATATTTTTATTTAATTCTTTCTGAAGTGTTTTGTACATTTAATAAAATATAAGTTTATATGTTCAGGTATTATACCTATGCATTATATACATGTATTTTATTTTTGTATTTTCTTTGGTGTTTTATTCCAGTTTTAATACACACATATATTACAAATAATATTTACAAAATTATAAAAATATAAAATTATAAAAATAATGAAAAATAAAATAAATATTTTAATCTGTACAACTATAAAATAGGGGTCTGAAACTCACTGTAGCTCCGCAAAATACAAAACCACCTTCATTAAATAGCTTGTTGAAAATTATATACAATTAAAGGCGATTTTGACATTTCGACTTTTTATTTGAGAGATACAGGTCTGGGAAGTTGGGATTCTGGAATCTTATTCAGATCACAACTTTTTATCTGTACATTATTTTTGTATGAAATCATATTTGTATTTTTCTTTATTTAATTATCTAGAACTTTCATGTATAAAGTTTTTTTATTTGAGGTGTAAAAAGTGGAACCAAAAATAGGTTCCAAAATGAATAAAGATTGAATTAAATAAAAGGTATTTTTATTATATTTTTACTCTTATCTCCCCCTACTTTATTCCTTGTCGACCTAGTCATCGAGATGCCTAGGTCTCTGGGTTTTGGGTTATAAAATATTTACAATATTTTATTCTTTTTCTTCTCTTTTCTTTATTCTATAATTTTGGCTTTAAAAACCGCATTTTACACAATTTTTACAAAAATATGCATGGATGATAAAATGCATGAATTAGCGCTATTTACACGCATTTACTAGGTTTTTATGGCCAAAATGATAGAATAAAGATGATGAAACATGGATTCATCATCCCCCTATACTTGCCTTTACTAGTCCCTAGCAAACACTTATGCAATAAGTGTAGAAAAGAAAAACAAAGAAAAGAAAAAGAAGAAAATTGGATTAAGTTTAATTATTAAAATTGTCTTCACAAAATCAAAGTTTGGAGCTTAAGTCGGACCTTTGAAATTTTAGTGCGGACGGAACCTTAATGAGAACCTGACATGAAATCTAACAGCCTTCAAGAATCCCAAAACTTTGCTCAAGTCTCCTCAATAGCCAGGTCAGAAATATCTCAACTCATACGCAAACCCTTACGATTATGAATCTGACTCGTACAGTGTAAGTGATAGTGGCTCTCCCCAACTAGAATGACAAAGAGACTAACTTCTCCAGTATGACAACCCAATGATTCCCCAATCCAACAACTCCTTCCTCGAGGAGCGGGGTATTACTTTCTACGTTCAAGTGCAACCAGCTGAAGAGGAGAGGGTGAAGAGAAGAATGGACGGTAGCCAGTGTAGCTACCTATCCTAGGATGCAAGACCAGTGTAGTCAAGTCATCCAGCTGCAGGCTCACATAATTTGACTTTGAAGATCAAGCTTGCTTATTGACTATATACATATGTACACTCCGGCATGCTTTTTATTTTTGTACAGGCATGTCCACTTTTTTGGAGTTTTTGCTTTTTGCATTTTTTGAATACTATATACAACAACATTTACATAGGGAGTTTTTCCTCTTGAGCCAGTAGACTATCCCTCTTTTGAAGCCTTATTGCAACCCACAATCTCCTGCCCTCGAAACTCATCATCACCGGACAGGTTGGGATGCACTTCCCTCCCTAGAGGAGGACAAGTGTTTCCCCTGGTGTGCGTCTCATATTGGCAAATCCAACCTCCTCACCACTCCAAACTGAGTTGAGCCAAATGAAAGGTGCAGGTGTCCAAGTTAGGTCATTAATCAACAAGAGTCGTGTGGTGTGCTCCGAAATACTCTACTTAGGCAGTCAAGAATCCATTGAATCATGTCCTGTGATCCTCAAAGAATTAAGTCAACTAGACCTGAAGTACCTCAATTCCAGCTCCTATAAGATTCCTGTTAATTAGGTAGATTTAAGGTCCAACCAAGCTCCAATCTTCGAATTTTACCTTAGACTCGTTCAACTATCAAATTCAATCCGAAAAATGCGAATGCTATGCAGAAAATATTTTTGTGATGCAATTTTCAAAGATTTTGATCTTTTTATGGGTTTTTGAAAAGATGAGGCATATGCATCTTTTAGATTTTTTCAAAAAGGTTTTTCAAATGTTTTTGTATTTTAATTTGCAAATTATTTTTGAGATTTTTGAAAATCAAAAGATTTTGGCTAAACCTAGGTACAAATATTTGCATGGGAATGCATCTTGTATTTACAAGCAGTGGATTTTAAGAATTTGGTTAGCCAAAGCAAGAGAAAGAAAGACCAAAGACCTTTCTCAAGTGAGATGCATTAAGGACGAGGAAGGTCATATGCTTGTTACTCAGAAGGATATAGAGACTAGATGGGAGCAATACTTCCATAAACTTTTCATTGGAGAAGGAAATAGAGAGATCACTTTGGGTGAGCTAGATAGTAGTGAAAGTTACTTGAATCGTGCATGCTAAGACGAATACAAAGAAAATAAGTAGAGGAGTCTTTGAAGGTTATGAGACCTGGGAAAGGTGTTGGACCGGATGACATCCCTGTAGAAGTATGGGAAGTTTTAGGTGAGCGTGGTTTGACTTGGCTTACGAATCTATTCAATGTCTATTTGGCGAAGCAAGGAAAATGCCTGAAGATTGGAGGAGGAGTACTGTGGTGCCTCTTTATAAGAACAAAGGAGACATCCCAAATTGTTCAAATTACAAAGGTATCAAGCTGATGAGTCGCACTATGAAAATTTGGGAACGTGTGATCGAAGAAGGTTGAGACAATTTCCCAAATAAAAGAAAACCAATTCGGAATCATGTCGGGTCGCTCAACTATTGAAGCCATCCATTTATTGAGGGAGAACAATGGAAATTTATAGAGCTAAAAGGAAGAATCTCCATATGATCTTTATTGATTTGGAGAAGGCTTATGATTCTGTCCCACGAGAGATACTGTGGAGAGTTTGGAGAAGAGACAAGTACTTGTCCTATACATTAATCTCATAAAGGATATGTATGATAGGGCATTATCTTGTGTAAGGACCCCGACGGGGAAAGACTGACTATTTTGATATCAACATTGGTTTACATCAGGTAAACTGTGAGTCCATTTCTTTTTACTTTGATTATGACGAGTTGACAAGTCACATTCAGGATAAGTTCCTTGGTGTAGTTATTTGCTGATGATATTGTGTTGGATTGATGAGACTAGAGATGGAGTAAATGAGAAGCTTGAGGTTTGGAGACATGCATTGCAGACTAAAGGTTTTTGTATAAGTAGGGGCTAAGACGGAATATATATGGAATGCACCTTTGATGGGAAGTAATGGTGAAGGAATCGAGGTGAAGATTGGTGACGATAACATTCAGAAGAGAGATTCTTTTAGATATCTGGGATCTATTTTGCAACATGATGGGGAAATTGATGGAGATGTTACTAATAGAATAAATGCAGGCTGGCTAAAGTGGAGAGGAGCCTCCGCTGTTCTCTGTGATAAGAAATTCCTTTAAAAATTAAAGGAAAGTTTTTACAAAGCAGCCGTGAGACCTGCTATGCTTTATGGTTCTGAATGTTGGCCTGTGAACCATAGACATGTGCAAGAATGGTATGTAGCAGAAATGAAAATGATAAGATGGATGTGTGGACATACATGTAAAGATCGGATTCGGAATGATGCAATCAGAAAGAAAGTTGGTGTAGCTCCGATCGAGGATAAGAAGCGAGAAAATCGCTTAAGATGGTTTGGTCATTTGCAAAGAAGGTCAACTAATGCACTGGTTAGGAGATGCAAGTGGTGGGATGTTGAGCTGGCTAAGAGAGGGCGAGGACGGCCCAAGAAGTGTTGGAAAGAGACTATACGAAGGGATCTTAATTTTTTGGATATAAGTCCGAGATTGACCCCAAGATGAGATCTAAAATGGAGGCGAAGAATCCACCTACTTAATTGTGGGAAAAGGCTTTGTTGTTGTTGTTGTTGTGGATTTTAAGAATTTACAAGGGTAAGGGGTCAATTTTATAGATATATACATAGAGAATTTTAGGTGAGATGTAAGTATTCCTCAAACTTATTTGACAAAGGTTTTTCAAACAATTTAGAAAACTCTAGTCCAAGATAATTTTTTCAATTATTTTTACAAACATGTACACACATTTGAAAATCATTTTGCAAAGGTTTTCCAAACAATATATATAGATTTTTCAAATATTTTCGCAACCATTTTTCAAATCATTTGCAAAACATTTCTCAAACATTTTATTTCACATAAAAAGAATAATTTTTCAATCAAAAAGTTTTACAAAGGTTGAAAACATGTAAAAAAACATTTTCCAAATAGTTTTCAAAAGATTTTTCAAAAGGATTTTCAAACTATTTTTCAAACATTTTGCAAAAAATATTTTCACCTGATTTATTTAATCAGTATATACAAACAGAAGTTGAGGAATGATCACTTCTTTTTATTAAGTATTTTTTAATGAATTTTAGTAGTATAATTAGCTATAATTATTAGGAAAAATACTAAAGTACGAGTTATGGCTAAAGTATATACGCAGTATATATGACCCCCCTATACTTAGCTAGAGCTATGTCCTCATAGATCAGAGAGAAAAGAGAAGACATAACTCGTACTGAGTATAGAAAAGTCTAAAGAATATATGAATAAGAGATGAATGAATAAACAAATGAGAAGTTAACTGTCCCCCTATACTTAGGATAAAATAATCCTAAGTATAGCAGACTGTACACAAGGCAGGGAGGGTCAAGGGTGGGAATGAACAGATCGCACTCAGACTGTTTTCCCCTATACTTAGGGTAAGATATCCCTAAGTATAGATAAGAAGAGGAGACAATTAAGAGGATCAAAGAATGGAAATACTCGGGGTGCACACCCTCCTATACTTAGGACAAAGTACGTCCTAAGTATAGAAAACTGACAAAAAGGGACGACACTTTTCTGGTAGATACAAAAGATAGATGAGGAAAAGAAGAAAAGAAGAAAAGAGATCAGAAGATGGAGAAACGGATGTACACATCACTCCCCCTATACTTAGGGTAAAAGAAACCCTAAGTATAGGCAACAACAGGAGTAATGAAACGGCACAACGAATGAACACTTGACTCATTCACCCCCCCCCCATACTTGGGACAAAGTACATCCTAAGCAAGGCACACAAGAATGGGGTGGATGAGCAAAACGGGAGAGAGACAGAGGTAAACAAAAGAGAATGCACAACAAGATGGATATACAAAGGATCAAGAAGGTCGAAAGAAAACCTTCTAGCGGGACCACTGAGGAATGGATCTAGTGTGGTGTAGGTCGGCATCGAGGTCCTCAGATGACACTAACCGATCAGGGTCGACGGGGTGTAGGTCCTCAAGGGTCCTAGGGTGTGAAGGCACAGACGGGGTAGTGGAAGAAGTACGACTAGGTCCGACCTTGGGAGTCTCGCTGATATCAAAGTGAAATGGGATGAACTCATCCTCATCGGAAGAAGTGTACTCAGTGTCATCCTGTGAGGTCTCGTCTAGGTCAAAACAAAAAGGAACGAACTCATTAGTGGAAGTAGTTGAACTCTGTTCATCCGCAATAATCTCAACCGGATTATCTTTCTCATCAAAAGGCCTGAATTTCCAAATAAAAGCAACTAAATCAAATTCGGCATTTGTCTCATCTGAATCTAAGTGAACAGGAACAAACCTATCAGTGGAAATAGTCAAATCATGTCCTTCATGTCTAATCTCTGAATCTCTCGCCCGCTCAATGGTGTCGATCGTGTAAATCCCGCGGATATCATCAACACAACGCCAATCACAGGAAGCAGAAACTCCAAGGTCTATTCTTTCCGAGCCTTCCTACTTGGAGAGGAATTCTCGAGTCTCATCATTGGTCATAAAGAAAGTCTCTCTGATATCCTCATATAGATCATAGTCTTCAGGGTCAACCAAGATAGGTAAAGATGCATCAGGTGCATGTCTCTGGTCAGCAGTCTGTGTGGTGATCAACACTTCGCCTTTGTTAGTAGGACAGAAGTGGATCTCTCCTGATCCATAATAAATAACAACCTTCATCGAAGCGAGGAATGGTCGTCCCAAGATGATTGGAGAGTGCTCCCCTGTGGAGGTCTCCATGGGCAATACGACAAAATCAACATTGTAGCTCGTTCCCTGAATCGAAATGACAGCGTTTTCAAGGATACCCTACGCCCTCTTGATAGATCCATCAGCAAATTGTACAATCATCCTGGTTTTCTTGAGAGGCCCTAAGTAAAGATATTGTACCAGCGAGAAGGGTAATATACTAATCGAAGCACCGTCGTCGAGGAGAGTGTGATCACATGTGTGGTCAGAGATGGTGCAGCTAATGAATTTTCTTTTTCCTAGGAATGGGACGGTGTGTGATGGCGTGGGCAGTGGTCATGGTCAAAATATGACGCTCAGATCTGCTCATCCACTTTATCTTCTTGGGAATAGGAGCAGATAAATCCGTCATGGCCTGTTGAAGTGAGGCACGGATGATCTCATGGATAGTGGCCACCACTTTGGGTTCAGTCAATATTTTTTAATTTTTGGACCTCCTCCATACAAGGGAGGAAGTCGGAATCTGCATCTACACGAGGCATGTCAAGAGCAGTCTGTACAACGGCATCCTCGGGGTCAAAGGTGGGACAGTGTGTGAAAGGTTGTGCGGTCAAAGGGTCTAGAAAGTGGGACACTCTCCACATAGTCTGAATCAACCAAAAGTCTCCCAAACTCTTTTTAGATTTTTAAATTTTTGTCATTTTTTTGTATTTTGGGCGATTGCAAGCTCTCATGGAAATCCTCGAATGAACCTACATCATCAAATGGTGCAGTATTATGGTCGTTCTTATTTGTACTAGTGAGGTGGTCAATCCTTTGTCTCATATGATCCATCATCTGGGTCAGGTGCTCATGGGTGGACTCCATGAAAGGTGACTCCAACAGTTCAGTCTCGGGTGGATGTGAAGGTGGAAAATGTGGGGGTGGTGGTGGATGTGGGTAGAAGTCCGAGTCCTGATACTGCGGCTGAGGCTGATATGTACAAAAGTCAATAGCAAAGTCCTCCTGGAAAAAGAGAGGTGGACCGACAGGAGTGAACGAGGGGTCCACAAAGTTCAGATAGAAAATGCTCCAGTCGGCCATCTCGAAACAAAAGGTAAATGATCGAGAGAGCACGAAGGTCAAGTCAATAGAGTGAGAAACAAGGCGCAAATGCGCAGAGACGATCTAGAAAGCACACAAGCAAACTCACACCAAACAAACCCTCAATTGACCTACTCAACTCGGTAGAGACCGAAAAGTCGGTCTTTTTATCTTATTAGTTTTAGAGTTAGGTGAGAAGTCCAAAAATTGCACAAACACTTAGGGGGTTGAAATGGGATTTGGGCACTAATCTTAGTGTGTGCGCGAGCAAGTAAAAGAGAAGACGATGAGGGGATTACTCGCCACAATACAAAATTTTTCTTTTTAGTTGATTTTTAGGGTCAAGTAATGTTAACAGTCCTAATTTTATTGGTTATCACTTTTTTTTGGATTTTGAGTGAGAAATGCATGAGCCTGACGAGGAGTCAATTTTACTTAGCACCTAGGTTGGCAAAATCAGTGGTAGAGAAGCGGAAAAGCAATGCAAGCGGCAAAATGATGATGTATGCTAAAGAGTAAATGCTTACCTTTCCTCCAGCACTCTACATGCAAAGATGCTCAGTAGAATTGAAACCTATCTATATGCAAATGCAAGCCGATGAAATCGTCCTAAGTTTCAGAAATTGCTATTAGAGTGAAGAACCGATGCTAATGACCTAGAATGGAACTGAAGTGTCCGCTCTTGGAGTTTCCTCGATGCCCACCACAGTGGGTCATGCACGCACT
Organism: Ottelia alismoides; assembly: GCA_037367405.1. NCBI lineage: Eukaryota > Viridiplantae > Streptophyta > Magnoliopsida > Alismatales > Hydrocharitaceae > Ottelia > Ottelia alismoides. The sequence goes on along the minus strand of JAZKJV010001342.1, from coordinate 511,435 downwards.
GTATGGAGAACTCTCGTGGCACGGTGGTTCCGAGACTAAGTGAGAAACAGTTTAAAAATTTGACTAAGTCCAAATGTCACTATAGGTACAAGCAAATATATTAGGTGCTTGGCCTTAATCTATCGTGAGCAATCCTAAAGCAAAGGGCTCAATCACAGAAAATAAAGAAAACAAAACCAATGAACAAAATAAAAATGCGAAGAAAACCGATAAAACTGCAGTGAGCCCCCAAGTGAACAAACACATGCAAATTTGGCCCGAAAGTCCAAGTCTCAGGCACCTGTATTATTAAAACAATAGAGTATCTCTCTCACTAAAATTACACAAGTAAATACACAAAAAATGCTCAAAAAGGTGCTTGTCTTCTCAAATCCTCCAAGCCTCCTTTGATGCTAGGTCGGCAGGCTGACGCCGGCTTCACGTGGGTGCACAGGCGCCTAGGGTGGAGCACCTCCCTCGATCCGCGGTTCCTCGCACAAAGTCAACCAGAGAGGATGATTAGACAAGTCAAACAATTATATGAGCAAATAAATAAGGTAAAAATAGGCAAATAATCACAATCACGCGAAAAGCTGATCTATGCAATGTTTCTCCCCGGCAACGACGCCATTTGTTGAACCCAAAAATCGAGAGGTCATGTCGATTCACAAGGCGAATCAACAGTCACTGAGTTGACCTTACGCGAAATCTGAAATTCAAACAACAATTAACCCACAACAATCAAATAAGGCAATCAAAGTGAATGTGGAGACAAAATTTATTATAACTCTACAATAAGTGTGTATAGTGCAAGTATATGTAGAGTGTCGAACACAGGATGCAAGCAAGATAGATCAAGGCAATAATGCTAAAAAATGAGTGTGATTAATTGTCTATACAAGTGCTATTTTTTGGGGTTTTAATTTTATATTTATATTTTTTATTTTTGATTTTACATTTTTATATTTTGATTTTTAATTTATTGATTTTGTATTTTCTTTTTATATTTTGAATTTTTGTAGTTTCTTTTTCTTTTCATGAAGAAATAATATATATAAGGAAAATATATACACTAGATATAAGAGAGAGGTAAAAATAAGAATAAATACTCAAAATACAGAAAAAAAAAGTGTTTTTGTGAATTTTATATTTTATTCTAATGTTTTTGTGATTTTTCTAGATTTTTCCTATTTTTTTGGTATTTTTAAAGTCAAAAATACTGAAAACGGTGAATAAAGGTTGCTGGCCGAAATTAAGATGAGGATGAAAAATATAAATCAGACTCCAAAATTTCTCAAATTTATTCTAAATCAAAGATAATAAAACAGATAAAATTCAGAGACAAAAATTAGATTTTTAGGATTTTTGTGGAATTTTTAATATGTTTATGAAGGTTTTTTAGGGTTTTATAATTTTTAGGAGTTTTCTTTTGTCTTTTTGTGATTTTTGGTCTGGAGCTAAAACACACAGAAACACACAAAATGTTTTTTGGAATTTTTCAAAAATAATTTCTAATTTTTATTTATTTTCTAATGCAAACAGTGTTGAAAATGCATGTTTTCGAATTTTTGTAAATAATAAAATGCAACAAAAATGTGAAATAAAAATATGGCATGAAACTAGTATGCAACAGGAGCTTAACTCTTTTTTTGGGGGATTTTTTGAATTTTATAGATGCATGAAATAAATAAAGGAAACATCAAGAAAATACATCCTAGCAGGGGTACATATGTAAATATAGAAAAGTCCAGGGCCAAAATGCAATGTTTCCACAAAATATATAACTAAATAGTACAGTTAATGGACTAAATACAAATCCTTAGACCCGTAGGGGTATGCATGCAAAAGTCCCAACTGCGCACGCGGTACCTACGCGCCTGGAAGGGACCTAAAAGTAAATAAAATATATCGGAGGGGCTAAAGTACAAAATATCCAAAAATATTACACTACAATCAAATGTTTATGGACTTAAACTAAATAACACAACCCACAGGGAGTCCCCTGCAAAATGCCCGCACCTCACGTGCACAAGCACGTGAGGTGACGTGGCCAGGGATCTAACTGCAAATACTAGGAGTACGGGGGCTAGTTTATGATTATTACAAGAATATTAAAGTAGTAGATGAAATTTTATGAACTAATTATAAAATAAAAAATTTCACGGGGCGAAAGTAGAAAAATACCCACATACGCGCGATCGGGCGGTGGATGGTACTTCACTTGAACATGTATCGATCGTTGAAGCACCGAAGCCGGTTTGCAAACGAACGGCTGGGATTAGATCCCATCCGTAGATCTGACGGTGGTGAGGCGAACGATCGGGCGGCGAAGGCTTCGTCTAGGGCTCCTCGAAGATCGAACGGCGGAGAGTAGGTCAGAACGAACATCTCAAGAACTCGGAGGATCCGAGTTTCAAACCGCTCGCCTGACCTAATACGGCCTTTTGGGAAGCTCTAAGAGGACGCCCAAAGCACCTGTGGTGGTTCCTAAGGTCCTGGCAGCGGCAAAATCGGCTGGTGACCACCGGAGTTGATCCGCGACGCCAAGGTCGAAGACGAGCTCCAGGTGGCTCCGGCGTGTCCCAAAATTCGCCTCCAGACGTCCTGTTAGCTCCTGGCACCTGCAAGAAATGTTAAGGGGGCGAGGGCAAAATGCCTCTCCCCACCTAGCAGTGGAAGAAGGCGGACAACGTCAGGGGAGGAGCTCACTGGAGCAAGCTCTGGTGAGGTGATGGCGGAGGTGAACGGTGGTGCTCTGATCGAAAGGTAAGTAGCTAAGGTATCCTACGACTACTGGGGATAAACATGCAAAAGAAAAAACAAAGAAAAATGGGACCTCAAAGGCGAAAATGCCTTAGATGGAACTCACAGCCACTTGGCCAGAGATGGCGGTTTGGAAGCACTTCCGCCTTCGCCTGGTCGCGCTCGAAGCGGCTGGGGTGGCCCTTGTCACCGGCCTCAATACTGAACAGCCAGAGGGGCCAAGGCTAGGGCAAGGAAGGTTCAAAGGAGGAAGGAGGTGACGGATGCCCTTTTGAATGAGATGGTGGACGGGGCTCGAAGATCGGGATGTAACAGAGATTGCAGCGATGCCACGCCCAAGGATAGCATAGGGCGTGTATGCTCGATTATCGAGGAATAAAAGTCGTTCAGGATGCATCATGAAAGGATGCAAGATGCGCCCTCCAAAATTTGGCAAAATTGAGGCAAAATCAGTTCTGACACACATCAGAGGAGAGGGTCAGACAGTTGACCGGAGATCAACTGTCCAAGCCTCCTGGTTGGTCCACATGGACCAATCAGGAAAAACCTCTGGAAAAAGATATGTAAATTGTTTTAAAAATAGGAAATGAATTTATTAATTTTTAGTTATAAAATAAAAAAATGTTTATTCATTTATGAATTATTTTATTACGATTTTTATTTATTTTTTAGAGTTTTAGAAATACAAGTTACCTTTTTAGGCCTATATAGGTATGTATATCTTGTTGGACATGTGAGCCCACGGCGAGCCATTATGCAATAAATGTTATTGCAAATATCATTCCCTGATCTGAAATGAAGAATAAATAATTTGCATAATAGGTCCCTCTGTACAATTAGGGTTATGTACCATGGCTATCTTAATGATCATACAGCTGTTGATTCAATTATTGAATCATAGAGGCTGGTGCTTGGATGAATATCTAAAGGGTTAGATTGAGGACTCATCAAGCACCGTCAAATGATTATTAAGATGTGATCTCCAGCCTGAGTAGGAGATGGCAATCCTTTCTCACATAGGCTGATATCTGACCGACCTCTTGATGCAGGTCCTCTGCATTGGAATAGAGATTCGGAGGTGTCAGATTAGTTAGGTCAAAGAGTTGACTTAACGAGATCGAGATAACCGAAGTCCTATGTTGAATGCTGTCACAGCATAGGCACGCATCCTTTGACCGGAGACAGATGTATTGCTATATGTCTGAGTATGTACATTTGACAGACCAATAGGTTGATGACCTAACCAAGGTCTATACACCGGCGCGTTGGTGTGCATATAAGGGCATATGAGTAATACGATCTCTCAAAGGGATCATACAGGTTCACTACTGAACCGGAAGACATGAGCTCACTCATGAGATATTGGGAAGAATCAAATTCCGTGCACGGTCGTCTCGCTTTGGAAGCTTGACTGAATTTGTAGGTTTGATATATACTTTTGGAAAGTATATGATCAAGACCTAGGTATGATATATGCTTTTGGAAAGTATATGGTCGATACCAACTCCCAATGATCAAATGAGAAACTTGGTGATCAAACCCTGAAGAAGACAGTGTAAAATAGATCTTGATCTTCGGGTTGACCATGGGTCTTCCAGTATGCAGGATGTACAGGTATTGGGAATACCTGAAGGGTGATGTGATCATAAACGATTGTATATCCATGACGCTTCCATTCCGAGGGAGTGATGAAACAAGTCTGGATTTTGGTGACTCCTTTCAGTAGAGAAGCGATCCGATCTTAGTCCAAGTTTTGGACATTAGTCTGAATGAGATTCAGATTCAATGAGAAGATTGGATTTGCGGTCTTGATTTAATCAAGCATCTGTGGGAGGTTTGTAAGATCTGGATTTGAGATAATATCTCAATATCCAAGTCACTATACGTGGAATAATACAATCGCCCTGTCCTTATCTCCAAGTATCTGCGGAGAAAGCACATTATTCTTGAAAGGGTTCAAGAATAATTCATTTGATGAAATGTATATCCAAGCAAGGACTTGATGAGATTTAATTATCAAGCATAATATGAATATGATTCATATTATTATCCAAGATAATTAAATGAGATTTAATTATCAAGGATTAAGAGAATGTGGATAACACTATCCATGATATATGTGTGTTATAAATATGATTTATAATATACATATATAAGAGAGAGAATTTATGTAAATAGCATTTGTTAATTAATAATGTGGATTGGATTCACATTTATTAATTAATTGGAAATGCAATTTACTAATTAGTTTGGGTTGTGAATATGATTCACATAATATTCAATGGCATGATTGAAATATTCACAAATCAATTTGGAATTAATTTGGTGGATATTATTGCAATAATAGTTATTGCAAAATTAATTAAGAAATAATAAGATAGATAAAAAGGAGACAAATTAACCACCTAAATAAGAGGTGGCGCCACCTATGACTCATTCATAGGTGACGCCCCCTATGATTTAGGGAGGTTAGTTGACTCCCTTTTTGTTGTCACATTATCTCTTAAATAGTTAAATTAAATTATGTTGATAATATTGCAACATATTTTAATTTAAATAAATGTTGTTGGTTTTAACCAACAACAATCATAGCCATTGATTTAGCATGGACCAAGCATAGCCCTTGGATCCATGTGTCCCATGGATTGAGATCCATTGGATCCTAAACTAATATAAAAGGAGGGCTAGGGTAGCCTTCCATGGTACATGATTAAGAGTTGTACAAGGTGACAACTCTCTCTCTCTCTCTCTTTCTCATTCTCGCCCTCTCTCTCTCTTTCTCTTCTCCATTAAGTGGCCGTCCACTTTGTGTTGAGAAAGGAGAGACTTTCGGCTTCTTCTTCGACGACTCGTGGATCTCCATCTTCTTTGGAGTTTCTTACTCTAAAGGAAGATGACGGATTTCATTTGACGAAATCGGGGGAGCCATCGCTTGGATCTTCATCGAGGATTGCGGGAAGGAACGTGACTCATCATCGCGCCCGCAAGTGCGTTCTTCGCGGATCGGACTTAAGATAGGAGGATCTCTACTTTGGGATCTCGCGATCACAACCACGCTTCAAGAGGTATTCCTTATACTTTGTGGTTTGATGAAACGATCCGAGAAATGTTCTCGTGATCATGTGGTTTCATCTTTAAAGTTAAAAATTTTTAATTTCCGCTGCATCTAGCATCTAGTACGACTAGTTGCTCCGATTGCATACGATGCGATCGACACGCTTCTGTGATGCGCTTGAGGATTCACAATATCCTTCAAGTGGTATCAGAGCCAGGTTGAATAAGGATTTGGATATGATCCATAGACCTTAGACGATTTGGTTCTTGAAAGGGTTGCGAAATTTTTACTGCATTTCAATTTTTCGCACCTCTGTAAAATTGAATTTTTCGGCTCTGTTTAAAATTTTTAAACACGATATTTTCAATTGGTTTTTGTTCCCCATTAAACAAGGAAACCATAGGACTTGAGTTTACTAAATTTGGACTTCATTTGCTCAAGATATGGCTTTTTGAATATGACTATATTCACTGTTGCGGGAACTGCGGATTTGAACGTGATTAATGAGATAATTACGGTTTTAATACGCCTTGAAATGCGTGAATTATCACTTGGGTTCTTTAATAAATCAAATAGGCAATCTTTGGAAACTGAGTTTGCATTTTTTGAATTTAAATTGATCAAGATAAGTTAATTTTAGTAATTGGGGGTCACTGCTGGAAATTAATAATTTCTTGATCTTGAACCTTGTGATATGTCATTCAATTATCATGATGAAAATTAATTGTTAATTTTCTGGAATAATTAGTGATAAATATTTGTGAAATATTTAAAGAAATAATTATTTCATTGAATGACATTTGCCTAAACCACAATGATAATATATTAGATCTTGATCATTGGTTCATCAACAAACATTGCTTTCATGAAAACCATAGTTTATCCTACAATTGTTGTAGGACAACTTTTACATGAAAAACCCTTTTGCTTGAATAGGATTGGGGATTTGTCTAGCAAATCTCCTTATAATCAAAAATGTTTTGATGTATATTATATGGTATAATTTCGGTTGAAAAACCGATGAACATCTCAAAGTACATGATGGTATATCTGGTATTATCCTTTCCCGAGGCGGATGTGGTGCCTAGTCGGAGAGCATTGGGGTAGCGGGTTGCAACGTATGTGGTCCGTCCCACTCTCGTCGGTACTGGCCATGACAACGGGTAGGGACTGTATAATACCGGAGACAGACAATGTGTATTTTTCTAATTATTAAAATTCGAATAATACGTACTTTGAGTATATACCTACTATTCCAGTAAAAGACATGTTTGTTGATTGATGATTGGATTGATGATTAATTTAATGTGATTAAATTAATTATATCCAATAAACACTCTATTATGAATAGATGTGTATTTTCCCTTGGAAGAATTAATTATGTGAATATGATTCACGATAATTAATTACAATTTGAATATGAGGTGGAGGATCACATAAGTGACATCCATGGTCTCCCGTCAAGGCAAAGGATTCCGTCGCCAGTTGTTGTGTATGGGAGACGCCTGTCCGAAGTGACAGATCCTGTGCATGATTTAATTGGATCGGGTTCTTTGCTTCTCGAAAGAGTAAGGCCGTATACGTAGTGACCCCAATATCGGGTCCTCATATTATTGGGGCGATATTGGATTGCATATAGCGAGTATTAAGCCTGTTGACGGTTGGTTCAATTAATGACGGGTCAACATTGCCTTAGGGGTGGTGGGCCTGGGTGTTAAAGACCGAATTGGGAAATGCAAGTTGGACTTGCAAGGCGGAATGTGTTCCCGCTTCTTTTTATCCGAGTTGTAGGTTCTCATATTATTGGGATGCAACAAAGATAGGAAAGGAGATCCCAGATCTTGCTAGAGATATAATGGTAAGAATATCTCTTACATTGAAAGTGATTAAGGGAATGAACTTTCAGTGTTGACAAGGCAAGACAACTTTGATATAAAAATTCCTAAATCAAAGTAAAACATGTATATATAATATATATACACTTATGCAAATTTCTTATTTCAGATAATCCTTCATTAAACCCACTCAATGTTATACTCAATAATAACCAGTAAAATATCATGGATTGACTCTTGATCCAGATATTGTACTTGCATTTGGACACATAATGTATGAGTTTGCAATGTGCAAGTTTCCTCAACCTAATGAGGACTGACAATTAAATAAGACAATAAGACATCACCTTAGGGTTTGTATGTCTCTATGTTCTTGATCTTTCATTGAGTGTACTTTAGAAGTGACATGTCGATGGTGATCGTAATTGTCAAATAATCCTTACAAAATAAAAGAAGATATTTTGGCATACATATGTTCTCTAGACATTTAATCATGAATGACATGGTTCTCTGCATTATGCAGAATGGTGGCTCGAAAGAGATGATGTATTCAAAATGTTTGAATACCTACCTGAACCTAAGTCTCCATGAGTTAAGATGAATGTAGATATGATGAGTGTCATCATTCTACTATCTATACTCAAGTCATTCATGAAGCTTCATAATATTCATATTGTATGAATTTAATGAAGCATGTATAAATGTTGAAATGCTCTTATATTGAAATCCTTTGAATTCAACATAAGAGATTCTTTGTCTTAAACAATGGTTGTTTATTGATGAAGAGAGCACAGTGGAAGCATGGGTCGGACCCGAGTAAGAAGGAAAGTCAAAGAGTTGACCTAATTCTGTGACTTCCATATCACATCCAAAGAGTTGGATGAATGCCAATACTGCAATAAGTTGATGTGTTGATAGTATGACTATCAAGTCTGTCTAAATTCCTTAGTGAAGGACTCAGATAGAGCATCAGAATAATCTACATAAATCATTGACTCTGACTTTCTTATTTCATAAGATAAAGTCTGACAATTGTATCCCAATCTTCTAATGACAATTGCAATTGTTTCATATACATATTAGAAGATTAGAAATTTGATCTTAAGGTTTAGTAGTCATCTACATGGATATTGCTGTAATTGTTGCAGCAGTCTCTGTTGGATAGATGGACTTCATATTCTCAGTGGGAGAGCCCTTAGTCTTAGAGAATGTCTCTATGACCTAGATATTAGAATACCCCATTGTTTGTTTCTAAATGTTGGAAATAAACATGAATTCTGAGATAGAACTATCATAAAAGGTTATGATGGATATATTTCAGATAGTAATCTAACATCTAGTGGACTCCACAAAATTAGAAAATTAATGAATGGTTCATTAAGATTTCTAATACTGAAAATCAAACCTTATAAGATCAATAGGAGGATGAAGATCATTTGACAATGATCTGGCATCAAGCCTTGGACATTTGTCTGTTGATTTGATCAATAGACTAGTAAGATACAAAACTTTAGAATGTCTAAAATTTCAAATCTTACATGCTTGTGAATATTGTATTCAAAGTAAAATGTCCAATACACCCTTCTCTAGGAATGGTGTTAGTTGTCGAGGTATTCAAGATCTCATACATATTGATGTATGTAGATCATCTATATCATAATAAACATTATGGATATGTGATATCTATTAATGATTATGTATGATATGAGATTTCTTCTCTTCACCTGAGAAACCTTTGAAATGTTCAAAGATTTCACAATTTTGGTTTAGAACCAAAATTTGAAGGAAGAATAAATGAATTTGATCTAACCAAGGTAGCAAGTACCTATTAGATAAAATTCAAAGAATACCTTATAGAGATATGAATATCATTTCTATCTCACTCCTCCTGGTAAACCTGAACTCAATAGAGTTGTAGGGAGATACAATTGGATCATGTGCGACATGATTTGATCAATGATGAATTTTAGCATAATTATCCTCTTAGTTTCCATGTATATATGTGTAGTAGAGACTACAATATATATCCTTAATAAGATTCCATGCAAATAAGCTGGAATCTAGCACTTGAGAGTGCTACTTCATTAGGAAAATGAAGTATGGTATTGGATACCTACTTTATGACCTTGAGATTCTTAAAAGATCTCATTTCTGAGAATATGATTCTTAGAGGATGACTCTCTTAAGAATCAAGATGAAAATGAAGTATAGGAACTCATTTAATCTTGAGAAGATAATGAGACTCCTGAAATCGGAAACTAAAATGACAATTAAAGATGAAACATTAATACCTCTTCAAATGAGTTTGAGGATGTATTCCATGTGTCAGTTGAGTCTGACAATGATCGGACTTCATGTGATGAAGCTCCTAAGGATCATGACATGGAATGATGGATATTAGCAATAAAGTCTAAAGTAGACTTCATATACAAGTGTTGTATATGGACCCTCGAGGATCCACCTATAAGGGTTAGACCCATAAAGGTGTAAATGGATCTTCAAGAAAAGAGGGAACCTGATGAGAAGGTAGAGACCTTCAAAGCTCGGTTCGTAGCCATGAGCTACACACTGTAAGAAAAGACATTGCTTGCAATGTGACTTTCTCTTCGGTAATCGTGCTTAAAATCATCAGAATATTGCTAACCTTAGCTACACAACTTAACTATTGCATCTTCAGGATGTAATTCAAGATTGCATTCCTCTAAGAATACCTCTCTGAGGATATTCACATGAAGTAGCCACATGGCTTCATGGTTGAGAAAAGTAAGGTGTGAAAGCTAAAGAACTCCATCTATGGACTCAAATAAGCTTCTTGTAGTTGGAACATAAGATTTGATGAAATTATAAATGTTATGTTTTCAAATAGAACCTTGATGTACCATGTGAAGCTTAGTGGGAGTGCCATTGTGTTCATCATGCTAAATGTAGATAATATCCTAATCATTTGGAATGATATAAGGATGAGAATAAGTGTTTTATATTCTGGCTATTCCATACCTTGAGATATGATCTCAAGAATACCTCTTAGATCTTAGTTCTGAAGTTGTTCAGAATCAAAGAAAAGAGGGTATTGGGATTGTCACATTTGTAGTACACCTTGGACATATTCCATTCTTGGAAATTCCAAGAAAGGCTTCCTTCCCTTGAGATTTGGTACTGACCTATCTAAAGAGATAGCACCTCAAAGAATTGAGGAAGTGAATGCTAGAACTTATTGCACTTGTGCATCAGTTACGAGAAGCTAAGTGTATGCTTGATGTGTACAAAAGCCAGATATCTGCCATGCAGTGGGAGTAGTAAACTGTTACTAATCCTTCTATAGAGATAGAACACTTGATTGCAGTAATAACAATATCTTCAAGAAATTAAGATTTTTAGATGGAGATCTAAAAGGTCTTAACTGCGAATACCGTAGGAGATAGAGATCTCCAGGAATAAGGGTATTCTGATAAGGATTATGGAAATACTGGTTATAATAGTTATTGAAGCAATAGTGTCAAGGACACTATAACCGCTTTGACTAGATTGAGTATTGGTTGCATTAGATGCAACATTCGCATTGGATGCGAGCACTGTTACCTAGGGATATGCAAGTGCCGTAAAAGGACTTGGCATAGTCTTTTGGGAACAGAGTGACTGATCAGTTTACCTAGCTATTTCTAAATAGCCTATGATTGTCACATGAGTGTGGATTTAAATGATTAGCCCATTAATGGCTCTTTGGGCTAGTGGGAGATTGTTGGACATGTGAGCCCACAGCGAGCCATTATGCAATAAATGTTATTGCAAATATCATTCCCTGATCTGAAATGAAGAATAAATAATTTGCATAATAGGTCCCTCTGTACAATTATTGAATCATAGAGGCTGGTGCTTGGATGAATATCTAAATGGTTAGATTGAGGACTCATCAAGCACCGTCAAATGATTATTAAGATGTGATCTCCAGCCTGAGTAGGAGATGGCAATCCTTTCTCACATAGGCTGATATCTGACCGACCTCTTGATGCAGGTCCTATGCATTGGAATAGAGATTCGGAGGTGTCAGATTAGTTAGGTCAAAGAGTTGACTTAACGAGATCGAGATAACCGAAGTCCTATGTTGAATGTTGTCACAGCATAGGCACGCATCCTCTGACCGGAGACAGATGTATTGCTATATGTCTGAGTATGTACATTTGACAGACCAATAGGTTGATGACCTAACCAAGGTCTATACACCGGCGCGTTGGTGTGCATATAAGGGCATATGAGTAATACGATCTCTCAAAGGGATCATACAGGTTCACTACTGAACCGGAAGACATGAGCTCACTCATGAGATATTGGGAAGAATCAAATTCCGTGCACGGTCGTCTCTCTTTGGAAGCTTGACTGAATTTGTAGGTTTGATATATACTTTTGGAAAGTATATGATCAAGACCTAGGTATGATATATGCTTTTGGAAAGTATATGGACGATACCAACTCCCAATGATCAAATGAGAAACTTGGTGATCAAACCCTGAAGAAGACAGTGTAAAATAGATCTTGATCTTCGGGTTGACCATGGGTCTTCCAGTATGCAGGATGTACAGGTATTGGGAATACCTGAAGGGTGATGTGATCATAAACGATTGTATATCCATGACGCTTCCATTCCGAGGGAGTGATGAAACAAGTCTGGATTTTGGTGACTCCTTTCAGTAGAGAAGCGATCCGATCTTAGTCCAAGTGTTGGACATTGGTCTGAATGAGATTCAGATTCAATGAGAAGATTGGATTTGCGGTCTTGATTTAATCAAGCATCTGTGGGAGGTTCGTAAGATCTGGATTTGAGATAATATCTCAATATCCAAGTCACTATATGTGGAATAATACAATCGCCCTGTCCTTATCTCCAAGTATCTACGGAGAAAGCACATTATTCTTGAAAGGGTTCAAGAATAATTCATTTGATGAAATGTATATCCAAGCAAGGACTTGATGAGATTTAATTATCAAGCATAATATGAATATGATTCATATTATTATCCAAGATAATTAAATGAGATTTAATTATCAAGGATTAAGAGAATGTGGATAACACTATCCATGATATATGTGTGTTATAAATATGATTTATAATATACATATATAAGAGAGAGAATTTATGTAAATAGCATTTGTTAATTAATAATGTGGATTGGATTCACATTTATTAATTAATTGGAAATGCAATTTACTAATTAGTTTGGGTTGTGAATATGATTCACATAATATTCAATGGCATGATTGAAATATTCACAAATCAATTTGGAATTAATTTGGTGGATATTATTGCAATAATAGTTATTGCAAAATTAATTAAGAAATAATAAGATAGATAAAAAGGAGACAAATTAACCACCTAAATAAGAGGTGGAGCCACCTATGACTCATTCATAGGTGACGCCCCCTGTGATTTAGGGAGGTTAGTTGACTCCCTTTTTGTTGTCACATTATCTCTTAAATAGTTAAATTAAATTATGTTGATAATATTGCAATATATTTTAATTTAAATAAATGTTGTTGGTTTTAACCAACAACAATCATAGCCATTGATTTAGCATGGACCAAGCATAGCCCTTGGATCCATGTGTCCCATGGATTGAGATCCATTGGATCCTAAACTAATATAAAAGGAGGGCTAGGGTAGCCTTCCATGGTACATGATTAAGAGTTGTACAAGGTGACAACTCTCTCTCTCTCTTTCTCATTCTCGCCCTCTCTCTCTCTTTCTCTTCTCCATTAAGTGGCCGTCCACTTTGTGTTGAGAAAGGAGAGACTTTCGGCTTCTTCTTCGATGACTCGTGGATCTCCATCTTCTTTGGAGTTTCTTACTCTAAAGGAAGACGACAGATTTCATTTGACGAAATCGGGGGAGCCATCGCTTGGATCTTCATCGAGGATTGCGGGAAGGAACGTGACTCATCATCGTGCCCGCAAGTGCGTTCTTCGTGGATCGGACTTAAGATAGGAGGATCTCTACTTTGGGATCTCGCGATCACAACCACGCTTCAAGAGGTATTCCTTATACTTTGTGGTTTGATGAAACGATCCGAGAAATGTTCTCGTGATCATGTGGTTTCATCTTTAAAGTTAAAAATTTTCAATTTCCGCTGCATCTAGCATCTAGTACGACTAGTTGCTCCGATTGCATACGATGCGATCGACACGCTTCCGTGATGCGCTTGAGGATTCACAATATCCTTCATATCTATGTATTTTATTAATTTATTTTTAATTTTACTATTTTTTGTTTAATATTTTATAAAATTATAAAATAAGTTTATACACTTAAATATATTTTTATTTAATTCTTTCTGAAGTGGTTTGTACATTTAATAAAATATAAGTAGTAATTATATAGGTATATGTTCAGGTATTATACATATGTATTATATGCATGTATTTTATTTTTGTATTTTCTTTGGTGTTTTATTCCAGTTTTAATAAACACATATATTACAAATAATATTTACAAAATTATAAAAATATAAATTTATAAAAATAATGAATAATAAATAAAATGAATATTTTAATCTGTACAACTATACAATAGGGGTCTGAAACTCAACTTTCAAATCGTAGCTCCGCAAAATACGAAACCACCTTCATTAAATAGCTTATTAAAAATTATATATAATTAAAGTGATTTTGATACATTTTGAGTTTTTATTTGAGAGATACAGGTCTGGGAAGTTGGGATTCTGGAATGTTATTCAGATTATAACTTTTTCTCTGTACATTATTTTTGTATGAAATCAATTTTGTATTTTTCTTTATTTAATTATCTAGAACTTTCTTGTATAAAGTTTCTTTATTTGAGGTGTAAAAAGTGGAACCAAAACTAGGTCCTAAATGAATAAAGAATGAATTAAATAAAAGGTATTTTTATTGTATTTGGGCCCTTATCTCCCCCCTACTTTATTCCTTGTCGACCTAGTCATCGAGAACCCTAGGTCTCGGGGTTTTGGGTCATAAACTATTTACAATATTTTATTATTTTTATTTTTTTTCTTTATTCTATAATTTTGGCTTTAAAAACCGTATTTTATACAATATTTACACAAATATGCATGGATGATAAAATGCATGAATTAGCATTATTTACACGCATTTACTAGTATTTTTAAGGCCAAAATGATAGAATAAAGATGATGAAACATGCATTCATCATTGTCGCATACAAATCCCCTCCTTTAATTCTACATTAAGGAAGGTCGTCTTCACATCCATTTGGAAAAATTCCTAATGCATATATGCGACTATGGTTAAGATCATCCGAATGGATGCAAACTTAGCAACCGGAGAGTAGGTTTCCTGGAACTATATTCCATCTTGCTGAGTATAACCCTTGACAACTAATCTGGCTTTGTATTTATCAATAGTACCGTCAGCTCGGTACTTTTTCTTGAATACCCATTTACATCCTATGGATTGCTTAGCTTCTGGCAAATCACATAATTCACATGAATTGTTTTTGTTCGAGTGAATCCAACTCGTCCTTCATGACAGCTGACCATGATTCTGACTCAGACGAAGTCATAGCTTCATCAAAGGATAATCTGTACAATCCGCGACATCCTCATCCACAGTGTAACATGACGCCTCGCATCCATAGAAATGGTAATCTTCCATCCATGCGGGTCGTGTTGTGGGTCTCTTGTTGCCGATTATACTTGTGGGTTGTGTGGGTCCACCCACTTCCTCTAAAAGATCATCATGTTCCATAGGTTTATGCTCTATATTAGGATGATCGATATCATCCCCAAGTTCTTGTCTAATGCTCAAGTCGTCTTCATTATCATGTAGGATAATCAGAGGATCTGATTCCTCTACTTCATGTTTCTTTTCTTGATGAATTTCAAGAAAAGTTGCATCATGCCTTTCGATTAGACCTTTGGATTCGTGAAAGAACCTATATCCTTTAGAATTCTCATTGTAGCCAATAAACTTGCACTTTAATGTCCTAAAGTCTAACTTGTCCCTAAGCTGATTCGGTACTGGAACATATGCAACATATCCCCATTTTCGGAGATGGCCCAACTAGGGCTTTCTCCCATTCCATATTTCATATGGTGTTGATTCTACGGACTTGGTGGGAATCCTATTCTGTATATAGTTTACAGTCAACATTGCCTCACTCCAAAATTTCTTGGAGAGTCCTGAGTGTGAAAGCATACACCTTACTGTATTCATCAAAGTTCGATTCTTTCTTTCTGCTACAGCATTTTGCTGCGGTGTATAGGGCATTGTGGTCTATCTACGAATGTCTATCTGAATACAGTAATCCTCAAACTCCTTTGAGGTATATTCCCCGCATCTATCTGTCCTAAGAGTCTTGATTGGTTTTTCCAATCTTGTCTCCACTTCCGTCTTATATCTCTTAAATGTTTCAAGTGCTTCCGACTTTTTTCCTAAGAGATAGGCATAGGAGAACTTCAAGTAGTCATCAATGAATGTTATAAAGTATTCCATATTTCTATATGTGATGACACTTAGTGGTCCACATATGTCTGAATGGATCAAACCTAGTAACTATGTTGACCGAGTTACGATTAAGAAGGGTCTTCTCATCATTTTATCGGTCTGACAGTGTTCGCAGGGCAATGTCCTTGCACCCGTGATCTTAGGCAACAGATTTACCTTCAACATTTGATCCATTTTAGAATTTTTCCTGGATGATCCAGTCGCATGTACCACAAGTCATAATCAGACAAACAACATAAGGAATAATCAAAAGCGACATTCATTGATTCACTAGGAATTATTATAGGAAGACAAAATAGGTCATGCTTGGGCACAAATTTTCCCATCGCATAAACCTTCTTATTCTTGCCAATAGAAACACGTTTTTTATAAAAGCGAACTTCGAAATCCTTCTTGAGCAGCACTGGGATAGAGATCAGGTTCTGGCGTATCCTTAGGGCATACAGAACATCATTCAGTACCATAATGCTATCCCCCAATTCAAGTCTGTATGTCCTAAGACCTTCCACGTCCAGGTAGGTGTTGTTCCCCTTGAAGATTCTTTCTTCTACTTTGTTCAACTCCTTGAAGTCCACCAAGTCTTCTTTCGTCTTTGCGATGTGTCTGGTTGTTCCAGAGTCGATCCATCACCCGTCACTGTACGTGATGATAGAGTTGCATTTATACGACAGTCGTGAATTCCATCTTCTTCTTGCCTTTATTTTCAGGCAATTTAGAATTTCCTGGCTTCTTTTTATTGGGGCAATTGACGTAGAAATGGCTATATTTGCCGCAACCGTAGCAAGAGCCACGTGGATATTTTCCACTCTTTCCCATGAAATTCACTTTAGAAGGGCCCAACCTTTTCTTCACGTGCACGACATTTGCTTCTTCTTCTTCCTCGACTTCAAAGATCTCAGTTTTTGATATTTGTTTAGAGAGGTCCTGCTCAATTGCCAAATGTGCAGGTATTTCCGTCATGGACTTAATGTTGCTATTCTTCCGCAGAGATGTGGAAACCATGTCGAATGACAGTGGGAGACTTCCTAGTATGGTTGCTATCTGCATCCTTTTTGGAATTGCGCACCAACAGCCGCCAGATCTTTGGCCATCACGATCATCTTGTTCACATGCTCGAGAATGCTTTCAGATTCCTTAATTCTACATAAGTTGTACTTGTGTAGAAGAAGCTGGACTCTCACTTCAGATTTGGAGTGATATTTCTTCTTAACCGCACTCCAGAGCTCAGACGCTGATTTAGAGGTCTCGAAGACCCGATTCAGATTCAACTCCATAAGGGTTAGCATAAAACAATTAGTCATATTATCTATTTATCCCACTGTTCATGGGACCTAATTTCTTCCACGGTTGGATTCTCAAATAATGTAGGGTCGGGTTTATCTATTATGGAGTGTATGCTATCGTGTAGCAGGCCAAAGTATATCTTTCTACTCCACAATTCATAATTAGTACCGTTAAGGTACTCAATTTTCCCTACCTCGATGGCAATGGTTTTGTTTGTCGTTTTTGTTGATCTCAAATATACCAATGCTAGGGTTTGCAAAAGAAGAGATGTGTAGGGAGGCGACAACCACTTTGTGGGAGTAGCGGCGGCGGCGGCGGCCAAGGACGAATCAGCACTTCGTATTCACGAGCCGACCCTGATCGTCATCTTCATCAACACCGTTGCTGCTCTGATACCAGTAAGGAGTAGTCTAGATCTTGAGGTATGCCGTTGTTGCTTACTCGAGAGAAAACGAGAGAGGGTTTTGGGGTGGAAGAGGGAGGGGGCTCCCAGTTGGCGAGTGTGGATCCGTCGATCATCCATTCCCCTCCTGAAGGAGGTATTTATAGGGCGTGAACGTGATCGCGTCGTCCGCCTGCTCCCCCATGCTCGGTGGTTATAGTCTCCCATGAGACTCGGGCCTCCCCGATGGCCGTGCAACTGCCGACCTTCGCAACGGTCGGTGGCAGTTTTGAGCACGAGTTCATATGATATGTTCAAATATTACTTACCATATAGCTTAATGGCTAGATAGATACTTAGAGGATTGAGACGGAATCAAAAATTTTGGAATCTTTTTGAAAATTCTTTAATATCGAACTGTTAGCAAGCACTGCAGTAAATAATACATAAAGCAATGAATAATTTAATATTCATTGTATCTTCCACGGTTAAATATATAATACGAACAATATTAATTACTTGATTATTTAAATTCGTAAGGATTAATGTACTTGTTGCTATTAATTCTAGCTACAAATTATATAATAAACAATTATCCTCTTATTTTTTTATTCTAATTATTACTAAATTTACCAATAATTAATATAAATTTTAATGATTAAATCAATAGATAAATCATCATTATATGAATCTTTAGCAATACAAATGACATTCGTTGCTAATTACAGTAACCCTGAACCTCAAAAGCCTTTGTTGTTATTATTTTACGTTAGAAGATACAGTAAGGAATATTCAAATTATCCGTTGCCAGAGATATATTTTCTTGTAGTAAATTAGGTAAACTAACTCTTTA
This sequence comes from Ottelia alismoides, assembly GCA_037367405.1. NCBI lineage: Eukaryota > Viridiplantae > Streptophyta > Magnoliopsida > Alismatales > Hydrocharitaceae > Ottelia > Ottelia alismoides. The sequence continues at coordinate 492,791 of JAZKJV010001342.1, read as the reverse complement.
ATGAGCTTTTCTCTGAAGAGAAGAACTCTTATGAAAAACGAAGAGTTTTTCGTAGTTATACTCCTCTTTTTTTGTAACATCAATTCTGCCCTTATATCCTTACAAAATTTATAGTTCTGTCAGTCCATTAAGCTAAATCAGAGGCATAACCGATATTGCAAAAGGAAAAAGGGTAAATTACAATTTGGGTCCCCATATATGGATCCGATCCCAGAATGGGTCCCGATCATTAAATTGTAACCATTCGAGTCCCAGGATTGTTAACGTAATGAACTTTTTGGGGCTGATGACGAATATGCTCTTGTTTAAAAGTTGAAACCAATCCTCATTCCCTTCCTGACAAGGGCGTATTCGTCATGAACCCTAAAATTTCCATTTCCTAAATGGCTCAGGGACCCGGATCGTTACAATTTAAAGATGAAGATCCATTCTAGGATCGGACCCATAAATGAGGACCCAAATTGTAATTCACCCAAGGAAAATTTATGAATTTTGTAAGAATAGAAGGGTATCAACTGCTATTGCAAAGAAAGGAAGAAGATGGCTGATACTGCATATTCTAAGAGTGGCATAGGGAAAAATGGGGCTGCCCCTTAGGGGTAGCCAACATGGCTGCCCCCACCTCATTTTTTGACAATTCTTTTATTTTTTGGAAAAATAAAATCATGTATATTCATCCCTATATCCCTCCTATATGCCATTCAAATTTCGTCAGAAACAGAGACTCCTACGGTCTCCATCCATTTGTCATTTTTTTAACGGTCGCAGGATTTTTTAAATCAACCCTGTCTGGATGGAGGCCGTAGGAGTCTCTGTTTCTTACGAAATTCGAATGGCATATAGGAGGGATATAGGGATGAATATACAATCGATATTTTTCAAAAAAAATATAAAAAAATTGCCAAATAATGGGACGGGGCAGCCACTGCCCCCAGGAGGCAGCCCCATCAACCCCGAGGGGCATAACCTCTAAAAGACCCAAAAGAAAGACCCCACTATGCGATGTGCGTACCTCAACGACTAATTAGGAGCCAACAATTTCTCAGAACCTTCAACCGCCACATGTGTAAGCAATATGGCATGTCCTAATCTAAGATAATATGATAAAAAATTGGCAATCTTATCGATCTGATTAATTTAAACATGTTGCCGGTAGATAACATGACGAATGGTTTGGACTACACGGCGTTTAACTTTCGACATCAGTCCTTTAAATTCTAGGTTTTGTTCAATGTTATTAGTACCTTTAAACATCATCAGTGTAGCTAACAAAGCAATATGTCAATTGGAATTGCATGTAAGGAGATTATACAATAATTATAACTGAAACATCTCCAAATTCCGATGCACATGGATTAAATAATGAAGTTGTGGAGTGCACGGGATGATGGCTGTACCACATGGGCTGGTGATTTGGATATTAGTCGATATTGCATAACAAGCATTTGTCTCTTCTATAGGGCACCATGTTTCTAGATAATTCCAATAAAGTAAGGATTGGGAGATTCTTGATGGAAACGGATTTTAGATGAGAGTAAATGGATAATGATAATTTCAAAGGTTTGCATACTTCTCTCATAGGAATTAGGAGTCTTGATAGGCGTAAGTGTTCTAATCTTAACATGATTTGAATTGTGTTTCATTCAAAGTCCTCACAGGGGAAGGAACAAGGATGGTATTTTTAAGCCTATAAATAAAAAGAGATAGAATTATTATTGATACCATGTATAGAGAGAGAAGGAAGGAAGATAGAACAGAGCAGTTTGTAAATGATTTCCGTGTCAGGACATCCTCATTACTCAAATGCCTTGTTAAGACATCTAATTTTGAGATTTTCCTTTCAGGACATTGATCGAAGAACATATCACCGGTTGGATTTTATATATATTAAAGATTGGATTTAATAACTATCAAACCATTTCACGATTGTTGAATAGTTGGTTGGTGTGATTATTTACATATATATATATATATATTAAAAATAACATATAACAATGTTCCATCAAATCGTTTGAATTATATATATTAAAATTAATATATAAAATTATTTAGAAATGGAAATCGAAAAACCATTCAACGATTGGTGAATGATTTGCTGATTGCCATGACTAAAAATTTTGTATATTATTTTTAATACATATAAATTTCAAATTATTTACTTGAACAATATTATATATTATTTTTAATATATGTAAAATCCAAATGACGAATGAAAATATTATATATTAGGTTTGATATATATATATATATAATTCAACTAAGAACCATTCATCGATCGGCAAATGATTCACCGAAAAATAACAGTAACTTGTCAGAAGATGCATGTCGGCAAAAGATTTGTCGATCGACGAACTGTTCGTCGATCGATGTCGTGACAGGGAAATTTCAAAATCGGATGCAATGACAGACATTTGGGTGAAGGGATGCACTGTACGGTAAATCTCTCGTAGTTTGTCCTCTTTTTAAAAGTAAATTTTCATCTCGAATGACATGCAATATTCAAACATAAGAACATGACCGCAACAAACATGCACCGGGGCAACTTGATGAGCATAGTTGTAAAGCAAAATGGCATTTGAAGTACCATTGCAATGAAATTGATCTTGCAAGTTATATCTTTCGTAGTTAATTGTACAACAATGAATATTATTCATTACTTGATTCTTTATATTCACATTGCATATCGTATTAGTCGCTATATTCCTAACAACGAATCATATAATAATAATAATTGTTCCTCTGACTTTTTTTTCTAATTGTTGTTTAATTTATATTGATTGATATAAATTTTAATAAATAAGTCAATAGATAAATCGTTGTTTTATGAATATATGAACAGAAGCTAATTTGCAACGAATACTACTCATTTTTATATATTAAACTTCAATAAAATGACGATGAATATCCAAATTATTCATTGTCACATGACAATTTTATTATAATGTATCAAACGAGACATGTTAGCCCCCAAAAGCCTAGTAAAGCATAGAGATGAATAGCGCATATAAATGGATACAAATATGTACATGATATGATAACAGTGGGGAACATGCATGTTGGTGATCAACATAGGGAGATGCAACAATAGCATAACAAAGTTGTGCAACATTAGATATATGAATGGTTTGGAGAGTGGTGGTGGCAATATGAAGTCGATTGGTAAGGTTCTCAAACACAAGTTTATATTGGGAGAAGAGATTGATGGAGAAGGTCGATATAATATAAAAATATCATGATTTTATTTTATTTTTATTTTGAAGACGTTTGATGCATTCATTAAAATCAATTTGATGGTTGCAAGTTTTCCTCAATAACATTGCAAGTTTCCATCGATAATGTAGGCAATCGAAGGTCGATCTACGTATTATTTTCTAAAATCAGAGGTCTACCTAAGCATTATTTTATAGAATCCGGAAATCCCAATAGAGGAATCTTTAGTTGAATCAAGACTACCTAGGTATTTTTGAATTGAAGTTATTAACCTTTCTTATTGTATTCCAAAATGAATATTAATGAGACTCTTATTAAACACAATTAGTTAAAAACTACATTATGAAAAAATCTAGAATGATCTACTTTGAAGATTTTTGAAGTAATGTTGTATTCTTACGATAAAGGATAATCTAGCCAAATTCAAAGCTTAAATGACAAGAATTTATCTTCACTGGTTATTGAAAATAAAGTATGCATATGGGGTTTTCAATAAAGAAATATGAAAAATATAAGAATCTCTTAATGTTAACTAATATAAAAGATACAAGTATGCATACTTCACCTATTTAATTGATCCATATTAAAGACCACCCTAAAAAACAAATAATTGATGATGTTTTAGAAAAAAAATACAAAGAAAAACCAAACTAAATATCACCTTTTTACTATATTCGTATATATCAAAAATAAAACGTATAAATATCCATGAAATAATAAAATATGAATATGTATTAGCGCTATGCAGAAAGAAACAAACTAGATCTCAAGAAATGAAGTATGCGATCTAGTAAAACAACTGATGAAGCAATATTAATTTTGTACTAGATGCCTATGTATCACAAGTAAAAACATATAAATATCGATGAAGCAATAAAAATTTTTTGATTAATGTTATGCAAGAAGAAATAAATCAATTATCAAGAAATGAAGTACGAGATCCTATATTTTATTCTTAATTTATCTCTAGAAGGGGTCTCTAATAAAATTACCTAAGGAACAGATAATTTGCGATGTTTTAGGAAAAGTACACAAATTGTAAATTAGATATTAACTTTGTACTAGATGCCTATGTAATACAAGTAAAACCTATAAATATCGATCAAGTGATAAAAAAGGAATTAATAATTAATGCTATGTAAGAAGAAATAAACTACTCCTCAAGAAATAAAGTATGGAATCTAGTCACATAAACTGATAATCGTAATTGGTACTAAATGGATTTTAAATTTAAATCAAGCGGAAGAATGAAAGGTGGTTAGAAACGAAGCAAAACTTTAGCTCATATGGCCAGGTTTGAATGCACAAGGATGTTAATAAAATATGTATTTCTAAGATATAAGGTTATATCAAATAGATGATAATAGTATTTTTTCTAAATATGAATTCATTTTAGAGGAAATTTATGAAAAACAACTACCTAGCTTTATAGATAATAGAAATCTGGTTTATATTTTTAAATGTAAGATCTTTTTTGACCGAAAGGTGCTCATAGAACATGGTATGTGATAAACCCATGCTTTATCTACCTAATACAAGAAAATTGAGATAATTGCCTTAATAAACACATGCATTTGCATCATGGCATTACATTCTTGTAAATACATGTATATAATTAAAAGAACATATTAGCACTAAATACATACAAAAATAAGCTAATAAGAAAACCAAAAAAGAAAGAAAAGAACGGGTAGCATGTATCCATATATATGGTATAGAAAGGCCAAGAAAACAAGAATAAATAAGCTTGCGAGATCTATCTATGATCCTTACAAAGAGATCGAGGTCCTACATCTCGGGTGATTGAATAAAAAGTAGGAAAAATAGGCAAACTAGTTAACAATTACATTATTGTACATGGAATCACATCACACAATTGTTTATGATATATAAACAAAAAATTGATATAATTATTTTTGTGCAACCCAATTGAACCGATTCATTTTCCATTAATTCCATAAAGATATATAAATAATTAAAAAATATATCAACAATACTAACTGACATAGTTGGCAACAAGAACTAAACTCTAATTTCTGATATTTACGGATTTTAGATTTTTCTTGTCATTCATATGAACACCGAATTTGAAATTCATAATTTAAAATATCCTACTTTATAAAAAAATATTAAGGTTAAACTAGTTCATTTGAGGAAAGTTGATTTTGAAGCTATTGTACAATTGTATTGACACATTGTATGTTTTATAATGAGCACTCCTGAAATGTGTTTTACTTAGCTTAATTTTTGTATATTTCCTTTTACATACTATTTGTATTAAAAAATAAAAATTTAAAGATAAAAAGTATGCAGTTTTAGTGTATAAAATGGAGTACAAACATAATAAAATATTTAACACATATAATATTAATAAAAAATTCAAAACACAAACTAAATATGAAGTTAAAATCATATCTTCCAAAATAGGCCAGTTTTACTTTTCTACAAAGTTGTAGATGTCAAAATTTTGAATAACTTTAATGTTTTGACTTTTTTGATTGGAAGCAATATGTTAATTTAAGATAGTTTACAAGTTATTTTGAAATTTATTTTTTTGTATTGTGCCACATATCAATAACTGAGAGGACTATGATCTTCCTAGGTTCTTCTATTGGGACCTCTGCACAATGTTGAGTGCTGATAGTTAACCTTGATTCTTTCCCTTGCTACTGCTCTTAAGATCCTCCTTCATGCTCGATCAAAATAAGAATAAACCACCTTTCCATTCATGATACAAGCACCACCCTCAACGACTATTGTGCCCTATGCATTTGGTGCATCTTTCCTTTCATGATCCAAGATCCACCCTCGTTGACTACTACACCCTATGTATTCATTGTAATGCCTTACTAGAACCATTATCTCCTCCCTACAAACCCTAGGTTTGACACCTTCTAGTAAGAGTGACAAATGTCGATGGTGAAAACAAGATACATGCCGCAACGAGGGGTAGATGTAGAGAAAGAAAGAGAGAGGTCTAAACCTCCATCTGGTGGTCTTATCCCCCTAACTTGGTGCATTGAGATTATGTTTGCTAACTAGGGGAAAGGAGATGATTGAAGGTATTTCTAGTCCCAACCACAAGTCCATTCACTTTCATGTCTTCTTTGTTTTTGTAGCGTAGCAAAGTAGATTTAGTTCTTCCCATATTTCGCTCGATTCCTCCATTATATGCCATGTATTTTGAATTTTACACGATCCCACCTATTCCTATAAAATCCTCATCTACGACTAATTTTGCCCCCATCAGCCATTTGCATCACTCTTCTCCCTCATCGCGGGGTTGAAAACATGCTCCTCTTATATTTCCTCCCCATTTCAACACTGCAAGAAGCTGTAAATAATGCGAACATGAATGTAGTCCATTCTGCTAGCATTATTCTCGTAATGTGGTGATTTTATCCCTATGCGACCGCATGTCATCACAAGTATTGTGGTCACATGAGAGAGGCCACAAATATGGTTACGACCACATTGTTGTCGTAATGTTGTTGCAACATGAGAGCACTATTTCATAAGTGTCCAAAATGGAAAGATCCATACTTGTTCAGGGAAGGAGCAGATTGGATTTAGCGTCAGTGTATTCCTTGAGAGGAGCACACAAGTATCTTTGAGCATTGTCATAAGCTCAAATATGGTGGACATCATTCTAGAAGTCGGATGGTAGCAAAAATATTGTTGTGTGGCCTCTGGTGGCCCACACTATTCAAGATGCTATAGAATATGTGAAATCTTGCATTGATTGTCAAAAAAATGGGAAAACCCCTTGGTGTCAAATTTTTTATGCCTCTCAAATTCATCCAGATATCTGATGTGTTCAATGTATGTGACATAGATTTCATGGCTCTATTTATGAATAGTCAGAATTACGAATACATCCTGCTCGTCTTGGATTATGTGAATCAATGGGTGGAAGCTATCCTTGCTCGAGTCGTTGACAACTGCACAGTATGCTAGTTCTTGAGAATCATCATCTCATGATTCGAAATATCAAAGATTCTAATCTCAGATGGGGATAGCCATTTCATTAATAAAGAGGTTAAGAAACTAGTGAAGGAGTATTGCATCAATCATCGAATCGCATCTCCTTATCGTCATCAATCTAATGGATTGGAAGAATTATCAAAAAGAGAAATCAAGAAAATCATGCACAAACTTGTGAGGTCAGACAGAAAGAACTAGACACAACTTCTAGATCAGGTCTTTAAGCTTACGGAACTACCTGCAAGTTCCCCTTGGGCATATCGCTCTACGATCTTGTGTATGGAAAGCCTTGCAATGTGCCCATGGAACTCATTCATAAATCACTTTGGGCAGTCAACATCTATAACCTCAACTCATAAAACGGTGATTAGTAAAGGAAACTAGATTTGAATAAGCTCTCAGAATTCGAAGACCGTGTATATGGCAACAGCTTGATGTTCAAAGAGAAGGTCAAACGATGTCACAATAAGCATATCAGATGAAAGATCTTCGAACTTAGACAGATAGTGTGATTTTTCGATGCAAAGTTAAAGATTTCCAAGAAAATTGAAGAGTAAATGGATAAGGGCCTTATATTGTGAGAACTATGCATGACCACAGAAGTATTTTAATATTTTAATTGTCTATTGTGGTTGATGCTGGTGTACACTTTGAGGAGTAAAATGTGATGCATGCTGAATCGAAGCATACCATATCCTGTTGATCTCAACGGTAGTTGGATACTCAGCACCAGTGTCTCCAGTGCTGGTGATCTGGTTCGGATCAGCATTGGATGGTTCCTCATGCCAATCAATCTACGAAGTCTCAATAGGTTGTACCAGCTCGCTATGAATAAAATGAATCTGATGGGTAGGAGGAGCACGTAAAAATCTCCAAACAGGCTGAGAAGTCGAAGAAGGACGGGATTGTTGATACTGAAGTTGTAAATCTATCACCTTCTTCGCCAGATCGCTCAACTGCTGAGGATGTGATGAGAGTTTCTTAAACTCTCACAGAGGTTGCAGATCCTGAACTTTTTCTGAATCACATCGACCAACGTGAATTTCTCACTAATGAATCTCATGTTGGTATGTGATTCAAAATCTGAAATATTCACCACCTTTTGATAATCTTGGTGATGTGGTGTTTGCGGGACCTTCTGGAATGCCCGAGTAGAGTCTACAACTCTCGAGTTCTCTTCCATCCCCTCAAAGATGGACAAGACTGACTGGGCATCTCGATTCATATAACTGCCGCCACATACGATGCTCACAAGGCCCTAGACATCCGGTTGGAGTCCTCCGAAATAATTCTATATAAGCACCTTCAAAGGTATCTCATGATGAAGGCATCTCTCAATAAGATCCTTGAATTGATCCTATGCCTTCTGGAATGATTCATTTGGTAATTACGTGAAATTGGAGATCTGACTCTCATTATATTTATCCATCCTAGAGAAAAATATTTACACAAGAATGTAGACTTCAGATCATCCCATGTAGGGATCTTCCTACCCAAATGACTAAGTCAGTAGTGCACCTTATCTGCTAAGGAAAAGGGGAAGGCTTTGAGGCAAACAACCTCTTGCATAACACATTTATAACTAGTCGTACCACAAATCATTTCGAACTGTTGTAGAAAGGTAAACGACTCCTCTGTAGCATTCCCGTAGAACTTGGGAAGCAAAGATATGAGGGACGGTCTCAGTTCGTATGACCCTTTTTTCAGTGGTAACCGAATCCAATGATGTAGCGCCCTGGCTCCTAGGTCATACTCATCTTGTAGTGTTACGGGAACCACGGCAGGTAATGGTGGATTCTCAGCTCCTACTCTTAGTGTGGCTATCTCAGCTCGCAGCTCATTCTAGACTCTAGACTGATCTCTGATCTGTAAGTTCATCGGTTGTAGCATACCTAGAATCTTCGTAGTAATGTCAGCAGTTGGATCTGATCTTCCATCTGTATACTGCTCCCCAGGCAGGCAGTCCTCATCTGGTCAGTCCTCGATTGGTCCCTTCCTTCTAGCCATTGTCTTTAAATCCTTTAGGAAGGAAAAAAGTCTGATAGGAGCTCAGTCAAAAATGTGCAGGAGAAATAGACGAAAATTTAAGGCGTAGGTCTGCCTCAATAGAAGGGATGTGAGGCGAGGGAGTCTGGGCCTGACTCTCCTCATGATTAGATAGGATAAACTCAGGAAGAGTGTCATCCCAAGTCTGTGAAGAAATACGATTAATGGTGGATGGTCGAGGTCTCACTGAGTCTGAGCATAAAAGCTATCGAGTCGTCGTCTTAGATGTCAAAAGATTTCAAAGAGAGCACAATGTCAAGTCAAGAGAATGAGGATGAAGGTGTATAACGTGTCATAACGCACAGCTCGCAAACAAACACAATACAACCCTAGATTCACCAATACAACCTAGTGATGACCATAAAAGTTCGATCATTTATCTTGTCGGTTTTAAGGTTATTTGGAAAACTGGTCTTATCACATATTATCGCAAGCTGATACGTGTCTGATATTTCCCCTCAATACTATCTCGAGTCCTTACAGGAAATAACTTATTCTCAGCCAGCATGGGATTAAGTACAGACCATTTCCAGCTACCCGTGTTACCTGAGGACCGTGTTATTGCGGTGTCCTCTAAACTCCCCACTCCGCTAAGGAAACCCGAACCGTTTTCAGCTACTCGAGAGTCCCCACTGAAGAGCAGTGATTAAGTGTATAAACTAAGTAGTATGTCGAAAGAGATTCTGACTCTGAATCTACCTTATGTGTCGTCACTCACTCACAAATATGGAAAAGGTACCTGCAATCCATGTGCTGAGGGTTGCTCTCTCAAAAAAAATGATCCTTACTTTGATTTTAGATCAAATAAATTAGCAGTACCAATTTTATTTTTGCGGTTGTCTCTTTTTATTATTTTTTCAAAATACATCTAACATTTTTTTCTTTTCTTTTTATTGTAAATAAGCATGCACTTAGGTCATGAGTCCTAAAACTAGCTACGAAGGTGCAAGTAGAGATAAAACATCAAACATCTTAAACAAGTATCTAGCCTCGAAAAAGCTGCGGAAAATTGACGATGCGAGAAAAACCATAGTGGGTGCCCTGCTTCCCCAAGTGCATGATACTCTGTGAAACAGATCCCAGGAAAATAGGGAGGGAGGTACAAGTTGAGATACCCTTACGGGGCTCCTTCTAAAAAAACAAAAAACAGGTAAATTCCCTTAGTTTTTTTACACTAAGATAAAATACAAAAAAGTATACAAAAAGAAGGGCGACTGCTTTATCTCTCTACCTCTCCAACCGGCTTGTAAAGAAGGAACCGATATTTATGTTCCTAGCTGTGTCAGTTTCCTAAGAAATAGGTTAGTCCTGTAGTCCTTACAAAGATTGTTAGCAACCAAAACCACTAAAAGAAAGCCGTAAAAATTGAATGAAAATCGATGAAAATTGTAAAAGTTGTAAAAACCGTAAAAGTAGTAAAAACTGTAAAATGACTCGAAAGAAGACCAAGAAAATATGAGAAAAAAACCGTAAAAAGCAAGAATAAGGAAAAATCACGAAATAAAGTCAAAACCCATAATAAAGCCAATGCCTCCCCAGCAACGGTGCCGTTTCGATAAACAGAAATCTGGTTTGTGGTTAATTAAAGAAGAGAGTCGTCGGTATAAAAAGAACCGCAGATATCGGATTTCGATCGATCAAACAAAAATCCAGATAAAATATAAGAGATAGAGAAGGAAAACATGAAGATAAGCTGCTTCTCTCCTATTTTATCCTTTATACTAATTTGTTATTCATGTAAGTTCCCTTGGGTCGAATTTGAGGAGGCAAAATACCTATATTGCGGCTTTCGAGAAAAGAAGAGAATTTAGATATTTTATTTTCTTCTAAAAAATGTAACAAATCATAAAACTATCACAACTTTACAAAAAATCAAAGTGAGAAAAGACGAAAAATATCAAAAAACTGCGCTAGGGTAGTTATGTAACTACCCTAGAAAAACCAAGGAAAAATACAGCCAAAATAAGGTTCAAAATTATCCTAGAATATAAGGGTATAAGTGCAAGAAAAGATATCAAATTTTGTTACAAAAAGGTCGTTGATCAGGGACTGATCTACAAGAAAAATTAAAAGTTTTGCATTTAGGTCCCTGCATGGGGACCTAAATGCAAATATGGAAGCTTGCCAGAGCTGGTGATAATTCTAGAACTTCAGTTGGGTTTAGTTTGTAAAATTTCCACCCTTTCTATGGAAAGGCTGAGATTAGAAGTTGCGGGTGAATTTGTTCCTTCCAATAAGGACACGAGCCGCAAGCATGTGTGCCTGGGTTGTTCTAGCTTTGTTCTTCCCTCTTTGCAAAGACGGTGGTGGTGCCTTCTTCTTCGACTTCTTCCTGGCGAATAACAGTGAGTTACGTCCTCCTGCAGGGCTAAAGGGGAGACACCTTCACCCCTCGAGCTCGCCTGCGGGTGAGTATGCTCCGAGGTGGATGGTATTAGCGGATGGACGTCGATGAAGACGACGGCTAGGCTCCAAAAGATGGCAGGAAATATAAATTCATTGCTTGAGGATTCTTCGAAGGAAAGGGGCTCCAGATTGCGTATTGCTCCAGATCGTATTCTTAACCTGCAAATGACATCTTTATGGTCGATTCGAAGATGAATCAGCCTACAGATTAAAATTACATATCAAATAAGGTGTTTCCATGAAATAGGATAAAAGTGAAAATGGGAGATAAAAGGAGGGCAAATTTGAATGATTTCGAAGCGAATTTGAGGGTTGAATTGGGTGTGTGTTTAATTAATAGGGTGATTGCATGTATCTAATAAAACACTTAAATAAGTTAATCATGACATGAGAAACAAGACATAAAACGAGAGAAAGATGGATGAATACTTGGGATTTGCAAAGTATATAACTTCACATGTCACTGCTCGACGGGTCGGCTTCCTGTAGATGGACGCGCACGAAGGCGCTGATGCAAGCGGGCCGGGGCCTTGGAACTTCTCCTCCGGACGTCCTTCCACATGGGGCAACCCTCGAGCCTTGTCACGGTTGGAGTGAGGCGAAGCATGTTGGGGAAAGTGGATCGATGACCAGTTGGGTTTCTGGAAGTTGGTAGCTCAGGAAAGTTAGTTGTTAATAGACGAATTGATGGGTTTTTATAGAGAGATTAGAAGGGGATTAGTTGAAGATCAAGGTGGTCGTGAATCTAGGTAGTTAGGAGAGGAGAATTTATGGTTTATATTGGACGAAGGAATAAGGATGAAGTGGGTAGAAATCAGTGAACTTGGGTCATTAGAACAGAAGCTGCAACAACTTCTTGAAGAAGAAGACACCAGGTGTTGACATGTGTCAGCACCTGGTTGGCAAATAGGTTAAATACCTTATAAATAGATATTAAATAGTAAATATCATTATTTTAAATAGATATAAAAATTAAAAATATAGATAATTAATTTATCTTAATTTTTGAAAATTATTTTTTATTATGAAATATAAATATTATATTAATAAATAAGTATAGTTAATACTTGATAAATAGGTTTTGAATTTTTATCTTATAAATTAATAAATAATATACCTTTTTATATTTTATTAATTAATAGGATAATAAAAAGAGTATGTATAATTTTTTGTAGATTTTAATAAATTAATTTAAGTGTATTAATAAATACAGTTATAAGTTATACAATTCAATTTAACCTACAAATTAGGATTTTTGATCTTTTAAATAATAAATAAGCTCCAAAAATTATGAAATAAATCATGATTAAACTAAAATATCAAGAAAAAATAAAAAATATAAAATCATTAAAACAATAAATAATGTGTTCTAGATAAAATAAATAGCCCAGAAACCTAGTTATAATTAGGTCCCAAAATTGACTTTTTGCAAACAGACTCTGATTTTTGTGAAATCACTCCATTAATTATAGAATATTATTTTATGAACTTTAAAGGTCAGTAGAGTGAATTTTGAGTTCCTATGAGGAAGTTATGTTGTTCAGAAGTTGAGATTTTGATCATTTATAAGTTGGATTATTTATCATATATACAAGGTATTATTTTTAACTTATTTTTATATTTTCTATACATTTTTAGAAATAAGTAGAAAAAGAGTTTGGTCAAAAATATGTTCATATGAGTTAATTAAATATCATTGAAGTTTTGGTATTTATTGGATAAATAATGAAGAGTGTGCGAAGTGTGAAATTAATTATTTTTATTTCTTTTCATTCCTTATCTCCCTCTACTTATTTATGTGTCGACCAATCCATGCTAATTTGGTCTCAGAAGTTAGGTTATAAATATATCTTCCAGCTATATTTATTTTACAAGTCATATTGTACATATATACGTATCTATAATTTTCCCTTTTATTTTAGTTAATTTTTCTTTTATTTATTTACATTATTTAGATGCTTAAAAGTGAATTTTTACCATGAATATGGTTTTATTAAAAGATGAAATTTAATGGATATTTACATGTATCTGTTAAGGGTTTTAAGAAAAATGCAGATAGAATGTTAATGAATCATGAATTCATCACTGACACACAAACATTCTTCATCAACAGTTAGTTAATGAAGACGTATCAAGAGCATAACACATTTCTGGCATTGTCGATTTGGTTCAAGTTGTTTTTAAAGAAGATTTTGAAGCTGCTGCATCAGGCGAGACAAACAATGCAGATAAAAATATCTTTGATTGATTTTCTTCTTCTTCTTCTTTTTCTTCTTTTCATTTCAATTTTCCAATTCATTCTTTCTTCCATGTGGCACTCATCCCATGCATCTGCATTATAATTAGGATATACATCATCTTAAGTATAGGGGAGATGAGTGTATTTCGGTTATTCTTTATTTATTCTCTCTCTTGTCTCCTAACTTGTTGATAGTCTGCATACACTTAGGGATATTTTACCCTAACTATAAGGGGGACAAGTCGAGCCTTGTGAGTTTGTAGATTTTGATCATCGATCATACCTATTTTGTATAAGTCTCCTATACTTAGGATTTCTTAATCATACGTATAGGGTGGATAACCAACTTCTCGTTCTTTATTTAGTCGTTGTAGTATAAGCTTTTCTATACCAAGAACGAGTTATGTCTTCCTTTTCTCTTTGATCACTACGAGGATATAGCTTAATCTAAGTATGGGGGGTCGTATATGCATTGTATATACTTTAGCATAACTTTTACTTCATATTATGAATAATATTTGAAACATGGTATCTTTTGGTTAATAAATCGGTTCAAAAAAAATTTGCAAAATGATTTGAAATATGGTATGTTTTGAAAACATTTGAAAAACTTGTTAAAAAAGGTTTTCAAGCCTTTATAAACATCTTTTATAAATTTTTGCAAAAATTATTTTACTTGTTTGAATAAAATTTTTGAAAATTGATTTGCAAATGTTTTGGAAAAAAGATTGTAAAAAGAAATAGAAAACTCCATACATACTGATTGAAAACACTTTGAAAAATGATTTTCAAATTTTGTAAATGTTTGTAAAATATTTGTTAGATATATTGGCAAAATATTTGTTAAAATATTTTCAAATTATTTTGAGAACCTTATACATAATTACAATAGTTAAAATTCTCTATTAAGATATGAATAACCCCTATAAAAAAGATCTGTAAATAATAACTAACCATCAACTCATGTATAAATTCTTAGTGTAAATCCTACAATCAATTCTCGCAAATAAGCATTCACTTTTGTGTGAATATTTGCACATACTTGTTTCATTAACCTTTTATTCAAAAATCCTTGAAATTTTCAAAATTTTCAAAACCCCCATAAAAATTTGCAAATTATTTTCAAAATTGCATTAAAAGTCCAAAAAATTTTAAAATCCATTAAAAAAATTCAAAATCAGAAAATAGCTTCATAATAAGATTTTCTTGCATTATACAAGGCACTTGTATTTTTCATAATAATCAATATAATTAAACAAGTCTAAATAAGGTTCGAAGATTGGAGATTGGTATAGACCTTAACCCACCTAATTTCAAAGGAACCCATTAAGATTTGGAATTAAGATGCTTCAGGTAACCTTTACTTTATTCTTTAGCTTCCATGACACTATGTTCCTTAGTCGATTCAATGTGTCTAACTAGAACCTTTAATGTCATCCGTACAAATCTTGAGACAGTGGCTTTACTAGAAACCTCATACTTACCACTTATCTCAACCAGCTATATTGTTAAATGATCTCAGAGTCTAAGTTGGAACCATACTATGTCGCTTCGTCAAGGGTGGTTCAGGAACCATTCTTAGAGACTTGCCAAAACTGATACTTCAACCCACTTCTTCTGGTAGCATTGACATCTAATAACTGAAGATTGGATTGAAACAAAGCTTCAGATGAGGAATGGTCTGCTAGCACAACTTTTTCCAAGACCTCAAAACATTGGCAGACCAAAACTATGTCTGTATGGGCAAAATAAGAATGCAGAGATGCAATCAAAGAAAATATCCAAACAAAATACTACACCAAAAAATCCACAAAAATATCGAGCTTATAGAAAGAGCCTGCTTCTTGGTGAAGAATCGATTACATTAGTCGAGCTTTGTAAGGAAATGAGATTACGTTGGTCCATTTCCACTTCTTTTCCCTTTCTTCTAGATTCGCTCTTTTCGATTGTGAAATAGCATGCACTGGCCTTAGAAGAAAATATCGGTCTCCCCGAGGATTGGTTTTCAAAGATGAATCCTTTTTTATTTAGTGATTTGTATGGGAAGAGCTAACCCAATTAACATACGTGGTACTGGTTATTTCAAGGTTACAAGAGTCTGCGACTGAGAGGATGGTTCTAACCAGATTTGAATTGAACTGAATAGATGATTATGGAATCTAAGGGCTATTGTGTCACACTTCCAAACCTTAAGGTGGTTCCATACACATCAAGAATCCAATGCTCTTCATTGGGCTCAAAACTTTGATTTTATGAAGACAAGTTTAAAAGTCAAAATTATTTCAAGTCTTTCTTTTTCTACACTCATTAGCATAAAGTATTTGTTAGGGACTAGCGCAAAGTCAAGTATAGAGGGGTGATGAATCTCCATTTCAACACCTTTATCTTTTCATTTTGGCCTTAAATCCCTATCTAAATTAATGTAAATAGCATTAATTTTATGTAAAATAACACTCAATAATTGACATTAAAAATAATATATAAATATGTGTGTTTAATTCCAAAATTCAAGAATAAAGGAAACAAAATAAAAGGAATGAAGTGTCAAAGACATTGAGTAATTATAGACCCTGAGACCCAGACTCTCGGTCATCATGATGACTTCATCGACAAAAAATAAAGTAAGGGTAGATAGGGCAAAGAAACTATACAGAAAAACCCACAAAACCCTAATTCTTTAACCCTATGTATAGGCTTTTGGGACCTATTTTATTTTCCATTATTTATAGCTCAAACAATAAAACCCTCTATATATGAACTGAACATAAAAATACAAAGAAAAATAAAAATCCATTTCACAATAAAATAATACACAGCGTGCCTGGGACAAACAAAACAAAAAGCTATAAAGAAAACTTGTTAGACCTATATCACCCCATATAGACTCAAAATTTACCAAACTCGCCTTTATTGTTCATAAATATAAATTATACATTTAATAAAGGTAGTTTCACTATAAAATGGAGTTAAGGTGTAGAAGTTGACTTTTGTGTCCCTATTATATTGTGTACATCTATATAATCAATATATTCGTTCTTTATATTTTAGCTTACTTATATTTTTATGTACTTATAAATATTATTTGAAATACATGTAAATAATAACCATGAAATAAATTCATGAAAATGTATTAAAATAAATAATTAAAATACATAGTTAATATATACATATATAATATTTATACATATTTGTTTAATTAACTAATGAAATTCAAAAAAATAAACTAAAAAGATGTAAGTTTGTAATTAAATAAGTTAAAAATATAGAATATATGTACATTAAATGATAAAATATGTAGTGCAAGGTAAAAATAAATATATTAAATACATGTATATATATTTATGTATATACCTGTAAATATCAAAAATAATAAATTAACTTGAAAAATAAATAAAAAATCATTATAAAATATTACAGAAAATAATCACTATTTTTTATTTTTAGATTAAATTAGTGAAATCATTTCATATTTAGTATTAATTTTATATGGGATTTCTACATCCTTATTTTTGGATTGATCTACGTGGGCCAACTAGAGCACGACATTTGTTGACCACCTGATCAATTATATGCCCCCAATGCTCCCTTCTTGTCAGAGTCACCTACCACCTGACTTTTCCCATTTATTAGCTTTCATCCACATTGATTCAAACCTCAAGCCTTTCACCCTTCTGCTCCTCCCACTTCCCTCTACCTCATCGACCACATACTTCTCACCTACCACCTCCAGATCACATGTCATCTCCCCTCGAACTCACCACTATCGCCATGTGTATAAAAACTGATCTCCACTCCCTTTTGAGGTTTTGATCCTGAATTTTCACACGTAACCCCAATAGGAACCACTGGGTCGAAGCTCTTGGTGATATCATCAGCCTAACCAGCCTTGTCGGCGAGGAAAAGGGCGAAGATCGGAGATCCAAGATTTGACGACTAGCTCTGGTGAGCTTCATCTGCTCTAGGTTCTAGCATCTGTCTAAGCTGCTAGGTAGTTTAGATTCACGCATTTTTATTTCTTTATCTTAGAATTAATGTTAGATTAGTTAATTAGTTTCAAAGTTAACGCAATTTTAGGATTCAAATTGGTTGGAGCCATAAGCTCCATATCAAAATCCCTGTGATTTCACATGTGATTCGACTCAACATCAACCCCCATCTTCTTCCCTAACGTCTTCTCCACAGAACACCCCACACACCCCCTCTGATCTTGTTCAGACTAGAGCAAATGAAATCGCCCCTCCACCCTTTGTCGGAGCTCATCCATTTCACGCATTCCCACGTTCATCAGCTTTAAGGGAGGGTCGAATACGACCCCCACGTTTAGCAGCTCAACCAGGAGCTCCACTAGCTCGAAGCTCCACGCCCCTTACAATGTGGCCCGGACTGATCTAAAGCATCCTACAGTAGCGGAGGAGTTCCAGGAAGCCAGAGTGACCATCAGTAAGGTAGAAACAGCCATACATGGGAGGACTTCACGATCGAAGCTCACCATCTCCATGTTCTTGGGGTGTTCTTTGTGACACCCTAGGAATTATTGGATCTCGATCAGGTTCCAATTTTATCATAGCCATCTAATCAAAATGAAACTGTGTGCTCCCTAGGTCGTACGATCAACCACGTAGCGCGTAAAGAACAACGTGATCTAGCACCTTGAGTGGGGCAAATTTCATCAAGACCCCACTTTTTTTGTCTATTAAGAAGTCTTGTAAATATTACAGTATGCATATAGTTTGTTGTAACAATTGCATCCCCCCCACCCTCACACTTCTTGAATATTACTTTTACGTCCATGCCAGATCACCTCAGGTTTCCTTTATTTCTATTTAGGATAAAAATTCGCAAAATACATGTAATATTTTGGGTTTATTTGCATGCAACCCCCTAGACTTTAACATTATTGCACAAATACACCTTCCAGGCAATTTATTTTTATTTAAGCTTGTTTATTTTTATTAAATATCTCATATGCTCTATAAATTTTGAAAAAACTATGGTAAATATTTTAAACAATGATGATGCATGTTGTCATTTTTATTTAGCCATTTAAAGACTTTTTCTATTTATTAAAAATAGAATAGGAGATATATTTCCCTTATTTAGATACCAAAAAATAAAATAACTATAAAACCACCCTCAAAAATTCCAAAAATTATTATATAGTATATTTGTGTTATAATACAACTCCAAATTAAAAATCACAAAAAAATATAAAAGAAAAAGACTAAAAATTGAAAACCCGTAACTTTCTAAAAATCATTAAAAATTCCTAAAAATTTACAAAAAATAATTTATTACTATATAAATTTTATTTATATTATATACTACATATTAAAAATATTTTTGGGTATTTTTTAACTTATTATCTATTTTAAAACCCAAAACAATCCAGCCTATTTACTATAGCTATTGTTTTATATATTGAATCAATTAAAAATACCTAAAAATTAGCAAAAACAATTATAAGAAAAATCATTAAACTATAGAAATTTATAAAAACACAAAAACATTTCATTTTGTAATTCTAAAAAATATAAAAATATTTATATTATATACATATTTTAATACAATTATATTTTTTATTAGTAGTATTATTATTTATAAACATATTATATATTTAAAACCTTTAGAAAATAAAATGGATTTTTCTTATATATATTTACCTATATTTCTATATTTTTATTTATTATATATTCTTATATATTATTTATAGTAAGCTATATTGATATTATTAATATATCTTAAAAAGAAAAGGAAACTGAAATATTCTAAAATAAAAAAGAAAATAAAATAAAAAATAAAAAACTATAAAACATTAAAAAAGATCCATAAAAATTTATAATAAAAAATGAACAAAAAATAAAAAATACAAAAATACAAAAATAATTGTTATTTATTTTTATTAATTGATAATAATTATACCTATCAGAGTTAGCTCTAAATGGTTCGACCCATGCACTTGTTTTGGGTATAATAAATTTCACCCTACATTCCTTTATTGTTTTATCTGTATTATGGGTTGATTGTTGTCTTAATTGGTTTATTAGGATCCGAAAGCCGAGAGAGTCGCCGATACAACGATTTTCGAATCCAACTTGTCAGACACCACATGCCCTCCAAGATTGGACACTAGGTTTCCCTTTCAATCAATTGAACATAGACTCATGGAACTCATAATATTTTGAATTTAAATTCTAATTATATGTAAGTTTCGATACACTACTAATCAGTACGTCTAGCTGAACTCAACTTTTTCTGTCAATGATCTTAGTATTGGTGGTACCTTCATTAAAAAATAAACCTTGTAGTATCAAAAACAAATTATTATCTAGGGGAATAATTATTAAACTTTCCAAAAATGGGACACGTAAGATTACCAATAACACAGATGATCATGGAAAGAGCATGAGCACGGCTGCAAAAGACGATTACCTTTTTATTTACCAAATAGAGTCCTATTTTTAATTGCTTAGTCTCATATCCAAGAAGGTGACAATCTTAAGGAAGGTGGTGATCTTATAACCGGTGACCACATGAAGAGAAGCAAGAGCCAGCGCACTCTAAAATGTGAACCTTCCGTCCAAGCAAGTCTAGGTTAGGAAGTAAAATTAGATAGAGAAGGGATAAAATATTGCTCTCTAAGAAATTTTCTAAGGGTGATTTTACCTAAGAAAATGGCTCCTTAAATGGAAAATAGAGTGCCCAAATATGCATTTTCTAAAGGACGACACAATGAATGGTCAATAACTATTTTCTTTGGCAATTATTTTTTTAAAAATTATAAATTTACAAAACTAAAAACCACTAAAAATAAAAATCATAAAATATAAAAGATTATAAAATATATAAAAAAGAAAATAATAAATTAAAAGAAAATCAAGCATAGTGTAAATTGAGATTCATTATTCTATCGTTGATTTTTCAATTATTAGAATAACCCTTAGGATTTGTATCCTCCATGAGTTTGATCCTATTGTTGTACAGGTAAATTAAATAGCAAAATTCTCTTGCTACATATTTTGTGTTTATTTCAGGTTGAGAATCAATTTTTTTTTACACTTGATTGGGTTGCGACGACACTTTTTCAGAATACATCATATTTAAAACCCTTGAAAAATCATGTCTATTGTAACTCATGTGAGACGAGCAAATTGCAAGGACGCCCTTCATGGTTCCTTTATTTCTATTCAGTCTAGAAATTTGCAAAATACATGTAATGTTTTGGGTTTATTTGCATGCAGCCCCCTAGACTTTAACATTATTTCACAAATACACATTCCAAGCAATTTATTGTTATTTATGCTTGTTAATTTTTATTACATAGCTCCCAAGCTCTACAAATTTTGGAAAAATTGTGGTTTATGCTTTAAATGATAATGATGTACGATGACATTTTTATAAAGGCATTTAAAGACTTTTTCCATTTATTAAAAATAAAACAGGAGATATATTTCCCCTATTTAGACACAAAAATAAAAACATGAAATCGTACTTAAAAAATCCAAGAAAATTGCATAGTATATGAAACTATATAATACAGCTTCAATCAAAAATCATAAAAATATAAAAGAAAAACATTAAAAATTGAAAAACCATAAAATCATTATGAAAATTTGTAAAAATTGCTAAAATAAAAAAAAATCTATTGTGTATTTTTATTTATATTATATGATATATATTGAAAAGAGTTTGGGCAGTTTTAGACTTATTATCTACTTTTAAAACCCAAAACAATCCAACTTATTTACTATAGCTATTATTTTGTATATTTAAATCTATTAAAAATAACTAAAAATTAGCAAAAAAATTTAAAATACCAAAATTATTATACATATTATTTGTAGTATTATATTTATAAACACCTTATATATAACCATCACAAAAAATATATTTCCTGATATTTCTATATTTTTATTTATTATATATCCTTATATATTATTTATAATAAGCTACATTGATATTATTACTATATAGTTATAATATATTAAAAAAAGAAACTAAAAAATACTAAAATTAAAAAGAAAATAAAAATTTTAAAAATAAAAAATAAAAAAACTTATAAAACATAAAAAATGATCCATAAAAATATATAATAAAAACCCAAAAACTAAAAGGCATGAAAAAGTACAAAAATAATTGATGTTTTTTTTATTAATTGACAATAACTATACCTATACGTGATTTGCTCTTCGTGATTTCACTTCTATACTTGATATCTATACACATCTTTATGTAGGGTATAATAAGTTTCGTCATGCATTCATTTATTATTTTATCTATGATGTTAGTTTATTGGTGTCTTAATTAGTTGATTGGGATCCGAGAGCCTAGAAAGGAATCGATACAGCGATTATCGGATCCGACTAGGTTTCCCGTTCGACCTATTGAATAGATACTCGTGGAACTGATGATATGTTGAATTTAAATTCTAATTATAAGTAAGTTCCGATACACTACTAATCTGTGGGTCTGTTTGAAGCTCATCTTTTTCTGTCAATGAGCTTGGTATAGGTCACACCTTCATTAAAAAAATAAACCTCCTAATATCAAAGAGGAATTATTATCTAGGGGAATAACTATTAAACTTTCCGAAAATGGGACACGTAAGATTACCAATAACATAACTGATCATGGAAAGAGCACGAGCACAGTTACAAATAAGTATTACCACTTTCATTTACCACATAGAGTCTTGTTTTCAATTGCTTGGTCTCAGATCCAGGAAGGTGACGATCTTCACTAGTGACCACATGAAGAGAAGCAAGAGCCAACGCACACTAAAATATGAACCTTCCCCTCCAAGCAAAGTCTAGGCCAGGAAGTAAGATTAGATAGAAAAGGGATAAAGTATTGCTCTCTAGACTATTTTCTAGGGTTGATTTTACCTAAGAAAATGGCTCATTAAATGGAAAACAGAGTGCAAAAATATGCATTTTCTGAAGGGTGACACAGTGAATGGTCAATATCCCTTTGAGAAAACAAGGTCTTGATAAATGTGGGCCTAAAATCTATATCATGTGCCGCCACACCCTCGCCTTCTTTCCCTTGAAGGTTTAGGACAGACACAATTAGAGGGTTTGCAAGGTCAAAATGTTCTATAAAGTGAGCATCGTTGTGTGTGGAGTGGGTCTAGTTAAGACCATGGACAAAGATCATGATAAGGTCAGAGGCACTGGAGTAGAGACTACGATGATGACAATTATTGGCATCAGGAGGGAGCTGCAAGAATCGCGGAGGAAGAAAAGAAATATTGAGATAAATTACAATGCCATTAACATATATTTGCAAGGGGGACGAAAATCAATTAAGCGGAAGGACAAATGTTATTCAATAATTTTGATAGGCACAAGCATAATTGAAAAAATGCAACGGCATGCATGATACTAAAACCTTGTAAGAATACAAGTTTCAAATTCCAAAAACAGATTAGCCTTAAAATTCAAATTTGTTGCAATATTTTGAAGTTCTGGATACATACAAAGTCGGCCACAACCCATCGTAAGTGTTAAGTACATGCGAAAATGAAAAAAATTTTCCTGAACTCTCACCGCCAAAGATTATTGCGAAAGGGCTGGTAATTGCGGGAGGAACTAAACCGAATGAGATGAAACCTATAATCAAATCATATGCCTCTCTGATGAAAGATAAGATTGTTCCGCTGAAATTGGGACCGCCTGTGAAGGTCCGAGATCATTATTTTGAAGGGAATGAAGCAATTGTAGAGTTCTCGCAAGAAGAAATGATGGAGATGAGTAAACCGTTTGAACTCTGTCTGATTGGTATATTTCAGAAATTTAGACCGAAACTTCTGGAGATTGATGCTGTAATCAGAAAGGAGATGAAATTTGAAAACAATGTGCAGATTGGTGCCCTGGATTCAAGGCATATTATTTTGAAATTTGAGGACAAAAATGACTACATGAAAATGTATATAAGTAACACCTGGAAATTTGGTAACAATTGGATGTCGCTAATTAGGTGGTCCCCTTATTTCCATCCGGGGGATTCATCTCCTAATGTCCCAGTAAGGGTAGGATTACCAATGCTGAGTTTGCAGTTTCTAAATGAAGGAGCTCTTAGATCTATTGTTAAACCTATTGGGAGATTCCTTTCAGTTGATAAGGATGTTACAAATTTCACTAGACCGGGATACATCAGAGTTAATGTGGAAATAGATGTCAGTGAACCGGTACCAGAACATGTTGTAATCAGATGTGGGGATAAAGATTTTATTCAAAATGTAGTTTCTGAAAATCTCCCTCGATACTGCAACTACTGCTGCTTGATTGGACATGATCAGAAGGAATGTATAATCAAAAAAACAACAAGAAGGTTTAGCTGTGAGTAATCGTAATGAAATGAAAGGGAATATTGACGCAAAAGCCTTTTTGAGACCAAAACAGAAGTGGGTCATCAGGAACAGTAGCAAGAAAGAAGTTATTGCTGAGCAAGTTAATCCTAATCAGAGTGCTGAGGCAAGGGAGGAGGATTCTCAAATTCAATCTGAAAATTGTGATGAAAAGAACACGGCCAATTTGCAGATAGTAGATAATCTCTTTGATAAAATTTTGGATAAGATTGCATCTAAAGTGGTAGAAGAAAGCCCAGCTGGAAATGCTACTGTTGGTTCTAAGGAACCCTACCAATATAGGAGTCAAGATCCAATGAATGTGATCCTAAAAGAGCAATCTATCGAAGAACAAATTGAAAAAAGAAAAGTTTTAGAAGACATGAGAAATTCAGCTCAAGAACTGGAAGAATTAATGATGTATGATGATGATAATGAGAAAGAGCACGGAGATAAAATAAAGAAAAAACAGAATGAGAAACAGATGAAAGACAGAATAGTCAGTGAAGAGGTTATTTCAATCCCTATAGGCAACTCCTTTGATGTTTTGAATGAAGACAATATTGGAAATGATAATTTTTCTAAAGATCACCATGAAGAAGAATACTTTAGTGAGCCTTCACTAGATAGGGAGGGAGAACTTTCTTCAGATTCAGAACAAGATCAGAGTAGACTACAGATGATAAAAAATAAAAGCAGGAAAAAAAGGGCAGTCTCTAGCAAAGCAAATGGAGAGAGCCCAGTAGGAGGTCAAGAAGAATCATCAAGCAATCTTCTGCACCAAGTGTTTAATGTCGAACATACTTATCTGGAATTGTAGAGGTGTTTTCAATAAAGCAACTCTAGCACATATTAACAAACTGATTAGAATCCACAGAATTGCAATTCTAGGAATTATTGAACCGATGGTAGATGAGAAGAGAATACATCAAGTAGCCTGGTCACTTAAAATGGAGAAATTTTTTGTAGATGAGAAAGCTAGATGAGAAAGCTCAAAAGAAAATATGGATCCTTGCTAAAAACCATGTGGAGATAGAAATAGTTCAGATGAAAGAGCAGATGATGACATGCAGAATAGAAGATTTCTTATCTAGCAAGTGCTATATTTCAGTCGTTTATGCTTCCACAAATGCTGGAAAAAGAAAAGAATTATGGTTAGACTTAGAAGAAATGGCTAGTCTAATCAACTCTGATAATTGGATTGTGGGAGGAGATTTCAATTGCATTAGAAGTAGAGAAGAGAAAATAGGGGGTGTTTTTGAAGATCCGGCTTCGACTGAATTTAATCTGGCTATTCACTGCGCTGGACTGGATGAACCTTTGCATGAAGGAGATTCTTTATCTTGGTGTAATAATTTCATTAAAAAAGGTAGAATTTATCAAAGATTGGATAGATGCCTTGTAAATGGTAATTTCAATGCTAATGTGGAATTCAGATATGAAGAGAGAATACTTTCGGATCATAGTCCTATGTTGATTATGGAAAAGCTAAACAGGGCCAGAAGACCAACTCCTTTCAGATATCAGAAGATGTGGAAGTTCAATGTTGAGTTTAAGGCTCTGATCAAAAATAATTGGCATGATTATTATCTTAACAATGGACTTACTACACTTTCTTCAAAATTAAGACATTTGAAGATGATATTGAAAAAATGGAATAAAGATGTTTTTGGGAATATTGAAATAAAGCATCTTACAGATCTCAAGAACGTTACTGAAGCAGAACAAAAATTAAGGGAGCAGTGGAATGAACAGAATTGGGAGGATCTTCAGAGAAATAAAAAGATGTATATTGAAACAGCTTGTGCATATGAGACCTTTCTACGTCAGAAGGCAAAAATCAATTGGCTGAAAGATGGGGATTCGAATACAAAATTCTTTCATACAGTAATAAACATGAGAAGCAGACAAAGCATTGTTGATTCCTTAATCAAATCTGGGAATTATGGAACAAGCTGGGAAAGTATTGCTGAAGCAGGAATAGAATACTATTCGAATCTTTATAAATCGCAGGGGGCTACTTGGGAGGATGAAATGTTGGATACTATTCCGAAAGTCATTGATAGCGATGATAATGAAAGACTAATAGCTATCCCTGATAAAGAAGAAATTATTAAAACAATTAAATCTTTTGCGGATTACAAGGCCCCTGGTCCAGATGGATTCAATGCAGAATTTTATGTGGATAATTGGGAAACTGTAGAAAAAGATGTGTATGGGGCAGTAACTGATTTTTTTAAGAAACTCTGGATGCCTGATTCAGTCAAAGCTACATTCCTTGTTATGATTCCAAAGAAAAAGAATCCTTGCACTTTCAGTGAAATCAGACCAATAAGTTTATGCAATGTCAGTTATAAGATTATTACAAAAATTTTAACTGACAGACTGGCACCTTTCATGAATAAGTTGATAGCTGAAAATCAAGGGGGTTTTATTGCTGGAAGGAGTATTTTTGATAATATAGCACTAGCCCAAGAACTAGCTCAGCATTTAAGTATGAAAAGCAGAGGGAGTAATGTGATAATGAAACTGGATATGGAAAAGGCATATGATAGAATAGAATGGAAATTTCTTTTTGCGGTCTTATCCAAATTTGGATTTAATGAAAAAACAATTGACACAATAAAGGCTTGCATTTGTAATGTTCCTTTCTCTATTTTAATTGATGGCTCGTCCACGGGATGGTTCAAGAGCTCAAGGGGGTTGAGACAGGGGGATCCTCTATCTCCAGCACTTTTCATCATAGCGGAAGAAGCAATGAGTAGAGGATTATTGAACCTTTTAAATAAAGGAAAGATGAAGCCTTTTTATACAAGACCAAGGGTACCCATTATTTCTCATCTACATTTTGCAGATGATACCATTATATTCACAAATGGTGGAAACAGTCGTTAGAAAATCTGAAAGAGTTTCTGCATAAATATGAAGAAGCTTCAGGACAGAAGATTAATATAGCGAAGAGCAATTTTTATACAAATGGGCAAAATAGCAGCATGATCAGAGAGATTATGGGATTTAGTGAAGGAAAATTACCTTTCACTTATCTGGGCTGTCCAATCTTTCAAGGAAGAATAAAAATTAAATATTTTGATAGATTGGTTGAAAATGTTCAAAATAAACTGGCAGGTTGGCAAAGCAAAGTTCTCTCAGCAGGTGGGAGGATAACACTAATCAGACATGTTCTTTCAAGCATTCCTATACACATGATGATGGTATATGATATACCTCAAGGAGTGATCAGAAAGATGGAAGGTATTTTCTCCAATTTTTTTTGGCAAGGATCAAAAGAAAACAAAACTAAACACTGGTAGCTTCGGAATAGGTTTGTAAACCGCTTGCAGAAGGAGGTTTGGGTATACGATCTTTGGGTGAAATGATGATGGCCATTAGAATGAAAATGGCTTGGCACTACATGCAGAATAAGTCACTTTGGACAAATTTTATGCAAAAAAGGTATGGAAGTCTTGATATTGTTAATGTTTATGCTCCAGAAAGATGGAAAAATCTTCAAAAGGCTTGGAAGGAGGTGAATAAATATGTTTCTTGGACAGTAGGGAATGGAAACATCAGATTTTGGCTGGATCATTGGCTCCCGAATGGACTTCTCTGGCCCCATGAGGGGATTATAGGGATTGATCCGGATACTTTAATTTCAGATATGTTTGAAGCTGACAATTGGAATATGAATAAGCTAGAAGATACAGGCTTGGAGAAAAATAAAATTGAGGAGATTTTAGCGAAAAAATTAAACTTAACAAGAAAGACCCGGAAAGATTTTGGATATTAAATAATCAAGGGTTTCCTACTGTGAAAAGTGCCTGGCAAAGTATTAGGAAAAAAGGAAGGATTCAGAAATGGGGAAGATCTATCTGGGATCCTGGAATTCCATCGAAGATATCAATTATGCTCTGGAGATTGTTTCATAAGAGGTTACCGTTTGATGACAATGTGGCTAAATTGGGTATTAGTTTGGCCTCAAAATGTAATTGTTGTGGTAACCCAAATTCTGAAGATCCTGAACATGTTTTTTTTCATGGAGAAATTGCTATAGAGCTTTGGAACTGGTATTTTGATACTTTTAAACTTCATAGAGATATGAGGGATTTCTTGGGCTGGATGAACTATATATTTAAGTGGAGATCAAGGGAAACTCTTCTTAGAAAAGCCAGGAGAATCTTCTTAGCTTGGCTCCTCTGGAATATATGGATTGAAAGAAATAGAAGAAGATTTGATGATGATCATTCTTCTAATTACTTCTTGATTAAAAAGGTGCAGCTGGACACAAAGACAATAATCCCATTGGTCTGTTCAAATTTTGTAGTAAATAAGGATGAGGAAGATCTCTTGCAGAAAATGGGGTTTGAAGCGAAAAAGAAGGAGAGGATTTGGAAGATCTTCTGTTGGGGGAAACCAGAAAATGGAACTTTAAAACTTAATACAGATGGAGCTTCAAAAGGCAACCCGGGGATTGCAGGAGGAGGAGGAGTCATTAGGAATTACAAAGGAGAGATGATAATTTCTTTCTCTTGTTTCTTTGGAATTGCTACCAATATGGAAGCAGAACTCAGAGCTGCTGTAGAAGGTCTGGTCATCTGTAAGAGACATAGTTTTAATAAGATTTGGCTGGAACTGGACTCCGAGGTGCTAGTAAAGATGATAGAGGAAGGAGTTTGCAAAATTCCCAATCTTTGATATTGGTGGAATGAGATTATTTCTGTCAAACATCTTATAGTGAAGGTATCACATGTTTATAGAGAGGCTAATGGGGCTGCAGATTGTCTGGCTAACTATGCAATTAGACAAAGACAGGATCAGACATTTTATAATTACAGTTGCTTACCAGCAGAAGTTAAAGGAAGCATTGCATTAGATAAAGAACAATTGAGCTATGTCAGATTTAAATGATGAAAACTTGATGTTTAGGATCTGGTTTGCTGCTGAGGCTCATGGAAATTTTGATGAAAATATTAGATGTCCTTTCAAATTTCAGACGCCGGTTATACTGATTGTTGATTGGTTATGGGAAAGTGGGAATAATGATGACGTTCGTATTTCGGATACTGGAGCAGGTTTTCGGCAGGAGATAGTACTTTTTTGGCTCTTTCTCGAGACAAAAAGTGAGGTTTGGCATTTCTTTATTATATATAAAGGGAGATATGTTCTTGTTGTCAACCGACATATCAAAAGAATGGCGACTTCCAATGTGTTCGGGCGGCAATTGCAAGGAGCAGTATTTCAACACCAGGTTCTAAAATCTGAAGCTTTCCTTTTCTTTCTCGAGTCTTCAGATTCGTTGCTTGATATGTTTATGAATGAGTTGGAGAATGAGGAGAATGAGTTCATGTTCTTATATAAAAGGCTTGGGATAGCAGAGTCCAGATTCTTTGATAATGTCTATCCCTTCAAATTATTGGCAGCCAAATACAGAATGAGTCTTATTAGTCAAAGAAATTTTTTAAATGCTCATTTGATTCTGGGAAAAAGTGTAGTCTTAATGATGGAAGCAAGGATCGATTTCTGGAAGTACAATTTCGACAGAGATGAAATTATTCCTCCTATTAAAGCTCAGTTCTTTAAGCTAATGAACAGAACTATTTCTCTGTTAATCAACCGAGTCAATTCAGCTTGGGAACTATACATTAATGTTGGGAAAGCTTACTTGGACTTAATGGATTACTGGTATGAACTATACCATGCGGGTGTTGGTCTCATGACTGCTATTTCTATCTACCAGTTCTATTGGAGACTTCTGGTTGATTTTGACTCCAGATGCAGTAATGATTATATTCAGCACTGTTCAACGCCAGATTTTGTTGACTTATTAAAGTACTCGCTACTAAGGGAGTCAATTTATGCTCCGATTAAGGAAGAAAAGGGTTCACCTGATTCATATAAATCAAAAATTTATGGGAACTACTTTTTCTCTATTAAAGGTATTCCAAGCCAGAAAAATATTGAATCTTTTTTCCACAATAACTCTGAGAGGGATCTGTTACAATGGAAGCTAGAAGATGCAAAATTGATTCTGATAGATGTGTTTAATGCCTTATTATCTCTTCAAAAAAATTTCTTGGATGCTGATGGAAGAGTGATCAATAGGAAATATATTCTAATTTGGGTCATACATGTTAATTGGATGGGATATCCAATTCATAACTGGATTGCTGATTGGCTAAAAAGGAAGAGGGCACTGGAAAGAGGCACTAAAAGAAAAAGGACAGAAGATGTTTCCTTGGCGATGAACGAAGGAAGTGTACGTATCCATTGGAAGCGTGCACAAAAAAGAAATCAAAGACCTTCTCCTATGCTTCTTATGGACGAAGACTCTTCCGTGCAATCTTAATATCTGGAAAAAATGAGGACTGGACTTTTAAATAATTTTGGGTACTTAAAGCCTGGAAAATTCCTTGGCGAGCTCTTAAGGAAGTGCACACATCCATTGGATGTGTGCACAGAAGTTAAGTACCTTTTTTTTACAATAGCTAAATTCTGTTTTGCTAAGAAAGCCTTAATCCTTTTGGTTTCATTTTGGTTCGATTGAAAGGCTCTGATGACTCTTCACTTCTGGGTGGACCCTGAGAATTTGGAAATACATATTGGAGCATTATGAAGACTGGATTTATGTTGCTGGTCATTGCATGGAGATATTCCTTTTGGGTACTGGAAGTCTGGATTATTCCTTGGCAATATTCTAAGGAAGTGCACGCATCCTTTGGATGTGTGCACAGAAGTTAAGTACCCCTTTTCAACACATGATTACTATTTTCTAACATGTCTGGAAAATCATAATTCCTTTGATTTTTCTTTTTGTGACATATGGAAAGACTTGGAAGATCCCCCTTTATCTCTGTCATGGAGTATGGACGTGAAGATACAAGCTGATGGTGAACTCTGAAAGTCATTATGAAGGAGGCAAATATAAACAGGAAGAAGACCCAATTATTGGGAAGAAGATGGCTAAGCAAACGCACTATGTGCTGGGTCTGTAAGGACCAGATTCTGACTGAACAACAGATTGTATTTTTAGTTACTTTTTTGTATCACTTCCCTGTTCTAGTTGACTCATATCTGTAATCCCCCATGAAGGGCTCCGCTTGTTCTAACATGGTTGATGAAATAAAAGGCAGCTACCTGGGCTGCAAAAACCAGGTTTTAAAAAAAAAAGTGTTAAGTACATGGTATAAAGTTACAAACAAGTTATCACATACAGTAATAGTATATCTTTAATAAATAATATTATCTAATACATAATACTATTTTATACAACATAATCTTATGCATAAAAGGACATTTATTATATTATTATTTAGAGCTTTTTCACAAGTCCTACTTCCATTATTTTAGTCTAACCCCTTCATAGTTTGTACTTAGACTCCAGGCTCATGGATAGTTACCATACTACTGTGTTACCTTTCCGTCAACCATTCTCTGTTAACAATAATAAGATCCATTAAATGTCGACAACTTTCCTTAAAATCAATCACATTTGTGAATGCCGGCACTCCTTCATCCTTCTACCATCTCCCCACAATCCCCTCCACCTTTCCTCTGGCATTGCATCCCGATCCATCTATGAGCTTCTCCATCGACTATTTCCGCACACCAACGCACTGGTCATCAAATGCAGAACAGAATTCAATGGTCATTGGTCATCGAAAATCTAATGCAGGGCTTGATGATATATCGAAAAACTCACTGGTCATCAAAATCAAGCCAGAAGCATACACACCTCGTATAATGAATAAATCAGGACCGAATTTACAACATTTGTAGCAGCGAAGTAATTTAAAGAACTTCCAGGAGATGGGGAATGAGCAATGGAACACATTTTTGCCTACGTACAAAAGGAACTACAGCCAAATACTGGGACTTTCTCTATATTAAATTTAATACTCTCACAAGAACCATTTATCAACTAATGTTAGAGGAATTTAAATCATATCATGGCTTCAGGATGCATAGGGTTAGAAAGAAAACCAAAATCTTCCTCTTCGTTGCATATTCTCCAGATGGCGCGTCCGCTCATTTCCATCAATTGGAGGATAGCACAGTGAGCTATCCAATGCAAAGAGTAATTAAGAGGAACATAAAGTTGCATCATACAAGAAGGCCATAAACCATGACCAAGGCTACAATCACCAGCGAATTCATGTAATAGTTTGTACCTACAAAAGCACAGCAGAGAACATATAAATCACAACTGCATTGAGAAGCACATTTTCTTTGAATCCCTCGAGCATTCAAGTTACCAGACACTTTGGAGGAATTACAAACTCATAATAAAAAAAATGGCGAAGCCTTCTCCCAATGTAAGTAGGGTCAGCTACATGGATTCTTGCTTTAATACATGTTTAAATATTCGACTATTTTTTACGCTGCTTGTCGTCTGCCAAACGCAACCCCCGCAGGGGGGGCGGGGGGATTTAAACGCTGGTCTTTTGGGTGGTAGGCACACTGCACTACCACCATACAAACTCTTAATAAGCCGAAAGAATATATAAACTCAAGCCAATAGATTGTGTCAGAATTACAATGAAATTGTACGCTGAGTTGCTTCCTTAAAGGTTACAAGATGTACAAGACATTAAACTGAAAACACAAACAAGGAAAGCCATACATGTGTAAGAATATCGTTTGTTGATGCATATACATAGAACCATCGGTTTACAAATGTAATTGGATGACTTGTAGGGTGAAAAATGTTATGTTATGACACTATTGATTTTCGACCCAGGTCACGACAACCTTACTTTCATTATGGATCTTAGGTATAAATCCAAGCAGCATCTGAACAGTGGCTGTACCGAGCCAAGCAGACTGCCCGGCTGCGAACAGCTAAAGCTCAATCATAGATAAACATGGAATACATACATCTGACACAGTACAAACTAGAGAAACTCTAAAAAATGATAAATAAAAAAATGGTGATGCCTTCTCCCACTTTAAGTAGGGTCGGCTACATGGATTCTTGCTTAAATCCATGTTGAAAGATCCGACTTATTTTTACGGTTGATGTTGGCTACCTAATGCAACTCCACAAGGAGAGATTTGAACCTTGGTCTTTTGGGTGGTAGGCACACTGCGCTACCACCAAACTATTGAAGTGGGTAATAAAAATATGATAAAAATATAGCTAAAAATGGTTGGAAAATGAGTAAAATCTAGAGAAACTCTAAACAAGAGATAAAATACAGAATGATATTTGTTAAGAGGGAATGAATGAGATGCATTACCATTAACCCTAGAGCTCTCTTATATAGAAGAAAAGCTCTATGGGTAATTTACATAAAGAGGACAAACAAAAACTACATAATAAAGTTACTCTAACACTCCCCCTCAAGCTGGAGCATATATATCCAACATGCTCAGCTTGGAACAACAAAGATGAAATGGACCCCTAGCAAGAGCCTTGGTGAACATGTCTGCAACCTGCTCTCCTGATGATACATGAGACGTTGAAATAAGTCCTTTTTGAATCATGTCCCGTGTATAATGGCAATCCACTTCAATATGCTTTGTCCTCTCATGGAAGGCTGGATTATTGGCTATGAACAAAGCTGCTTGATTATCGCATTTCAGATGCATGGGAAGAGGGACATCAATAGTTAAATCAGTCAAAACAGATTTAACCCACATCATCTCAGTACTACCTTAGGCCATTGCCCTATATTCTGACTCTGCACTAGATCGAGCCACTACAGTTTGCTTCTTACTCTTCCAAGCTACTGGTGAGCTGCCAACAAATACAATAAAGCATGAAGTTGGCTTTCTATCATTAGGGCACCCGGCATAGTCTGCATCAGCATATCCTGTGACGGATATAGAGGTATCTCTTCTAAACAGAAGACCAGTACCTGGAGACGACTTCAGATATCTCAAGATCATAAAAACAGCATTCATGTGAGCCTGCCTGGGTTGTTCCATGAATTGGCTTACCCTATTAACCGCAAAGGCTATATCCGGTCGGGTAATAGTGACATATAAGAGCTTTCCCACTAGCTCTCTATATCGTCTCTTGTCTACCTCCTCAGAATCATCATCATAAAGTTTGACATTAGAATCCATAGGAGTAGCAGCTGGTCTACATCCTGCCATACCTGTCTCAGATAAGAGATCAGTAACATACTTCCTTTGTGTCATTACCATACCTTGCTTGTTCCGTGCAAACTCCAGCCCCAAGAAATAGCGAAGTGTACCCAAATCCTTCATAACGAACTGCTCGCTAAGAAATTCCTTGGCTGCTCGAATGCCCTGCTCATTACTTCCTGTAATAACAATATCATCAACATATACTAGGATGATCACAGTACCTCGCTCATCTCTCTTTACAAAGAGAGTATGATCTGCTGTAGATCTGACAAAACCCCTTTTTTCAATCAACTCTGAGAGCTTCTGAAACCAGGCCCGTGGACTCTGCTTCAGGCCATAGATGGCCTTATGAAGACAGCATACCATACCTGACTCCCCCTCAGCAGCAAACCCTGGTGGCTGCTGCATATACACTTCTTCCTGGAGGTCACCATACAAGAAGGCATTCTTGACATCCAACTGAAATAGGGGCCAATCACGGACAACAGCCACAGCAATGAGAATCCGTAGGGTAGAGTGTCGTGCTACTGGAGAAAACGTCTCCTGATAGTCCACCCCATATGTTTGGGTGAATCCACGAGCAACCAACCGGGCTTTGTATCTATCAACCGTACCATCAGGCCGATGTTTAATTGTAAAAACCCATTTGCTGGCAACTACTGACGCGCCTGGTGGGAGTTGTACAACACTCCACGTACCACTTGATTGCAATGCCGCCATCTCCTCCTCCATAGCTAAGCGCCACGGGCCGCTTTGTAGGGCCTCCTGATATGACCGTGGGATCTCCACAGTCGATAACCCTACAACAAAGTGACGAAAGTCTGGAGATAAACGCTCCAAAGAAGCCGGAGATGCAAAATCCATCCCATATTTGGGATTCAAAGTCCGAGCACGCTTCTGCCTTCGATGGGCAATAGGGATGTCTAGATCATCAACTGGAGGAGTAGAATCGTCTGTAACATGTACATCCATCTGTACATGCAAATCACTTGTGCCATTAGTAGTTCTCAAGTGTTCAATACATACCTCGGGCGTGCTGGATGATGAAGGAGGCACATGAGCAGAGGGTCGACGCTGATAGACCTGAGGGTAAAAACCTGTTGCTGGTGGTGGT
This sequence comes from Ottelia alismoides, assembly GCA_037367405.1. NCBI lineage: Eukaryota > Viridiplantae > Streptophyta > Magnoliopsida > Alismatales > Hydrocharitaceae > Ottelia > Ottelia alismoides. The sequence continues at coordinate 457,358 of JAZKJV010001342.1, read as the reverse complement.
GGCGGCGGTTGTGGTATAGGCTGTGGTGGTGGTGGAGTAAGTAGAGTAGAACAGGGAACAGATGGGGGAGGAGGTACATAGATATCATCTCCTTCCTCCGAGTGAGCGAGTCTGTCACCTGTAGGAGAGAAATACATAACGGACTCAAAGAAGGTGACATCAACACTAACATAGTATCGTTGTCTAACTGGATCAAAATACCGATACCCTTTTTGGGTTTTGGAATAACCCACAAAGACGCATTTGACAGCTCTAGGAGAAAGCTTGTCAAGACCAGGAGAGAAGCAATGAACAAAAGCGACAGACCCAAAGACACGTGGTGTTAGAGAGAAAAGATCCTTCTCGGGAAACGAAGTCAAGAACGGGATCTTCTCTCCTAACACTGACGAAGGCATACGGTTGACCAGATAGCAAGCAGTTAGAACTACATCCCCCCAAAAGGAGTGAGGGGCACGGCTCTGAATCAATAGGGTCCTGGTGATGTCCAACAAGTGACGATGTTTCCTCTCAGCCACCCCATTCTGTTGGGAGGTGTAAGCACAAGAGGTCTGATGCACAATCCCATGAGACATAAGGAATTTTGAGATGTGAGAACTACACAATTCAAGAGCATTATCAGACCGTATGAACTTCACTCTAGCAGAGAAAATATTTTTTATTTCAATAATGAAAGACTGGATAACATGAGTAGCATCGGACTTATTTTTAAGGAGAAAAACCCAAGATAACCTAGAAAATTCATCAACTGCAACAAGTTAAAACCTGTGTCCTTGAAGGTCAGGGACACGACTAGGACCCCAAATGTCAAAATGCAGTAACTCAAACAGACCATGACGACATGAACCTTTACGACTCTGAAAAGACGACCGGTGATGTTTGCCAAGTTGGCACGCGTCACACTGAAAAGTAGACCACGGAGAAATCTGAGGAAGAATATGGACCATCTTTTGCAACGGAAGATGACCAAATCGGAGATGCCATGGGTAAGGTGGGACAGATCCAGCCTTCATAGAAGAGACAACAGCATAAGGAGACTGCACCAGTTTATAAAGACCCCCTTGCTCACGGCCAGTTCCAATCACTCTGCCCATTAGTATATCCTGAAACACAAGAGCAGAAGGGTCAAATATGGCACGACAATGTAAATCTTTAGTGATTTGACTAATGGACAGTAGATTCATGGAAAAATTAGGAGCATAAAGAACATTCTGAAGCCGTATCCCACGGGTCAATTGCACCTCCCCCTGACCAGTAATGGGAGAGTGTGTCCCATCAGCTATTACCACGGAACGACCTATCTGAGTTGCAATAAAATCATCCAACTGCTTCTTGTTACCACATAAGTGGTGAGAAGCTCCTGAGTTCATGATCCATTCTGATAGATCTGCACTGTAACTACTAGTGAGTGCATACATTGTACCTGAGTAAGATGCTGAGCCGGCTATCTCTGAGGAGCCAGAAGTACTAGCTGGTCCCTGGCCAGGCATGATCTCCCGAAGTCTCGCCACTAACTCTTCAAACCTCTGATCCGGGACAAGGGAAGGACTCCCTTCCTGCTGAGCCTGCTCCGCCACACGTGCCGTAGTAGTAGGAAACCCATGCTTAGAATAGCATGTTTCCTCAGTGTGTCCAGTCCTGCGACAGTAGGTGCACGGTTGTCTAGGAGGTCTGTTACCTCCTCCTCGGCCACGACCACCTCTACCTCTGAAATGGGAATAGCCTCCTCTGCCACGAGAAGATGCCATGGCTGAAGGTGTCGGACCTCCACCATGAGATATGGAGAGTCTACTCAACCTGCGATAGGCCTCTTCCATAGGTGGTATGGTGGCATCTGTAAGAATCTGTGCTCGGGCGGCATCATACTCTGGATCAAGGGCTGCAAGAAACACTCCAGTCATCACCGAGTCCCTGTATGCTTTGAGCTGCTCCGGTGTAGCTGTCAATGGAATGTACCCGTGTAGCTTTTCAAACATACCCCTCAGAGAGGTATACAGGGTATGAAGAGGACGCCCGTTCTGCTTCGAGGTAAAGATATCATGCTGGAGTTGTAAGATCTTGGACTCATTCTTCGCTGGAGAATACGTGGCTGCCAGGATATCCCACATAGCCTTCGCAGTGGGTTGACTCAGAATGTCGTTGGCTATTTCCATGGACACAGTACCGGATAGCCAAACACGCGCATAGGCATCGTCAGCCTCCCATGAGGCGTTAACCCCAGTCTTGTCAACAGGTTCCTCTTGTGTTAGGATATGCTTCTTGCCATTGCACTGCATAAGACTCATGAACTGCATGGCCCACAGTTCATAGTTCGTGCCATCCATCTTCACAACGGGTGCTGGACCTTTGAAGGCACCCAGAGATGGAAAATCTACCTTGTTGTCTGACATGATGACAACAACAACCTGTAACTGGGGTTACACGATCAGAGGACAATGTCTACTTGTACATAGACTCAAACCACAACTCCCTCCATACTCAGACTTGCTTGCACTGGACTGCGTGCACTGGACTGCGTGCACATGACTTCGCGTCGCACGGTGAAGAACCGCGCTACATGTACTGGACAACGCGCTCCAGGCGAGAGAACTGCAAGGTGAGGAACCGCGCCGCCTGGAGTCTTCGACCTGGGAGGAACCTAATCGCGCCTGGAGAGAATCGCGCGCCTGGAGAGAATCGCGCGCCTGGGAGGAACTGCTAGGGCATATACTTCGCGTCGCGCGCCTGGAGAGAGGAACCTAATCGCGTCGCGCGCCTCCTGCGCGTTCGATCGCGCGCAAGGTGATCACGCGTTGGCGTCGCCGCACGACCGCTGGCGCACAGGGCTAGCACAGGGCTCGCGATGGTGGATCGACGGTGGTGTGTCGGATGGCGGCGCCGATCTCGAGGTAGAGAGAGAGAGAAAGGGCGGCGGGTGGGGTAGGGTTAGGATTAGGGTTTCAAGAACTCCGGCCTAATGCCGTCGCTCTGATACCATGTTAAGAGGGAATGAATGAGATGCATTACCATTAACCCTAGAGCTCTCTTATATAGGAGAAAAGCTCTATGGGTAATTTACATAAAGAGGACAAACAAAAACTACATAATAAAGTTACTCTAACAATATTACTACAGATGGCATCAATCGTCGAGTTTTCCAACATTGCCACTTCCGATTATATCTACATATATCTCAACTATTACATAATGACCTCAAACGCATCAACAGATCTTGTGACTACAATGAAAAGGTATATGGATAACAGCTACATGGTTGTAGTTGTAGATAAGAGAAAAGGTACCGAAATAGAGGCTGACAATCTATTCTGATAATTTAATGGTAATAGTCCTCTCAAACAAAAGATAAATTGAGGCCCCAAAGTATTCTTCCCGAATGGCCATTAAATTTATGAAATTTCATCTTAAAAATAATAGGTCCCAACAATTTCAACAATTTAGAAGTGGTATAAATTAAAAGTATATGTGCATCATGTCAGAGTCAACAACCCTAGGTTACTCGTCATGTTTAACCAGCAGAGCCAACGGAACAAATCAGCAAAAAATATACTTAATATAAAACAAAGTTATAAGTTCTACAGGAATGACAGAGACAACAATGCACTGTAGCAGAGTTCAGAATCATACCAATATCAGCGGAGGTAGCAGTAGGAAGAGCTGGCAAGCGAACCGCTGCAATAATCAAGAGATTAGCTTTTAATCAAAAAATTGACATGCAAATAAATAGAAAACAATCTAAGAATTGTGGATAAAACCATCATGTAAGAAAAAGAGCACGCAACTTAAGGATTTAAGTAGAAAAATCCTTCTCAACAGAACGAAAAACTACAGGAGGGGATGACCTAATGCGTGCAAGAGGTTAACGTTTCTTTCTATTCCACTTTGAAAAATGGTGGGTATGTGTAATTTATTTATGGGGAAACAGATAAACAAATCTAATCACCCAAGATTTGTTTACCCAAATACACTCCAACATCCCCCTAACTAGGGCATGGATGTCAATACTGGCTTACTTTCCAACATTATTCGCATATTGCACTTGGGATTTGGGAAGTCATCGGATTTGATGTATAGAAATACCTTGACTCCAAACCCGTTTATTCAATAGCAGACATTGTAGAACCCGATCTTGGGACCATCCTATCATTTGGGGTGAAGTGTGTTATTTCAAAATAGAATCTTGTTTTACGGATCTGCCTGACTAGGGCTATATAAACCCTTAGGGTTAAGGCTTCTTTTTGCCTCCTCGATACTACAGTTTACCATCATGGAAGAAAGTTCCTCTACTGCCAGCCGAAGAGTACCTCAGTTAAGGGTGAACCATGTACATTCGTCTATTGGGAATGACGACATACAACATGATGAACGACATGTAGAGTAGTCCAGAGTCCATCTTTTCTTGTATAATTGCTGATCCACCTTAACATACTTGGTACAATTGTGTTGGACGGGATTTTTCGCAAGGGTAATTCTTGTCATTGACGCAGTAGAGATTCACCAAGAGAGTGGCCTGGATGCATGTACAACTGAGCATGTATCCATAACATTTGACAACCCTAAGTGCCATAGTGCAGTCCTCAGCACCTACAACTGATATGGCACAAATGATTTTGCTTCTAGCTTCGCCAAATACTTAAATTACCTCCATGGTAAATTGAACATCTCGAAGTAGATCAACAATCATCCACAGATCCAACTCATTCAGCAAATGTATGCATCACAATATTGACATCTTTTCCTTCTGCAAAATATAGCCCTGCATGTGAATTCTTATCAATATAGCCAAGTATTTTGTAAGAGGTAGTGAGACAAACATATGTGGGATCATGCATAAATTGACTCACCACATTCATATTGCGTGTTATAAAGCCTAGTAAAAGTGAAATAAAGGTGTTCCCGCAACAAGCTTTTAGCAGCGTCCCTTAAGAGAATTCATCTAAGATGTATCCATTCTTGAGTATCGGCTTCTGATAGGTTTCAAGGGAGGTGATTTAATGAGTGGAATCCTACATTTCCAGTCTTCTTAGGTAGACCACAAGTATATTTCCTCTGACAAATGCTCAGGCCTTCTTTAGATATAGCGAAGTCAATTCCCAATGACTATTTGAGTCTTCCTAGGTTTTTTGTTTCAAATTGCACAATAAGCTTTGCCTTGATATAATTTAACTCATGCCATAGTTCTCTGCGATAATTATGTCATCATCAATAAAGACAATCAAGAACGCAATTTTTCGTGATTCAGCTTGCTCATTGAACTATATCCTCCTACTTGTAACCATGATTCTTCATAACTTCCTGGAGATATTCAAATCAAAGCATGTTGGAGTATTGTTTATATGTGTCACTTACGAGGGAGATGGGTAAATGGAGTTCTCCAGGATCCATTTACCCCATCCAGTCTTTAGTCCCACGTCTACCAGCTTGGAGATGTGGAGACTCAGTGGGCGCTATATATAGACCCCACACCCTGTAGTTAGATGAGAAAAGCAATAGAATATCTGCCCCTTTGAGGGCTTTTCCCGTGATTTCATCCCGCTCCTTAGGGAGTAGGGTTCCACGTAAAAATCCTTGTGTTCTTCATGTTTATCTTTCTAGATTTATGCTATGTTTATCATTTGCTTCGCATTCTCTATTTTCTAACATGGTATCAAAGCGGGTTCGATTCTCGAGATGAAATTCTAATTAGAGTTGCGCAACGTAAAAGCATGGTGGCCCAGATTCTCTTCTGGCTGAGACCCAGCAAGCATCAGGCTGCATAACCAGGTTGCGAAACAACTACTCCTTGTCGTGCAACAACCTCTACACACAAGATCGCACACATCCTCCACATGCGGCGTACGTGTTCTCGAACTCCAGGCTGCCACGTGAGTATTGTGTAGATTCCCCAAGCGGCGCACCTCCTGGCTTCGTACCTCCCTGCGCATCTCCTCGCAGCATATCCTCTCGATCTCGTGCAGCTTCACGCGCAAGGGCGCCAAAATCTCTGGGTGGCAATGGCGTACCCTTTCACGCAGGCGTGCATGACTCACACTGCGTCGCAACTACCTCCAGGGCGCAGAGCCCACGCGACTCCTCTCCAGAAATCCCTTGGCAATGACACTCCGTTGCAGCCCTCCCTCTTCGAACCAGTTGGCAACAGTAACCCCGATGTCGCCTCTCCTATACGCGAAGCGGTGCCGCCGCATTTGGCACAACATCCAAGCGCCCCTGGCGCCCCAGACGCTTCTCCCAGCCTTCCTCTCTTGCGCAGGTGACAGGAGGGGGAGCCCCAGTGATGCGACGGCGCGAGGACGAGCCCCAGCGCAACGGCGACATTTGTAAGAGGGTTCCTAGGAACCTTAAAGCCCGAAGGGCCATCTCTTTTTAAAAAAATGTGGGTTATTTATTGCAAGGTCCAAGTATGCTACGATTTTAAACAAGAGAGAAAGAGAGGGCAGCCATGTGTACAAGAAAAAAAGGGAGAAAAAAGAATTGGGCCCAAATAGGTCTGAAAAAAATTAAAGGCACATACAAAAAAAGTCGTACGCATATTTTAAAAAAATATTCAAAAAAAATGTGAAAAGGAAAAGTCGAAATAAAAAGAGAGAAATGGATTTACAAAAAAAGTTAAAGCTGTAAAAAAATGACACGACTTATTAAAAAACTGTTAAAAAATTACAAAAAAATAAAGAAAAGCCAAAAAATGATTGAACGTCTTTAAACAAATGATTTGCGAAATCATATAAAAGAGAAAAATGATTGTTTAAGAAAGCCAAGAAAAAAAATCATTATCGTCTAAGTCTTTTCATGTTTTCCCCTTTTATTGTCTTCTCCCAACTTGATCGACGCCCACGTTTTTCGACAAGCATGGGTGAAAGGGGGAGTATTGTGTAGAGTCACAGGTCGGATCCAGATTACAAATTCATATGTCAGATTTCCAGACCATTCAGATTCCAGACTCTACATTTCAGATGTTCAGACTCGACGATTCCGAGTTATCATTCAGACGTGCACATGTTTGCCATCATTTGTCGTGGTCCCCATCATCTTGGTGGTTTCGGCCAAAGTTTCATGTAAGCCATAGAGACTCCAGAGTAGAGGATCATTCCCTTTACCATGAGGGCAAGGGTTTTCATGTGGTATCATAAGGACTCTAGAGTAGAGTATCATTCTCTGTGCCAGATGGGAGAGACCCAATATCCGACGAGGAGAATTTTCAGATTCCATTCTTCAGCGACCATGAACACGAGGATTGCACTTCCACGGTCCTTTTCAGTTCGACCCTTTTCAGAGATGGAGCAGTTGTCCACAATATTGTGGTGGGCCAGAATACTCCGACGAGGAGACTCGTTTCAGTTGCAGTGACTCGGATAGGTGCAGCATAGAATACATGCTCTCCGATGAGGAGATTCAGTTGACTCACATTATAGCATGTTCGTCCTTCTCATATGCACGACATGAGAAGCAACATCCTCGACAACAACCAACATTTGTGCGCGTTGAGTTGATATTGTCAGTAGTATCATGTAGCGTGAGCTGAGTTTCTTTTTGTTTATCCAAGCTGAGCATTGCATGCTCCAGTTTGTGGGGGAGTGTTGGAGTATTGTTTATATGCGTCACTTATGAGGGAGATGGGTAAATAGATTTCTCCATGATCCATTTACTCCATCCAGTCTTTAGTCCCACATTTACCAGTTTGGAGATGTGGAGACTCAGTGGGGGGCTATATATAGACCCCCACACCACTGTAATCAGATGAGAAAAGCAATAGAATATCCCTAAGGATGTTAGAGTAGATTTTGCATTTCTCATATTAAATTTCTCAAGTACCTTCTCGATGTAATCTGATTGAGACAATCTCAACTTCTTTTTCTTCATGTCTCCGCTAATATGCATTCCAAGGATTTTCTTTTCAGGACCTAGATCCTTCATTTCAAACTCCTTAGACAACATTTCCTTCATATTTGATATTTCTTCCTTGTAGGAGCCTGCAACAAGCATGTCATCTACATACAATAATAAAATGATGTAAGACATACCAACTTTCTTGAAGTAACAACAATGGTCAGCATGATATTTGCGGAATCCTGTATTTGTCATGGAATCATCAAACGTTTTGTACCATTATCTTGGTGCCTACTTCAAGTCATAAAGGCTTTTTCTGAGCTTGCATACTATGTCTTCCTTTCTAGTAGCTACATAGCCCTCTGGTCGTCGCATATAGATGTCCTCCTCAAGATCTCCATGAAGAAATGATGTCTTAAGATCCAATTGCTCCAAATGTAGGTTCTCAGCTGCAACAATGCTCAATACTGCTCTTATGGATGAGACCTTTACAACAGATGCAAAGATTTCTGTGAAATCGACTCTGTCTTTCTGCTGAAAGCCCTTCGCCACTAGTCGAGCCTTGTATTTAATGGAACCATAAGCATCCTCCTTCACCCCGTACACACATTCGTTGTGCAGAGCTTTCTTTACCTTCGGTAGTGGGATTAAAACACGTTTTATTTCTTGAGAGAGAATTCATCTCCTCATTCATGGCTAACTCTCACAGATTCCTTGTCTCACCCTATATAGCTTCATCAAAGCATTCAAGCTTAACATTATCAATAAACAATAAATAACTCAAGGAAGGTGAATACCTTGCAGTGGGTTTGCTTATTCTGGAAGATTTCCATAGCATCGGAGTTTGTGGATTATTCTGTGGGATGGGTTGAACATTTTCATCATTTGGTTGTGATGTGCTTTGTTCAGGGGTTTCATCAAACTCCACAAAGTCTGGTTCTTCAGTTATCTTTCCTTTTATCAATTCATCATTGTCTAAGAAAGACTCATTGAATGTAACATCAATGCTTATAGCTGTCTTCTTATTCTCCAAATCCCACAATCTATATCCATACTTATTTGTACCATAGCCGACAAAGGTACACTTACTTGCTTTGGGATCAAACTTTCCTCTGTCTTCCTACTCAATGTGAACATAAGTTATGCATCTAAAGATACGTAAATAAGAAAGTATTACCTCATTTCCTGTCCACGTTTCTTCTGGAAGATCCTCATCTAAAGCAGCATACGCACCTAGATTGATTAAGTATGCAGTTGTATTCACTGCATCAACCCAATGTCGCTTGGGTAGACCTACATGTATCCTCATGCTTCTTGTACGCTCTAGAAGAGTTTTGTTCAAGCATTCAGCAACACCATTCTGTCTGGTCTTCCTTGGGATCGTTTTCAATCTCCTGATCTCGTTCTTGGCACAGTAGGATTCAAACTCTTCCCTGCAGTTTTCTCCTGCATTGTCTGACTTAAGACATTTCAACTTTAAACCTGTCTCAGTTTAAACTAATGCTTTCTACATTTTGAATGTCTCAAACACATTGGATTTATGTTTGATAAAATAAACCCACAGTTTTCTAGTTACACTATCAATGAAAGTAATAAAATAATGAAATTCGTCAAAGGAAGGTACCTGAGATGGACCCTATACATTTGTATGAACCAGCTCCAGTCATTCAGTCTTTCATACTCTTGCAGTTTTCGTGAAACTGACTTTATTTTGTTTTCCCAATATACAATTTTCATAGAAGTCTAGATCAACGGTCTGCAATCCTATCAACTTTCCATTCTTCTGCATGATCTTTATTCCCTTTTCACTTATGTGACCAAGTTGGCTATCCCAAGTGTTAGAATCACACCCAGATGATGCAACATTTACCCCGTCGTATGAACATGTTGCTATATATAAGGTTCATTCTTTCTTACATCGAGCAAGGATCAATGATCCCTTTGACATCTTCCGCGACTATGTATCAAATGATGTCACTGCACCACTTTTTGATAGTTGACCAACGGATATGAGATTTCTTGTTAGACTGGGAACATGTCTAATATTCTCCAATCTCAAGAAACCACCATTGGATTGGGATATGTCAATATCTCCCTTTCCAGTTATGATACAACATTCATCATCTTCCATATATACCTTTCCAAAATCACCTTTCACATAATTTTGGAGGATCCCTTTATAGAGTGGTATGAAATGAAGAACCCGAGTCCACAATTCAGGACTCACTTCGAGCATCTGCAACACATATTAAGGCATCATTATCCTCATCATCAGTAAGATTTACAGTGTTCTTACCTTTGTCATTTTATCCTTTCTGCTTTCTTAGGGCCCTGCATTCTGTCTTGTAATGCCCCTTTTAATAGTAGTTCTAGCAGATCACAGACTTCGGATCTCTGGATTTGGATCTTCCTCTAACCGACTTTCCCCTAGAATGCTTTTGGTTCATGTAGCTCTTCCTACTACTTCCTTATGTATTCAAGACAGAACCTGACAGGTGTTCTTTTCCAGACGTCTTCCGTCGTGCCTCTTCTCTAATAAGAAGACCAGCAACATCCCCCAATTTCAACTTTGCAGAACTAGAGGAGTTGCTAACCACTACAAGTAAAGCATTCCAACTACCAGGTAAACTAGAAAGAAGTAGAAGAGCTTTTACCTTATCATCAAACACGATCTTCACAGACTCCAACTGGTTGATGATAATGTTCAGATCATTCAAGTGTGAAGCCATTACGGAGTTCTCACTTATCTTTAAATTGAAAGGCTTCTTCATCAAATACACCTTACTTGATGTGAATGGCTTCTCGTACATCTTTTCAAGAGCTTTGAAAATATTCGTCGTCGTCTCCTTTGTGATATTTGAGGCCACCAATGGAGCAAGGCTGAGCCTTACCATTTCTAGCGCCTTCCGGCCTAGGACCTTCCACTTATCATCTTTCATGGTTTCGGGTTTCTTCCCTTCGATCGAAAGATAGAAATCCTTCTGATATAAAACATCTTCAATCTGCATCTTCTAGAACGCGAAGTTCGATCTATTGAACTTCTTGATCTTGACCTCCGATTTTTCCGCCATCTGTTTAGAGGTTGATCTATGAACCTTGTTCAGTTACCAGTAATTGGGGACAGATCCGATCAAGCACCACACGACTAGAACCACAATCGAAGAAGAAAACACGCACAATCACACAAGACAAGGATTTATAGTGGTTTGATAATGTGCGTACTCCACTTGCTCACACCAGACTCTCTACTATTGCTTGAATGATGTTGGAATACAATATGTGGTGCCACAGGGCTCCTTTTATACTACAACAAAAGAATACCAAGCATTCAGTCATCCCCACCATCAACTCTCAGCCAATCAGGATGCAGGATGTGAATTAAGCATCTCAGCACTCCTACCCAACACTTCTCAGCCAATCAAAATGCCTGAGGCGGATTAGACACCTCAGCAATCCAACCCAAGAGCTCTCAGCCAATCAGAAGGAAGGAGGGTGATCATCCACATCAGCAATGCTCTCCACTTGTATTCAATTAATTAGTCTTCACAGGATAAATCTCAATAGTGTCATCAATTCTACTTTTTTTTACTTGTATCCATATAGGGTCAATTATGGTTTGTTTTAGTAAATCCGTTTATTTTAATCCCCCTACCCATATAAAAGAGCTAGTACATATCGTATGCGATTAAGTGGAAGTTGAATAGAAAATTCGGAGTCATTTCCATCTCCTCTCTTTTTCCTCTCTCTTTCGAGCATCTCCACAGCTCCTCTCCAAATCCCACACAGCCAGCATACTCGGCCCTTCCCCCTCTCCTCCTCCAAACTTCCTTGACCTAAAATCCGAACTGTGTCAATTGGTATTGTTAAGAATATGTAACAGATCTTTCAGATCTTTCCAAATCCCTTGAGGGTTTTTTTGTATTTTTCCCTTTCTTGTACTCATTAGGGTTTCTAGGTTTATCCTATATATGGACCCCTAGACCCACTGGAATAAAACAACAAAACCAATTCTATCTCTGACATGGTATCAGAGCACACCCACGGCCCTCTCTCTCGCCGCCTCCTCCCTCCCGATCCATCGCGCGATCCCTAGCTTCCCTCTTTCCCCTCCATCGCGCGTTTCCAGAACCTCGCCCTACCTCGACCTCCACATCCATCGCCCCTCCCGACGCCTATCGCCATACCCCCGACGACCATCGCCCCTCCCCTGCGCCATACTCCATCGCCCATCGCCACCCAAACCCTTCCGAACCCTGCGCCATACTCCATCTCCCCTTCCGAACCCCTGCGCCATACTCCATCGCCCCTTCCGAACGCCATCGACCCATCGACCCATCGACCCAAAGCCCTCGCCGGAACCCTAAACCCATCGCCACCCTACCGCCCCTCCCTTGCCATACCCCATCGTCCCTCCCTTTCCATAACCATCGACCCATCGCCACCCTACCGCATACCCATCGCCACACATTACCGCATACCGCATACCCATCGCCACCCTACCGCATACCCATCGCCCCTGTGGGGCTCCTTACCGCATACCCATCGCCACCCTACCGCCACCCTACTGCAATACCCCAGCGCCACCCTACCGCAATACCCCAGCGCCCCTTCCCAGCAATACCCCATCGCCCTCCCTACGGCGCAACCCATCGTACGTACCCCCATCACCTCTCTCACTACGGCCCCTCAACGATTCCAGGACTGCTCCAGGACGACTCCAGCACCGGCTTTGACGTTCACGACGATTCTGCTCACTCCAACGGCTACATCGATTCTGCTCACGACGATTCTGCTCCAGGACCTCTCTCACTCCAGGAATTCCCAGTCTACATCGATTCTGCTCTACGGCTCCAGCGACTTTCGTGCACAGCAACACTCCAACGGGCACTCATCAATCTAACAAGGATATGTGGCCCAACGACTCCAGCATCCGGTGACATTTTACTACAACCTCATGTGCTCTGAAATTATCAATATTCCATAGTCCTTTGCTACGTGTCTTGTGTGGCCGCCATGACTTCTACTCCCACATCTGTGGACTCCAAGTCCCTGTACCAATCTCAATCTATGATGGTTCAGGGCACTACTATAAAACTCAAGGGATCCGAGAATTATGTTCTCTGGTCACGGTCTTTTAAAATATTTATTGGTGACCAGCGTAAGGCCTATGTTCTTACTAGAATTCCCCCAGTAGAGACAGACAAAGACTTTGATACTTGGTTTGTCGATAACTGTCAGGTTATCACCTGGATGACAAACAGCGTTGACCCATCTATTGCATCTAATCTCTTATACAAAGAAACTGCAAAAGCTATGTGGGAGAGTCTTGAAAATACATACTCACAGAAAACTACCAAGTCTTGGCTTTCCGATATATATACTAGGATTTGGTCTACAAATCAAGGAGATACATCCTTGATTGAGTATTACAGGCTACTCACAGGTTTATTTGAAGAACTACTCATTTTTCAACCAGCATGTTGTGATAAACAGGTTGGGGAACGAGCAGAATGGCAAGTATATCGGTTCCTATCAGGCTTACACCCTCGATATAAATCTGCGAAGGACCAGTTTCTTACTGCAGGTGCATTACCCACTCTTGAAACCATCTTTGGCCGACTTCAGGAAATTGAGTCTCCACATACACCTCCAAATGCTGAGGTGTCCGCTCACTTTGTTAAGGGACGATCAATCCCTTACGGGGGACGAGGACGTGGTCGTGTCTATGGACGCGGTCGCGATTATTCACGGGCCCAAGGTCGTGATCATACTCCTGCCCGTTTCCCCCCGTGTACTCATTGTGGTCGCCTGAATCACCCATCGGAACGTTGCTGGGCCAAATTTGGCATGCCTTCGAATGCCAACAGTGCGTATGAGATGACTACCTATGATACTGACTATGAGATTGCTGCCCCAAACCAAGAAGAATCCGTGCATGCTAGTCAACATTCATTTACTGCCTCTGAATATGCCAGTCTCCGTCAACTACTACAGAACTCTCATACTAATGTGATCACCTCTGCTTCAACAGCCAGTCTTGCCACAACTGCGAGTACAGTCGCCAACACAGCTACTACATCAAATCCTACATGGATCATCGACTCTGGAGCCGCAACGCATCTTGCAGGGGAAGGTAGTATTCTTACTTCCTCCGGACCATCCTCAGTTGTGAAAACCGTACGTGTTGCCAATGGAGCGCACTCGCCCATTACTAGTGTGGGCACTGTGGAATTTTCTTCCTCACTCAGACTAACGAACGTGCACTGCGCTCCAGCCTTTCCTCTTAGCTTATTATCTGTCCATAAACTATGCACTGAGCTTAACTGTCAAGTGATATTTGACAAATTTTGTTGTTACTTTCAGGACATCCGGACGAAGCAGATCTTTGGTGGGGGATATGAGAAGAATGGGCTGTATTATCTGGACATCCCTACTGATTCCAAGTTTGCAGGTGTTGTGTCCATTTCCACTGATCCCTTACTATGGCATCTTCGTCTTGGTCATCCCTCTGCCAAAGCCCTCTCCATGATGTTTCCGGAACTTTCGTCGCTAAAACCCTTTGAGTGTGAGGCGTGTCAATTTGGGAAACATCATCGAGCATCATTTCCTGCTCGAACTGAGCCTCGTCGTACTACTCCTTTTGCTCTAGTTCATTGTGATATCTGGGGACCTTGTCCGGTCCGTACACTCAGTGGTCATAAGTATTTTGTTGTTTTTATTGATGATTTCAGCAGACTATCCTGGATTTATCTACTAAAAGAACGTTCGGAAATAAATATTATTATCAAAAATTTCTTTCAGTATGTTAAAACCATTTTCTCCACCACTGTACAAATTTTCCGTTCAGATAATGCGCTGGAATTCACCCAAAATGACCTTTCCACATTTTTTGCTTCTCAAGGGACCATACATCAAACCTCATGTCCCTATACATCCCAACAAAATAGGATAGCAGAAAGAAAATTAAGACACCTCCTAAACATTGCCCGATCACTTCTCTCTCATATGAAAGTTCCCAAAATCTACTGGGGTGATGCTGTATTAACTGCAGTTCATCTTACCAACAGAGTCCCTTCGCCTTGTCTAAATGGGTCTACCCCATTCTCTTTACTTTATCCCACAGATTCTCCTTTCCCATTACCTCTAAGGGTCTTCGGTTGTGTGTCATTCGTTCATAAATTCCAAAATACAGATAAACTCTCGCCACGTGCAATCAAATGTGTTTTTCTGGGATACTCTCGCACTCAGAAAGGGTACAGGTGCTATGATCCTGATAGTCATCGCTATTACATCTCGGCTGATGTTACCTTCTTTGAGAAAACAAGCTTCTTCTCTCATACAATCACTGATATACCCCTTGAACTTCCACCACCACCCATCGTCTACAAACGACGAAACATTTCGAGAGCTTCAGACGTCCCGTTACCCGTCTCGGTCCTCCAGGATGATATGCCCTCTTCAAGTATCTCCCACAAGGATGTCCCGGATGATCCTCTCGAGCTTCCAATTGCTCTACGGAAGAGTAAGAGACAGTCTACTTCCTATCCGATGTCTCACTACACATCTACTGATAGTTTGTCTGACAATGACAGACGATATACAGATGCTCTAATGACATTTTCCATCCCACGAGATCATCACAGTGCCTTACAGGACTCTGGGTGGCGACATGCAATGGATGAAGAAATGAATGCACTTCTATCCAGACGAACGTGGGATCTTGTCTGGTGTCCTAAAGGGACTCGACCGGTGGCTTGCAAATGGGTCTTCACGACCAAACAAACACCGGATGGCGCAATTGACAGACTAAAAGCTCGCCTTGTGGCTAAAGGTTTTACACAAACCTATGGTGTAGACTATTTTGAGACATTCTCAC
Organism: Ottelia alismoides; assembly: GCA_037367405.1. NCBI lineage: Eukaryota > Viridiplantae > Streptophyta > Magnoliopsida > Alismatales > Hydrocharitaceae > Ottelia > Ottelia alismoides. The sequence continues at coordinate 441,664 of JAZKJV010001342.1, read as the reverse complement.
AGTTGCACGTATGGGGTCTATCAGGACTATTATTTCGTTAGCAGCAAATAAATGTTGGCCTATTTATCAGTTAGATGTGAAAAATGCTTTTCTCTATGGCGACCTTGATGAGGAAGTATACATGCTGCAACCTCCTGGTTATGAAGTCGAGGGGGAGTACGTATGTCGACTTCGAAAAGCGATATATGGCCTCAAGCAAAGCCCAAGAGCGTGGTTTGACAGACTTACCACAGAAATTAGTACAATTGGATTCCAGAGAACAAAATCTGATTACTCAGTATTTGTCAGAAAACAAGCAACTGGTATTGTCATTCTTGTCGTTTATGTTGATGATATAGTACTCACTGGTGATGACTGCAATGGGATATCAGAAACCAAGGCCTTTCTTCAAAAGGTATTCGTTACTAAAGACCTTGGTCATCTACGCTACTTCTTGGGCATAGAAGTACTTCGCACTACTGAAGGAATTCATCTCTCACAGAGAAAATATTGTCTGGATATTCTTACTGAAGCAGGGGTTCTCGGATGCAAGCCCTCTAGTATCCCTGCAGACCCAAAGAAACATGCCAGCCTGTCTGATTCTACCTTTGATGATGTCACTAGATATAGAAGTCTTGTGGGCAAACTCCTCTACCTGACTGCCACCAGACCAGATATCTCTTATGCAGTTAGCAGAGCTAGTCAACACATGGAACAACCGACTTACAGCCATTGGCAAGATGTCCTACAAATCTTACGTTACTTGAAGGAATCTCCAGGACATGGCCTCTTCTACGGGGCAAATGGGCACACAGAGGTTACTGCATATGTGGACGCTGACTATGCTGGTTCTCCAGAAGATCGACGCTCTACTACAGGCTACGCGATGATGGTTGGAGGAAATACAGTCACATGGAGGAGTAAGAAACAAACTGTTGTATCCAGATCCAGTGCAGAGGCGGAATATAGGGCAATGGCTCAAGCTACATGCGAAATCATATGGTTATTAGCTTTCATTCAGGAACTTGGTATTAATGTCACTACTCCTATTCCACTATATTGTGACAATAAATCTGCAACCTACATAGCTACAAATCCAGTATTCCACGAACGAACCAAGCATATAGAGATAGATTGCCACTTCGTACGGGATGCTGTCAAAGCTGGAAGAATTGCTACTCCACATATTAGCACCGATCTTCAACTAGCAGATATCTTCACAAAGGCCTTACCCAAGAAACGACTGCTGTGGATTATTTCCAAGTTGGGCATGACTGATAAATATGCTCCAACTTGAGGGGGAGTGTTAAGAATATGTAACAGATCTTTCAGATCTTTCCAAATCCCTTGAGGGTATTTTTGTATTTTTCCCTTTCTTGTACTCATTAGGGTTTCTAGGTTTGTCCTATATATGGACCCCTAGACCCACTGGAATAAAACAACAAAACCAATTCTATCTCTAACAGGTATAAGAGCACGGAGAACAAATTCTTCTGACGATTCAATGATCCTGTTGACTACTAGCGGGCAAGGTTCAAGTTGAGGCATTTCTGATACGGCTCGCATTCACGACAGGAGATGTTCAGGCAATGCCTCCTATTGAGAATCAAAGTCCAGGTCTGGATGGATATGTTGTTCGAAGAACCATTCAGTCATGGAGAAGAATCAACTTATACAACATCTATACAAGGCATACTCTTGGAAGACAAAGCATAAAAAGAAGAAAACAATGAACTCAAAGAAGATGCCTTCATTGATGTTCATGTTGCATCCTAGGTTGTTATTCGTGTGACTTTAGATCTAATTCCACCAACCCCGATGTCGTATCGATACAACCACCGCCTTTGAAGCCTTCTCCGGCATTGCTACCATCCCCTACCACTCCAAGACCCCCGCAAATATCACCTATTGCTTCCCTCACAAACCTACCCTTCTCCACAACCACCTCTGCCAACCCTCATCACCACGACTCACTATTATCCCCCACCCTATAATTGCAGCCCTTGTTGCGAACTCCAAAAGGACCTCCACTAGAGCTTTCACGGGCCCCAACACCAGAAATCCAGACTACATAAGAGAACAATATCCAATATATTAATGGAAACTGAATCATATGGTTAAAGAATAGGGTAAAGGGGGGATGGATGCACATGGATGCAAAATACCTAGCATGAAGGTTATAACAAACTCCAATCCAATATGTTATCTGGTAGATCATATTGGGTTGGATTGTAATACTTAATGGATTGGATGGAATTATAAAATGTTATAATCCACTAAGGTTGGATTGGACACGAACAAGCGAAAATCTGAGCCATGTGCACTGATGAATACCCATTCATCACTCTTTATTCTTATACTTTAGCTACAAAAACCTTTGCAAATGCATGTAGATATATGTAAATATAAATAATTACCAAAAGCATGCATTGTGTAAAAACCTATAATTAGCATGTTTTTGTGCAAAAATAAAAGAATAAAGATTAAAAAGAAAAAGAGGGAAATATTTAGAATAAATATTGAGCAACCTAACCCAAGGGAGGGCTCAGCATGGGCCTGACCGCATAACAGCCAAAGTAGAGGGAGATAGGGGCTCATGTGTAAATATTTGTGTAAATAAATAAAACTATATTTTCCTCACCCAAAAATATGCTTGTAAATACTTGTATATATTTATAAAAGATAAAAACAAAATAAAAAGTAAAAAAATCAAAAAGATTAAAAATACCCCTTCATCATGCACATAAACCATGCCTATATATTTATTTAACCTTGTAAATAAATAAAGTCATTTTCTAAACTTTTTGTAAATACTCTATGCTATATATCGTAAATAAATAAAATAAAAAGAATCAAAATCAAAACAAAATAAAAATAGAAAAACCAAAAATACAAAAATACATTGTACATATACTATGTATATAGATGTACATATCTATTTATTTTACCTATGTATATAAATAATAAAAATAAAATAAAAACACCCTTTTTATTCCTTGTTTTATACTATAAATAAATAAAATATAAAATAGGAATAAAATTGTACAAAAATAATAATTAAAAATTAAAAATCAAAAGCCTACATATTGTATATATACCTATATATAGCTATATAATGTAAATACCTTATTTTTATTTCCAAAAATTAATTAAAAATCACCAAAAAAATAGAAAAAAATAAAATAAAAATATTTCATGTTTTAAGTTTTTGAAAATTCGGTCATTTTCTAACCCAAAATAATTAAATAAAAATTCATTGCTTGGCGGCCTCTGATTGGTCCACGGGGGATTGTTGACCCCCGGTCAACTCTCCCCCCAGGACCACCAGAGCCGGGTCTTCCTCGCCCGACCCGTTTTCCCTTATTTTTATCCGGCTGACCCGACCGCCATCAACCCAAACCCCGGGTCCGAATCGTTCTCCTTGCATCCGGCATCCTCGCCGGAGCCGCTCCCTCGGGATCCGCGCGCTCCTGATCTTGCCCGGACCCCCTCTTCTCGGACCCCTAGCCATATAAAGCTGGAGCTCAGCCGCCTTCCCGCGACATCTTTGGCCATTCCCCTTCTTCCCTGTGAGCTCCAGAGTGACCGCACGAGTGACAGCGAGCGTCTCCGCCTGTTGCAGCGAGGCGAGGAGGAGGAAACCACTGATCCGGCGATACACCCGCCGCAGCTCCGCCACCTGGGCGAGCTTCGAGCCTCGGGCAGAGACATCCCTTGAGGCGACGACCGGGAGCTTCCCCAGCTCCGCCACAGTCTATTCCTTCACCCAGGTACCCTCTTAGCTTAGCCATTTCATCTGATTTCCATTTTCCCCCAAATCGCCTCGCCGTCGTATATCTTCGATTCACCCCGATTCCGACCATCATTCGACCATCGGACCCGACCCACATCTTCGCCTTCCTCCGCCGCACGTTCTCCACCCACTCACACAACCCAGCTCGCACAGGAGCTGGGAACCGGGCTCCATCGTCCTCCCCCTTCGCCGGAGCACGCCGTCCCGACGCACCGACCATCCCCACTACGCCTAACTGGGTCGAGGCACTTTGCCCTCGACCCGCGAGTCTTCTGAGCCCTTTTGCAGGTCCTACCGAGCCCATCTGAGGGCTTGGTCATTCAGGCCGGGAGACCCAGCTCCGCCGACCGTGCCTGAGCTCCTCCGAGCTTGGGTCGATCATCAGAGCACCGCAGCAGACGCAGGAGCGCACGAGCTTTCTTCTCTGATCATTGGCGCGCTCCGAGGAGGAGGCCAGCACCCGCACGAGCCCGGCGAAGTTCGCCGGGGACCAGTTCCTCCAGGACCCTCCAGTGTCGTCGGATCTACCCTCAGCTCCAGACGCGATCCAGACCGTCCATTCCTAGCACCCCCTTTTGACGTCAGATCTGAGGCGATAGATCCAGGCCGTCAGATCCACACGTGTCCTGGCCTGGACCGTTGGATCTACCAGAGCAGCACCAGCGTTGAGAGCCGCCCCCCTCCTGACCGTCCGATCTACAAGTGGCGGCCATCCATCAGCTCCGGTTAATAAAGGGTAAATTACCCTTAGGCCCTTATCTTTGCGTTATTTCATATCAGTCCTATAAATATTTAAATACGTTGTTTAGTTTTAGGTTAAATTGCATAGAGGACCCTGAGCTTAAGTTTGTTTGCATTTATACCCCTGCATATTGTGAGCCACGTGCTTCGTCACGTGTTTTGTTGGTGTATTTGCAACCTTTACCCTTGTAGTTCTGGTTGTTATGAAATGAATGAAATCTTTTTGATATTTGCATTTATGCCCCTGTGAATGGTTTAATTTCGCATGTGCGTTTATTTGTGGGTAAATTGCAACCGAGCCCCTCGGACTTTTGGTACGTGTTACCAATAGGTCCTCGGGACTTATTTTCCTTACATATAGGTCCCTGAGTGCCCCAGGCACGCGCTTGGCGCGTGATTTGCTGGGTTAATTGCACCTGGACCCCCAGAACTTTGGGTATTTGCACTTTGGTCCCTGTGCACAGTGCCCTCTCTCTATTTTTGAATAAAATATCAAATCACCTCCAAATCCAACGAAAATTTGACACATGGCTCCTGCCATGGTGTAGGATTTTTGTAGATTTTTGAGGACATTGTTGATTTTGTTTGGTATTTTTAGAAATTCAAAAACCTCTATTTTTGGCACTGTCTAGTTTGAAAAATCACAAAAAAATATAAAAACTCCTTCGAAAATTCCCTAAAAATTTGCTACTGTTTATTTTAGTTTGCTTGATTTTCTAGCCAATTTTGGCTATTTTTCATCACTGAAAACCACTAAAAACTTAAAAACACTCAAAAACCCATAAAAATTCTAATAAAAAAATTAAAAATCCAAAAACAATAAAATTGGTACCTAAATTTTCCTTGTTTTACCTACTTTACAGGAAAATTACCTCCAGGCCATTTTGAGGCCCTTAGATATTTTATCTAGGGTTTCTTGGCTCGGCTGGACAGTACCTCTTATTTTTGCTACTGTTTGATTTTTAGAAAATAAAATAAATATCAGAAAATTATCAAAATTCACCAAAAACATAAAAAAATATAAAACACATAAAAATATTTTTGTTTTGATTTTTGGTTAATTTTTGGTGCTTGAAATAAATCGTTGAATTGTGTTCTTCCTTGCTTTTCCTATTTTCTTAATAAACTTAAAAATCCAAAAAAAATATAAAAATAATTAAAAACCACTAAAAATATTTTCCCCTTTTCTCTTATTTGCTTCGACTACTTCGTAGGCCTATCGGCCAATCCGTGCTCCCTGAGTTCGACCCTGGGTGCTATACCAGGTTAATCACATAGCAGGACCGCTATTCGTGTTTTGATTGCTTGATTTGTCATTAGTGGTTCATTTTTCTTGATATACACGGTCTGATCGCTTGGGTCGCAACGACCCTATTTCTGTACCTTATACCCGAGTGGTCGGGCGTGTTATCATGCACCCTTATAAAAATAGTATAAGGAGTTCATCTTTGATGCACTCAAGAAGGCGTGTGGTCAATCAAGTCTACGAGGATAGTTATTGCATCAAGCCAATGAACTTAGGCATATGTCCTAGTAGAGCAATGATCTTGCAATATCCAAGAAATTGTAGTTTTTGCTTGTGGTGCCATTATGTTGCATGATATAGCTATAAAATTACTCTAAATAATGCCCTAATCTTATAGAAAACTCAATCTTGTAATTGTAAGATATCGCGAGCATCATTTGAACATAGTGTCTTTCTTAACGTTTCAATTTGGTTGTGCACCACGTAACAAAATTCTCAAAAACTATGTAAGAATTGTTCTTTAGTATATAAATGAACATATATTTGGACTAGTCCTCAATAAAAGTGATGAAATAATGAAAGTCATGGTCATATTCAATCCAAGTAGATTCCCAATCGACCGAGTAGACTAACTCAAAGGGTGATAATGGAAGAGCTACTCTCGTATGCTTGGCGAGTTAAGGAACCTCACATTAAACCAAGCTTACATCAACACCAAAAATTAAGGATATAATATAGGTGAAGCTTGAAACTAAGAAGACTCAACTGATAGTGCCACAAATAAGATCAATATTAAGTTATCCTGCTTATTTCTTCGACTACAGAAAACCAAAACAAGGGTAGCAAAGACTTTGCGAGTAGTTTGTAAACTTTTATAGATCATAATAATTCTAGTCTTCCCAACCAGATTTTTCATGACACAATAATCATTTTAACAAATCAACTTATCGTTTCATTCTTCAATATTTTTTTTGAGAAACGGTGGGATGGGCCTCCTTTAGAGGGCCATCCAAAAAATATATTAACAATAAAATAAATAATAATTACACCCGCCATGATTCAAGGAGGGCTCCGGCATGCCCAAGTACATTTTCGGAATAGAACCTCGACCCCTCAAAAATCACATTGTTTCTACCAAACCAGATGCACCAGATCGTCGCACAAATCTTCGACCTCTCATTCTCTGAGCCCGACCACCTCCTGCAAGAGTCCTAGAAGCCATCCTTGTTACTCCAATCAAGGCATGTGATTGCCGCCCTTCGCCGAACTTCAACAGAACTAGGGCATTCAAAAAATAAATGATCCACATCTTCTGACGATTCACCACACCTACTGCATAACTCCACAGCCTCGAGGAAGAGCCTTGCTCTTCTAGCTGCCGTCAGCACCTGCTCCCTTCTCATAAGCCAGAGAAAAACCTTTATCCTAGATGGGATCCTCCAAGTCTAGATTATAGCGCAGTCCTTCAAGACCAGGGTCTCCACATTGGAAGGTTGGGCCGCCAAAGCCCCATAATCCTTCCGCACCAAGAATGAGCCATCATGTCAACCCCACGAGTCGCATCCCTCCGTTGGACTTGCTCGGTTGGACAGCCGATCAGACAGACCCAAAAAATCTTCCGCTCTCTAATCCAACACCTTAACCACAAAGGTAGGTGACCATGAATCGTTTGCCCACACATCTGCCACGATGAAATCCTTATCTGAAGCCAACGCAAATAATCTCGGATAAAGGTTGTAGAGAGAACCACCATCCGTCCAATTGTCTCTCCAGAAGCGAAAGCTATGCCCATCACCAAGCAAAGGGTGCAAATGACCCGACATATCCGGCAAGACCTAGCAAACCCCTCTCCAAAACGTAGTTGCTGACCCCCATTCGACCGCTAGGACCGCCAGGCTAGAAGAAGCACCGTAGATCGACATGATCAGAGTGGAGCACATATCCGATCCAGGACCCCAAATCTTTAGTAGCCACTTCGCCAACAACGCCTTATTTATAACCCATAACTTCAGAACACCCATGTCACCCTCTCTGGTCGACGTAGAAACCGACGACCAATCCACCAATGCTAGATCTTTGTCCCCATGAGAAGACTACCAGAAAAAACGACGCATCAAAGACTCCAACTTGGACCGGACCCCCACCGACAAGGCCCTCGTAGACATGAAGAAGACCGTAATGGCAGAGAGAACAACCTTAGTCAGAACTAGGCGCCCGCCCTTAGACAAGAAAGCCGCCTTCCTCTCCACCAGAGGCAACCAGTCAACCTAACGCATCCTCCATGTCAGAAGAGGCAGACCCAAGTAGGTGATAGGTAGGGATCTCAATGGCATACCAAGAACCACACTGCAAGCCGCTGAGTCCGCAACCGACATGTTATAGGGCACGAACGTCGATTTTGCACCATTCACCCTCAGACCCGAGAGATTGCCAAAGATATCAAGCACTGCCTTCACAGCCCTGCACTCCTCCACCCCTCCTTCCACGAAGAATAAGGTGTCATCCGCATACTGCAGAAGAGGTACAGAAAGACCGTCTCTGGAATACCCTCTGAAGAAGCCACCCTCCTCCGCCATTCTTCAATAATTGTATTAACAGAAATCAATTTTATGGGAAAAATGAGAACATGGGGGCATTGGGTAGTGTAAAGCGATCTGATACTTTGATATTGTCTTTCCCATTAATAGTATCTTTGGACCCATCTACTAGTGTCACATGATTACAGCCTTATTCAAGTTTATATTTGTCGAAATATTGAATATTGTCAGTCATATGATCAGTGATATCATCCTAAATTCATTTGTCGAAGGGACACTATTTGCTTTTACCATCTAGAGATATGTTGATTACTGTAAAGTTCAAATCTTTATCCAACCTAATCAATGCTTTGGAGAGAACGTTTTGGAGATCTCTGATTTGGTTGGCAAGATCCTTCAGTCTACCCTCTCCACTTTTGTCAAGAATGCCTGCAGCATCCTTTTCTGGTTGAGACTGACCTAATGATTTTAACCCCTAAATTCCTCACCAAGGATTCTTCTCAAGATGTAGTTGTAAGTCGCGATCAATAGGTATCAATGAGATGTCGAGGCTTGTTGCATTAGGTACACATCTTATCAGTTAGTCACTTCGAATTCTTGTCTCTCACGACTGAGAAAAATATCATGATCAAAAGATCCAATTTAATAGTCCACATGACAAACTCTCATCACCGGCCTCTGACCATCTTCATTCTGAATATGAGAATATACCTCCTAGAGGAGGAAAATAACCATGAAATTCCCTCCTATGAGCATTTACACCTGACATACAAAAGATTTGCTTCTTCCTTCATTATATAATGAAATTCCCGAACATCTCGAAGTAGATTAACTATCATCCACAGACCCAGCTCACTCAGCAAAAGTATACATCTCAACATTGGCTTCTTTTCCTTCCACAGAATATAACCATTTACATGAATTCTTATTAGGTTAGGTGCATATTTTATAGGAGGTAGTGAGGCAAATACATGTAAGATCATGCATGACTTGACTCACCACATTCATAATGCATGCTACTTGTCTTGAGTCCTACCCATATGTTCTGCTGAACCCAATTGCAGAAACTCCCTTATGCACCCCCCCCCCCCCCCCCGCCCGCCGCACCATAACCTACCAGCACGATGGTCTTGTTACCCAGCCAACAAGCCTAGTGGGGGTAGGCTAGGGGGAGCAGGTGTGTCCCGCCTTGAGGGGGTTGCAGGGGGCAATGCCCCCATCCCCAAACAAATTTTTATGTTGGTGTTCCGATTCATCTGCATAGAACTGTACGTACAAGAAGTACTATGCAAATGCCCTAGGGTTAAAGTTCTTTGTGTCATGTCCTATTTTCTCCACAAATAGTGAAATCGATCTCTCTCAGTCAAGAATGTAACCCAGTTATGGGTGAACCTTGTAAATCCATGTGCTTGCATGTTTACTTGATTGTTCGTCTTGGTGTGTGTTTGTTTCCGTTACTCGCAACAGTTACCATACCTAGTGGAAGTGAAATAGATGAGTTTCCCAACAAACTTTTGATAGTGTCCCTTAATAGATTCATCTAGGATTTTTTTTCATCCTTAAGGATCAGCTTGTAAATGCTTCAAAAGAGAGGGGTTTGATGGGTGGCATCCCAGATTTTCAGTCTCCTTAGATAGACCACAGGTGTAATTCCTCTAACAAATGCTGAGGTATCCAATAGATCTGGCGATGCCCAATAATTATTGGAATCTCCCTAGGATTTTTTGTTTCAAATTCCACAATAAGCCTTTCTTTGGTCCGATTGGTCTCATTGTCATCAGCATGCCATCATCATTACAGACAATGAAGAGTGCAATTTTTCACAATGCATCTTGATGAAAAAGTTATGAACTCTATTCTCCTACTTGTATCCATGTTTCTTCTTAACTTTATGCAGAAAATCAAATACAAGCCTGCTGAAACTACTTCAACCAGTACAATATTTTTTTTTAAATTTACACAACTTACCCGACTTCTCATATCATATAGTCTGGATGTATTTTTATGTTGATTTCTTATGTCAGGTTTTGTTTGAGCTTTGTTTACTTGCTAAAGTACAATTTGGAATCAAAACTTGTTTTTTAAGCTCATTAATAATATGTGTCATTAACAGTCAAAAAGGAGGAGAATGTTATGTTGTATCCTAGTTCCTGTCTTAATAATGACACATACATTTATGGATAGACTCTCGGGACAATATCTTATTGCTTATTGTGGGAACTCAAGATGTCAAGACATACATCTCATGAAGAGCAACTTTTTACATTGTTAAAGTCATTTTAATGTAATATTATGATTGTTAACAACATGTAGACTCTTATGTATGATTAGATACTTATGTAAGACAAGGCACGACAACGAGAATATCAGTTTAAGCTCCATTCACAGAATTTCTAAAACTGATTAATCAATCTTAAGTTCATGATCGATCACATTTCACTACTATACTGATCGATCAACCCTTCGCAATTATTCAATCAACTGTGACAGATTGATCAATCTGTTAATTATGATTGATCAGATTTTGCTATTGTAACTGGACCCCATTGATTGATCAATGATCAATCAATATGTGCTTCTGGTCGATCATATTTCAAATTCAAATGACCAGCAGTCATCTATAAGTTAGAAAGCAGACAATTAATTGAAAATTTCTAATCGATCATACTTGGTTGATCAACCTAAAGTCAATGATCGATCGACTTTGATCTTTATTTCATTCTTTCAAAGGAAGAATGTTTCCATATAGATCTCTAAAGCTATGAGATATTTCCAACATCTATGAGAATTATATAAGCACCCTTAGACCCCTTGAAAAAGAACCTATCATATGCACATTGCATAATTTCTCTTACTATTCTCTACTGCTATAGTTGGTTGTGTGAGATGTTATCATGCATTCTCATGAATTAAGAGCATCCCATATTTTCAGTGTAGCTTTTGAAGCTCTCAACCTACTAAGTTCGTCATTTATTTTACAAGCTCTTTACGACTCCTTAGAGAAGTCTTTCAGCAAGTGATCCTTCTACTAGTGATTCATTCTGATATTCATTCCTATAATCACTTGTTGTGATATTTGCGAGATATTTCTATTGTATTATCATTTGTGTATTTGCATAGAAAACATTCTCCATGGTTGAATATTCAAAAGATAGATATTTGTATCTCTTTTGTAATAATACTTTTGCACGAAGACTTGGTGTATGATCCAAGTTTGCAAGTTACCTTGGTGTTTGATCCAAGCAGGTCAGAAGTTGTGGTGTTTAATTTAGGCTTCGTGGAAGCTTGGTATTTAATCCAAGAAGGTACGAGACTTCAGTCTGTGATCCAACCTCGACGTGACTTTAGTATAAGATCCGAAGTGAAGACTTTAGTGTTTGTTATAGAGCAGGAACTTTGGTATTTGTCATCCAAGGTTGTAAGAGTTTTTGTATTTGATCAAAAGCCCTTGAAAAGGTGGAATGATCAATGAGAAAATAACTCTGATAGTGAAAAGTTGATCAACGTGATTGATCGTCGAGGACTCAGATCATGGCTTTCCCCAGTTGGGCTTCCATGTAAACATCACTGTACAACTGTACAAGTAGTTGCTTCTCGGGTTTTATCTTTCTATCTGTAATTGTTATTTTTGTTGCATTTTATGTTTAATCATAATTTGTTACAACTATTATTCACTTCCCATCTAGTAGTAGTTTGATCCTACAGGTATCCACATTTGTCATCAGGGTCTCGTATGTGCATACGACATAACTGGACCCAGCACATATGACCTCCATGAACAAAACAAACAGCTTCGAAAAAACAATCCACAGTAAGACTCTCTTTTTGAGAGAACTAATTATACATTATGCAAAGTGAGAATGCAAATATTCTTGAGTCAATGGACTATGAAGTATGAACATTATCGAAATGAAGTACATACATAATGTCATTAGGGAGAAGATTAATCTAACAAATTTGGCTAAAAGGCATGCTACACATAATTCCAATGCAACGAAAGCTATTTTGTGTCCTACGACACCATGCATGGGTTCCTTTTGGAACCTTATTTAGTGTAGATGATGATAAGAAGCCATAATGGGCTCTGTTTGTTTTTGGGGCCTAATAACTGGGTGGTTGCAGCATTTACAAAAAAAGGAAGAAATGTAAAGAGCCAGAAAAAGGGAGTTTGTTTTAAAAAGCAAATAATTCAAAAAAATGTTGATAAAAAGGGGTTGAAATTTGGGAAAGATGTTAGGATGAGTTAAAAATTTGCAAAAAAAATGATGGTTGATAAAAAAGGGGGGAAGAAATTCAATGTCCCGCATGGATATGGGAGATAGGGGAAGTGCCAGAGAACGTATCTATGTTTTGTATGAGGTGTACATACGTGATCATTTGTTGGAGATTTGAGTATGACCACACATGACAGAGATCAACGAAAGATGTTTGGTACGAGGAGATACAAATGGTAATTCCAAAGAAGAGATCGCATTTTCTTAGCTAGTGTGGGAGAGACCTAGTTAGAAGCCTTGTTTAAAAAATACCTGTAGAGGTTTACGTTATGTTATGATGTACCGTTACATATTTCTTATTTATCTCATGTACATCTATGTAATTTATCCAAGGATTTTCTCTCTATATAAGAGACCCTAGGGCTCTATGGAATAACATAACAGAGTATTATTGGCTCTAACATGGTATCAGAGCCAAAACCCTGATCTAGGGTTTTTTTTCTCCACCCGCCCCCCCCCTCTCGTTCGGTCGCCGCCTCTTCGGTCGTTGGCTTCTCCAGCCTCCCGCCGCCAGCCGCCAGCCGAGGCCGAGGCCCCTCCCGCCGCTAGCCCCTCCCGCCGAGGCCCCTCCCGCCGCCAGCCACCACTCGCGGCCCCTCCTCCCGCCGCCTCCCGCTGCCGACACCACCTGCCGCCGCCGACCACAACAGCCGCAACTCGCGGCCCCTTCTTCTCCGGTCGGCCTCGATTCAACGATGGGTTCAAGTGCATAAAGTCTGCATATGCACTTGAATCCAAACGGGTCTTTGTAGACGCCAGTTCTTTTGTCTATCATCCCTAGGTTTTCTTCTCCGGCAATATGTCAGAACAAAAAGTTGATATACCCGCCATAGGTGCCTTTAAAGGTTCGGCACCAATCGTCAAAATGGACAGGACGAACTACGAACTCTGGGCTATGCAGTTCCTGAGTCTTATGAAGTCAAGTAGTAAGAAGCATATTCTTACCGAAGATGAGCTGGCATAGAAGACGGGGATATATGCCTCATGGGAGGCTGATGATGCGTATGCCAAGGTCTGGCTGTCAGGGACGCTTACGATGGAGATCGCCAATGACGTCCTCCATCAACCCACCGCCAAGGCGATGTGGGATATTCTGGCGACTGCATATTCTCAAGTGAGGAACGAGACGAAGATGCTGCAGTTGCAGCATGATATCTTTACCACAAAGCAAAATGGGCAGCCTCTTCATTCTCTGTACACATCCCTACGTGGGATGTTCGAGAAATTATATAGCACCATCCCGCTCACAGCCACCCCCGAGCAGCAGAAGACGTTCCGCAATGCCACTATGGTAGGCGTATTGCTTGCTGCCCTTGATCCGGAGTACGAGGCAGCCCGCTCTCAGATCCTCGCCGATGTCACTATCCCTCCGATGGAGGAAGTCTACAGGAGGCTTAGTCGTATCTCTGTTCCCTCCAGTACAGCGACTCCACCTCCTTTGGCAATGGCGGTCACCAGAGGACAAGGTAGTTCGTCTTCCTTTCGTAGTCGAGGAGGAGGCGGACGTGGCCGAGGAGGTCGTGTGCGTTCAACGTGCTCATTCTATCGTCGCACTGGTCATTCTGAGGATACATGCTATTCCAAGCATGGATTTCCTCCTTCTGCATGTGTTGCTGATCATGTTCAGGCTCCGTCAGCATCTACTCCAGATCACAGGTTCGAGGAGCTAGTGGCACGGCTTCGTGACATTATGCCACAGTCATCATCAGAGGGTGCTGATACATCTGACGTTGCGGCTTCTGCGTTCGCTACTACCTCTGCTACTGCCAACACCTCAGGTAGTACCTCTGCCTTTTGTCATAACCACGATCTCTCAGGTTGGATTGTTGACTCTGGAGCCACTCATCATCTCTGCCGTGATAAAGATATGCTACAGTCCTACAGGGATATTCAGTCTGGTCGTTCCGTGCTCATAGCTGATGGCACTCATTCCCCTATTGTGGGTCAGGGGGAGACATTCTTGTTGCCCTCCATGCACTTACAGAATGTTCTACATGCACCAGAGTTCTCCATGAATTTATTATCAATTAGTCAGATTACAAAAGATTTGCACTATCGCGCTATCTTTGACCCATCTTCTGTCATTTTTCAGGACATACTAACGGGCAGGGTGATTGGTTGTGGTTCAGAGCACAATGGCCTCTATCGTCTAGTACGGACCTCCTATGCTAGCGTCTCACTACACTCTCAGGGATCCGTTTCTCCGTACACATGGCACCTTCGCTTTGGTCACCTCCCGCTCCAGAAGATGTGTCACCTCCTGCCACAGATCTCTTCGAATTCTACATTTCGTTGTGAAGCGCGTCAGTTAGGGAAGCACCATCGTTCTAGCTTTCCTAGTCGTCAGGGTCGAAGCAGTCGCTCCCCGTTTGAGTTATTTCATATAGATATTTGGGGTCCTAGTCGTGTCCCGGATCATCAGGATCACAGGTTTTATCTTGTTGTGGTTGATGATTTCTCTCGCGTTTCTTGGACTTTTCTTCTTAAGAATAAATCTGAGGCAGGAAGTGTTATCAAAAATCTTATCAATGAAGTGCAGAATGTTTTTTCCTCTACTATTAAATATGTGCGCACGGATAATGCATTGGAATTCTGCACTCGGTCTCTTGATCAGTTTCTCTTCTCTAAGGGCATTATCCACCAAACTACATGTGCTTACATCTCTCAACAAAATGGTGTTGCGGAGAGGAAACATCAACACTTTCTTGATATTGCTCGCACATTACTTATTTAAAGTTGTGCACCATTAGCTTTTTGGGGAGATGCTATACTTACAGCATGCTATCTGGTCAATCGTATGCCTTCTACCGTTCTTGGGGAAAAGGCTCCAATATCTGTTCTCTTTCTTGATAAGGACTTGTTTTCACTTACCCCTCGAGTCTTTGGAACTGTCACCTTTGTTCACCGCTTGTCTTCAGAACTTGACAAGCTCTCTCCTAGAGCTGTTAAGTGTGTTTTTGTGGGCTACTCGCGTACACAAAAAGGATATCGTTGTTATGACTCCATTCACGACAAGTACTATGTGAGTGCTGATGTTACATTTTTTGAGCCCGTTATGTACTTCTCCCCTGCAGGTGACCGCTTGACTTCCTCTACATCTACGGATGATAATGTCTATGTTCCCCTACCTTCAAGTTTGGGTCAATCTGAGTCGACTACACCACCACCACCACCTCCTCCATATCCGCTCATTTCACCATTCCCTAAGTTCTACACAAGATGGTCAGGGCCTGCTCACGCTACACGTCAACCATCCAGCACGCCTCATGTATGCTCCGATATTATCGCTAATGATGGGTATAAATAATGCACCGGTGCAGGAATCTTTGATACAGGAGGAGGATTCGCCAGTCAGCACAGTAAATGATGATCTTGATCGTCCTATTGCTCATAGGAAGCAGAAGAGGCAATGTACATCCTACCCTCTTGCGTCTCAGGTGTCCTTTCATCGACTTACTGGTGATTTCCAGAGGTTTGCAGGAGTTGTCTCGACGGTTGAGATTCCACGAACTTATCAAGAAGCCATGAAGATTGATTGCTGGCATTTAGCCATGGAAGAGGAGATGCGTGCCTTACAGTCTCGAGGGACTTGGTCCCTAGTTCCCATTCCTCCTGGTGCTTCTGTAGTAAGTAGCAAGTGGGTGTTCACAGTTAAATATCATGCAGATGGGCGTCTAGATCGGTACAAGGCCAGACTTGTTGCACGAGGCTTTACCCAAACCTATGGGGTAGATTATTTGGATACATTTTCACCAGTGACTCGACACTCGACTCTTCGCATTCTACTATCTGTTGCTGTGGTACGTGATTGGACTATTTTCCAACTTGATGTCAAAAATGCATTCTTGTATGGTGATCTACAGGAGGAAGTCTACATGCAGCATCCACCGGGTTTTGCTGCTGAGGGGGAGACCCAGATGGTGTGTAGACTTCATAAGGCTATCTACGGCCTTAAACAAAGTCCGAGGGCATGGTTCCAAAAGCTTTCCCAGCTGATTGAACGACATGGGTTCAAGAGATCAAATGCGGACCACTCATTGTTTATCCAGAAGACTCCCAGAGGTACGGTTGTTGTCATGGTATATGTAGATGATATTCTGGTCACAGGAGATGATGCTCAGGGAATCGAGATGACTAAATCTCTTTTGGGAAGTCAGTTTATTACGAAGGATCTGGGCACGATACGATACTTTCTGGGGATAGAGTTTGCGAGAAATGCACAAGGAATGGTAATGACCCAAAGGAAATATGTCACAGACTTGCTAGTTGAAACAGGAATGGTTGGATGCAGACCGTCGAGCACTCCTATGGACCCAAGTATGAGGCTTTACGACAATGATATTGAAGAGGTGGACAAAAGAAGATACAGAGAGATGGTGGGTAAGCTTCTATACATCACCATAACTCGATCGAATATTGCCTTTGCAGTAAACCGGGTGAGTCAATTCATGGAGCAGCCTAAGCAAGTTCATATGGAAGCCCTGTATATGATATTGAGATACCTGAAGTCTTCCCCAGGCACAGGTTTGTTATTTAGAAAAGATACAGATCTGTCTATTTCCGCTTGTGCAGACGCAGACTATACAGGGTGTCCAAAGGATCGTAAGTCTACGCCAGGATTTGCTATCTTCATAGGAAACTCTTTGATTTCTTGGAAAAGCAAGAAACAAACTGTTGTTACGAGATCCAGTACTGAATCCGAATATAGAGCCATGGCACAAGCAAGCACAGAAATGATGTGGGTTCGAGCGGTCTTGGAAGATTTGAATGTAAATGTCTCTTTACCCATGCAGCTTCAATGTCACAACCAGGCAGCATTGTTCATTGCAAATAATCCAGCCTTTCATGAAAGAACAAAGCACATCAAGGTAGATTGTCACTACACTAGAGACATGATCCAGAAGGGCTTGATTTCCACTTCACACGTCAATTCAGAAGACCAGACTGCTGATATATTTACCAAGCCATTGCTCAGAGGACCTTTCCAGAGATGTTCTTCCAAGCTGGGCATGATTGATATCTATGCTCCATCTTGAGGGGGAGTGTAGAGGTTTACGTTATGTTATGATGTACCGGTACGTATTTCTTATTTATCTCATGTACATCTATGTAATTTACCCAAGGGTTTTCTCTATATATAAGAGACCCTAGGGCTCTATGGAATAACATAACAGAGTATTATTGGCTCTAACAATACCTACTGCAAAGGTTTCATGATGAAACTCATTATTCAAATCAAAATATGATGGCACCACTAAGAAAGGTCTCCATTCAATATTATGTTTACTATGCTTATGTATATTGAGTGGTGTATTATCCAAGCTAAGCATTCCATGCTCCGGTTTGAGGGAGAGTGGTGTGCAAGTGGGTCTAAATGTAGAGGGTTGTTTAGTCTCACATGGACAAGTGGTGGGACTTGATTGAGTTATGGGGCTATATATAGAACCCAACACTATGTACTCATCGAGAAACATAACATAATACACTATCCTTAATGGTTTTCTCTCATGGTTTCATCTTGCTCCTCAAGGAGTAGGTTTTTATGTAATTCCAAATTTTCATATTGATCTTTTTTTCATTTTATTTTATTATATTTTCACATAAAGTATTAGATTATCTTATGTATATTAATAATGTAGTTAGGAATTTTTTTGAAGTTTATGTTAAGATTTAAATATATAAATATATCTATTTTGTATTTAAATTAATAAATATTATAAAAGTGAGTAATTGAGTCTCTAGAATGATTGATTTTTATTTAGCAACCAAAGAAACCTACTCGACTAAATACTTACTATCAATTTCTGCAAACTTGGGTAGATATGACTAAATGAGACAGTTTCATCTGAACATCAACGTAACAAGTGTTGGATCCATACACCCCAAATCAAACAACTAAGCATTTTTTAAGGAATGGAGTGGTCATGTATGTGTTAATCATTCAGCCAGAATAAACCTCCATTAGGAACAAACAAATAAAAAGTTATCAGTTCAATAACCACGTCTTAATAAGGGACAACATATGCTGTCACATTTTCAACATAGCATATCTTGTTATGGAATACATAGCATTACCAGCCAACTAGGTCGCCAAAAGGAAGACGACCAGTCAATTAAGCATTATATATCCCATAAATGGGGTTATATATAGGGAAATTTTCCAATGAGCTCACACGTACTTTTACTAATGTTTTCTATCATTTTGAACATAATACTTATTGGTTTACAAATGTTATATCATATATGTAATCATTTTCAAAAAAAGGTGAAACTTTAAATAATGAGAAATGATCATTAGTAAAAATATAATAGACTTCAATAATATAAATAATGATACGATCATTTTGTATTAATTTAAGAAAGAACTATTAATATAAACCACTGATGTGCAAAGGAGAACTAATATAAACCGACGATGTCAATGATATAAAAAATGATACGATCATTAGTAAGATGGTTTGGCCATGTGCAAAGGAGGTCAGTCGATGTACCAGTTAGGATATGTGAGTTTTGGGATGTTGAACCAGCTAAGAGAGGGAAAGGAAGGCTAATAAAGTGTTGGAATAAGACTATATAAAGGGATTTTATTTTTTTGGACCTAAGCCCAAGATTGGCCCAATATAGATCTGAATGGAGGCAAAAAATCAATGTAGCCGACCCTACTTAATGTGGGAAAAGGCTTTGTTGTTGTTGTTGCTGCTGTCGTTGTTAAGAAATACTTTTTGTGAAAAAGATAATCAATAGTAAAAATATGATGTAACGTTTATAGAACAATGAATATTTTGATCAAAATGCTAGAAAAGATTAGTAAAAATAAGTGTGATCATTACAACCCTAAAGGATTCAGAGCTCATGCAATCATGGATGTGTGTATGTATGCATGGAATACTATCAGATGGAGAAAGTCTGGGCCAAGCTGACAAAAGCACAAGGTTTTGCAATCACAATTAATCAAAGATAAAATGAGATGATATCAATTAAATTCAGATTATTAAATTTCCAGATAATTCCTACAGTGTATCAATTCAGAATGCATTCTACGTACAATTATTGCAAGATGTGGGCAACTGAGATGTAAGAGGCCAAGGAGCCGCAATGTTGTCATTCAAGTCACAAGTAAAGCTTATTCCAGATGACTTGTCAAACATCACATCAGAAGGTAAACTTGGAAGAAGGCACCCAGATTCTGCATATAAAAATAAAACAAGTACAATATTAAAAACTGGACAGAAATGTTTATTACCATTGTACTTTATACCCAAGTTATCTTGATCTGTATGCTGGCAGGTGTCAAATCAGTACAGATATCACCAACACGTCATAATAATTTGTTCAAGAACGAACATTCTCGTGAAGATGAATAACAAAAAAATTATAGTGTAATTGCTCAGCATGAGTTGTTTCATTTCAGATTCCAGTCAATTGAATTGAACAGATGATTAAAACCCCATCAGACATGTCAGAATTTCACAAATGCAACAAAAGAAGAAAAAAGCAATACAATGCATCTTTACCTTGAGAACCAACTGGTATTGCCATTTGAGAGTTTCGTCCCCACCATAAAGAAAGAGATAAGTAAAAGATGTTAGTAACTTAAAATGGGCAATCACAAATATATCTTGGCATGAAAAAGACTGGCTGATGAGACAGCAATATCAGGGCCAGATTATTCATGTACAGAATGAGAAATAGTAATGCGAGAAAGAAATATAGCTGAAGAAACCTTGGACTGAAAAGTGCTTGAGGGTGATGTGACAGAGACTATAAACATTTTTGCTGACATTAACATTCTGCAATCGAAGACCAAGTGATGCAGCACAATCTAATGCTTGCAAGTTTGTTATAAAGCTCTGCTTCTGCAGGTGAGAAACATAATTATTCAAAGAATGGCAGCAAGCTGTCTGGTTCCTAACCTCAAATGCACAATCTTTTGCGACAAGTTTGGGATCAGGAAACATCAGGGGGCATACTGCAACGTAATAAGAATGTATTACATTTAAGGCGTCAAAAAGAAATATGAGCTTAACATACAAAAAATTAGTGAAACACAAAATGAAAAATAATATCATCACGGGCAAAAACAAAAGCAGCGATGGCATGACCTACCCGTGGGGCTTGTGTGAGGCGCATATAAGACCTTATACTAAAACTTTAGTCTTAGAAGAAATGTTAGAGCATCCACCAATCGATGCTTTATACTCATCTTCTTGTTGTTACATTGATGGACTTGTATTGAGTTTCCCAAATCCATAGCACTATATATGACTGAAGCAGAATATATAGGTGATATTTTAACTTGTTTCCAAGTATTACGAAAGAACACTCTCTGGTTGCGGTTTAACTTTTGAAGATAACGTAACCGCGAGTAATTTGAAACAAGTTAAAGATCATGTTAATTACTTTAGAACAAATCACATTATGTGTCACCACTAACTATGAGAAAATTCCTCAATGATGATATTCAAGTCGAATTCGTTCCTCAAAATGGCAAATTAATATATATATAGAGAGGGCTTATCCACTGCGCACAGGGCGCATTAGCGTTTCAATGAGCACTCATTTTAGGCCTTACACGTGTATTAACAATAACTATATTTCTAATTATAGGCTACGACGTGTTTAAAAAAATCCTATATTTCCTATTATACAACGTCCTTAAAAATTGGAAGACGGTTTTGGAAAGAAGCAATTCAAATAAATGATTCCACGCGGATCCAAACGCTATGATAGTAATAAATATTATTCGGTCAAGTAAATGCTTATTGTGAGATCAGTAATATCAAGACAATGATCAGTAATTTACACCCAAATAGTTACATTGTACAGAATTTATTAATATGTATAAAATGGTCAAGTAAATGTGTGTTGTGAGATCAGTAATAACATAACAAATGGTTAGTAATACCATTGTCGATGTAATGTGCATTGCATTAACAAATAGTTACTTTCTTACTTGAGCAATGCCCATGACTTACTGACCATTACTTTGTTATTACTGATATCATAGTAGCTATTACTTGAGAATCGTACACATTACTGAACATGTGATATAAGACATGGATATATACATTACTGAACACAAACAATAATTTACTTGATAACTGTATATATATTACTTGAGTATCATCTCTAAATTACTGAATTTTGTTCAAAGTAACAAAACGTATGAAAATTACTGACCTTTTGTTATGGTTTTACTGACATCATAACAAGCACTTACTTGTCCATTGTGTATATATTACTGAAATCTGCACCATGTAATAAAATGAATGTATTACTGACCGTTGTTTGGATAATACTGACATCACAACACGCACTTACTTGTCCATTGTGTATATATTACTGAATTCTGCACCATGTAATACAATGAATGTAAATTACTGACCGTTGTTTTGGATATTACTGATCTCACACAACTATTTACTTGACTATTATATATATATTACTGACATGAGCATTTGGATCTCGATTTTCAGCAAGAAATAATCGATTCAAATGTTTTCTTTCTAAAACGATCTTCCTATTTTTTAGGACGCGATATAATTGGAATACTACTTATTGTTAAATCGCTTTGCATATTAATCTCCTTCCAAAAACAACATCCTTCGAAATAGGTAACCACTAAATTGGTAATACACGTGTGTGGCCAAGAAATGGTACGCACCGAAACTCAAATGGGCCCTGTGCGCATTGGATAATTTCCCTATATATATATATATATATATATTAGTCAAACTCCTATCTACCTGCGATTTAGAAAATAAGAAGTAAACTTCGATTATTCAAAATCAGACTCATATCTTCAAAATTTTCCTTTATACTATTTGTTTTTTGAAATCTCTTCTTTGGCATCATTGATCGATCCACCACTTTAAAAGCGATAGATCCTAGTGATCAATCAGGAAAGACAGAATGATTGATCAAATCTGGAGTATTTGCACAATCAATTGTCGATTACGTAACTTTTTGGCCTTTTGTTTGATTCGTTTTTAGGATGGTTTTCTTGTTTCTCAATTATACCTCAGTTGATCAATCACCTCACTCTTTGTGATCGATATGTCTATGTTGATTAATCAGTCTAGTCTTTTTTATCGATCACTTGTGGTTTCCAAAGGCAAATGTGCTGGTTTAAGACAAACTCAATCATTGGGTGAACGTTTTCAGCCTTTCACGATTGATTGTCCACTATAACAATCTCCACATCAACCCATGTCATTGTATATATTAGACTGCTTTATTGGACAAAGTCCCTTCCTAATATCATCTATTACACCTCTAATGCATCCAAACATTTTTCAATCCATCACTCTACCTCGATTATCTAACCTCCATCATTAAGTCTTACCTCTTGCAAGGGCTCAGTTTTCTACAAACCTAACTAAACATATTAACCATAAGGATGGCTATCATCTACAAACCAACATATATAACTCCCCAGTCTTCTAGATTATAGTCAACTAACCTAACACAGGACTAACGATCGATAAGCTTGTTCGCCAACCTTCTCATAAGGCATATTGTGAGTATCAAATCACAATTGAGACATTTTATACCGCCAAAACCTCCACTCTATCCGTATTTCTGAACTCTCATTTTCTCTACCAAGTATTTCCGCAACAAGAGGACCAATTTATCTCATGCAACTTACGAGATGATTATTATTATTTCTACGGTTATCCATTTACTTGGAATCACTTCCTCTTTTCTATCCTCACTACTAAACTAACCACAACCCTTTCTTTATGCATTCTCATAGACTACGTCCTCCACCGCTTATATATAACCCATGTTGCGGTGTTAACGCATACATTAACAGTAGTTTCTGTACCTTTCTTTATTTTGTTTTCCTCTTAGTATGCTTTATGTAATTTACCCATAGGCTCCTCTCCTATATAAGAGAGCCTAGGGGTCATGGAATAAACATCTCATTCACGTTTCCCAACATGGTATCAGAGCGACGGTCCTAGACCGGAGTTCTCGAAACCCTAACCCTACCCCACCCCACCCGCCGACCTCTCTCTCTCTCTCTCTCTCTCTCTCTCTCGACGCCGCCAACCTCAGCCGATCGGAGGTCTCCTTCTTCGATCTGCGGTACTCCTGCGCGCATCGCGCGCGTCTTGCGCCACTCGCGCTTAGCGCCTCTCGCGCACAGCGCCTCTCGCGCACAGCGCCTCTCGCGCACAGCGCCTCTCGCGCTTAGCGTCTCTCGTGCCTAGCGCGCCTCTCGCGCATCTTCTCTGCACTCCTGTGCGCACTCCTACGCGCACTACAGCGCGCTCTCTTCAGCGCATCTGCGCGCTGTGCAACAGCGTGCGCTAGGGCACGAGATAGCGCCTGCAACAGGAAGCAAGCCAGTACATCACCTGCGCCTGGGCAGGTTCTAGTGCACACCTGTGCACCTCCAGTTGCCTACGCGCGTCATCTCCAAGCGTGCGTCATCTCTTGTGCACCTGCGCGTGAAGGCTACATACCGCGTGTGCATACTGTGTGCGTGCGGATCGTAGCACGCGCAAATTCATGGGGATAGTTGCTTGAGGTCTACACATGCAACTAATCCCGTCTATGTCATTGTAGACAAAGATTATCTCTTGTCATTCGCTCCAGTCTTCCGTCTCCAGTATGTCAGAAAGCAAGGCAGATACCCCGTCTATTGGCGCATTTCGTGGTCCAGCGTCCATTGTCAAGATGGATGGTACGAACTATGAACTGTGGGCAATGCAGTTCAAGAGTATGATGAAGTCTACAGGTAAGAAGCACATTCTTACCGAGCCCGAGCCTGCAGAGAAGACTGGAGTTCATGCCTCATGGGAGGCCGATGATGCATATGCCAAGGTGTGGCTATCTGGCACATTGGCTATTGAAATCGCCAATGACATTCTACATCAACCCACAGCCAAAGACATGTGGGATATCCTGGCAGCGACATATTCTCAGGCGAAGAACGATACGAAGATCCTGCAACTACAACATGATATATTCACAATAAAGCAGAACGACCGTCCTTTACATTCTCTCTATACATCATTGAGAGGGATGTTCGAGAAGCTTTATAGCTTCATGCCTCTTACCGCCACGCCAGAACAGCAGAAGACATACAGGAATGCGACGATGGTGGGTGTGTTTCTCGCTGCACTTGATCCAGAGTATGAGGCAGCACGTTCACAGATTTTGGCGGACTCGACTATTCCTCCCATGGAGGAAGCTTTTCACAGATTGAGTAGGATCACAGTGCCTTCTGCAGCTGCGAGTCAGAATCCCTCAGCTATGGCGGCCAACAGAGGCCGCGGTTTTCATCACCAGGGCCGTGGACGTACTCCTCGTGGAAGGGGTGGCCGCACTATGCCAACATGCTCATATTGTCACCGAGTCGGACATACTGAAGACACATGCTACTCGAAGCATGGATTCCCTGCATCTGCACGAGCCGCTGAGCAGATAGAGCCCCCATCTGCTGCTACACTGGATCAACGATTTGATGATCTAGTTGCCCGCCTCAGGGGCATTGTCCCACCATCCGGTCCAGCACCGACTACAGAGAGTCATACTGATGCTGTTGCTTCTGCCTCTGCCTCTACTAGTACTTCAGGTAGTACACTTGCACTCCACAGTAGTAGATCTGATACATTGCCGTGGATCATGGACTCGGGCGCTACACATCATCTATGTGGCGACCAGAGTCTACTTACAGGATACACTCGGATTCCTCCAGGACGGACAGTAGTGATTGCCAATGGCACCCACTCCCCTATCACGGGTCAGGGGGAGATTAGATTGACATCTTCTATGCAACTCAAGAATGTCCTACATGCACCACATTTTTCTATGAATCTGTTGTCAATTAGTCAGATTACGAAAGATCTCCATTGTCGAGTTATTTTTGATCCATCTTCTTTGATTTTTCAAGACATCCGTACGGGCAACGTGATTGGTCATGGCTATGAGCAAGGAGGCCTTTATCGACTGAACCAGACCCCATTTGCTGGAACCACATCTTCTCCTGCTGGACAAGTATCTCCTCTCCTGTGGCATCTGCGCTTTGGTCATTTACCGCTTCAGAAGTTGCGTCTTGTTCTACCCTATGGTCTCTCTCACACACCTATCCAGTGTGAGGCATGTCAGTTGGGAAAGCATCACAGGTCGTCTTTTCCCAGTAGTCAAGGTCGAGGTAGTAACTCCAAGTTTGAGTTGTTTCATGTCGATGTCTGGGGTCCGAGTCGTGTTCCCGATCATCAGGGACACAGGTTTTATATTGTATTTGTGGATGATTTCTCTAGAGCGTCATGGGTCTTTCTAATGAAAAATAAATCTGAAGCAGGAAATATTATTATCCACTTTCTTAATGAAATTCAAAATGTTTTTTCCACATCTGTCAAGATTGTGAGAAGTGATAATGCCTTAGAGTTGTGCACCAACATTCTAGCAAATTACTACTCCTCAAAAGGAATTATTCACCAAACATCTTGTGCTCATACGTCTCAACAGAATGGGGTTGCTGAAAGAAAACACCGTCACCTTCTTGATGTCACAAGGTCACTTCTTATTCAGAGTCATATTCCGTACTCCTACTGGGGTGATGCAGTCCTTACTGCATGTTACCTAATCAACCGTATGCCTTCGTCTGTCTTGAATGAACAGATTCCTTTTTCACTCATTTACCCTGACAAGGATTTGTTCATTCTTACCCCTCGTGTATTTGGGTCAGTCGCATTTGTCCATCAGTTGTCGCCTGGTACTGACAAGCTCTCTCCTAGGGCTGTCAAGTGCGTCTTTGTGGGGTACTCCAGAACGCAAAAGGGGTACAAGTGTTTTGATCCTGTGCGTCGGCGGTATATGATCAGTGCAGATGTTACATTTTTTGAATCTATTATGTATTTTTCAGAATCTGGAAACATGCAGCTACCACCTATATCTCCTGATGCCGTATTCATGGCACCACCACCACCATTGCCACAAACACCGCCACCGCCACCACCACCGCCACCACCACCGCCATCGCTAGTATCCCCGCTACCATTCCATTACACCCGCAGGCCTCCTCCAGCTCAGGGTCCTGACCCGTCAACTAGCTCGCCTATGGTATGTAATGAAAATATTAATGTTGATGGATCTGACGACATTTCTCAGCAGGATGCATTACAGGGGCATGGTGATAACACATATGATCTGGATGTTCCAATTGCTCTACGCAAGCCGAATAGAAGTTGTGCCAAATATCCATTATCAGCAGCTGTGTCTTTTGAGAGGCTATCTGGAGACTTCAGGACGTTTGCATTGGCACTTTCAGCTACAGACATTCCACGGAATCATCATGATGCTTTGCAGGATGCTAGATGGCGGCTAGCAATGGAAGAAGAGATGGCGGCACTTCAGTCTAGAGGAACCGGAGCTTGGTTCCTATACCTCCAGATGTCAGCCCGGTGAGTTGCAAATGGGTGTTTACAGTTAAGCACAATGCAGATGGTTCCATTGATAGGTACAAGGCACGCCTGGTTGCACGGGGCTTCACACAGACGTATGGGGTAGATTACCTTGACACATTCTCCCCTGTGGCGCGTCATTCGACTCTACGGATCATGTTATCAGTTGCAGTTGCTCGAGACTGGCCGCTCCATCAGTTGGACGTGAAGAATGCATTTCTATATGGAGATTTGCAGGAGGAAGTATATATGCAACAGCCACCTGGTTTTGCTGTTGAGGGGGAGTGTTCCAAGGTATGCAGGCTGCATAAGGCTATGTATGGCCTGAAGCAGAGTCCCAGAGCATGGTTTCAGAAGCTCTCGGATCTCTTCGAGAAACAAGGATACAGACGCTCCAATGCTGATCATTCCTTGTTTGTACAGAAAACAGTGAGAGGTATCATTGTCATTATGGTTTATGTTGATGACATCTTGATTACAGGAGATGATGAGCAGGGCATAAGGCAGGCGAAAGGAATGCTGGGTAGTGAGTTTGTCACTAAGGATCTTGGGGTCCTTAGATACTTTCTGGGGCTTGAATTTGCCAGAAATTCCTATGGGCTAGTCATGTCACAAAGGAAATATGTTACTGATCTGTTGAGTGAAACAGGTATGCTCGAGTGTCGGCCTGCTACGACACCCATGGACCCCAGCATGAAGCTTTATGAAGATAACACAGAGGAGGTGGACAGGAGAAGATATAGAGAACTGGTAGGCAAACTGTTATATGTCACGATCACTAGGCCAGATATATTATTTGCAGTGAGCCGTGTGAGCCAGTTCATGGAGCAACCACGCCAGGTACATATGGATGCAATACATATGATACTTAGATATCTCAAATCTTCTCCAGGTGCAGGTCTGTTATTCAAGAAAGGAAAGGGGATTTCTATCTCAGCATGCGCAGATGCAGACTATGCAGGATGTCCCAAGGATAGGAAGTCCACCTCAGGGTATGCTGTCTATGTTGGAGATGCCCTAGTCTCATGGAGGAGCAAGAAACAAACTGTGGTAGCTAGATCGAGTGTTGAATCCGAATATAGGGCTATGGCCCAGGCTACTACAGAGATGATGTGGGTGAAAGCGGTGCTGACAGATTTACGTTTAGATGTACCACTTCCTATGAACTTGGAATGTGATAATCAGGCTGCTTTGTTTATTGCAAACAATCCTGCATTCCATGAGCGGACCAAGCATATTGAGGTGGATTGTCACTTCATACGTGATATGATTCAGAAAGGATTCATTGCCACATCTCATGTTACTTCAGAGAACCAGACTGCAGACATATTCACCAAGGCATTGTTACGAGGTCCATTTCAGAAGTGTGCTTCCAAGCTGAGCATGATTGATATCTATGCTCCATCTTGAGGGGGAGTGTTAACGCATACATTAACAGTAGTTTCTGTACCTTTCTTTATTTTGTTTTCCTCTTAGTATGCTTTATGTAATTTACCCATAGGCTCCTCTCCTATATAAGAGAGCCTAGGGGTCATGGAATAAGCATCTCATTCACGTTTCCCAACATGCGGATTACGACAAGATCATCAAGGTTATGCTCTTCGGTGATGAAATGATGAAGAGTGTGTGTTTCATCCATATAAACATTCCTCCTCCCTCACAAAGACCCTAGCATGGCGTCCTATTACCATCTCTCGTACCTTATTTTCATGCTTTTGTTCCATTTCCCATTAGGCATGAGCCATCAGCCTTGTATTCAGATTGGTTTTATCAGAATTACTTATTTCAGTTCTAAGAACACTTCGACTCGCAAGCAATTATCGATGGTTTCTCGTACCTTTTGACCGGCAATAAGAGACTGCCCAAATGCAATTTGAGAATAACATCTACATGGTCCAATTCGCAAACAAGTATTTTATCTACATTAACACTTAAACGAAGACCCTTTACAACCTATAACTCAATGTATATAGGAACTCCTTAAAGGCACAAAAAAATCTACGACATAAACTCCGCCTCCACCTCCTAATCGAGCTCCTTATCCTACCTGTCATGTGTCTCCAATTATCTGAGATTTTCATGTGGTTCAACTGTTCAAGGCACCTCTATGGCAATGATCAGGAAAGAAGTTGACTCTAATAGCACCACTTATGATGACAAGACCATTGAAGCAATTATCTCATCAAGGAACAAAAAGTGCTCTCCCCCTTATTGTGGTTTTGACGAAGACTTTGACTCCTTTATCTATTAGTTTCTATCAAATTTTATTTACGTTCCTTTCTAGTTTAATGTGTAACACCATGGGACATTGTGGATGCCTTTGAAATACCATACTCTATTTTTTTGCATTTTTTATTAATGTTTTATTGTATTGCTATTTAAGTTTTTTTAATCTTGGTTTCTAATCTCCTCTACTAGTTAATCTTTTTTGTATCAAAAAGGGAGAGGAGAAAAAGTGCAAAGTTTTCCATTGAATATCACTGACTTTGTTAAAATGAGCATTTTTTAGAGTTACTACAATTAATTGGATAGCCCTAGTATGTTTTTAAATTGTCATTATTAAAAAGAGAGAATGTTGTCAAAATATATCCCAAGCAACCACTTTAATAATGAAAGACATATATCAATAAGCATTTGCATTTATTTATTTATTTTTTGCAGCTTGCAGGATTGATCAAGTTATGTGATGCAAGCTTAAAAAAAACTCAGCATTCGATCAAAACGACATAAGAAAACTTGCAGTTTCGCATGTCATAATACTTTGCAAAGACTTGAAGGTATATAGGCTTGCATATGTAATATTAAGCATTTTAGGTTTTAACCCAGTATGTTAATCCATATTTGATCAATCAACTTTTCTAAATTGATCGAATATTTGTAGCCCCTCATTAACAACAAGTCGATCACCCTCTACGATCTAGTCAATCATTTTTAGTCCTTGGTTATCGATTGATCAATGCCCTCTTTGTAATAATCGATCATTTCAAGCTAGTCCTTTTGATCTGTAATGGTGAAGACCAAATCATCTTCAGAATATTCTCCTCTATAAGCTATTATAGCAATTGTGGCCTTCACTTTCTTCATCCGGAAGTCTTTCTTTCAATGTCAGGTTCCTTATAGTAGTTGTAGATGTCCTTAGAATTGTGATTCTTCAACTTTGATTTCAGTTTTCCCTTCTTCGCATAGTCAGAACCATAATGGATCTTCTCATGAGTCATAACCAAACCTACAGCTTGAGAATCCTACTTGTCAGTAGCCATATGTCGAAGTTCACGAGTATGCAGACTTGCGTAAACTTCTTCTTGGGTTATCTCTTCTCTTCCCGCAATAAAAGACTGGACAAAAGTTTCATATGATAGTGGAAGAGAAACTAAAAAACCAATACAACATCCTCGTCATCAATATTAACATCAACTTTTCTTAAATCCGTCAGCAATGTACTTAAGCGATGTAAATATTCTTTAAAAGATGCACCTTCCTACATACAGAGAGAAAATAGTCATTGCTTCAACATCAATTATTTTTGTCAGAGACTTCATCATGTACAGACTTTCAAGTCTCAACTACACACTGGATGTGGTCTTCTCATTGACCACCTCAGCAATAATCTCATCCTCCAAACATAACGTGATCGTCGAGTGTGCTCTCTTCCTACACATCAACTCAGAGGGCTCAAGTGCCTTCACCCTATCTTGGTCTGATGCATCCATATGTTGTGTTGCTTCAGAAGGCATGTATCTTGATCTATCAATGACTGAATTTTTTCCTCCCTATGAACTTCTTGATCTTCGAATTGTGTGATGTCATTTACTTCATGATCCTGACGAGCCATTACACTATGATTCCAATTTGTTGCAAATAACAAAAGCAAACATGTACAAACACGATCACTTAAGCAAATACGTAAACACACGGATTTAGGTATGGATGTACAAACACGACATAAGAAAACTTGCAGTTTCGCATGTCATAATACTTTGCAAAGACTTGAAGGTATATAGGCTTGCATATGTAATATTAAGCATTTTAGGTTTTAACCCAGTATGTTAATCCATATTTGATCAATCAACTTTTCTAAATTGATCGATTATTTGTAGCCCCTCATTAACAACAAGTCGATCACCCTCTACGATCTAGTCAATCATTTTTAGTCCTTGGTTATCGATTGATCAATGCCCTCTTTGTAATAATCGATCATTTCAAGCTAGTCCTTTTGATCTGTAATGGTGAAGACCAAATCATCTTCAGAATATTCTCCTCTATAAGCTACTATAGCAATTGTGGCCTTCACTTTCTTCATCCGGAAGTCTTTCTTTCAATGTCAGGTTCCTTATAGTAGTTGCAGATGTCCTTAGAATTGTGATTCTTCAACTTTGATTTCAGTTTTCCCTTCTTCGCATAGTCGGAACCAGAATGGATCTTCTCATGAGTCATAACCAAACCTACAGCTTGAGAATCCTACTTGTCAGTAGCCATATGTTGAAGTTCACGAGTATGCAGACTTGCGTAAACTTCGTCTTGGGTTATCTCTTCTCTTCCCGCAATAAAAGACTGGACAAAAGTTTCATATGATAGTGGAAGAGAAACTAAAAAACCAATACAACATCCTCGTCATCAATATTAACATCTACTTTTCTTAAATCCGTCAGCAATGTACTTAAGCAATGTAAATATTCTTTAAAAGATGCACCTTCCTACATACGGAGAGAAAATAGTCATTGCTTCAACATCAATTATTTTTGTCAGAGACTTCATCATGTACAGACTTTCAAGTCTCAACTACACACTGGATGTGGTCTTCTCATTGACCACCTCAGCAATAATCTCATCCTCCAAACATAACGTGATCGTCGAGTGTGCTCTCTTCCTACACATCAACTCAGAGGGCTCAAGTGCCTTCACCCTATCTTGGTCCGATGCATCCATATGTTGTGTTGCTTCAGAAGGCATGTATCTTGATCTATCATTGACTGAATTTTTTCCTCCCTATGAACTTCTTGATCTTCGAATTGTGTGATGTCATTTACTTGATGATCCTGACGAGCCATTACACTATGATTCCAATTTGTTGCAAATAACAAAAGCAAACATGTACAAACACGATCACTTAAGCAAATACGTAAACACACAGATTTACAAGGCTCAGCCATAAGTAGGCAATGTCCTTGGGTGGCGACAATCGATTTTCACTATTTGCGAAGAAAGAAGAAAATACAAAAGATACAAAGAGTCATACTTCTAAGGAGTTTATATATTACTCTCGGTAAAAAGGACCCATGATGCAAACAGATCCATAATAGAAAATTTTTCAAGATGGGGAACACCCCCCTCCCTAGGCTCGTTTACCTGGCAACGAGACCCCCGTGCTGGTAGGGTATGGTGGCATGGAAGGGATATTAGACGGTTTTTCAACTAGTTTGGCAAAATAGATGGTTAGGATTCAAGGCATATCAACAATCTCCAAATATTTAACTTCGAGAACATTGTTGAAGGGTACAAGAATGGCATGGAGCTTTGGCTGCTTCCAGCCATATAACTCACGTGTGCATTGCATTAAAATACGTTTCTTAATCCAAGATGATCTGCTCTGACAAAGTGAAGATAATGGAAAGAAATCTACAAACACAACACAAGAATGCATGAGTACGTGGTTCCTAATGACATAGAGCTATTCTACCCAAAGGTAAAGACACCAAATTGTCTAACAATTATATTGTTATTCTTTGTATATTACTAGTATTACACGAACGTGCAAGCTCACACAAGCCCTGATCCTACACAATATGGCGGACTAAGAAAGAGACCAAGCTTTCCTTGTTATTGGATACAAGAGAGGATACAGATAACTGTCTAAGTACAGAAGTTTCAATATCTAAATATGTCTACAGTTGCAATGATTTATATCAGGTACAGGGACCTCTCCAGTTAAGCTCTAACGAATTGTGGTGGATTCTCACCCATAAAACTTGAACAGAAAAATACAAAAAATGAGTTAAAAAACACCTTAGATAGACTTACCTCTATTAACTTTGCAGTTTGAGATGCTTCTCAGTAATTGCTTTGCAGATGAAGGATCAAGTTTGCTAGCTAACCATCTAAGAACAATGGCTCTACAATCATCAACAATTGAGGAGTGTCGTTGCAAGATATATGAACTTTTAGGCCGTGCTAAATCACCACCTTTTAAGGTGAGATTTCTAGCAGCTTCAAGTATTGCATTTTGGCAAATCTGGCTGCAACACTCATTAACTGGATCAACCTTCTTGCATGCAATAAGGAGCCTGTCCATGTCCACAATACTCTCAAAACCATTTACATTGTTAACAGGGCAGGAGAATTTAGTGAGATTTTGAGCCTGGATAGAGCAGACTTTTTGAATTTCCGCATTAGCACCCTGGCTTTCTAGAATTTGCTGAACATCTGATAGGCAATAACTAGCATGAGTGCCATCCAAAGCAAGCATCCCAGATGCTTTACTGGATTGCCCAAGAAGAATAATAAGAGTGGCATCCAACTGAGGACAACAAATAACATTAGCCAAAAAAGGAGCAAAAGTTGTCCAGCAATCAAATGCAGTTGTTCTCATCAAACCCTCAGCAGAGGAGAAGTTAAATGCACAGTGTCCTACAAAATATTTAAAAAATATTTCGTGAAATATCTGCTTATATATAAAAAAACAAAATTCTTGAAACCCAGCATATTCTTGAAAAAGAAACCTGATAGTTTTGGTGAGCTGATATTTGCAAAAGGTATAAGTTGAGACGGTGCCAACAATGGTATAAAGGGTTGGGGTGCAACAGTTGGAGAAATGGTTGGAGGAGGGCCATTTTCCTTCCTGTCTAACGCCCCCTTCGTTAGAGAGGGAATTATGGAAGCACTCAGGGAAATGCAACAGCACAAGTTTAGACCTGCGAAAAAATAGGAGCTCATGAGATAGTGAAATGTGATTTCAAAGGGAAAAAAACATCATTGGTTTTCTACAAAGAAATAACAAGGGACGACGATTATTATAACAGAACCACGTCTCACAACTGGAAGAATCTTAAACTTATGAAACTTTGATAACATGAATTAGTGTTACTTGGATGTCTCGCCAATGATCCAGCAGTATATTAAATATATAGGATGGCCGCATGATATTTTAAATAAGCCACTAGTATGAAATGCCACAATATTCGTTGAATTAATGTACTGTAATCCTGAATTCCAAGTTGCAACAGTGCTAGTTAAAGTTTACAGAATATCAAGCTTGATATAAAAAATTATAAAGAAAATGTTTTCTTTCCCAAGCAGAGGTCAGTATAAAGATGCCTATTAAAACAATATATACAGATTGGCATCACCAATTTCCATGTTTTTAGGCGCCTAGATGTCAACTACTTGCGAATTGTGATGGATGTTTAAATAAGATGAATCAATTTTTAGTTGTTATATGGGTTAATGTGTCGTATATCATGATCCATCTAATCCTGTGGGACTATATATGTAACTGATTTTCATGTTTCTTTCATTAGAAAAGTGAAGACAACCTAAGCTGCCTATTAACATTATGGATGCATTTTTTCCCTTCGTTGCAAATTGTTTTACATGTAAATCATCATGTTTTGTGGCTTGCTTCTTTCCTATTTTGTTGACAATGTGTCAGAGCCTATTCGATCCAGGACTTGCTTTTTTTATGCTCTACGTCCATTCAAAACACATTGAGGGTAATCATATTTTGTGTTCCATTTGGTTCGAGAAGTCCACCCCTGCACCCAGCTCATCTTTTTATCGAGCAACTAGACACAGAGTCTATGATCCTTCTGAACACCTCACTGTTGTTATAAGGTTATCTAAGTTGTCACAGCCAACGGTGATTTATCAATCTCCATGACTTGATTGATTAGGATCACCACACCTTCCAAAGTGATCGATCATTCAAGGCCTCAAGCACAGATTGGTTGTGAACGATCAGCCTTTAATTATAGATCTATCGCCTGAAAACCTACTATATGGGGGTGCGTGTTCACTTTTTCCCATTTGTTCAATCAGACTCATGTTCTATCTTGGTTATGTCTAGGAAGTCAGCAGGCACATCCCTTTTTAACTGATTATCCCTGACCTCTGGTGGCACCCTGATCAATCAACTTTCTTCGTGTGAACAATCATCTTTGTCATATGGTTGTGATGATATCTGCTGATATGAATTGAATTTTAAATTTAGGATCCATCCAGTTCTAGATTTTGATTGATCATGGTATATATTCAGATTCTGATCGGAAAATCCATCCAAACCATAATTGATTGGAGAATCCATATGGAGTTTGATTATTTCTTAACCCATCTTTTTTCAGATTCTAATTGGTGTGAAGATTCTTCCAGATTTTGGTTGATCACAATATATATTCAGATTCTGTACAGAGAAACCATCCAGATCATAATTGATTAGATAATCCATATTGAGTCTGATTATTTCCTAACCCATCTATTTTTCCCATTGGAGGATATTTAGAGATCCTCCTGCTTAATGGGATTTGGGAAATCTGCCTATTTAGAGAGTTTTGAGAATCTATCAATTTAGAGAGATGTGTATGCAAGGGTTACTTATAAACCTACATAACGTAAGTGTTTTGAATCATCCCTCTGTACTCCAGTTCTTCTACCATATTGAGAGAGATCCACTGCCGCCACTAAGGACATAGTCCAATTACTGGTGAACCTTGTAAATCAGTGTTTGCATTTTTAATCGTGTTTGTATGGGTTTGCTTCTACTACACGCAACACTAGTATTAGAGCCATCAGATTCGTCCGAAGCAAGGAGGAGATGATGTCATACAACAAGAAGATAGAAGAGTTCACCGACAAGAATGAGTTCGATCTTTGGCAAACAATCAAGCGGTATCCCCTTGGAGTTGAAGGCAGCGGTGGGATCTAGCAGGTGATGTTTAGCATTTGTTAGAATTCAATTCAAGATGGAGATTGCTGATAATGCCTTGAGTCATATTATCTGGATTTGGAGTAGTTGTTATTCTGCTATCAGTGGATTCAATTCAAGGTGGACATTATTGATAAAGCCTTGAGTCCTACTATCCATATTTGGAGCAATTCTGCTATTTGAGGATTCAATTAAAGGTGAAAATTGTTGATATGAATTGAATCTTAAATTTGGGATCCATCTAGATTTGGATTGGTATGAAAATTCTTTCAGATTTTGATTGATCACAATATCCATTCAGATTCTGATTAGATAATCCATCTTTGCTACAATTGCTTGGAGAATCCATCTGGATTCTGATTATTTCCTAGTATGTATGTTCTTCCATTGGGGGGAGATTTAGAAATCCTCATGTTTAAGGGGATTTGACAAATCTGCTGTTTAGACAGATTTGAGAATCTATCTATTTTTGGAGATTTCTCTGTAGGGGGTACTATGTAAACTCAGATATGGTTAGCATTTTGAATCATCCATGTTTACTCCAGTTCTTCCACCAAATTGAGAGAAATATGTCGTTGCCGCCAAAGATTTTTTTATGAAAAAGGCAGGTGTCCCCCCCTTGCGGGAGTCATCTCAGTGAGGTATTCATTAATAAGAAAAAATAAAAACAAAAATACAGCAACCCAACCCTATAAATCCCAAGTTTTACACAAAGCCCTAACATGATGTAATATGCGAGAGAAATATGTCGTTGCCGCCAACGATTTAGCTCGGTTATGGGTGAACCTTGCAAATTCTGTGTTGTGGTTGTCTTCGCACTTACTTATTAATGTGTTTATTTCTATTTTTGCTTATGCTACTCGCAACAATATTTGATAAGAAGATCGACAATAGTGTACATGAAGATAGAGAACCGCACATTGTGTAGTACAACCTTGAAGTAGAGCAAGGAAAAATATTTTGTTCGTGTTGCTCTTTGGGAACCATGGTTGCTTGAAGATATTCATATAATAATATAAAGACATGGATTGTTAATGTTGTCTATAGTGATATTCAACGATTTATTATTCATAAAAAGACCACAAAGGATATAGGCAAAGGGAGATCACATCTCCTACATCATGAAAAAATAACAAATTGAATCCATAGAAAAAACCCATTGTATCGTGATTTAAAAAATATAAATGTTAAACCAGGTATTGAATAATTATATATCATTTCACACACTATGAGATATAAAGATATATCTTTGAAAGTGCTAACCATAGGTCCAATCCTACGTTCATTGAACGTGTTGTCATATTTATGAAATGCCAAATCCAGCGCCACTACCAAGCTCATGTTCTCTTCTTCTAGCACACCTAAGGGATCCTTTCAAAGAATGTTCTCAATATTGCTTCTCAAGTATTGGTCACTTACGCACACAAGAGCTTCTTCCGAATGATGGAGAAAGGGAGGAGGATTTGACCAAGAAAGGGAGACATAAAGATAGGGAGGATGTCTGAGGTTGAGTTCAGAATATTAGTGGATGTCCCCTCTCTTTATATAAAAATAAAGGTGATTCCACTTACATGAAGATCCAACTATGAGCAATTAAGCTTAATTTATATGTACCCATTTACGAATCAATTTCAACCTTCATCCTTATAAAACAAGTTCACGAAATTAACCATCGATCTCTGTGGATCCAAACCATAGATTCAATCCATTAGTCAGTAAGACTTAGATATTTATACCGAGCTATCCCATCCCGGCATTCTCGAACAGTTTTATCCATAATATATGCAAATCAATTCACAAAACTAACTCGTGATTTCAATGATGCGTTGATATCTCAATCCAACTATCCCAATTCATGATGTATCGATGGTGATATTCTGAATAATGGTATTCCAATTGTATTAGATAGTCTACACGTATAATAAACACATATACTTAGAGATATTTATAACGATAGTATTACAAGCTTGTAAAAATCAACTAACTAGGCCGAC
Source organism: Ottelia alismoides (assembly GCA_037367405.1). Lineage (NCBI taxonomy): Eukaryota > Viridiplantae > Streptophyta > Magnoliopsida > Alismatales > Hydrocharitaceae > Ottelia > Ottelia alismoides. Next base: position 403,769 of record JAZKJV010001342.1, on the reverse strand, counting down.
TAGTTAGCCCGACAAGTTGAGTCGGGTGGGTAGCCAACTTGACTAGGCCTAGTCGGCCGATTCTCACATGAAGATTTTTTTTTTTTTTGCTTTTTTAAAAGCAAACTTATTTAATATACTTAATATGTTATTTAAATAAATATTATTTCTTGCAAACTACTTTTATTTCATTATGATAATATGGAAAATGTAAAAATCTATGTAAATATAAGATATATGTATAAAAATGATTTATATATTTAAAATAATTAAGAAATTCAAAATTGACTAAAGGACGACTAAATCCGATTAGTCGCCCGACTATCGATTATTTCTTAGTCAATGTCTCGATCAACCAGGTACCAACTACCGATTTATGCAACCGTGATAGTATATCCATATACAGTAGCTTAATATCAAATTAAATCTGATATTAAAAATATTGATCGTTAAAGTGGTCACACTAATATGTTAGAAATTTAATCGCATCGCTAATCAACTCAAACTCTTTCAAACTAATTACCAAGCCATTAGAACTTGATTAGGTTCCTTGAATTGAAATTTAATCCAATCATATCTCCTGGGTAAATGAGGTTCATTAAACTCAGCCATGGCCGGTCCCAAGCCCGGGTAAATGAGGAGGGTTGCGCGTTAGGTAGCCGACAGCCAGCGCAGGAGAGATAAATTCGTAAATAGTGTTCTTAATTTCTTCTAAGAACACTATTTATGAATTTATCTCGAAACCGTTCGGATCTTTTTAAACATGGATTTAAGCAAACATACAGATTTCGTTGGGACGTTCCCTACTTGCGACGCGCTGTATCGCCCGAATGCAATGAAAAATTGGCAAGGGCCGCTACATCGCAGCCTGGATGTAGTTCAAAATTTACAAGGGTTCTTGCATGAGGAACGCATGCGGGTAAATAAGCTAGTTCCGCTGCATCACCGCCCGGATGCAGTCCAAAATTTGCAAGGGTTCTCGCATAATGGACGCATGCGAGTAACGAAGTTAGTCCAAAAGAGATTGCAAAGGAAGTTACGGATTGGTAGTTGGAATATCGATACTTTAACTGGAAAATTGATGGAGATAGTGGATACAATAGAAAGAAGGAAGATTCATATATTATGTCTTCAAAAGACTAAATGGGTTGGAGAGAAAGCAAGGGAGATCGAGAAGACAGGCTTTAAACTTTGGTATTCAGGTAAAGATAAGGGCAGAAACGGTGTTGGAGTGGTTGTTCATAAAGATTTGAAGGATTGTGTGGTTGAGGTGCAAAGATTTGGGGATCGGATTATTTTGCTAAAGTTGGTGCTTGAAGAAGAAATTCTGAATATCATCTCAGTTTATGCACCACAAATTGGTTTAGATGAAAGGACTAAACCATGGCCTCAAATTTCAGCGAAATTCAGTCGAATTTCTGTCGAATATCGATATCCAGTCGAAATCGAAATTTGACCGAAATGGCCGAAATGACCGAAATATGGGGGTCCTAGTACAAAAAATGATCGAAATGACCGAAATTTCGGTCGAAATTCCACCGAAATTCCATCGAAATTCTGTTTTGGTCGATACCGAAATGGTGACCGAAACCGACATTTAGGGCCTTAGACTAAACAAGCTTTTTGAGAGCATATGGATAAGATTTTACAAGGAATCCCACAAAGAGAGATGATTTGCATAGGTGGAGATCTTAATGGCCATGTGGGAAAAGATGCTTCAGGGTATGCAAGTGTGCACGGAGGACATGGTTTTTGGGATAGAAACGAAGAGGGAAAAGTCATTCTGGATTTTGTAACTGCATATGATCTTTTCATAGCAAACACTCTTTTCAAGAAGAGGGAGGAGCATTTAATTACTTATAAGAGTGGCTCAACTAGAACACAGATCGATTACTTTGCGTTGAGGAGAAGAGATCGGTTTTGTTGCAAAGATTGCAAAGTAATCCCTGGAGAGAGTTTGACAACCCAACATCGCTTGTCAGTCTTGGATTTACAAATAAAAGGGCTGGTAAAGAAAAGGAAGGTTCCTAAGATCACTAGAACTAGGTGGTGGAATCTTCCGCTGAAGCAATCAAGCTTCAGGGAGAAGGTTTTAGAAGACTTATCTTGGGATTGTAGCGGTAGTGCAAACAAGATGTGGGAGACAGTAGCATCTTGTATTCGAAAGGTAGCCAAAGAGATGCTAGGCGAGTCAAAAGGAGGAGCTCCGGGCCAAAAGGAGGCTTGGTGGTGGAGTGAAGGGGTGCAAGAGAAGCTAAAAATTAAAAGAGCTTGCTTTAAAGCTATGTCTAAGGATAGAACAGAGGAAACTGTCACAGACTATAAAATAGCGAAGAACGAAGCAAAGAAGGCTGTAAGCGAAGCTAAGTCAAAAGCTTATGAGATTTTGTATAAAAATCTCAACTCTAAGGAGGGCCAGAAGGATATATTCAGGTTGGCCAAAGCAAGAGAAAGAAAGACCAAAGACCTTTCTCAAGTGAGATGCATTAAGGACGAGGAAGGTCACGTGCTTGTTACTCAGAAGGATATAGAGACTAGATGGGAGCAATACTTCCATAAACTTTTCATTGGAGAAGGAAATAGAGAGATCACTTTGGGTGATCTAGCTAGTAGTGAAAGTTACTTAAATCGTGCATGCTATAGACGAATACACAGAAAAAGAAGTAGAGGAGGCTTTGAAGGTTATGAGACCTGGGAAAGGTGTTGGACCGGAGGACATCCCAGTAGAAGTATGGAAAGTTTTAGGTGAGCGTGGTTTGACTTGGCTTACGAATCTATTCAATGTTATTTGGCGAAGCAAGAAAATGCCTGAAGATTGGAGGAGTATTGTGGTGCCTCTTTATAAGAACAAAGGAGACATTCAAAATTGTTCAAATTACAGAGGTATCAAGCTGATGAGTCACACTATGAAAATTTGGGAACGTGTGATCGAAAGAAGGTTGAGACAAGTTTCCCAAATAAAAGAAAACCAATTCGGATTCATGCCAGGTCGCTCAACTATTGAAGCCAACCATTTGCTGAGGAGAACAATGGAGATTTATAGAGCTAAAGGGAAGAATCTCCATATGATCTTTATTGATTTGGAGAAGGCTTATGATTCCGTCCCACGAGAGATACTGTGGAGAGTTTTGGAGAAGAGACAAGTACATGTCCTATACATTAATCTCATAAAGGATATGTATGATAGGGCTTTATCTTGTGTAAGGACCCCGACGGGGAAGACTGACTATTTTGATATCAACAATGGTTTACATCAAGGTTCAGCTTTGAGTCCATTTCTTTTTACTTTGATTATGGACGAGTTGACAAGTCACATTCAGGATGAGTTACCTTGGTGTATGTTATTTGCTGATGATATTGTGTTGATTGACGAGACTGGAGATGGAGTAAATGAGAAGCTTGAGGTTTGGAGACATGAATTGGAGACTAAAGGTTTTCGTATAAGTAGGGCTAAGACGGAATATGTGGAATGCACCTTTGATGGAAGCAATGGTGAAGGAATCGAGGTGAAGATTGGTGACGATAACATTCAGAAGAGAGATTCTTTTAGATATCTGGGATCTATTTTGCAACATGATGGGGAAATTGATGGAGATGTTACTAATAGAATAAATGCAGGCTGGCTAAAGTGGAGAGGAGCCTCCGCTGTTCTCTGTGATAAGAAAATTCTTTAAAAATTAAAGAAAAGTTTTACAAAGCAGCCGTGAGACCTGCTATGCTTTATGGTTCTGAATGTTGGCCTGTGAACCATAGACATGTGCAGAGAATGGATGTAGCAGAAATGAAAATGCTAAGATGGATGTGTGGACATACACGTAAAGATCGGATTAGGAATGATGCAATCAGAAAAAAAGTTGGTGTACCTCCGATCGAGGATAAGATGCGAGAAAACCGCTTAAGATGGTTTGGTCATTTGCAAAGAAGGTCAACTGATGCACCGGTTAGGAGATGCGAGTGGTGGGATGTTGAGCCGGCTAAGAGAGGGCGAGGACGGCCCAAGAAGTGTTGGAAAGAGACTATACGAAGGGATCTTAGTTTTTTGGATATAAGTCCGAGATTGACCCAAGATAGATCTGAATGGAGCCGAAGAATCCATGTAACCGACCCTACTTAATTGTGGGAAAAGGCTTTGTTGTTGTTGTTGTTGTATATCTCCTCTAACTTCTATTTAAATGGACCACTAAATCCAGTATGTTTCATCGTTCTAACAAAATGGAAGAGCTTAGAAATATAATACATTATGATTGCACCAGCCTCAAGTATTCTCAACTATCATGCATCCTGCATACTAGATGAACATGATAACTTGAATTATATGTTCCCACATTTTCTATCTTCTTTTCAAGGTTAAATAGAAGATGTTTCATTTATGTAGAGGGTGATAATAATAACTATATGCTTTGTAAAATAGTATATTAATACTCTCATGTTCATATTCTACTTGAAAATATGATAACTACGAGTAAATTTCATTTTATGCGAGTCTCTCATGAGTAAGCTAGATCTCTTGGTTTATCATATATAAACCTTCTATGATTCCTTTGAGAGATTATATACATCATATATCCTTATATATACACCAACTTAATGGTATATAATCTTTAACCAGGTTATCAACCTAGTGGTCTGCTAAATGCATATATTCATACATAAAAGAGAGTTCAAAAGAGGTGGTGACTTGTTGTAATGACCGAAAACCTTCCATCATATTCATTTATATTTAATCTGATGGTTATGATTAGGGGCATATTGGTGCTAAATATTCAAGATTGAAAACACATTTTAGTCATTGGTATATTCTAAATATAGAATGTAACAATTATATGTCCATAAATTATCTCAACATTCTTCTTCCCTTCAAAATTCAAATTCATTCTTGGAGGTGAAGGAGGGTTGAGATGGGCGCAAGTGATGGGAGACGCATGACAGCAGGAGATGCGCACGATGAGCATCCAGCGATGGGTGATACATGGTGTGCCCCTCCACTTGATCCACAAGTTCCCCTCCTCTCCTGGACCACCTCCCGCTCTCCTTACACGCCATTATCATGAAGGCAACCACCACTGTGAAGGTTGCATGCACGTCACCATCATCGTCCAATGTTGTTGTGTGAAGGCGATGGTCAATGCGTGAAGGCGGTGTGCGGAGGCAGAGATAACATATATCACCAATGTTGTCACCAGTCTATGCGTTGCTTATTGCCTCCCCTTTGTCACACGGCCACCACCTCTCCCTTTTATCCATCGCCAACATCTTCAACATCAACCCCATCGATAATGGCATCATCAACTTGCTGCACATGCAACATATTGGAGATGTGGAGGTGAGACCACCATGTTTATCAACACTTCAATACAAAATAGATCATGTTTTTTTGCATAATCAATAATATTCTTCACTGTTGATTAGTGAATTTCATAGATAACTCATTATTTTATAAATTTGTTTTTAAATGTACATTCTTGTGATGATAAAACGGTAATCGCCTTTTTATTTTGAAGAGTATCATATAAAATATACAAAGAGATACATTTTTTTCCAAATGACAATGGATGAAAACGTAAAAATAAACAAAATACTACTCATCAATTTTTCTTTTTACAAAAGCACTAAATACAAAATTTACCACAGGAATATAGCTTTGTCTTTGCAGCCAACTACTGCACCGTCTGAGCAGGTGCCTTTCCACGAGGCTGGTATACAGATTGAGGAGATCCTCAACAACCTTGTTGTGCCTATAGTAGTTAGGAAATAGAGGTGTATGTGTGCATCGTATCATCTTGCTTCCCATGTTTCTTTTGACCGCTTGATTGTGAATTTCAGAAAGTTTGCCGTTGGACTTTCAGCAGTGGAAATTCCACGAACTTATCGGGATGCTTTACGAGATAGTTGGTGGCATCTCGCCATGGAAGAATAGATGTCCACATTGCAGTCGCGTGGCACCTGGAGTTTAGTTCCATCTCCTTCAAGAGCCTTTGTCAGTTGCAAGTGGGTGTTCACTGTGAAATATCGTGCAGATGGCAGTGTTGATCGCTACAAGGTCAGACTGGTTGCAAATGGGATCACTCAGATGTATAGGGTGGACTATCTGGACATATTCTCTTCAGTCGCTCGCAACTTCACTCTTCAGGTTCTTCTTACTATGTTGTGGTACGTGATTGACCTTTGTTTCAGCTTGATGTTAAGAATACATTCCTATATGGTGATCTCCAGCCTCCAGGAGGAAGTCTACATGGAGCAGCCACCTGGCTTTACTACTGAGGGGAAGTGCCAACGGGTTTGTACACTTCGCATGGCCATTTATGGTCTCAAATAGAGTCCAAGAGCATGATTCCAAAAACTCTCGAACTTTATTGAGTAGCAGTGATTCACGAGGTTGAATGTTGATCATTTTTGTTTGTTCAAAGGACCCACAGAGGTACAGTTGTTATTATGGTTTATGTTGATGATATTATCGTTACAAGAGATGATGTGCATGGGATTAGCATGGCAAAAAGGTTTCTCGATCAAAAGTTTGTCACCAAGGACCTTTGCACCCTAAGGTACTTTCTGGGATTAGAGTTTTCCAGGAACCAACAGGGTCTTGTAATGACCCAAAGAAAGTATGTTACAGATCTTCTAGTTGAGACATGCATGATTGGGTGCAGACCTGCTACTACTCCTATGGATCCAAGCATGAGGCTATACGACGATGATACGGAAGAACTGGAAAAGAGAAGATATAGAGAACTTGTAGGAAACTACTTTATGTTAGTCGGGTCAGTCAGTTCATGGAGCAACCTAGACGTGTGCATATGGATGCAGTCCATATGATTTTGGGGTACTTGAAGTCATCTCCAGGTGCAGGATTATTGTTCAAAAAAGGGACATCCCTTACTATCATAGCTTACGCAGATGTAGACTACGCAAGATGTCCTAAGGACAGAAAATCTACTTCAGGTGTTGTGGTATTCGATGGTGGCTCTCTAGTGTCCTGGAAAAGCAAGAAGCATATGGTTGTTGCTAAATCTAGTGTCGAATCAGAATATAAAGCTATGGCACAAGGGAACACGGAGATGATGTCGGTCAAGTCTGATCTAATTGACATAGGTAGTGATTACCACTTCCTATGCAATTATAGTATGACAACCATGCAGCCTTGTTCATTGCTAATAATCCGTGATTATTAGCACATTGAGGTAGATTGTCACTATACACGTGACATGATCCGGAAAGGATTCGTTTCCACTTCCCATGTAAGTAAGGGAGCAGACTACAGACATCCTTACCAAGGCATTAACCAGAAGACCATTTCCAAAGTGTTCGTTCAAGTTGAGCATGACCGACATCTATGCTTCATCTTGAGGGGGGTAATTAAACGCTATTTGGATAATCTAATATGTGTTCATTGTAATATGTTCAATTAGCATATCAACAAAACTAAGCTGAGTAGATCTGTGAAGAGAGCTTGGCTTAAATTTATTCTTGATAGTCTAGGGTCGAAGACAATGAGACGAGCTATTATGTCCATAATAAGATGTTCAGATACCTAAGTTGAGTAATCAATAGTGGTTTCTAGGTCAAAAATGCACATTACAAATGCATGCATGCCTTTTTAAGAATTTTATAAGGCAAGTTAGATAATACAGAGTGCCACAAAATGATAAGAAAACACATTCAAAAGCATTAATAGATCTTTCAAATGAGACAATCTTCACATTAAGTGGATGTAATATGCTCAAGATATTCAAGTGTCAATACAGGGGCACAACTAAAAAGAAAACTTAATTAAAAATTTTTACAAACATCGCATATAGGTCCTTAAAGGACTAACGTGCAAATATGAAGAACCAGCTTGCTTATCTTGTAATTTACCCCTCGCACGAGGGTAAATATGAAAAGCTGATAAGGTACATCTGCAAAATGTCCAGGTGCTCACGCATGGCATGTGAGGGCGGAACGACTCTGCAATTTAAAGAGTGAAGGGTCTTCATCTGCAAAAATCCCAGGAGGCACGCGTGGGGCGCATGCAGGCAAGGCTTGGAATCCAGTTCGATCGGGGCAGATAGTCTGGGCAAGGTTTTAAAAAACGAAAGGCGGAACGAGGCATTTTCCCTGGAAGCTAGGCGAGGCGTAGCCTCGAGGCGGTCGAGGCGTAAGCCTCAGTTTATATAGAAAAATACTTACAAAAAGTATAATAAATATATTTATGATGAAATTATCTTAATTGACATACATATAATATATAACATTGTAATATATGACGAAATTATGAAGATAAGAACGTGAAAGAAAGGACGTGTAAATTCCATAAATCTATCTACTAAATTTCTACCTAATCAAAAATAGAATCATTAGCTATAATTGTCATTAAAATATCAAAGACAATATATTTTTCACTAAAAAACATTGTGGTGCATAAAAAATTATGATTAGATGTATTTGTTACACGACTAATATATAAAATATGACAACATTGACATGCCTTGAATCTAATCTTGTTTTTTCTAGTTGGTATATCACGTTTCTCATTATGTCACCTCACTTAACACTAGCTTTTCTTTAAACTTTATTGATTGTGTATTTAAAAGTGTAATATTAAGAATTTCTTGGAAAAGTCAGACAAGTTTAATGCTTAATATGAATATAAACAAATTTAAAATTTCAAGCATTCATCTTGTAAATATATATCCTAGACAACTATACATTTATAAGCATCTAAAACTACCAATAAGACCATTTAAATCCTTAAAAAATGCTTTAAATTTCAGAAAACGCCTCACATACCGCCTCGGACCGCCTCGACCTTCTGAGGCGTACGCCTCGAGGCTAAAAAGCCCCGCCTCGTTCCGCCTCGAGGCTAGCCTTTTAATACCATGAGTCTGGGCCGTGTGGGTGGCCCTGGTGCTTCGGGGTTGGATCGATCCCACCAAGCCTCCTAGCTTGTGACGATAGCTGAGGATGCACCTAAGCTGCCAGATCACCACTGGTTGGAAGCGATCCAACAACACATGTAGCATGGGTATATCTCTTCCTCCTCCGTGCATGGCTGAGATGAGTAGTCTCCGACGAAGAAGCTCTCGCTCCTCCTTGCTCCTCTGACTCAGCTGAGGATCAGAACGGCTTCATCGAAGCCTAGCAAAGATGGAGATGGGCCAGAGGAACTACCTGAAATAGTGTGTCGGCATGCGCTCGTCAGGGGTGGAGCAAGCTTCGAAGCTCCGACCATTGAAAGAATTGAGGACCTACAAGGTTAATGAAGCATAGCCGAAGCATAAAGACTTGTTTGGATTGGATTGGATTGGGGAGAGAATGGAGGGCTATCTAGGCGATGGAAGGAGGAGCCCTAATGGGTTCCTCCTCGTTGCAAAAGGAAGAAAGGGGTGAGGCGAAGGAGGTTCTGGAGAAGGGAAGAAAGGAAACGGGCATATGCGCGAGGAAGATTGAAGTGTGGTGAAGGTAAAAGTGCATTCAATCGAGGGGAAACATGAATGTGAATACCTAATTAAATCGGAGAAAATACGAGAAAACATAGGAAATTACCTGGAATTGAAGAACATTGGGCGGAGGAAGTAGCTTGGGATTGAGTTCTTGAAGACCTTGGGTCTTCGCTTGACCCGCGCAGCCACTGCGGGAAGCTCTGACAACCACGATCAAGTACGTGTACATGGTCCATCAGTCATGGATCGACACCAGAGGGTCCTAGCCATCTTTATCCTTCTACGCCATGTCTCAATCTCACCAAAGGAGCGAAATGGATGGGGTAACCCTCACGTAAAGGTGGATAAGGGAGACAGTTGATAGGAGATGAGTTTTATTTGACAACATAAGTGGTTCCAGGTGGTGGTTTCAACCACCTGGAAGTTAGCGAAGGTTGGAGGAGGTTGAAGATGGATGTTAGGGTGAATATGAGGGGGGAACGAAGAAGATGGAGGTACCAGAATCACAGAGAAAGTGCATGTTGGACGGCATAGGAAATTGGTTGTAGAAGGCTCATCCAACAGGAGATTCTTGACAAGGGCAATCGTCGGAGGAAGACGCTGAGCAGCAACCGTATGATCTAATGATCAGACGGTGGAAAAAAGGGCACACGTAGAGTGATCAGCGTCGCTTGATCAAAGAGATCAGGTGGCTACTAATAGGGCGGGTGAACAAGATCTCAGTCATCTGATCAAATGATCGGACGACCTCAAATAGAGGCAGGATCTGATAATGAGCCGGCCAGGTATGGGCCACGTTGCTCAATCAGAATAAAGGGAAATGATTTAAACATTGTAAAATAAATATAAAATAACAAATGAAGTTAAATGGAAAAATGTTCAACATGAAAGTTGTGTATCTTTTCAAGATATACAACTTTCATGTAGAACTCCAAGTCAAGACATTATATATGCATACTTTTTATTTTAACAAGTATTAAAAATACTTCTTTTATTCCTTTTGTTGTTTTTTTGGTATATTTATATAGAGAACAATATACAATAAATTATATACAATATTATTCTAAATTTTATTTGGTTTTAATAAGAAGAAACACATATAATAAAGGAATCTTATACACAAATATTTGATACTTATTAATATGCATTAATTGGACTTATTTATTTACAAGGTATTAAATATTAAAATGAATTAATTATTAGTTAAACTAAATCATTAGTTTAAGATAAAAGGGTAATAAATATAAATAATATTGATGAATCAGGGATTCATCACCATATAGAGATATTTTTATGTTAAAGTATTTTCTATTTCTTTTATCTACATTATGTAATTAACCCTTTGGATCTCGCCCTTAAATAAGAGAGCCCTCGGGTTTCCTTGAATAGACAAATTAATCATTTCTTCCGGTACTAATAATGTCCTTGAACTCACTCAACATGATTTGGTGTCATTTTTTACCTCTCGAGGAACCATTCATCATACCTCATGCCCATACACCTCTCAGCAAAATGAGATAGCTGAGTAGAAACTCCGTCATCTTCTTGTTATTGCCAGTTCATTACTCACCCACATGAAGGTTCCCAAGACCTATTGAGAGGATGTTATCTTTATTGTTGTTCACCTTATCAACAAGGTACCATCGTCTGTTCTTAAGAGGGTCTCTCCGTTATCCCTACTTTACCCCAATGATATGTCATTTCCTTTGCCATTATGTGTTTTTGGATGCACTATATTTGTTCATAATTTTCACATTGCAGATAAAATGTCTCTACGGGTAATCAAGTGTGTTTTTCTTGAGCACTCTCACAATCAAATGGGGTAAAGTTGTTATGATCCGGCTAGTCACCGATACTACATCTCAGTTAATGTCGCCTTTTTTTAACTTACCTACTTTACATAGTCTGTTATTGAGATATCCATGAAACTAACACCACCTATCCTTTATAAATAAAAGCATACCAATCACTTTTATGATATTCCATTACCAGTTCCTTATTTGCAGGAGGAGGTACCCTCTTCAAGTGTCCCCACGACTATTGGTATGGATGTTCCACTCTTCAAGTGTTCCCACCACTATTGGTCTGGATGGTTCGCCAAATCTCCCTATAGCACTTCTGGGATAAAGAGGTGATGTATCATGAATCATATTTCATCTTTTACTTCTACTGACAGTATCTCCAGTTGTGACGGAAGTTTTCCAAATGCTCTGATTGTTGAAACCATTCCTCATGGTCATTATTGTACACTACAGGACCATGGATGGAAAAGGACCATGGACGAGAAGATGGATGCTCTTACCTCCAGAGAAACATGGGATCTTATGCCTTGTCCGCTTGGCATAAAAACGGTTACATGTCGATGGGTCTTTACAACCAATTAGTCTCTAGATGGTATGATCTACAGATTGAAAGCCCGATTAGTGGCCAACGGATTCACTCAAACTTATGAAGTGGATCACTTCAAGACAAGCTCACATGTGACCAGATTGGGTTCGGTTTGCTTGCACTATTCTCTCTATTGTAGTCAACATGAACTGGTACATATTCCATTGATGTGAAAAATACTTTCCTATATGGCGATCTTGAGGAAGACGTTTACATGAAGCAGCCACCTGTGTACTCCGTCAAGGGGGAGTATGTATGTTGACTCTGCAAAGCCATCTATGGCCTGAAAAAAATTCCACGAGCTTGATTTGATAAGCTCACTACTAAGATTGGCTCCCTTGGTTTTCACATGATGACATCTGACTACTATATTTTTGTAGAAAATGACCTATCAGCATCGTGATATTAGTTCTCTATGTTAATGCTATGGTGGTAACTAGCGATACCAAAGCAGGTATTGCAGAGACCAACACCTTCATCCAGAAGGTATTTGTTACCAAGGACCTTGGTCTGATCCGATATTTTCTAGGCATAGAGGTGATATGCACTATAGAGGGGCTACACTTATCATAGCGGGAGTATTGTTTGGACATTCTTACAGAGTCAGGTTTACTTGAATGCAACCCACTTGCATACCAATAGAGGCGCAGAGGCATACCATCTCCATTGATCCTTAGTTTTGGATCCTACACAATATAAAAGCCTAGTAGGTAAACTATTATGCCTTATGTTAATGTCATTGGGCATGATATGTCATATATTGCCAATAGAGTCAGCCATCACATGAAGAGAACATGTTATAGTCATTGGCATGAGGTTCTTCTGATACTTCGATATCTGAAGGGAACTCCAGAGTGTCGTCTCTTCTACAAGACCCAACCAACATCATTGTTTATACATATGCATATCATGCTAGTTCTCCTAAAGACATACGATCTATCATTGGCTATGCAATGCTCATTGGAGGGAACCTTGTTACCTGGCAGAGACTATCAAGATCAAGTGGAGATGCAAAATATACGGCAATGGCTAGTCTCCTTCAGATATGCTCCAGCTTTAGGGGGTGTTAGAGTTATTGTATTACTGGATATTTATTAATATTTTATTGAATCATATAACTCTTCAATGGTATCTATGTAATTTTTCTTTGTTTTTCTCTTTAGGGTTTTACACTATATAAGAAACTTTAGACCTATAGAATAAGACAAGTAATGCATTCTTCTCTCTTTTCTCCACATCTGCATTGTCATGTATTTTGTGTGAATGAATGTTTTTCCTTTTATCCAAGCTAAGAATCCATGCTCCAGCTTAGGGGGGGTTGAGAGAATTGTGTATAATCCACATAAGTTGGTGGTTGTTTAGTCCCACACCGCCTAGTGGTAGGACATGGTTGAGTTGGTGGAGCTATATAAAGAGCTCCACACCCCATGTACTCAATGAGAAACTTAATAGAGTGTCAAGCCCTTAGTGGCTTTCTAGCGTGGTTTCATCTCATTCCTTAAGAAGTAGGGTTTCATGTAAATCTCCATGGTTCTACCTTACTTTCTAATTTTGTTGTTTATATATTATTTTTACTCAATAAATAAGATAGAATTACACACTTTATTGCTAAAATAAAAGTCCAAATATAAATTTCCTAGAAGTATATTCATCACAACCACCATACATGCTTAGATGAATATTGATGAGGCATGCATTAGAAGTTTAGTCATAACGAATGCATAAATTAGTTGAATAACAAAAAATGCATTCTCATAAACTCATAATTCATAATGTACAAATAGAGTCTTCAGCATGTACATGAGTTAAATATATGTCTCTCGTTAGAACCAACATTGTCTTATTGGATCCATTTTTCAAGCATGATGTCCTCCTCCATAATATACATTCCACGACTTTCCTCGTTATTGGGTTAATTTTCACAACTTCCCTCATTATTACGGTTTATTTTCACAACTTTCCTCATTATTGGGAGGTAACTAGATGTCTTGAATCCTAACCATCCATTCTTTTGAACTCAATTGAAGAACCATTTGATGTCTCCCCCATGTCAACATACCCTACCACTATGAAGGTCTTGCTATGGGGAGCATGTGCCCCTCCCCCCGCTTATTTTGTATAGGAGTAGTATATAAACTCCCTAGGATTAAAGCTCTATGTATCCTATGTATTGCTCTTTCTGCACATTGTGAAAACCGATCGCCGCTGCCCAAGGATGTAGCTCAATTACAATTTAACATTGTAAATCAGTGTGTGCCCGTGCTGGCTTGCTTGATCGTTTGTGTGTGTTTGCTTCCGTGATTGGCAACATCATAGATCTCGAGTTTCTTATAAGAGGAAGATTTCTCATTAAAGAAACAACATAAAACAATCTAAATTTAAAAATAAAGCTTCAAAAGGAAGGTGAAATCCTAGAAAATGGTATAGGGATAAGTTTCAGTATCGTAGTGTCAACACTCAGCAAATCGAAATATCGACGATTTACACACATACACACACATGTATAAGGACGATATATGACTATATTCAGATGGAGCTTTCCCTCCTCAACATGTCATTTCCCAATAGCAATGGCATGTGTCTTGGGTCATTTAAGTAGGGGAGCCGTGTTATGGGTGACCTTAATGCACTATGTAGGGAACAGTTGCTTAAGTGATGCAAGTAAACATGTGCAAAAGAGTTGATGTCAAGCTTCATTGTTTGCTATGTCATTGATTATGTATCTTTCATGACCTAACCATTTAGGTTATGCAGATTAACCGTGCATGTAGATTAACCGTGCCTACGACAACAACAATAAAGCCTTCTCCCACATTAAGTAGGGTCAGCCACATGGATTCTTTGCCTTCATTCAGACCTATTTTGGGTCATTCTTCGACTTAGATTAACCGTGCCTACATGATCAAAATTTATTCTAACTCCTGAACATAAAAAGTAGTAGTTCAACAAGCATTTGGGATATAGTATCAACTTAGGTTTTATATCCCACTAATCTTCGATTTTAGCAAAAAGACTTATTCCTAAAATTTGATTTCTAGACCACTGAAGCCTGCAGTATAAGAAAATAATAAGATAAAGTACGAATGTGAAATTCCCATGCATGTAGATATTACACAAGTTAGAAAAAGGGATGAATGGAAATGGGAAAGACATCGACATTTGGATGGTCGGATCCAAATATAATGGCCTTAAGATGCCTCATAAGCATTATACCACATGTATAGTTCCAAACTGTGCCAAAAGACCAACTTAAAAGTTAAAATTTAAAAAAAATTCTTGAATCCCACAATATAAGCTCTAGAACCTGGACACAACTCCTGCAATGATGTTGGAACTTGGATGTGCACCTTATTTTACTCCCAAGGTCTATTACATTAGGTTAAATCCAGAATTGTCTGCTCTCGGTTCTGGATAGATTTTTTAGATTTCTAGTGGGAAATGCAAAAAAAGGACCAGGAATGGAAATATCGCATGATTCTAGAGGAAAGCATTTTGTAATAGTAACAAACTGCCCTGTTAGAAGATGGGAGTGTTGGGATGTTGAGCCGGCTAAGAGGGGGCGAGGACGGCCCAAGAAGTGTTGGAAAGAAACTATACGAAGGGATCTTAATTTTTTAGATATAAGCCCGGGATTGACTCAAGATAGATATGAATGGAGGCGAAGAATCCATATAACTGACCCTACTTAATTTTGAGAAAAGGCTTTGTTGTTGTTGTTGTTGTTGAACAAGCTGCCCTGTGAATAACATTCAAAGCATAGATAATTCCAGTTAGGCTGATGTCCAACTGATCTTAAGGACTAAATTCACATCCAGGAAATTTCGAAACCAAAACAGTCTTTTGCTCACATGCCTTTCACCAAAACAAAGTCTTTTGCTCACATGCCTTAATCCCACACTGACCTATATAGTTTTTTGCCTCAACTTACTTCATCAGTCTTACATCATACACAGAAAAAATTATCCAGACCAGAAAGATCATGCTTAATGGTTTCATTTCAACAGTTATTGCATATTCCCAAACCTTTTTATAAGATTCATCATCCAACTGCTTATAACCTATCGCACCTGAGTTTCAATACAGTTTCTCTGTAGAGACATGTTTTTACTTACATATTTCACTCAAGTTATTCAATTTCAACATATGCACAGTTTAACATAGATAACCTGAAAGCTCAAGAATCAACATTACGGATCTGAAATTTTCTTCAAATAACAAATTAAGTTGCAGGAAAAGTATTTCTTATGCAACCAAATAATCACGATCTACAACTGGTCATGCACCTCGTCAGATATTGGTAATAATGCCATTACATCTCATCCACATCCACCGTAGGCACCGAAGAACGGCCCTCACATCCATCGAACAGAAGCTCAACCCTAAAAACCCTGGATAAGCATCACCATCAGACATCCGTCCACCTCAACAGATCTCAGAACTCCGCCCACGCCCAAACCTCCTTATAACCTCAAAAGCAGAATCAACTCAAAAAATTAAAAGCATCCCGTCCAAAGATCAAATCTTTCCAACTACCCATCAATTGCGAGGACAACCCAAATGTGCAAATGCGCCAACTTAACCAAAAAAATTGAAGAACGGGCAAAATCAACCAAACTCCAATTGGATGGGTACTCACAAAATAAGACGAACAGCAGCAGCAGGCGCGCCAGATCCCTCCTTCCCATCTCGGCCATGGCTAAGTTGGTATCACATGAAAAGCATGACGGAAGAGGATGAGAACCAACCAAAAGGGGAGGGGATTGCTACCACCTTCAATAGGTGAGCATGGATGAGCTGGAGTAGACGCGGATCCCAGGCGCCATGAATGCAGGGAGCGAGGGTGTGCGTGGGGACAGTGGCAGCTCCAGAGACATGAATGCTGGGGGCTCACTGCACTAACTTCTCCATCTATCTCTATCTTCCCCCGCTCTCTCACTGTATATGTCCTTTCTATATTCGTGCAATATGAACATGAACGAAGTCAAGTCCGGTGTTTATTTGATGGCAAAGCAAGTGGTGTGAATGGGATCGAGAGCAGCATCACATAGTTTGGGGCTCTTGCAGTGTAAGCTTTTGACTTTTTTATGGAGTTCAATGTGATCACATGCAGGCGGTGGAGGAAAGGAGAAAAGTGGAGCATTAACAAAGAGTTGATCGCTTATTATCACATGTAACCTTGATTATTTGCCAAGTAATGATTTCGGATCTCAAAGCTTGTAGGATGTGCTTGAGAGTTTGGCATACTAACCTAACTTTAGATAAAGGGTTCAATGGATTTGGTTTCTGTGCAATATTCACAAGATGAGAAGCATTATGCATTGATAAATGGCTCATCAACTCTCATTCCCATTAATTTTTTTATACTATCGATCTAACATGATAAAATTTCGATAGTTTTTAACTATATGTACCCAACGTCAATTTTTTTCGATGATCTGTTTCAGAATGTCTAATCGGAATTATTTATACACCCATAATACTGAGTAATTCCGTAATTACCCCGGAAACCCTCTATAATAACGAATTACGCCCAGGACTCGGAATAATACTTAACCTTTACATGGCATAACCCTGTGTCAAGTTCTGTCTTGAATGTCCGTTAAGTTTGACGGGAAAAGTGATATGTTGACTATTTTGCCCTCTGAAAAACATCATATTTATAGGATATGCCATTCTTCTATCATGCCCCCCTCCCCAGGAAAGATGGCTCGTTCTCTCACCTCCGCCCCCAGCTCGCGAGATCCAACACCCCCCTCCCCCTGCCGGCGAGCTCCATCGCGCCTCCGCCCCCAGCTCACGAGCTCCAGGCATCCCCCCCGTCGCCGCCACCCCCGCCTCCAGCTCACAAGCTCCAGCTTTATCCCCCCCTCCCCGGCGAGCCAGCTCCATTCTCTAAGCCCCCCTACCCCCCTATCACCAGGTCCATCGCGCCTCCCTGCCTCCAGCTTCATCCCCCCGTCCCCGCGTACCTGCAACCAGGTCCATGGCCTCTGCAACCCCCCCCCCCCCCCCCCCCCCCCCGCCCACGCCAGCTCCCCCCCCCTCCATTGCTAGGTCCATCGCCTGCCCCGCTCCATCGCGCCTCCCCCGTACTGGCAGCTCCATCACCCCCACCCCCTCCCGCGCCTCCCCCCCCCCCCTCCCCGTCGCCAGGTCCATCGCCTCTGCGAGCCTCACCCCCCCCCCACCCCCCGTCCCTCCGTCGCCATGTCCATCGTCGGCCCGCTCCATCGCGCCTCCCCGCCTCCAGCTTCACCCCCCATCCCCAGCGACCTGCAACCAGGTCCATCCCCCCCCCACGTCCCTCCGTTTCCAGGTCCATCGCCTGCCCCGCTCCATCGTTCCTCCCCCGTACTGGCAGCTCCATCACCCCCCCCCCCCCCCCCCGCGCGCCTCCCCCCCTCCCCGTCGCCAGGTCCATCGCCTCTGCAAGCCTCACTCCCCCGTCCCTCCGTCGCCATGTCCATCGCCAGCCTGCTCCATCGCGCCTCCCCGCCTCCAGCTTCACCCCCCCCCCCCCCACCCGTCGCCAAGTCCATCCCCCCGTCCCTACGTCGCCTCTGCAAGCCCCACCCCTCGTCCCTTCGTCGCCTCTGCAAGCCCCACCCCCTGTCCCTCCGTCGTCAGGCCCATCGCCTGCCCGCCCCCCCCCCCCCACCAGCTCCATCACCTCCCCCCAGGGTCCATCGCCTCTGCAAATCTGCAACCAGCCACCTCCGTCCGATTTTTTTATTTTTTTAAATCCAGCCCTTAGATTGTATATGGGTTAGATTAACTCACTCGTATAGTTAGGTTAATTCACTAAACTAACGGAAGGTTGCGGATGTAAAATGGAATCATTATTCAGGGTTCTGGCGTAATTCGTTATTATAGAAGGTTTTTTGGGTAATTACGGAATTACTCAGGATTATGGGTGTAAATATCCCAAATTTTATTATTCCATCCTAATAATCTGACGACTGGAATTTTTTGTTACTCAACTTCTTAGTGAAGAGAGCCATGCTTCACACCTTCTTGTGTTGACCACCTGCAAAAATATAGACAACAGCACAGTAATAGTCTCAAGATCTCCCATGACATCTTCTCCCTTCATAATATAGGTATTCATGTTGTTGAGGAGAATATTGCATAAAAAGAATAAAAATAAGTTTCATAAAGATGGCAACAAGGCCTCCAACAACACTTTTCAATCATCTATCTCTCTCTCTCTTGCAATATGTTTCCATTTACATCAAGATGTTCAAATGTCCCATCTCCATTCTATAGTCCATTCAAAGTTCTTTGATTAATTTACATACCATATAGAGTTCATTTGTGCGAGACATATAATAGGGAGAGATAAAGCACATGGGCATGATTGTCGAGTTAAATGTTCCCAAATTAGACATATGGTTAATTTAATTCATGAGAACTATGGAATTTTGTGGCAAGGAGAATGTTCTAGTCGAGCCCGAGATTAATAGAGAAAAACGAGAAATATGCTTCTTGGAAGGACAATACCTTCACTAAATTGTGGCTAAAAGGATGTTATATTTAAATATTTTTAAGATATTTAATATAAGTTGACTACCAAGGATATGTAGGACTCTCTTACATCCATGTACTCACAAGAGCATAATAAGAAAAAGATATTACAATTGCACTATGACATATATCAAACTAAGCATAATGGTTGATCTCTCCATGCCTATTACACCTTCATTTATGTCTTCAAGAAGCTTTATAATGAAGGAAGTTCTAAACTTCGCATCATAGAACACAGAAAATAGAAAATTATTTGCAAAAACACTAATCATTCATCATATGAACTTGCAATTTTAGCATAACAAAATTATGCTTTGCGAAACCATTAATTTAAAGAAATTATTTTCCTAACGTGGTTTCTTATATACTAATGAATATCGATATGATATCATGGTTACTTCGTGAAGCATGAGTTTCTAAACTAAGAAACCTCTCGAATCAAGTCTTATATGCAGTCGGTTCTCTCATGGGCATGATGATAAGTCACGTTGCTTTGCACAAACTACATTGTCGACTTCTTGAAGTTGTCCATGTATGTATGAGATCAAGCTCCTAATTTCTCATGTGAAATAAATCCTTCCTTCATGCACGCGAAGCACTGATAAGAAGGTAATCTTCTCTTCTACAAGGCCACACATATGAAGAAAGAGAAGAGGCTTGATGGTGGACGTGTAGGGTCTTCTTGGAGAAGAATATATGTTTATGAGAGTTCCAAACTATCAAGACTCTTCTCTTCCCGAACTCTCAAGGAAAGAGTGTTGGATATGTGAGCCCACGGCGAGCCACTATGCAATAAATGTTATTGCAAATATCATTCCCTGTTCTGAAATGAAGAATAACTAATTTGTATAATAGGTCCCTTAGTACAATTATGGTTATGTACCATGGCTAGCTTAATGATTATACAGCTGTTGATTCAATTATTAAATCAGAGAGGCTGGTGCTTGGATGAATATCTAAAGAGTTAGATTGAGGACTCATCAAACACTGTCAAATGATTGTTAAGATGTGATCTCCAGCCTGAGTAGGAGATAACAATCCTTTCTCACATAGGCTGATATCTGACCGACCTCTTGATGCAGGTCCTCTGCATAGGAATAGAGATTCAGAGGTATCATATTAGTTAGGTCAAAGAGTTGACTTAACGAGATCGAGATAACCAAAGTCCTATGCCGTTTGATGTCACGATATAGTCACGCATCCTCTGATCGGAGACAGATGTGTTACTATATGTCTGAGTATGTACATTTGGCAGACCAATGGGTTGATTACCTAACCAAGATCTATACACCAGCACGCTGGTGTGCATATAAGGGCATATGAGTAATACGATCTCTCAAAGGGATCATACAGGTTCACTACTGAACCGAAAGACATGAGCTTACTCATGAGATATTGGGAATAATCAAATTCCGTACACGGTCGTCTCCCTTTGGAAGCTTTACTGAATTTGTAGGTTTGATATATACTTTTGAAAAGTATATGATCAAGACCTAGGTATGATATATGCTTTTTGGAAAGTATATGATCGATAACAAATCCCAATGATCAAATGAGAAACTTACTGATAAAACCCTGAAGTATACAGTATAAAGTTGATCTAATGCTTCAGGTTTATTCTGAGTCTTCCAGTATGCAGGATGTATAGGTGTTGGGAATACCAGGCGGTGATGTGATCATAAACGATTGTATAACCATGACGCTTCCATTCCTAGGGAGTGATGAAACGGGTCTGGATTTTAGTGACTCCTCTCAGTAGAGAAGTAATCTGATCTTGATCCAAACGTTGGACATTGATCTGAATGTGATTCAGATGCAATGAGAAGATTAGATCTGCGATCTTAATTTAATCAAGCATCTATGGGAGGCCCGAGATCTGGATTTGAGATGTGATCTCAATATCCAAGTCACTATACGTAGAACAATACAATCGCCATGTTCTTATCTCCAAGTATCTGCGGAGAAAGCGCATTATCCTTGAAAGAGTTCATGGGTAATTTAATTGTTGATATATGTATCCGAGCATTGAGAAAATTGGTAATTAAATGTGAATTAATTATCATGGATAATATGAATTTGATTCATATTATAAGGAGAGTTATCTGAGATAATTAAATGTGATTTAATTATCAAAGATGTGAATAATATGAATGTGATTCATATTATTTTGGCACATGAGATCCAAGATGATTAAATACGATTTATTTATCATGGATATGAACAATATGGATAGCACTATCTATATTAATCATATATATTATAAATGTGATTTATAATATATAAGAGAGAGCTATTTATGATCTATATTTGTTGATTAATTATTGATGTGAATTGGATTAACATTGGATGATTAATTAAAATATAATTTACATTTTATTTTGGGATGTGAATGTGATTCACATTTTTCCAATGGCATGATTGTAATATTTCACAAGATAATTATGAATTATTTTTGTGAAATAATTTACAATGATTGTTGTTGTAAATCCTGGAGATATCATGAGATAATGGTATTTCATGAGATAATGAGATCTCATTAGATAATGAGATCTCATGAAATGTTGGTAGCCATCCCCCCCCCCCCTTTTAGGAGATATGATTTATCTCCTCATTATCTCCAAGGATAATTAATTGATTTGAAACCATTGATTGTGTGTTGTCCATGGATTGAGATCCATGGACTCCCAAAACCCTATATAAGAAGAGGCATCCATTGTTATTCAAATAAATATGATTAATGAATGCTCTCTCTCTCTCTTTTCTCTACACGTCAAGCCTCTCTCTCTCTTATAATGGTCGTCCACCATGGAGCCATTGTGAGAGTCGTCATCGAGGCAGCATCGTCGTTATGCTGCCAGATCATCTACTCGTGGATCTCCATCTCCTTCGATGCATCTCGCTTGTAAAGAAGATCTTGGATCTTGTGTGACGAGATCAAGAGATACGCTGCTTGGATCATCAATATGAATTGCGAGGAGCACGCGATTCATCCCCGCGCTCGCAAGCATCTCCTCCGTCGGATCGAACTTGAGACAGGAGGTCTCTTGGTTTAGAGACGTGATTGCAACCACGCTTCAAGAGGTAATCCTATTACTTATTTGTGGTTTAGATGAAATGATCCGAGAAGTGTTCTTGATCATGTGGTTTCATCACATAAAAAAATTTAGTTTCCGCTGCATCGAGCAACTAGTGCGACTAGTCGCTCCCGATCGCATACGATGCGATCATCAAGATTTTGCGATGCACTTGAGGATTTTTCCCGTATCCTTAAAGTGGTATCAGATCCAGGTTATCGAATGTTTTGGATGAGATCCATGAACCTACGAAGATTTGGGCTCGATAGGGTTCGTGAAGATTTTAACATTTTAATTTTCATAGCCCTCTCTTGTGATAAAATTTCGGCTCTGTTTAAAATGCTTAAACAAGAAATTTAAATTGTATAATGTTCCTCATTAATTAAGGAAACAGTAGGATTTGAGTTTGCGTGATTTGGAATATGATAACTCAAGATATGATCTTTTTAATGATCATATATCCACTGTTTTGGGGACTGCGGATCATGACGTAATTAAGATGTTAATTACGAATTTGAAATACCTTAAAATGCGTGAAAATCACTTAGGATCTGTTATAAATCAAATTAGCAAACTTTAGGAACTTATTTTGCTTAATTTGGATTTAATTTGATTGAGATATGATAATTTTAGTAAGTGAGGATCACTGCTGAAATTACTTTCCTAATCAAGAACCTAGTGATTGTCATTTAAGAAATTAGTGAAATTAAATTGCTTAATTTCCTAAAATAATTGTGCATGAATATTTGTGAAATATTTGATGATAATTATTTCCATAAATTACATTTCCCTAACCAATTATTGATTAGATATGATCTAGATCACAAATTGATTACATGATCTACATGATCTACATTCCAACAAATATGTTGCTTGAATAGGATTTGGGATTTGTTTGGCAAATCTCATTATAATACTAATCAAAATGGTTTTGATTATTATTATATGGTATAATTTCAGTTGAAAAACCGATGATCATCTCAAGTACAAATTGATCTAATATTTTGCATTATCCTTTCCCGAGGCAGATATGGTGCCTAATCGGGGAGCGTTGGGATAGCAGGTTGCACCCTGTGTGGTCTGTCACACTCCCATCGGTAGTGGCCATGACAACGGGTAGGGTTGGTATAATGCTTAAGAAATCATGATGTATTTCTAATTATTACAATTCGCAATAATACGTATTTGAGATAATACCATAATTCAAGTAACAACTAAGAATTTTTTTGGATACTAATTGGATCATTAATTTAATATGATTAGATTAATTAGAATCCAATTAAAATTAAGATACTCTATTATAAATAGATGTGTTATTTCCCTTGGAAGAATTGATCATAATGAATGTGATTCATAATGATTAATTAGAATTTGAATATGATATGGAGGATCACATTAGTGACATCCATGGTCTTCCATCAAGGCAAAGGGTTCCGTCGCTAGAGATTGTATGTCGGAGACGCCTATCCGTAGTGACAGCTCCTGCATACAATCCATTTGGATCAGGCTCTTCGCTTCTCGAAAGAGTAAGGTCGTATACGTAGTGACCCCCCAATATCGAGTCCTCATATTATTGGGGCGATATTGGATTGCGTATAGCGAGTATTAAGCCTATTGACGGTTGGTTTAATTAATGACGAGTCAACATCACCTTAGGAGTGGTGGGCCCGGGTATTAAAGACCGAATTGGGAGATGCATTTTAGACTTGCAAGGTGAAATGTATTCCTGCTTCTTTTTATCAGAGTCACAAGTTCTCATATTATTAGGATGTGACAAGGATAAGGAAGGAGATCCCAGATCTTGCTTGAGATGTACTGGTAAGTATATCTCTTATATTGAAAGTGATTAAGGGAATGAACTTTCAGTGTTGACAAGGCAAGACAACTTTGATATAAAAACTCCTAAATCAAAGCAAAATATGTATATATACTTATGCAAATTTCTTATCTTAGATAATCCTTCATTAAACCCACTCAATGTTATACTCAATAATAACTAGTAAAATATCATGGATTGGACTCATGATCCAGATATTGTACTTGCAGTTGGACACATAATGTATGTAGTTGCAATGTGAAAGTTTCCTCATAATATGAGGAATGACAATTAAATAAGACAATAAGACATCAGCTTAGGGTTCGTATGTCTCTATAGTCTTGATCTTTCATCGAGTGTACTTTGGAAGTGACATGTCGATGGTGATCGTAATTATCGAATAATCCTTATAAAATCAAAGAAGATGTTTTGTCATACATGCTCCAGATAGTTAATCATGAATGACACGGTTCTCTGCATTATGCAGAATGGCAGCTCGAAATAGATGATGTATTCAAAATGTTTGAATACCTACCTGAACCAATGTTTTAAGAGTCTAGATGGATGTAGACATGATGACTGTCATCATTCTACTGTCTATACTCTAGTCATTCATGAAGATTCATAATATTCATATTGTATGAATTTAATGAAACATGTATAAATGTTGAAATACTCTTACATTGAATTCTTTTGAATTTAACATAAGAGATCCTTAGTCTTAAGCAATGGTTGTTTATAGATAAAGGGAGCACAGTGGAAGCGTGGGTCAGACCCAAGATGAGAAGGATAGTCAAAGAGTTGACCGTACTTCTATGGCTTCCATATGACATCCTAAGAGTTGGATGAATGTTAATACTGCAATAAGTTGGTGTGTTGATAGTATGACTATCAATTCTATCTATAATCCTTAGAGAAGGACTCGGATAGAGCATCAGAATAATCTACATAAATCATTGATATTTGCTTTCTTATAAGATATCTCAATCTTCTAGCAACACTTGCAATAGGTTGCATATGTTTTAGAAGACTAGATATTTGATCTTAAGGTTTGTAGTCATCCGCACGAATATTGATGCAATTGTTGCAACAATCTCTATTGGATTGATAGACTTCTAAATTTCAGTGAGAGAGCCTTAGTATTAGAGAATGTCTCTATGACCTAGATATTAGAATGCACTCATTGTTTGTTTCTAAATGTTGGAAATAAACATGAATTCTGGAATAAATCTATCATAAAGAGTTATGATGGATATATTTCAGATAGTAATCTAACATCTAGTGGACTCCACAAAATTAGAAATTAATGAATGGTTCATTAAGATTTCTAAAACTAAAAATTAAACCTTTTAAAGATCAATAGGAGGATGAAGATCATTTGACAATGATCTGGCATCAAGTTTTCGACATGTGTCTGTTGATAAAATCAATGGACTAGTAAGATATGAAACTTTAGAATGTCTAAAATTTCAAATCTTACATACTTATGAATATAGTATTCAAAGTAAAATGTCCAATACACCCTTCTCTGGGAATGGTGTTAGATGTCGAGGTATTCAATATCTCATACATATTGATGTATGTGGATCATCTATATCATAATAAACATTATGGATATGTGATATCTATTGATGAGTATGTATGATATAAGAAACCTTTGAAATGTTTGAAGATTTCACACTTTTGGTTTAGAACCAAAGTTTGAAGAAAGATGAAATGAACTTGATCTATCCTAGGTAGCTTGAACCTGTTAGATAAAATTCAAAGAATACCTCATGAAGATATGAATATCATTTCTATCTCACTCCTTCTGATAAACCTAAACTCAATAGAGTTGTAGGGAGATATAATTGGATCATGTGTGACACCATTTGATCAATGATGAATTTTTAGCATAATTTCCTCTTAGTTTCCTGGTATATATGTAGTAGAGACTGCATTATATATCCTTAATAAGATTCCATGCAGGTAAGATGGAATTGAGCACTAGAGAGTGCTACTTTGTTAGGAAAATAAAGGATGGTATTGGATACCTACTTTATAACCTTGAGATTCTCAAAAGATCTCATTTCTGAGAATGTGATTCTTAGAGGATGACTCTCTTGAGAATTAAGATGAAAATGAAGTATATGAACTCATTTAATCTTGAGAATATAATGAGGCTCCTGAAATAGGGAACTAAAAGGACAATTAAAGATGAAATACAATACCTCATTAAATGAGTTTGAGGATGTATTCCATATGTCGATTAAGTCTGGCAATGATCGGACTTTATGTGATGAAGCTCCTGAGGATCATGACATGGAAAGATGGATATTAGCAATAAAGTCTAAAGTAGACTTCATATACAAGTGTTGTATATGGACCCTTGAGGATCCACCTATAAGGGCTAGACCCATTAAGGTATAAATGGATCTTCGAGAGAAAGAGGGAATCTTATGAGAAGGTAGAGACCTTCAAAGCATGGTTCACAGCTATGAGCTACACACCAGAAGGGAAGACATTGCTTGTAATGAGACTTGCTCTTCAGTAACCATGCTTAAACCCATCGGATTATTACTCATGTAGCTATGCAACTTGGCTTTGACATCTTCAAGATGGAAGTCAAGATTGCATTCCTCTTTGAGGATATTCACATGAAGTAGCCTCAGGGCTTCATGGTTGAGGAAAGCAAGACGTGTAAGCTAAAGAAATCCATCTATGGACTCAAACAAGCTTCTTGTAGTTGGAACATAAGACTTGATGAAATTTATAAATGTTATGATTTCAGATAGAATCTTGATGAACCATGTGAAGCTTAGTGGGAGTGCCATTGTGTTCATCATGCTAAATGTAGATAATATCCTAATCATTTTAAAATGATATAAGGATGATAATAACTGTTTTATAGACTGGTTATTCCATATCTTGAAATATGATTTCAAGGATACCTCTCAGATATTAGTTCTGAAGTTGTTCAGAAGCAAAGAGAATAGGGTATTGGGACAGTCACATTTGTAGTACACCTTGGACATATTCCATTCTTGGAAATTCCAAGAAATGATTCCTTCCCTTAAGATTTGGTACTGAACTATGTAAAGGGATAGCACCTCAAAGAGTTGAGGAAGTGAATGCAAGAACTTCTTGCACTTGTGCATTAGTTACGAGAAGCTGAGTGTATGCTAGGTGTGTACAAAAGCTGGATATCTGCCATGCAGTGGGAGTAGTAAAGTGTTGCTAATCCTACTATTGAGAGAAAACACTTGATTGCAGTAGTAACAAAATCTTCATAGATGACAAGATTTTTTGAGATAGTGATCTGAAAGTCTTATCTTCAAAAACTTAAGACTTTATAGATAGAGATCTATAAAAGTCTTAACTGTAGATGCCTTAGGAGATAGAGATCTCCTGGAATAAATGTATTCTGATAAGGATTGATGAAATACTGGTTATAATAATTACTGAGCAATAGTGTCAAGGACACTATAACTGCTTTAACAAGATTGAGCATTGGTTGCATAAAATTCAACATTCGCATTGGATGCGAGCGCTATTGCTAGGAGATATGCAAGTGTCGTTTAGGAAGCTTGACTGAATTTGTAGGTTTAATATATACTTTTGAAAAGTATATGATCAAGACCTAGTATGATATATGCTTTTTTTGAAAGTATATGATCGATAACAAATCCCAATGATCAAATGAGAAACTTAATGATAAAACCCTGAAGTAGACAGTATAAAGTTGATCTAATACTTCATGTTTATTCTGAGTCTTCCAGTATGCATGATGTATAGGTGTTGGGAATACCTGAGGGTGATGTGATCATAAACAATTGTATAACCATGACGCTTCCATTCATAGGGAGTGATGAAACAGGTCTAGATTTTAGTGACTCCTCTCAGTAGAGAAGTAATCTGATCTTGGTCCAAATGTTGGACATTGATCTGAATGTGATTCAGATGCAATGGGAAGATTAGATTTGCGGTCTTGATTTAATCAAGCATCTATGGGAGTCCCGAGATCTGGATTTGAGATGCGATCTCAATATCCAAGTCACTATATGTGGAACAATACAATCGCCATGTCCTTATCTCCAAGTATCTGCGGAGAAAGCGCATTATCCTTGAAAGAATTCATGGATAATTTCATAATTGATATATGTATCCGAGCATTGAGATAATTGATAATTAAATTTGATTTAATTATCATGGATAATATGAATTTGATCCATATTATAAGGAGAGTTATCTGAGATAATTAAATGTGATTTAATTATCAAAGATGTGAATAATGTGAATGTGATTCATATTATTTTGGCACATGAGAATAGAGATCCAAGATGATTAAATACGATTTAATTATCATGGATATGAATAATATGGATAGCACTATCCATATTAATCATATATATTATAAATGTGATTTATAATATATAAGAGAGAGCTATTTGTGATTGTTGATTAATTATTGAGTGTGAATTGGATTCACATTGGATGATTAATTAAAATATAATTTGCATTTTGTTTTGGGATGTGAATGTGATTCCCATTTTTCCAATGGCATGATTGTAATATTTCAAAAGATAATTACGAATTATTTTTGTGAAATAATGTACAACAATTATTGTTGTAAATCCTGGAGATATCATGAGATAATGGTATTTCATGAGATAATGAGATCTCATGAGATAATGAGATCTCATGAGATGTTGGTAGCCATCCCCCCTTTTAGGGGATATGGTTTATCTTCTCATTATCTCCAAGGATAATTAATTGATTTGATTTGAATTTAAATATATTGACTAATTGATATATATTAAATTAAATTAAATTAGTTGTTGTTGTGTTTTCACAACAAGATTATAGCCATTGAAAGAAACACAAATCAATCTCAACCATTGATTGTGTGTTGTCCATGGATTGAGATCCATGGACTCCCAAAACCCTATATAAGAAGAGGCATCCATTGCTCTTCAAATAAATATGATTAATGAATGATCTCTCTCTCTCTCTTCTCTCTACACGCCAAGTCTCTCTCTCTCTCTCTTAATGGCCGTCCACCATGGAGCCATTGTGAGAGTCGTCATCGATGCAGCATCGTCGTTATGCTGCTAGATCATCTACTCGTGGATCTCCATCTTCTTCAGTGCGTCTCGCTCGTGAAGAAGATGTTGGATCTCGTGTGACGAGATCAAGAGATCTGCCGCTTGGATCACCAATATGGATTGCGAGGAGCACACGATTCATCCCCACGCTCGCAAGTGTCTCCTCCGTCGGATCGGACTTGAGACAAGAGGTCTCTTGGTTTAGAGACTTGATCGCAACCACGGTTTAAGAGGTAATCCTATTATTTGTTTGTGGTTGAGATGAAACGATCCGAGAAGTGTTCTTGGATCATGTGGTTTCATCACATAAAAAATTTTTAATTTCCGCATCGAGCAACTAGTGCGACTAGTCGCTCCCGATCGCATACGATGTGATCATCACGCTTCCGTGGCGCTTGAGGATTTTTCCCGTATCCTTTAAAGAGAACTTTTGTGTAATGAAGCATGCTCTTGGGTAGAGGTTATGCCCTCTCATATATAACATGAGGCGACATCTATGAAGAGTCCTACTCTTCATAGTAGATGTCCTCTCTCTCTCTACCCTTGTATGGTAGATCAAAGGCAATGATTAAATGTTTGTCCTTCAAGAAAGAGGAGTTGAATTATCTATTTTAATTACATTCGAAAATAAAGCAATAAATTGTCGTTGAAGTTGTTTGTTGTTGAAGTTGTTCCTTCATTATTTCCATGATAATCAAGTTGTCATAATTGTAATTCTTGAGAACCCTCATAAGTTATGAATCTTATTCATAAATCCAAAGAAAAATGTAAATCCAATGCGAACCATATTCACATAAAATATCTTTAAATATATATAAAATAAATTCATCTAGATATTGATTATTATGAATAATTATTCATATTAATTACTGAATTTATATTTGTGAATCATATTCACAAAAATGCCTGTATAGAAAAGTGATTATGACAATAAAAATATTGTCTCATTGTTGACATCACATAGTACGAAATCCTAATCCAATTAGGACTCGTGAGATACAAATGCAAATACTTGAAGATAATGTTGGGCAGATCATATTATCCACATATAGTGACTGGAATTTAGATAACTATCCAATTTCATGGTTTATACGACTTTTGTACAGTGTAATACACTCCTATCTTTGAGCCCGAGCATAAATGATTCCCATTCCATATGAACTCAATGAAATGCATCACACACTAGGTGAGTTGAAGAATGTATCAACGAGTTGAACCCAACTTCGATGGCCATTTTTAATCATAGTACAAACCACTTGAAGCTTAGAAACGACCTTAAGAAGTGTGTTCATCTCCATTTCTATCATCATTTCACTTTCCAACATTTGGACATTGAATATGGAATTGGATGTTGGAGTCAGTTGAAATGAGATTGAATCCAATTAGTTCTTACATCATTAAGCAAAGAAGTGGAGCCACTAAAATCTATCCAATTTCATCATTCCCTTGGAATAAAAGTGACATGATAGATGATATATTAAGGTAGATTTAAGCATGAGTATTATCAATGCTCATTCATCCTTCAAACATGAAGACTTTGTTATATCCAAAGGTCAAACACTAGTTTGATTGTCTTTTTTGAAACATATCAATATATTTCTCATTCGATAATTAGGCAACAATATTAATCATATACTATCCAAAAGAATTTGTGTCTTATTTAATAAATAAGACGACTATGCATGGAGTTCTTTATGACCTCAAAATATCTCATGAGTGAGATCTGTCTCCTGGTTCACCAAGTATGAACTTGTATGATCCCTTTGAGAGATCATACATCTCATATATCCTCATATGATACCAACGCGTCGGTATATGGACCTTGGATAGGTCTTCAATGTAATGGTCTTTCTAATGTGTACATTCAGACATATAGATGTGTGTGTGTGTGTATGTGTGGTTAAAGGATGCATGCTTGATCATGATAATTGTAATTCAAGTCTTAATTTATCTCAACCTCACCAACCAAACTGTTTGACTTGACTATTCTGACACTTCTGAATCTCTATTCATATGTACAGGACTGATGAACGGATCGAATGAGGTGCATAAATATGGTCTCATAGGTCCTATGGTGTCCGATAAGTCGGATCCGAAAATCAAGGTATCGATGTCTCTCTCGGCTCTCAATACTCAAACAATCCCAATCAATCAATAATTAACCCATAATGATGATTAAGCAATAAATGTAGGTGAGTTAAAATTTATTATACCCTACAAGAATGTGTATAGTAATAAGCAGTAGGGATCGAACCATAAAGGAACACACGAGGCAGAGCAACAAAAATGAATAGATAACTTAGAGCTTTTTTGTATTTTTGATATTTTTATGGGTTTTAATTTATGTGAATTTTATGCTTTTAGTTTTGCACATTTTAAATTTTTAATTTAAATAGTTTATATATAATAATATACAGAATATAAGGATATATATAAATATTAAGCAAAATATAGAGACAATCCTTTTTTGAAAGTTCAAACTATCAAATAAATCCAAAATTTTCTAAACAAATATTTTTGTGCCTTTTGGAGTTTTCTCTACTTTTGTAGATTTTTGGGAAATTTTTTAGATGTTTTATGGATTTTTAAATATTCAAATACATAAAAACAATCACAATAGTAAATCGAGGAACTTGAAATGGGCTTAATAATCATGCATCAAATCCAATTGAGCACAAATTCAATTTTCTTGAATACTAGAAAATATAAAGAAAGTTAACAAACTTAAAATATGTTTTTGTGATTTTTTGTGAATTTTAATAAATTTTATAAGTTTTTATGTGTTCTCGATTTTTAGGAGTTTTATTTATTCTGCGAAAATATTTTGTCCGAAAAATTAAATATAGCTAAATAAACTTCTATGAGTTTTTTGAACATTTTTAAAACATTTTATATTTTTTATGGATTTTAAATGCTAAATAAGAGAAAATGTAATGTTTTTATATTTTTATAAATAGTAAAATAACTTTAGTTGCCTTAACAAAATTATATACTAATAAAATCTAAAATAAAAATTTAAAATAAAATATTCCAAATACATGTATACATACCCATGTAAATACATGTAATTATTAATACATAATAAATTAAATTGTAAAAATAAATAAAAATCATAATAAAATATGACATAAAATAATAAATATTTTTCATGTTTTAATAAAAAATTAATAAAATAATTCATTATTTTTTATCTATTTAATAAGGGAATTCTTTTCCTTGATTTTCTAGTTGGTCCATGTGGATCAACTGGAACTCATCTTTTGTTAACTGCCCAGTCAACTCCCCCTTTGGCGCCTATGACTTATTAGAACACCTCGAGTCCCCAACTTTTTCCGAATTCTAATGGTCAAAAGACCTTGAGCTTTGGATGAATTCTATCAATGCGATCTTTATGATTCTTACCCTAAACTCAGATCCCAATGATCATCATCGATTTAGCCAAGATCACGTTGGAAATCACCGCTCCACTTTGTCTATAAATAAATCTATGTAGTCCCATGTTGAAGTTTGATCCCCTTCTACCCATTCATAACCCTATGTTCAATCACTGGAGGTTCCTGGCGACAGTAGGAACTTTATGGAAGCGTTGGCGTGGAGAAGAGTGGTTGGAAGTGGAATTCTAAGGCTTGTTAGAGCACCTCCATTGACCTTCTTCTGCTCCTTGTTCTTGAGAACATAAGAGATGTTTTCTTTCATGTTTTAGTTAGCCTTTTATTACTATATCTTGGTTTAATATTAGGGTTAATCGATTAGGCATAGATTAGTGTGATTTTTGGATTTAAAATCGCTAGAGCCTCCAGTTCCAGCTCGAAATCCATTGTTCCCCTTCCTGATACGACCTCGCTTTCACCTCATCCCCATTTATCTTCATTTTCTACATCTCCCCCATGTATCCTTCTAATCTCGCATAAATTGAAGTCCATGAGCTCCTTCCTCTGCTGCTTCATGGAGCCCCTTGATTTCCCCTCATCCTTTTGCCATTTCCATTGAATTCAAGACCTGGGACCTTCACCTTTGTGTTTTGTGCTAACCCTGTAGGTATTGGCTGAAGAAAGCCTCATTTGAGGCAAATTGTGTCCAGCGGAGGAAGCCCAAGGTGTCTGTGTTTTCTCAACCTCCAAGCCTCTCCTAAACGAGTTCGAGAGCTTCTTGACACCACCACTCGATGCAAGAGGCCTCCAGGAGCACTTTGAGACCTTCAATGAATCCTGGGGTGGTCGGAATATCGAGATCAAGTTGATTGAAACAACCTCGGGTGGTGGTCTTCTCCAGTTTGTCCAAGAGGTCTCCCCAACGTTCGATCTAACACCTCCTCTATAGTGGAAAATCGATGTTGGATGGGAGCATCTACCACCGTATGATCCCTCAGAAGGATCCAACCAAAGTTATCCAACCACGAAGAGGTGTCGGCCATCAATGAAGTGACACGTAGATAAGTGATGATCATCTGGCCAATGGATCGCACATGTGGAGGGTAAATTGCACATATTAGCCCCAGTGTTTTGTATTTTAGAATTAGTATTTAAGGTTTTCATTTTCATTGTAAATTATTGTAATATGTGCATGTTAGACCCTACAATTTCTTATATTTGCATCTAGGTAATATGCTGACTCACCTCACGTGCCCCCCACGTAAAGAGGGTACTTTTTGCATTATAACCTCGGGTGGTGTTCTTCTCCAGTTTGTCCAAGAGGTCTCCCCACCGTTCGATCTAACGCCTCCTCTAGAGTGTAAAACCGATGTTGGATGGGAGCATCTACCACTGTCTGATCCCTCGGAAGGATCTAACCGAAGCTATCCAACTACGAAGAGGTGTCGACCATCAGCGAAGTGACCCGTGGAAAAGTGAAGATCATCTGGCCAATGGATCGCACATGTGGAGGGTAAAACCATATATAGACTATAAAGACCCTATATTGTTTATACACTTATTATTATTACTATAAATACATGTATGTATCTTAAAACCCTAAAAAAGATTATTTTTATTTGTATTTTCTTTATTTTTATCTACATCTATTATTGATATATCTATTATTATAATTATGTCTAGTAGTACTATATATATCATATCTTAAAAACAAAAAGAAACTAAAATTTTATAAAAAAGAAAAAAAGAAAATTAAATTAATAAAAGTAAAAAATAATATAAAACATTTAAAATACACAAAATTTTAATATAACTAAATTCCATAAAAATAATTAAAAATAAAACACACAAAAACACCTAAGTAGGTTGCTCCTTTGTCTCTACTCCCTTTTGCACCATGTTCGACACACAACTATACTTACACTTGTACACATATATTTAGAGTTATAATAAATTTTAACTCACACACATTGATCACTTAATATTATCATGGGTTGATTGTTGATTAGACAGGCACTCGATCACGTAAAGATTGTTGATCTTGTCAGATTAGCAGACCTAGGTAACCCATACCTTTCAAATGACACCGTTGCCATGGAGCAATGGTTGAGTAGAGTAGAATTGTCTGCTTAGTTTTTATTACCATTTTCAGTTATATCATTGATCACTCGTTCCTCTTTATTTATTTTCAATCTATAATGTTCGGACCATATATCTTGTTTGAATTTGTTGTAAAGGCCCACTTGTTGAAGGAGAGTTTCTTAGGATCCTCACTGCACTCGAGAGACGTAGAGGATGGTGGTTCTTTACCCACCATCAGGAGAGAGCATCGGAGGAGGACAATGGATCATAAGAGAAGTTTAGCTTAGAAATAGTTTAAATTCTTATAAGAGAGTGATTTATTTCATAATTTTAGTAATACAAGTACTTTGAGTACTTGGACACTCTTCAGGCTTATTTTACCAAGTGTTTGTTCACTTGGGGGTCCACGCAATTTTCTCATGTTTTCCTCACCTTCTATTTTTATTCCTCCCTATTTTACCTCATATTTTTATTCGTTTTTTTGCAAGTTGTGTTTTATGCCTTTCTTTTATTTGTTTTACGTAATTGAGCCAATAGTTCTAGGATTGCTTGATTTGGTTATTTATGTCCAAAGACCTAATTATCTGCATGCACCAATAGTTTATATGCTTGGCTTGATGAACCACATTTGTGCATCTTTAAGAATGGATAGTTGTCGTAGCACATGAGGCAAAAATGGATCATGCAAAAACCACATATGTTTAAATATTTTGGAGTATTTTAAAACTTGGTAAGTGTACCAAGGTCGAACACAGGGACACACACTAACTTTATAATTAATCAAAGAGTAATATTTCAATTAAGAGATAAAAAAGGTAATCTAGGACAATCACGCAATACAAGATAAATGAAAAGATGATGCATGCCATGAAATGAATGAAAAGGATGAAATTTTTATTTGAATTTTATGCAGGTTAAAACATAGCGATAATATGCAACAGAATCCCATAGAATGCACACATATATACATGAACAAATATGCCACTAAAATTGATCAGATAATTGAGGACTAAGGTTAGATCAATTTCATATTCATTTGATGCATTAATTATAATCAATAGCATTAAAAATCAGTGAGATAGTGACACTATATATCTTAATTTTGTCATGCCATGTATCAAAATAAGAAATAAATAATGTCATTAGATAGGTAATTAAACAAGCAATAAAATGAAACTGAAATCACTAAAATTGGAGTTTGTATGCTCAAGATATTAAGGAAATGGTATAGGCATATAATTGAAAATAAAAACATGGAAATAAATGCAAAAGATTCACAAATAGGTCGCTAGAGAGGCATTTTTGTCATATTGAAAAGTTGGATGGGCTTCAATGTAATTTTCTCAAGCACACCACGTGAGACACTCGCTTGGACATAAATGCAAATATGAAGACTATGCTGGGAATGATAGCCATCACGTGATGGGCACACGGGTGGAGGCTCGGCTGGAGGTTGGGGCCACTGCAGGTGGCTCGAGCCACATGGTGGCACGAGCTGACTTCAGGTGGGGCTCGGTCCCACCAAGCCACCACACTTCAGAGTAGCCAACATGGATCTTGAGGTGCAGTTGAATTGGCACCAGGAGGGTATCATCCAATGGTGCCTGCTAATCGTCGGCACTCCTCATCCGTTGTGTGTTGACAGCGTAATGGAGCTCCAGTGAGATGCATGTTGCTCCACCATGATCCTATGTCCACGCTGAAGCACAAGCAAGGATCCTGGAAGGCTAGCGAAGAAGACTTGATGGATGAAGAGGCTTGGGACCTCTTGGATGTCAATGGCGGCATCTTCTTGCTAGAGGTGGAGCTCTAGAATGGAGCTCCGCCCAAACTACAACCATTGAGGATGGACCTACGGAATGGGTAAGAGGGGACATAGTGATGAATAGGGTCTTGATGAGGCCTTGTCAATCCAGAAGACAGATTCAACAATCGTCGAAGCGACCTCACACGAAACCCTAATTCAATCAACAATTAACCCACAATAGGCATAGCAATGAAAGTAAAAAATAAATGTTTATTTAAAATTTATTATAACTCCAGAAAGATGCGTATAGGTGCAATTATTGTAGAAGTCTAACACATGGAGCAAAACGAGATATCATGGCAAATAAATGCAGAAAAATGTGTGTTCTTCTTACTTATTTTTGTGTAGATCTTTAATTTTTATATATTTTTAAAATTTTATTTATATATTTTTTATTTATATATTTATATATTTTTATTTTTTATTTTTAAATTTCTTTTCTTTTTATATATATAATATAAGCTAATATTTGGCTATATATACACAGTAAGCTAAAATATTATAAAAGTAGCAAAAATAAATAAATAAGAGAAAACGTATTTTTGAGGTTTATTTTTTTACTATTTTGTGATTTTTAAGGATTTTTCTCTAATTTTATGTATTTTTAAAGTAAAAATATCCCAAATCAGAGATTTAATAAGTAGATCGAATTGAAATGAAGATTAAAAATGGGATGTCAAAATCCTTCAAATTAATTTTTATAAATTAAATAATATAAATAAAATTAGAAAATAAAAATGAGAATTTTTGGAATTTTTGAGAATTTTTTAGATTTTTAAAAATTATTGTGGGGCTTTTTTATGTTTATGTATTTTCTTATTTTATTTTTAATGGTTTTTGTTTTGAAGTCAGAAAATAAACAAATACATAAAATTTTTTTTGGAATTTTTCATATTTGTTTTTATATTTTTTGGTATTTTATTAGTAAAATAAGGAAGAAATTGTGATATTTGATTTTTAATAAATAGGAAAAAGTCTTAGATGGCAAAAATAAAAATATAGTCTGAAAATATATCCTAACAAGAGCCTATCCCTATTTTTTGAAATTTTTTGGTGATATATTTAATAAATAGAAAAAAACCAAAAAATTAATGTCTTAGCAGCGACATATATGCAACTGAAAAAAAGTCAGGGGTAAATATGAAAAATGTCCAAAAATATATAACTAGAATTAAAAATTCTTTTACTAAATTGAAATACAAAAACCCGTAGTGGTATTAGTGCAAAAACACCACCTCACGTGGGATGACACGTAAGGTGACGTGGACTTGGATTAATTTGTAAATAAAATAAATGTGAGGATTCTTTTGCAAATATTATGGAAATATAACAACGATCAATGAAAGTTTATAGATTAAATAATAAGTACAAAAACTAAGGGGGTGAAAGTAGCAAAATACCCCCAATGAGGCACTGATGCGTAGTTCTGATGATCCCACTAATACACGTATCGCGCTCTCCACTACCGATGACGGTTTGCCTTAGACGAATCAGATTATATCCCACAAATGAGATTAACGACTCTGGGGCTCCGCATCCAACGACGGTTGTACCTCACGAAGAACATGTTTGATTGAACGGTCATGAAGGCCACCGGAAGAACTGGGGAAGAACTCATGCCTGGGTGAACTTTGACCGATCGAATCTCCATGTGCTGAGCTCCTACTTCATTGTTGATGGTCCCAAAAGATTCCTGGAAGGATCTTTTGTCTGCTGGAGGACACAAAAAGCTCCAATGATGGCCGGAGGATGCCCGCGAAGTTGAAGAAGCCTGGAAGCTCCAGGAACCTCGGACGACCCTTCAAATTGCTCCAACTGGATTTGATGCATCAAGACATGCACATGAAGGTTATTGAGTCAAGTGAAAACTACCTCGACCCTCGGGTGGGTGAATGGAGGTGAAATGGGTGGTGTAGCAACTGCTCCAGTGAGGTGGTGAAGATAGAGCACAGTGGACCTAATCCAGTGGGAATCAGGGGGAGTTGGAGATGCATGCGATGACAAGCAACAAAAGGGTAAGGAGTTGATGGCATTGTGCGAGTCAGTAACAAGTGGAGGATGATGAAATGGTTCGCTAGAGCTAGTCTCCGGTGAACTATGAAATGGCTATTTTAAGCTAAAGCGATTGATCAAAAGCTGGAGCTGCAAGGTGGACCTCACGACGGCGGAGGTCGCTGGAAATGGGTGGAAGTCGCCTTAGACTATTCCTTGATCTAACCAAAAGCACGATGAGGAACTGGGTAGCTGGTTGTATACCATCCGGAACCCCAGATCATCACAGATCCATGCTCTCCTCCGCCACCTCTCATTCAGGAGGTGAATGGAGTTTGATCAAATTATGTGCAACTGGCCCATATGGGCAGACCTTAGAAGGTCCAATCTGCTAATTCATGTCCATTCCCTCAGCAACAAGGAGGGAGATTTGTCCAAGGGAATCAACGGCCTCACCACCAACAGTCTCAGCCATATCAACATGGCTGAATACAAAATCAATTCCAATAACCGCAATACCTTCAATAATAATCTTATCAGTAGTACTCGATTGTCCCTTATCAGCTCCCATCCTCCTCATCATCAATAGTATCAGTCATCATCTCATTATTCCTATCAGCAGCCTCAACGCCACTCGCTGCCTCAACGTGGCCAACACACTGAACCATTAGAGGCCCCTCCAGTGAACCCCACCCTCAGTTGCTTGGCTCAGCTAGTCAAGAACCTTGCAGAGATGAGTCGGAAGTTGGATGACATCACCTCTTCTAAGACCACCATTCCAGCACGTAGGGGAGCCTCGAAGTTTGGTGGTGATAGCTCCTTTTCCAACACACTTCCTCCAGCATCGGTAAGATCCGGTGCCTTGCCAAGGCACCATCGTAGAGCACCACCATTGAGAACCTATTTCTACTCCGACCGCACATGTCATCAAGCTTCGTTCCATTACCAAGGTACTATCTCCTCCGTTATGTATCCATATGTGAATCCTTCTTCATTCGCTCGTCACCACCTACCCATCACTTTGTGTCGAGCCACCACCACCACATACCCCTTCATCTGACATACATCAACAGCACTTCTCGGGTTCTTCCACAAATGACAATCGGCCAGATTCCAGGCCCTTCGCTCATATTCCAGGCATGTCTTCTTCCTCAATGGACGAAGACTCGCCTCATGACCCTTCCCCAGGTGCTTCTTCGATAACGACCTTCATCAACACCATAGAGAAACCTCTCCAAGGATCTCCACTTCCGGCCTGGAGGTTCGACACTTCTTCATTTTTACCCCCACCTGGGGCTGTCCCGACACAGCCATGCTCTATGCCCCCTTTCGACTCAACGTCGTCGGGGGCAAAGATCGAAGACCCTCACGTGGCACGCATGTGAGGTGGTGGCAAATAA
This sequence comes from Ottelia alismoides, assembly GCA_037367405.1. Lineage (NCBI taxonomy): Eukaryota > Viridiplantae > Streptophyta > Magnoliopsida > Alismatales > Hydrocharitaceae > Ottelia > Ottelia alismoides. Next base: position 363,833 of record JAZKJV010001342.1, on the reverse strand, counting down.
CAATCTAGCAACCTAGGTCTGTTGAAATTCACAAGAAGCCCACTAACCAAGGGTCAGGTGCCACGTATGTAACCCCTTGGAATTTTTACGCTAGGAACATGGGGTCTTGGTAATCCCTTTTCAGCCCTTGTTTAGCATTTTCCTTTTATTTATTTTATTGTAATTTAGGAAAAGAACCCAATCTTTCATCTATTATTTGAACAATATTCTTGCATCATTTTGTTATTTAAAAATTGACATTTTGTTCTTCAACTATTTCTAGACAATGTGGTACTTGAATCTTAATTTTATGCTCTATGGTTAATATTTAATAATTATTATTCTTATGAAAATTTGCATATTTATCTAATTAATGATATGAAATTCATAATTAATTAACCACTCTAAAAATTCCTAAAATTCAAATTTGCTAGAATTAATTGTATTTTACATTGTGCCCAAAAATCATTGCATTTGCATGCATATTTTATTCTGTAAAAATTATTTTATACTTTATAATAATTAATTTTTAATAGTCTTAAACTTCATATTTTTAGGGCTTGGGATTTTTTTGAGATAAATCACCTCGTGATAGATCTTAGATAATTTTATTCTCCAAAAATAAGTAGGTTTAATATTTATTTTAATTAATTATTGTGATTGGCACTGTCTGTGTATATCTTTTAGAGTATAACTTTGGAATCTTATTTAGAGTATAACTTTTATACTGTATATTATTTTTGCATGAAATCAATTTGTATTTTTATATGTTATTGTCTACAAGTTTCATGTTCAAAAACTCTTTATTTGACTTCTAAAAAGTAGGAAATAAAATGGGTCCTAGAAATGAATAATAATGATTTAATATACTAGTTTTTTATTAGATTTATTGGCCCTTATCTTCCCTACTTCATTCCTTATCGACCTAGTCATCAAGATGCCTATGTCTTGGGGTTTAGGGTCATAAAATATCTATTCGTTTTTTTATTTTCTTTATTCTATAAGTTTGACATTAAAAACAATTTTTTAAACACTATTTATACAAAAAGAGTGAATGTTAACTTATGCAAATTAGGGGTATCTACATGCATTTACTAGGGTTTTTTAGGCTAAAATGGTATAATAAAGGTGATTAAATGGAGATTCATCGGATATATAGGTCTTGTTGGGTTATGAAAATAATGATACACCAAATTTACATATTCAACTATGCATGTGTGTAGTGTGTGTACACGTCCGTGTGTGCATGTGCATTTGTGTGCATGTGTGTGTGCGCATGCACATGTCTGTCTTAAAAAAGATTCACAACTATTTTTCATTTTTTTTACTTTAGTTATAGAGAATTTATAAAATACAGTTGAAGCTAGCAATAGTAATTGTATATATCAAGTACATACCAATGTAGTTATCTTATCAAGTTCGTGGACCATTGAGATCAATCTTCTTAGGCACAACCCTTTGCAACGAAGGAATGAGATAGGGCTAAGTATTCCATATATCATACTATATAGGTGTCATATTCATGGAATATGATTCACTTCCAAGATAAATGATAGAATCAAGATTTTATCATGACTACAATTTTAGAGAGATGCGGAAGTACAAGTCTATGGGGCCGCTTTGGTTAAAGGGTGTATGCCAATTCATGACAATATACAATACATGTCTATAGTTTGTCGATTGTACTAAGTTAACTCTTTATCTTGACTCATCCGGCACTATCAAATCTATGTTCTTATGCTAAGAACCTGCTTTGAGAGTGTCAAGTGGATAGTCGGTCTTTAGAGATTTATTTCATTCTCTTCTAAGACTAGAGATCCTTCTTGATGACGACGATGTTTGTGTCTTTAATATAACTCTTTAAATATGCAATTCTATATAAACATCTATAATCTAGCTCTTTAGATCAACAACTATATGTATCAAGATGGCTACAACACATATTCCATTTTGTACAGAAGACCTTATTAATGTAAAAATTAATTATGTTTTATTCTTCTGATGATGGAATGATATAATTTCATGATAACATCTTAGTGTATATTGCCTTGCCATGAGCACACATGTTCACCATGTGCATCTATGCATATCTTCTAGTCGTTATTGAAAATTTGAGGGAAAAACGATCCTTCGTTGTATTCTAAAAAACAAGACTTTGCTAAGGGAGGAACACCAGGGATGATTCTATCATATCCTAACGGATTAAGAGTTGTTACTAATGAATGAAGGATATGTTGGGCAAAACTCTTTACTGAGCAGGATGCGCATTTCCTAAAAAGTATTTCCTAACCGGTACTTCACTGTTAGGATATACTTTTTCTAACAGATCAAGCATGTCCTCAGGAAAACCTATCTTTGCACAACCCTCCTATAGATGACTTTCAATCAGTGTTATTGAAATCGGATCGGACCGACCGTTCAACCGGTTGGATCGGTGAATCGAGCATGAACCGATTCCGTTAATCGGTTCTCACGGTTCGAGTCAAATTGACACAATTTGGATTCGTCCACCAGTCCGATCGACTATTTGCAACCTGGTTTAATCCCATTCAATAGAAATTGTATCACTCAACCACAATTCAAATTTGAATTTATATTAAAACAATAATGACACTGATTAGTGTTGAACTCATGACCTCTTCTAACCCACTAATGAGTACTAACCAATTATTCCAACTTAACTTTTTGAAGTGATTGGGTAATAAATATAATTAACCTATCGTTATGCTAAAGTATTTAGTTCAAGCATTATTTATATCTATATTAATACCATTTACTATTTCATATTCAAGAAAATATATTATATATATAACATAATACACTTTAATTATTCGTATATTTTACATCTATTTTAAATGTGTTTGAGTGTATATTCTATACATGTTCTAATCCATTCCGGTTTAATTACTCGGTTCAACCATTTTTCCTTACACTGTTAGATCTAATCTGATTTTAAAAAATAATAACATCAGCATCATTCGGTTGAATCAATTTGATTCCATGATCTAACATGATCCAATCCTTTGTTGGAATTTCTATTTTAGTCTCTGATTTGGTTTAAAAAGCATTGCTTTCAATCTTAGTGGGTTAAAGATATTCTCTGATGGGTATAATATCTATCGTTACGAAGTTTTTCCCCTTGCGGTGACAAGGACTTTTTGTTGTAATAAAAAATTAAACTCCTTCTCCTTTCCTTCTTCTTTTTTGGTGATGAAAACATTGCTTAGTGCCGTTTAATCATTTAAAAAGGATATGAAATAATGACGATCTATAAAATACTTCTTCAACGTTTTGCATTGCAGTCATGGTTGATAGAGGCCCTCCATATAGGCCCCGTTCGGTACCCGGGTTAACTCGGATACCCGCCGGTAACCCATATCGCTTCCCGGTTTAGGCCGCGGGTTTGGAAGGAAACCCTCGCCCGCATCTCGCCCGTGGTCTTCCACGAAGTCCGATGCACACCATCTTGTCCATCAAGTCTGCGTGATTTCCGATCCTCCTCGATGGTCTTCCCCCATTTTCCCCCTTGCGATGGCTTCGTCCTCTGAATCCCGTTGTTCACACGTTTTGAGTTGAGGAGGAGGAGGCGACGATCGGAACTAGACTGGAGGTACCAGGTGGTTCTTCAACTCCATCTTCTCTTCCACGATCTGGAGGATCACCTTCGTGGGCTATCTCCCGTTCGTCGAGCTTCCGATTTCGATCCGAGGTACTCTCGACCCATCTTGCTCATGCTACGTAGATCGATCCTTGTTTTGGATGGCTTCTTGTTACTCGAATGGTGTTGGAGTCTCCGTTTTAGGCATTAGGGGTGATCGATTCTTGAGGTTGCCATTTTCTCCGTCGGTGGGGGATGATTGGTGGCTTGATGTTGGACACCTTGTTCCACAAGGGGATCCTCGGTGGTACGTCGGTGGTGAATGACACACGGGGATCTACCACTGCCGTTGTTGGGTCTTGGTTGATGGTGGATGTGCGCTCTCCATTTCAGACTCGTGGGATGATTTGGGGTCACTGTTGCTGGGTATGCTTGGATTTGAGATCTTTGTTCTTGTTCATTGATATATGCTTCGATTTCAATGGGGCTTGCACATTTGTTGAAGAATAACCATATTCGTACCATGGCACATGAGTTCCTATTGATGGAAGTTTCCTGTGAGTTGGCCTCCCATGTCTGCCATGATCTCCATCCTTATACCGGTGGGGCATGTTTTGATGCTCACCTAACCTGATCTTTGGTGCAAGACCTGGGTTACTGACACACCCAAAATTGTTTTGGTTTGGTTGCTGCCTATCTATAATATTGGCACGAGTTAGCACATCTCCCTTGATATGCACCCATTGTGATGCATGTCCAGTGTGCTCGTTTGTTTGACATTGTTTCTAGTGCTGGATACTTTATTTTAGATCTAGCCCAAATTACCTGTGCTTGATCTTGGCGACTTAATTGCAACTCAAGTAATCGTGATGCATGTATTCTTTGTGAATGTTTCCACCCCTGCTCTGCGATTACTTGAGATGGTAATGAGGATGACATATTCAGATTTCTAATTACGAAACGAGCTCCTGTGAAGACCATTTCTAAACATGTAAAATCAATGATGCTTGCCTTTCAACTCTATGATGATGAGCATGTTCGCTTTGTGAATGTATGTTGCCCTGCTCTGTGATTATTTGAGTTGGTAATCCGGAAGAGCGATAAATCCGAGGAGCAATGATGACATGAGCTCCTGTGATGATCATTTCATTACATCTAACGTGCAGTGATGCTTGCCTTTCAACTATATGATGATGAGCTTGTTTGCTTTGTGAATGTACATAGGCCTGCTCTCGGATTACTTGAATTAGTAATCGGGATGACTGAAGTTTTGAGGAGCAATGATGATATTGATGAATACCCATTCATCACTCTTTATTCTTATATTTTAGCTACAAAAACCTTTGCAAATGAATGTATATTCCTGTAAATACAAATAATTATCAAAAGCATGCATTGTATAAAGTTTAATAATTAGCATGTTTTTTGTGCAAAAATAAAAGAATAAAGAGTAAAAAGAAAAAGAGGGAAATATTTAGAATAAATATTGAGCAACCTAACCCAAGGGAGGGCTCAGCATGGGCCTGACCGCATAAAAGCCAAAGTAGAGGGAGATAGGGGCTCATGTGTGTAAATATTTAAGTAATTAAATAAAAATATTTTCCTCACAAAAATAGCTTAAAACTGGCTTGTAAATATTTGTACATATTTATAGATATAAAAACAAGATAAAAATATAAAAATTAAAAAGAAACTAAAAACATCACTCATCATGTACATAGACCACCCACCTTTATATTTATCTAGCTTCATAAATAAATAAAATTAATTTCCAAAATTTTTGTAAATATTCTATACTTTATAGTGTGAATAAATAAAATAAAAACAATTAAAACAAAAACAAAATAAAAATAACAAAATTAAAAACACAAAAATATTGTAAATTTACCATGTACATATATATACATATGTATTTATTTCACCTATGTACATGAATAATTAAAAGAAAATAAAAATATCTTTTTATTCCTTATTTTATAATGAAAATAAATAAAATATAAAATAGGAATAAAATTGTATAAAAATAACAATTAAAAATCAAAAAAATTAAAATCCCATATAGTTTACATATACCCATATATAGTTATATAATGTACATACCTTATTTTTATTTCTAAAAATTAATTAAAAATCACAAAAAATAGAAAAAAAAATAAAATAAAAAGATTTCATGTTTTAACTTTTCCCAAATTCGGCCATTTTCTACCTTTTATTTCACTTCCAAATATTATCCACGTGGCCTTCACCTATTGGCCCTAGGGATGTTGACCGCCCGGTCAACTACCCCCCCCCCCCCTGGACCACTTCCCACGGATCCTTAGCGGGTGACCCGTTTCTCGGATTTTTCCTGTCTAAACCCGATCGCCTACCACCTAAACCCCGGGTCCGACTCCTAAATGATACATCCGAGACCCTCGCTGGAGCCTTCACCTCGGGATCCGCGCGCTTCCACGCCCTACCCGCGCCTGTCTTCCCGGACCCCTCCAGCGTATAAAGCCGAGCTCCGCCACCTCGAATCTCATCTCTGGCCATTCGATTCCACCCCCTATGAGCTCCAGCGTGCTCGTGAGAGTGACAGCTCGTGTCCCGTGCTGTTGAAGCGAGGAGAGGGAGCGTGACCACTGATCCGGCGAAGCTTCGCCGCATTGCTCCGCCACCAGCAGGAGCTCGAGCCTCGGAGGGAGACGCTCCTCGAGGCGAAGATCCAGAGCATCCTTAGCTCGTCCCCAGTCTCACCATCCACCCAGGTAGCCCCGTCGTTCCTTCTTTTTCTTTGATTTTCCATTTCCCCCAAATCGCCGCTCCGCCGTGTTACGCTGATTCCGACCACTCCATAGCTCTATTCGATCATCGGAATCCACATTCATCATTGCCTCCTTCCCGCGCACCTTCTCCATATCCCCATCCAACCCAGCTCGCATAGGAGCTGGGATTCGATCTCCACCGTTCCCCCCTTCGTCGGAGCTCGCCCATATCGCCCCACCGTTCACCGTCACCCCGCCTAACTTGGTCGAGGCATTTTGCCCTCGACCCGCGAGTCTTCTGGTCGTCTTTGCAGGTACTTCCCAGCCCATCTGAGGGTTTGGGCCATTCAGGCCAGGAGCATCACCTCCGCCAACCTCGCCGGAGCTCCCCAAAGCTCGGCTGGGCCATCGGAGGCCATCAGTAGCTGCGGAGCACCACGCCGGAGCTTCTCCGATCTTCAGGCGCAACAAGGGAGGTCCGGAGCGCACGCACTGGGCCGGCGAACTTTGCCGGCCATCTGTTCTTCCTCGACCTTCAGCCGCCGTCCGATCAGCCCTCCCGCTCCAGTTGTCATCTGGACCGTTCGTTCCAGGAGCCGCCTTCACCGTCAGATCTGAGGAGGACCGATCCCAGCCGCCTGATGCGCGAGGGTTTGGCCACTGACGGCCTCAACCGTTAGATCAGACACGTGGCCACGTCCCCGCCGTTGGATTTCCCCCTGGATCTCAGCATTGGAGCGCCAGCCGATCCCCACCGTCGATCACTCCACGTGGCGTCCATCCTGCGGTCCACATAAATAAAGGGTAAACTACCCTTAGGCCCTTCTGTTTATTTCATTTCGCATTTAGTCCTGTAATTATCTAGTGTAGTTGTTTAGTTTTTGGGATATTTGCATCGAGGACCCTGTGCTTAGTTTTATTTGCATTTATGCCCCTGTGTATGGTCTGACACGTGCATCGATACGTGAGTTTTTGGCTTATTTGCATATCATACCCTTGTAGTTTTGGATGTTAATGAATGAATGAAAGTTTGTTTTTATTTGCATTTATACCCCTGTGCGTGAAACATTTGAGCATGTGCGTGATATTTTGGGTTATTTGCAGATAAGCCCCTGGACTTTTGGTACTTGTTACCAAATAGCCCTCGGGACTTATTTTCATTACATTTGGGTCCCTGAGTGCCCCAGGTACACGCGTAGCGCGTGTTTTGCTGGGTTAATTGCACCAGACCCTCCAGATTCCGGGTATTTGCACTTTGGTCCCTGTGCATTGTGCCCCATTTTCATTTTTGAATAAAATAGCAAATTAACTCCAAATCCAACGAAAATTGGACATATGGCTCCTGCCATAGTGTAAAATTTTCAAGGATTTTTGGAGATATTTTTGAGTTGATTTGATATTTTAAAAAATCAAAAACCTCCATTTTTGCTATTGTCTAACTTTAAAAACCCCAAAAAATATTAAATAGTGTCTAAAAATTACAAAAACATTGTCTACTGTCTATTTTGTTGTGTTTGATTTTATAGCCAATTTTGGCTATTTTGCATTACTGAAAACCACTAAAAATTGAAAAACACTTAAAAACTTATAAAAATTCTAATAATTAAACCAAAAATCCAAAAATAATAATATAGGTGCCTAAATTTTCCTTGTTTTATCCTCTTTAAAGGAAAATTACCTCCCAGCTAATTTGGGGCCTTTAGATATTTTATCTAGGCCCTTTTAGCTCGGCTGGACAGTACCTTTCATTTAAGTCACTGTTTCATTTTTAGAAAATTAAATAAACATCAGAAAAATCACAAAAATTCACCAAAAACACTAAAAATTATAAAACACATAAAAATATTTTTGTCAGAATTTTTGGTTGATTTTTAGTGCATTTAATAAATTGTTGAAGTGTGAAGTTTCTTTGCTTTTATTATTTCTTTAACATATTAAAAATCCAAAAAAAATATAAAAACCCTTAAAAACCACCAAAAATATCTTCTCTTCTTTGATTGACTTGCTCCTTGTGTTCGACCTTGGTCGCTATACCAGGTTAAATAAATAGTAAGACCGCTATTTTGTGTCTGATTGATTTTTATCTCTCTTGGTGGTCTATTTTTATTGATTGACCGCATCTGGTGACTTGGGTCGCAACGACCATTTTAGATACCTTTAACTGAGTCGCCTTGGTTTTGTGGGTCATCAGAATGGCGCCGTTGCCGGGGAGCACGGCTTAGTAGTTGTTTTGCCGCGGTTTTCTTTTACGCGGTTTTCTGTACATATTCTTATATATACATTTGACCTGTTTATATATTCATTTGGTCTGACATTCTTGCTTGTTTTCTTGCGAGGGCCCGAGGATCGATGCGGCTTCTTCGGAAGCCGACGCAACCGCGAGAGTCGAAGGTGTCTCTCTTCTTTACAGAGCCGCAGGAGAGCACAGGAAAGCGGGCAGGAGTGCGGGAGCCGCGGAATAGCCGTGGATTAGCATAATTTAGATTAGGATTTATTTCCCGTATATTTGAACTGTTGTAATAATACAGGTACATTCGGACAGACACTTGGACTCTCGGGTCTGTTTCCGAGCACCGGTGTGCTCGGGGGACCCATTTAGATTTTTCGCGGTTTTTCACGGCTTTTAGCTTTTTAGCTGCCTTTTACGGTTTTTCGCGGTTTTTCTCGAGCCCCTAGATTTAGGATTTTCTGCTTGACTGTGCTGTAATTAGTAGGATCCCCACACTTAACTGATTGCCTGTTCCTATAGAGCGATAGTTGGACCTACTAATAAATCAATAATAAAAATAGTCTAGTCGCCTTCCTGAGAGCCTACGCGCCGCGAGCCTGCCCCGTCAAGCGCTACTCCTGAACTCGACCTGTCGAGAAGAGGAGGGGTGGGTCTAGACCAGACTCTTTGGATCGAGGGCGAGTGACTAGGCTAGACGGTTCTATCGAGTAGAAATTGCCTGTTTAGGACTCGATTTTCACCGCTGCACCATTTAGGTAGTTTATTTCCTGTCTTTCAATTCTGCGCGGATCATCTTGCATGTAGACTGCTAGAGTCAGGTACGCATTTCTATCTCTGCATGCATCATTGATTTCTCGCGCATCGGCTTTTTCATCTTCTCCCCTCTGTTTTGGACTAAATAACCAGGAGAACCGAAAAATTCGTTAGGCCTTTATTTGTATTGAAAAAAATTAAAAAAAAAGAGAAAAACCATAAAATTGGGACTGGCTAAGACTATTGATCCTAAAAGACACTCACCTTAAAAATTTGTCTTGGGGAGAGCAACCCCCTCATTATTTGGTTTGCTTGCGCGAGAGAGTGACCCGCACCCTAGGTAGAGCCCTCCGGTGCTATTTCTAGCTGACTACCGACTCTTCCGTGCGGGCCAGTCGGTTGGAGTAGCATCGGGTATCCCAACAGGTCACGTAGACTGTTTGTTCACCTAATAAAAACTGACAGGATAATTTGGCCGAACCTTCACGGTCTTCAGCTCGTGTTGCGTTGGTGAACAGATGGGTTTGCATTTTGATCATAGTTTCTCCAGATCCCATCCGCACTACTCAACCAGATCACGATGATGGGTAGACGCTCTCTTAGGCAGCCTCTGGCTGCACCGCTTTCGGGCACGTCTACCCAGTCATCTAGGTTGGCCCGCGAGAGCCGAGACCAGTTCTCCGAGCCCGAGTATGATTCCGCCCTGTTCCCCCTCGACCCCCTTTCTTTCGGTTTTGAGAGATATGAGCCAGAGGAGAGACTCACAGATTTGACAGCACCTGAGTTTGGCTCGTTTGATTTTGCAAACGCCATGGCCGGCAGTTCTGAGCATCGCTCCCGTCAGCCTGAGCACTTTGTATTGGATCAGGGAGCGATCAACTCCACCCTGATCGCCTCTTTAGAGACCGTCCAGCAGCAGTTGAGAGATCAAGGAGCTTTTATGCTCGACATGAGGAGAGAGATGGAGCAGATGCGAGCAGAGCGCGAGGAGAGCAGAGAGGGATCGAGGATTCCAGATGATGCAGATGCAGCAGCCGCGGCAGCAGCCGCAGCAGCAGCCGCAACAGCCGCCGCAGCCGTGGCCGGAGGACCACCGAGACCGATGCGGGAGTTGCACAACCCCGGATCGACACTGACGCACCACTGGGTCGTACTTCCAGCCATCGTGGGGGACTTCAAGTTCCCCCCGAACACCTTGCATCTACTCCCCCGCTTCCACGGGCTCGCGACTGAGGAGCCCCATCTCTACCTCTAGGAGTTTCTGATGATTTGCAGCACTGTCCACGACCGTCAGGTGGACCAAGATAAGATCAGGATGATCACCTTCCCCTTCTCCCTAGCAGACAGAGCAGCCACCTGGCTGAAGCATTTGGGGAAGTTTGTTTACACCTGGGAGCAGCTCCGCACCGAGTACTTGAACAAGTACTATCCACTCGGGCGGACCAATGCAGCGAGGGCCCTGATCAGCAACTTCTCCATGCTCCCCAACGAGCAATTCCATGAGGCATGGGAGAGGTTTCATGAGCTTACTGACCGATGCCCGCACCATGATATCTCGAAGCCGAACCTTGTGTAGAGCTTCTTCAGCGGGCTGACACCAGAGCTCCAGGGCTTGGTGAATGCTTCTTGTGGCGGGTCCTATTTCGCCAAGGATCACGACCAGGTCTGGGCCGTCTACGAGGAGATGGCCGAGAACTATATGGTGATGTCCCAGACCCGGTTGTATACTCAGGGCAAACCCCAGCAGCAGCCAGGACCCGTACAGTACCAGAGGATAGCACGGGTCGACGCCGGTCCATCCAGTTCATCCGCATTAGCAGCAGCACAGGCAGAGTCATCCGCTGCGGATATGGGTATTATCAGCGAGAAGTTGGACCGGATGGAGCTGATCGAGAAGAAGCAGTGCCAGGGCATCACGCAGATGGAGCAGATGGCACAGACTCTGAGCGACATGAAGACCCAACTCATGTGTCTCCAGGAGGCACAGACGGCTTCCCAGCCCCGTCTTCAGTCGCGAGGCGATACCGGCGGCAGCAACAGCTCGTCCCAGCGCTCCAGCTCCTTTTAGCAGCCTAGACAGGTTCACCTTGTACAGGCGGATCCGTACCAGCAACAACAACCCTCTTACCAGTCTCCACCATCTCCAGACATGCAGATGGTGGTATACCAGCCGGATCAGCCTCTGGCAGTACTCCCGCCAGCCCAGTACGACGCCGAGCCATTGATGGATGTCAACGGGATTTGGTATGACCGTCCTCAGCCTGGGATCCGACGAGACCATCCCGGATTCAGGTGGGGGAACGGAGGTACCCAGCCCCAGCAGTAGTCATCCAGTCAGGGAGGGCAGTATAGCCAGCAGAGAGATCACCAGCAGCAGCAGCACCCAGCCTACCAACCACACCAGCAGTCGTCCTTCGTTCCTCGTCCCTATCAGCAACAGGGACAGTCTTGGAGACGTGAGCAGCAGGCTCACCAGCCACACCAGCAGCACCCTCCTTCCTACCCCTCTCAGCAGCACCAGTTCCAGCAGCCTCAGCCCTAGAGAGGCTACCCGTCGGGCTCCCATGAGAGCCCCGCCTTAGATGACATAGCCCGCCTCCTCACAGACCAGCAGGCTACCTTTAGACGGGAGATGGACGAGTTCCGCCAGGAGATGCGGGACCTGATGCGAGGGAAGACCGCCATCCCTGCACAGATAGAGCCGAATCCGAATAGCCTGAAGAGGAAGTCTGAGCAGGTAGTTTTCACTGAGCATGCCACTCCTAGTGATCCATTTGATGATATGTCTTCAGATCTGTTTGATGCTGATTTTGTTACACTTAGGAGCGGTAGAGCACCAGCAGGAGACGCCTCATCTGAGCGACGACTCGAGGATCCACCCAGGGCGCCAGATGAGGAGGAGGAGAGCGGGACTGAGGCCGCACCCGAGGATGACGGTGGTACTGATGCCACCAAGGATGCTGATTCCACCGGCGGTACTGAGGCCGCCGCTTCACCAGTTCGAGGAGGTGGTACTGACGCCACCAGAGCAGCCGAGCCAGCACGCGGTGCTGAGGCCGCGAGACGTCTAGCAGAGCCATCCCGTGGAGGTACTGAGGCCACCGGTGTCTTTGTAGAGAGAGCAGTTGTTTTTCCTCATGCTGATGTATCTCAGAACACTGTTTTGAATAAAGGAAAAGGTTTAGTTTCTTTTGGTCCCACTGTGGTGATTGATGTATGTGCGGATCCGGCCGTCGAGCCGTCTAGACCTTTTCCTAGTCCTTCATCTGAGAAGGACCTTGTGATCCCCTTCCCTAGAGCCCTTCGGATGGGGAAGGGGAAGAAAAGAGAAAAAGACCCAAAAAAGAGAGAGCAGGAGGAGTTCAGCCAGAGCATGATCGACAGATTTCACATACAACTGGCCCTTCAGGAGGCTTTGCAGCACATCCCCCTTCTTCAACGATCTTTGAGAGATAGGACCACAGTCAGGAGGAGGAGGAGGAACCATCATTCAGAGATACATGTGCTGACGAAAGCCACGTGCTTCGCGATCCAGAACCGTCTGCCAGCCAAGAGGCCAGATTCAGGAGCCCCGTATGTCAGATGTCAGATTAGTGAGCAGAGGTTCGATTGGACTCTATTGGATAGCGGATCGTCTATCAACCTCCTTCCGGCAGCCCTTCTCGACCGCTTCGAGTTGGGCACTCTTCGACAGAGCAGGACAATCCTTCAGTTTGCTGATCGATCTGTCAAGAGGCCGAAGGGGTTGTTGCGAGACGTTATCATCACGATTCAGGGCCTGCAATTCCCCGTGGACTTCGTAGTGTTGGACATGGAGATCCTTGATTCAGTGGCCGATACCCCCATCATCCTCGGTCGTCCGTTCTTGGCCACAACCAAGGCAGTGACTGATCATGATAGCGGGAAGGTATACTTTCGCGTCGAGGGCGAGAGTGTACAAATAGAGACGGTCGAGGACTACAGAGCCAGAGAGAGAGCATGCTCAGAGACCAGCACAGATACAGAGCAGCTGACAGACGCCGGGCTAGACATCCACCAGGAGTGTGATTTTGTGATCACAGATGATGAGGCAGCATGGGCAGATCCTTCCGCACAGGCCATCCTCTCATTTCCAGACACCACTGATGCAGAGATGACAGCAGAGGAGAGCTTGGAGAGCACAGCCCTGGTCCAGGATACCACAGAGGCAGCAGGGCCGGTTCTCGACCGCGAAACGGTTCTTAGTGATGGTGGTACTGAGGCCACCTTGTGTGATGGTGGTACTGATGCCACCTTGTTTGATGTAGATCCCTCAGATTCAGAGTCTGATTGGGCAGATTGTGATGATCAGATGCCAGACCTGAGTCCACCAGAGCCTACAGATGAGGAGGAGGTAGAGGTAGAGCAGATCAGAGACAGCACAGTTGAGCAGCCTTCCCCAGATCCAGTTTGCGAGAGCTCGTATTCTTTCTCCCAGGCAGATTTGGCCGATTTAGCAGCATTCACGCACCTTCTTCCGAGGCCAGATTTGCCAGCACCCAGCTGTCCAGAGCTGAAGTCTCTCCCTACTTCGCTGAAGTATCGGTTCCTTGCGGGTGAGCATGAGATGTACCCAGTCATTATCTCTGCCGATCTGACTGGAGAACAAGAATCTCGTTTGATGGGGGTTCTTGAAAAGAACCGCAAGGCAATCGGATGGAGCGTAGCAGATCTCCATGGGATTAGTCCATCAGTATGCTCCCACCATATTTATCTCGAGGAGGGGGCGAAGCCATCGCGTGAGTTCCAGCGGCGGCTGAACCCCAACCTGAGAGTGGTCGTGATGAAGGAAATATCAAAATGGTGGAGTGCAGATTTTATTTATCCCATTTCTGACTCCAAGTGGGTCAGTCCCTTGCATGTGGTGCCCAAAAAGACGGGCATCACGACTGTGATCAGTGAGTCGGGAGAGGAGATTGCTACACGAGTACCCACCTCTTGGAGGGTCTGTGTTGACTACAGGAGACTCAACCAGGCCACCAAGAAGGACCATTTACCCCAGCTTTTATTGACCAGATCATTGAGAGGCTGGCAGAGAAGAGCCATTATTGCTTCCTGGATGGGTACTCGGGCTACAACCAGGTGGCCATCGCTCCTGAGGATCAGGAGAAGACCACCTTTACCTGTCCCTTTGGTACATATGCCTTTCGACGCATGCCATTTGGGCTATGCAATGCCCCTGTGACTTTTCAGAGGTGCATGCTGTCGATCTTTGGGGAGTGTTTGGAGGTCTTCATGGACGATTTCTCGGTCTACGGCGACAGATTCGACTCCTGTCTTGACTGCCTAGACCGAGTACTCCAGCGATGTATTGAGTACCATTTGGTTCTATCTTGGGAGAAGAGTCACTTCATGGTGACTCAAGGGACGGTGCTTGGACATATCATCTCCAACAGGGGCATGGAGGTTGATCCGGCCAAGGTTGATGTCATTAGAAAACTCGCACCGCCGTCCAATTTGAGGCAGCTACGGTCATTCCTGGGGCACGTTGGATTTTATAGGAGATTTATTCAGGATTTCAGCAAGATTGCCCGGCCGTTGACTGACCTCTTGACGAAAGACACCGAGTTCCTTGTCGATGACAAGTGTCTTTCGTCCTTTGCGACTCTCTAGCAGTGTGTGATTGAGGCTCCTGTCCTCCAGCCGCCTGATTGGTCTCTCCCATTCGAGATCATGACGGATGCCTCCGATTTTGCCGTAGGAGCCGTGCTGGGACAGAGGAGGGATGGAGTTCCATTTGCTATCCACTACGCTAGCCGCACATTGGATTCCGCCCAGCGGAATTACACGGTCACAGAGAAGGAAATGCTAGCCGTAGTGTTCGCCCTAGATAAGTTTCGATCTTATATCATTGGATCTAGAGTGACTTTGTACACAGATCACACCGCCATCAGATACCTCATGGCAAAGAAGGATGCCAAGGCCAGACTGACTAGATGGATCCTTCTACTCCAGGAGTTTGACATTGAGATCAAGGATAAGCCTGGAGTCAAGAATGTAGTGGCGGATCACCTCTCCCGTTTAGAGCAGCCTGAGGAATCTGAGCAGATTGATCCCATTCGAGATACCTTCCCAGATGAGGCGATCCTTGCTATCGCCTCACTCCCGTGGTATGCTGATATTGTGAACTTTCTCGTTGTTGGGAAAGTCCCACAAGATTGGCCCAGGCAGAGGCTTGAGACCTTCCTTGCGAAGGCCAAGTCCTACCACTGGGAAGATCCCATCCTTTACCACGAAGGAGGGGATAGCGTCTGGCGTCGGTGCATTCCTCAGGAGGAACACCATAGCGTCCTCACTTACTGCCACAAGCTTGACGCAGGAGGACATCGTTCTGGGAGGAGAACGACATAGAAAGTGCTCCAATCCGGTTTGTGGTGGCCTACCCTCTTCACGAACTCTTTACTGACTGTCAGAGGATGGGCACTTGTGGACAGCGTGATATGATGCCAATGCAGCCCATTCACTTCTGTGAGGTTTTTGACGCATGGGGCATCGATTTCATGGGTCCATTCCCTAAGAGTCAGGGATTTGACTACATTCTGTTGGCCGTGGATTATGTTAGTCGTTGGGTTGAGGCTATCCCCGCCCGAGCCGCTGATGCAAGGACAGTATGCAGATTTTTGAGGAAGCACATCATCACGCGGTTCGGGGTACCTCGAGTATTGATTTCAGATGGGGGGTCTCATTTCATCAACGACCAGGTGAAGGCACTTGCCAGTGAGTTCGACATAGACCATCGAGTTGCCACTCCATACATCCACAGACGAATGGTCTAGCCGAGGTCTCGAACAGGGAGATCAAGACTATTTTGCAGAAAGTCGTCCGTCCTGACCGAAAGGATTGGTCACAGCATTTGGACTCGGTCTTGTGGGCATATAGGACGTCTTTCAAGACACCATTGGGCACATCTCCCTTTTGCCTAGTTTATGGCAAGCCGTGCCATTTACCTGTTGAGTTGAGGCACAAGTCACTATGGGCAGTTACAGATATTCTTATGGATCCAGATGGTGTAGGAGACCAGAGGAGGGCAGAGTTAGCAGCCCTGGAGGAGTTGAGAGATACAGCTTTCTCAAACAGCCTACATTATAAGGAGAAAGTGAAGGAGTGGCATGATTCTCACATCAGCCACAAGCATTTTGAGATTGGACAGAGAGTATGGCTGTTTGATGCGAGGCTTCGTTTGTTTCCAGGGAAGCTACAGAGCAAGTGGAAGGGTCCTTATCTTGTGAGAAAGGTACACGACAACGGTAGCATTGATATATCCGAGTTGTCTTCTGAGAGTACCTTTCGAGTGAACGGCCAGCGGCTCAAGCCATTTCTAGATCATGAGCCGCGGGTCGTTGATGTTGCCCCTATTCACTTTGCGTGAGATGTGGTCTCTTGACTCACATCTTTTGCATCTCACGCCTGATTATCACTGTTCTTCCGACTTGTATAGATCCAGTTGTCTATATCACACTGTTCTTTAGTCCCACATCCCTTTTTCTCATCTTATGATTATGCTATACTTAGGGTGTACTTTACCCTAAGTATAGGGGGGATGTAGGACCTGCGGGTATTCTTTTCATTCTTTCTGCCCCTGTTTTGCTGCCTATACTTAGGGATATTTTACCCTAAGTATGGGGGGGGGGGACAGACTCTGTTCATTCTTCACTCGGACTTCCCTTCATGTACAGCTTGCTATACTTAGGATTAGTTAATCCTAAGTATAGGGGGAAACCACCGAGTTCTTCTCATTCCATTCATTCATTCATTCTTGTACTTAGCCATTCCTTTTCACTCCCCTTTTACTAAGCACGAGTTATGTCTTCTTTATCGCTCTTGATCGCTCTGAGGACATCGTTCGAGCTAAGTATAGAGGGGGTGTGTATATATTTCATATATACTTTAGCCATAACTCGTACTTTGTGTGAGTGTGTTAATAAATAAAATGGCTAAAAACCCCAAAAATCACAAAAATTAAAAATTTTTCCTGTAAATAATCATTCTTTTATTGCACATACAAAGCTAGTGTACAAATTATTTTTTGTAAAAATGTTTTCAAAAATCTTTTGTGTAAAGTTGTGTAAATATTTCTCTTATCAAAATTATGTATATAGTACAAAATTTTTCCAAAATGTTTTGAAAATAAAAAAGTTTGCAAAAATCTTGTGTAAATATTTGTAAATACTTTTGCAAAACCTGCCCTTCATGCATCCATCCATTCATGATTTCAAAACATTTTTCAAAAATTTTGCACGATTGTAAATATTTGTAAATATCATCTTTGTATATATAGGTATATAGTTTTTCCTGGATGAGAGTTGACATTTAAACTAAGCCTGGAATTAAATTGAGAAATGGAGCTTGATTAAGATCTTAATCCACCTAATTCTAAGAGGAACCTTATAGGGCTTAGGGTTAAGGCTTTTCAGGTCCATAAGGACTTAATTCTTTGAGTCTACTAGGCTATGAGCATATGTCATCTTGATGAGCCTAAGTAGAGCACTTAACAACACACGCATGACTCTTAGAGATAATGGCTTGACTTGCACCAGCACTTCACACATAGCTCTCCACGGATGAGGTGGTGAGGAGGCAGTTTCCTTTGGCTTGGGGTAGCATATGAGGGTAGTACTTCTAGGCGGAACCTCTCTTCTTCTTCTAGTGAAGGAAGTGCGTCTCAACTTGGTCTAGTGGTGATGAAGGCTAAAGACAGAAGCCGTGGGTTGCAATAAAGCTTCAAAAGAGGGATAGTCTACTGGCTCAAGAGGAAAATTTCTTGTATATATGCTGCACCATGTAGATATGTTGTACAGAGGCACTTGAAAAAAAATATGCAAAATGCAAAAAGAACTCCAAAAAAGTGGTGGGTCGGATTGAAAATTTAATAACCCCACCGGAGTGTATATAGTCAAATAAAGCAAAAGCTTATGGTATCCATGTTACATCTCATGAAGCTTGCAGCGGGAGACTTAGCTACACTGGCTGAGCTTCCAAAAGTCTATACTTCTTCCCCCTCTTCTTGAGTCGGTTGCACTTGAACTTAGAAGGGAATACCCCGCTTCTCGAGGAAAGAGTTGCTAGACCAAGGCATTAGAGTTACCAGGTTGAGGGAGGTTGTTTCTTTGTTACTTCTGAGGTGGGGAGCTACATATCACTTACACTGGCATGGAAAGATTCATGGTCATTAGAGTTTGTGTATGTAGACTTGTTCTGATCTGGTTTATTGAGGAGTCTTGTCCATAGATTGGTGGAACTTAGAGGCTGTTGAGTTTTAAGCTTAAGTCTAAATAAGGTTCCGACACATTAATAATCCAAAGATCTGATCGAGCTCCATATTTCAATTTAATGAAGGAAAGTTTAATATTCAACCTTGATCCATGTACATTCCCCTCTTTTTCTTTTTCTTTCTTTCTTTTTCACTTCTTTTTCAAATAAGTGTTTGCTAAGGGACTAGCAAAAGTTAAGTATAGGGGGGTGATGAATACCCATTCATCACTCTTTATTCTTATTTTTTAGCTACAAAAACCTTTGCAAATGCATGTATATTCCTGTAAATACAAATAATTATCAAAAGCATGCATTGTATAAAGTTTAATAATTGGCATATTTTTGTGCAAAAATAAAAGAATAAAGAGTAAAAAGAAAAAGAGGGAAATATTTAGAATAAATATTGAGCAACCTAACCCAAGGGAGGGCTCAGCATGGGCCTGACCGCATAAAAGCCAAAGTAGAGGGAGATAGGGGCTCATGTGTGTAAATATTTAAGTAATTAAATAAAAATATTTTCCTCACAAAAATAGCTTAAAATTGGCTTGTAAATATTTGTACATATTTATAGATATAAAAATAAGATAAAAATATAAAAATTAAAAAGAAACTAAAAACATCACTCATCATGTACATAGACCATCCACCTTTATATTTATCTAGCTTCATAAATAAATAGAATTAATTTCCAAAATTTTTGTAAATATTCTATACTTTATAGTGTGAATAAATAAAATAAAAACAATTAAAACAAAAATAAAATAAAAATAACAAAATTAAATACACAAAAATATTGTAAATATACCATGTACATATATATATACATATGAATAATTAAAAGAAAATAAAAATATCTTTTTATTCCTTATTTTATAATGAAAATAAATAAAATATAAAATAGGAATAAAATTGTATAAAAATAACAATTAAAAATAAAAAAAATTAAAATCCCATATAGTGTACATATACCCATATATAGTTATATAATGTACATACCTTATTTTTATTTCTAAAAATTAATTAAAAATAACAAAAAAATAGAAAAAAATAAAATAAAAAGATTTCATGTTTTAACTTTTCCCCAAATTCGGCCATTTTCTACCTTTTATTTCACTTCCAAATATTATCCACGTGGCCTTAACCTATTGGCCCTGGGGATGTTGACCGCCCGGTCAACTACCCCCCCCCCCCAGGACCACTTCCCACGGATCCTTAGCGGGTGACCCGTTTCTCGGATTTTTCCCGTCTAAACCCAATCGCCTACCACCTAAACCCTGGGTCCGACTCCTTAATGATACATCTGAGACCCTCGCCGGAGCCTTCACCTCGGGATCCGCGCGCTTCCACGCCCTACCCGCGCCTGTCTTCCCGGACCCCTCCAGCGTATAAAGCCGAGCTCCGCCACCTCGAATCTCATCTTTGGCCATTCGATTCCACCCCCTGTGAGCTCCAGCGTGCTCGTGAGAGTGACAGCTCGCAACCCGTGCTGTTGAAGCGAGGAGAGGGAGCGTGACCACTGATCCAGCGCAGCTTCACCGCCTTGCTCCGCCACCAGCAGGAGCTCGAGCCTCGGAGGGAGACGCTCCTCAAGGCGAAGACCCAGAGCATCCTTAGCTCGTCTCCAGTCTCACCATCCACCCAGGTAGCCCCGTCGTTCCTTCTTTTTCTTTGATTTTCCATTTCCCCCAAATCGTCGCTTCGCCGTGTTACGCTGATTCCGACCACTCCATAGCTCTATTCGATCATCGGAATCAACATTCGTCATCGCCTCCTTCCCGCGCACCTTCTCCATATCCCCATCCAACCCAGCTCGCACAGGAGCTTGGATTCGATCTCCACCGTTCCCCCTTCGCCGAAGCTCGCCCATATCGCCCCACCGTTCACCGTCACCCCGCCTAACTGGGTCGAGGCATTTTGCCCTCGACCCGCGAGTCTTCTGGTCGTCTTTGCAGGTACTTCCCAGCCCATCTGAGGGTTTGGGCCATTCGGGCCAGGAGCATCACCTCCGCCGACCTCGCCGGAGCTCCCCAGAGCTCGGCTGGGCCATCGGAGGCCATCAGTAGCTGCGGAGCACCACGCCGGAGCTTCTCCGATCTTCAGGCGCAACAGGGGAGGTCCGGAGCGCACGCACTGGGCCGGCAAACTTCGCCGGCCATCTGTTCTTCCTCGACCTTCAGCCGCCGTCCGATCAGCCCTCCCGCTCCAGTTGTCATCTGGACCGTTCGTTCCAGGAGCCGCCTTCACCGTCAGATCTGAGGAGGACTGATCCCAGCCGCCCGATGCGCGAGGGTTTGGCCACTGACAACCTCAACCGTTAGATCAGACACGTGGCCACGTCCCCGCCGTTGGATTTCCCCCTGGATCTCAGCCTTGGAGCGCCAGCCGATCCCCACCGTCGATCACTCCACGTGGCGTCCATCCTGCGATCCACATAAATAAAGGGTAAACTACCCTTAGGCCCTTCTGTTTATTTCATTTCGCATTTAGTCTTGTAATTATCTAGTGTAGTTGTTTAGTTTTTGGGATATTTGCATCGAGGACCCTGTGCTTAGTTTTATTTGCATTTATGCCCCTGTGTATGGTCTGACACGTGCATCGACACGTGAGTTTTTGGCCTATTTGCATATCATACCCCTGTAGTTTTGGATGTTAATGAATGAATGAAAGTTTGTGTTTATTTGCATTTATACCCCTGTGCGTGAAACATTTGAGCATGTGCGTGATTTTTTGGGTTATTTGCAGATAAGCCCCTGGACTTTTGGTACTTGTTACCAAATAGCCCTCGGGACTTATTTTCATTACATTTGGGTCCCTGAGTGCCCCAGGCACGCGTGTAGCGCGTGTTTTGCTGGGTTAATTGCACCAGACCCTCCAGACTTCCAGGTATTTGCACTTTGGTCCCTGTGCACTGTGCCCCCTTTTCATTTTTGAATAAAATAGCAAATTACCTCCAAATCCAACAAAAATTGGACACATGGCTCCTGCCATAGTGTAAAACTTTCAAGGATTTTTGGAGACATTTCTGAGTTGATTTGATATTTTTAAAAAATCAAAAACCTCCATTTTTGCTACTGTCTAACTTTAAAAACCCCAAAAAAAATATTAAATAGTGTCTAAAAATTACAAAAAATTGTCTACTGTCTATTTTGTTGTGTTTGATTTTCTAGCCAATTTTGGCTATTTTTCATTACTGAAAACCACTAAAAATGGAAAAACACTTAAAAACTTATAAAAATTCTAATAATTAAACCAAAAATCCAAAAATAATAATATAGGTGCCTAAATTTTCCTTGTTTTATCCTCTTTACATAAAAATTACCTCCCAGCTAATTTGGGGCTTTAGGTATTTTATCTAGGCCCTTTTAGCTCGGCTAGTTAGTACCTTTCATTTCAGTCACTGTTTCAATTTTAGAAAATTAAATAAACATCAGAAAAATCTCAAAAATTCACCAAAAATACTAAAAATTATAAAACACATAAAAATATTTTTGTCAAATTTTTTGGTTGATTTTTAGTGCATTTAATAAATTGTTGAAGTGTGACGTTTCTTTGCTTTTATTATTTCCTTAACATATTAAAAATCCAAAAAAAATATAACAACCACCAAAAATATCTTCTCTTCTCTGATTGACTACTTCGTAGGTCGCAAGGCCAACCCGTGCTCCTTGTGTTCGACCCTGGTCACTATACCAGGTTAAATAAATAGCAAGACCGCTATTTTGTGTCTGATTGATTTTTATCTCTCTTGGTGGTCTATTTTTCTTTATTGACCGCATCTGGTGACTTGGGTCGCAACGACCATTGTAGATACCTTTACCTGAGTCACCTTGGTTTTGTGGGTCATCAGATATGAGCTCCTGTGATGACCATTTCATTACATCTAACGTGCAGTGATGCTTGCCTTTCAACTATATGATGATGAGCTTGTTTGCTTTGTGAATATACATAGTCCTGTGATTACTTGAATTAGTAATTGGGATGACTGGAGTTCTGAGGAGCAATGATGATATGAGCTCCTGTGATGACCATTTCGTTACATCTAACGTGCTGTGATGCTTGCCTTTCAACTCTATGATGATGAGCTTGTTTGCTTTGTGAATGTACATAGGCCTGCTCTCTGATTACTTGAATTAGTAATAGGGATGACTGAAGTTCTGAGGAGCAATGATGATATGAGATCCTGTGATGACCATTTCGTTACATCTAACGTGCAGTGATGCTTGTCTTTCAACTCTATGATGATGAGCTTGTTTGCTTTGTGAATGTACATAGGCATGCTCTCTGATTATTTGAATTAGTAATTGGGATGACTGAAGTTCTGAGGAGCAATGATGATATGAGCTCCTTTGATGACCATTTCATTACATCTAACGTGCAATGATGCTTTCCTTTCAACTACATGATGATTATGCAGTGTGCTTGCCATTCTTTGTATCATTTTCTTGTAAATCTGAGTTGTTCCCCCATTTCAGTCTTATGAGATTTATAGATGATAACATCTTTCAATTTGAATGTACTGTTACCAATAGAGGTTATATGCCTCCTCAGGGTAAGGGGAAGAATTTGGAGAGGGGTGGTCGTGACGAATCAGGAAATTCAGGGAGGGTTGCAAACTGGACACCTGTACAGGATAGGTTATTGATCATGTGCATGCTAGAGGCCCATGAGCAAAACTACTGGTCTGAGAAGTCTTTCACCACGATTGGGTGGAATGGGATCCTGCAGCAGTTTAATGAACAGGCCGGTCTTTGCTTCATAAAGGACCATATACAATCACGGTGGAAGATATTAAAAAGGGACCACGCTGCGTACTTGTACCTACGAAACAAGTCCAAATGGGGATGGGATAACATTGGCAACCGTCCAGTCGCCCCCAATGAGATGGCATGGTTGGAGGTATGATTTTATTTGCAACTTGATTGCATCCCTTTCAAATTATTATTCGTTGCTTTGTAATAGTGATGCTCCATATTACAGGTCGATAACTCATTTCGCAAGTACATAACTCGCCCCTTCTTTTACTTTGAAGAAGTTTCTTACATCATCGGGGCGGGTACCGCAACAGGACGGTTTGTACGATCATCGCGTGGAACGATGAGATCACAAGATCCAGGGAATGCTCAAGCCGACTAGGAAGAAGAAGATATGGATGATGCAGAGGATGTAGGTGAGGTGCCCACGCCACCCGTGGTTAGCATGGCAACACAGAGATCCTCGGGCTCGAAGCGTCAGAGGAGTGCGGATGGGAAGACTGCCTCGCTGGAAATGTCACAGTTCGTGGACATGATACATGAGAGGATCGGGGCACACAGAAGAGATCAAGATGAGGATGTCCGTACCGCATACCAGGAGCTGAGGGAGGCATGCCCTACTGTCTCTCCCACGTCATTTGTCAAGCTTGCTGATGCACTGGCCCACCCAGCCAAAAGGGATTTGTTTCGGACCGTCAAGGATGACCTAGAATATCTGCAAGATTGGGTTCATCATATCCTTGGACAACCATAAGCACTCGTAAGCATTGGCGTCTGTGGGATTTGATGAACAACCCCGCTATTACATCTTAGTAGAACAATTTTATTTGTATAATGTACCGTACTGGTAGACGTTTCTGTCATTGTTATTTGTTTAATGTCTTTGAACTCTTGCATATTTCCTGATATTGTTATGTATGTGTTTTCCTTTTCTATTCATATTCACTGCGTAATTACTAATTTTCTTGTTGTAGTCAAGTTTTCCTTTAAATTATATTCATTACATGAAACTTACACCTGCCTTTTCTAGATGGAATATCAGCTTTACAATCCTTTTGAGGAGATTCTCACTGAGGCAACTGAGTTGTCCTACGCGATGGCATTGTATATATTTTTCGTGACAAGTCGTGAGGGTGGGTCGTCTCGAGTGCCTATTCCTCTCAATATGAGGCCATGGACGGGGCGTGCGTGAATTGAAGATATGATGTCAGGCCTCGTCAAGCGATCATATAGATGCTTCCGAATGGAGCCTGCAACTCTGATGAAGTTTGTACAACTGCTTGAGCAACGTGCAGGCTTAACTAGCACGCGTAACATGGACACTGTCGAACAAGTTTGCATTTTCATGTTCGCATTTGGACATGCGCAACCGAACCGAGTACTCCAAGAATGGTTCCAGCACTCTGGATCCACTATATCATGGCACATCCATAGGGTCCTTTAAAAAATTCTGCAATTGGAGGATCTGCTAATTCGTCTTCCCACGACAGAAACCCGACATTGTATATCATCAGATCCTCGTTATGCTCCTTACTTCCAGGTATACTCACTGTGCCCCGATGATATCATTTATTTTCTGTTATTTACGTGGCTAATATAAAATTCCTTATCGATCGGGTGTTATCGGTGCAATCGATGGGACACACATTAAGACAACTGTCCCAGCAGGTATAGAGGCCGCCTACCGTAACAGGAAGCAGGTCATATCACAGAATGTCATGGCAACAGCATCGTTTGATTATCTTTTTACTTACATCCTCACTAGTTGGGAGGGATCTGCTTCCGATATGTCTGTGTTGCGGGACGTAATTGACAGGGGAGGCTTCGTCGTACTGGAGGGATGCATATATCTTGCGGACTGCGGGTATACGAACACAGACTCGTTTTTGGCGCCATATCGCGGCATCACGTACCATCTACCTGAATGGAGGGTTCTAGACAAAGCGGAGCGGTACATCTCGCACAAACACTTGTTCAATCATAGACGCTCGAAGTTGCGCAGTGACGTAGAGAGAACCTTTGGAGTATGGAAGAAGAGGTTCCGGTCTCTCACATGCATGCCTACATACGCATTCGAGACGCAAAGGGATGTAGTTACGGCCATTGCAATTATTCATAATTTCATAAAATTGTATGGTTCAGACAAGTGGTTTGACCGGGTTGAGAAGTATTTGGTGGCAGAACCTCCAGAACTAGAAGTTGAACCTGGCGTTGAGGTTAGAGTCACGCGTACGGAGATGCGACGGGGTGAGCAACATCGTGATCTCATAGCACATGCAATGTACAACGACAGGCTGCAACGTCTGCATCAAGATGATTAGACTGCAAGGATCCGAAAAATTTCCTAATCCAGCTTTCTCACTTAGTTCGGACACATGTATTTTGGACATTGCTACGTTTATATTTATCCATGTTCTTCTGTTTCTGTGGTTAGTTCGAAGGCAAACATTTATTTTCATATCCAAACATGTGTTTTATTTTCGAAGGCAAACAATTAATTCCGAAATTTAACGTAAACAGTTTGATGAAGTTGTAAATTCTATTCGTCCATGAAACAATTACATAATGTTCTGTTTAACGAAACATAAAAGCAACACGGCAGGACTTCGGCGTATAGGTAGACAAAAATTTTAAATGTGTCAGTAGATTGGATAAACTAGGCTAACTACGCATTTAAAAGTAAGTTCAATGTAAATTAGGCGGTAAATATGGCAATAAATGACAAGCAATTATCGCGAGCACAAAATCTACGTTCATATTAATATAAATAAGAAGGGTAGAAGTTGCAAAAGTTAAAATATTTAAAAAAAAGCATAACTCCACCAACAACCCCACTACCTACAAACAATCAAAAATCAATCATTTCCCCAAACTCCAGTAAAAGTCACATCACATGCAAACCCTTTCAACAGTAAAACATTCTTTCCAAACACTAAAACTGAAAATTAGTTACCCTTCAGGTTAGCTACTCTTGAAATGGGTTAACCTCCACCAGTTTACCCGCGAACCAAACGCACTCATAGAGAAGCAAATTTCAATGGGATTGTACAATCTCTTGGCGGCTGGGTGAGATAGAAGCGAGTCGTGGTTTCTCGAAGGATATTGACCATGCTCTTATCTGCTTATTAATGTTAGATGACGTGTAATGAGGACATTTCTCTGCATTCATCGTTTAGATGTGAGATGTTGAGGTTTACGTTGAAGCATGCACAAATAACTATTGTTGTTTTGGTTTGTCGAATTAACAATTACTTATGTCCGTACGTAATGCGGGGCTATATTTACAATACCATCTGATAAATATATGGATCAAATGACAGATATTCGCATGCGGTCAATGTAGAAATTGAACGGGATGGCCAAATATGACAAACGTAATTTGTTATGAATATAATTAACATATGTCTTATGTACGTGGCACACATGCAAGGCCTACTTAATTAATCTTTTGACCTGCACACATGTATACATGAAAATGAAGTTGCTCTCACCTTATTTTCTCTATTTTTTTATTTTTTGGAAAATAAAAATATATATACTTTAATCACTATATTCTTCTAATATGTCATTCAAATTTAATCAGAAACAGAAACACATTTGCTTTCTATCAAGAACATGTTGATTACAACAATTCTGAGACTATTAAAATTACTGTTTCGGATGGAGGACATATGAGTATTTATTTTTGACGAAATTTGATTGACATATTAGAGGGATGTAGTGATGAGAATATATGTTTTATTTTCTCAAAAAAACTAAAAAAAGTGGGAACAATGGGGCGGGAGCAGCTCCTTAACGATCGATCTTGAATTATTTTTGAAGGAAAAAGAGCGTCGAACCGTAAAGGTGAACCCCCCCAAAACTTTTTATTCGCAGGATTGGGTACACCTTACAGTGATCAAGACTCACGTAAGATTGTAGGAGTCTGGAATGTTCAACAATCTAGAATTGTTGTAATCGTTCTGTTATAAATGGAGGATATAAGAGTTTGTTTCTAATGAAATTAAAATAATATATTAAAAGGATATAATGATGAAAAATACATTATCATATTTAAAAAAACAAAAAAATA
The DNA here is from genome assembly GCA_037367405.1 of Ottelia alismoides. Taxonomy (NCBI): domain Eukaryota; kingdom Viridiplantae; phylum Streptophyta; class Magnoliopsida; order Alismatales; family Hydrocharitaceae; genus Ottelia; species Ottelia alismoides. The sequence goes on along the minus strand of JAZKJV010001342.1, from coordinate 336,436 downwards.
GCTGAAACATATAATCGAATAATTCTATATATATATATATATTTATTTATTTATATTGAACTGCATCGTCCCCTCTCCGAGCCGATCCTTATCAGAATGTGTACATCTAATTACATGTTCGTTTCTAATTAATTAATAGTTTGTATCTAGTCAGGGTGGGATCAATTTTTTGCAGCTCTCACACCCCATGCAACTAACGTCGGCCACGAGTCTATTAATTGTCTCCACTTTGCATGACATAGTCCTTCCCTGTCAAGTGTCAACTCACGCAAGCAACCCACCAGCGTTTCCGTCAAATAAATCCCATGCCACTTATTACCTACAAGCATCCGTTTCCGTAATCTTTCCAATTTCTTGTGTCCTCGTGGACATCCATCCTAGTAAGATATTGAAATGTCCCAGTCTTGTTCTCACCCTTTAGAAATTGAGATGTGCAGATAACTAAGTAGATGTATTCTTCTTGGACAATCATTGGCAATACCGCAAAATTGTGAAAAAAATAACTTAATAAATAAAACAGATTTGTACACCAGGAGTCTTAAAAACTTTGCAAATTAACTTCCCAACTTTGTATTCTCCGTAATTATCATATAAACCCCGTAAACATATTCCATCTTACACCATGACCCCATCACAACAACAACAACAACGAAGCCTTTTCCCACAATTAAGTAGGGTTGGCTATATGGACTCTTCGCCTCCATTCAGATATATCTCGGGTCAATCCCAAGCTTATATCCAAAAAACTAAGATCCCTTCGTATAGTCTCTTTCCAACACTTCTTGGGTCGTCCTCATAATCTCTTAGCCGGCTCAATATCCCAATACTCACATATCCTAACCGGTGCATCAACTGATCTTCTTCACAAAAAAATCACTACAAAGTCATTTTGTTGTAATGTGTTTCACCCTCGGTGAGAAATTCTGCACAAAGTCTCCTTCTATTAGAGCTCTGCTTGTTGACCCTTCATAGCAATCGACCTTCACTTGGAACCAATATCAAGGAGGTCTCACCCAAATCGTCGAATTTTATCTCCAAGTATGATTAATTTTTGTCCTGTGTCTGGGAGAGGGTTAATATCTAAATCTTCACTTTTCCAACCAGTAATGAATTTTTTTGGGAACATGCACTACAAAAAAATACGTGATTGATGTGCACATGTTGGCTCGTAATTTGCACATCAAATGTGTGCCATGTGCACGCCCTTATACTGGGCGAGCACAAGTGCTCGTTCCATGCATGGTCGCTGATACGAGAGTCACCAGAGCAGGTGGGCGAGCACTTGTGGACGCTATGTAGTCGCCCACCTATAGGCGTGCACAGTTGTAGTCGCCGACATGGCCGCCCCCAAGTAATATGGCGATCATATGCAGAGCTCCTGGTGAGCACATATGCTCGTCAATACTGAAGTGCTGAAAAAAATATACAGGTTCGACGGGGTTTAGATGCTCCGTCGAACTTGTATAGCCTGCCAAGAAACCACTGCAGGTGCTTAATAGAGTCGATAAGAGTATCTTTAATATGCCAATTCACCAACTAAATTAATTAACTTTGACATGTCGAACTCATACAATATATATGAACTTAGAAACTAAACATTCATATTTAGGAGCTAAATACTAGAAATATATGTTCGAAAGAATCCACAATTACAAGTACAACAAATTATACTATCAAAGTTCATACAAAATGAAAGACTTGCTAAAAGTTCAACAACGGAACAAGACAAAAACCATCAATCACTTCTTCTTTGATCTAAAAAGTTTTGATATTAAACTCTGCTTTGTTTTTTCTCCTTCTCCTTCTCTTTGAACCTTGCATACATGCGTGCATCTTCTTCTGGGTCGTTCTCCTACTTCCCTTCGTCATCCGATTCAATCTCCTGAGATTAAGATGCACGCCCTTGTGCATGCCCTTATGACCTATATTATGGAATATATATATATATATATATATATATACATGTTATATGCATTTTGAAGATATAGGATATGAATATATTACTCATTTTAAGTAAAATACTTACATGTACAGCGTAAAATCTTTTCGGAGCTTCGTCACCTGGTCCACCATCATCGTCATCTGCGGATCCATTTGCAATGATGGTTGGGATGACTGTGGTTGTGTGTACGATGGCTAGGAGTATGTAAAATACAATGAGGATGTTCCTCCATATAATATGGAGGAAGACCACCAAGCGTCTTCTTCATGTTCGCCACAACGTCCCTCTCCTCCAACACCTTATAAAATTTTGGTGGTTTAATATGCATTTATATATAGAAAATTAATATAGTAAATTAATATTTATCTGTATCAGCTTCCAAATTGCTTTATCAAATGGTGGTTGCCCTCCAGTTGGATAATCATACCATTTTTCTATAGATAGTGCCAAATAACTATTCTGAAATACAAATTGAAAAAAAGAAGAATAAATTATAATATATCTTTCAATTGCAAATAAATTAAAAGACTAACCAAAAATTCTCCTGCTTCAGGAGTAGACCATTGAGACTCTCCTTCTTTCTCACTCATCTACGATGTAGACCACTACTCTTGAAATGAGGGTTCTCTTTCCGGCTTAGTTGCTTAAAAATTAATTTTAAAACTTAATAATAATATAGTAGCATATTAAATTAGATTTGAAAAATTAATTTTTATATTAAAGTACCAGTTCCGCTCTAATCTGATTGTAGCTTTTAAATCCACTTATCGATTTAATCCTTTGTATTTGGCAGTTTACTGATGTGGCTCGCTCTAAATTATGATTGATTTGGTATACCAAAGAAGAAGGGGTTATGGAACCGAATTTCTATCAGAAACAAACAGCTTGTGACAACGATCACCTTTTAGTAAGTTTGAATCCTTACGAACCCCTTAGTCCGCTATCTCCGAACTAAGGAAAGCTAATATAAATGTAATACTTTAAGATCACTTTACATCATACATTTGTATATACTACAAATGAGACTATAAAATAATCTTAAAATATTTATTCATTTATGTTATCCGGGCATTTACGTAAATTTGGTTGGTTAATGATGGGGATATGGATAAGTGTTATCCTAAATTAATGTCTAATAAAGTGTTTGGCTCAACATTATTGGAAGTGTACCTGTAAAAAAAGATTTCTCCACCTGCAAATATCAAAATCCACGACCATTGGACTGGGATAAGCCATCCCAAAGTGAGTTCAATAATACTGTAAAAAAATATAACACAGTTGGAGGTGATCAAATCCTCCAAAGCACAGGCCTCCCGGTGTGTAGGGCCACACACCACCCGGTGTGGAGGGAGGCACTGTGTGTGAATGATTTTGTGCGATTTAATAATAATTAGTGGTTAGTGCTTTAGTCTTATCATCAATCCAGCTATAAGTTAATGTGATATACTTGGTCACATTAACTAGAATTTAATGTGATAATAAATTATCACAGAAGAAATGTTGGTGTTTATAATATCTCATATCCACATTATATGAAATAGTCTAACTCATATAAACAGTCTATAAAGAGGATGTTTGCAGGCATGGAAATAATTATACCTAATGTTATTTCACAAGTTATTGATGAATCTACGTTTCGTCATCTTTATTCTATCATTTTGGCCTTAAAAACCCTAGTAAATGCGTGTAAATAGTGTTAATTCATGCATTTTATCATCCATGCATCATTGTGTAAATAGTATATAAAATGCAATTTTTAAAATTCAAAATTATAGAATAAAGAAAAAAAAAAGAAAAGAAAAAGAATAAAATATTGTAAATATTTTATGACCCGAAACCCCGAGACCTAGGCATCTCGATGATTCGGTCGACAAGGAATAAAGTAGGGGGAGATAAGGGCCAAAATACAATAAAAACAACTTTTATGTTATCCATTCTTTATTCATTTTGGGACCTATTTTTGGTTCCACATTTTATACTTCAAATAAAGAAACTTTGAACATGAAAGTTGTAGACAATTAAATGAATAAAAATACAAAATCGATTTCACACAAAAATAATCTACATACAAAAAGTTATGATCTGAATAAGATTCCAGAATCCCAACTTCGCAGACCTGTATCTCCCAAATAAAAACTTGAAATGCGTCAAACTCACCTTTAATTGTATATAATTCAAAACAATCTATTTAATGAAGTGGTTTCGCGTTTGGCGGAGCTACGGTTTGAAAGTTGAGTTTTGGATCCCTATTGTGTACTTGTACAGATTAAAATATTCATTTTATTATTTATTCATTATTTTTATAATTTCATATTTTTATAATTTTTTAAATATTATTTATAATAAATGCGTATATTAAAACCAGAATAAAAAACCTAAAAACATTTTAGTTCGTGAGTTCTCCTTATTTTTACCTATTTTTATAAATACTCTATTCCTCTCTCTCTTATATTGTATATATATATTCTATTATTGAAAAGAGAAAATATAAAAATATAAGATATAAAAAGAAAATATAAAATCAGTAAATTAAAAATCAAAATATAAAAATATAAAATCCAAAAATTAAAAAAAAAAATATAAAATCAAAAACCCACACAAAAATAGCATAGATAGACAAATTATTCATTTTCACATTTTTGAGCAATTTTGCCCTGTTCTACCTGTCTGCTCCCTGTGTTCGATTTCTACACATACTTGCACCTATACACATCTTTTTGTAGAGTTATAATAAATTTTAACTCCACACATTTACTTTCATTGCTTGATTTATCTGTTGTGGGTTAATTGTTGTTTTAATCCGGATTTCACGTGGTCGATTCAGCGACTGAGTTCCCGCCTTGTGTGGAACTTAAGATCATCGATTTTCGGGTTAAATAAATGGCACCGTTGTCGGGGAGCAACAACGCGTAGTTTGGTTTTTGCTTGATTGGGATGTTTGTCTATATTTGTGCCTTCCTTATTTGCTCATTAATTTGATATCACTATTTGACTTGTCTATACACTCTCCCTTGTTGGACTTTGTGCGGGGAACTGCGGATCGAGGGAGGCACTCTACCCTAGGCGCCTACGCACCCACGTGAAGCCAGCGTCAGCTTGTCGACCTAGCATCAAAGGAGGCAGGGAGGATTTGAGAAGACAGTCATATTTTTGAGCATTTTTGTGCATTTATTTATTCGTGTAATTTGAAGTGAGCGAGAGACTTTAATTTGTAATAATACAAGACTCTCTAGGATACTTGGACATTCGGGCCCAATTTCCAAGTGATTGTTCACTTTGGGGCTCACCGCGGTTTTATCGGTTTTCTTCGCATTTTTTTCATTTGTTTCTCGGTTTTGTTTTCCTTATTTTGTGTGATTGAGCCCTTAGTTGTAGGAGTTGCTTCGCGATAGATTAGGTCCAAACACACTAATCACCATTGCATGTACCTATAGCCGCGTTGGACTTAGTCAAATTTTGAAACTGTTCTTCACGATAATAGCAGCTACTCATCTTAGGGCGATTTCATCGGCTTGCATATGCGTATAGATTAGGTTTCAATTCTGCTGAGCATCCTTGCATGTATAGTACTGTAGGTAAGGTGAGCATTTACGCTTTAGCATTCATCATTATTTTTGCCTCTTGCATTACTTTTCCGTCTCTCTACCTCTGATTTTGATCAACCTAGGTGCTTAAAAGAATTGACTCCTCGATAGGCGCGTGCATTTATTATTAAAAATCTAAAAAAGTGATAACAAATAAAATTGGGACTGCTAATATTACTTGACCCTAAAATCAACCAAAAAGAAAATTTTGTCTTGGGGCGAGTAATCCCCTCATTGTCTTCGTTTTACATTGCTCGCGCACACACTAAGGATTAGTGCCCAAATTCCATTTCAGCCCCCTATGCGTTAGTGCAATTTTGAACTTCTCACCTAACTCTAAAACAGACAAGATAAAAAGACCGACTTTTCAGTCTCTACCGAGTTGAGTAGGTGAATTGAGGGTTTGTCTTGTGTGAGTTTGTTTGTGCTTGATTGTGTGTATTCTAGATCACCTCTGCGTATTTGCATCTTTTTCTCGCTTCTCTTGATTTGACCATCGTGCTCTCCCGACTATAATTTTTTCTTGTTTCGAGATGGCCGACTGGAGCGTATTTTATCCGAACTTTGCGGATCCCTCGTTCACTCCAGCCGGTCTACTCCTTTTTTCCAGGAGGACTTTGCTCCTGACTTTTGTACATATCCGCCTCAGCCGCAGTATCAGGACTCGGACTTCTACCCACACTCAACTCCACCTCTGTATTTTCCACCTTCACATTCACCCGAGACTGACATGTTGGAGTCACCTTTCATGGAGTCCACCCTTGAGTACTTGACCCAGATGATGGATCATATGAGACAGATGATTGACCACCTCACTAGCACGAATAAGAGCGACTACGATATTCCACCATTTGATGATATGGGTTCACCCGAGGATTTCCATGAGAACTCGCAATCGCCCAAAATACAAAAAATGAGAATATTTTAAAAAAACAAAAAGATTTCGAGAGACACATGATTGAGTCGGACTGTGAGAGTGCCCATCTGCCAGAGTTTTTGACCGCACAGCCTTTCACACCCTGTCCCACCTTTGACCCCGAGGATGCCGCTGTACAGACTGCTCTTGGCATGCCTCATGCAGATGCTGATTCCGACTTCCTCCCTTGTATGGAGGAGGTCCAAAAATTCAAAACAATGTTGAATTAATCCGAAGTGGTGGCCACTATTCATGAGATCATCCGTGCCCCACTTCAACAGGCCATGGCTGATTTATCGGCTCCTCTTCCCAAGAAGAGAAAGCGGAGGAGCAGATCTGAGCGTCATATTTTGACCATGGCCACTGCCCATGCCATCACACACCGTGCCATTCCTAGGAAGAGGAACACTGCCACACCTTTCATTAGCTGCACCATCTCTGACTATACTTGGGATCACACTCTCCTCGACGGCGGTGCTTCGATTAGCATATTATCCTTCTCGCTGGTACAGTCTCTTCACTTAGGGCCTCTCGAGAAAACCAGGATGATCGTACAGTTTGCTGATGGATCAATAAGGAGGCCGAAGGGTATCCTTGAAAATGCCATCATATCGATTCAGGGTACGAGCTACCATGTTGATTTTGTCGTATTGCCCTAGAGAGCTCCACAGGGGAGCATTCTCCAATCATCCTAGGACGATCATTCCTTGCCTCTACGAGGGTAGTTATTGATTACGGATTAGGAGAGATTCGCTTCCGTCCTATTGATGAAAGCGAAGTGTTGATTACTACACCGACTGTTGACTAGAGACCTGCACCTGATGCACCTTCACCTATCTTGGCTGACCCCGAGGACTATGATCTATATGAGGATATCAGAGAGACCTTCTTTATGACCGATGATGAGAGCCGAGAATTCCTCTCCAGGGAGGAAGGCTCGGAAAGCATAGACCTTGGAGTTTCTGCTTCCTGTGACTTGGCGCTGTGTTGATGACATCCGCAGGATTTACACGATTGATACCATTGAGCGGAGGGAAGATTTAAAGACTAGACAGGACGGACATGATTTGACTACTTTCACCGACGAGTCCGCTCCTGTTCACATAGATACTGATGAGACTAAGGCCGAATTTGATTTGATTGCTTTTATCCGTGAATTCAGTCCTTTTAATGAGAAAGATGATCCGGTTGAGATTATAGAGGACAAACAGAGTTCGACTACTTCCACTGATGAGTTCGTTCCTTTTGGTTTTGACCTGGACGAGACCTCGCAGGACGACACTGAGTACACTTCTTCCGATGATGATGAGTCCGTCCCTTTCCACGTTGATATCAGTGAGACTTCCAAGGCCGAACCTAGTCGTACTTCTTCCACTACCCCGTCTGTGCCTTCACACCATAGAGCCTCTGAGGACCTTCACCCATGTCGATCCTGATCGGTTAGTGTCATCTGAGGACCCCGATGTCGACCTGCACCATACCAGATCCATTCCTCAACGGTCCCGCAAGAAGGTTCACTTTCTACCTTCTTGATCATGTGTACATCCATCTTGTTGTATATTCATTCATTTCCCTCTGTCTATCTCCCGTATTGCTCATCCACCCATTCTCGTGTTTGCCTTGCTTAGGACGTACTTTGTCCTAAGTATATGGGGGTGGACGAGCCGAGTGTTCATTCGTCGTTCCGTCTCATCGCTCCTGTTGTTGCCTATACTTGGGGCTTCTTTTACCCTAAGTATAGGGGGAGTGATGCGTACATTCTTCTCTATCTTCTTCCATCTGTTGATATCTTTTCTTCTTTTCTTCTTTTCCTTTTCTATCCTCTGTATCTATAAAAAACGTGTCGCCCCTTGTAGACAGTTTTCTATACTTAGGACATACTTTGTCCTAAGTATGGGGGGGGGGGTGCACCCCGAGTGTTCTATTCTTTTTGATCCTCTCCATTGTATCCTCTTCTTGTCTATACTTAGGGATATCTTACCCTAAGTATAGGGGGAGACAGTCTGAGTACGATATGTTCATTCCCACCCTTGACCTTCCCTACCTTGTGTACAGTCTGCTATACTGAGGATTATTTGATCCTAAGTATAGGGGGGACTTCTCATTCTTTTATTCATTCATCTTTAATCTTTAGATTTTCCTATACTCCGTACGAGTTATGTCTTCTCTTTTCTCTCTAATCTATGAGGACATAGATCAAGCTAAGTATAGGGGGCCGCATATACTGCATATATACTTTAGCCATAACTCGTACTTTCATATTTTTTAGTAATAACTATGGCTAATAATTCTTTAAAATTCATTAAAACCTTAGTAAAAAGATGTGATTATTCCTCAAATTCTTTTTGTATTTACTGATTAATAAATCATGTGAAAATATTTTTTGCAAAAGTTTGAAAAATAGTTTGAAAATCCTTCTGAAAAATCTTTTGAAAACTATTTGGAAAATATTTTATTACATATTTTCAACCTTTGTAAAAACATTTTGATTGCAAAATTATTTTCTTTGTGTGAAATAAAAGGTTTGAATAAAGAATGAATAAAATGGATTTTTATTGTATTTGGCCCTTGTCACCCCTACTTTATTCCTTGTCGTCCTATTCATCTAGATGCCTAGGTCTCGGGGTTTCGGGTCATAAAATATTTACAATATTTTATTCTTTTTCTTTTCTTTTCTTTATTCTATAATTTTGGCTTTAAAAATCGTAATTTATACAATATTTACACAATGATGCATGGATGCTAAAATGCCTAAATTAAACCTATTTACACGCATTTACTAGGGTTTTTAAGGTGAAAATGATAGAATAAAGATGATGAAATGTAGATTCATCAGTTATACATAATGTTAATTATTTAAGCACAATTATTCAATATCATGGCATGATATTCCTATTTCATAATTTTAGTCATTGTAAAAAATCAGCTATACTAACCAGTATAAATGTTACAAGAGACTTCCTATCCTTCATACATTACAAAGTTTAGACCTACTGTTGGTTGTGTCATTTTATCGAACACCTACCACACATAAAATTTTGCATATAAATGAGGCGACCACAATCAAGTATAACAAGAATATACTAATCATGTCCTATCCTAAACATATAAAACACATTCAAATACGTATGGTGTATACGAAATAACAAACAAGAAAACAAAAATTGAAAACCTAAAACTATCCAAACAAGACTAATATGCAATGAGATTTTAAAAAATGAGAGAGAGGATGAAGTAATATGCTGAAGGGTAGATGTCTATCTACTTGAAACACGCAAAGGAAGGTTGCTAGTTGTGGAGACGATCGCCCGAAATTCGTCAGAGGGGATTTTTGGGAGGAAAAATACGAGTTAGAATGAGGAAGAAAGGGAGGCCGACGTTCTGTCTAAGGGTTTGGGCGAGCACACTTATGTGTTCGCCCCACCGTCCGCCATTGCTCTCCTATATACTTGCAAACGCTCGCATTATCTGCGTATAAAAATTCAAGTGGACGAGCACGTACAAGCGAGCACATGTGCAATAGAAGTGCTTGCCCAAATCGGCAAATGCGCACCACCCGACCGCTCCTCAAGATTCAAACCAGCGAGCCGCATGGGTGACCACATGTGATCCTCCTATGCTTGGTCAGAGTCGGGCAAACACATGTGTTCGCCCAGAGCACGCAAAGACATGCACGCCAAACATGTCATTTTTTGTAGTGATGAAAAACAAATTCACTAAGGTCTTAAATCAGGAGATTGTCTGACAGCACATGCTATGGTTGAAAAGCACAGAAGTACCTATCGGTGACAGACTTCCGAAAAAGATATCTTTATCGGCCCCCCACCCAAGTACTAAGTTTGAGGAATCCCTTCTCTTGTAATGGTCTAGTGAAAAAAAGTAGTAAGCTTGTGGCAAATCATGAAAATGGCACTCCGTGGATACAACCAACCACATAAGAAGTCTTTACCCCCATGTACACATCATCCTCTTGCTTTTGATAACAATGGTTTTGAGTTCTTCATATCAAAAAACGTGGGTTTTAATTTGGAAATATATGATGAGGAAATGTTAGTAAATATTGACGCATCTCCAGCCATTCTAAAAATTCGAAATGTACTGCGGGAAAAATAAGAAGCCTTGAGCTATAAATATACTTAGCTGCTCCATCTTCTTTTCTTTGTATCTAAACATTTTCGAGGAACATCGGTGGTTTTGTAGGTCATTGGAAACTGTAAAGACTTCAAAGTCTTGTGGAATTTCACGAAATCAGCCTCATCGTCGTTAAAGAGAATAGGACTAGATCCTTAAATGCCCATGCTAGGTTGTATTCCCTATGACACTGTTTAGTTGGAGAATATGCTCTGGAATAAGGAGTCAATTCTCCTCCCCACTCGGTTCCTAGTGATATGACTATTCTCTATTATTCCATTTTATTTCACTCTTATTCATATCTTTATCTCACCTTACCTACCTTTATTTCACCTTATTCTCCTTATTCTTATCCTCCAGCCGAACGGGAATAGACCCTTATTCCCCGTATTCTCCATCCTTATTCTTGTTTATTCTCCTACCGATTGGGCTCTATGTCTATTTTCCACGGCATTTCAATCCTAGATTCCTAACCTGGGGCATTCTCTCGTGATGGGGTTCCCTCAACGTTTACTTGAAGCCAAATCGAGGACGAGGACTTTAGTGCTCGCCAAGCATGCTTGTACCATCTTGCATCAATGTCATCCTTGCTTGAACTTTTAATTTGTTTCGTTTCGCTGGTGAAACCTCGTCGATTCGACCTGCAGTCTCCTGATTTTGCAAGGGCTTTGACAGCGGGTGCTTTGGTTCAATTGTAATTGACCTGGTCTCACATGGACTAGAGATTATAATCTTGGGCAGTGGGCTAAGTTAGACTGCGTTCTATTCTCGGCTTCGTTCACAGGCATCACCGCCTCCACAAGTCTGACAAAATTACCCAAAACTTTCTCTGATTAGAAACCTTTGGCGATCAGCATGGCCGCATTCAAAAACCTAAGAGCCTTCTTTAAAACAGAGGATTTTTGGTTAGAAAAACGTAAAAACCTAGTGTTAATCTATTTGGGGAGCCAATGATAGCCCACACCCATTTCACATTTAGGGTTCGTTTGGTTGCAGGGTAGGGTAGGGTTGGGTACTATTCACAGGGGTACCCCCTCCTCACGGTTTACTATTCACCCATCCTAGCCCAAGCCAACCCAACTCGGCCCAATCTTGCAACCAAACGAACCCTTAGGAAACTGAACGCTTGGAAACAAGACCCTAAGGGCATTTTCGGTTGGAGAATAGGCCCTGGAATAAGGGTCAATTCTCCTCCCGACACAGTTCCTAGTGGTACGATTATTCTCCATTATTCCATCTTATTTCACTCTTATTCCTATCTTTATCCCACCTTAACTACCTTTATTTCACCTTATTCTCCTTATTCCTATCCTCCAGCTGAAAAAAGAACAGACCCTTATTTTCCTTATTCTCCATACTTATTCTTGCTTATTCTCGAATCGAACGTACCCTAACAGTTGGTTAGTTCGACGTTTCGGGACCCCAACGCCTGTAACGAAACTGATCGTCCAAGAAATATGCGGAAGTGAGAACTCAGCGGATATTTCGGAATCATCATTCATAGCATTAATCATAACATAAGATAAGTAAAGAGTGGACCTAAAAAAAACTTCCTTTCCATATTATTAATAAGGACATGAGTCCAAGAGTTCCTTAAATAAAATAGATGAATCACAACTACGACTTATTCCAGTGAGCATAATGACATCCTTCCAAATCGAACCAACAATAATCTTGTACCGATTCTACTTTTTAATGACGGTGAAGTCTCCCTTGAAGCGTAAATAACTCAATCTTCAATGTTCCCCTGAAAAAGAGTAACAATACATGTTATGAGCCTAACGTTCAGTCTGTGCTGAGTAGAGGTCAAGCTGGCTAGCGTAGAAATCAAGTCACATCTAACTATTCCATACATAACATAATGGTAATTATGCCAACAATAATGACTTATAAATTTGGTTCTCTACATACTAACCATGTTGTATAAACTATTTTGCTTGATATAAGTCAAAAATCATCATAGATATCATTAATTAACTTAAAGATACATACAAAGTATATTTCTTTCATATGCAAGCGTTGCATACCATACTTGTATATATTCCCCTACGTTTTGTCATATTTGCATGTATGCCCACAATATTAACATAAGTTCACATACACCCTTAACATAAACTTAATTTGTACATATGCCATTAACATTAATTTAAATTGAACATGTGTCCATATCATTAATATAATTGCACACATGACCTTAGCTTAACATAAATTTGCAAATGTACCCATATCATTAACATATTTGCACACATGACCTTAGCTTAACGTAATTTTGCATGTATGCCCATGTCATTAGCATAATTGCACAAATGCCCTTAGCCTTAACATAAATTTGCATGTATGCCCATATCATTAACATAAATGCACACATGATCTTAACTTAACATAAATTTGCATGTATGACCATATCATTAGTTTAATTGCACACATGCCTTAGCCTTAACACAAATTTGCACGTATGCCCATATCATTAACATAATTACACACATGATCTTAACTTAACATAAATTTGCATGTATGCTCATATCATTAGCATAATTGCACACATGCCTTTAACCTTAACATAAATTTACATGTATGTACATATCATTAGCGTAAATTGCACATATGCACATAACATTAACTGAACTTACATATATGTCCATAACAGTAACATAATTGCATATATGCACATATATTGCACATATACCCATGTCATTTTTCATGTTTAGAGTGGTCTTGATTGTTAGTTCTTAAGCGGCTTTGATGGCTTTGATGGTTTACCGCCGGCACAAGCGGTCCATAAACAATACATAACATGACAGTGTAGCTACAACTATAGAGGACTTATCTTTTGCCTCACGCCCCCGGAAGGCGTTGGCCCTTTAGGCCCTTACGACCCCTTAGTTTGAGTTGGTGCCGAACTTATTATCCATTCTAGTTACTTGTCAACCTTAATTCATAGCTACATAAAATATCTACAGAAATTTTAAGCCGTCTATTATATTGATGTTACTGTTCGCTATAAAACTACCAGATTTGTTCCTCAAGAAAAACATCCAGGAATCTCGTTAATAAAATTCATGTTTTTACGTAAAGAAAATATTACAGTAATTCCATTGTCTATCAAATTTAAAAGGCAGACGCCATTTATTTGACATGCATTACTTAACATACTAGATTTTGATATAAAAAGAAACAATTTATGCGAGTGGACATAATATTAATGCATGTATATTATTATTATTATTTCATCATTGTGAATACAAATGTGTGATAGATAAACTGAAAACCTGTATAATTAAATGAATCCAAATGTTCGAAGGAATAAGAATCACATTTGATAATATTTTCTTCTAGAAGATAGTATATCATGTTAATCAAGTAATATATCCCATATAATTGACATTGATTAACAAAATGATGAGTGATCGACTTCATACTGGAAAATTTTACTTCCTTAAAAATACTATAAGTAAACTTCAGTGGATGCAATGTGAAATAACCCTAACTCTAATGCAGGTGTTCATTACTATCCATGAGATTCCTCTTATCAAATATTTGCATGTACAATATAATTACAATGATATGATAGTGTGATTATTTAGTATGGCTACAATTTCTTGTGATTATGTAATCAATCAATATATGCTCTCATGATGACGAAGATCAAAACGATTGATTCCGACGTTGAGAATAAACAGAGGCTTCTTGTACAAAATGCAAGGATAATATTTCCTAATTTCTTGGAATCATGTCCACATGAAGCGTTGTCTATTCCAGATATATATACGAAAAATAAATATACAATTATTAACAGATCTTCCAGGCTCTTACTTTGATAGCAATGATGCAAGAAGGAGGTCTATATTCGTGTTACTTGAATATGAAGGCAGTCACAAAAATAGCATGCATCTGGTTCCTATGGAGTTCAGCATATACATCTATAAGTCATAATTTTAAACCAATGATCAATACAAAACATTACTTAACGATCCTATGTGTTCGATACATACCTCGCTGACGTAAGAAATTCGTCGACCAAGATTTCACCAATCCGGACCGTTGTCGGCCACGTCGTTGCTCCTCCAATTTCATCGGATCAAAACTCCAACATTGACGGAGAAGATTGTCGATGTTGGATTCGGAAAAAGCATGATGAAAGAATCTCATCGCCGGCTTCTCTCTCTCTCTCTCTTTCTAGACTCTCTCTCCCAAAGGCAATGTGTGGGGAAGTCATTGGAGTCCCACGGTATTTATAGGCACAATCAATTAGTAAAAATTGAACTTAATTAAGAGATAAAGAAATAACCAACTTGGCTTGTTGGCTATTTTATCTCTTTTTATCTTATCATGTATTATCGTAAGGGTGACGTGATGGTGGTTAAGTGATTTGTTTTTTGTTTTAATTATTTTTTTATCCTCATAAAAAACTCATCCGTTACAATTTACCCTCCTTAAAGAAATTTCAAACTCGAAATTTATACAGTAAAAAGTAACTTACCAAAGAGATGTGGATGGTGTTGACGCATTTCATCCTCCAACTCCCAAGTTGCCTCTTCCCTCTGATGATGCTGCCAAAGTACTTTAATCATCGGAACTAGGCGGCATTGCAACTGGTGTTCCCTATGATCAACGATACGAACTGATCTTTCTTCATACGTCAGATTCGACTGAATATCCGGAACTTCGTGCTCGGTCAAGTGCAATGGATCGGGATGATACTTTCTTAACATTGATACATGAAAAACATCATGTAGCTTGGAATAATATGGTGGAAGAGCAACCTGATAAGCTACTTCCTCAACTTTCCTTATTATCTCAAAAGGTCCCACATATCTAGGACTCAATTTCCCTTTCTGCTGAATCGCACCACTCCCTTAGTAGGAGAAATCTTTAAGAACATATGGTCGCCTACTTGAAAATCCAATTCACATCTTCGACGATTTGTATAGGACTTTTGTCTACTCTGAGCAACTAAAAGTCTCTTTCGAATCACCTCCACATCCTTCATGCATGCTTGGACTAATTCAGGTCTAAATATGTATTTTTCCTCCGACATCACTCCGGCACAATGAGGATCTACAAGGTCGACTGCATAAAGCTTCAAAAGGATCCATCTTAATGTTTTTATAATAGCTATTGTTATATGCAAATTCAACCAAAAGTAAATGCCAATCCTAATTTCCAGCAAAGTCTAGGGCACAAGCTCTCAACATGTCTTGCAATGTCTGGATTGTTCTTTCAGATTGTCCATCGGTCTGAGGATGAAATGATGTGCTCAAGTTCAAACTTGTACCCAAAGCATACTGCACGCTCTTTCATAATCGGGAGGTATATCTCGTATCTCTGTCTGACAAAATCGATATCGGAACACCATGCAATTTCACTATCTCATTCACATATAATTCAACAAGTCTCTTTATAGACCGATCCAATCGAATGGGTAGGAAATGTGATGACTTAGTTAAGCGATCAACAATCTCGCCCAAACAGTGTCAAAGAAATCTTCTTTGCCTTTGAAAGTCTGCTAACAAAATCCATGGTGATATGCTCCATTTCCATTCAGGGATCTCTAGCAATTGCTGAGGACCTGCATACTTCTGGTGCTCCATCTTTATTTGTTGACAAATAAGACACACAGATACAAATTTTGTAATGTCCTACTTTATCTTTGGCCACCAAAAATTCCATTGTAAGTCCTTGCACATTTTTGTAGTACCGGGATGAATGGTATACATGGACCTGTGAGCCTCTTCAAGAATTTCTTGCTTTAATTCATTATTATTCAGAGTCCACAATCTATTACATATCCTCAATGCTCCATCTACCCCGATTAAGAAATCAGATCCTTCTTTTTGAGAAGCGATTATCAATTTTTGAAGGTCATTATCATCCTTCTGAGCCAAGATAACCTTCTCCACTAATGAAGAGTGGACCTTCATTCCTGTCATAAGAACTCTATCTTTATTTCAATAAAATGGTTCCATTCCTCTAAATCTTTCATTAGTTACCATTGCAATTTCATAGTTGTGAGCTTCCCTTCATATTTCTTGCTTAGAGCATTAGCGACTGCATTCACCTTTCCTGGATCATAGTCGATGGAAATATCATAGTTTGACAAAAACTCCAACCAAAATCTTTGGTTCATATTCAGTTCCTTCTGAAAAAAGATATACTTGAGACTTTTGTGATCAGTAAATACCTCAAATTTCTCTCCATATAAATAATGATGCCAAATCTTTAGCGCAAAAACTACCAATGTAAGCTCTAAATCATGTGTCGGGTAGTTTCTTTCAGCTTCCTTCAATTACCGAGAGGCGTATGCCACAACTTTTCCATTCTACATGAGGACACATATCAAATCAGAACCTGACATATTAGTGTAGGCCATAAATCCACCACTCCCCAATGGTAGCGTGAGCACCAGAGCATACGTCAATCTTTGCTTTAACTCTTGAAAGCTTGGTTGACACTTTTCTGACCATTCAAACTTTACATCATTCCTCAACAATCGAGTCAATGGTAGGGAGATCTTGGAAAAATTCTAAATGAATCTTCTATAATACCCTGCTGATCCCAGAAAACTACGGATTTCTGAGACATTCTTTGGTTGACTCCAATTTAAAACGCATCTACCTTTGCGGGGTCTACAGAAATACCCTTCTTAGACACAACATATCCAAGGAATGCAACTTCCTAAAGTCAAAAGTCACACTTAGATAATTTGGCATAAAGCTGGTGTTGTCGCAATGTCTCAAGAACTAATATGAGATGCACTCGGTGTTGTTCCATATCAGGTGAATAAACTAAGATATCATCAACAAAAATAATCACAAACTTGTTCAGGTATTCTCAGAATACTCAATTTACCAACTCCATAAATACAACATGCACATTGGTGAGGCCAAAAGGCAACACTAGGAATTCATAGTGCTCGTATCTTATCCTAAATGTTGTCTTTGATATGTCTTCGTTCCTAATCCTAAGTTGATGTAACCAGACCGCAGGTCAATCTTGGAGAAGACTACTGCTTGCTGCTATTGATCGAATAGATCATCGATGTGAGATAGCGGGTATTTTTTTATCGTGATTTTATTCAGAGCTATGTAATCAATGTAGAGCCTAAGTGATTTGTACTTCTTTTAACGAATAAGAGGGGAGACCCCAAGGCGAAACACTTGGTCTCAAGAATCCTTTATGTAATTGTTCTTGCAACTACTTTTTCAGCTCATCCAACTTAGCAGGAGCTATCCTATATGGTACTTTAAATATGATTGTATTACTCAATAGTACAATAATAATGAAGTCAATGTCTCTTCTAGACAGAAGACTTGGAAAGTCGTTTGGAAAATATCGTAAAAATCTTGTAGAAACTCCAAATACTCAAGTTGCACCATAGAGGGTTTTGTACTAAGCTAGCCAAAAAAAAGTTGCGCACCCTGTGGCTATCAACCATTGCTTGTCCATAGCCATCTTGTGGGTTGATGAAGACTCGCGGTCTCCGCTAACCTCATTCTCATGACGAGGGGCCATCTGTAATGACGAAGTCTAAAATGTCCTGTCGAATACTTAGATTTTCTAATCTGATGAACCTAAGTTTGATTTGATCGGATATCTCATGCTCAGAGGAACTCCTGCTCTGCTACTACTTGTAACAAAACCGATCGTCCGAAAGATATGCGGAAGCAAGAACTCAACAAACATTTCAAGATTGTTGTTCATAGTATTAATCATAACATAAGAGCGGTAAAGAATGTGCCTAAAAAAACTTCCTTTCGTATTATTAAAAAGGACATGAGTCCAAGAGTTTCTTAAATAAACTAGATGAATCACATCTACGATTTCCTTATTCCTGTGAGCATAATGACATCCTTCCAAATCGAACTTACAAATTTTGTTCTCTATATCCTTACCATGTTGTATAAACTATTTTGCTTGACATAAGTCAAAAATCATCATAGATATCATTAGTTAACTTAAAGATAATACAAAATATATTTTTTTCATATGAAAGCGTTGCATACCATACTTGTGTATATTCCCCTAAGTTTTGTCATATTTGCATGTATATTACCCTAAGTTTTGCCATAATTTGCACATATGCCATTAACATTAACTTAAATTGAACATGTGTCCGTATCATTAATATAATTGCACACATAACCTTAGCTTAACATAAATTTGCATGTGGACCCATATCATTAACACGTGACCTTACCTTAACATAACCTTAGCTTAACATAAATTTGCATGTGGTCACATGACCTTACCTTAACATAAATTTGCATGTAAGCCCATATCATTAGCATAATTGCACAAATGCCCTTAACCTTAACATAAATTTGTACATATGCCCATATCATTAACATAATTGCATACATGATCTTAACTTAACATAAGTTTTCATGTATGCCAATATCATTAGCATATTTGCACACATCCCCTTAGCCTTAACATAAATTTGCATGTATGCCCACATCATTAGCGTAACTTGCACATATACACATAACATTAACAGAATTTACATATATGTCCATAATAGTAACATAATTACATATATGCACATATATTGCACATATACCCATGATATTTTTCATGTTTAGAGTGGTCTTGATTGTTAATTCTTAGACGACTTTGATGGCTTTGATGGTTTACTGCCAGCACATGCGGTTCATAAACAATACATAACATGACAGTGTAGCTACAACTGTAGAGGACTTATCTTTTGCCTCACGCTCCTGAAAGGCATTGGCTCTTTAGGCCCTTACGACCCCTTAGTTCGAGTCGGTGCCGAACTTATTATCCATTCTAATTACTTGTCAACCTTAATTCGTAGCTGCTTAAAATATCCATAGAAATTGTAAGCCGCCTATATATTGATGTTATTGTTCGCTATAAAACTACCAGATTTGTTCTTCAAGAAAACATCCAGGAATCTCGTTAATAAAATTCATGTTTTTACGTAAAGAAAATATTACAATAATTCTACTGTCTACCAAATTTAGACGACAGACATCATTTATTTGACATGCATTACTTAACATACTAGATTTTGATATAAAAAGAAACAATTTATGCGAGAGGACATAATATTAATGCATGTATATTATTATTAGTATTATCTCATCATTGTGAATATGAATGCGTGATAGATAAACCGAGAACCTGTATAATTAAATGAATCCAAATGTTCGAAGGAATAAGAATCACATTTGATAATATTTTCTTAGAAGATAGTATAGTTATACTAATCAAGTAATATATCCATATAATTGACATTGATTAACAAAATGATGAACTGTTGACTTCATACTGGAAAATTTTACTTCCTTAAAAATACTACAACCAGTAAACTTCAGTGGATGCAATGTGAGATAACCCTAACTCTAACGCAGGTGTTCATTACTATCCACGAGATTTATCTTATCAAATATTTGCATGTAGAGTATAATTACAATGATACGATAGTGTGATTATTTTGTATGGATACATTGTCTTATGATTATGTAATCAATTAATATCTCCTCTCATGATTGTCAAGATCAAAATGATTGATTCCGACGTTGAGAATAGACTGAAGCTTCTTGTACAAAATACAAGGATAATAGTTCCTAATTTCCCGGAATCATGGCCACATGAAGCGTTGTCTATTCTAGATATATACGAAAAATAAATATACAATTATTATCAGATCTGCCATGCTCTTACTTTGATAGCAACGAAGCAAGAAGGAGGTCTATATTCGTGTTACTTGAATCTGAAGGCAATCACAAAAATAACGTGCATCTGGTTCCTATGGAGTCCGACATATATATCTATAAGTCATAATTTTAAACCAAGGATCAATACAAAACATCACTTAACTATCCTATTTGTTCGACACATACCTCACTGACGCAAAAAATTTGTCTACCAAGATTCCACTAATTCAGATCGTTGTCAGCCACGTCACTGCTCAACCAATTTCGTCGGATCAAATCTCCAACATTGACGGAGAGGGTTGTCGATGTTGGATTCGGAAAAGGCACGGCGAAAGAATGTCGTCGCCAGCTTCTCTCTCTCTCTCCCAAAGGTAATGTGTGGGAAAGTCATTGGAGTCCCATGGTATTTATAGGCACAATCAATGGGATAATTAATAAAAATTGAACTTAATTAAGAGATAAAGAAATAACTAACTTGGCTTGTTGGCTATTTTATTTTTTTATCTTATCATGTATTATCTTAGGGATATTTACACCCATAACCCTGAGTAATATGGTAATTACCCCAGGAACCCTGCGTAACAGCGAATTACGCTAAAACCCCCGAGTAATGCTTAACTCTTGCATAGCATAACCCTGTGTTAGTGGACGTTTCTTTTTGCTGGACGGCCGTTAGTTTATGGACGAAAATGCCCTCAGGTTTGAGGGGCTCCAACGGCTAGAAATAGATCCGTTGGGTGTCTCCCGTCCCATGCAAAAACCTATAAAATGACTTGTAGAGACCCCATAGAAATATTATTTTTGAGGAAGGTTGCTGGTAAATCCACAACAGAAGGTGCGAATATTTTTTTTCGTTATGTTGCAAGAAGTCGATTTTTTTGTGTCTACAAGTTATTGTTTGAAGATGTCTACGTTAATTGCAGAAAATGCGGTCGCGTTCCTTTGAATCATCATCTAGTATGCGTTGCGTTTGCGGCGTCGAGGCTGTTTTGAAGACCTCCACCAAACCATGGAGCAAAGGAGCACGATTCTACACATGCGCCTTGAAGACTTGCGATTTCTTTCATTGGATGGATGAAACATGCAACAAAGAACCACAATATTTCGGCACTATGAAGAAGCCTCCATCAACAGATGCGAATGTTAAGCTAGTATTGAAGAAGCTTTCAGCAATTTTGATATGGCTGAAAGCAATATTGATATGTTTGCTATTCATATCCATGTTAATCACATACATTGCTTTCAAATAATATTTCGCAACAAAAAAGAAATCTCATGTATACATGACAAAATGGCGATTGCTCATGCAAGTATCCAAAAACAATTACATAGCACATGTAAGGATTGTTCGTCTAAATAAACAAAAACCGACATCCAGACAATCTACCACATAATACTTAAAGGATTGTCCCATCCAAAAAATATACATATAAGAAGTTTGTTGTGCATCTAAAAAAAACACCCATCCAGAAGTTCACATCCCAAATTCTGTATTAGCTGAGCTTCTCTTGTCCATGTAGTAGATCCATGAGCTCAAACGGTCTCCAAAAAAACTTCCATTTCCATTTCCCCTTTCTGCACATTCCATGCAATGAGAAATAACAATTACATTGAACATTGTCACAATAAAGATTTAATGATGATGAGAAGTGATGTACCTATGGATCCATCGAAAGTGGAGGTCCATCTGGAAATGCTTCGAAATTTCTTGTTCTTTTTCGTCCACGCCCCCTTCTTTGTAGGCCTTCACCCCTTCTTCCTCTTGTCCAAGAACCTCTTGACCTGCACCCAATTCCACTAGGAAAATACATATGTTTTAGGTTTACGATGTTTCACAAATAAAGATCTAATATAGATAAAATGCAAGACAATCGAAATTAATACCTTCTGTTGGCCAATGAATTTTGATTGCTTGTTGAAGCTTGCGTCGAGGGGCCTAGTGGTACCTCTTGATTAGCTCGTACGAGAGGCGATGGTGCATTGAGTGGTTCTTTGCAGGTGCGGGCTTGGTGCCCGAACTTGCTACACCTGCTGCATTTATGCCTTGATTTGCCATCATTCTCGTCCCTTGGCCGAATGCGATTCTTTCGCGGACGTCCTGGTGGCCTTGTGGTGTGAGGCGGTTGCACCTTGAATGGCAGATTGACCATCAACCACTGCGACTTGTCGGGCATTGGTGCTATGCATGCACAAGTGTAGGCTTTCCTATAACGATCAACCTTGTAGTAATCAGCGACGTAGTTCTCCCACCGCACTCCTCTGATGGTTCCCAACGCGGCTGCTGCATGTGTGCATGGAAGCCCACACAGTTGCCATCTTCGACACGAGCATTCACGGGCTAGAAGGTTTAAAACATACCTCCCGGAAGGAGTTTCTACTTCCACATTGTTGTCATCAGCTCTTCTACATCCTTGACCTATGAAAGGTCTACATCCTTGAATAAAACCTTCCCTTTGTGCTTTCAACGATATGAAAACACGTAGAAATGAATCGTCCTTCTCAGTTTCATAGTGAATTACACTTGAAGGATTACGATTCTTTAGTTCATAAATGAGAGATGGAAGTCTCTCATATGACTCCTCAACTTTTCCTCGGATCTTATCTAGGGCAATCCTTCTTCCCCTCCATATCCTCATGTAAGATAAACGGACTTGGAATTGCTTGGCAAGTCGTCGAGATATGGTGTTGACAGTCATTTCTGGGTTGTCTTTGATCCATGGATCAATGTACTTGGAAATCCACTCTTGTGAAGCCAATGAATTGCCAATCCTACTGACAGATGAACAATTGTGCTCGCCATGTAGAGTCCTGACTCGGAATCGCATGCTATCTTGGAGTCTAGAAGCATGGATTCGCCATTTACAATCTTCTCCCCTGCATATGGTTGTCACCCGTACTGCCTCACTCTTTATAAATCTCACATCAAATTCATGTCTCAGACAATAAGTGCTTAATGCATGTTTAAATTCATCGTGTCCATCAAACTCGGATCCAACTGCAATGTCCGGAATCTCCATGTCGTTGGTGGATATTCGATCTTCGAAGTCCTCAACATCCTCTAAATCTGAATCTAAGAGATAGTGGTAGCTATTCTCAGACTCAAGACCGCTGAGATCATCATCACTGGTACTTGAGCTATCAACAACAAAATCAGAATCTTCTGATTCGCTTACATCGATACATAGGGTTTGGGAGCGCAATACTCTCTTCGATCTCATTATACGCGAATGCTGAGAACTGATCATCTGTGCCTCCATGGCATTGGGACTGATGGGTGCCCTTGATCCATCCTCTCTTGATTCATCCCCAAGTGAATCCACTGGCTCTCCAAATAGGGGATCATCATCCATCTCCACTGCCTCATTCGGGTCACTGTCCATTTGCACAACTTCGTCCTCCAAATCCATGGCTTCAGTAGTGAATCCCTCCACTCCATCCCCTTGCACACATTCGGTTAGAGCAATGCAATTAATTGACTCCAAGGATTCACGCGTAACCGATCCCAACCCCTGCAAAGCCTCCACTGCCTCATTCACATCAGTCCCTAAGGACGTGGGAGTTGGATCTGGGCCTGCATTCGCATCCGCTTCCGCTTCCTCGACATCAAGTGCTTCTGCATCTTGATCAATCTCCACCACCAACTCAACTTGCGTCCCATCTTGGTGCAGGTGAAACATTTCCATCATCTGCTTCTCATCAGATAACTTCGCATACCTAACGAAGACAAAATGCGAGTACAGTTCCTATACCTAAATAATAAGCGAGTAGGCCAAAAATATTTCACACCATGAGATAGTTTCATACCTGGATGGATGAGAATTAGGAATTTTGTAGCTCATCCGAAACGAATCCTTTGGTTGCCATGGAACAACTTCTGCGATGTCATCCAAGATGTCGAACCAACACGTGTAATCTGGGTCTGTCCCTATGACGACTTGCTGTCCCAGCAAGTACCTATTGCCACCACGACCTCGCACCTTCTTGAAGTATCCCCCATACCGGACGCAAATGCTAAGGACCCCATCGCGGCCTTCGAACCAACCCATGCCCTAAGGTACATGCATGTTTCTTTCTCATGTACTCAGTTGGATTTTAAGAAGAATTTCAGAGGCGAAGACGATGGGGGAGGACATACCGTTGCCTTTCGAGGTGCTTCTGGTTGCTTGGTGTAGGAGGAAGCGTGTCGTCGGCGACTGATGGGGGGCTCCTCTTCTTCCGCGAGTTGGAGAAGATGACGAAGACGATGATCCGAAGGCGGGAAGGATCGTTGAGGATGTCGAGGGCGGGCGGGACGAGGGCAAAAACATCTACCTCGTCACCCATGCACTATTCATCGATTCGACTTCCGCATCCATCTACACCATACACGTGGCGGCAACAAACCCCAACCATGTGATCTCCACCTCGTAACTCGGTGATGGTAGGTGGTATCCCAACCGTGGTTACCCCTAACGTCCCAGCGTAACGGAGGGTTACACACGTAATCGTTAAGCATTACTCGGGGGTTTTAGCGTAATTCGCTATTACGCAGGGTTCCTGGGGTAATTACCATATTACTCAGGGTTATGGGTGTAAATATCCCATTATCTTAAGGGTGATGTGATGATTGATTTGATTTTTATTTTAATTATTTTATTATCCTAGTAAAAAATTCATACGTTACAACACCTTACTGCTATACGTTCCAATCAAGAGGCAATCCCAACACCTTGCTTCTAAACTTCAAGGTAATCTCTCGAATCCAATATTGACATTATATTTTCTTACTTGTCCAGAGTATTTCTTAGTTACTCAATACGTGGTCTTGTCGAAGTTAAGTTGCCATCCTTGGTACCTAATACGGGAGAAAGATGAAGTCACCGATTGGAACTACGTAATCATATAAATGCGTGGTCAAACAATGGATCTCCGGACCAAAAGGAAATTCCTAAAAGTCATCATCATGAGTAGCATTGAATATATACAAATCCACGACTGCTAAGATATTTGATTGGTTCAAATTAACTTGTTGGAAAGATTGGATTGGGTTTGTAGAAGTTAGAGAGACACGTTGATAATGAATGACCCATTAATTGAATAGTTTTTGTTCCCTATCCAATCTGGAAGACCACCTAAGTTTACCGTCTCCGTCAAGGTGATGTAAATCCATCAAGATGGTAAAAATGACTAGTGCAGATGATCTCATTTGAGAAGCTTGACTTGACCTCTGCTCTTCCCTTCCATAAGAATTTCTCCCACGTATCCTCGTGAGCAAAGGTAATTGTATTATTACCCTCTTCCAATTGCATAATATAATTTTGAGACTGGATTCAATTGAGCCCGTTGATTGTCACCTCAAATGTTTAAAAATTTAACTCTCTTAGTTATAATACACTCCCATACTTTTAAATTACTAGATGTGCAACTATTTTTGATAAGATTACGCCACCTCCTCGATAGCCATTTCAACTACAGAAAAGGTAACTTGATCCCAATAACCCCGTTGTGTGCATCGGATATTCAAATATACTTAGAATGTTTAAAAACTAACTGCTGGAGATACCATGAAAGGCAGAGAGAGCGTAAAATAACATAGTTATTATTATATGTGTCAAGATCGACGATGGGATTCAAACGTAAAAGGCTAAACCATGTGGACCGAAAAGAAAATGGAAGGCCACGGACAACGCTGGCGGGCGTTCCACCCCGACCGAGTCATATGGGATGAGGACACGAACCCAATTGCACGTGGCAACGAGTCGAGTTGGATGCTTCTCCGCACATTCCATCCATTCACCTTCCATATATATATATCCATCCACCATCTCTGCTCTCATCGCACACTCTTGTCTGCAGTAACATATAATATATACGTCTATCCTTTCTCGCGAGCTCCTATCCAAGCTCCCTCGATGGGGAACTGCATCAACCGTCACGCGGTGACATCGTGGGCTGACGACGACTGGGAGTGGACGGCATCCGACGAGGAGAAGGTCGGACGCAAGGAGGAAGAGACTCGTCTCCCGCCGATGGAGGTGAAGATCAAGCTAACAAAGAAACAATTCGAGGAGTTGTTGAGACACTCCGAGGGAGGAGGGGAGTCGGTCTCGATGCTGATCCTGGACTTGCTCGATTCGAAAGCCGGCAAGGTGCGCGTCTGCGAGGGGCATCACTGGCGACCGGCCCTCCCGAGCATCCCGGAGGTGGATGAATAAGTTCTTCTTTTGTACACACTATTTTTCCCATGGGAGAGGATGGTGATTTCGTTCATTCCACTCCTCTTATCTTCTGTTCTTTCACAATCTCTCCTTACATGTAAATATGGGATTTTTTCTTCGGAATTCCGAGATTGTCCCAATTTTGTGGAAAAAACACATATGCATATATTATATTTTACTTGGTTTCGAAAATTTGAAAAGATACTGCTCGAGACGATCAAATTGTGAATTGGATCAATCGGTACTAAAACATGCACTCCAACAAAATTGATCAACGAATAAACTGAATATCCATTTGTATATTTTCCGATGTTTAAAAAAATAACTTTTATTTATTGTTAAATTATAATTTATTATTATAATCAGCAATAAATATCATATTCGTTGTTAGAAGTTAATATAATAACAATTTATCCATTGACTTATTCGTTAAATATGTCAATTGCTACTAAATTTAACAATAATTAGGCAAAAAATTGTCTAACGAATAATCGTGGATATATGATTCATTTATAGAAATATAACAATGAATATAATAATCATTGTTAATTTAAAGAATCAACTAACTAACGAATAATATTCACTATTATATATTTTATTATAAAAAATATGACAAGGAATGTTGAATTACTCAATTGACTTAGATTAATTTGGTTGCAGTGACGGCCTCCCATGAACCGTGGTAGTTTATAAGCCATCACTTCATTCAAAAGAACAACTGAATCCAATTTTGAGGAAATCCTCGAATTGTTCATCCACTTCTTTTAAATAATTAACTAGGAAATAACAATTCTTGAGTCATCATTGTAATAATGTTTTAATTCCCATATCAAAATTTTAGAGATTTTATCAAGACGTAGAAAATAATGTCAAGAACGTCAAATGCACCTTTTCCATATTAATTTGATGATCGGTCTAATCAGAGACCTAGAGATTTAATCTAATCAGCAAGATTTAATGTAAACAAAACATATTAGCCATGTGCCTACATCCCAAGACAGTAACTAAGACGTATCATTGATCGACTCATGCAAGGGTTCAAGGATATGTACGTCCAATATGCAACCTCAATGCACATTTCCAACAATTGATGAAGGACTTGTAGTTGTGGTTGTCCTTTTTATACCATTTCAACTGAGTTGAGCAAAGTGTAAAGTACATGTGTGCAAGTTAGGTCATTGTCGACAAGAAGCATGTATGTGTTCCAAAATATTCTACATAAGTGGTAAAGATGACATAGAACCTAGTCTTGTGGTTCAAAGAATTAAGCTTAGCAGACCTGAAGTACCTCAATTCTAATTCCTATAAGATTTCTTTGATTAAGTGAATTAGGGCCCAATCACGCTCCAATCTTCGGATTTTATTTAAACTAGTTCAATTGTTATTACCAATCCGATAAAAGCAAATGAAAAGAAAATATTTTTTGTAAAGCAATTTTCTAATTTGAATTTTTTATAGATTTTTGGAAAGAATTTTTATTTTTTTATGCAAAATATTGAAAATATTTTGTAATTTTATGAGTTTTTGAATTTCGAAATTTTTAGAGATTTTTGAATAAAGATTAGTGCAAATATTTACAGGGAGTACATCAATACTTACAAGAGTTAGGGTGTATTTTACACGGGAAATTTACAAGTTGACTGTTAGTTGTTTTTACAGTTTTGTATATACACGGTTTGTAAAGAAATTGTATTTGCTATGATTATCGAAAGATTCCAAAAATAGTTTGAAAAATTTTTATACAAGTATTTTGAAAGCTTATTAATGGGATGAACTAAGTTAGCGTATAAAGTTTCTTCCTCGTCGGCTGGTTCTGCAAGCGCTGACGTCTCGCTATGGGATGAACTCGGGATCGGACTGCCTTGCGGGGAATAAGGGGTGAACTGTGACTCGGACTCGGTCGTCTGAAGATGAGGTATCATGTCCATTGGCTCTGGTTCTGATGCGGTTAGTGCCCTGCTTGGGGCCGTGGTTGGCGGTGGATGCGCTAACGGTGGAGCGTGAGATGGTACACGGCTGGAGGCCCGACTTGGTGGAGCACGTACTGCTAAGAAACGGTTGTCGGGCAGGCGCACCGACTTACGAGCTGTGATACGTGTCTTGGCCATATCCTGTTCAGATGTTAATTAATTTGAAAAAGTAATGTAGAAATCAATATTAATGTTATCAATAATTAGAAAATTAATATTCTTTTGCAGCCATTTGGATAATAACATTAAAGAAAAGTTATACCAAAACATCGTATTCTTTTGCTTAAACGGGGATAACATAAGGGTATAATCAATGAAGCCATTTTTTCGTGTGGTATACAATATGTGACAATGGTCCCTTTGATGAAGACACATTCTCTTTTCCCCCCTCCTTTGTTCTCCTGTCCGCATATGACCCAACAACTTCTCTGAAAATCTTCTCCATTGCTCGTCGCTTCCCATTCCATGCTTTCTTATAAGAAATGCGCACTTTGTATCTGTCCTGAACAAGTGACTGGATGACGCTTGATGTAAGAGTTTAGTTGGGCCGTAGAGTGGCAAGAATAAATCTTCCAACAAATTTCGCAGTGCATGTCCGATTGTCAACGAGTAATATTGCATTGCGACAAGTGTCTTCCGCACGATAGCTACACACAACCCAATTGTCTCGGTGACTGTTGTACGATGCATGCAACCTCCATCCGCAATCATTGAAGATGCAACGTGCGGTATACTGGGAGCTCTTCGATGCGTCCACCTTGAACTGGGCATGCTTTGTCATGCTCCAAGTGATTAACTCGTCCACTAAGGATGTTTTCGAGTCGAAGGCACGATTCAACCAATAGTCTTTACCAGATGCACCCTCGGATGTTGGTTCGCAACTTCATTAAAAAGTGGCATCTCCTCTGCAAATGTGCCGAAGATCCAATCACCTAATTCGAAGAAGTTTGGAAGATCCTCTATCGTGTCTAAATCCATCCCATAGTCTATCGGTAGATCGAAAATAGGTTCCTGATGTATCGAATGAAGAAGAGACTCTTGACCATGATCGGTCAACACTCCCACCCTATGACTACTTCTGCTCATGGAGTGTTCTTCATCCTCATCCACTTCCTCTTCCTCTTCCTCTTCCCCCTCGTGCTGGACTTCATCTTGTTCATTGTTTTCAGCCTTATCCTCTTCGTCAACTCCATCGTAAAGAGATACATTAAGGTCCAAACCTTGCATTGATTATGATCCCACGTCCCGTTGGTGTGAAGAAATCTCTACCGCCTCAATTAGTAGTTCCATCATCCCCAGTTGTCGACTAACTTGCAACATCAACTTCATTATTTTATCCGATCCAATAACGATTGGATGGAACGAACTTGCATTTGTGGGCCACTTGCAGGTCACAGTAATCTCGAACAAGTCAGGTGTATATCCCGTAAGACCGTATATGTAAGCTAGCAAATCATTATAGCTACATGATACAGGTACTCCGATCATATCACTCTTACCGCCTTCGTAACTGACCTCAGAGTCTATGTTTATTACTCATCCGCCCCAGAACACATAGAGGGCAGCGACATCACCCATTTCCTATACACAACTAAAAGTTAATGCCATTTTTAAGTACATTCTCTATTATTTAATACGTAATCTGAAGTTCCAATAATTTCTTTAATTATAAAGATTAGTTTTAGTTTAATTAGGATTCCTAAGCAATATTATTATAATCATTATAATTCCTAACTTATAATTAATCACTAATATACATTATTTATTACTAATATACATTAATTAATAATTAATTTTATTATTACTAATAGACATTACATACATTATTTATTACTAATATACATTATTTATTACTAATATACATTACTTATTACTAATATACATTACTTATTACTAATATACATTAATTAATAATTAATTTTATTATTACTAATACACATTATATACATTATTTATTACTAATATGCATTATTAATTACTAATATATATTATTTATTACTAATATACATTACTTATTACTAATATACATTAATTAACAATTAATTTTATTATTAGTAATATACATTATATACATTATTTATTACTAATATGCATTATTTATTACTAATATGCATTATTTATTACTAATATACATTATTTATTACTAATATACATTACTTATTACTAATATACATTGATTAATAATTAAATTTTTTATTACTAATACACATTATATACATTATTTATTACTAATATACATTATTTATTACTAATATACATTAATTAATAATTAATTTTATTATTACTAATACACATTATATACATTATTAATTACTAATATACATTATTTATTACTAATATACATTATTTATTACTAATATACATTACTTATTACTAATATACATTAATTAATAATTAATTTTATTATTACTAATACACATTATATACATTATTTATTACTAATATACATTACATACATTAATAGTATATAATTAATGATTGTATACAATTTCAACTACATATTAATTTGTACTATTTTTATATTCTATTAAATTTGTTTAATTACTATTTATTGGCCTAAAGTTTAAGCTCCAATTTGTGTAATATGTGCCTACGATTTTGAACCTAATGTGTGATAAAACATTATACTACTGTAGGCAAAATGATGAATCTAATAAATAAAAAAGCATTATACTACTATAAGGCAAATGTGTGAGTTTCTAATGTGTGATAAACAAGTCTAACTAGGCAAAATGATGAATCTAATAAATAACAAACAATTCCTACATTTTTGAACTTCAATTATATAGGAAAATTTATTATTTTTTAAGATATAAAAAGAGTGAATAAAATATATTAAAAATTGACAAAAATTTAAAATATTAAAAACCATACCTTGGATGAAGAGTGCTTGGATGGAAAGAAGAGGATAATGGGAGGGGAGAGTGAAAATGGGAGAGGGCAGTGTGAGGGGAGAGGGGACCCGGGGTCGGGTATTTATACTGCGCCCAGCGGCAAATCATTTGCTGCTGCACGGCAAATCAAATGCCGTGTATGGCGGGTCGCCGATCGGGACTGGCTCACCCGTCCTGTCTTCTGCGCCGAAGACCGCGAACCTCGTTGGCCATGCCACTGGGCACGATAAACCATTAGCCGCGCCTTCCACGTCAGCGCGGCAAACGGTTTGCCGTGCCACATAGGCGAGCGGCAAACCATTTGCTAATATATCACCATTCTAGGAAATATTTTGATTTCGTACCCAGAATGAGAGATATTTCTCCTTCTCTCTCCATTCTGTGAAATAACTCTTGCCGATGCGGTTGTCCTTCGCCATTGTTGCAACTCCTGCATCCTTTGTATAGCGGAGATCGTCCACATCACCACAGGGGACGATAACAATATACCCATAGATCTCAGTAGGAACACATAAACAGATAGAATCATGATCATCATGATTCATTATATTTATTCCATGTATGGTAATATAACTCCATAGAATAAAGTTTCATCGTAGCAATCCAAATTGGACTGCACTGTTATCAGTATGGTAACTTTCTATAGATTTCAATGAAACCGGTTTTGCTATCCAATAACAACTAATGGCATTGCACCCGATTTACTACCTTAGTTAATACAATACCATAGCTCACAGCGAAGAGGGTCAATGCGTGAAGATCATTATTAAGAGAGACGACATCAATTAGGTGTTTACACAATAAGCCAATTGTAAACTGCAATACCTATGTTACAGTGAGAAACATACGAACATGACTATGTAATTAAGATAATTTGTGTTCATTAAGTAAATATGTGCTTACAACAATGACGACCAATCGACAGAAAAATGCCTTTCTGGTGGTTGTTGGAGAGCAATTAGGCACATAATCCATTAAATCGCCATATTTTTTGGCTATCTTCTAGCTTAACCTGATATATATATATATATATATATATATATATATATATATATATATATATATATATATATATATATGACTTGGTCCTTCCATCCTTAAGGAAGGCCAACGATCGTAGCCGTTAGATTCAAATCTAACGGCATGATCAATTTATTTGTCCAAAAGGGCATTTTAGTCATCAATTTTTGCATTAATTATGCATGTCAATTAATATTCCGAAATACTAAAATTAACTAGTTTTATTTTTGGTATTTTTCATGATACCATATTTAAAAAATGTTCAGTTTTGTGCTGGGCGTCATTACGTGGGGCAATGTTTGTATCATTACACTTTTTTTTGTAGAATTCAAGGTTCCTTTTGTAACGACTACATGTTTTTTGTAGAATCCGTCATTCATTCAAAAAGTCGTTAGTTATTTGTAAATTTTGCATTGTTCTTTGTAGAATATAACTCATATGAGCAATTAATATGTGTTTCTTTGTATAATAAAATTTGTATAGTTCTTTATAAAAATTGCAGTAGTCATTCACACTAAATAAATGTGAATATACAAATCAAATTTGTATAAAACACGTCTAAAATGTATAATGCACATCCAAAATGTGTAATGCACGTCAATATATACAAGATTTATAAAAAATATAATTTTCATTCGCAATCAATTATTTTATAAAAATACATGACAAATATGTATAATACATATCAAAATTGTATAATACATATTAATACTGTATAGTACACATCAATAGTGTATTAAACTGGGAATCGTTCTTCATCCAGGACTGGTTGCAGCACCGTGTACACGCATCGCATTCGATCTACGTATTGCCGTCGTCGTTTGCATGAAGGTCTTCACGGAAAGCCGCATCATCATTCCTTGGCAACTACACGTGCCATCAACTACATGTTGTCGTTGCCGCCTGCATGAAGATCTACACATGTTGTCGTCGATTTAGACATCCCTGTAGATCCACTTACGTCTTGCCATGAGACTGCGCACGACCTTGAAACATGGATCACGTGATCACGTGAATTTGAGAAACATGGTTGAGATCGTCTACGCAACTTCGAACGCTTCTAACGCCCAAACGAACAACAGAGAAGATATGTAAAAATGAAATCTAACGAAAAGGGTCTCATGCAAAGATAAAAACGGACGGAAATGAAAAGAATCAATTTTAATGGGAATGTTTCTCTCATAAAAAAAGGATAAAGCAAGAACGATCAGAAGAATAAAGCAAACCCACAGTCCAATCGTGAGGCGGAAGCCAATACCCTATTGTTGTATCTCATAGAGGAGACCATGGAATTGCAACAAGCAATTGTTGCTGCTGATGTGGATTCGTATGACAACAACACAATCCGGTGAATATCAGAATCAGCATCCACGGGAAACCCTCAACATGCCAAAATAATTAAAATTTCTAATTTTTAATATGCAATTAAGTGGCATATTAATGGAGGAGATAATTGTGGTTGTTAGATACTATATTTAGATAATGTATAAAGACGAAAATAGGTTTTTATTTAATTTATAAATAATATTAACATAGCATTAATAACAACCACAAGATTAAAAACGGAGGGCTGTGATTGCAGGCCTTCCATAGGAATGGAAGGACCATGTCCCATTTGAAAGATTTCCTATATATATATATATAAGGGAAAAATGGGGCTGTCCCTTGGGGTAGCCAACATGGCTGCCCCCACCCCATTTTTCGCAAAATTTTTTTATTTTCTTGGAAAAATATCACCATGTATATTCATCTCTATATCCCTCTTATATGTCATTTGAATTTCGTCAGAAACAGAGACTCCTACGGCCTCCATCCATACGTCATTTTTTAACGGTCGCAGGATTTTTTAAATTGACCCTGTCTGGATGGTGGCCGTAGGAGTCTCTGTTTCTGACAAAATTCGAATGGCATATAGGAGGGATATATGGATGAATATCATAATGATATTTTTCAAAAAAAAATAAAAAAATTTACTCAAAAATGGGGCGGGGCAGCCCCATCAACCCCTATATATATATATATATATATATAGAGAGAGAGAGAGAGAGAGAGAGAGAGGTAAATGGGGCTGCCTCCAGGGAGTAGCCAACTTAGCTACTCCTACCCCTATTTTTCCTCATTTTTTTATTTTTTTTGGAAAATAAAAATTTGTATATTCATCATTATATCCCTCTCACATTCTATTAAAATTTCGTCAGAAATAGAGACTCCTACGACCTCCATCCAAACATGGTCGATTTAAAAAATCCTGCGACCATTAAAAAAATGACGACTGGATGGAGGGCTTAGGTGTCTCTGTTTCTGACGAAATTTTAATAGAATGTGAGAGGGATATAATGATGAATATACAAATTTTTATTTTCTAAAAAAATAAAAAAAATGAGGGAAAAATAAGGGTGGGAGGGGCAGCCCCATTTTACCCATATATATATATATATATATATATATATAGAGAGAGAGAGAGAGAGAGAGAGAGAGGAGTTATCCTATGAGAGCGAAAAAATGTAAGAGCACGAGAGCATGCATTCTAGACCACATGATTCTGTTTTCTCTCTCCTGGTTGGATCATGTGGTCCAAGATGCATGCTCTCACAGATTTTGGCTCTCATAGGATCACTCATATATATATATATATATATATATATATATATGCCAAATATGACCATATATTGTTTGTTGACTAATCCTTAAATCAGGTTAATCCAAGAAGTGGATGGATTAGATAACATAAAGGATCAATAGTAATCTAAATCACTTTTGCAAATATTTCTTTACTTGCATTAAAGTGCAACCACGATGCTGAAATTATGTTTCATCGTGATGCCTCCAATTGTAACGTAAGGAAGGCTAACCCTTTTAACCGTTGAATCCTATGGAATAAGATTTGATGGTTGGCATGCGTGAAATGAGGAACATCTTATGCAAAGTATATGCAACATAATCTTTTACCTCTGCCTTTGAGTTCTTGCAGATCTTGAGTGCTCAAACACCAACTAATATGGATTCACTGCGAATTTCAACAGCTACATGAAACTTCAAGCAATGTATCATCCATAGAGAAGAAATAAGAGAGATATTGATACAAACACTAATGTAAAGAAAGTAATGTAGAATGCAGATAAGAAAATAAGAACAAATACAACCAGAGATCTAAGATCATAGTGATGGTCCCTTCTTTCCATTGCTCAATTATTTGTAGTTGCAAAACATGTAGCACCATTAATTACTTACGGCAAACTCCATGTATGACAATATATTTGATTGCAATTGCTGAGAAGAAGTGGATATGGAAAAACACTTGTGATGGCCTATTTCAGAGAATTACGGAGAAATGCGAATAAAGAAGAAATGGGGAAGAAGTAGACCATCGAGTGGTTTGGATGGGATTAAAATGGAGACTTGTGGTTAACAATTAAATTGGGAGTACACCAAGTGCCCAAACCTTCGAAATATAAGAGTGCAAGCGAGAGGAAGCGAAACCCTAGTGATAAAGGGGGCCGGACATCGAACACCAAGGGAGAGGAGGATGATGCATTTGTATGGGGTGATCGAGATGAGCGCAAACGAAGAGTCCTATGGTGATGGTGAGATCGGAAGGCGGTGAGTCGCAATGACGTCAAGGACTGGGGCTCCATCGACGCCATCGTGGAGAAAATTTAGGGGGAGGGAAAGGAGGTGGTGGATGCTCTCAGCAAGATTCGGGTCTATCAGTCGGTATCTGGCATCCTCATGAGGGTGTCAAATGGGCAGACACTGAGTGGTTGGGCTGTGCTGAAGGGGGTCGATGAGGGTTGGGACTGGCGGAGGAGTCGCTCTTAACAGCGAGGGGAAGGCGGTTTTACCCTGGACAAGATGGTTTTACCTCTAATGCGATAGTACTTAATGGTCATATGTATTGTCCTCATTTGGATATCCAGAAGACCTTCATCAAGTGTCAATAAGATAAAGAGCATTCATCTCAGCTCCAGCTAGAGGAGCTGAGCCTCCTGTGCCAATGCCACCCTTAACGGCCACCATCTAACCAAGATCCATTGCCCCACCACCAACCGCGGTGGTCACCACTCCATCCTCTACCTCAAGTCCTGGCTCTACAGTCAATTGAAGTTTGCCACCCATCCAATCTTCGTGGCGCTTTGCTGCATGCGATTCATCCTCTCCTTACCGACTTTCAAACCTAGAGCTTGTTCTTGGAGAGGGCTCTACCGTTGATTGATGAGGAAGAAGAGGGAGGTAGGGCTGCAGTCAAGGGTGGCGACGGGAGAACACGAGGAGGTGGCGAGTCGGGAGGGTGGCAGTGGGGTTTGTCAGAGGGGATGGAGGATGAGGTGGGCCGGGCTTTGAAGGGCCCATGCCCATATAAAATTTTGGGCCTTGGGCCGGGTTTAATGTCTGCATGTTTTTATTTTAGGTGATTTAAATTCATTCTAATTTTCATTGGTCAGGTTTGGGTCGGGCCGGTCAATATAAATATGCATATATCAAGAATATACTATTTTTTCCATATTTGAGCCGAATTTACCTAATTTTGTCATTTAAAGAGTGAAAAAATTCTACAGTTTTACAAAATTTAACAATAACATAAATAATAGAGAAAGAAAAAAAGGAATCAAATCTAAAGAATAGATCCATGATGACATAGTACAAATATAATAACATATTAATTGTGATTAGAAAATATTGTACCTGACAAATTCTTGAAACTAGGATTTGAGAAATCAGAATATGAAATTAAATATTATTTCCTTGAGAGTAGTTGTGTCATCGATGTTTAATTCTTGTTTATTAGTTGTTTCACTTGTTTGGCTATGAGAAGATCCTTTCATGTCAAATCGCAGATAACTAGGATAACACATGCAGAAAAGGTATCCCATAATAACAACTCGACCTTGCTCACTCAAAATAAGAAGATACATGTATTTATATGTGAATAATCATCCATCTAGCGTTTATTTGAACTATCTCAATCAGTAAATATTTATACCAACCTTCTTTTGTTCAGCTCCCATCACTTTAAAATGATGGAAGACAAAAACTTTAGTCACCAGGAAAGACCCCCTTTCGAAGGATCTAACAAGGTTATAGTAGGCATGAAGCACCATTAGAAGAAACTTGAAGATGTAGAATGCGCATGACATTTCATCAGCAAATTCTAATTTGATCACATTAATGGTGCATTAGTCTTCTTCTATATCACAATGCAGCTAAAAATATAAGCCTATCATGCATGTATAAGGACTAACGACAATACCGACAACTAAAATAAGTGTACGACGGACAAGATAAAATAAACATGACATGGTTCAATATTACATAAGATAAATGGATGAACATCAAATCAACAGAAGTTCAATATTAACTAAGTTAAGTAATTTAACATCCTAACCACACTAGAACTAAATATCACTTCCAAAAAGTTGAAATGTCTCTAAAGTGAGAAGTAAAAGAAAGATCTTGCATCTAAGTAACCTCCAAATAGCATGTAAAGTCCTGCAGTAGAAATGAAAACTATTAAAAAATATCTTAAAATTAATTACTATTTTGTTGTATTGAGTTATTGTATTTTTGGCTACTTACCTAGGACATAGGACATATGTCCATATAACCCGTGGTTTTAAAGTGGTGGTCACGCTTAGGAGGCCTTTGGATATATAAATACAATTTAAAATTCAATATAATTAAAGAACGAAATCTAATTTATCAAAGATAGTAACGCAACTAACCTATTAAGTCTTCATGTACTTTCTCATCTTCCTCTTGTTCACCTAAATACGAATCTTTCGATCGTCTTCATGAACCCAATCTCATACACAAACTAGTGTTTTCGCCATTTTTGGATCAAGCCTGCTTTGGTACGGATCTAAAACTTTGCTGCCAATGCTGAATGCAATCTCTGAAGCTATAGTGGAAATTGGAATGGCTAGAATATCACGAGCCCTGAATGACAAGATGCGATACTTACTTGAGTTCACATCCCATCACTTCAAGATATCAAATTTGTCATCTTCCATTGTATATGTTGAATAATATCTGATATATATATATATATATGATTTTCCTGCCTCAAGAGAACCAATCTCCCTTTTCTTCTTAATAAATTTGCTTATCATATTCTCCTTTTTTCTTTGATGTGAATGCAGACTCTTGCTCAACTCCACCCGCTAAAGAAGAATCTCCACCAAAAAATAATGTGTACTTAGTGGAGTATTAATGAATCTCTATTTCATCACTATTGGCCTTAAATCCCTAGTTAAATGTATGTAAATAAAATTAATTTGTGCAAAATAACACTCATTATTTATTCTATAAGTATTGTCTAAATATTGTATTTAATTTCAAAATTAAAGAATAAAGAAAAAAAGAAAATAAATGAAATACCTAAGGTATTGAATGACCCT
This sequence comes from Ottelia alismoides, assembly GCA_037367405.1. Taxonomy (NCBI): domain Eukaryota; kingdom Viridiplantae; phylum Streptophyta; class Magnoliopsida; order Alismatales; family Hydrocharitaceae; genus Ottelia; species Ottelia alismoides. The sequence continues at coordinate 297,707 of JAZKJV010001342.1, read as the reverse complement.
AAACCGGAGACTAAGTCAAAAATTGACTTGGTCAATACGGAATAAAATGAAGGGAGATAATGGTCAAAAATCGCATAATAAACCCTATTTTTTATTCTCCAATAAATACTTTTTGGATCCTATTTCACCAATTTTATTATTTGTATATAAAAAATCAGTAAACTTCGAACATGACATAGTACATAAAAAAAGGAAAAACAAATATTTATTTCATTTAAAAATAATACACAATGTGCCCTAAATTCCCTAGACATTCAGAATAAAAATCAGAAGAAAAATTTCCAGACATATATCTTCTCCATACAAGCTCATAATTCATTAAACTCACCTTTATTATTCATGAAATTTAATTATCTATTTAATGAAGGTAGTTTCATTCAATTTGGAGTTAAGATGCAAAAGTTGGCTTTTGAGCCCTCATTGCACAATATACATGTGTATAATATTCAATTTATTTATTCATTATATTTTCAATTTCTTTTATTTTATAAAATTGTAAATATAAATAAAATTATAGTGAAATAAATAAGTATAGTTTAATATATATACGAGTATACTTACAATATACATATATAATATGTATGCATAATTATTTAAGTACACAATTAAACTCAGAAAAATACAATAAAAATACTATATATGTATTTAAATAAAATATAAATGTATAAATTATGTCTATAAAATAAGAAAATCTAAAATACAGACTAAAAATAAAGTACCCAAAATATAGGTAAATCTACATATATTTAAATATGTAAAAAAATAAGCCTAATAAAAAAATAAATAATAATTATTATTATTCAATACTACATAAAATAATCAATATTTTTCATATTTTAACAAAAATAATAAAATAATTTACTATTTCAATTAATTTAATAAGGATTTTGCCTTGTTTTATTGCCTAGTGGTCTACGTGGCCTAATAGGGGGCTGGCCTTGACTGATCGGATGGTCAACTAGCCCCCTACTCATGTAGAATTTTCAAACCTGCTGACCCTCTCATATTCCTTGATTTTCCCTGCTCGAGCCTTGTACTTTCTGGGAATGATTCCTTCAGCAAAGTTGCTCCTCGTTCATTTCTCTTTCATGCCACGATCACTCCTTGATCGATGGAGCCTTGGTCGTCGAGTAATCCCTAGTCAAAGGCCCCTTGCATTTGAAATTTGATCCTGTTCAAACCTCAAAATTCCCAATCTTTCTCGTGCTCGAGTTTGTTGGTGACGACAACATCCTCATTGGAACTTTTGGAGTGGAGGAAGAGAATCAGAGCCAGTGATTTCACATTTTATTTCATAAAAGTCCAAATCATAGTTTTGTTTGATCTTATGCTCTGACCATTATTTCCTTGTGATAAAAATATCAGTGCTCCTCCTCCGTTTCTTGCCGGAGCACCTTCGCCGCCCCGCCTCATCTCACCAGCCACTCCATTCACCGTGATCGACCCTTGATCAAGAAATCAAGGTCCTCCTCTGCCACCTTCAACGGACTTCATCGCCCCACCTCATATTGCTGTGATTTTTCCTGATAAAAGGTCAAGGTAGTTTACCTCAATCCCTCTTTCTTTTTGTGCATGTTAGAGCTTTCAGGAGCCCATCTGGGCTGGAGTTGGACATAGAAGAGGTATTTCTATGCTTGGGCTTTGTAGGACATCCATAACCCCAACATTATGTCCCAGATCTTTTAGCACCTATCTGCGAAAAACCTCCAGCAATCGATAGAGAACTGAGCACTTCAGTAGCTCCAGAGACCATCAGATGACGAGGATCCAACTGGACAAAGCTCACACCGATGGAATTTCATCCATGTTCTTGCAAACATCCTTTCACCCGTTGAATCAGGTGCATCGCCCAGTTGGCCGAGCAACCATTCGACCAGGAGGTCCCTCTATCGTTGATCCAGTTGATGATTTGATCGAAGTCGTTAGACACTGAAGCGGTATGGGCATATCTCGACCGTCCGTGCATAAGTGGTGCCACGTGGGCACATATCAATTGTTAGATTGTGCCTACAAGGGTATTTTGCATTCTCTCACCCCGATTTTTGTATTTTCTAAATAGTCCAAAAACATTCATCTATAGTTATATTGTTTTTGTATATTTTGCATTTTAAACCCTGGGTTCATAATATTTGCAATTAGGTTCCTCGCTACGTCACCTCACGTGCACATATACATGAGGCGATGGGCATTTCACAGGGGACCCTTCAAGGCTTTCTATTTTATTTTAGTTTAGTAATTTTAAATTCTCGTGTAAAAATTTTGACAAATTGCATTGAGGACCTGTTACTTTTTAAATATTACGAATATACCCCTTCCAGTGCATTTTTATATTGAATATTCAAGGGTTTTAGCATGTATGTCTCTATACTTGAGTAGAGAGTTATGAAATGATTTAATACTTTTAGGAAACTACAAAAAGGTCCCTGCCAGCATTGTATTTTATTTTTATTAATTATATTTTTAATAAATGTCTTTTATGCTTTGAAAACTCTAGAAATATTAGGACAATTGGCTCGAATATTTCTCTCTCACATATAATTTTCTTAGGACATTTTTATTTAATTTTATATTTATTAAAAATAAAAAACAAACATTTATTCCATTTTTGTATTTTAAAATACAAAAAACATAATAATTTCTAAAAAAATCTAAAAGTAGTTATTATTTATTACTAAATTTAGCAACTGCAGACCAAACATCACTAAAAACTACAAAAGAAAGTCACTAAAAATTAAAAATCTCGAAAATACTTGTAAAAATCAATAAAAATTATTTAAAACCCAAAATATTTATTTTTGCATCTTAATTTTATATATGTTATTATATATTAAAAATAGTTTTGGAAATTTTTGAGGTATTTATCTATTTTAAATTCTAAAAAAATTTGGCTATTAACCTAAGTCACCATTTTCACATTTTTAATCAATTAATAATACAAAAACATTGCAAAAATAATAAGAAAATTAACAAAAATAGAGAAAATTGATAAAAAGATAAAAACATTTTACTTTATCAATTTCGAATATTTATAACTATAACTATAAATAAAAAAGCCTACATTCTGTATATAGCTATATGTTTATAATAAGAATTTCTAAAATATATTTTAAAACCTTACAAAATTGAAAAGATTGTGCTTTAGGGTATTTTCATGATTTTATCTCTATTTATTTATATATATGATAGTATCAATATTATCCCTATTATTACATATACCTATATTTTATCTTTTAAAAAGAAAGGAAACTAAAAATCATAAAATATACAAAGAAAATAAATTTTATAAAATTAAAAATATGAAAATTTAAAATAAAAAACCTATTAAAATTAAATATAATTTTAAACCCATAAAAATAAAAGTAAAAAAAAGAAACAAGAAAGGAACATTTTGGATTAATTGCTAAATCTATTGTGTTTGCTCCTTGATTTTGACACTCTACATACTTACACATATACATATTTTTGTAGAGTTGTAATAAAGTTTAACTCTGCACATATATTGCATTTCTTGATCATTATATGTAGGCTAACTATTGCCTGATCCGCCTTTTGTGAGCAGTCGCTAGTAGGACTGTGTTCTCTCCTTGTGAGAACACATTTGACCCTCATCAAAAGCATGTCAACAAATGGTGTCATTGTTGGAAAGCAACATCGCATAGATTGCTTGTCTTCCTTCTTGTCTATATTATTAATATTCATTTATTTCTCCATTTTATATTTTATCTAGTACTATTCTGACAATCTCTTTGTTTGAACTTGTTGTGAGGGACCACAAATCGAGGGAGGTGCTCTTAAGAGTTCTGTGCACCCATGTGAAGCATAGTCGTCTTTCAACACAAGCCGACATGAGAGAGCAACATGAAAGGACCGGGATTGAGAACATTGAATTTTCTACTTTTATTTTATTTTGTAATTTAAGTGAGAGACAACCATCTATAATTCATAATAATTTGAACTCTCTGAATACTGTGACTCTCCGAGGTCCAATGCTCAAGGGATTGTTCACTTAGGGGCCTCGTCGGCTTTTTTGCAATTTTTCTACTCTTTCTTTTATTTTATTTTCTATGTTTTGTATTTTTTACTTTCTTTTTATTTGTTTCATGTGATTAAGCCCTACCTTAGGACTTGCTTTCTCGGTAGTTTAAGGTCCACAACACTAATTATTGCATGTAATAATAGATCTTACGCTTGGACTTAGATAAATTAATTCTTGATTACTTAGATTTGGAACGAAGCACCGAGAGAGGCTATATACAATACTAACAGGATCCGTTGTGACAGACACTAGAGAGTCTTCAAGACCATACATTTGTTGTCCACTTTTGAGTAGTTAACACCTAGTTCTTCGTGAATAATAACAATTTCTGTACTAGGGCAATTTCATCGAATTTGCATTTGCGTATAGAACAGGTATCAATTTTTATTTAGCATCATGCACGAAGAGAACTGGGAAGCAAGGTGAGCATTTCTGAATGAGTGTACATCATTTATTTCTCGTTTGTGTTATTTTTCCGACTTCTTCATCTAATTTTGATCACCATAGGATTCTAAAGGAATTGGAACCTCGTTCGGCATCGTGCATGAAAAATATCCATAAAAAGTGATAACCAAATAAAATCAGGACTGTTAATGAATATGTGATCATCACTCTAAAAGTTAAAAATATAGCTTCATTCCTAAGTAATTAGTTACATTTATCCATTTATTTTGCATTATTATCATTCATGTACTTTTAGATAATATTCACATTTTAAGTTTCATAATTGCACGAATAAAAAATCCAAATTCCTTTGCCAAAATCACATGTATATTACCCCCATATCTTCCCCTATTTTTATTTATTTATTACTAACTCAGAATTAAATAAAATCAACTCTCTCGTTTATATATAACTAACACTAATAAAAAGAAAATACCAACAAATACTAACTTCTAAATTTTGCCAATGAAATCCAAACCTTAGTTTGAGACTAAAAGCCTTAAAACGTTAATATCTCCTCCATACAATCTCCTATGGACCCTACTCACTTTTGAATTAATATGCATTTAATTATCTACAAAACAAGATCAAATTCCAGAGAATCATAGTTCATATGTGAAACTTGGGTTTTGGGACCCTATTGTGTATTGTACATATTGACTAATTTGATCTTATTATTTTATGTATAAAATAAATATTTTTGATTTATTTATTTTGCATTTATTTTCCTTGATTATTATTTTAATAAAATGTGAAAAAAATCAAATAAAAATTATGGTAAAAATCAAAGAAAGTAAAGCAACATGAGCATGCATATTTAGTCTGTATATAAGTGTCCTTATTTTATTTCTTTATTTTGTTATTTACTAAACATCAAATAAATATACCAAGTTGTAAATATTTATTTTGTATTTTATTCTATCTTATTTTTTTATTTTGATTTTTATCTTATTTAAAATTCCAAAAAAATGTAAAATATAAAAAATATAGTATTATATATAGACAGAAGGGAGGATGTTCCGTGTAACATCCAAGTTGGCTATTACACGAAGAAATTTCCCGTATTTTTTATTTTTTTCAAAAATTTCACCATGTATATTCATCTTCCTATCTCTCCTACATATCATTCAAATTTTGTGTGAAACAGAGACTCCTAAGCCCTCCATCTAGAACAGGTCGATTACATGGAGGGCTTAGGAGTCTCTGTTTATCACGAAATTTAAATATGTAGGAGGGATATATAGATGAATATACATGGTGGAATTTTTGTAAAAAAAATAAAAAAATGGGGGGAAATTGCTCCGTGTAACAACCAACTTGGCTGTTGCACGGAATAACCTCCCTAGCCTCTTATATATAAAGTACCACCAAAATACTTTTTGTACAAATGATTTCTTTTGATTTTGGGTCTGTTATTAAAATTCTAGATACCATTGATACAAGCAACTTTCATGTCGAAACACTTTAATTTGACCTTTTTTGTTATTTCTTTTTTTTTTATTTTTTAGATTTAATTCTCAATTTTTCTAGGAGGTACACATGGTAGCTCCTAGAGCTGCCACGTGTCATGATGAATCTCGTTTCATCACCTTTATTCTTTCCTTTTAGACTTTAAACCCTAGCTAAATGCATGTATATATGATGAATATGCACTTCATTATCTTTTTTCATTTGTTTTAGCTTAAAATACTTTATAAAATACATGTATATATTAATAAATCTATATTCTTACGAAATTGCATGTGTGTATAAATATTGTACATATATTATTAATTTAACCTAAAATAAATAAAGAGATAAAGGAAAATACATGGGGAAAAAAACAAAAAGACTGTATATATGTAATATATATAGGTTGACCTGAATCCGTGAGATGGTCAAAACTTGACCTGATTGATCAGGAATAAAGTAGGGGGTGATAGGGTCTTTAATCAGAAAATTTTAAAAAAACTTTGTAAATACTTTTAAATTTATTCTTCATATATTTGTACAAAATTTACGCTATTTTATTTATACATAAATTGACCTTAAGTTAAATAATTTTAAAAATAAAAGTTGTAAATAAAAATATTATCTAAATAATAAAAATAATTGCAATATAAAATCATGTACAGAATAAAAGTAACCATATTAAAAAAAAGCCATAAAGCAATAATTGAAAGACCAATTTTGTCTCCATATGAATTTGAATTGATTCAAACTCATTCCAATGTATTCTAAATTAAATTATATTTAAAATGGCAGTCGTTTCATAATTTTTGGAGTTACAATTTGAAATATTATTTTCTGGGCGTGGTTCTTGTAATTTTATCATTTTTATTGTATATATTTATATATATTTATTTTTCTATATATATATATTATATTTGTAAATAATTGTAATTATTTTTAATAATTATTTAAAATAAAAATAAACTTTTAAAAAATAAAATGCACCAATTTCCTTATTTAAGTATGTGTATAATGTGCCATATGTATATAGTATATGTATATATCTAATTTCCTTAAATAATCACCACAAATAAATTAAATAATTAACATCTATTATGTAAATTAATAAAATGATAAAATTTATTTATTTATGTAAATAATATACCATATGTAATAATTTAATAAATTCCTTAATTAACCCACCATTAAGAAGCCTCATTAAGTTATTGGTAGTTATTATTATTCTTATTAATTTCATTCCAAAAATTATTTTATTTATTTATATTTTTTATTAATTCTACCACTAAATTCCTTCCTTATTTTCCTCTCCCTTCTACTTTTGAATTTCAAATTCCTATTTTTCTATTTAATTGGCTCCTCCTCACTCATTCTCACTTGATCAATCTTTTGGTGAGAGGAGCCTATTCTCCAAGAGCCATCTTGTGGTAGAAGGGTGCCCAGCCTCTGAACCATCTGGTGACAATAAGCTGATCATCGAGGCCATTACGACATTACCCACTCCCATTTGGTGATATCCAATTTTTCTTATTTTTTAATCTAGGTCAATTGTAGTTTAATTTTTACATTTTCTAACTTCGTTGTCATTTTTTATTCTAGATCTTTGTTAATCTTTTAAATTCATTATCAAGATTTGAATTGCTACCGAATCCGATGTTTCACCTCATTTTCTCAATCTCATAGCTTCACGTTCTACCTCACACAATCTTTCAACTCCGGTCACGCATGGTGGTCGGAGACACATTTCCGACCTCCCATTGCACTAGATCCAAAACCATTCACATTTCTAATTTTTATTTCTTGTCTGAGTCGTCATTTTTGTTTTATTTCAAGTACACATGATTTGAAAAAAAATGCAGCCATTGTTTACAAAAAAGAAAAAGAAAAAAGTTATTGTTTAAAATAAATTACAAAAAAATAAAAAAGGGGATTTGGGCCCAACACCACCGCTCGTCGTCCCGCGAGCCGCCAACCACCCTAGTCGCCATCTCCTGCCCACACTGAAGCAGCTAATGCAACCCTACTCCAACTCTGCTTGCACATGCAACTCTGCCACATCATCTTCCTTCCACCACTGCTCCAGAGCAGCACTGCTTCATCGCCACCCTTCGAGCGAGACTCGCCAGATCCTCTACCTTAGAGTCGTAGACCACCTTACGCGTGAAGGCGACCTCAATCCACCACTAGGATCACAGAGGAGCTCCACTCCTAGACCACATGCAACTTGATCATCCACCGTCGCTGCCATCCGCGGAGTGAGGTCCACTGCACATCTCACGCGAAGCCCCTAGTCATTGTGCGAAGACCTCAAGTAGATGGAGTTGCCTCTCCACTGTTCATCCTCCACCGCCATCGTGATCTTCCTGAGGCCTCCATTGGAGAAAAGAGGGAGGGGCGGTGCCCGTTTCCTTTTGGCGTTGAAAAGAAACGAACATGCCTCCAAATTTGAAAGCCCTATTTTTTTGTTTTTTGGGTGAAGTACATCCAAGTCCTCCAACATTCTCGAAACTGCAAAACTACACCCTGCGAGTTCCTCAAGCATGTGCTTTGCATGCTCCACCTGGGTAAAATTACATTTTTTGACGTTATTGGGGAGGCACGACGAGGGTAGTTAGGTTTCTCTTCTAACATACAATTATTGGTTATCAATTTTTGTCTATATTATTCGACATTTAATTCATTGTCCATATTCACTGCAGGTATTTCATTATTTGTGATCATATTTTCATAATTATGTGTCTTATGCATGTTTTATTTTCTCTTTCTTGTGAGGGCCCGATGAGTGAGGGTGACACTCTTAGGAGAGCTAGTGTACCCAAGTGAAGCGAAAGCGGATTGATTCATCAAAGAGTCACATGAGAGCGTAAGAAGAGGAGAAGAAGATATAAAGGAGACTGAGCATTTGAAAAAAAATTGCATACACTTTCATTTATTTATTTCTAGATTTTGAACTCTTGTAAAAGGACACTATATACCTTATTTGTGGGGTCTGTTTCGCCAAGTGTCGGTGCACTTGAGAGATCTCGTCGGTTTTGTCACGTTGTTTGCCTTTTTTTTCATTTGTTTTTCGATTTTGTTTTCTTTATTTTATGTGATTGATCCCTACTTGTAGGATTTTCTTGATGATAGATTAAGGCCAAACACTTAATTATATTTTCCTGCACCTATTGTTCTCATTTGGACTTAGTCAAATTTTGAATTGATTCTCATTTGGACTTGAAAACGAGCGTCGAGAGGGATTCTACACAATGCTTGTAGGACTCACTATGATGAGCACAGAAGAGTTCTCAAGATCATGCTTTTGGATTCCTTTTTTGAGTGATCAGCACTTGTGCTTCACGCTAATAGCACTTTCTGTACCTATGGAGATTTCACCAGCTTGAATTTGCATATAGATAGGTTTCAATTATGCTTAGCATCCTTGAATGTAGAGAGCTGGAGGCAAGGTGAGCATTTACGCTTTAGCATGCATCATTGATTTCGATTCACATTGCTTTTCCGACTCTCTCCCTCTGATTTTGATAACCTAGATTGCTAAAGGAACCAACTCCCCGATAGGATTCATGCATTCTTATTAAAACAACAAAAAATGATAACAAATAAAATCAGGACTGCTAAAATTACTTGACCCTAAAATATATCAAAACAAAAAATATTTGTCTTAGGGCAAGTATTCCCCTCCTTGTATTCGTTTTAAATTGCTCGTGTATACACTAATGTTAGTGCCCAAATCCCATAAGCCAACCTAAGTGTTTGTATATATTTTGTGATTCTCACCTAACTCTAAAATATACAAGATTAAGAGACCGCGCATTCATGATTTTTACCGAGTTGAGTAGGTGAATTGAGGGGTGTGTTTTACTTTTTGTATATTGTTTATGATTGCTTGTGTGCATACTAGATACTTTTGCGCATTTGCATCTTTTTCTTCAACTATTTTGACTTGACCATCGTGCTCTATCTACCATTTTATCTTGTTCCGAAGATGGCTGACTGGAGTGATTTTTATCTGACCTTCACGGATCCTTCGTACCCTCTAGCTGATTCACCTCCATTTTTCCAGTAGGATTTTGCTCCTGAATTTTGTACATATCCTCCTCAGCCATAGTATAATACCTCATATTTTTATCCACCATCATCCTCACATTTCCCTCCATCTCACCCTCCCGAGACTGATCTGTTGGAGTCAACTTTCATGGATTCCACCCTTGAGCACTTGACCCATATGATGGAGTATATGAGAAATTGAATTGATGACCTCACTAGTATAAATAAGAGCGACCATGATGTAATACCATTTGATGATATAGGTTCACTCCAGGATTCTTATGGGAGCTTACAATCACCCAAAATACAAAAATGAGAAAAATTTTAAAATACAAAAAGATTTCGGGAGACACATGGTCAATTTAGACTGTGTGGAGATGGACCACATGCCAGATCATTTACCCACATATCCATTCACATCCTGTCCCACCTTTGACCTTGAGGATGACACTGTATAGACTCTCTTCATCGTCCTTGTGTAGTTGTTGATTCTGATCTCCACCCTTGTATGGAGGAGGTCAAAAAATTCAAAGAAATGTTGACTGAACCTGAAGTAGTGACCGTCATTCATTAGATCAGTAAAGCCCACTTCACTAAATCATGACCCATTTATCTACTTCTCAATACAATAAGAGAAAGTGCAGGAGTAGATCTGAGCATCACATCTTGACCATGGCCATTGCCCATGCCATCTCTCACCGTCCACATTCTAAGAAAGGGAATGATGAATCCACGATTAGTCATCGCAATATATTGATCATAGCAAAATCCTTAGGTAAAATCTCAAATAAATGTCCATAAAATCAATAAATTAATAACATGATTTTTGTAAATAGAATACAGTAATTATTGTATATTATATTGTACAAAATAAATTAATAATAATAGCCGTAAAATATAGGAGTTTTTCACCTGTAAATAGCCTAAAACTACATGAATTTTTCATAAATTCATTTCATCTCTTTTTTGGCTAATTCATTTTTTAACTTGTTTATCAAAATATATATAAATACCTAAATACAAAATAAATTTCACCTTAAATAAATATTCCTAGATCTCTAAAGAGAAAAAGCCGTAAAGCTCAACTTCCCGACCAAATTCCCGCTCCCGATGAATTCTAAATTCACAAAACTCACTTTTAAAGTTTAAGTTAGAAAATTATCTATCTAATGAAAGTAGTTTCATTAAAATCGGAGCTCATTTGCAAAATATGAGTTTTGGGATCTCGGTATACATTGTATATATCGTAAATATTCTTTCTTTCACTTTTATTCCCTTTTTCTTAATTAGTAAAAATTCAAAAAAATCATTGTTGAATTGTATTTTATTTATAGTATTTTATTTTATTTTTATGTTGTAAATATCTTTTATTAAAAATACAAAAAATTAAAGAAAAGTAAAAAACTTGTAAATGTTGTTTGTCTTCTTTTGTAAATTTTCCTCTCCTTTTCTTCTCTTTATTTTATTGTATTTTAGTAGACTACTTTATTTTATTTTTTTCTTTATTTACTTTACATTCTCTACAATAACTTTCATTCAACTTCGTATGTTCTAACCTCCCATTCAACTCTATTCAACTCCACCATTTTTCTATAACAACCCATCCCACTCCATCTTCTCCACCTTTATTTTTCTCCAACTTCTCATTCTTCTTCTTTATATCCTCCTCTACATGCTCATTTCCCCCCATCCACAATTCTTAGAGAAAAAGGAGAGATCTTGGAATTTGGTGTCGATGACAATGTCCTATCATCTTCCTCAAGTGACGTCCTTCTTCAAGCGAGATCCGTTGCAACCACCGTCCCCACATCACGAGATTCCCATCGAGCTCGCATAGCTTCTCTGATTTTTATTTTGCCAATCAGATCGAGGCGATGACAGGAGTCCAGCGTAGTTGATCTGCAAATCTAGTGAACCTCAGGTGAGTATCTCTCATCTCTCTTCTTATTTTATTTTATCTAGCATTTTATTTCCTTTGTTTCACCACCACGTGATCACCTCCCCCTACCATCTTCATCATACTACCACCACCACCATTTTATATTCGCATTTTTTGTTCCCTATTTAAGAAAATAAAAAAAAGTTAAAAAAGTAAATAAAAATATAGTCACAAAAAATTGCAGAACAAAAAAATAAATTTAAAATGCAACGATGCCCAAGCGGCTGGCCCCCAACCGCTGGCCACCGGCCCCCTTCCAGCCACCGCTGCCAGCGTCGGCCCACTGCTCCTCCGCCCGCGCCGAGGTCGTGAGCCGTCGCTCGGCCAACCGTGCCCCCGCAAGTCGCCGCCAACCACCTCAAATCTGCACCCTAACCTTGTCTGGAGAAGGTCCATATCTTTAATTTCTTATTTTGTGTAACAATTACAAGTTTTATCCTGTATGCTTTTCTAATTCCAAAAGTGCTCCTATCCATAAGTTTGAATTGTTATTTTGTTTTCTAAAATTTCATGGACACCCCTTTGTTTATGCATTAATTTGGACACAAATATAACATCAATTATGTAAATGAAAGATGTTATGATGTCGAACAACTAATTATCTATCATCTTATTATTTATTTGGAGTTTTGTGAATATTGGGTAATTAATTAAAATTATTTAAGTGAAACATTTTTTATATTTTAACCATTGTATGTTCTTAAATTCGTATTTAACTCAGAGTTGCTCCAAAAATTTCATAAATATCAGAAATAATGCCTTAATATGATTTAATTTTTATGGAAATTTCATCTTAATTGGAGTTGTCTTGTACCTTAAATAAAATTTAGGGTGATTTTAATAAATGATTTTTATTTAAATCTACACAAATTATTTTTGTGAAATTTCAACTCTCCTGAATTGGTCATATAAATATCTTTTTAAGATAATACGTTCTATAGATAAATTATTATTGTCAATTTATTTGGAATTAATTATCAATGTCACTCTGTTTTCATTAAAAAATCCATAAAAATTCATATTTTGTCAGAAAATTCCGAAAATATTATTATAGCCTCCTTGCATCATTTCTATATTCTTAATAAAATTTTCGTAATTTTTGCATTTTGTTTGTGTCAAAAAATATAGAAACTCATAAATAGTGTATTTTTTCATTGTTGCATTTTAACCCATAAAATTCCAAAAAAATGTGTGATGCATTCATCACTGGAATAGGTTTGTAGGAAAAATATAATTTTGCTAAATTAATGTAATTTTGTATTAAAATTAGTTTGTCTAAGCTGTGTTTTTCTTATTAACTTAATTCCTCTAGCATCTTGCATTCACATTTACTTTGCATAAAAATACAAAAAATCCGCAATGGAAACCTAGAACTACATTTTCTGAATTGACCCAAAGTTGTTCCTTTGCCTCCATGTGTTCGACCCCTGACTTGTCCGGGATATAAATTCAAGCTGAGACACTCTTCACGGAGATCTTTTCTCGGTTTCGACTGATTTGCTAAGTACATGTATTACAATGATTAAAATTATGTCACATATTTAGCAACCCGTTAGGGAACACTGCTACACCTCTTGTGAGTTGCTCCATCTCTAACTACTCTTGTAACAACACTCTCTTTGGCGACGGTACTTCAATCAATATAATACCATTCTCTATGGTACATTCTCTTCATCTTGGGCCTCTCAGAAAATCAAGATGATAGTTCAATTTGCTGATGATCTATCAAGAGGTTGAAGGTTATTATAGAAAACATTGTCATTATTATTCATGGCATGAAATTCACTTCTGATTTTGTCATATTGCCCATGGAGACCACTCTTAAAACCGTTATTGTCGCTTCCCTTCACCCATATCCATCATTTTCTAATGGGGAGAGAGCGAGCTCCTAGAAGCTTATGTCATAGAGGAACCTCGTATGGTCGAGCGAGAACCTCTTTCCACTAGCGAGATCCAAAGGAGGAGTACCTCCTTTTCTATAGAATCCCCCACTATTGTGAAGATTCTCGCCCTCCGCCGTGCGCTCTAGGTGACAAACTAACAGAGCTCTGCCGAGATCCGCGATCTCAGGCGATCATTCCAGCTCAACGGTAACCCTCATTCGTCTCTTTTCTCTCCTCTTCTTCTTTCTCCTCCTCCTTCTCTTCCTCCTCTGTTCTTTCCCTTTCTTTTCTTTCTACCTCTTCCGTTCATCTCTTCCACCTCTCCTTTATTCCACCAATCAACATTCTATCGATCCTCTTCACCTAGATCCGTACTTCTTCCTCTTCGCCCTCTCTGCTCGCCATCATCGACAGATATCCTCGTACATTAAGCTCCTCTACCTTGAAGTCCTCTCTCTTGTTGCCTCGATCTCCTCCTATACAACCACCATCGCCCGCCACCCTCCAGCCATTGACTTTGGTCGAGCTTGCTGCCTCGAACCATATGCTCATCTTCCCACAGCCCATGAGCGGCCCCATCGACGACTCACCCTCTGGTCCTCTACAAGCTTCTCCCCAGCCTCACCTCGACATAAAATAACCAAAGGATTGGGTTTTCAATCCTTGATTCGACGGCCACTAAGTCTCTACGCCATCGCATCTCCCGACCTCGAGGTTCAGGTGAGCCGAATCATCTTGTCGTCTCCATGTATAGCTTCAACATCTCTAATCCTCGCATGTCGAGCCTCCTTCCATGCCTTTAGGCTCAAGAGAGCCAAGCCAGCTCTGAACCTCAATGACACTGCCACATGGCACCTCGATCAACCAAGTCTTAGCTACGGACCATAGCCTCTAGCGGTACATGCAGTGCACGTGCCCTCCGGAGATAACTGTACCAACCCCCCCGCCCCCCATTCCCAATAATTCACAAGAAGACCCCCATCTCCTTGAAACCATGTTGTGACATACATCTTGCGGGAATAATTGCACCAAGTCCTCGATGTTTTAGTCAATGGTAAAATGCCCCCGACCAATCACACGTGCACAACACATGCATGCACATGAAATTTACAAAATATTCCTGTGGGGTTTTGTAATTACATATTCATCCTATTTTGTATTTTTATTTTTATTTATTTTATTATTTCTTACATGCATGCCCTTGTCTTTGCATATTTTTTTGGGCATCATTTTTTCATCTTATTTTAATTTCAAAAATGGAATTTAGTAGAACATTTTATGCTCTACCATTTGGATGACGATTATGTTTTATGAGTGGTGGTTATTTAATTAAATTGAATTGGTGGAAAATTACCTATTTTACCCACTATGTCATCTTTAATTTGTAATAAATCAAATGATGTCCTAAAAATTAATAATATGTAGATTTAATTGTGTTATATTTAGTGCCTAAAATTCATGTCATTTGCACATATATCGACGCTAAAATAAATTAACTGGTGATTTGAGTAACTGATTTTGAATATGTTGTAGATCAATTAGTTTTAGGATCTATTAATTTTCCTTGATACATCTTGATTAGACACAATAGTATAATTTAAATTCCAAGAAATAAATTGGTTTGTTATTTATTAAAATTAATTACGAAAAATCACAATGTTGTATTATTTTATTCATTAAAAATTCATTTTGCATCAGAAAATTTCAAAAAAAAATAACAGTAGCTTAATTTTAGATATTTTCACATCTCACTATGTTTTATGATTTTTGGACATCACTTGATCGAAAGCTGCAATTTAGCCCATAAACTTGCTTGAGT
This sequence comes from Ottelia alismoides, assembly GCA_037367405.1. NCBI lineage: Eukaryota > Viridiplantae > Streptophyta > Magnoliopsida > Alismatales > Hydrocharitaceae > Ottelia > Ottelia alismoides. The sequence goes on along the minus strand of JAZKJV010001342.1, from coordinate 282,090 downwards.
TTGCAATTTCATATTAATTGCATAAAAAATTATAAAAATGTCTCTTTGAAGACCTAGGTTCTAGATCGACTATTAACCAACCTAAGGAGACAGTGGTCTCCTTGAGTTCGACCATGGGCTTGCCCAAGTAAAAAATAAATATGGCCGCTCGCATTAATTGAATAATTAATTTAGTGGTCTTTTTGATTAATTCTAATTACCCAACTGCTACAACAAAAATGGCAAATAACATAGGGTATTTAGCGATTTATCATTAATTTTATTTGATATTAAAATCAAACATAACTAAATTCATAATTTTGGAAGGCAAATCCCTCATTGTACACATGTTGCATTCAGATTGAGCGAGGCACGTACACTTAAGGACTAGACCAACATTACTGGACATGTGCCCTAAGCGCTTGGGTCGACTCTTGGGACCTGATACATGCTACAAGAACTTGTCTCTGACCATAGACGAAGTGGTCCAAGTGATCTAGTAGGTGCGCTACGTCGACTGGAACATGACCACTTTAGGAGACTACATCTGCACGTTTGTATAACTGCTTGAAACTAATTTAACTCTAAAATTGAAAAGATAATTGTCCAATCTCTCACAGTCTTCATTATGTCGAGTTGGTGAATTGAAGTTTGCTTTTTGTTTGATTATCGACTTTGGATTTGAGTGTGTTATTCTTTATTTCAAACTATCAGTCTTCAGGTCTTTTCTTCTTTTCTTCCATTCATTTTTTGAGTCCTCTTTCTTGTTCAACATAATCTGTATTGTGATCATGGGTTACCCTTATCTCCAACCAGATAGTGAGGCCTCTTTTGACCCATATCACTATAGTGTCCGCATTCATGGTCCGACTCAAAATGACTCTCTTCTTAAGCCATAATTTTTCCTCATCTGGCTTGACCTCATTCATTGTGTGGTCGAAGTCCAATCCAGAATTGTCTTGTATGTCTCTACTTCACTCGTTGTTCCCTCTCATGTTGCTTTCTTCTACCTTTAGACATGATGTGATGTTGATCACGCCCGCATTGAGGAGATTGTTGATATTATAGAGTTGGGTAATTTGAGGCTGGAATGAGTGTGCTTCCTTTGGAGGATTATGGATTTGATTTCTGTGATGCTATTATTACGGTTTCTTAGGTTGCACATAAGGTTGAGGATATTATCTATTAGGTAATATGGATTGAGGATGATGATACCAATCTTGTGTGTTTCCATTTTCTAATACCGATCCTTGAGTTGGTTCTGCAAATCTTGTTTCTTGAGCATGTTGTATCAACTCTATCGGTACTCTAGAGATGGAGTTGGAACTCGCTTTGTGTCACTCATCCTACTAGCCGATCTATTTTCCTCCACCTGATGTCCAGACAATACAAGGGCAAGAAAGAAGCAGAATTGGATTTATTCCTGAAAAAATATTTTCTTTTTCAATTAAGATGGGATGATCCTTTATATCAAAGACAAAGAATGAGGAGCCCTAGATATATAGAAGGTTGGATGAAAGTTTTTCTTTGTTTTATATGTTGGACATGCAAGCCCACAGTGATCCATTATGCAATAAATGTTATTGCAAATATCATTCCCTGATCTGGAAGATTAATTAATTTGCATAATAGGTCCATTATTACAATTAGGGTTATGTACCATGACCATCTGAATGATCATACAACTATTGATTCAATTGTTGAATCATAGAGGCTGGTGCATGGATGAATATCTAAAGAATAGACAGAGGACACATCAAGCACTGAAACATGATTATTAAGAGAGGATCTCCAGCCCGAGAAGGAGATGACAGTCCTTTCTCTAATGGTCGATATCTTACCGATTTCTTAATGTAGGTCCTTTACACAGGAATAGAGATTCGAAGGTGTCAGATTAGTTAGGCCTAAGAGTTGACTTAATGAGATCAAGATAACTAAAGACCTATGTCGTATTCTATCACGATATAGAGCACACATCCTTTGACCAGAGACAAATGTGTTACTATATGTCTGAGTATGTACATTTGGCAGACCGATAGGTTGATGGCCTAATCAAGGTCAATACACCGGCGCGCTTGTTTGCATACAAGGGCATATAAGTAATACGATCTCTCAATGGGATCACTTAGGTTCATTTACTGAACCAGAAGTCATGAGCTCACTAATAGGATATTGAGAAGAATCAAATTCCGTGCATGATCGTCTCGCTTTGGAAGCTTTACTGAATTTGTAGGTTCGATATATACTTTTGGAAAGTATATGATCAATACCTAGGTATGATATATACTTTAGGAAAGTATATGATCGGTACTGACTCCCAATGATCAAATGAGAAACTTAATGATTAAACCTTGAGGGAGACAGTCTAAATGAGATCTAAAACTTCAGGTTTATTTTAGGTCTTCCAATATACAGGATGTACATGTATTAGAATACCTGATGGTGATGTGATCATAAACGATTGTATAATTGTGACACTCATTCTAAGGGAGTGATGAAACATGTCTGAATTTTAGTGACTCCTCTCAATAGAGATGTGATTTACTCTTGGTCCAAGTGTTGGACAGTGATCTGAACGTGATTCATATGCAATGAGAAGATTGGATCTATGGATTTTATTTAATCAAACATTAATGGAAGGTCCTTGAGATCTGTATTTGAGATGTGATCTCAATATCCAAGTAACTGAACGTACAATCGCCTTGTCCTTATCTCCAAGTATCTGGAGAAAGCGCATTATTCTTGAAAGAGTTCGAGAATAATTTCATTGTTATATTATATTCAAGCATTGAGAAATGGATAATTAAATATGATTTAATTATCATGAATAATGTGAATTTGATTCATTTTGTTTAGATGCATGAGAATGATAATCCAATATAATTAAATGTGATTTAATTATTATGAATAAGAATAATGTGGATAATACTATCAAATTATTCATATATATTATAAATATGATTTATAATATATTAGAGAGAGTCTATTGTCATTTATATTTGTTGATTAATTATTAATGTGATATGGATTCACATTGGATAATTAATTAAAAATATAAGTTACATTTTATTTTGTGTTGTGAATGTGATTCACAAATTTCCAATGGTATAACTGCAATGTGTTGGACATGCGAGCCCAAGGCGATCTATTGTGCAATAAATGTTATTGCGAATACCATTCCCTGATTTGAAATAAAGAATAACTAACTTACATAATAGGTCCCTTAGTAAAATTAGGGTTATGTACTATGGCCATCTTAATGATCATATAGTTGTTGATTTAATTATTAAATCATAGAGGCTGGTGCTTGGGTGAATATCTGATGAGTTAGATTGATGACTCATCAAGCACCATCAAATGATTGTTAAGAGAGGATCTCCAGCCTGAGAAGGAGATGGCAATATTTTCTCTAAAGGTTGATATCTGACCGACCTCTTGATGCAGGTCCTCTGTATAGGAATAGAGTTTCGGAGGTGTCAGATTAGTGAGGTTAAAGAGTTGACTTAACGAGATCGAGCAAAATTCTATGTCATATGATGTCATGATATAGGCATACATCCTCTGACCGAAGACATATGTGTTACTATATGTCAGAGTATCTATATTTGGCAGACCAATAGGTCGATGACCTAACCAAGGTCTATACACTAGTGCATTGGTGTGCATGCATGGGCATATGAGTAATACGATCTCTCAAAATGCTCATACAAGTTTATTTACTGAACAAAAAGACATAAGCTCACTCGTGAGATATTGGGAAGTATCAAATTCCGTGCAAGATCATCTCGCTTTGGAAGCTTGACTGAATTTGTAGGTTTGATTTATACTTTTGGAAAAGTTGTGATCAACACCTGGGTATGATATATGCTTCTGTAAAGTATATGATCGATACCAACTCCAAATGATAGAATGAGAAACTTAATGATAAAACCCTGAAGGAGACATTCTAAAAGAGATTTAAAACTTTGAGTTTAATCTGGGTCTTCCAGTATGAAGGAAGTACACATATTGTTAATACCAGAGGGTGATGTGATCATAAACGATCGTATAACCATGACACTTCCATTCCGTGGGAGTGATGAAACAGGACTGGATTTTAGTGACTCCTCTCATAGAGAAGTGATCTAATATTAGTCCAAATATTAGACCTTAATCTGAATGTGATTTGGATACAATGAGAAGATTAGATCTACGGCTTTGATTTAATCAAACATCTATGGGTGGTCCGCAAGATTTGGATTTGAGATGCGATTTCAATATCCAAGTCACTATACATGGAACAATACAATCACCTTGTCCTTATCTCCAAGTATCCGCAGAGAAAGCATATTATCCTTGAAAGAGTTCATGGATAATTTCATTATTGATATGTGTATCCGAGCATAGAGAAAATTGATAATTAAATGTGGTTTAATTATCATGGATAATATGAATTTGATTCATATTATAAGGAGAGTTATCTAAGATAATTAAATTTGATTTAATTATCAAAGATTTAAATAATGTGAATGTGATTCATAATATTTGAGAACATGAGAATAGATATCCAAAAATTAAATGTGATTTAATTATCATGGATATGAATAATGTGGATATCATTATCCAAGTTAATCAGGTATATTATAAATGTGATTTATAATATATTACAGAGAGCATATTGTGATTTGTATTTGTTAATTAATTATGGATGTGAATTGGATTCACATTGGATGATTAATTGAAAATATAATTTACATTTTGTTTTGGGTTGTGAATGAGATTCGCACAATTTCAATGGCTTGATTAAAATTTTTCAGAAGATAATTTTGAATTATTTTTTTGTGAAAAATATTTTCGATAAGAGATCAGGAGATATTATGAGATAAGGAGATCGCATGATAAATAGAGGAGATAGACTCATTCCTCTCAAGAGGAGTGGATGGCCACTACTCTCCATGTGGAGAAGAGTAGTCGTACCCCCTTTTTGTAGGGAAAGAGGTTAGTCTCCTCATTGTCTCGTCTCTAGTCAAAGGTAATTTAATTTGGAATTAATTATGTTGCTTTATCAATATAGATTAATTTAGGGATAATTACACCCATAACCCTGAATAATTCCTCAATCTCAATCATAACCCTTCATAATCACGAATTACATTCAGGACCCTGAATAATTGTACCGTCTTACACCTACAACCTTCCGTTACTTTACTATGTAAACTTAACCAGATGATTGAGTTAATCTAACCAACAATCGATCTAACGGTTGAAATTTAATCTAAAAAAATTAAATATCTTGTCTTTTTTGTCTCTTTGAGCAGAGGGGAGGAGGGAGGTTAGGGAGCAGGGGACTCGTCGAGGATTTGGGTTCCCTTCCCGATACCTTGAAATGTTCATCAACCTCCACCACCTCAACCTTTCCGACAACGCTCTCACCGGCGCCCTCCCTCCCTCCCTCGCCCTTCTCCCCAACCTCACAGACCTCTCCCTCTCCAGCAACTACTTCACGGGCGAAATCCAAGGTGGGTTCTTCAAAAGTCAAGTTCTTAACTTCAGTTTGAACCTCTTCAATGGGACGCTCCCCGCTGTTGGTGTCGGCGGCGAGGGCACGAGGTACCTCAACCTTTCCTACAACAGAATCTCCGGCGAGATCCCGGCCAAGTTCGCTGCGAGACTTCCCACCAACGTTACCGTGGATCTTTCGTTCAACAAGCTCAGAGGAGAGGTACCCGCCTCGGCGGCGTTGGTGGTGCAGCGCCCGGGGGTATTCGCCGGAAACTTGGGTCTCTGTGGGAAACCACTGAGGGTCCTCTGCTCGGTGCCGTCTTCTCTCTCGGAGCCGTCGCCGGCACCGGAGAGGTCGCCAAAGTCGCCTCCGGCACTGGCTGTGCTTCCGAGGACGTTGGGGGAAGTGAACTCGAGCTATGATGGGAGGAAGGGAGGGGCCGGAGGTGGTCTCCATCCTGTAGCGGTGGCGGGAATTGTGGTGGGGGACATCGTCGGAGTTGCGTTGGTGTCGTTTCTCGAACTCTACCTATACAACTGGAGGAAGAAGAAGTGGTTAACGGAGATGTCGTGGAAGCAAAAAGTGAACTCATCGTCGTCATCCTCCTCCGAGAGTGATGATTCTGATGGGGAGGGGAGGATACAAGGTGAAGAGGGTGAGAGAGAGGGAAATAATGGCATGTTTTACAAATAAAATTCAACATAAAGGGCAGATTTGTCTTTTTTAACCGAAACCGTCACATTTAACGGATATACCAAACTGAACATAACACAGGGTTATACCGTGTAAGAGTTAAACATTACTCGGGGTTTCCCATGTAATTCACGGTTATGCAGGGTTATGATTGAGATTGAGGAATTACTCAGGGTTATGGGTGTAATTATCCCATTAATTTAAATTAAATCATTTGTTGTTGTATTTTTACAAAAATATCTTATCCATTGAAAGAAACATAAATCAATCTCAACCAATGATTGTATGTTGTCCATGGATTGAGATCCATGGACTCCTAAAACCCTGTATTAGAAGAGGCACCCCTTTCTCTTCGTGACACACGATAACACAATTACGAATGCACTCTCTCCCTCTCTATTTCTCCACACGCCAAACATCTCTCTCTCTCTCTCATAGTGTTCGTCCACCATATAGCCCTTGTGAGAGTCGTCATCGCCGCAGCGTCGTCGTTATGCTGCCGGATCATCTACTCGTGGATCTCCATCTCCTTCGATTCATCTCGCTCGTGAAGAAGATGTTGTATCACGTGTTACGAGATCCGGAGATCCTTTGCTTGGATCATCAATATAGATTGCGAGGTGCACGCATCTCATCAACGCGCTCGCAAGTGTCTCCTCCGTTGGATCAGACTTGAGACATGAGGTCTCTTGATTTAGAGACTCGATCACAACCATGCTTCAAGAGGTAAACCTTATACCTATTTGTAGTTTAGATGAAACGATATAAGAAGTGTTCTTGGATCATGTGGTTTCATCATTTTTATTTTTTTTAAATTCCACTGCCTGGAGCCACTAGTGCGACTAGTCACTCGCGATCGTATTCGATGCGATCCTCACACTTCCGTGATGCGCTTAAGGATCTTATCATATCCTTCACAATGTTTCCAAGATAATTGTGAATTATCATTATGGCATAATGTTGGAAATGAGATAATGTAATCACATTGGAAGAAGATTGTCATCCACCAACAAAGGTGGTGGACGACCACCAAGTCCTAATTCGATTGAGAGGTCGTCCCCGCTTATGGTAGGATGATTATCTCCTTCCAATTATCTCTAAGGATAATTGATTTAATTTGATTAAATTAATTGCTATTGTTTTTACAACAAAATCATGGCCATTGAAAAGAACATAAATCAATCTCATCCATTGATTTTGTGTTATCATTGGACTCCCAAAATACTATATCGCTCTCTCTCTCTCTCTCTCATTCTCAATCCCCTTGCCACCTCTCTCTCTCCCCCCATCTTGGATTGCTATCCACCCCAACCTTAGAGAGAAGGTCACCACTGTCGTCGCATTGTCATTGTGTTGCTGCCTCTACTAATCGTAGATCTCCATCTCCTTCGGTGTACCTCGCTTGTGAAGAAGATGTTTGATCATGTGAGATGAGATCAGGAGATTCATTGCTTGGATCAACAACTTGGATTGCGAGAAGTACACGATTCATCTCTACACTCGCAAGCAACTCCTCCATCGGATTGGACTTGAGACAAGAGATCTCTTCATTTAGAGACTCGATCGCAATCACGCGTCAAGTGGTAAACCTAATACTTGTTTGTGGTTTAGATAAAATGACCCAAGAAGTGTTCTAAGATCATGTGGTTTCATCGTATAAACATTTTTAAATTCCATTGCCCCGAGAGACTAGTACGTCTAGTCGCTCCCGATTGCATATGATGCGATCCTCACGCTTTCATGATGTGATTAAAGATTTCCCATATCCTTCAAGTGGTATCAGAGCCAGTTTAGTGGTTTCGGATATGATCCTTAAACCGAAGATGACTTTGACTTTTTGGTTGTGCGAATTTTCATCGCATTTTGTTCACGCAATCTTATTTCGTGTGATTTTTCACCCTATTCAAACGTGTTTAAATAAAAAATTACCCTTGTATAATGTGATGAGCCCAAAATCCGATCAATCCGGATCAGGTAAAAATGTCACTCTCGGGTTTGCGACCCAGATCGATAGAGATCTCAGCTCAACAAGAAAAATGTAAGAATAGACCACCAAACGGAGATAAAATCAGAGAAAAATAACTAGTGGCCCTGGCTATTAGATTAGCCTCGTATAGCGAGCAGAGTCGGACTCAGGGAGCACGTGATGGCCTCGCGGCCTACAAAGTAGTCTCAAATCAAATAAAATAAAAACAAAGCATTTTTGGTGGATTTTTAATGTTTATATTTTTTTGAATTTTTAATTATAAAGAAATTAAGAAAAACAATACAACAAGCAACTTGCAACAATTATTTAACTACTCTAAGAAGCTCCAAAAAATCAAGCAAAAATATTTTTACAATTTTTGTATTTTTTACTATTTTTGGTGAATTTTTGGTATTTTTCTGATTTTTAGGGAATTTTAGAAAAAAGAAAGAAGGCTGAAAAACACTGCTGCTGTCCAGTCAGGCTTGGAGGGACAAAATAAAATATATAATATCCCTAACTACCTGAAGGTATTTTTCCTATAAACTAGAGACAAAAAGGCAAATTAAGAGATTGAGTTTATTATTTTTGGAGTTTTCTAGTAATTATTAGAATTTTTGTAAGATTTTCAAAGTTTCTCAATTTTTATATTTTCTATAAGTCCAAAAACGACCAAAATTAATCAGAAAATCAAGCAAGCGAAAACACACAAAATCTAATTTTTTTGTAATTTTTGAAAAAGGTTTTATAATTTTTTTGATTTTTATAACTGGACAGTAAGAAAAGTAGGGGTTTTTGAATTTTTAAAAATAGAAAAAGGCTCTAAAAATTTTCCAAAAATTAGTAAAAATTCTACACAATGGCAGAAGCCACGTGTCAAATTTTCACTTAATTTGGAGATGATTTTATATTTTATTTAAAGCAAACACAAGCCCACAGTTACAAGGACCTGTCTGCAATAAAAATAACTTCTGGGGGCCTAAAAGTAACAACAATAGAACTCCATGGGATCCGGGTGCAAAAATACCAAATTTGCACACGCAAGGCACTTGTGTGGGGGCACTCAGGGACCTATCTGCAAAGAAACTTAAGTCCCTGGACCTATTAGTAACACGTACTAAAAGTCCAGGGGCAAAAGTATAAAAAGCCCACTATATTCGACACATGCACAATTAAAACACTCACAGGGGTATATTTGCAAATATCTAAAAATATCTTTTCATTTCATAACAACCAGAAAGTACAGGCCCTTACATGCAATTTACCACAAAATACACGTGACGAAGCACGTGTCCACAACAAACAGGGGCAGAAGTGCAATTAAAAGAAACGACATGGTCCTAAATGCAATTGTTCCAAACTAAAATAAACTACGAAAAGTATTTACATGACTAAATGCCAAAAAAGAATAGAAGAGGGGCCTAAGTTAAGTTACCCCTTATTATAATCCAAGGGCTAGGATGGCGCCGCGTGGCGAATCTGACGGTGGTTGTTCATTGCAGCTGAACAAAGACGCCCTGGCTCTGATCTAACGGTGGAGGGTGCGCCACGTGGTGGGATCGACGGTCGAGAATGACTGGCGCTAACCCAAGCTGGATGGGCGGTCCTGATCAGTCCTCCAAGGAATCGGACGGTGGTGGCTGCTCCTCTAGTGACTGGCTACGATCTAATCCGGAGCTGGAGGGCCGGATGGACGGCTCTGGAGGATCCACGAAGAACATGTGGCCAGCGAACTTCGCCGGCCCAGAACGCGCGCGATGGTCCTCCTCGGGAGCTACTGAATATCGGAGAAGAAGCGCCGGTGCCTCCCGCGTCTGAAGAACTCTTCCGATGACGCCAAGGGGCTCCGAGAAGCCCAGGCAACGACGGCGGAGCTCAAGCTCCTGTGCTGAATGTGGGGGACCTCAGATGGTCCTCCTCTAACATGCAAAATGGCACAGAGAGACTACTGGGTCGAGGGTAAAATGCCTCGACCTGGTTAGAAGCGATGAGGGTGGACGGTGCGTCGAGATGGGGGAGCTCCGGTGAAGCGACGGTGGTGGAGCTCCAATCCCAGCTCCTGTGCGAACTGGGTTGGATGAAGGGGAGTAGAATGTGCGTGGGAGAGGGGCGCATGTTAGGGTGTCGTCCGATGATCGAAATGGTGAGGGAGGTGGTCCGAATCGACGGTCGTCGGCGATGGGTGAAATTGGGGTAAACGAAAATTAGCTAAAGATAGAAGGAACTAAGGCTACCTGATAGTCGATGTCGACTGGGAAGAAGCTGCTGGAGCTCCTGATCCTTGTCTCGAGGGCCGTCGATGCCCGAGGCTCGAGCACCACGCTGGTGGCGGCGCACGGCGGCGCAAGGCTACCGGATCGATGGTCGGGACTCCTCCTCCTCGCTGCGACACTGCCAATCGCTTGCTGTCACTCAAGCGATGATGGTGGAGGTCCTGGGAAGGAAAGAGAGGAACCAAAGATGAGTGAAAGTGCGGGCGGAGCTCAGGCTATATAGTCCTAGGGGTCCGGCTAAAAGGTGATCGGGCGAGACACTCGGAGCACGGACCCCGATAACCCACCTCGGGCGAAGGTGTCGGATCTGCAAGGAAGAGATGGAGCCCGGGGTTTGTGAATTTGGGTGTCGGATCGAGTGGTGAAAATATCGAGAAATCGGGTCAAAGGCTCGGATCCGGGACTCTGTGATCCAGGGGGGAGTTGACCGGGGGGTCAACATCCCCCGTGGACCAGTGAGATGCTGCCACGTATTAATTATTTAGAAAATAAATAATAAATAGGAAATGGTCGAATTTCACAAAAGTCAAAACATGAAAAATGTTTCTTTTATTTTAAACTATTTTTATGTGATTTTTATTTATTTTTTTCAAATAAAAATAAGGTATCTACAATATAGTATAATATATAGGTATATATACAATATTGTATTTTAAATTTTTGATTTTTATTTATTTATTATGTACGTTTTATTCCATTTTTATATTTTATTTATTTATAGAATAAAATTTTAAATATTTTAATATTTTTATTTTATTTTTATTATTTATTTACAGGGGCCAAATAAATAGATATATACAAGTATGTACATGGTATATACACAATGTTTATTTTGATTTTTATTTTTATTCTTTTTATTTTATTTTTGTTTTTATGGTTTTTATTTTATTTATTTACATTATGAAGTATAGAATATGTACAATTTTTATGGTATTTTAATTGTTTTATTTATAGGGATAAATAAATAGATACATGATTCTATGTACATGGTGAATATACACAAGGAAGGTTATTTTTATTTTCTTTATAATTTTTCTTATTTTTATTTTAATTTTGTATTTACAAAGATACACATAGAAACCTATTTTTATTTAGAGGAAAATATTTTATTTATTTGTACACAAGTATATTTACACAAGTGTGAGCTTCCTTATCTCTCTCTACTTTGGTTTTTATGCGGTCAGGCCATGCCGAGCCCTCCCTTGGGATTAGGTCTCTCAATATTTATTCTAAATATCTCCCTCTTTTTCTTTTATCTCTTTATTCTTTTATTTATGCACAAAAACATGCTTATTATTTAATTTTATACAATGCATGCAATTTGATAATTATTTGTATTTACAAGAATATACATGTGTTTGGCAAAGGTTTTGTAGCTAAAATAAAAGAATAAAGAGTGATGAATAGGTATTCATCATAATGTTACCCATTAAATAAGAAAACCGTGGGACTTGATTTTGCATAATTTGGAATCCGTTTGCTCAAGTTATGATCATTTTAATGAAAATGTACACATTGTTTCGGGGATGATGAAGTTAATTACGATTTTAAAATGCTTTGAAATACGTGCAAATCACTTGAGTTCTGTTGTAAATCAAATTATCAAACTATGAAAACTTATTTTGCATGATTTGGATTTAAATTGATTGAGATATGCCAAATTTAGTAAGTGAGAGTCACTGCTGAAAATTACCTTTCTAATCAAGAAACTTACGATTGTCATTTAATCAAATAATGGAATTATTATTTAATTTTATAAAATAATTATTTATGAATATTTGTGAATTATGATAATTATTTCCTTACATGACTTTGCAATAACCAATATGATACGATAGTAATCTTGTTTGATTTGGATATAACGAACTTTCTAACAAGCATGGTTGCTTGACTAGGATTAGGGATTTGTTTAGCAAATCTCCTTATAATATTAATAAAAATAGTTTTGATAAATATCATATGGTATAACTTCTATTGAAATACCTATTATCATCTCAAATACAAAATGATCAAAGTCGCATTATCCTGACCTAAGGAGAATATGGTGTCTAGTCGGGGAGTGTTAGAGTAGAAAGTTGCCCCATGAGCGGTCTGTCCCACTCCCATCCGTACTGGTCATGATAGCGGGTAAGGAAAGTATAATGATTAAATAGATCATGATGTATTTTTATAATTATTAAAATTTAAATCATATGTATTTTAAGATTATACCATCCTTCATGTTATAATCAAAATTGTTTCTTGGTTGATTGATTAGAATGATAATTAATTTAGTATGATTATATGAATTAGATCCAAGTTGTTATTTCCCTTGGAATAATTAATTATGTTAATAATATTCATAGTAATTAATTAGAATATAAACATGATATGGAGGGTCACATAAGTGACATCCATGATCTTCCGTCAAGGCAAAGGGTTAAGTCACCATGTATTGTATGTAAGAGATACTTGTCCGAAGTGACATCTCCTGCATACAAGCGCATCGAGATCTAGCTCTTTACTTCTCGAAAGAGTAAGGTCGTATGTGTAGTGACCCCAATATCAAGTCCTCATATTATCGGGACGACATTGGATTGTGCGTAGTGATGACACGCCAGATCACTCGGGTAAAAAGGTCGTCAAGGGTCGTTGCGACCCAAGTCACCAAGCGGTGTCGATCAAGAAAAAAGAGACCACCAAATCAGATAAAAATCAACTCAAACACAAATAGCGGTCTTGCTATTATTTTAACCTGGTATAGTGACCAGGGTCGAACACAAGGAGCACGTGATGGCCTTGCGGCCTACGAAGTAGTCAAAAAGAATCAATGAAATAAAATGAATGTATTTTTGGTGGATTTTTAATTTTTATATTTTTTTGGATTTTTAATTAATTAAGAAAATAAAGAAACAAGTAAATCAAGCCAATTCAAACAATAATTTAATGCATCAAAAATTAATCAGAAATTCAAATAAATTTTTTTTGTGTATTTTATGATTTTTACTGTTTTTGGTTAATTTTTGGTATTTTTCTAATGTTTATTTAATTTTCTAAAAATAAAACAAGGCAAGAAAATGAAGACACTGTCCAGTCAGGAGTAAAAGGCCAATTTAAAATGCAAAAAGGATATTTAGCTCCTGGAGTCAATTTTCCTATAAACTAGAAAGTTTAAGGAAAATTTGAGCATTGAAATTATTGTTTTTGTATTTTTAAAATAATTATTAGAATTTTTATAAGTTTTTAGGTGTTTTTCTATTTTTATGAGTTTTATTTGATGAAAAATAACCAAATTTAATTAGAAAATCAAGCAATATAAAACACAAAATATAGAATTTTTTAAAATTTTTAGATGAGTTTTAATATTTTTTTTGTGAATTTTTAAATCAGACAGTAAAGAAAATGCATGTTTTTGAATTTTTAAAAATAGTAAATGAAATAAAAAATGTCTCCAAAAATTCTAGATAATTTTACAACATGGCAGGAGGCATGTATCCAATTTTCATGGAATTTGGAGTGAGTTTGCTATTTTATTAAAATCAAACACAAGGGCACAGTACACAGGGACCTATCTGCAATTGTAGTAAAACCCTGGGCCCCTTTGATAACAAGGCAAGAAAATCCGAGGCCAAAAGTGCAAAATGCCCCCCGGGCCACGCACGATACACATGACTCAGGCCTGGGAGGACTTACTTGTCATTCCTATTTATAAAAATACAAAACATAACATGCCAAAAACGCAGGGTCAATAGTGCAAATACACCAAATAATCACGTGTCAACGCACGTGTCCACGACTGGCAGGGGTATAAGTGCAAATCAAATAAACCAGAAGGTCCTCAGTGTAAAATTTGCAAAAATAAAAGAACTAAACTACGTATTTACAGGACTAGAAACTAAATGTGAAAAGTAGAGGGGCCTAAGAGCAAACCCTTATTAAAATCGCGAGGGCTGGATGCGTGCCACGTAGTTGATCGAACGGTGGAGAGAAGAGGGCGTGCAACAGAGGAAGCCCTCAGCGAGATCGAGCGGCTGGAACGTTCCCACGTGGAAGATCAGACGGCTGCAAGGCGACGTGGGTCTGCGAAGGGGCCTGGCTCGGATCGGACGGAGGATGTGAAGCCACATGCTGGATCTGACGGCTACAACACGACGTGGCTAAACCTCGGCCATCGGACGGTGGCGATCAAACCTCCAATGATCTGACGTGGCTAAACCTTGATCCATGTATATTCCCCTCTTTTTCTTTTTCTTTCTTTCTTTTTCACTTCTTTTTCAAATAAGTGTTTGCTAAGGGACTAGCAAAAGTTAAGTATATGGGGGTGATGAATACTCATTCATCACTCTTTATTCTTATATTTCAGCTACAAAAACCTTTGCAAATGCATGTATATTCCTGTAAATACAAATAATTATCAAAAGCATGCATTGTTTAAAGTTTAATAATTAGCATGTTTTTGTGCAAAAATAAAAGAATAAAGAGTAAAAAGACATTCTGATGAGGCGATCTGAAGGCTAGGGTATAGGTGCTAAATTGGTCGTTGCGACCCAAGCGATCAAGTGTGCTCAATCAAGAAAAATCAGACCACTAATAATAGACAAAATCGATCAAAAACGCGAAAGCGGTCTCGCTATTGGATTTAACCTGGTATAGCGACCAGGGTCGAACTCAAGGAGCACGGGTTGGCCTCTCGGCCTACGAAGTAGTCAAAAAGAGAAATAAAATAAAAGACACAAATATTTTTGGTGGTTTTGAATATTTTATATTTTTTTTGGATTTTTTAGTTAATTAAGAAAATAAGAAAAACAAAGAAACACACACTTCAACAATTTATTGAAAGCAATAAAAGTCAACCAAAAATTCAAACAAAAATATTTTTATGTGTTTTATATTTTTTAGTGTTTTTGGTGAATTTTTGAGAATTTTCTGATGTCTATTTAATTTTCTAAAAATCAAACAGTGACTGAAATGAAAGGTACTGTCCAGCCGAGCTAAAAGGGCCTAGATAAAATATCTAAAGGCCCCAAATTAGCTGGAAGGTAATTTTCCTGTAAAGAGAAGAAATTAAGGAAAATTTAGGCACCTATTTTATTATTTTTGGGTTTTTGTTTTAATTATTAGAATTTTTATAAGTTTTTAGGTGTTTTTCAATTTTTAGTGGTTTTTAGTAATGAAAAATAGCCAAAATTGGCTACAAAATCAAACACAACAAAATAGACTGTATACAATTTCTTTGTAATTTTTGGACACTATTTAATTTTTTTTTTGTGATTTTTAAAGTTAGACAGTAGCAAAAAGAGATGTTTTTGATTTTCTAAAAATATCAAACAGTGATGAAAATATCTCCAAAATTTACAGAAAATTTTACATCATGGCAGGATCCATGTATCCAATTTTCATTAAATTTGGAGGTGATTTGCTATTTTATTCAAAAATAAAGAGGGGGCACTGTGCACAGGGACCAAAGTGCAAATACCCAAGAGTCTGGGGGGTCTGGTGCAATTATCCCGGCAAAACACGTGCGATGCGCGTGTCTGGGGCACTCAGGGACCCAAATGTAAGAAAAATAAGTTCCGAGGGCTTATTGGTAACAGGTACCAAAAGTCTAGGGTCCTATTCGCAAAATACCCAAAATATCACGCACATGTTGAAATATATCACGCACAGGGGTATAAATGCAAATAAACTAAAAGTTTCATTTAACTGTTAACAACCAGAACTACAGGGGCATGTCTTGCAAATAAACCAGAGAAACACGTGACGAAGCACGTGTCATACGACGCACAGGGGCATAAATGCAAGGAAAATAAAGTGCAGGGTCCACAGTGTAAATTTCACAAAAAGTAAACAACTATGCTACGTATTTACAGGACTAACGCTAAATGCAGAAAGTAAAGGGGGCCTAAGAACAATTTACCCCTTTTATTATTGTCGACGGCCGGATGTATGATGCGTGGCAGATCCAACGATCGAGACAAATGGCGCCTTAACCCTGGTAACGCTCGGCCTGATCGAACGGGCGGTGGCCCTCCACGTGGAGATCGGACGGTTACGGTGCTCTGGAGGCCAAGCCCTTGGTGTATCGACGGAGGAGGAGAGGGCATGTGGCAGATCTGACGGACGAGGCAATCTGGTGCCTCTTCCTCCGAGCGGATTGTCAAGATCTTTCCTTAGGATGATCAGACGGTGACGGTGCGCCTAAATGGATGGATCAGATTGCAACTGGGGCGCTAAGGACGATCTGACGGTCGACGAGGCTGCTGGAAGAACTGGCGCCCGGCGAGCTTCGCCGGCCCTCTGCATGTCCGGTGGGCCTCGTCTGACGCTCCTGAGGTGCGGGAAAGCTTCGCCTGGAAGCTCCGCACCTGATGTGCTGCTCCGATGGAAGCGAGGAGCTCCAGAGAGCTCTGGCGACGTGGAGGAACCTGGAGCTGCTGTGCTCAGAAGTCTCGACCTCCAGATGAGGTTGATTGGCCTAGATACCTGCACAGGAAAGAAGCTGGGTCGAGGGCAAACTGCCTCGACCCGTCAGAGCGGGCGGAATGTGAAAGAGGAGGCGCTATGGAGGCTCTCCGGTGAGCAGCGAAGGGTGAGAGCCGATACCCTGCTCCGGGGCGAGCCAGGGGGAATGAAGGGTCGGAGAAGGTGAAGAGAGGTTTGGTGGACGTGGAGGTAGTGTCGGATGGGTGAAAGGATGGTCGGAGACGGCAGGCGGAGGTGGCAGAGCTAAGCTACTGGAAATCGAAAAATCGAAACCTAAGCTACTCTACAGCCTAAAGAAGCTACCTGGTGGATGTAGTCGACTGGGCTGAAGCTCGGCGAGCTTCTGGTCGTTGCCTGCAAGGGGCCGTCGACTCCCCGAGGCTCGGCGCGCTCGCGGCGGCGCACGACGGCTGAAGACCACCGGATCAGTGGCTCCCGGCTTCCCGGGCCTCTCTGCAACTCCCAAGACCACGACTATCACTCAGGGACTCCGGAGGAGGTCACAGGCACCGAGGGGGAGATCCAAAGATGGAAGAATTAGGTCGTCGGTGACGACAATATATATGGTGACAGATCCGAGAAGACAGGGATCGGGCGAGATGCTCGAGCCTCGGATCCATCAAACCCACACCGGGCGAGGGTCCTGGATGTTCGAAGATTAATCGGGGCCCGGGGTTAAGTGAAATGGCGATCGGGTCGACTAGGAGATAAATCGAGAAAACGGGTCGATGGCCCAGATCCGCGGGGAAGAGGGTCCGCGGGGGAAGTTGACCGGGGTCAACAAACCCCCGTGGACCAATCAGGAGCCGCCAAATTTGTTTCTTTATTTAGAGAGAGAAAATGGTCGAATTAATAAAAACTTAAAACATAAAATATTTTTATTTTATTTTTTTCTATTTTTTAGTGATTTTTAATTAATTTTTTTAAAGTAAAAATAAAGTATTTACATTATATGCAATATATCGGTATATGTACACTGTATAGGGTTTTTAATTTCTGATTTTTTAATTATTATTTTGTGCAATTTTATCCCTATTTTACATTTTATTAATTTTCATTATAAAATAAGGAATAAAAAGGTATTTTTATTTTATTTTTATTATTTATATACACAGGTAAAATAAATACATATATACACTTATATACATGGTATATTTACAATATGTTTTTGTATTTTTTGTTATTTTTATTTTATTTTTGTTTTAATTGTTTTTATTTTATTTATTTACATAGAATATTTAAAAAAATTAATTTTATTTATTTATAAGGCTAAATAAATATGTAGGTGAGTCTATGTACATGATGACTATACAAGAGGTGTTTTTGCTTTCTTTTTAAATTTTATATTTTTATCTTTATAAATATCTACAAATATTTGCACACCTATTTAAATTTATTTTTGTGAGGAAAAATATTTTTATTTATTTACATAAATATTTACACACATGAGCCCCTATCTCCCTCTACCTTGGCTTTTATGCGGTCAGGCCCATGCTGAGCCCTCCCTTGGGATTAGGTCGCTCAATATTTATTCTAAATATTTCCCTCTTTTTCTTTTTACTCTTTATTCTTTTATTTTTGCACAAAAACATGCTTATTATTAAACTTTAAACAATGCATGCTTTTGATAATTATTTGTATTTACAGGAATATACATGCATTTGCAATGGTTTTTGTAGCTAAAATATAAGAATAAAGAGTGATGAATGAGTATTCATCACCCCCTTATACTTAACTTTTGCTAGTCCCTTAGCAAACACTTATTTGAAAAAGAAGTGAAAAAGAAAGAAAGAAAAAGAAAAAGAGGGGAATGTACATGGATCAATGTTGAATATTAAACTTTCCTTCATTAAATTGAATTATGGAGCTCGATCAGATCTTTGGATTATTAATGTGTCGGAACCTTATTTAGACTTAAGCTTAAAACTCAATAGCCTCTAAGTTCCACCAATCTATGGACAAGACTCCTCAATAAACCAGATCAGAACAAGTCTACATACACAAACTCTAATGACTATGAATCTTTCCATGCAATGTAAGTGATATGTAGCTCCCCACCTCAGAAGTAACAAAGAAACAACCTCCCTCAACCTGGTAACTCTAATGCCTCGGTCTAGCATCTCTTTCCTCGAGAAGTGGGGTATTCCCTTCTAAGTTCAAGTGCAACCGGCTCAAGAAGAGGGGGAAGAAGTATAGACTTTTGGAAGCTCAGCCAGTGTAGCTAAGTCTCCCGCTGCAAGCTTCATGAGATGTAACATGGATACCATAAGCTTTTGCTTTATTTGACTATATACAGTCCGGTGGGGTTATTAAATTTTCAATCCGACCCACCACTTTTTTGGAGTTCTTTTTGCATTTTGCATTTTTTTCTCTTTTTTTCTTTTTTTCAAGTGCTTCTATACAACATATCTACATGGTGCAGCATATATACAAGAAATTTTCCTCTTGAGCCAGTAGACTATCCCTCTTTTGAAGCTTTATTGCAACCCACGGCTTCTGTCTTTAGCCTTCATCACCACTAGACCAAGTTGAGACGCACTTCCTTCGCTATAAGAAGAAGAGAGGTTCCGCCTAGAAGTACTACCCTCATATGCTACCCCAAGCCAAAGGAAACTACCTCCTCACCACCTCATCCGTGGAGAGCCATGTGTAAAGTGCTGGTGCAAGTCAAGCCATTGTCTCTAAGAGTCATGTGTGTGTTGTTAAGAGCTCTACTTAGGCTCATCAAGATGACATATGCTCATAGCCTAGTGGACTCAAAGAATTAAGTCCTTATGGACCTGAAAAGCCTTAACCCTAAGCCCTATAAGGTTCCTCTTAGAGTTAGGTAGATTAAGATCTTATTCAAGCTCCAAATCTCAATTTAATTCCAGGCTTAGTTTAAATGTCAACTCTTATCCAGGAAAAACTATATACATATATATACAAAGATGCTATTTACAAATATTTACAATCGTGCAAAATTTTTGAAAAATGTTTTGAAATCATGAATGGATTGATGCATGAAGTGCAAGTTTTTGCAAAAGTATTTACACAAATTTACACAAGATTTTTGCAAACTTTTGATTTTCAAAACATTTTGGAAAAATTTTGTACTATATACATAGTTTTGATAAGAAAATATTTACACAAACTTTACACAAGAGATTTTTAAAAACATTTTTACAAGAATAATTTTGTACAGTAGCTATGTATGTGCAAGAAAAGAATGATTATGTACAGGAAAAAAAATTTAATTTTTGTGATTTTTAAGGTTTTTAGCCAATTTATTTATTAACACACTCACACAAAGTACGAGTTATGGCTAAAGTATATATGAAATATATACAGACCCCCCCTATACTTAGCTCGAACGATGTCCTCAGAGTGATCAAGAGCGATGAAGAAGACATAACTCGTGCTTAGTAAAAGGGAAGTGAAAAGAAAGGCTATATACAAAGAAGAAATGAAATAGAAAAGTCAAGAGGGTCTCGGGTCTTCCCCCTATACTTAGGATCAAGTAATCCTAAGTATAGCAGGCTGTATACTAAGGGAAAAACCGAGTGGAGAATGTACAGGGTCTACCCCCCTATACTTAGGGTGAAATATCCCTAAGCATAGGGAGCAAAACAGGGGTAGCAAGACACGAAGAAAATCACGAATATATACAAGAAGGAGGACATCACTCCCCCTATACTTAAGGTGAAGAACCTGAAGTATAGGCAACAACAGAAGTGATAGAACAGAACGAAGAACAACCCGGTGTCTCCACCCCCCTATACTTAGGATGAGTAATATCCTAAGTATAGCAAATATAATCCTAAGCGAGACCTGGGGTGAAAAAAAGAACGGAAGAAAGAAAGATCAAACAAGACGAAACACGTATATACAAAAGATTACAGTGTTGAGGTGCCTCTCAACAAGCGCTAGATTTTACGCCCCTAGCTGGGCGCAAAGGCTAGGACAACGCAGTATCAAGGTTCAGGACATCATCGGTAAGTCGAATGTCGTACTGTCGCCGTAATCTCGGTATGAGAACAGCGACTAACTCAACAGTGTAAACAAAGACACCCAAGTATGCAATCAAGCGGGTGTCTGCTACCAGCCAGTGATATGGAAAGAAGTGATCGGGATCCGGTAGCACAAAAGAAATCAGCGGCTCTGGGTCAGACTGGAGTGAGAGTATAGAGCCGAAGAAATCAAACGTGGAGAAGGATGGATCAGTAATAGAATCCTCCACGTCAATCAGTGTCTCAAGCAGGTGTGGACAATCAAGATCAGGAGACTCTCTAAGCAGACGGATATCCGATGAATGGAATAGAAGAAGATCAGGCAAATCATCGAATATCTCTAGAATGGGCTCGTCCTCGCGAGGGTCGTCGAGGTGAGAAGACTCAGAATCAGAATGATCTAAAGACTCGGTTCCGTGTTCCGCCAGATCGGAAACACTCTCAGAAAGTGAAACCGGGTACTCATCGAGTGCGGCACCCTCCCGCAGATAACCCTGGGGAGAGATGCATGATCAAAAATGAGAAGAAGAGGATCAGGATCTAGATGGGCATCTGCACTGCTATTAAGTATCCCCTCGGTGCACCAGGCTGCATCAACATCGGAAGTATAAGTCTCGGCAATCTGGAAACAGGAGAAGGTACTAGTCAACATCGCGGAAGCTGGCAAAGTGTCTGTGGCTGATTCTCGCTCTGCGGCTATGCTGGCTGTCAGCTGGTCCTCAGGAAGTGTATCTATCTCAGTGGAGGACAAAGGGCTCGAAGACGGGACTCTCGGTGTCTGTAATCTCAAAGTGCTGTCCCTCCTCAAGCTGTTGCTGTTGGGCTGAGTCTTGGTGACTGTCTGCATCTAAGAAGTGTCTCTGCAGGAAGGGAAACTGAATCCTCCGGGACTGGTAACTGAAGTAGCTGAGTCAATGGCTGCAAAAGCTGGGGCTCCTCCAGCTCCTGGAGTATCAGAAGATCTGATATCCAAGACTCGTCGACTGGAAACTCGGGGGCTGCCTCGAACTCCAGCTGGAAAACCAACGGGAACTCATGTAAACTCTGGGTCCGAATCTCTGCTATCACAGTCATCTCCTCTCTCAATGGTGCTGCATTATCCAAATCCTCGAGCTGGTGTGTAGACGTTGACTCATCATGTAAAGTGACACACCACACTGGTACTGCATCGTCTGCATGTGTTGTCCCGACCAAGGCATCTCGTGGAGAAGAACTCTGTGAAAGTAACCTCGAGATGGTGTCCAGGAAGTGAATGTCGGAACTGCGGTGTGAACCGCCACATGTGGTAATCACCAGTGCAAGCTGCTCTGCGGTCATCCCCCGCATGGAGATCTCTATCAAGTCTGCCAGTGGAAATCCGTGATCTGGAAATCTCCTCAAGAGGTCAAGAAACCTCGGCCATGCCTCGTGCAATGGCTCCAGGGGGTCAACTGAAAAGTCCATGATCAAAGACCGCATAAACTCGGCTCTACGTGGGGGAAAGTATCTCTGCAAGAACTCTCGGTGTAGCTCTCCCCACGTCTCGAATGTCCTCCCCAATCGTCGGTGCCATCTCATGGCTCTGTCGTGAAGCGTGAATGGAAAGGTCCTGCTCATCAGCTCTTCTGCAGTGACATCTGAATATCTCTGTGCTCTACAAAACTCCTCGAATGCTGACAGGTGAAGATACGGCTCCTCGTACGCCTTTCCTGCAAATGTCGGCAGTCGCTGGATGTAATCCAAATCCAAGACGAATGGTCCAAGTGTAGAAGCTGACTGAGCTCCATAAGGTATCTGCTCCTCCATCCTTCTGGAATAGGATATGTCTGCTGATCTCCACTGCTCTCTCGGGTTACCAACGGAGTGCGCTCTCAACTCAGCAACAACATCGTCCGGGTCTCGCATCTGCTTTAGCTGGTATCCTCGGACGTCTAGCACAGCATGCCCAGAGTGATGAGATGAAAGGGAGGGAGGGAGCGGGAGGTTGGTCAGAGATCCGACCTCCCTAGAAGGTGGACTGGAGTGATGGTCAGAAGACGGAGAAGAAGCCGTCAGAGTCGGCTCGTAGTGAGGGGAATCCATCATCCAGGGATAAGGAAGAAGAAGAAAGGAGAAATGAAGGGAGGTGAGGGAGGGAAATAGATGAAGGAAGATGAGAAAGGATCGAAGGGATCTGGCAATCAAACAAGATGAACAAGCAAACCCCCAATTCACCTATGCACGCAGAGCTGAAGACCGAAGGGGTCGGTCAATTATCTTGTCAATTTTATTTTAGGTGATCATCCAGTCTATCAGAACGATTACGTGATGTCCAGATCTTTCTCACTCGACTGTCCCGTACTGAAAGCCGGTAATCAGTCAAGAAAAGATCGGAGGCTCTATCCTAATGTTCGGATCACTCTCTCGCTCATCCAAACCAAACAAGGAGGGGGTTACTCTCCCCAAGACAGATTTTCAGTGAAGTGTCTTTTAGGTCAAGTATGATTAGTAGTCCCGATTTTATTGTTTTTTGTTTTTAGATATTTTTCAATAAAAGAAACGCCTAACGAATTTTTCGGTTCTCCTGATTATTTAATCCAAAACAGGGGGGAGAAGACGAAAAAGCCGATGCGCGAGAAATCAATGATGCATGCAGAGACAAAAATGCGTACCTGACTCCAGCAGTCTACATGCAAAGTGATCAGCGCAGAATTTAAAGACAGGAAATAAACTACCTAAATGGTGCAGGCGGAAAACCGAGGCCCTAAACAGCAATGCTACTCGAAAGAACGGCTAGCCGACCACCAGCCTCCAATCCAAAGAGTTCGGTCTAGACCTACCCTTCCTCTTCTCGACAGGTCGAGTTCAGGAGTAGCGCTTGACGGGGTGGGCTCGCGGCGCGTAGGCTCGGAGGTGATGGAACGGCTATTTTATTATTATTTTTATTATACGTCCAATTACCGCACTATAGGAACAGGCAATTATATTAGGGTGTTTGGATCCTACGAATTACGTCACAATCAAGCAGAAAATCCTACGGCTAGGGGCTCGATCAAAAACCGCGTAAACACGGAAAAGGCAGTAAAAAGAAAAGAAAACAAAACCGCGTAAAAAGCCGTGAAAAACCGAACTAACTAAGGGGTCCCCCGAGCACACCGGTGCTCGGCGAAACAGACCCGCTGAGTCCAATCACAGTCCAAAGGTCCAGTCTCTGAGTCCCTGTATTATTACAATAATAATCAAAAGTCTAATCTAAACCTCACCCACTCAACTCTCTCTCGCTCTCTCCTGCGGCTCCGTGCAGAAGGGAGCCGCCTCCGAATCCCGCGGTTGCGCCGGCTCCTCGAAAGTCGCCTCCGCGGTCCTCGGGCCCTCGCAAGAAAAAGAGCAAGTGTCACAAACCAAATTATTATAAAAATGTCAGAAATATATGTGTGTGTGTGTGTGTGTGTGCAGGAAGCTATACAAAAAGCCGCGCAAAGAAAAAGCCGCGGAAAAACTCAAAAATCGACTACTAAGCCGTACTCCCCGGCAACGACGCCATTCTGATGAGACGACCTGAAGGCTAGGGTATAGGAGCTAAATTGGTCGTTGCGACCCAAGCGATCAAGTGTGCTCAATCAAGAAAAATCAGACCACTAATAATAGACAAAATCGATCAAAAACGCGAAAGCGGTCTCGCTATTGGATTTAACCTGGTATAGCGACCAGGGTCGAACTCAAGGAGCACGGGTTGGCCTCCCGGCCTACGAAGTAGTCAAAAAGAGAAATAAAATAAAAGACGCAAATATTTTTGGTGGTTTTGAATATTTTATATTTTTTTTGGATTTTTTAGTTAATTAAGAAAGTAAGAAAAACAAAGAAACACACACTTCAACAATTTATTGAAAGCACTAAAAATCAACAAAAAATTCAAACAAAAATATTTTTATGTGTTTTATATTTTTTAGTGTTTTTGGTGAATTTTTGAGAATTTTCTGATGTTTAATTAATTTTCTAAAAATCAAACAGTGACTGAAATGAAAGGTACTGTCCAGCCGAGCTAAAAGGGCCTAGATAAAATATCTAAAGGTCCCAAATTAGCTGGAAGGTAATTTTCCTGTAAAGATAAGAAAATAAGGAAAATTTAGGCACCTATTTTATTATTTTTGAGTTTTTGGTTTAATTATTAGAATTTTTATAAGTTTTTAGGTGTTTTTCAATTTTTAGTTGTTTTCAGTAATGAAAAATAGCCAAAATTGGCTAGAAAAATCAAAGACAACAAAATAGACAGTAGACAATTTTTTTGTAATTTGTGGACACTTTTAATATTTTTTTGTGATTTTTAAAGTTAGAAAGTAGCAAAAAGAGATGTTTTTGATTTTCTAAAAATATCAAACAGTGATGAAAATGTCTCCAAAATTTATAGAAAATTTTACATCATGGCAGGAGCCATGTATCCAATTTTCATTAAATTTGGAGGTGATTTGCTATTTTATTCAAAAATAAAGAGGGGGCACTGTGCACAGGGACCAAAGTGCAAATACCCAAGAGTCTGGGGGGTCTGGTGCAATTAACCCAGCAAAACACGTGCGATGCGCGTGTCTGGGGCACTCAAGGACCCAAATGTAAGAAAAATAAGTTCCGAGGGCTTATTGGTAACAGGTACCAAAAGTCCAAGGTCCTATTCGCAAAATACCCAAAATATCACACACATGTTGAAATATATCACGCACAGGGGTATAAATGCAAATAAACTAAAAGTTTCATTCAACTGTTAACAACCAGAACTACAGGGGCATGTCTTGCAAATAAACCAGAGAAACACGTGACGAAGCACGTGTCATACGACGCACAGGGGCATAAATGCAAGGAAAATAAAGTGCAGGGTCCACAGTGTAAATTTCACAAAAAGTAAACAACTATGCTACGTATTTACAGGACTAAAGCTAAATGCAGAAAGTAAAGGGGGCCTAAGAACAATTTACCCCTTTTATTATTGTCGACGGCCGGATGTATGACGTGTGGCAGATCCAACGATCGAGACAAATGGCGCCTTAACCCTGGTAACGCTCGGCCTGATCGAACGGGCGGTGGCCCTCCACGTGGAGATCGGACGGTCACGGTGCTCTGGAGGCCAAGCCCTTGGTGTATCGACGGAGGAGGAGAGGGCACGTGGCAGATCTGACGGATGAGGCGTGCTGGTGCCTCTTCCTCCGAGCGGATGGTCAAGATATTTCCTCGGGATGATCAGACGGTGACGGTGTGCCTAAATGGATGGATCAGATTGCAACTGGGGCGCTGAGGACGATCTGACGGTCGACGAGGCTGCTGGAAGAGCTGGCGGCCGGCGAGCTTCGCCGGCCCTCTGCGTGTCCGGTGGGCCTCGTCTGACGCTCCTGAGGTGCGGGAAAGCTTCGCCTGGAAGCTACGCACCTGATGTGCTGCTCCGATGGAAGCGAGGAGCTCCAGAGAGCTTCGGCGACGTGGAGGAACCTGGAGCTGCTGTGCTCAGAAGTCTCGACCTCCAGATGAGGTCGATTGGCCTAGATACCTGCACAGGAAAGAAGCTGGGTCGAGGGCAAACTGCCTCGACCCGTCAGAGCGGGCGGAATGTGAAAGAGGAGGCGCTATGGAGGCTCTCCGGTGAGCGGCGGAGGGTGAGAGCCGATACCCTGCTCCGGGGTGAGCCAGGGGGAATGAAGGGTCGGAGAAGGTGAAGAGAGGTCTGGTGGACGTGGAGGTAGTGTCGGATGGGTGGAAGGATGGTCGGAGACGGCAGGCGGAGGTGGCGGAGCTAAGCTACTGGAAATCGAAAAATCGAAACCTAAGCTACTCTACGGCCTAAAGAAGCTACCTGGTGGATGTAGTCGACTGGGCTGAAGCTCGGCGAGCTTCTGGTCGTTGCCTGCAAGGGGCCGTCGACTCCCCGAGGCTCGGCGCGCTCGCGGCGGCGCACGGCAGCTGAAGACCACCGGATCAGTGGCTCCCGGCTTTCCGGGCCTCTCTGCAACTCCCAAGACCACGACTGTCACTCAGGGACTCCGGAGGAGGTCACAGGCACCAAGGGGGAGATCCAAAGATGGAAGAATTAGGTCGCCGGTGATGACAATATATATGGTGACAGATCCGAGAAGACAGGGATCGGGTGAGATGCTCGAGCCTCGGATCCATCAAACCCACCCCGGGCGAGGGTCCTGGATGTTCGAAGATTAATCGGGGTCCGGGGTTAAGTGAAATGGAGATCGGGTCGACTAGGAGATAAATCGAGAAAACGGGTCGATGGCCCAGATCCGCGGGGAAGAGGGTCCGCGGGGGAAGTTGACCGGGGTCAACAAACCCCCGTGGACTAAGCAGGAGCCGCCAAATTTGTTTCTTTATTTAGAGAGAGAAAATGGTCGAATTAATAAAAACTTAAAACATAAAATAATTTTATTTTATTTTTTCTATTTTTTAGTGATTTTTAATTATTTTTTTAAAGTAAAAATAAAGTATTTACATTATATGCAATATATCGGTATATGTACACTGTATAGGGTTTTTAATTTCTGATTTTTTTATTTTTATTATTTTTGTGCAATTTTATCCCTATTTTACATTTTATTCATTTTCATTATAAAATAAGGAATAAAAAGGTATTTTTATTTTATTTTTATTATTTATATACACAGATAAAATAAATACATATATACACTTATATACATGGTATATTTACAATATGTTTTTGTATTTTTTGTTATTTTTATTTTATTTTTGTTTTAATTGTTTTTATTTTATTTATTTACATAGAATATTTAAAAAAATTAATTTTATTTATTTATAAGGCTAAATAAATATGTAGGTGAGTCTATGTACATGATAACTATACAAGAGGTGTTTTTGCTTTCTTTTTAAATTTTATATTTTTATCTTTATAAATATCTACAAATATTTACACATCTATTTTAGTTTATTTTTGTGAGGAAAAATATTTTTATTTATTTACATAAATATTTACACACATGAGCCCCTATCTCCCTCTACCTTGGCTTTTATGCGGCCAGGCCCATGCTGAGCCCTCCCTTGGGATTAGGTCGCTCAATATTTATTCTAAATATTTCCCTCTTTTTCTTTTTACTCTTTATTCTTTTATTTTTGCACAAAAACATGCTAATTATTAAACTTTAAACAATGCATGCTTTTGATAATTATTTGTATTTACAGGAATATACATGCATTTGCAAAGGTTTTTGTAGCTAAAATATAAGAATAAAGAGTGATGAATGAGTATTCATCAGCGGCGCACGGCGGCGGAGACACCGGATCAGAGGTCTCCCGAGGTCCTCGAGCCTCGCTTCCACTTCGAAGAACGCGGCTGTCACACAGGCACTCCGGAGGAGCTCCTCGGCTGCGAGTGAGATGTCCAAAGATGAAGAACAAGGTCGCCGGAGTTAAGGTTTTATATAATCAAGGGCCCGAGAAGAAATAGATCGGGCGAGTTGCTCGGGACTCGGATCCCTAAGACCCACCCCGGGCGAGGATCTGGGATGAACAAGGGTCAATCGGGGCCCGGGGTTAGGGTGCTTGGCGATTAGGTCGACTATGGAGAAAGGATTGAAATCGGGTCGGTCAAGACAAACCCGGCTCTGGTGGTCCTGGGGGGAGAGTTGACCGGGGGTTAACATCCCCCGTGGACCAATCAGAGCCCGCCAATTATTAAGACTTTATAAATTAGAAAATAAATAGAAAATGAACGAATTTCGAAAAACTCAAAACATAAACAATATTTTTTTATTTTTTTTCTATTTTAATTAATTTTTCAAAATAAAAATAAGGTATTTACATAATAGGGCTATATATAGGTATATGTACAATCTAAGATTTTTATTTTTGATTTTTAATTTGTTATTTTTGTACATTTTTATCCCCATTTTATATTTTATTTATTTATAGAATAAAATTAGGAAGAAAAGGGTATTTTTATTTTATTTTTATTATTTATATACAATAGTGAAAGAAATAGGTATATATATCTATATACATGGTATATGTACAATATTATTTTTGGTTTTAAATTTTGTGCTTTTTTTATTTTGTTTTTGTTTTAATGGTTTTTATTTTGTTTATTTACAACATAAAAAGTAGAATATATACAAATTATATAAAAATTAATTTTATTTATGTATAAGGTGAAATAAATCTAAGTGTGGTTGTATGTACATTGTGGATATATACATAAGAGGCTTTTTATTTTCTTTTTAATTTTTCTATTTTTGTTTTGATTTTTATAATAAATATATACACAATATGTACAAGTCATTTTTATTCTATTTTTAGAGGAAAATATATTTTTATTTTATTTACACACATGAGCACCCTATCTCTCTCTACTTTGGCTTTTATGCGGTCAGGCCCATACTGAGCCCTCCCTTGGGATTAGGTCACTCAATATTTATTCTAAATATTTCCCTCTTTTTATTTTTGTTCTTTATTCTTTTATTTTAGCACAAAAACCTGCTAATTATTAGTTTTTACATCAAGCATGATTTTGGTAATTATTTGTATTTACAAACATATACATGCATTTGCAAAGGTTTTTGTAGCTAAAATATAAGAATAAAGAGTGATGAATGGGTATTCATTTCCCCCCTATACTTAACTTTTGCTAGTCCCTTAGCAAACACTTATTTGAAAAAGAAGTGAAAAAGAAAGAAAGAAAAAGAAAAAGAGGAGAATGTACATGGGTCAAGGTTGAATATTAAACTTTCCTTCATTAAATTGAATTATGGAGCTCGATCTGATCTTTGGATTATTAATGTGTCGGAACCTCATTTGGACTTAAGCTTAAAACTTCGAGCGCCTCTAAGTTCCACCAATCTATGGACAAGACTCCTCAATAAACCAGATCAGAATAAGTCTACATACACAAACTCTAATGACCATTAATCTTTCCATGCAGTGTAAGTGATATGTAGCTCCCCACCTCAGAAGTAACAAAGAAACAACCTCCCCCAACCTGGTAACTCTAATGCCTCGGTCTAGCAACTCTTTCCTCGAGAAGCGGGGTATTCCCTTCTAAGTTCAAGTGCAACCGGCTTAAGAAAAGGGGGAATAAGAGGTATAGACTTTTGGGAGCTCAACCAGTGTAGCTAAGTCTCCCGCTGCAAGCTTCATGAGATGTAACATGGATACCATAAGCTTTTGCTTTATTTGACTATATACACTCCGGTGGGGTTATTAAATTTTCAATCCGACCCACCACTTTTTTGGAGTTCTTTTTGCATTTTTTTGAAGTGCATCTGTACAACATATCTAAATGGTGAAGCATATATACAAGAAATTTTCCTCTTGAGCCAGTGGACTATCCCTCTTTTGAAGCTTTATTGCAACCCACGGCTTCTATCTTTAGACTTCATCACCACTAGACCAAGTTGAGACGCACTTCCTTCACTAGAAGAAGAAGAGAGGTTCCGCCTAGAAGTACTACCCTCATATGCTACCCCAAGCCAAAGGAAACTGCCTCCTCACCACCTCATCCGTGGAGAGCTATGTGTAAAGTGCTGGTGCAAGTCAAGCCATTGTCTCTAAGAGTCATGCGTGTGTTGTTAAGTGTTCTACTTAGGCTCATCAAGATGACATATGCTCATAGCCTAGTGGACTCAAAGAATTAAGTCCTTATGGACCTGAAAAGCCTTAACCCTAAGCCCTATAAGGTTCCTCTTAGAATTAGGTGGATTAAGATCTTAATCAAGCTCCATTTCCCAATTTAATTCCAGGCTTAGTTTAAATGTCAACTATCATCCAGGAAAACTATATACATATATACAAAGATGCTATTTACACATATTTACAATCATGCAATTTTTTTTGAAAAATGTTTTGAAATCATGGATGGATGAATGCATGAAGTGCAAGTTTTGCAAAAGTATTTACACACATTTACAAAATTTTTGCAAACTTTTGATTTTCAAAACATTTTGGAAAAATTTTGCACTATATACATAATTTTGATAAGAAAATATTTACACAAACTTTACATAAAAGATTTTTGAAAACATTTTTACAAAAATAATTTATACACTAGCCATGTATGTGCAATAAAAGAATGATTATTTACAGGAAAAATTTTTAATTTTTGTGATTTTTAGGGTTTTTAGCCAGCCATTTTATTTATTAACACACTCACACAAAGTACGAGTTATGGCTAAAGTATATATGAAATATATACACACCCCCTATACTTAGCTCGAACGATGTCCTCAGAGTCAAGAGCGATGAAGAAGACATAACTCGTGCTTAGTATAGGGAAGTGAAAAGGAATGGCTATATACAGAGATGAATGAATAGAATATCAAGAGACTCTCGGTTTTCCCCCTATACTTAGGATCAAGTAATCCTAAGTATAGTAGGCTGTACATGAAGGGGAAAACCGAGTGGAGAATGTACATGGTCTACCCCCTATACTTAGGGTGAAATATCCCTAAGTATAGGCAGCAAAATAGGGGTAGAAAGACACGAAGAAAATTACGAATATATACAAGAAGGAGGACATCACTTCCCCCTATACTTAAGGTGAAGAACCTCAAGTATGGGCAACGACAGAAGTGATGAAACAGAACGGAGAGCAACCCGGTGTTTCCACCCCCCTATACTTAGGATGAGCAATATCCTAAGTATAACAAAGATAATCCTAAGTGAGACCTGGGGTGAAAATAAGAATGAAAGAAAGAAAGATCAAAGTAAGACGAAACATGTATATACAAAAGAGTACAATGTTGAGGTGACTCTCAACAAGCGCTAGATTTTACGCCCCTAGCTGGACGCAAAGGCTAGGATAAGTCATTATGCAGATTCAGTACGACATCGGTAAGGCGAATGACGTACTGTCGTCGCAGTCTGGGTATGAGAATGGAGACGAACTCAACAGTGTAAACAAAGACACCCAGGTATGCAATCAAATGGGTGTCTGCTACTGGCCAGTGATATGGAAATTAAGTGATCGGGATCCGGTAGCACAAAAGAAATCAGCGGCTCTAGGTCAGATTGGAGTAAGAGTGTGGAGCCGAAGAAATCAAACGTGGAGAAGGATGGATCAGTAATAGAATCCTCCACGTCAATCAGTGTCT
This sequence comes from Ottelia alismoides, assembly GCA_037367405.1. NCBI lineage: Eukaryota > Viridiplantae > Streptophyta > Magnoliopsida > Alismatales > Hydrocharitaceae > Ottelia > Ottelia alismoides. Next base: position 250,204 of record JAZKJV010001342.1, on the reverse strand, counting down.
CAAACAGGTGTGGACAATCAAGATCAGGAGAGTCTCTAAGCAGACTGATATCCGAAGCATGAAATAGAATCAGATCAGGCAAATCATCGAATATCTCCAGAATGGGCTCATCCTCGCGGGGGTCGTCGAGGTGAGAAGACTCAGAATCAGAATGATCTAAAGACCCGGTTTCGTGCTCCGCCAAATCAGAATCACTCTTAGCAAGTGAAACCGAGTACTCATCGAGTGTGGCATCCTCCCGCAGATAACCCTCGGGGAGAGATGCATGATCAAAAATGAGAAGAAGAAGAGGATCAGGATCTAGATGGGCATCTGCACTGCTATCAAGTATCCACTCGGTGCACCAGGCTGCATCATCATCGGAAGTGTAGCTCTCGGCAATTTGGAAGCAGGAGAAGGTACTAGTCAACACTGCGGAAGCCGGGAAAGTGTCTGTGGCCGATCCTTGCTCTGCGGCTATGCTGGCTGTCAACCGGTCCTCAACAAATGTATCTGTCTCGTCAGAGTGGAGGACAAAAGGCTCGAAGACGGGACTCTCTGTGTCTGTACTCTCAAAGTGGTGTCCCTCATCGAGCTGTGGCTGCTGGGCTTAGTCCTGGTAACTGTCTGCATCCAAGAAATATCTCTGCAGAAAGGAAACTGTCTCCTCCAGGACTGGAATCTGAAGTGTCTGAATCACTGGCTGTAAAAGCGGGGGCTCCTCCGGTTCCTGGAGTATCAGAAGGTCTGATATCCAAGACTCGTCAACTGGGAATTCTGGGGCTAACTCGAACTCTAGCTGGGAAACCAACAGGCACTCGAGTAAACTCTGGGTTCGAACCTCTGCTATCGCAGTCATCTCCTCCGCCAGTGGTGCTGGAGCATCCAAGTCCTCGGGCTGGTGTGTAGAAACTGACTCCTCATGTACTGTGACACACTGTACTGGTACTGCAACGTCCGCATGTGTTGTCCCGACTACGGCATCTCGTGAAGAAGATCTCTGTGAAAGTAAACTCGAGATGGTATCCAGTAAGTGAATGCCGGAACTGCGGTATGAACCGCCACATGTGGTAATCACCAGTGCTAACTGCTCTGCGGTCATCCCCCGCATGGAGATCTCAATCAAGTCTGTCAGTGGAAGATCGTGGTCTGGAAATCTCCGCAAGAGGTCAAGAAACCTTGGCCATGCCTCGTGCAATGGCTCCTGGGGGTCAACTGAAAAGTCGGTGATCAAAGACTGCATAAAATCTGCTCTACATGGAGGGAAGTATCTCTGTAAAAACTCTCTGCGTAGCTCTCCCCATGTATCAAATGTCCTCCCCAATCGTCGGTGCCATGTCCTGGCTCTCTCCTGAAGTGTGAATGGGAAGGTCCTCCTCATCAGCTCCTCTACAGTGATATTTGAATATCTCTGTGCTCTACAAAACTCCTCGAATGCGGACAGGTGAAGATACGGCTCCTCGTGCGCCTCTCCTGAGAATGTCGGCAGTCTTTGAATGTAATCCAACTCCAAGACGAATGGACGTAATGTAGAAGCTGACTCAGCTCCTTGTGCTATATGCTCCTCCATCCTTTTGGAATAGGATCTGTCTGCTAATCTCCACTGCTCTATCTGGTCACCAACAGAGTGCGCTCTCAACTCAGCATCATCATCGTCCGGGTCTCGCATCTGCTCTATCTGGCATCCTCGGACGTCTCGCGCAGCATGCCCAGAGTAGTGAATGAGATAAGAGGGAGGGAGCGGGAGGTTGGTCGGAGATCCGACCTCCCTAGAAGGTGGACTGGACTGATGGTCAGCGAATGTAGAAGGAGCCGTAAGAGTCGGCTCGAAGTGAGGAGAATCCATCATCCAGGGGTAAAGGAGAAGAAGACAAATGAAGGGAGGGTGGTGGAAAACAGAAGAAGAGAAGAAGATGGGGAAAGACGGAAGGGATCTGGAAATCACACAAGATAAACAAGCAAACCTCTGATACACCTACCCACACAGAGCTGAAGACCGAAAGGGATCGGTCAATTATCTTGTCGATTTTATTTTAGGTGATCATTCAGTCTATCAGAGCGATTACGTGAGGTAATAGGAATCCGATATTTCTCAATCGACTGTCCCGTACCAAAGAGCCGGTAATCAGCCGAGAAAGATCGGATGGCTCTATCCTAAGGTGCGGATCACTCTCTCGCTCATCCAAACCAAACAAGGAGGGGGTTACTCTCCCCAAGATAGATTTTCAGTGAAGTGTTTTTTAGATCAAGTGTGATTAGTAGTCCTGATTTTATTGTTTTTGTTTTTAGATATTTTTCAATAAAAAGAAACGCCTAACGATTTTTTCGGTTCTCCTGATTATTAGGTCAAAAACAGGGGGGAGAAGACGAAAAAGCTAAGGTGCGAATATCAATGATGCATGTAAAGATAGAAATGCGTACCTGTCTCCATCACTCTACATGTAATATGATCCGCGCAGAATTTTAAGGACAGAAATAAAACTACCTATATGGTGCAACGGAAAACCGAGTCCTAAGCAGGTAACTTCTACTCGAAAGCACCGTCTAGCTGGTCACTCGCCCTCGATCCAAAGAGTCCGGTCTAGACCCACCCCTCCTCTTCTCGACAGGTCGAGTTCAGGAGTAGCGCTTGACGGGGCAGGCTCGCGGTGCGTAGGCTCTCAGGAAAGTGACTCAACTATTTTTATTAATGATTTATTAGTAGGTCCAATTAACGATCTATAGGTACGAGCAGTCTATTAGGTGTGTGGATCCTACTGAGTACGACACAATCAATCAGAAATTCCTAAGGCTAGGGGCTCGATAAAAACCGCGTAAAACCGTAAAAGGCAGCGAAAAAATCTGAAGCCGCGAAAAAGCTGCGAAAAAGTCTAAGGTAACTAAAGGATCCCCCGAGCACACCGGTGCTCGGCGAAACAGACCCGAGAGTCCAAGTCCTGATGTCCCTGTGTTATTACAATTCAAATAAGCGGGAAATAAAACTAATCTAAACTATGCTACTCTGCGACTATTCCGCGGCTCCCGCTCTCGTGCCCGCTTCTCACGTCCTCCTGCGGTTCTGTGAAGAAGAGAACCGCCTCCGGTTCCCGCGGTTGCTCGGCTTCCGAAGAAAGCCGCCTCGGTCCTCGGGCCCTCGCAAGAAAACAAACACAAGAGTGATCAAACCAAATTATTTTATAAACAATGTCAGAAGAAATATATCTACAAAAATCTATACAAAAAGCCGCGAATCGAAAACTGCGGGAAAAATAAATCTACTACTAAGCCGTGCTCCCCGGCAACGGCGCCATTCTGATGACACGCCAGATCACTCGGGTAAAAAGGTCGTCAATGGTCGTTGCGACCCAAGTCACCAAGCGTTGTCGATCAAGAAAAAAGAGACCACCAAATCGGATAAAAATCAACTCAAACACAAATAGCGGTCTTGCTATTATTTTAACCTGGTATAGCGACCAGGGTCGAACATAAGGAGCACGTGATGGCCTTGCGTCCTACGAAGTAGTCAAAAACAATCAATGAAATAAAAGGAATGTATTTTTGGTGGATTTTTAATTTTTATATTTTTTTGGATTTTTATTTAATTAAGAAAATAAAGAAACAAGTAAATCAAGTCAATTCAAACAATTATTTAATGCATCAAAAATCAATCAGAAATTCAAATAAAAATGTTTTTGTGTATTTTATGATTTTTACTGTTTTTGGTTAATTTTTGGTATTTTTCTGATGTTTATTTAGTTTTCTAAAAATAAAACAAGGCAATAAAATGAAGGCACTGTCCAGTCAGGAGTAGAAGGCCAATTTAAAATGCAAAACGGCCTATTCAACTCCTGGAGTCAATTTTCCTATAAACTAGAAATTTTAAGGAAAATTTGAGCACTGCAATTATTGTTTTTGTATTTTTAAAATAATTATTAGAATTTTTATAAGTTTTTAGGTGTTTTTCAATTTTTATGAGTTTTATATGATGCAAAATGACCAAATTTGGTCACAAAATCAAGCAAGACAATACACATAGTACATAATTTTTTTATAATTTTTAGATGAGTTTTAATATTTTTTATGAATTTTTAAATAAGACAGTAAAGAAAATGGATGTTTTTGAATTTTTAAAAGAAGTAAATGAAATAAAAAATGTCTCCAAAAATTCTAGAAAATTTTACAACATGGCAGGAGCTTTGTATCCAATTTTCATGGAATTTGGAGTGAGTTTGCTATTTTATTAAAATCAAACACAAGGGCATAGTACACAGGGACCTATCTGCAATTGTAGTAAAACCCTGGGCCCCTTTGATAACAAGGCAAGAAAATCCCAGGCCAAAAGTGCAAAATGCCCCCCGGGCCACGCACGATACACGTGATTCAGGCCTGGGATGACTTACTTGTCATTCCTATTTATAAGAATACAAAACATAACACGCCAAAAACGCAGGGTCAATAGTGCAAATACACCAAAAATCACGTATCAACGCGCGTGTCCATGACTGGCAGGGGTATAAGTGCAAATCAAATAAACCAGAAGGTCCTCAGCGTAAAATGTGCAAAAATAAAAGAACTAAACTACGTATTTACAGGACTAGAAACTAAATGTGAAAAGTAGAGGGGCCTAAGAGCAAACCCTTATTAAAATCGCGAGGGTTGGATGCGTGCCACGTAGTTGATCGAACGATGGAGAGACGAGGACGCGCAACAGAGGAAGCCCTCGGCGAGATCGAGCGGCTGGAATGTTCCCACGTGGAAGATCAGACGGCTGCAAGGCGACGTGGGTCAGCGAAGGGGCCTGGCTCGGATCGGACGAAGGAGGTGAAGCCATGTGCTAGATCTGACGGCTGCAACACGGCGTGGCTAAACCTCGGCCATCGGACGGTGGCGATCAAACCTCCAATGATCTGACGATAGCTGCTGCTCCGCGAATGAACGGACGTGATCTGATCTGGAGCGTCGAGGTCGATCAGACGTCTGGGGAGGATGGTGGAAGAACAGTTGGCTGACAAGCTTCGCCGGCCCGATGCACGTGCTATGGTCCTCCCCTGCTGCTCCTGAAGTGCGGAAGAGGTCCGCCGTGAAGCTCCGCAGCTGATGGCGGTCTCCGATGAGTCGGGAAACCACCAGAACGGCCCCGCGACGGCAGTGGCCTGAAGCTCCTGCGCCTAAGCTGTTGGACTCCAGATGAGGCGCTCCTGACGTCGTAACCTGCACAGGAAGCAAGGTGGGTCAAGGGCAAACTGCCTCGACCCGTCAGCGCATACAAATGATGGAAGACGGGGCAATATGGCGGTCCTCCGATGAGCGGCGGAGGTGGAGGGCCGATATCCCTGCTCTGGGGCGAGCCAGGGGGGATGAGTAGGTGGAGAAGGTGCGGGGGAAGCTCGTGAAGGTGGTGGAGGTGTCGGATGGGCTGATGGGTAGACGGAGACGAAGGGCGGACGCGGCGGAGCTACACTAACAGTAACTGAAGAATCCTAATCTAAGCTAATCTGAAAGCTAAGAAGACTACCTGGCGGGTGCTATCGACTTGGCTGAAGCTCGGGGAGCTTCTGGGTCATGGCCTGCAAGGGGTCGTCGGCTCCCCGAGGCTGAGCGCGCTTGCGGCGGCGCACGGCGGCGGAGCCACCAGATCAGAGGTCTCCCGAGGTCCTCGAGCCTCGCTTCCACTCCGATGAACGTGGCTGCCACACAGGCACTCCGGAGGAGCTCCTCGGCTGCGAGTGGGATGTCCAAAGATGAAGAACAAGGTCGCCGGAGTTAAGGTTTTATATAATCAAGGGTCCGAGAAGAAATAGATCGGGCGAGTTGCTCGGGACTCGGATCCCTAAGACCCACCCCGGGCGAGGATCTGGGATAAACAAGGGTCAATCGGGGCTCGGGGTTAGGGTGCTTGGCGATCGGGTCGACTGTGGAGAAAGGATTGAAATCGGGTCGGTCAAGAAAAACCCGGCTCTGGTGGTCCTGGGGGGAGAGTTGACCAGGGGTCAACATCCCCCGTGGACCAACCAGAGCCCGCCAATCATTAAAACTTTATAAATTAGATAATAAATAGAAAATGAACGAATTTCGAAAAACTCAAAACATAAAAAATATTTATTTTATTTTTTTTCTATTTTTTGTGATTTTTAATTCAAAATAAAAGTAAGGTATTTACATAATAGGGCTATATATTGGTATATGCACAATCTAGGATTTTTATTTTTGATTTTTAATTTGTTATTTTTGTACATTTTTATCCCCATTTTATATTTTATTTATTTATAGAATAAAATTAGGAAGAAAAGGGTATTTTTATTTTATTTTTATTATTTATATACAATAGTGAAAGAAATAGGTATATATATATATCTATATACATGGTATATGTACAATATTATTTTTGGTTTTAAATTTTGTGCTTTTTTTATTTTGTTTTTGTTTTAATGGTTTTTATTTTGTTTATTTACAACATAAAAAGTAGAATATATACAAATTATATAAAAATTAATTTTATTTATGTATAAGGTGAAATAAATCTAAGTGTCGTTGTATGTACATGGTGGATATATACATAAGAGACTTTTTATTTTCTTTTTAATTTTTCTATTTTTGTTTCGATTTTTATAATAAATATATACACAATATGTACAAGTCATTTTTATTCTATTTTTAGAGGAAAATATATATTTATTTTATTTACACACATGAGCACCCTATCTCTCTCTACTTTGGCTTTTATGCGGTCAGACCCATACTGAGCCCCCCCTTGGGATTAGGTTGCTCAATATTTATTCTAAATATTTCCCTCTTTTTATTTTTGTTCTTTATTCTTTTATTTTAGCACAAAAACCTGCTAATTATTAGTTTTTACATCAAGCATGATTTTGGTAATTATTTGTATTTACAAACATATACATGCATTTGCAAAGGTTTTTGTAGCTAAAATATAAGAATAAAGAGTGATGAATGGGTATTCATCACGTAGCTAGTTCCAATTATATTAATGGTTGGTTCACTTAACGACGGGTCAACATCACCTTAGGGGTGGTGGGCTCAGGTCTTAATGATCGAATTGGGAATGCAAGTTGGACTTACAAAGCGGAATGAGTTCCCACTTCTTTTTATCCGAGTTGCAAGTTCTCATATTATTGGGATGTAACAAAGATAATAAAGGAGACCCCAAATCTCGCTTGAGATATAATAGTAAGTATATCTCTTATATTGAAAGTGATTAAGGGAATTGACTTTCAATGATGACAAGACAATATAACTTCGATATAAAAATTTCTAAATCAAAGTAAAATATATTTATGCAAATATCTTATTTCAGATTTAAATCCACTCAATACTATACTCAATAATAAACAGTAAATTCTCATGAATTGGATTCATGATCAAGATATTGTACTTGCAGTTGGACACATAATGTATGTGGTTGCATTGTACTAGTTTCCTCATAATAACGAGGAATGATAATTAAATAGACAATAGAACAAAAATCCATGGTTTCTATGTCTCTATAGTCTTGATCTCTCATTGAATGTGCTTTGGAAGTATCATGTCGATGATGATCATAATTGGCAAATAATCCTTATAAAATCTAAGAAGATGTGTTGGCATACATTTGTGCTCTCAATAATTAATCGTGAATGACATGGTTTATTGCATTATGCAGAATGGTGGTTCGATAGGAGATGATGTACTCGAAATGTTTGAGTACCTACATGAACCGATGTCTGTTACAGTTAAATGGATGTAGATATCACGAGTGTCTTAATTCTACTGTCTATACTCAAGCCATTCATGAATCCTTATAATATTCATATTGTATGAATTGAATGAAGCATGTATAAATGTTGAAATACCCTTATATTGAATTCTTTTGAGTTCAACATAAGAGATCCTTTATCTTAAGTAATGGTTGTTTATAGATGAAGGGCGTGCAGTGGAAGCATGGGTCTGACCCCAATCAAGAAGCAAGGTCAAGGATTTGACTGTACTTCTGTAATTACCATATAACATACAAAGAGTTGGATAAATGTCAATACTGCAACAAGCAGATGTACTGATAGTGTGACTATCTAGAATATCTAGATCCTTAGAGAAGTACTCGGATAGTGCATTAGAATAAATTACATTGATCATTGAAACAGACTTGCTTATTGGATAAGATCAAAGTCTAATAATTGTATCTCATTTTTCCTAATAACACTTGCAATTGGTTGCATATGTTTTTCTAGAAGACTAGAAAACTCGATCTTAAGGTTTAATAGTCATCCATATGGACATTGATGCAATTGTTGCAATAAACCGTATTGGGTAGATAGACTTCATAATTTTGGTGGGAGAGCCTTTAGTCTTAGAGAATGTCTCCATGACTTAGATATTAGAATACACTCACTGTTTATTTCTAAATGTTGAAAAAAAGAATGAATTCTAGAATAGACCTACCATAAAGAGTTATGATAGATATATTTCAGAAAGTAATCTGACATATAGAGGACTCTACTAAATTAGAAAATTAATGAATTGTTCATGAAAATTTCTAAATGTTGAAAATTAAACCTTAAAAGATCAATAGGAGGATGAAGATCATTTGATAATGATTTGACATCAAGCCTAGGATATAAGTTTGTTGATGAGATCAATAGACAAGTAAGAGATGAAACTTTAGGGTGTTTGAAATTTCAAATCTTACATACTTGTGAATATTGTATTCAAAGTAAAATGTCCAATACGCTCTAATCTGAGAATGGTGTTAGATGCCAAGGTATTCAAGATCTCATACATATTGATGTATGTGGATCATCTATATCATAATAAACATTGATAATATGTGATATCATTTGATGATTATTTGTGATATGAGATTTCATCCCTTCACCTTACAAACCTTTGAAAAGTTCAAAGATTTCACAATTTTGATTTAGATTCAAATATTGAAGGAAGATGAAATGAATTTGATTTAACCTAGGTAGCAAGTACCTATTAGATGGAGTTCAAGGAATATGTTTTGTGAAAAGGAATATCATTCCTATCTCCCTCCTCCTAATACACCTAAACTCAATATAGTTGTAGGGAGATACAGTTTGATCATGTGTGACATGATTTGATCAATGATGAATCTTAGCATAATTACATCTTAGTTTCCAAGGTATATATGTAGTAGAGAATACTATATATATCCTTAATAAGATTTTCCACGCAAATTTAAACCGAACATCCTCATAAGAAATGGTTTGGAACCTCGACTAGTGTTCGCCACTTGAGGATTTAGGGTTACATGGTCCATGACCATGTCATGGATGCAAGTAAGCTGGAATCTAGCTCCAGAGAGTTCTATTTCATTAGAAAAATAAAGGATGGTATTAGATATCTACTTTATTACCTTGACATTCTTAAAATATTTCATATCTAAGAATGTGATTCTCAGAGGATGACTTTCTTGAGAGTCAAGATGAAAATGAAGTAAAGGAACTTATTGAATCTTGAGAAGATAATGAAGCTCCTGAAATTGGAAACTAAAAGGGAAATTAGAGGAACACTCATACCACTTCAAATGATTTTGAGGATGGATTCTTTAGACATTATTTCAAACCTTTTAGATATTAGTTAAGAAGATGTTCAGAAGTATATAGAAGAGGGTATTGGGACTTTCACATTAAGTGGTACACCTTGGACATGTTCCATTCTTGAAAAACCCAAGGAACGCTTCCTTCCCTTAAAATATGGTACTGACCTATTCAAAAGAGGATTTTCCTAGGATCTCCTAATCAAACTCAATTAGTGTCACTGAGGTGACCGCTCAAGAAAATCCAACTTTAATCAACAGTTAACCCAAAACAAGAATAAAGCATGAATATTAAAAATGTGGAGTTATAATTTATTATAACTATACAACAAAATGTGTATAGGAGTAACTATGTGTAGAAGTCGAACTCAGGGAGCAAACAATGGAAGGAGGGCAAAAATGACTGCGCACAAAAAATTATCTTTATATCTTGTCCATTTTATTGTTATTTATATCTTTTATTTTATTTTTATTTTACATTTTTGTATTTGATTTTAATTTTATAATTTTATATTTTATTTTTGTATTTTTCAGATTTTTATATTTCATTTTCTTTTAGATTTGTTTACATAGGATATAAGGTTATATATATACATATAAAGTAATATATTTATACATACTAATAAATATAAATAAAATAAAAAATAATTTTTCGGGTTTTATATATTTTCCTAATGTTTTTGTAATTTTTCTGGAATTTTTGCTAATTTTGATATATTTTTAAAGTCAAAAATATCTCATATAAGGGAATAAAAAAAGGGGTCGAAATTGATTTGAATATAAGAAATAGTAAAAAGAAAAAAATCATCCAAATCATTTTAATATGTAAATATCAATATAGAGAAAATTATAAAAGAGCAAAACATATTTTTGGATTTTTAAATGATTTTTTATATTTTAATGAAAGATTTTTAGGTTTTTTATTTTTATCCTTTTTTCCTTTTTAATGATTTTTGCTATGTAATTAAAATATGATAAAATATACTGTATATAATGTTTTTGGAGTTTTTAGACAAAATTTTCTTTTTTTGGTATTTTCTAAGCAAATAATACAAAAATATGCGCTTTTTCATTTTTCATAAATAATTAAAATGTCCAAAATGGAAATAAAAATATAGGCATGAAATTTTAGAGCATGGAACATCTAATCCTATTTCTTCATATTTTTAAGAGGACAATGGGTATTTTTCATAAATAGATAAAAAAACACAAAAATATATGTCCTAGTAGGGACATTTTTGCAATAAATATAAAGTCTGGAGGCTCCCATACAAAATTTCCCAAAAATACATAACATAAATAAAATTTTATTAGGCTAATAAACAATTACAAAAATACTATGGGTATACAAGCAATCTCGTCATCTTACGTGGGACGACACCGGAGGTGACATGAATGGACCCAAATACAATTAACAAAAGTACAAGGGTCTTTTTACAAAATTCCCAATTTTCTTAACACGTTATATTTTATTTACATGACTAATTATTAAATAAGAAAAACATTCAGGGTGAAGTTGTGTAAATTACCCCATAACTGCGCGCTATCCACCGGTCCTGGTCGCTTTACTTGACACGAGTCGTCCTCCTGTGCGCCAATACCAGTCGAGATCAGATCTTTGAAGCGTGATTTGACGGTCGGGGGCGGGCTGGATCGGACGACTATCATTCAAATTGGAATGCTGCTCCTAATTGGACGACAGAGAGACTCGATTGAAGAATAAGCCAAGAACACTCCTCTCCCGAGCTTCAATCGAGCTCCTCTCCTTCGTCCAGCCTCCTAGAAGGCTGAAATCGAGTGAAAAACGGATCTAGGAGATCCCTCTAGCTGTTGGTGGTGTCAGAGTGTATTGAAGACCACCAGAGCTCTCCCACAGGGTCAGAGATGAGGAGGAGCCAGGTGCCTTGGGCGAGTCTCGAAGGGGCTACAACTATATGTGAATGCTGATGGGACCTGCAAAAAATGGAATTAGGGACGAGGGAAGAATGCCTCATCCCGTTAGAAGGGAGAATGGGTGAAGGTAAGGCGACGGGCGACGCTCTCCAACGATAGGCGGAGAAAGGAGAGCAGATCGCCAAATCTACTAGGGATCTGGGGGAATTGGAGTGGCTGGAATGACGAGAGGGCGAAGGGTAGCGAGATGAGGGTGAAAGAGTGGTCGGAAGACAATCAGACACAGGTGAAATCGTTCATAAGAGCAGAGCTTCGGCGAACTACTAACCATATCTATTGGGCTAAAACTAAAGTCTACAAGCTAAACTAATTGCGGGAATAAAAAGATGGAATAAAAATAGACCTAAAATTGATAAAGGGGACAGTTCTTATACATGCATTGGTAGGCAGGGAGCAAAGGTCACCGACGACGGCAGCCTTGGGTGCACCTCCTCCTTCACAAGCTTCCAACACCTCAGGGGACTCCCCCTGTCACGAGGATACGTGCTTTGGCCAAGATGTGGAGGCTTTAGGGCTTGGAGATGACCAAAATTGGAAGGAGGGTCGGAAGTTTTTAGTTATAGACAATTGAGTGCACCCTTATTAATAGGTCGATTGGAAGAAATACAAGCTATGTACAATGGATTGAAGTAGATGGCGTGAATCACAGTTGATCAATGATCATTTGGTGCGAAGGAATTGAAGGCAATGGATGGATAGATCATGCGAGAAATTGGGAGGAAAAATGGGGATTTGATAGTTCTGATGCAAGTCAGAGGCTGAGGGGACACTTGATTAATGGTCAACAATCCTTGTGATGGGATTCGTCCACGCAAGCCCGCAAGAAGACAGAACTGCGGGTTCATTAAAGAAAAAATAATTATAAATAATAAATGATTTATTATTTTTTGAGTATAAAATAAAAAAATGTTTATTATTTAATGTAGTAATTTATTATGATTTTTATTTATTGTTGGCTTTATTTATTACAAGTTTATTTTTAAGTGTTTATTTATATGTATATTCATCTATATTTTTGGCCATTTTATTTTTATTTTATATTATCTAATTTATTAATTTATTCTTTTATTTTATATATCTATAACTTACTCAAATATATTTTTATTTTATTTTTGTGATGTTATTGGTACATTTAAATAAATAGGCATATAAATTATACAGGTACACTTATAGGTATTTCATTTATGTATTATATACATTATTTTATTTTAATGTATTTTCTTGGGTCTTAATTTTGGTTTTTACTTTTAGCAGATTATAAATGATGTTTACAATCTTATAAAAATATAAAAGAATAAATAATAAAAGAGAATTTTCTCCTTTTATTTATATACAAATATTATTATAGGTATTTTGCCTATGTTTTTGATAGACTTATTTTATTTTATGTTTTCTTTTTGGTTTTAATTTCAATATGTATATGTGTTATAAACATTATTTACAAAATTATAAAAAATATGAATTTGTAAAAATAATAAATGATGAATAAATTGAATATTTTAATCGGGTATGATGTACAATGAGGGTCCAAAACCTAACTTTCACATCGTACCTCTAAAAAATATGAAACTAGCTCCATTAAATAACTTATGAAAGGTTATATACAATTAGAGGTGATTTTGATACATTTTGAGTTTTATTTGTAAGATGTGGGTTTGTGAAGTTAGGATTTTGGCTTTTATTTTATGTATAAAATGTACGTTGTGTATTATTTTTGTACAAACTCAATTTTGTATTTTTATTTATATTATTATCTACAACTTTCATGTACAAAGTATCTTTATTTGAGGAATAGAGAATAAAGAATAAAATAAGTATCAAAACGGTTTTATTGAATGAATAAAAGAATTAGATCTATATTGTATTTTTGGCCATTATCTCCCCGTATTTTACTTTATTTTGTGTCGACCAATTCAATTCTTGACTTGGTCTCGGGATTTAGGGTCATAAAATATCTTCCATGTTTTATTCTTTTTCATTTATTCTCTTTATTCTATAATTTTAGCATTAAAAACCATATTATTTACACAATAAATGCAATAAATGATGAATGTTATTTTGTACAAATAGAATAAAGAAGAAAAGAAAAGAAAGAATAAATAGAATTGATTTTAATTATTAAACTTATCTTCACAATACAAAGTCTGGAGCTCAGGTTAGACCTTGATGTGAGAATGTGTGTGGAACCTAGTCGGAATCAAATTTAAAACACAACAGCCTTAGAGAGTCACAGAACTCGGTTCAAACTACCTCAATAGCCATGTCAGAACTAGCCTACATCATAGGCAAACCCTTATGACTATGAAGCCGACTTGTATAGTGTAAGTTATAGTGGCTCTCCGCAACTGAAATGACAAAAGAACCGACTTCTCCAGAATGACAACCCAATGATTTCCCAATCCAGCACTCTGTCTTCGAGAAGCATGGTATTCCCTTCTAAGTTCAAGTAGCATCCGACTAAAGTGGAGGGGGTGGAAAAAAGAATATACGGTGGCCAGTGTAGCTACCTATCCTGGGATGCATGACTAGTGTAGTCAAGTCATCCGGTTGCAGGCTAACATGGTATAACTTTGATGCTCAATCTTGCTTATTAACTATACAACATATATACATACTCCTACAGGCATATTATTTTCAATCAGGCTTGTTCACTTTTTTGGAGTCTTTTCTTTTTTTTTTGAAAATACTATATACAACAACATTTACATAAGGAATTTTTCCTCTTGAGCCAGAAGAATATCCCTCTTTTGAAGCATTATTGCAATCCACACTCTCCTGTCATTAGACTTCATGGCAACTTGACCAGGTTGAGGTGCACTTCCCTCCTTAGATGAGACGAATGTTTCCACTCATGTGCGTCTCAGACCGGCAAATCTAATCCCCTCACCACTCCAACTGAGTTGAGCCAAGTGAAAGGTGCAAGTGCCCAAGTTAGGTCACGACTAACAAGAGTCATGTGTGCATCTCGAAAAGTTCTAGTTAGTCAGTTGAGGTGACTTGAACCCAACCATGAGTCTCAAAGAAGTAAGTCCCAATGGACCTGAAGTAACTTAAACCTAGTTCCTATAAGGTTCCAGTGCAGTTAGGTGCAGTAAGGTCCAATCAAGCTCCAATCTTTAACTTTATTGGACTAGTTCTATCATCAAGCTCAATCCGAAAGAATGCAAATGCTATGCACATTGTAGCAATGAATAATGCAATTTTCAACGAATTTGAAAATAAAAGAATTTTTACACAAAAATATATAAAATATGTACAACTATTTACACGGTCGTGCTTCTTTATATTTATTTATAAGAGTTAAGAATTTTAAAGAATTCAAAGTTTTAAAATGTTATTTATTTTTATAGGTATATATACAATTACTAAAGAATTATATATATATATATATTTTATTTAATGATGTATTTATTCCTCAAATTTATTTGCAAACAATTTTCAAAACTATAGTACAAACGAATTTTCGCAAATATTTACAAAAGTTTGCCATTTTGCAAAGATTTTTTAAACAATGTCTATAGATTTTTCACAATATTTTTACAACCATTTTCAAAACCATTTGCAAATAGGTTTTCAAAACTTTTATTTCACACAAAGAAAAGAATTTTTACAAATAAAAACATTTTTACAAAGGTTGAAAATATTTCATAAAATGTTTTCCAAACGGGTCAAATCATTTTGAAAAAAATATTTTTAGCCTGATTTATTAATAATTATATACAAAAAGAATTTTAGGAATGCATTATGTTATTAATTAAATGAATTGTATATATAGTATTTTTAGCCATATGTTTTAATAATAATACAAAAGTAGGAGATATGGCTAAAGTATATACAAAGTATATACAACCCCTCTATACTTAGCATGATCTATGTCCTTATAGATCGAAAAAAAGAATAAGAACACATAACTCATACTGAGTATAGAAAATCTTATACTATAATGACTTGATAAGAAATGAAAGAATGAAGAGATAAATGAATCAGAAGTTGACCTTCCCCCTATACCTAGGATCAAATAGTCCTAGTATAGCAGACTGTACACAAGGCAGGGAGGGTCAAGGGTGGGAATAAACAGATCACATCTCGGTCTGTCTCCCCCTATACTTAGGGTGAGATATCCCTAAGTATAGTAGAGCAAATCAACAAAAGAGGATACAGTGGAGGGGATCAACGAATGAAAAAATATGGGGTGCACCCACTATACTTAGGACACAGTATGTCCTAAGTATAAAAAAGTGACAAAAAGTAGCGACACCTCTAGTGTAGAAAAAGAAAAATGAAAACGAAAAGAAGAAAAGAAGGAATGAGGAAAAGACATATAATGTCAGGTGAATAAAAATTTCAAAGAATGTAATGTACGCATCACTCCCCCTATTTTGAGGGTAAAAGGTCCCTAGGCATAAGCAATGACATGAGTAATGAAACAAAACAGAGAAAGAACAACACAGTTTGTACCCCCTATACTTAGGACATGGTACGTTCTAAATATAAACACATAGATATGACAATATATCTAGGGTACACATGACATATGGGAGAAAGAATGAATGGAAGACAAAACACATATATACAACGAGACTGGTGAAGAGCAGGACGGTATCTGGAACATGAATATTGTTCTCTCATAATCGTCTCCCTGTGAGAACGAGGACGTAGTCTGGCAGCAAAAAAGACACCCGGGATAACAATCAAGTGGGTGTCAGCTACTGGGGGAAATAGATTGAAAACTAAACTAGGACCCGATAGCATGAATCATAACATCAGCTCATAAAAGATGGAATGTGAGAGCAGGGACGGTATTGAAAGATTTGGAGGAAGAAGGAACAATGTAGAATCCTCCAAGTCAATCATGGTCTCAAAAAGGTATAAAAAGTGAAGAGCATGAGATTCTCAATGCAGTAGGATATCCGGTGGTCTGAAAGTCAACAAATCAGGGATATACCGAATACCACAAGACCTGGCTCAACCTTGCAAGGGTCCTCAAGGTGAACAGACTCAAATGAGTCTAAGATCATAGAATACTCAGAAGACTCGGTGCCAAGCTCCAACAGAGTAGAGACACAATCAGATTGGAGACCGAGTACATAAATCAAGAGAGTAAGTTTCATGCTCCAGATAGGAGACACCAGAAGTGAAATCGAGCACCTAGAAAATGTTGTATCCTCTAGTAGAAACCCTCAGGGAGTAGTATGTATTAGTTAATCAATAATTAGACATAGCTCACCCCTGCGAGGGTCGTCAAAGTGAGCAGACTCAAAGGAGTCAGATCCATCAGATGGATCATCAGAAGCGGTCTTGATAGGCGACAAATCAACTACCGGCAGAAGAGACCAGTAGATCTAGAAAATATGGCAGTGTCCTGTAGATAACCCTCAGAGAACATACTATCAACTGAGCAGTGAATATTCAGAGGCAGATGGATCGTCCTTGCGAGGATTGTAAAGGAGAGAAAACTCAAAGGAGTCCAGACAAATCGGTCCCAAGATCCAACATGAAGTAGGGACAAGATATACATATCAGATGACTCGGTTCTGTGATCTG
Source organism: Ottelia alismoides (assembly GCA_037367405.1). Classification (NCBI taxonomy): domain Eukaryota; kingdom Viridiplantae; phylum Streptophyta; class Magnoliopsida; order Alismatales; family Hydrocharitaceae; genus Ottelia; species Ottelia alismoides. The sequence goes on along the minus strand of JAZKJV010001342.1, from coordinate 233,193 downwards.
GCAGATCAGATACACAATCAGCAAGGGGAACCGAGCGTAAAGAAAGTGTTGCAACATCCGTAGATAGTCCTTGGGGAGTAATGCAAACTAAGTAGTGAATAATCAGAATAGATCTCGTCCTTGTGAGGGTCTTCAAGGAGAGAAGAAAGAAAGGAGTCTGAAAGATCAGTCTTGATAAGCAAAAGACCGTCTACCAGTAGAAGAGACCGACAGATCGAGAAAGTATCATAGTCTGCCACAGATAACCCTCGGGGGGCATACCTCCAACTAAGCAGGGAATAATCAGAGGAAGATGGCTTATCATTGCGAGGACCGTAAATGAGAGCATACTCAAAGGAGTCTATACATATTGGTCCCAAGATCCGACATATCCGATGCAACAAGGCAGTGGGAACCAGAAGATATAACAGACGACTCAGTTCCATACTCTGCCAGATCGGAGGCATAGTCAGCAAGGGGATTCAAGCATAAAGAAAATGTTGCATTTTCCCGTAGATAGTCCTCGGGGAAAGTTGCAAACTAAGCAGAGAATAGTCAAAATATATCTCATCCTTGCGAGGGTCATCAAGGTGATAAGACTCAAAGGAGTCAAAGAGATCAGTCTCGGTAGATGACAAATCGACTACCCAACAGAAGAAATCGTAGGATCTACGAAAAATGGCATAGTCTCTCACAGATAACTCTCGGAGCGCACTATGAACTAGGCAGTGAAATAGTCATCAGAAGTACAGCTCATCCTTACGAGGACCGTCAAGGATTGATGACCCAAGGAAGTCGGTGAAATTGGCCTCGTGTATCCATAGATCGAGCAAGCAATCAGATAGGGAGGCCAAACAGTCAAATCAGATGACTCGGTTCTGTGCTCCACCAGAATGGAGACATAGTTAGCAAGTGGAACTGGGCGTAAAGAAATTGTTGCATCCTCCCGCAGATAGTCCTCAGGGAGTAATGCGAACTATATCAATCAAATCATGGGAATGTAGGCATCACGTCTCAGGTCCTCAAAATCAAGCGATCAATCCTCAATCGGAGGGCATAAGATCGTGTGAGGGGTAAAATAGTCAATCTCATCAATCGCACTACGGTCCCTCGCGTCAATCCAATCAGCTGAGATGGCTCAAGATGTAAACAACAATCCCCTATAAGTGTTAAGGGTGGATGAAAGAGTTAGGAGATCGAGGAAGGATCAGTCGGGGAGATGAGTGAGATCATGTGGGTTCCGAGTACCGTCACTTTGAAGTCCAACTCAAGATAGTCAATTAAACCTCTAAATAAGGATGGAAGGAGCCACAAAAGAGATCGATCAGTCATAGCTCATGAAATCATCATCAAGTCATCATAATATATCACATCCTCAATTGGATGTGCGTGATCAGAAATCCTCAAATAAGCATAATACCTAGTAATCATGCATCATCAAAGTCCTCAATAAGCTCCTATGCACACATCGGAAGTCAAATCCACCAAAAGTAGCATATCAATCTCAGCATCCTCAAAATGGACACGGCTTACTCAAACAATCAATGTAAATCATAAACCTTGATGCGGGCTATACCTACAAGCACATCAATCACGAGTAATAGAGAGGATGACACATAGGGAACGAAAAGGGTGGGTGAGATGAAAGCGAACACAGACAAAAATGTGGTTCAAGGAGAGGGTCTCCTCGAACCGAATTAGATATGGGTGATATGGGTAAGGAGAAAAGCCGTAAAATCCGGCTAAGATGGTGAAGTTCAAGACCCACTATCGCGACTCAAATGCTGATAAGGAAATATATGTATAAGAGAGGTAGAAAGACTCAATGATAAAAAAAAGATGACTCACACAAATGGAACCGACAACTCAAAGAAAGATGAAAATGCAGTTGGACTCAAAGCGCAATCAATGTACAAAGTAAACTCCCAATTCACCTACTCAACACAGTGAAGACCGAGATGTTTGTCTTTTATCTTTTCATTTTTAGAGTTTGGCGATCTTCAAGAAGTTATACACACCAAAGGTAGGCTTGGTATTTGGGCACTAATCCTTAGTTTGTACGTAGGAATAAAGGCACAAACAATGAGGGGGTTGCTCTCCGCAAAGCAATGAATCTATTACATTTTATTTTAAGGTCAAATAGAGTTAATAGTCCCAATTTTATTTAGGTTCTCACTTTTTTGGTTTCTTCAATGCACGTGCCTAACGATGTTTTGAATTCCATTTAGCATCACAGGTGAGCAAAATCAGAGGGAGAAGGTCAGAAAAGCTGTGCAAGTCAGAAATCGATGATCCCAGCTCTCTCCATGCGGGATACATAGAATCGAAACCTATAACACATGCAATGCAATCCGATGAAATCTCCATATAATAGTAACTGCTATTATCGTGAAGCACAATATGTTAATTATTTAGAGACAAACCCTGAGGTTCGATCTTGGAGACATCTCGGTGCCCGCCACAACGGGTCCTGCTAGCATTGTATGATGTCTCTCATGGCGCACTGGTTTAAATATAAATAAATAACATTTATTATTTGACTAAGTCCAGAAGTGAAGCTATAGATACATGCAATGATATTAGGGCTTTGGACTTTAATCTACCGAGCAAACAATTTCTAAGATAGGGCTTATTCACACAAAATAAATAAAACAAAAAGCGAATAATAAATAAAAAGAAAGCGAGGAATTTAAGAAAAAAAGCACGACGAGCGCCCCAAGGGAACAATCCCTCGAGCACTGGACCTCGTGAAGTAGCAGTATTTGGAGAGTCCAAATTACTACATATAGAAGTATCGCTCTCTTACATAAATGTACATGATAATATAAAATAAATAAATAATGTGAAGAACTATCTTTAAAAATTCCTTCTTGTCCTCCTTTCTTTCTCTCTCCTGCCGGTTAAGCCACAGGTCGACTCCGCCTTACTCGGGTGCATATGCGCTCCTAAGAAGTCCTCCCTCGCATGGCAGTTCCTCGCAACAAAGTCAAACAAGAAAGAGTGTCAGACAGTTCACAATTAATATCAAATAATAAATGAATAAAAAAATAAATAAATACGAGAAATAAATAAATGACCAACATATATAGGACAAATAAAATAATCCCCAACTATGCGGTATTGCTCCCCGGCAACGGTGCCATTAGATAAAGAGGGCTTTCCGAGGATCTACCAATCAAACTCAATTAGCGTCACTTAGGTGACCGCTCGAGAAAACCCAACTTTAATCAACAGTTAACCCACAACAAGAATAAACCAATGAATATAAAAAACGTGGAGTTGAAATTTATTATAACTCTACAACAAAATGTGTATAGGTGTAAGTATGTGTAGAGGTCGAACTCAGGGAGCAAACTATAGAAGGAGGGAAAAATGATTGCACACAAAAAATTGTCTTTATCTCTTATCCATTTTTTTGTTTTTGTAGGGTTTTGATTTATATATTTTTTTATTTTATTGTTTTATATTTTTGTATTTGATTTTAGTTTTATAATTTTATAATTTTTTTATATTTTTTAGATTTTTATATTTCTTTTTCTTTTAAATATGTATACATAGGATATATAAGGTTATATATACATATAGAGTAATATATTTATACATACTAATAAATAAAAATAAAATACACAATAAAAAAAATTTATGTTTTCTATATTTTTTAAAGTTTTTATATTTTTTTAGATTTTTTTGCTAATTTTTATGTATTTTTAAAGTAAAAAATATCCCAAATAAGGGATTAAATAAATAAGCTGAAATTGATTTGAATATAAAAAGTAAATAGGTTCAAAATGGGAAAAAGGACCCTACACCGGTGGATGCAGGAAATTCCCTACACCCGGTCTAATTTTTCATTATTTTTTGATTTTTTTGAAATGAAACCTTGGGGAATTTACATCACCATGTATCACCATGTTGTCATTCCAGTCTCAGAATCACTGAAATTGACCCCTTTTAGATGAATATGTTAAGAATGTTTATTTTACATGAAATTTTAAACACTTATTCCCCTCAACATGTTAAGTAAATCCCCCCAACTTTTAAATAAAAAAAAGTAAAAAGAATAATGCGAAAATGGTGTGGGTGCAGGGAGTTTCCTACACCACTAGGTGTAGGCTCCCTACCCTCTTCAAAAATCCAAATCAATTTTAATATGTAAATATATATAAATAAGTTTATAAAATAGAAAAACTTATTTTTGGATTTTTAAATGACTTAGATTTTTATAAAAGATTTTTGGGTTTTTCGATTTTTTAGCCATTTCTGTTTCTATTTTTAATGATTTTTGGTCTATAGATAAAATATGATAAAATATACAACGTATATTTTTTGGAGGGGCCAACCCTATCCCTCTCCAAAGACTTCGGGGTCGATGAGACGGACCCCTTTATTACAACATTGGCCCACTAATATATCTCCTGACATTGCCTTCCACGATTAGACTAGATTTTTCATTCTTCTTTTCTTTCTCTCATTCTTATCGTCTTCATTTGCCATTCTGAATGTATTGCCTTATTTATGTCCGCGGATTCGACCGGCCAGTGAAGGCCCTCCACATCCCCCTTCTTCCCCCCTGGAGCCAAATCGGCTGATTGGCACACTTGCATCAGCGCGGATCCTAGCCCTTTCTACCTTGTTTGACACTTGCACAAGGCACCCAGGATACCTGTTGACACGATTTTTCACGGTTTAAATAGATGTTTTAATCAAGTCGTTGTTTTCCCACGATAATCCATTGTCAAACAAATAATATTACAACTACGAGCACGATGAATGTATGCAAAAAGTATGTGGCAAGTAGAGGTTCGAATCCACAAGGACCAAGTAAATTTGCAATTTTTAGTTCGGCATCTTACACATAAAATGCTAAATGAGATATAGAGATAGAATTTGGAAAATATTTCTTTTAAAGATGTGCAATCTAATTGATGAAGAATTTAAGGACTATGCTTGGAAAATTTAACATAAAGGAGAGTTCAAGGGCTGCAATGAAAATGACATATAAATAAAGAAAGAGAGAGAGAAGGAGTAATTCTCATGCATGCATGGAGAGTTGCTGATTGTTGTTGGTGCACGGGGGAGAATGTCGCAGGTACTGCACGAGAGAGATGGTTGGATGCACGGACGGTGGCGCGGGCTAGAGTAAACTGCAAGGAGGAGGAGAGTGGCCGGCAATCGTCGGGGTCGAGGAAGAGAAGAACGGCGGGGGCAGGGAGCTGTTGATGCCTATGCCTTCATCTTCATCTGCATGAGACCAAAGAGAGAGATAGAATAAAGAGAGAAGAGGGGGAGTATGAGGAGGAGGTCCTTCATGTGTCATGCCTCCTTTTATAGATGAATACTGCTTTGGAATGAAGGGACACATCCCATGCACATGAAGACAAAACAATAAATTCATTCATGCATGGGGAAGGGAGAAGAATGTTACTTACATTCAAGGGAAGTACCCATGCATATAAAGACAAAAACAATTCATTCATGCATGGGGGGTGGTCTCTTTTTATAATAGCCATTTGCACCTTTTCATAGTAAAGTGAAAAGTCACATACATGATGACAAAAATAATAACTTCATGTAAGACAAAAATAATAAAAACTCTCATGCATGAGAAGGATATGGTTGGCTATAATTTGTGGGAAATGGGAGAGAGAAAGAGAGAATGAATGAAGGTGGTACATATGCATGTATGATATTAAAGAGTGGGAATTTTTTCAATCTTAACCCTCTCATTTTCTTTCCAACAAATTGTAAGAGATATTTTGTAGAGCCAAGTTAATATGTTGGATGTTGATTAAATTAGTGCTCTATGAGTGTACTCAATTTTTCTCTGATAATCTGATTAATGATGATAATATTTTATCGGATGCTTCCTTGATTTTATGATGATTTTATACGCTTATGTGCATGGAATAATGTAGACAAATATTATGTGAATTTAGAGTTTGTAACCTAGGAATTGATATTTTATTCCACATAATTTAAGCCTATTATCACAACATATCATGTAATCATCAATACCCCCCAATCCCGACGGTGGCAGCGCATCACGCATTACAGTACGCAATAGTCAAGTGGGAATCCAAGATAGGCTCCTTTTCATTATTAATATATAATTAAAATACCCAAAAATGCAGATAAAAATATGGTCTTGAAAGTTTAAAGCATGGAACATCTAATCCTTTTTTTCGGATATTTAGGAGCAGAATGGGTATTTTAATAAATAGATAAAAACCACAAAAATATATATCCTGATAGGGGAATTTTTGCAATAAGAATAAAGTATAAGGTCTTCCATGCAAAATTTCCCAAAAATACATAACATAAATAAAAAAGTTATTGGACTAATAAATAATTTCAAAAAGTTGGGGGTATATAAGAAATTTCACCACCTCATGTGGGACGAAACACGAGTTTACGTGTAATGGATCCAAATGCTATTAACAAAAATACATGGACCTTTTTACAAAATTCCCAATTTAGTTAATGCGTTATATTTTACTTACATGACTATTTATTAAATACAAAAAACATTTGGGGCGAAGTTGTGTAAATTACCCCATAATTGCGTGTCATCCAACAGTCCTGGTCGCTTTACTTGACATGCGTCGTCCTCCTATGTGCCGGTATCGGTTCGCCTACAATGCTGGAGATCAGATCTCGAAGCATGATCTGACAGTCGAGGGCGGGCTGGATCTGACGAAGGGAAGGCGATGGGCGACGCTCTCTGGCGATAGGCGGAGAAGGGAGAGCAGATTGCCAGATCTACCAGGGATCTGGGGGAATTGGAGTGACTGCGATGACGAGATGGCAAAGGGTAGAGGGATGAGGGTGAAAGCATGGTCGGAAGACAATCGGACACAGGTGAAATCGTTCGCCAGAGTAGAGCTCCGATAAACTACGAATCATATATATTGGGCTAAAACTAAGGTCTACAAGCTAAACTAATTATGAGAATAAAAAGGTGGATTAAAATAGACCTAAAAATGATAAAGGGGACAACTCTTATACCTGCGGTGGTCAGCTGGGGGTAGAGGTCACCGACGATAGCATCCTTGGGTGCACCTCCTCCTCCGCGATCTTCCAACCCCTCAGGGGCTCCCCTTATCACAAGGATACGCATTTTGGCCGAGATGTGAAGGCTTTAGGGCTTGGAGATGACCAAAATTGGAAGGAGAGTCGTAGGTTTTTATTTATAGACAATTGAATGCACACTTATTAAATGGTAGATTTGAAGAAATACAAGATATGTACAATGGATTGAAGTAGCTGGCCTGAATCACGGTTGATCAATGATCATTTCGTACGAAGGAATCGAATGTGATGGATGGATAGATCATGCGGGAAATTGGGAGGAAAAGCAGGGATTTGATAGTTCTAATGCAAGTCAGAGGCTGAGGGGACAGTTGACCAACGATCAAGATTCCCTGTGATGGGATTGGTCCATGTAAGCTAGCAATAGGACAAAACTATGAGTTTATTAAAGAATAAATAATTATAAATAATAAAAGATTTTATTAATTTTTGAGTATAAAATAAAAATGTTTATTATTTAATGTAGTATTTTATTATGATTTTTATTTATTTATTTGCCTTTATTTATTACAAGTTAATTTTTAAGTTTTTATTTATAGGTATATTCATCTATTATTTTTTCTATTTTATTTTTATTTTTTCTATTTTAATTAATTATTCTATTCTTTTATTTTATATATTTATAACTTATTTTTGTGTATTCAAATATATTTTATTATGTTATTTGTAAACTTAAATAAATATGTATATAAATTATACAACTATACTTAATAGGTATTACATCTATGTTTTATATACATTATTTTATTTTATTATATTTTCTTAGGTTTTAATTTAGGTTTATATTTTTATTATAATATAAATGATATTTACAAGCTTATAAAAATATCATAGAATAAATAATAAAAGAATAGTTTCTTCTTTTATTTACATACAAATATTATTATTGGTATTTTGCCTGTGTTTTTACATAAACTTATTTTATTTTATGTTTTCTTTTTGGTTTTATTTTAATTTCAATATGTATATGTCTTATAAAAAATATTTACAAAATCATAAAAATATGAATTTTAAAAAATAATAAAGAATGAATAAATTGAATATTTTAATCATGTATAATGTACAATAAGGGTACAAAACGTAACTTTCACACCGTAACTCTCAAAAATATGAAACCGCCTCTATTCAATAGCTCATGAAAAGTTATATACAATTAGAATGATTTTTATATATTTCGAGTTTTATTGGGAATATATGGACCTGTGAAGTTAGGATTTTGACTTTTTATTTTGTGTATAAAATGTACACTATGTATTATTTTGTACAAACTCAATTTTATATTTTTATTTACATTATTACCTACGACTTTCATGTATAAAGTTTCTTTATTTGAATAATAAATAATAAATAATAAAATAGGTATCAAAAAGGCTTTACTGAATGAATAAAAGAATTATATTTTATTATATTTTTTGCCCTTATCTCCCCCAACTTTATTCCTTGTCGACCAACTCAATTCTTGACTTGATCTTGAGGATTAAGGTCATAAAATATCTTCGATATTTTATTCTTTTATTTTCTTCTATTTATTTTATAATTTTTGCATTAAAAACCATATTATTTACATAATAAATGCAATAAATAGTGAATGTTATTTAGTACAAATTAATGTTATTTAGATGCATTAGCTAGGCTTTTTAAGGAAAAAATGATAGAATAAAGATGATAAAATGGAAATTCATCTCCTGTCTTAGGGGATAACACCTCAAAGAGTTGAGGAAGTGAATGCTAAAATTGTGTGCCCTTGCGCATCAGTTATGAGAAGCTGGGTGTATGCTATATGTATAGAAAAGTCAGATGTCTGCCATGTGGTAGGAGTAGTAAACTGCTACTAATCCTACTATGGAAATAAAGAACTTGATTGCGATAATAACAATATCTTCAAAGGGGACAAGATTTTCGATAGTGATCTCGAAGTCTTATCTCCAAGAACTTAAAACTTTATATATAGTGATTTAAAAGATTTTAAATGTAGATACCATAGGAGATAGAGATCTCTGGGAATAAGGGCATTCTGATAAGAATTATAGAAATTACAAACTGGTTATAAAAATTATTGAATTGTAGTGTCATATACACTATAACTATTGCAATATAATCGAGTGATGGTTGTGTAAGATGCAACATTCGCATTGGATGCGAGCACTATTACTAGGAGATATGCAAGTGTCGTAAAAGGTCTTGGCGTAGTCTCTTGGAAACATAGTGATTGATCAGCTTATCCATATAATTATCTAAACAACATATGATTGTCAATAAGTGTAGGTTTAAAGATTAGTCCATTAATGGGTTTGTGGGCTAGTGGGAGATTGTTGGACATGCGAGCCTACGAAGAGCCATTTATGCAATAAATATTATTGCGAATATCATTCCCTGATCTGAAATGAAGATCCATTAATTTGTATAATAGGTCCATTAGTATAATTAGGGTTATGTACCATGGCCATCTTAATGATCATACAATTGTTGATTCAATTGTTGAATCATAGAGGCTGGTGCCTGGATGACTATCTAAAGAGTAAGATTGAGGACACATCAAGCACCAAAAAATGATTATTAAGAGAGGATCTCCAACCTAAGAAGGAGATGGCAATCCTTTCTCTAAAGGTCGATATCTGACCGACCTCTTGATGTAGGTCCTCTACATAGGAATAGAGATTCGAAGGTGTCAGATTAGTTAGGTCAAAGAGTTGACTTAATAAGATCAAGATAACTAAAGACCTATGTAATATGCTATCATGATATAGACACTTATCCTCTGATCGGAGAAAGATGTGTTACTATATGTCTGAGTATGTACATTTGGCAGACCAATAAGTTGATGGCCTAATCAAGGTCTATACACCAACGCGCTGGTGTGCATACAAGGGCATATGAGTAATATGATCTCTCAAAGGGATCATACAGGGTGATTTACTGAATCGGAAGACATGAGCTCACTCATGAGATATTGGGAAGAATCAAATTCCGTACATGGTCGTCTCGCTTTGGAAGATTGACTGAATTTATAGGTTTGATATATACTTTTGGAAAGTATATGATCAATCCCTAGGTGTGATATATACTTTTGAAAAGTATATGATCGATATCAAATCCCATTGATCAAATGAGAAACTTAATGATTAAACACTGATGGAGACACTCTAAATGAGATCTAAAACTTCAGGTTTATTCCAGGTCTTCCACTATGTAGGATGTACAAGTATTATGAATACCTAGAGGTGATGTGATCATAAACGATTGTATAACCATGACTCTTCTATTCCAAGGGAGTGATGAAATAGTATGGATTTTAGTGATTCCTCTCAATAGAGAAGTGAACTAATTTTTGTTCAAATGTTGGATAGTGATCTGAATGTGATTAAAATGCAATGAGAATATTGGATCTACGGCTTTGATTTAATCAATCATCTATGGGAGGTCCTCGAGATCTGGATTTGAGATGTGATCTCAATATCCAAGTCACTATACGTGGAGTGTACACACGCCTTGTCCTTATCTCCAAGTATCTGCAAAGAAAGCATATTATTCTTAAAAGAGTTCGAGAATAATTCCATTGTTAGATTATATCCAAGCATTGAGAAATGGATAATTAATGTGATTTAATTATCATGAACAATGTGAATTTGATTAATATTATTTAGATGCATGAGAATGATGATTCAATATAATTAAATGTGATTTAATTATTATTGATAAGAATAATGTGGATAACAGTATCCAAATTATTCGTATATATTATAAATGTGATTTATAATATATTAGAGAGAGTTTATTATGATTTATATTTGTTGATTAATTATTGATGTGAATTAGATTCACATTGGATAATTAATTGAAAATATATTTTACATGTTATTTTGAGTTGTGAATGTGATTCATAAATTTACAATGGTTTGATTGCAATGTTCACAATGAAGGTGGTGGACGGCCACCAAGTCCTAATTGGATTGGGTGGCCATCGCCCCTTATGGTAGTTAATTATCTCCTTCCAATTATCTCCAAGGATAATTGATTTAATTTGATTAAAATTAATTGTTGTCGTTTTTAAAACAATCATGGCCATTGAAAGAAGCACAAATCAATCTCATCCATTATTTTGTGTTATCCTTGGACTCCCAAAATAATATATAAGAAGAGGCAACCCTTGCTCTTTAATTCATAAGAAGAACAACAACAATTGTTATTTCTCTCTTGCTCTCATTCTCAATCCCCACGCCATATCTCTCTCTCTCTCCATCTTGGGTGGTCATCCACCCTAACCCTAGAGAGAAGGTCGACACCGTCAATCACGTTGCTGTTGTGATGTCGCCTTAACTAATCATGGATCTCCATCTCCTTTGGTGTACCTCATTTGTGAAGAAGATGCTTGATCTCGTGAGACAAAATCAGGAGATCCATCACTTAGATCAACAACTTAGATTGCAGAATCATGTGATTAATCTCCGCGCTTGCAAGCGTCTCCTCCATTAGATTAGACTTGAGACAGGAGGTCTCTATGTTTAAAGACTCGATCACAACCACGCTTGAAGAGGTAAACCTAATACTTGTTTGTGGTCTAGATGAAATGATCCGAAAAGTGTTCTTGGATCATGTGATTTCATCATTTAAAAATTTTAAATTCCGTTGTCCCAAGCAACTAGTACGACTAGTTGCTCCCGATCGCATACAATGGAGTCCTCACGCTTCCCTGATGCGCTTAAGGATTTTCCCATATACTTCATTATATAGTTCTCAAAAGAGTAAGAAACAAAAGAAGACTGAAAGATACCAAGCCATTACCTTATCCTGATAGATACTCTGGAAAAAACAAAGCAAATTTTGATCAATACCCTGAGCCATTTTAGTGGATGTTGTTTGGTGAGGACCTACATTTTCATGTGTCACATCTTGTTAACCCCTCCCATCACCCTTGTATCATCCTGATTGATGAATGTGATGATTTTTTTGAGGATGAGAGTTTAGATGCCAATATGACCTCACCTTTTAATGATCAACTTGCATTATACCTCAAGAGTTTTCTGCAGGTGGATGCGACACTGACTTGGTACTTAATCTCACCCATTGATTGTGCACCTAGTCTTTCGACTGCGGAAACTGAGTCATCTGATTCCAGTGACTCCTTTGAGTCCTCTCTCCCTGATGACCCTTGTGAGGACAAGCCATGCTGTGTGGCATTCGATGATTTCTCTGATCTTTCAACCATTTGTCCATCGAATGCCCAATTTCTAGAGATTCTCCTGATCTTTACTCTTTCTATCTTTATGAGACTGTGATTGATTTGGATGTTCCATCACTGATCCATCCTTCTCCACATCTTATTTTGTCATATTTGATCACTTACTCCATTCTTACAAGTCGGTGATTTCTTTTGAACTAATGAACCATGGCTTAGTTTTCATTTCTCTTTTCCTGGTGGTATACATCCACTTGATTGCATATACGGGTGTTCTTTTTATTTCTTCATTGTTCTCACTATAAGACGATGGCAAGAGTACGGTGTCGTTTGATAGATGTTGTCCTAAACCTTGATACACCGTTATCCTAAGCTTTATGCCCGACTAGGGGCGTAAAATCTAGTGCTCGTTGAGAGGCACCTCAACAATCCATATCCCTTGTATATATGTGTTTCGTCTTCCGTTCCTTCTCTCTTCCATTGTCCTACACCCCATATCTATTTTCTGATATATGTGTACACACTTAGGATGTACTTTGTCCTAAGTATAGAGGGGTGTATATGGAGTTGTTCTTTCTTCATTCTATTTCGTCACTCTTGTTGTTGACTATACTCAGGGATTTTGTACCCGAAGTATAGGGGGAGTGATGCGTTCATTCCCGCAACATTTTTTCCTTTTTATCGGTTTATTGGTTCATTCGCATGTCTCCTCTCTTGTTAGTATCATTGTCTATACTTACAGATCTCTTACCATAAGTATAGGAGGAGAAATGCCAAGCCAATGATCTATTCGCTCCCACCCTCGATCCTCCCTACATGTTGTATACAGTCTGCTATGCTTAGGATTAATTGATCCTAAGTATAGGGGAATGGTTCACTTCTCATTCTTTCATTCTTTAATCGTTGTAGTATAGGCTTTTCTATACTCAATATGAATCATGACATCTTTTTTTCTCTATGATCTAAGATGACATAGCTCAAGCTAAGTATAGGAGGTCATATATATGTTGTATGTAGGGATTTTTAAACCATAACCCTGATTAATTTCACAATAATATCCATAACCCTGCGAACTCATGAATTACACCCAAGAGCTCGAAAAATGCTTAACTCTTACATGGCATAACCCTGTGTTAGTTGCCATCTATTTTATCCGTTAACTCTCACAGAAAAAGTTACATGTTACCAATTTTATCCCTAAAACTATATCACATTTATAAAGTATGCCATTAATATAAAAATTCTAAGAAAATAAGGACATCTTGGCAGCTGCACACCCCCCTCCTGAATAACCTGACCCCGACCTCCTGGTAGCCTAGTGGCCTCGACAACCGGCCCTAATGTCCCCCAGGACAGGCTCCCCGCTCCTCCCTTGCGTGCCCCCTCCTCCTCCCCATGCGCCTTGTGACCGTCCGCCCCTGCCTATGCATGCGGCCTACCTTGCCTCGGTCTGCACCTGCGGCCTGCGACCCCTCCGCGTCGGCCCACGCTATGCCTACGACCACCCCAGTGGCCCCTGATGTTGCACCCTGAGCGCGACCCCCCCCCCCCACCACCACCACCAAATCTGTCCTCTCAAACCCCCTGTGCTCTCCCCCTCTCCCAGGATCCCCTCCCCCCGAACACCCGGCCTCCTGGTATCCCGGACACCGCTGAATGTGAAATCGACTTTGCATTGATTTCAAAGTCAATATACACAATGAATGTATTCTCGTGAGTAGTGGAGCGGCATCAAATACTGATTAAATCCTATCGTAACGGGAGGAGCCCCATGGAGTCTGATCACTATGCATCTTTACGTGGGAGGCAGATCAAGAGCTATGCATTAGATCCCAACATGATCTGCATTTTCATCAAACAATGTCAAGCTTTTGCAACAACAGAGGACCTACGAGCTTTTGCAACAGCAGAGCACCATCCCATATGGATTTGGGTTTAACACCAAAAGCCCGACCATTCTAGTCGAGCCCTGGAGGCCGCACCACCTCCTCCAATCTATGCCAGTGCCTGTCGAGGAGGAGAGATGGAAGAGGTGATGGTGTCGGAGCGAAAGCTGCTACTGGAGAAATGACCCGGATAGTCCACATCCTCGACCCACACGAAATATGGAGGGAGGAGGTTGGCGGGTTTTGAGGGTTTTTTTATTTTGTTTGCAAATTTTAATAGCCATTGGACAAATCATGGATTAGATTAACCCACGATTTGGTTGAGTTAACTGCTCCCTTAACGGAGGGTTATAGGTGTAAAACGGAGGGACTATCCAAGGTTTCTCGTGTAATTCGCGATTTCACTGGGTTATGAATGTTATTGCGAAATTACTCAAGGTTATGGGTGTAAAAATCCCTTATATATATTATACCTACAACTCATACTTTTGTATATTTGAATAATATGGGTATAATATTATATGATTATATAATTAATTAATTGAAAAGAATCAACAGGTAAAAATATGGATAGAATTCTTTAAAAATTCTTGGTATATACTAATTAATAAATCAGGTTTAAAATATTTTGTAATAATTTGAAAATGGTTGGAAATTATTTGAAAAATATTTTGGAAACCATTTGAAAAATACTTTGTAAAATATTTTCAAAACTTTGTAAAAATATTTTTTATTATAAAAAATTCTTCTATTTTCTTGAATAAAATATTTCGAAAATTAATTTTCAAATAATTTGAAAAATAGTTGTAAATTTTTTTGTAAAATTTGTACATAGTGTTTGAAAAATCTATGCAAATTGATTTTTAAGTTTGTAAATATTTGTAAAATTGTTTGTAAAAATTATTTGCAAAATAAGCTTTCAAAATACTTGTATAAAAATTTTTCAAACTATTTTTGGAATCTTTCGATAATCATAGCAAATACAATTTCTTTACAAACCGTGTATATACAAAACTGTAAAAACAACTAACAGTCAACTTGTAAATTTCCCGTGTAAAATACACCCTAACTCTTGTAAGTATTGATGTACTCCCTGTAAATATTTGCACTAATCTTTATTCAAAAATCTCTAAAAATTTCGAAATTCAAAAACTCATAAAATTACAAAATATTTTCAATATTTTGCATAAAAAAATAAAAATTCTTTCCAAAAATCTATAAAAAATTCAAATTAGAAAATTGCTTTACAAAAAATATTTTCTTTTCATTTGCTTTTATCGGATTGGTAATAACAATTGAACTAGTTTAAATAAAATTCGAAGATTGGAGCGTGATTGGGCCCTAATTCACTTAATCAAAGAAATCTTATAGGAATTAGAATTGAGGTACTTCAGGTCTGCTAAGCTTAATTCTTTGAACCACAAGACTAGGTTCTATGTCATCTTTACCACTTATGTAGAATATTTTGGAACACATACATGCTTCTTGTCGACAATGACCTAACTTGCACACATGTACTTTACACTTTGCTCAACTCAGTTGAAATGGTATAAAAAGGACAACCACAACTACAAGTCCTTCATCAATTGTTGGAAATGTGCATTGAGGTTGCATATTGGACGTACATATCCTTGAACCCTTGCATGAGTCGATCAATGATACGTCTTAGTTACTGTCTTGGGATGTAGGCACATGGCTAATATGTTTTGTTTACATTAAATCTTGCTGATTAGATTAAATCTCTAGGTCTCTGATTAGACCGATCATCAAATTAATATGGAAAAGGTGCATTTGACGTTCTTGACATTATTTTCTACGTCTTGATAAAATCTCTAAAATTTTGATATGGGAATTAAAACATTATTACAATGATGACTCAAGAATTGTTATTTCCTAGTTAATTATTTAAAAGAAGTGGATGAACAATTCGAGGATTTCCTCAAAATTGGATTC
Organism: Ottelia alismoides; assembly: GCA_037367405.1. Taxonomy (NCBI): domain Eukaryota; kingdom Viridiplantae; phylum Streptophyta; class Magnoliopsida; order Alismatales; family Hydrocharitaceae; genus Ottelia; species Ottelia alismoides. The sequence continues at coordinate 217,110 of JAZKJV010001342.1, read as the reverse complement.
AGTTGTTCTTTTGAATGAAGTGATGGCTTATAAACTACCACGGTTCATGGGAGGCCGTCACTGCAACCAAATTAATCTAAGTCAATTGAGTAATTCAACATTCCTTGTCATATTTTTTATAATAAAATATATAATAGTGAATATTATTCGTTAGTTAGTTGATTCTTTAAATTAACAATGATTATTATATTCATTGTTATATTTCTATAAATGAATCATATATCCACGATTATTCGTTAGACAATTTTTTGCCTAATTATTGTTAAATTTAGTAGCAATTGACATATTTAACGAATAAGTCAATGGATAAATTGTTATTATATTAACTTCTAACAACGAATATGATATTTATTGCTGATTATAATAATAAATTATAATTTAACAATAAATAAAAGTTATTTTTTTAAACATCGGAAAATATACAAATGGATATTCAGTTTATTCGTTGATCAATTTTGTTGGAGTGCATGTTTTAGTACCGATTGATCCAATTCACAATTTGATCGTCTCGAGCAGTATCTTTTCAAATTTTCGAAACCAAGTAAAATATAATATATGCATATGTGTTTTTTCCACAAAATTGGGACAATCTCGGAATTCCGAAGAAAAAATCCCATATTTACATGTAAGGAGAGATTGTGAAAGAACAGAAGATAAGAGGAGTGGAATGAACGAAATCACCATCCTCTCCCATGGGAAAAATAGTGTGTACAAAAGAAGAACTTATTCATCCACCTCCGGGATGCTCGGGAGGGCCGGTCGCCAGTGATGCCCCTCGCAGACGCGCACCTTGCCGGCTTTCGAATCGAGCAAGTCCAGGATCAGCATCGAGACCGACTCCCCTCCTCCCTCGGAGTGTCTCAACAACTCCTCGAATTGTTTCTTTGTTAGCTTGATCTTCACCTCCATCGGCGGGAGACGAGTCTCTTCCTCCTTGCGTCCGACCTTCTCCTCGTCGGATGCCGTCCACTCCCAGTCGTCGTCAGCCCACGATGTCACCGCGTGACGGTTGATGCAGTTCCCCATCGAGGGAGCTTGGATAGGAGCTCGCGAGAAAGGATAGACGTATATATTATATGTTACTGCAGACAAGAGTGTGCGATGAGAGCAGAGATGGTGGATGGATATATATATATGGAAGGTGAATGGATGGAATGTGCGGAGAAGCATCCAACTCGACTCGTTGCCACGTGCAATTGGGTTCGTGTCCTCATCCCATATGACTCGGTCGGGGTGGAACGCCCGCCAGCGTTGTCCGTGGCCTTCCATTTTCTTTTCGGTCCACATGGTTTAGCCTTTTACGTTTGAATCCCATCGTCGATCTTGACACATATAATAATAACTATGTTATTTTACGCTCTCTCTGCCTTTCATGGTATCTCCAGCAGTTAGTTTTTAAACATTCTAAGTATATTTGAATATCCGATGCACACAACGGGGTTATTGGGATCAAGTTACCTTTTCTGTAGTTGAAATGGCTATCGAGGAGGTGGCGTAATCTTATCAAAAATAGTTGCACATCTAGTAATTTAAAAGTATGGGAGTGTATTATAACTAAGAGAGTTAAATTTTTAAACATTTGAGGTGACAATCAACGGGCTCAATTGAATCCAGTCTCAAAATTATATTATGCAATTGGAAGAGGGTAATAATACAATTACCTTTGCTCACGAGGATACGTGGGAGAAATTCTTATGGAAGGGAAGAGCAGAGGTCAAGTCAAGCTTCTCAAATGAGATCATCTGCACTAGTCATTTTTACCATCTTGATGGATTTACATCACCTTGACGGAGACGGTAAACTTAGGTGGTCTTCCAGATTGGATAGGGAACAAAAACTATTCAATTAATGGGTCATTCATTATCAACGTGTCTCTCTAACTTCTACAAACCCAATCCAATCTTTCCAACAAGTTAATTTGAACCAATCAAATATCTTAGCAGTCGTGGATTTGTATATATTCAATGCTACTCATGATGATGACTTTTAGGAATTTCCTTTTGGTCCGGAGATCCATTGTTTGACCACGCATTTATATGATTACGTAGTTCCAATCGGTGACTTCATCTTTCTCCCGTATTAGGTACCAAGGATGGCAACTTAACTTCGACAAGACCACGTATTGAATAATCATGAAATATTCTGCACCCCTTCCAATGGTAGCAAACTATGTCTCCACGTCATGAAAAAGTTGCCACTATCACGCTATACGAAGCAATACGGTAGCAATCCTTGTCATTAGATATTGTGTTAATAAAATTTTTAACATTATTAGTTTTATATCCTTAAATATATACGTAGCATAATGCATATTTCATGTGTTCGATATACCAGTCTAACACGGTTTGACACAGTTGCACCATACGAACTGAACTAACGATATCATAATTCGATTTTTTTCTTATAATTTTTACGAAATGTTAATGTCATCATCAGTTAGATCGGTCAGTTCTACTGGTTCAACCATGAAAATTCAAAATCAATACCTAATCATCAATTTTGGTTTTTTGAAACATTGATTTTAAGAGAAAGGAAAGAGATACCCTTCGAAGATTTTCTTGCATCGCTCCTTTCAAGCTAATCCTCATTCTAATGTCATCTTGGATTTTATCTGCCTATACGAGTTGGAATGCGAAATGCCATCCAGAATATAAAAGCATTTTTCATAGTATATACTATTTATGTTGAGATCTAACAAGGATATTACATATTTAGGGTAGAGACATTTCAAAAACAAATATAATTAAATTTCATTATTTTTAAGACAAAGGTAGAAACAATTAGTTGAGTTGGTTTTGAATAAATGGGTTTTATCGTGGATTATGAGTTTATTACGAAGAAGAAGGAGAATCTTGGGTCGGAAAAGGTGGATCAAAACTTGGTCAAATTAATTTTTTCCATCACCCCCACCATGAGAAAGGACTGTATACAATACCGCTTTCTGGTACTCAATGATCAGGGGCTTCTATGTAGTTATAACGGGTCCTTAAAAATTAACATCCCTAATACTCACTGGGTTGTCTTAATCTGATGCGGTTGCATCTCCCAGTGACCACAAGAGTCCATTCATGAGACCTAGAGAGATTCAACGACTTAATTGAGAAGTGACCCCATGATGAATCTACGATTATCATTATTTTAGCTTTATCCTTTAGCAAAAATATTTGTAAATTGGTGTAAATACAATAATTTATCATTGTACATGCCTTTGTTAATATTGCATAATTAGCACTTATTTTCCAAAAAATAAAAGAATAAAGAGAAAAGAAAAAGAAAGATGTATTTATAATAAACACAGATTGGCCTAAACCCCAAGAGAAGGCCATTAATTGACTCAATCGACAAGAAATGAGTAGAGAGAGATAGTGCATAATATATAAAACACCTATACATATAAATATTTATATATTTATGTTAAACTCTATAAATGCTATATTTATTTTTGAATATTTGTATATATCCCTAATAATAAGATAAAAATAAAATAAAAATCATAAAAAAATGAAATAAAATAAAAATAAAATCCACAATTCATTGTACAAAAACCACATAGGTGCACACACCACCTATTTATTTATACATCTATGTAAATTATAAAGTTTAAATAAAAATCGTTTTATATTCCTCAAACTATGCTGTAAATAAATAAAATATAAAATAAAACGTATTTTTGTAAAAAAATAAAATAAAAATACCGGTATGCAATATATAGGCAGATTATACATGTGTATAACACAATATGCTATATATACCCTATCTATATTTTATATAAAAATAATTAAAAATCACAAAAAATAGTTTGAAAAATAATGATCAATTTTCATTTTAATTATGTTTTATTTTGAAATCATTTGTTATTTTTTTATTTAATTTTCCTTCATTTTGTAAATTCCTGATTTCTGATTCGTCCACGTAGGATTGTTGACTGCGGTCAACCTTCTCCCCAGCTGAACCAACTTGATTCCTGCTTTGCCGAAGCTTCTTCTCCCCTTTTTCTCGATCGGATCAAACCTCCATTCACCATTATTCTTGCGTCCGATTATGCTCCTAAGATCCATGATCCTCATGGATCCCTAGGTGTAGTAGGTCTTCCTAGGATTTCGAGCACCACTCTGATCTTTCCGGAACCTAGGCACCTCTATAGAATGTCTCCTCCGCCTCCCGAGCTAAGCAGCTCGTGCCTTACGCCACCACTACCCCTTAGCCACCTATAGGAAACTGATAGGTCCTCAAAGGCTCGCTTTGGACCTCTGATGCATGATGGATAACACATGCTCAGCTTGTGACCAGAGTTCTCCGCCACGACAAGCCTCCTAGGTCCACCGCAACTTGGTTCAGGTCATAACCCCTCCGTTTGCTTAACATGAAGTTTTTGAGCACTTAAGAAGCTCCATGTACTCTCCACTTCACTTACATTACAATTTTTGTTTCGATTCCATCCTTCATCTCCACCGTACTTCACTCGCTTTGACAAGCGAGTCAGAGCTTTGTCTCACACACTCACTCTTACCAATCGAAACTTCATACCACCATCACCCTTCCCTCGCGACCTGAACCCTTAAGCTCACTCATCATAGTGAGATTAAGGTCTGATCTCCTTCTTCCATATACGTCGGAGATCAACTCCCCATTCCCCCTCGCTTCTTGATGTTTTCCAAGCAATAATTGGACTGGAGATACACCCTAGAGTCCTAGGTTCCTTTACGTGTGTTGAAGCATGAAAAGAGACCAAGTTTGTGCCCTAGTTAATCAGACAGAGCAGCTCCAGGAGGAGCTCCACCGTGTCGACCATCCGACCATGAGTCCATCCATCAGAGTTGTCCATTTGATGTGGAGCACTTCCACGACAGTGTTGAACCCTTTAGCCTCTTCATCGGAGCAACGAATCTCCCTTCATGCATGGTTGAAGTGTGCCCGAGCCTTGTTCTTCCATTCACTTCCACAACCACTCGATCTAGAGTCACCATATCAGACTTTATCATAGCCATCCTTTAGCGACTAAATCCCGATGCTTGGATCAAGTCTGGCCCCACTATCTGAGTTGCCCGACAGTCATCTTTACAGATCATAAGATCAGACCTGACGCAAAAGATCCAACCACACGTCACCGACATACTCTAGGTCGTCAGATCGCTTTGTAGAGAGAAATCAGAGCCCTCAGAATCTCCACACGCGCCTCACGTATCGTCTGGGTATATTACCTAGTTACCCCCATATGTTATTTTATTACGCTTTAGTTTAATAAATAAAATGTGTAATAAAGAATATTTCTAGTTTGAACCCTCTAGTTTCTGTATTTTCACTTTAGTCTAGTTGAGTTTGAGTCATGTGCGTATGCACGCTTATTTTGTGTTATTTGCATACCATACCTCGAACTTTTGGTGGTTATTGATTGAAGTTTATGTTTTGATATCTACATTTACACTCCTGCCCACCTGGATCACGTGTTACACACGTATTAAGTGGATTAATTGCATAAATGCCCCTGAGCTTTATTGATTTATTGTTCGCTATACTCTAGTACTTAATTTAATTGCAGAAAGATCCATGTAAACTATTTTTAATTACATGTCTTGTATTTGATGCAATAAATACCAAATTTACCCTAAAATTCTACAAAATACCTAGTAGCTCTTATTTGCATGATATTTGTGTGGTAATTTTAGTTGGTTAAATTGATTTGAATTACTATTATTAAAAATTCAGAAAACCCTAAAAAGTATCATATTTGTCCTAGAAAAATTATAAAAATCTGAAAAATTAGCTAAAAATTCCATTAAAATTTGAAGTTGCCTTTTAGTGTCTTTTATCTCCTGTATTAATTTTGTTTGAAAATACCTTATAAAAACTTAGAATTGTAAAAAACTTAAGAACTTATAAAAACTATATAAAATTGTAGAAAAATCCAAAAAAAATTGATTTCAGTCTCTGTTTGTAGGTATTTACTTCTACTTTATGGTGAAAATCCCATCTATGAGTTTTGTGCATTTAATTATTGTTAATTTGCAAAATTCTCTTGGTTGTGCACTGTTGTTATTGTTGTCACTGTTTGATTTTTAAAAAATTATAAAATATTTAAAAATCCTATAATAATTACTAAAAACAATATAAAACATATAAAACCCAAAAATAGTTTTATCATATTTTTCAGAGTGATTTTGATCTATTAAAAAATACAAAAAGATTGCTTGTGTGTGTTCCATTCTTTGTGTCTCTCTTATTAAAAATTAAAAATTTGCAAAAATTAAAAACCACTAAAATATCTTTTTATTCCTGAAATCACACTACTTAGATTTTAATTATGCTCCTTGTGTTCGACCCTGGTTTCTGTACCATGTAAATAAAACAGCGAAACTGCTTACGTTAGATTGTTTGATCTATTAGTGGTTTGATTTTCTCGTTGATCCGCTTGGTTGACTTAAGTCACAATAACACCATTATTTCATACTTAACCAGAGTCGATTTGGCGATAATCAGAATGGTACCGTTGCCGGGGAGCACGGCTTAGTAGTTTGATTTCAATTTTTCCTATTTTTGTCTCTATTTATCATAATTGTTTTGTGACCATATTTTGTTTGCTTTTTGTGCGAGGAACCGCCTGGAGGACGATTCGGTTCGCTTTGGAAGGACTATCACAAGAGGAGGAGCAGAGGACTGCATAAGTAGTTATTTTAGAAAGAGTTATTCATTTTCGAAAAATTTTTGTAATAATCTAGAACTTTTGGACTCTCTTGGATACTTGTGAGATATTTATTAGAGGTCTGTTTCATCGAGTGTCGGTGCACTCGGGGGACCTCATTGTGTTTTTCACTTATTTTCCCCACTTATTTTCTATTCAATTATCGAGTATTTGGCCCCTAGATTTAGGACTTTTATTTGCTTGAGCTCTGTAATTAGCTAAGATCCAAACACTCCTAATATAATATATGCTCCTATAGATCATATATGAACTTAGTTAAATAAAAGAGAAAGTTAATTTAATTAATTAAGAGACCACGCGTCATGATAAGTCGCATACAGTGCTAGCAGGACCCTTTTGTAGCGGATGCGGAGCTACTTCCAAGACCGGACTCAGGTCTCTTCTCTGATTAATTAGCTACCATCTCTTCCCGCTAATAGAAGTGCTCCTCGTGCATCATATAGATTAGTTTTGTTTTTATCTTTAAATTTGTGCACGGATCACCATGCATGTAGAGTGATAGAGCAAGGTACACATTTCTATCTCTGCATGCATTATTGTGTTTGATCGCGAATCGGTTTTTCCATCTTCCTCCCTAATTTTCTTGGACTTAAATAAAAGGAAATTAGAAAATTCACTAGATATTTGATTTATTCAAAAAAATACCTAAAAAAGAGATAAACATTAAAATCTAGGGTTGTTAAAGCAAACTTGACCTAAAACCAAACTTCACTAAAATATTCTTGTTTTGGGGAGAGTAACCCCCTCATTGTCTGATTTATATGCATGGAGTTGAGTGAACTGCAAACTAGGAAAGAACCATGCCTGAACTCGCTTTAGACTACTGATTCTAAAAAAATAGCTATTTCTCCAATGAGAGTCTACGGGTAGCCAGTAGACGGTGTGCATTCCCTTAGCAGAGTGGGTGGTTTAGAGGACACCGCGGAAGCATGGCCCTCAAGCAAAACGGGTAGCCGGAAACGGTCTGTACTTCCTCCCATACTGGAAGGGAAGTAGGTGTAACTAGTCGTATGAATTCGGGTCAGTCTCCAGGGAGAATTGGGCGCCTAACAACTTGCTTAACCGCTCTGGTAGATTGGATTATCACCCAAATAAAATTGATAAGAAAAAAGACTAAACTCTCACTATCATCACATCGTTGCATGGGTGAATTTGGGGTTTGATTTCTCATCTTGCTTTCTTCACAAATCAAACCTTCATAAAAATCCATATCAAGACGATGGGACAGAGATCTCTTAGGTTGCCTCTGGTAGCATAGCTTTCCAACACTCCTATTCATTCATCTAGGGCGGCTTCAGAGAGCTCAGACCTGCTCTCTGAACCCAAATTCACCTCCACCATGTTCCCCCTTGACCACCCTTCTTCCACACCTAAGGTACCAGTAAAGAGGCCAACATAACTATTTGTTCACTTGATAGCACCTGAGCTAGGGTCTTTTGTCTTTTTAGAGACCAGTGACATGGTCAACAATGAGGATAGGACTAATGAGAAGCCTTAGGATTCTGCATTCATATTGGACCAAGTTGCCATCAACAACATAGTATTAGCCTCCTTGGAGACCATGCATATACAGATCACGGACTGGGGAGCATTCATGGCTGAAGTAGGGAGGGAAATTTCTCAGTTTGAGAGATGGAAGACTAGAGCAACCGTAGACCAGTATCTGGTGGGGATATACCTAGAGATAGGGTGGAGATAGACGCCAAGACGAGCCATAGGGCCTAGTCAGACCAGCACGCACCATGAGGCGGTACCACAACCCTGGTGCGAACCTCACACATCGATGGATCCAACTGCCCGAGATCCTTGGTGACTTTGAGCTTTGCCCCCAGACCATTCAGTTACTACTCAAGTTCCATGGGTTTGCCACCGAGGAGCCCCATCTCCATCTACAGAAGTTCGAGATTATCTGCAACACCATCCATGACAGATTTGTGGGCAATGATACTATCAAGCTGATTACCTTCTCATTCTCCTTGGTTAACAGAGCAGCCTACTGGCTGAATCATCTGGGGAAGATCATCATCACTTGGTAGCATATCCGGACTGAGTACTTGAACAAGTAATATCCACTTGGACGGACTAACACGGCTAGAGTTATGATCAATAATTTCACTATGATCTCAAGTGAATAGTTCCATGAAGCCTGGGATCGTTTCAGAGAGCTCATCGATAGGTGTCCCCACCATGAGATCAGCAAGCCCAATTTCGTCTAGAGTTTCTTTTGTGGCATGACACCTGAGATGTAGGGGGTTGTGAATGCCTCATGCGGAGATTCCTACTTCACCAAGGATGAAGATCAAGTATGGGCCATCTACGAGGAGATGGAAGAAAATTACACAATGATGTCCCAGACCTGTGTCTAAACCTAGGAGAAGAATTAATGTGATTCAGTTAATTACTCCAACTAAAAAAATTCTATTTTAATAGAGTTGTAATTCCCTTGGAAGAATTAATCATAATAAATATGATTTGTAATAACTAATTAAAATTTACGTGAGATATAAATGATGATATAAATGATATCCATGACCTCTCATCAAGGAGAAGTGTTCGATCATCATGGATTGTATGATGGAGACGTCTGTTCAAAGTAACAGCTCCAACATACATGCACACATGGATCAGGCTCTTTGCATCTCAAAAGTGTAAGGCCATATGTATAGTGACCCAAATATTGATCGTCATATAATTGGGACAGTATTGGGTTACATGTAATGAGTTCTATTCCTGTTGATGGTTGATTTAAATAACAATGGGTCAATATAACCTTAAAGGTGGTGAGCCCAGATGTTAAAGATCGAATTGACAAATGTAAGTTGGACTTCAATGTAGAATGAGTTCCCACTTCGTTTATCCGAGTTGCAGTTTTTCATATTATAGGGATCGAACAAAGGTAAAAAGGAGATCCCAGATTATGCTAGAGATATACCGGTAAGTATATCACTTGCTTTGAAAGTGGATAAGGGAATAGACTTTCAGAGTTTAAAAGGCAAGACAACTTTAGTATAATAATTCTTAATCAAAGTAAAATATATTTATGCAAATTATCTTATTTCAGATAACCTTCACTAAACCCACTCAAAATTGTACCCAATATTAACCAGTAAAGGATCAAGGATTGTATCCATGATCAAGATATTATATTTGCAGTTGGACACATAATGTATGTGGTTGAAATGTACATGTTTCCTCATCATAATAAGGAATTATAATTAAATGAACAATAAGAAAACAACCTATGATTTGTGTATCTATAATATCTTGATCTCTCATCGAGTATACTTTGGAAGTACACGTCGATGAAGATCTCATTTGTCAAAAATCCTTATAAAACTAAAGAATATATTTTGGCAAACACATGTGCTCTCAACATGTAATCATGAATGATATAGTTTATTGCAATATGCAAGATGGGAGATCCATAGGAGATGATGTGCTCAAAATATTTTGGTACCTACCTAAACCAAAGTCTTTAAGAGTTAAGATGGATATAGATATGTGAATATCATCATTCTACTATCTATACTCAAGTCTTTCATGAAGTTTCATAATTTTCATATCGTATGAATAAGATAAAGCATGTGTGTGTGTGTGTGTTGAAATACTCTTATATTGAAGTCCCTTGAAGACATGTTCAATTTAAGAGATCATTTATCTTAAGAAAATGTTGTTTATAGATTAAGGAAGCACAATGAAAGTATGGGTCGGACCCAAGTAAGAAGGAAAGTCAAAGAGTTGGCTATACTTCCGTGACTTCCATACATACGATATCTAATGAGTTGTATGAGTGCCAATATTGCAATAAGCTGATATACTAATAGTGTGACTATCAGGACTATCCAAAATCCTTAGAGAAGGAATCATATAATACATCGGCACATTCTACATCTACATATCATCATCATCATCATCATCATCTAAATTGACTTACTTATTAGATAAGATTAAAACTCCGATAATTATATCTTAGTCTTCTAATAATACTTGTAATTGGTTACATATGTTTTAGAAAAATAGAAACTTTAATCTTAAGGTTTAATAGACATTCACTTGGGAGTTGATGCAATTGTCGTAACAATCTCCATTTGATAGATAGACTACATATTTTCAGTGGGAGAGTTCTACTCTTCGAGAATGTCTATGTGACCTAGATATTAGAATACATTCATGGTTTATTTCTAAATTTGTTGGAAATAAACATATATTCTGGAATAGACATATCTTATAGAGTTATGATGGATATATTTTAGATATTAATCTAACATCTAGAAGATTTTGCTACATTATAATATTAATGAATAGTTCATTAACATTTCTAATACTGGAAATTAAACCTTAAAATATCAAATGAGTATAAAGATCGTTTGACAATGATTGGACATCAAACCTTCGACATATGTCTGTTGATAAAATCAAAAGACTTGTAAGAGATTGAATTTCATATTGTCTCAAAGTTCAAAGCTTACATCTGAAAGTTCAAAGCTTACATACTTGTGAATAGTATATTCAAAGTAAAATTTCCAACGAAAATGGGTTAAGATCCATAGGTATTCAAGATCGCATACAAATTGATGTATGTAGATCATCAATACCATAATGAACATTAATGATATGTAATATCCATTGATGATTATTTGTGGTATGAGATTTCTTACTTTCACATTAGAAACCTTTGAATTGTTCAAAGATTTCACAATTTTGATTGAGATATGAAGTTAGAAGAAATATGAAAAGAACTTGATCTGACCTAGGTAACTAGCCCTTATCAAATAAATTCTAAAGAATACCTTATAGAGAAAGAAATTTTGTTTCTATCTCACTTCTCCTTTTACACCTCAACTCAATAGAGTTGTAGGGAGATGCAATTGGATCAAGTGTTACTTGATTTGATCAATGATGAATTTTAGAGTATTACCTATTAATTTCCGGGTATATGCAGTAGAGACTGCAATGTATAAGATTTGGTGCAAATCTAAACCGAAAAACCCTCATAAGATATGGTTTGAAATAAAGTCAAGTGTTGGACAATTGAAGATTTAGGGTTGTTGGTTCATGACCGTAACATGGATGCAAGTAAAATGGAATCTAGCACCTAAGAGTGTTGCTTCATTAGGAACATAAAGATTGGTATTTAATATCCACTTTATAACCTTGAGATTCTTAAAAGATTTAATATCTAAGGATATGATTTGTAGAGGATGACTTTCTTGAGAATCAAGATAAGAATGAAGCAAAGGGACTCATTGATTCCTAAGAGATAATGAGATTCATAAAATCAAGAACTAAAAGCACAATTAATGATGAAACACTCGTACCTCTTCAAATCAATTTGAGGGTGGTAAGACCACCTAAAGGGTATGAATTCCATGTACCAGATAAGTCTGACAATGATCTGACTTCATAATATGAAGCTTCTGAAGAACATGACCGAAAAATCGATGCTAGCAATAAAGTCTAAAGTAGACTTCAAATACAATTGTTGAGTATGGACCCTCGAGGATACACCTACAGAGGTAATGCCCATTATGTGTAAATGAATCTTCAAGAGAATGGGGGAACCTGATGAGAAGGTAGATACCTTCAAATCATGGCTCGTATCTAATAGCTACACACACGAAGAGAAGACATTTCTTGTGATGAAACTTGTTCTCTAGTGAGCATGTTTAAATCCTCAAAATGTGGCTAACTAAAGCTGCACAAATTGACTATGACATCTATAAAATAGAAGTCGAGATTGCATTCCTCTATGAATACTTCAACAAGGATATTCACATGAAGTAGCCCCTGGGCTTCATAGTTGAGGAAGGTAAGGTATGCAAGATGAAGAACTCCATCTATAGTCTCAGATAAGTTTCTTATAATCGGAACATCAGATTTTTTGAAGTTATAAAGGTTATAATTTCCTACAAAATCTTAATGAATCACGTGAAGCTTGGTGGGAGTGCAATTGTATTCATCATGTTAAATGTACATAAAATCCTAATCACTTTAATGGTATAAGGATGATAATAAGTTGTTTATAATTTTGTTATTCCATATCTTGAGATGAAAGATCTCAATAATACCTCTTAGATCTTTTTAAATTGTTCAGAAGCAAAGAGAAGAGAATAGTGGGATTGTCACATTAGTGGTACATCTTGGACATATTCTATTTTGGAAAACCTATCTGATGGGATAAGATCTCAAAATAAGATATCTATTAACCTATCTGATGGGATAACATCTCAAAATAATAATGTGAATACTAGTGCTACATGCCCTTGTACATTAGTTATATGAAGCTTGGTGTATGTTAGATGTGTACATAAGACATATGACTATCATATAGTAGGAGTAGTAAACTATTACTATTCCTACTATGGAGATAAAATACTTAGTTGCCTTAATGACAACAAAACAAGGCTTTTGAGATAGTGATCTCAAAGTCTTATCTTTAAGAACATAAGACTTTATAGATAGTGATTTAAAAGGCCTTACCTATCAATACCTTATATGATATAAAACTATATCTTAGTCTAAGGAGATAGAGATCTCCAGGCAAAAGGGTATTTTGATAAGGATAATAGAACTTTCTTACTGATTATATTAATTATTAAGTTGTAGCATTAAAGATACTATAATTGCTTTAACAAGATTGAGTACCGGTGGCATAAAATGCAACATTTGCATTAGATGCAAGCACTATTACTAGGAGATATGCATATCTATAAAAGGACTTGGCATAGTCCTTTGGGAACAGAGTAGCTAGTCAGTTTACCAAGATATTCGTCTAAATATATTATGATTAGCACATGAGTGTAGGTTTAATGATTAGACCACTAATGACACTTTGGGCTAGTGGAAGATTGTTGGACATGTGAGCCCACAACGAGGTATTACATAATAAATGTTATTGCAAATCTTTTTCTAATATGAATTAAAGAATATCTAATTTGCATAATAGATTCCTTAGCACAATTAGGTCATGTAACATGGCCATTGATGAGTCTCTAAATACGTGACATAATTCGTACTCGTTGTAATACGGGTACTTAGCGAATCATGTAGAACCGAATCAAATATCTCTGTCAAGAGGACTCGGCTTGAATTTATATCCTAGGCAAGGGCCAAACAGGGAGGCAAAGGAACAATTTTGGGTTAATTTGGAAAACTTAGGTTTAGATTTCCAATGTATATTTTTTGTATTTTTTTTAATTCAAAATGAATGTGAATGCGGATGAATTAAGTTATAAGAAGACACAAAAGTTAGCCAAATTAATTCTAATATGAAATTAATATGATTTAGCCAAATTATATTTTTTTTTAAAACCTAATTCAATGATGAATGCAGAACACATTTTTTAAGAATTTTATGGGTTAAACTGCAATAATGAAAAATACTCAGTTTTTATTGGTTTTATGTAAATTTTCACACAAATAGAATAAAAAATTATGAAAATTTTACTGGAACATAAACATGATGCAATAAGCCTATAATATTTTTTTAGAATTTTCTGACAATATATGAATTTATTATGAATTTTTAATAAAAACAGAGTGATTGTGAGTAATTAATTCTTAATAAATCCAGAAAGTCATTTTACCCAAAGATCGAATTATCTCAAAAGGTATAACAACTAGCAATCCAAAAGAGTTGAAATTTCGTAAAAAAATGGATTTAATTAAAAATCATTTACAAAAATCACTCTATAATTTATTGAAGACACTAGACAACTCCAATTAATATAAAATTTGGATAATACTTAAAACATGTTTCAAGGCATCATTGTTATTTTTAAAGATTTTTTTGGAGCAACCATGAGTTAGATATGAATTATGAGCTCAAATTAGGTAAAATATTTAATTTTTCACTAAATTAATTTTAATTAATTACCAAAAACTCATAAAAATACAAATAAATATCTAAATGAGAGAGAATTAGTTGCTCAACACAATGATATTTTCATTAAAGAAAATAATGCAAAATATACGTCCAAACTAACATACAAACACAGGGGTATCCTTGCAAGATAGAAATGAACTTAAACAATACAAACTATGTACATGGACACATTTGTAATAAGAGAAATGTGTGGGATAACATATGTAATTTGCACAAGAAATAAAATAAGTAAAAAACATTTTCTTATTTGTTTGCATCTAGGGCATGATGGGAGACTGAACAAGGTGGCGCCGCCCTTGCGGGGAGACGGCCAGAGATGGCCCGCGACTGTGTGTGGTAACCAATGTTGCAGGTTTTCACACTCGGATGAGGCGACTCTGTGAGGCGGTGGCACTCGACTAGACTTGGTGGCAGAGGGGCATGATGAAGGCGGAGGGAGGTTGTTGGAGGATGGGTCGCGGAAGGACCACGTGAGTAACGGCGCATGGCCAGAGGTACGGAGGAATGGCCTCGAGGTAATTGCTACGCGAGGAAGGGCGTGAGATGGAGCTTGGCTTCGGGGGTGGCTGGGGTGAGTGCA
The DNA here is from genome assembly GCA_037367405.1 of Ottelia alismoides. Lineage (NCBI taxonomy): Eukaryota > Viridiplantae > Streptophyta > Magnoliopsida > Alismatales > Hydrocharitaceae > Ottelia > Ottelia alismoides. Next base: position 201,945 of record JAZKJV010001342.1, on the reverse strand, counting down.
GCGACCGATGTTGTAGGTGTACAAGCGACTGAAGAGCTCGGGCAGCGTAGGGCCATTGGCGGGGGGGGGGGGGGGTGGACGTGCGTAGAGGAGGAGCCGTGTCGCTGTGGGCGACGTCACCTACGGTGGAGAAATAATACCACAATTTGTAAGCGGCTTTAATATTAAGAGCGGGAAAAATAATATCACAATTTGGTCGTTGTTCTCAACCACGCAAATCGGTCAACGAGAAAAATTTATATTTTAAACCACTCAATAAAAGATCAATCAAGAAAACAAATGTAAGCGGCTTTTCGCTATTCTTTTTACCTGGTATAGCGACCAAGGTCGAACACAAGGAGCACAATTTAAAAACTAAGTAGCCAAATTTCAGAGTTATTTTTTAGTGGTTTTTGACTTTTATATCTTTTTTGTATTTTTCGAACAAGCACAAAATGCACAAAAACACACACACAACACTCTTTTATATTTTTCACAAAGGTCAAAAATATACAAAAAAGTCCAAAGAAAATGTTTTTGGGTTTTATATATATTAAAATATTTTTGGTAATTTTTTTGTAATTTTCTTATGTTTTTGAAATTTTATAAAAATAAAACAGTGGAAAATAAAGAGACTATTCACAGCCAGGAGTATTTTTCAATTTAAAAATCATTTAAGAGCTCAAAATACCTGAGAATTATTTTAAAGAGACACTACAAAACATTATCTACAAATGGAGACCAAGAACACTATTTTTGGATTTTTCTTTTATTTTCTACATTTTTTTAAGATTTTTCATTTTTCGCACTTTTTTTGGAGTTTTATAAATGAAAAATTCACCAAAATTGGTCAGAAATTAAAAGAGATCAAAATACACCTAAATTAATTTTTTTGGATTTTCTAGGCTATATTTCGATTTTTTTATGGATTTTCAAATTATAGGAAAGGAAAAAGACACTGTTTTTTATTTTTAAAAAAATATTAAATGACAATAAAAAGCAATGAAAATTTTATACAAGATTAATAACTATATCAGTAGCATATAGCTTTTTTTTAAAGAATTTTTCGAAATATAAAAATATTTATTCTAATGAAGAGTGCATGCAAAATAAAAGTCTGCAAGTACAAGGACTAAAACGTAATTTGCTCAAAGTTTTCCAGTGAGATATAAAGATAATAAATGACGGAGCGAATGTTGCAAATTACCCAGTGATGCACATGCCTAACATGTGACATCCTTTGAAGGGGCCTTCTTTGCAATTTAAAATACCTCCAGGAGCTTCACTGATAATTTTCCAATATTTAAAACAAACTAACTCCCTAGGGCTCTTTCTTGTGCACTTCGTTTCTTCTTTCACAAGCAGGGATATACCGCCGCTGCCGCCCCTTGAGAAGGGAGGAGGAGCTCGGACGGGTAGCTTCAGGCGAGGCCAAGGTGGCGTTGGGCCGCGGATCGGCGGTCTTCGGAGGTCGGTGGAGAGGTGCACAACCGCGCGGATGGAGCCGCACGTACAGGATGGCGGCGCGAGGTGCGGCCGCGCGCTGTGGAAGCGCATGCGACGCTAGGCGCGGGAACGATGGAGGGGGTGGGCGGCAGAGTGCGACCGAGGTAGGGGGCGGCCGATGGCGAGTGCGGTACAGAGGTTGCGCGACCTCCGTGCGCTGGAGATGACGGGCTGGAGGGCGGCTCCACCCGCGCGCGAGGGCGCGCGTGGAGCAGCGGTGGCAGATCTGGAGCGGACCGCAGCTAAGAGCCGCGCGTGAGGGAGCGACGCATTGCTGTGTGGGAGGACGCGGGGTCGCCCAGGCGGCCGGCTGAAGGACGCTTGGCGGAGGACAGCACCGCCGCTGCTGGTGGATCTGGTGGCTGGCGGTGGAGTGGAAGGGGCGCCTGCGTGCTGGGCGTCGCAGGAGGGTGGCCGGCGTCGAGCCGCCTTTTTAAATTTTTTTTGTTTTTTTATATTTTTTGTTTATGTAAATAGCAGAATAAATAAAAAAGAAGAGATTTTTTTATTTGTTTTTATTCTTTATGCTTTTTTTATGTCTTCCTGCAAAACAAACTGTTAGAGATAAAAAAATATTTTTCCTGCAAAACAACTGTAGAACAAAAGCAAATTTTTTATTTTCTTTTTATTATACATGCAAAACAAATATTAGAGAAAAATGACCAAATAATTTTTTTTATTTATACACAAAATCGGAGATGTGGATGGAGATCCGGTTGATATGCGAGGGACGGATCTGAGTCTCCGACCACCGTACGTGGTCGGAGGTGTATGGTTGTGTGAGATAGACGTGAAATGGAGGGATTGAGAGATGAGATGAAAAATCGATTTCGAGGGCGGATCAAAGTTGGAAAATTTTGGTGATTTTTAATGATCTAACAACTAATAACTAGGAGCAAAAATTAGAACTACGATTACCTACGAAAAATAACAGGAAATAAAGTTGGGATCTGATGAACGCAGGTGACCTACCCTGTTAATGTTGTCGAATTGACTAGTGCATTGCAGTCGGATAGATCCGCATCGATCAAAAATAACCGCACAACTCGATTAATCGTCTAATTAAGCACGATTTTATGTTTATTTAGCTTGGGCAAGCCCCAGGGTCGACTCAAGGAGGCAAAGGAACAACTCGGAATCAAGTTAGATGAATTAGATTGCGGTTTTCCAAGTGGGATATTTTTGGTATTTTTCTATGCGATAAATGCCAGATGCAAAATATGAATTAGATTTAGTTAACACGAAATCAATCGACTGAGCCAAATTTAATTTTTATGTGAAATTAAGTCAAATAAGCCAAATGATATTTTTCTTGAAAACCTAATCCAACAATGAACGCAAAATGTATTTTTTTTGGAATTTTTGAGTTTAAAATGCACAAATGAAAAATATAAACTTTTTTAGGGTTTTATGTAATTTTTTGTGCAAATGAAATGAGAAAATTATGAAAAGTTAATGGAAGATAAAATTGATGAAATGAAGGTACACTAATTTTTTTAGAATTTCCTGAGACTTTATTATTTTTTTATGAATTTTTTACTGAAAACAGAGTGAGTGTGGATATTTAATTTCTAATTAATCCACGAAGTTAAATTATCCAAAGATTGATTTATCTCGAATAGATATTTCAATAAGGAATACAGGAGAGTTGGAATTTCTCAAAAATATTATTCGTGGAATTAATTAAAAACCAATTACATAAATAGCTAAAGAATTTATTTTATGCACAAGACAACTCCTAATTGGACGAAATTTGGACTGTAATTAAAGCACACTAAGAGGCATCTCTACAATTTTTTCGTAATTTTTGGAGCAATAAATATGACTGTGCGAATTTAAGAGCTTAAATGGGAAAAATATGATTGATTTTCAAGCTCTGATTTTTAAGAAATAATTCGATGCTCACAAAAATATAATTAAATAGCCAGCAGGTAAATAATGAGTTGTTCTACAAAATGCTATTTTTTTGACAAAAATTGATGCAAAAATAATGTCCAAAGTAACGCTCAAATCCAGTGGTATCAATGCAATACTGAAAATGAAACAATAAACCAACAACTATGCCTAAGGGCACTTTTGCAACTCCTAAAACTTGAGAGGGTGAAAATGCAAATTTCACAAATATAAATAAAATAGACCTCTTATTCTTCTCCCTCGAGTTACGCAAGGGCATGGGCGGCTAGGCATGAGGGACTTCACGGCGGCGGCCTTCGAGGGGCGCGGGCTACGGCGGGCGGCGCGCGTCGTGCGCGGAGGTGGCGCACGGAGGCGGCACGTGGCTGGCCGCTGACGGAGGAGGAGCCGGCCCCTGCGCGAGGCAGCGACTCGTATGGTCCCGCGCAGAGGCGCGAGGGCTGGTGGAGCGATCAGGAGCGCGGTGGCGCGCCTTGCGGACGGCGGGCGGTATGGAGTGGAGAGGAGGCGCGCCTGGGCGGAGGGGCGGCGCACGACTAAGCTCCACCCACGACCAGGAGGCGACGCGTGGGCGAGGTGGGTCTCCTGCAGCTGGAGGCTGGCCGCGGCGAAGGGGGCGGCGGCCGACATGAGGGCCTGCCTGGAGGACGCGTGGCTGGTTGCCACGCGCGGGTCGCGTGAGGGCGAGATGGGGGAGGTCCTGGAGCGCTGACGAGGAACGGCGGCGCCCGGAGCGTAGGGCGCAGCCAAGCAGGACCTGTGAAATTTATTTTTTTGTATTTTTATTTTTTTTATTTTTTGGTTTTTTACAGTGAATGTGTATGTGAAAATGTAGATGATTAGGATGGTGACGATGGTTGTTGTGTACAAATGCAATGAACAAAAATTAATGAGGTGATGTTGGTGATGTGATTTGTGTGTGATGTGTGGTGAAAAAGTTGGTGATGGAAATGTGATATGTTTGTGGTGATGTTTGGTGAACAACAAGGGAAAACAATTTTGTTAGATAAAAAAATGGACAAGACGAAGATAGGGTACTTACCTGTGGTTCGCCGAAAGTTTGGAGTCACGGTGTGCGGCTTCCATCGTGGTGACCTCGATCAGCTTGGCGAAAAGCCGAGAATCTAGGCAAGTCCAATTGGATCTCGCGACGCGGCAATGGTGATGCCGTGGATCTCGCCTTGAGGTTGTCGTCGCTCGACTCATCTCCTACAGCTGTCACTTGAAGGTTAATGGGGCTCGACCTCACTTCTCTCGAAAACGACGGATGAAGAATAATGGAGGAGGAGATGGGAATATAAAGAGGGGGGGAGTTAGAAAAGAGGTGGAGAAGATGGAGGGATGGTGGTGTTAGTGGTGACTTGGAGTAGGGAGTAAGAAAAGAAGGGGTAAAAGGGAAAAATAAATAATACAATAAAATAATATAGTAGGCAATAAAAAATAATTAAAATATCAATAGTAAAATAATAATAAATAATAAATCCGAAAATAATAAGATAAATCCGAAATTAATAAAATAATTAAAAAAATGGGGTGACACGTGGCGGCTCCAGGAGCGGTCACATGTCGCTCCCAGAAAATTCAAAGATTAAATGTAAAGAAAATAAAAAAGAAATAACAAAAGGGATTAAATCAAAAAGTGGTTAACACAAAAGTTCTCGTCTCGACGAGATCTACAACTTTTGTGAAGGGCCAAAAATCAAAGGAAATCATCTGTACAAAATGTATTTTTGGGTGGTACCTTATAGATATAAAATACCGCATTTTATCTTTTGTGATTTTTTTATCATTTTTCAATAAGAGAAAAAATCAAAATAAAATAGAGAAAATATGAGGAGAATATTTACAACTTAATCTAATTTTTTTGATTTTTAATAATGAAGAAAATAAAATGAGAAAATAGAGGGGTAAAACGGTCATTATGTACAATGTACAAAAGGGGCCCAAAACTCAAGTTTTGCATACGAGCTCCGATTTTAATGAAATTGGTCTTGTTTCGAAGGTCTCTAAATGTATATTACTTTAAAAGTGAGTAGACCTAATTCGGAGGCTGTATGAGAGAGATATGTGCATTTTAAAGTTCATGGTTTCAAACTTGGCTTGGGGTTTTATTGATCAATTTTACAAGTTAGTATTTTTTTGATATTTTTCTTTAATTAGTGTTAGTAATATATACATTATGGAGTTAGTTTTATTAAATTCGGAGTTAGTATAAAATATATACAAATTAGGTATTTTATCTAATATACATGTGAATATTTACAAGTGAAATTGGCTTCTTATTTTATGCAAATAGGAATGCTAAAATGCAGATGTTATCAATGTATACATGAATGCTAATTATGCGATATAAGTAGAAATATGCATCTAATTACTCGGGAACAAAGCTCTATTTTCAACTTTTAGAGTGATGAATCACATATTCATCAACCCCCTATACTTAAACCTTGCTCGTCCCCGAGCAACTAAAATGAAATGCAAGAGTGAAATGAGATTGGGTTCCATACCAAGGTCATGAATAAAAATGAAAATGGAGCTTGACTCGACCTTTGGATTAATTGTGTGGCGGAACCTTATTGGGATCTGAACTTAAGACCTAACAGACTTCAAGTTCCACAAGTCTTCTATTCAAGACGTCTCAATAGTCAGATCAGAACAAATCCTCAAACGCAAATTTCTGATGACTATGATTCTTACTTGTACTGTGTAAGTGAAATGTAACTCTCCACATAAGAAATGGCTCAGAACCAACCTCCTCTAACAAGGTAACTCAATAACCTGGTCCAGCAACTCTTTCCTCGAGGAGCGGGATATTCTCTTCTAAGTTCAAGTGCGACCAGCTCAAGAGGAGGGGGTAGAGAAAAGAATGGATGGTAGCCAGTGTAGCTACCTATCCCGGGATGCTTGACCAGTGTAGCCAAGTCATCCAGCTGCAGACTTCTTGCTAATATACATACTCCGACATGCATTTTTTTTGTGGCCTGTCTATTTTTTTTTGGTGGAGTTCTTGCATTTTTTCTTTTTTCCTTTCTTTTTCTCTTTTTTTGGAAACTATATACAAGGTGCAACATATACATCAGGAGTTTTTCCTCTTGATCCAGTAGACTATCCCTCTTTTGAAGCATTATTGCAACCCACAGCGTCCTGTCCTTAGACTTCAACACCACCAGACTAGGTTGAGATGCACTACCCTCCCTAGAGGAGGACGGATGTTTCCACCCGTGTGCTACTCCAAGCTAAAGGATTCTACTTCCTCACCACCTCATCAATGAAGAGCTACGTGCATTGTGCTCGTCCAAGTTAGGTCACTGTCTAAAAGAATCATGCATGTGCACGAGATATTCTACTTAGACTAATCAAGATGATACGTGAACATAGACTAGCGGACTCAAAGAACTAAGTCACTTGACCTGAGAAATCTTAACTCCAGTTCCTCTAAGGTTCCTCTGAAATTTGGTGGATTAAGGTCAAATCAAGTCCATCCTCAATATCTACTCATGACTTGGTTTAGAACCCACTAGCTTTTCACCTTGCATATGTAATATATGAAGATGAGTGGTGGATGATATGTTATGTACATGATTGGAATGCAAGACTCTTTTTCTTTTCAGATGCAGAGATGATGTGCAAGAGTAAATAAGAAGCCTTTATTTGCAACACAAAAAATTTTTTTTGGTATAAGTATACAACAATTTGTATTATTTACAACAAGTTTTTAGTTTATACATAATATACATAGTATACAAGTTTTTTTCGGTATACATCATATTTTACAACAAATTTTACAAAAGTATGTATTACAAGAATTTTACATTTTTTATACAAGTATTATAGTACAACATTATACAAATTTTTTTTCAATTTTTACTCACCCCATAATTATTGCATAATATATACAAAAATACGCGAAAATACGCGAAAGTACGAGCTATGGGTAAAGTATATATGTAATATATACATGCCCCCTTATACTTAGCGTGTGCTATGTCCTCAGAGAACGAAAAGCGACTAAAAAGACATAACTCGGGTTAAGCGTAGGAGAGCTAAAATTACAAAAGGTATAGAAGTCGCTTCGCACCCCCTATACTTAGGCTCTGGCAGCCTAAGTGTAGAAGAAGATCAAAAAATGGGGTGGACGAGGGCAAGAGGGGAAATGGATGAGTATATACATGGCGGGCATCGGTCCCCCCTATACTTAGGCTTTGGTTAGCCTAAGTATAGGAAAGGAGTAGGTATGAGAATCGATGTGATCTGGAGGATGTACAGTTAATACACACAGGTCACTCTCCCCCCTATACTTAGGATATGGTTATCCTAAGTATAGTCATAAAATGAAACTATATAGAGCTAGGGTGAGTGATTCGAATCACTGGGGTGGGAGGGAGAGAAAGTATATACAAGAAAGAGTGAGAATATACAAGGATTAAAAAGGTTTGTGACGAACCTTCTTGCAGACGCGAGGAGATGGATAATATACCTATGTGTCGCTGTCGGAATCGTCCTCAGATGAATAATAGTGAGGTGTAGGGATCGTCCAACGAGGGTCGACACACGGCTGCTTGCTTAGATAAGGCTTGAGAACAGCCGAACTGAGCTCACTCATATAAATTACCTTGTCCGGGCCAGATGAGGACTCCTCAGAAAATTCCTTCTCCGGTGTGTTGAAGGAAGCTTTCTTAGTCGGTTTTCTAGAACCTGAATCATGGAGAGGGAGATGAGAGAGACGCGCCTTGAGAGGTTCAGGGGAACTCCTCGAGGAATCAATTCTCGACTTCCTCTCACTAAATAGCCGACTAGAAGAGGGAGCAACCGTCTTTTTATGTGGAGTCAATTTAATCTTGGTTGCTTCCTTTGAAGGTACGGGACGTGGTGTGGTGCTGACCATGGGTTCCTCATCAGACGAGTCACTGTATAGATTATAATATTCCTGAAGGGTCAGCACATGTCTCGGGAAGGTGCTAGTGGTCTCAGTTGGCTTGGCATTATTGGCCTCTTGTGTCGGATCATCAAAATGGTCAAGGCAATCAACAAAGGTCATGTCTGACTTAATGGTAGCCTCTGGTCGTGAGTCCTCCTTAGAAGTTGTCATGGTGGCGGTGCAAGCAGTTGATGAAGTGGAGGTGTGGGGAGTCTCAGAACCAACGGTCATCCGGGCAGTCGGTCTCTCAGGTGTAGTAGAGAGGTGGTACTCATCTACCTCTCGATGGTCACGACTGTCAACGGATGTACGGGTTACCTTAGAGTAAAGTATATCAAAGAATGAGTGAGGTCGGAGTGCTCCCAATGCTGAGAAATCAATCTCCCGAGTCTCGCAATCTATAAACGCTTTAGCTGAGGCTAAGAATGGCTTCCCGAGAATAATCGGAGACTGCGTAAACTCTCCTCGGTGCTCGATGTCAATGATCGTGAAGTCCACCTGGAGTAGAGCACCTTGGAAAGTAACGATGACTGAAATATTTCCTCTAGACCGTTTGATGGATCGATCAGCCAGCTGAATGATCTCTCTCAACTTTCTGATTGGCCTGAGTTTGAGCTTGTCAAACACAGAGGTCGGGAGGATATTTATTGGAGAGTCATCATCGATTCTTGCATGGGTAAAGATAGTGTCTTTGATTTCACATTAAACCCTAGGCAACCGCTTCACTCTGCGGCTCTTGGTCTTTCGTCCCATTACCAACGAAGTGGCCATAGACACTATGTGTCTCTCAGTCCTTGTTCTCTTCTTACCCGACCTCTTGGGCATCTATTTACTCTTTACAAATCTCTTGAGGTCGGGGAAGTGATCTATGGCCTTTATTAAGGAAAGTTTGAAAATCAATTCTTCATCGAGTGCTTCCCTTAGGGCATAATCCAGATTTTTTAGGTCTTTTTCATTTTCAATTTTATGTAGGTTTTTGGTTTTTCAATTTTTTTGGTGTTTTTGGTAGATGAATGATTAGACTCTGGATTGAAGGGTAAGTGGTTAGTAGAAGAGGGATATAGAATGGACTCCAGCTGTACAGACGGTGTGGGTTCCCTGATGCTTGCGCGGTTTTCAACATGAGATCTACTTACTTCCTTCTCCACTTTCATACCTACGCTGGCCGAAATTGAGTACAATATGTTCATGACATCTCTTAACTCGTTACCAAATGATTCATTTTTCTTGATAAGTCTAGAGATGTCATCCTCCGAAAAATTCTCATGACAAATCATGGGAGAGTTCTGATCAGTTGGAGGATACTGCTGAGATATTGAGATCTCATACTCAACATACCTATACTCTAGCATGTAATGCTGGGTTGAGTATGGACTATCCAAATGGCAAATATTGGTCAGAGCCTCATATGATGGAGTCAATGAAACATGGACTGAAAAGTCTAGGTCATGAGTCCAATCTTGTGAATGCATAGGCTCTCTAAATGAAGGCTGGTTAATGGAAGCTTGATCACTAAAGTCAATCAAGTCTGGGAAATCATGATGTAAATGCCTCTCTATTGGGGTTGTTCGATCGACCATGTTATGCCCTAAGTTCAAGTCGGGATGTGTATATGTGAGTTGTGGTATGGTCCCTACTTGGGGTGAAGTATGTGGGGGCATATAATTTTGCCAATCATCTGTCTCAGCAGTGGCTTGCTCTTCATTTGAGTCTTTGATTCCTGCAAGCTCTCGAGAGTAAGGACAATCAGCCCAAGGTGGAAGTGGATCCGGAGTGTTAGAATATGGAGTAGGTGAGAAATGCGAAGAAGTGGAGAAATCAGTCGAAGTTCTGACTTCATAATTGGGTTGAGGTGGGACCGACCACGGGTAAGGGTCTCCCGTGGATGGCAGAGGATACATGGAAGAAGGAGACGGTGAAGATGAACGGTATATGGTCAAGGAGGAATGACCAGAGGTCACAGGGTATGGGGACCAATATCCCGACATCTTGAAGAGGATATGTAAGTAGAATGAGGTAGAAAATACGCAGTTACGCAGGATAACATATACGGACAGATACAAAGACAAATGCAAGAGCAAACCCTGAATTCACACTCAACACGGTGAAGGACCCGAAACCGAGTTCAATTAATCTAGTCAATTTTAAGTGTGATTTTTCAAGCAAGATAGCAAGGAGTTACGCAGCCTATAGGGAAGTCGGCTCAGAGCCGGATGCGTCTTACCTGTTTAACCTGTCGCCTAAGATACCGTCGGTCCTTCCTTTCTTCGCTCCTATCCGGAGTTGGGGACTCAAAGACCGTGCCCCTATCTACCTGCAAGCAGGCGGAGGCTGACAAATCTAGGCCTTGTCGTGAAGTACTGCTGGTTAGCCCCTGACTACCCGCGAACAAGCGGAGGCTACTTGGTAGTGGTCAGTGAATCTAAAAATATCCAACTCGTGATATTTTCTAGGATCAGTTGGCTCGTGATATGGAAGGCGGGGATTTGGGCTCTGCCTTAAGGTGTTCACACACTCAAGTACCCTCACTCAGCCTGAAAACAAGGTCGGGGTTAATCTCCCGCAAACAAGGGTTAATTTTAGTCGATTTTTTTGGTCAAATTCAATTAGCAGTCCCGATTTTAAAGATTAGTTGTCACTAATATTAATCCACACAAGCAATCACGTCTACCGTCCAGTCCCAATTCCTTTATCCTAGGCTAGAAAACCAAGAGAGAGAATCGGAAAAAGCTAATGCAATCGAGAAAACGATGATGAATGCTTGAGTAAGAAGACTTACAGTGCCTCCAGCTCTCTACAATGCGGGATGCAGTACTGAATTGAAATTTTACACTAAATGAATGCAATCGATGAAAAGCCGCTCCTAGACAAGCAGTTCTATTAGCGAGTGAAGAACATATTATATTTGACTAGATCTGCGGTCTAAGTGCGTCTTTTAAGTGATGAGTGGTCCTAAATAAATTATGAGCACAAGCAAATCCTATAGTGGCTCGAGGAGCCACTAGTGCAAGCCTAGTCTAAAAATTCAAACCATACAGCAGACGGGGACACGATTCCACTATGTTTACACTCGCAAGAACCCGAACGGGAACCGCTGTAAATGTAGACGCTTTTTTTTAAGTTTCAAAAATCTTTTTGACGTCCAATAGCTGACTTGATCCAAGAATCGTCAGCCTCCGATGCACTTCGAGATGCGTCGACTTCAAAAAAGCCGCTCCAAGTCCACCGGGTCCTCGCACAAAAAGATAAAATTAATGTCAGAGAGAGATATATACAAAAATGGTCAGAAAAATAATTAAAGAAAAAATGGATAATTACAATACGGTTCGGGGGTCAGACTACCCGAGTGAATGGAAAACGTAAATCTGATTTTTCTAAAGTGAACCTAAGCCGATTGCCTCCCCGGAAACGGTGCCATTTGATGAACGCAGATGACCTACCCTATTAATGTTGTCGAATTGACTAGTGTGTTGCAGTCGGATAGATCCGCGTCGATTAAAAATAACCGCATAACTCGATTAATCGTCTAATGAAGCGTGGTTTTATGTTTATTTAGCCTGGGCAAGCCCCAGGGTCGACTCAAGGAGGCAAAGGAACAACTCGGAATCAACTTAGATGAATTAGATTACGGTTTTCCAAGTGGGATATTTTTGGTATTTTTCTATGCGATAAATGCCAGATGCAAAATATGAATTGGATTAAGTTAACACGAAATCAACCGACTTAGCCAAAATTAATTTTTATGTGAAATTAAGTCAAATCAGCTAAATGATATTTTTCATGAAAACCTAATCCAACAGTGAATGCAAAATGTATTTTTTTGGAATTTTTGGGTTTAAAATGCACAAATGAAAAATATAAACTTTTTTAGGGGTTTTATGTAATTTTTCATGCAAATGAAATGAGAAAATTATGACAAAATTAATGGAAGATAAAAATGATGAAATGAAGCTACACTAATTTTTTAGAATTTTCTGAGACTTTATTATTTTTTTATGAATTTTTTATTGAAAATAGAGCGACTGTGGATATTTAATTTCTAATAAGTCCCGAAGTTAAATTATCCAAAGATGGATTTATCTCGAATAGATATTTCAATAAGGAATACAGGAGAGTTGGAATTTCTCAAAAATATTATTCGTGGAATTAATTAAAAACCAATTACACAAATTTCTAAAGAATTTATTTTATGCACAAGACAACTCCTAATTGGACGAAATTTGGACTAATTAAAGCACACTAAGAGGCATCATCTACAATTTTTCACAATTTTTGGTGCAATAAATATGACTGTGCGAATTTAAGAGCTTAAATGGGCAAAATATGATTGATTTTCAAGCTCTGATTTTTAAGAAATAATTCGATGCTCACAAAAATAAAATTAAATAGCCAGTAGATAAATAATGTGTTGTTCTACAAAATGCTATTTTTTGATAAAAATTGATGCAAAAATAATGTCTAGAGTAATGCTCAAATCCAGGGGTATCAATGAAATACTGAAAATGAAACAATAAACCAACGACTATGCTTAAGGGCAATTTCGCAACTCCTAAAACTTGAGAGGGCGAAAATGCAAATTTCACAAATATAAATAAAATAGACCTCTTATTCTTCTCCCTCAAGTTACGCAAGGGCATGGGCGGCTAGGTCTTGAGGGACTTCACGGCGGTGGCCTTCGAGGGGCGCAGGCTACGGCGGGCGGCGCGCGTCGTGCGCGGAGGTGGCGCACGGTGGCGGCGCATGGCTGGCCGCTGACGGAGGAGGAGCCGGCCGCTGCGCGATGCGGCGACTCGTATGGTTCCGCGCGGAGGCGCGAGGGCTGGTGGAGCGATCAGGAGCGTGGTGGCGCGCCTTGCAGACGGCGGGCGACGCGGAGTGGAGAGGAGGCACGACTGGGCGGAGGGGCGGCGCACGGCTAAGCTCCACCCACGACCAGGAGGCGGCGCGAGGGCGAGGTGGGTCTCCTGCGGCTGGAGGCTGGTCGCGGCGAAGGGGGCGGCGGCCGACATGAGGGCCTGCCTGGAGGACGCGTGGCTGGTAGCCACGCGCGGGTCGCGTGTGGACGAGATGGGGGGAGGTCCTGGAGCGCTGAGGAGGAACGACGGCGCCCGGAGCGTAGGGGCGCGGCCAAGCAGGACCTGTGAAATTTATTTTTTTTTGTATTTTTTTGGTTTTTTTACAGTGAATGGGTATGTGAAAATGTAGATGATTAGGATGGTGACGATGATTGTTGTGTAGAAATGCAATGAACAAAAATTAATGAGGTGATGTTGGTGATGTGATTTGTGTGTGATGTGTGGTAAAAAATATGGTGATGGAAATGTGATATGTTTGTGGTGATGTTTGGTGAACAACAAGGGAAAATAATTTTGTTAGATAAAAAAATAGACAAGACGAAGATAGGGTACTTACCTGTGGTTCGCCGAAAGTTTGGAGCCACGGTGTGCGGCTTCCATCGTGGTGGCCTCGATCAGCTTGGCGAAAAACCGAGAAGCTAGGCAAGTCTAATTGGATCTCGCGACGCGACAATGGTGATGCCGCGGATCTCGCCTTGAGGTTGTCGTCGCTCAACTCGTCTCCTACAGCTGTCACCTGAAGGTTAAAGGGGCTCGACCTCAGTTCTCTTGAAAACGATGGATGAAGAATAATGGAGGAGGAGATGGGAATATAAAGAGGAGGGGAGAAGTTAGAAAAGAGGTGGAGAAGATGGAGGGATGGTGGTGTTAGTGGTGACTTGGAGTAGGGAGTAAGAAAAGAATGGGTAAAAGGGAAAAATAAATAATATAATAAAATAATATATTAGGCAACAAAAAATAATTAAAATATCAATAGTAAAATAATAATAAATAATAAATCCAAAAATAATAAGATAAATCCGAAATTAATAAAATCATTAAAAAAATGGGGTGACATGTGGCGGCTCCAGGAGCGGCCACATGTCGCTCCAAGAAAATTCAAAGATTAAATGTAAAGAAAATCAAAAAGAAATAACAAAAGGGATTAAATCAAAAAGTGTTCGACACAAAAGTTGCTCGTCTCGACGAGATCTACAACTTTCAGGAAGGGCCGAAAATCAAAGGAAATCATCTATACAAAATGTATTTTTGGGTGGTACCTTATAGATATAAAATACCGCATTTTATCTTTTGTGATTTTTTTATCATTTTTCAATAAGATAAAAAATCAAAATAAAATAGAGAAAATATGAGGAGAATATTTACAACTTAATCTTTTTTTTTGGATTTTTAATAATGAAGAAAATAAAATGAGAAAATACAGGGGTAAAACGGTCATTATGTAGAATGTACAAAGGGGCCCAAAACTCAAGTTTTGCATACGAGCTCCGATTTTAATGAAATTGGTCTTGTTTCGAAGGTCTCTGAATGTATATTACTTTAAAAGTGAGTAGACCTAATGTGGAGGCTGTATGAGAGAGATATGTGCATTTTAAAGTTCATGGTTTCGAACTTGGCTTGGGGTTTTATTGATCAATTTTACAAGTTAGTATTTTTTGATATTTTTCTTTAATTAGTGTTAGTAATATATACATTATGGGTTTTATTAGATTCGTAGTTAGTATAAAATATATACAAATTAGGTATTTTATCTAATATACAATGAATATTTACAAGTGAAATTGGCTTCTTATTTTATGCAAATAGGAATGCTAAAATGCAGATGTTATCAATGTATACATGAATGCTAATTATGCCATATAAGTAGAAATATGCATCTAATTACTCGGGAACAAAGCTCTATTTTCAACTTTTAGAGTGATGAATCACAGATTCATCAGGATCTCACCTTGGGATTGGACGCGCCCTGATGGCCTCGACGAAGCGCAAATCGCTGTCACCGACCGGATCGGAGGCTGGGCACCCTTCTGCAATGAGTAGTTCTCGGAGATCGGGCTCCTCTCTCCAAAGATTGATCAAGTGTGAATGAGGGGGGAAGGAGCTAATAAAAAGAGAAGAAAAACAAAAGAGGAAGGTCTATACAAACAAGGAAAGTGATTATGGATTAATTAAATAAAATAATTAAATAAATAAAATAATTAATTAATTAATTTCGAAATTTGGATTTAAATTAAATAAATAAATAAAGTAATTTATGGAAATCAATTAACCACCATAATGGTGGCCAAATATGGTGTGGAATAAAATCATATATACAAGGCAAGTTATTAAACCAAATAAATCGAATAAATTAAATAAATTAAATATAAAATTCGTAATTAAATAAAATAAATTAATTAATGTGAGATAATTAATTCTTTTTGTGAATTTTATAAAAGGAAGTTAATTATATACATATATTATACACATATAATACAATATACATAGGTATAAATAAGGAAATAATTTTTATAAATTTTTTTATTTTTTATTTTTTTATTTTATTTTTAATTAAAATATTATTTACAATTATATACATTATGTCGAAAAATAAATATGAATAAAATATATACAATAAGTATATGGGTAAATTGCACAATACACCCTAGAAAACCGACTTTTTAACCGTAACTCCAAAAAAATACGAAACCACAACCATTTGAAAGATAATTTAATTTATAGTATAATGGAAGTGGGTTTGGTTCTATTTGAGCTCGTATGGAGCCGGAATTGGTGTTTCAATGATTTCTTTGTGGCTTTTTCTAAGTGCGATTATTTGCATTATGTACATTATTTTATTTTACACTTATTTTTTTATTTACAACACATTTTTATTTACAACTTTTGTTTACAAAAATAATTAGTTTCAGGTCAAATTATTTACAAATAAAATAATGTAAGATTTGTACAAATATACATGAAAAATATTTACAAGATATTTTTGGTTTTTCTAACAGAAGACCCTATCTCCCCCTACTTTATTCCTGGTCGATCAGGTCAAGTCTTGACCTTCTCTCGGGGTTAGGGTCAGTCTGCATTTATTGCATAAATACATCCTTTATTTTTCTTTTCTTTTTCTTTTCTTCTTTATTCTTTTATTTAAGTACAAAAAGTGTTAAAAATGCAATTTTAACAAATGCATGCAAAATGATAAAATTATGAAATTAATGGGTATTTACAGGTGTTTGACTAAGAAAATGAAGCTAAAATAAAAGAATAAAGGCGATGAATCGTGGATTCATCAGTGGAGGAGGAAGGGGGGTCGGTGGTGCTGTAGTTTTTTTTCTTTCTTTTTTTTTGATTTTTTAAAATTTTTTATTGTGACGATTTTGTTTAATTTAATTTTTTTTCTTAGACAGGGAACACAAAAGATGCAAAGAGTAAGATGTGGGGTGATGGTGATTATAAAAAATAAAAAATGTAACAAGGACAAAATAAAGAATGCGAGGAGAGAACTACCTACGATAGAAAGGAATCACCTCAGAAGTGCTCACAAGGATCACTGTTCTTTAACATATCAATGATTTTTTGTATTTTTTAGTAATTAAGAAAAATAAAAAAATAAAGAAAGAATGAATATTTACATAATAGACAATGTACACCTAGGTCCTAAAATCCATATTTTGCAAACGAGCTCCATTTTTATGAAACCACATTGGATAGGTAATTTTCTAACTTAAACTTTGAAAGTGAGTTTGGTAAATTTGGAGTTCAAACGGAGTAGGAATTTGGTCGGGAAGTTGGACTTTGCGACTTTTTCTCTTCGGAATCTAGGAGTATTTATTGAGGTGAAATTTATTTTTTATTTTTGCATTTTTATAAACAAGTTAGAGAAAGAATTAGCCTAAAAATAACTGAAATGAAATTATTAAAATATATAAAGTTTTGGACTATTTACAGGTGAAAAATTCCTTTATTTTATGATTTTTTATTATTAATTTATTTGTACAATGTAATATACAATAATTAGTTTATTATATTTACAAGAGTGATTTTATTAATTTATTAATTTTATGGACATTTATTTGAGATTTTACTCGGAGATTTTGCTAAGATCAATATATTGAGATGATGAATCGTGGATTCATCAGCCATCTTAATGATCATACATCTGTTGATTTAAATGTTGAATCATAGAGGCTGGTGCTTGATGATATCCAAAGAGTTATATTGATGGATCATCAAGTAGCATCAACTGAAGAAAAGATCTCTAGCCTACGAAGAAGATGGCAATTCTTCTCAGGATGCTGATATCAAACCGACCTCTTGATGCAAGTCCGCTGCATTGGAATAGAGATTCAAAGGTGTTAGATAAGTTAGGTCAACGAGTTAACTTAGCAAGATTGAGATGACCAAGAACTTTGTCATATAATACAATGATATATGCATGCATCCTCTGATCATAGATAAATGTGTTACTATATGTCTAAGTATGTACATTTTGCAGATTGATAAGTTGATGATCTAATCAAAGTCTATACACCAGTGATCTGGTGTGCATACGAGGGCATATGAGTAATACAATCTCTCAAAGGGATCATACAAGTTTGTTACTAAATCGGAAGACACCGCTCGCTCATAAGATATTGGTATCAAATTCCATGCATGATCGTCTCACTTTGGCAGAATTTACAGGTATGATATATGCTTTTAGAAAGTATATGATCAATACCAACCCCCAATGATCTAATGAGAAACTTGATGATAAAGTCCTAAAGAAGACATCTCAAATGTAATCTAAAATTTTGAGTTTAATTTAGATTTTCTAGTATGTAGGATGTACGAGTATTAGGAATACTCGAGAGTGATGTGATCGTAAATTATTGTATAACCGTGACACTTCCATTCCGAGGGAGTGATGAAATATGTTTGGATTTTAGTGACTCCTCTCATTAGATTAGTAAACTAATCTTAGTCCAAATGCTGGACATTGATCTGAATATGATTCATATGTAATGAGAAAAGTATATTTAGGTTTTGATTTAATCAAACATCTATGAGTGGTTCTCAAGATTTGGATTTGTGATATGATCTCAATATCCAAGTCACTATACATGGAATGTACAGTCGTCTTGTCCTTATCTCCATGTATCCGTTAAGAAAGTACATTGTTCTTGACAGAGTTCAAGAATACTTCAATTGTTGATAATGTATCATAGCAATGGGAAACATATAATTAATTATGATTTAATTATTATGAATAATATATATATGATTCATATTATATGGACCTATGAGAATAGTTATGTAAGCTAATTAAATATGATTTAATTATCATAAATAATATGAATATGATTCATATTATTTGTACACTTGAGAATTGACATGTAAGATACTTAAATATGATTTAGTTATCGATGATGTGATTAATGTAGATACTACTATCAATAATAACCATTAATATTATAAATATGATTTATAATATTTTGAAGATATTTAATTGTAAATAGAATTTTTGAATTAAATTTTATGTGAATTGGATTCACATTGAACAATTAATTGTAAATACAATTTACATTTTATATTAGGTGGTTGATGGTGATCCATAATTGTCAATGATTTGTTTGAAATTGTCACAAATAATTTGCAAAATTATGTCTGACATTTAATTTCATGACTAAGTATATAATCTTATAAGATTACATTAGATGCTAATTGAAGAGAGAAAATCTCTCTCCACTTTAAGCATTGACGTCCAAGCTCCATATGGGGATGAAGGCTATCTCCTTCCCTTTACATAGAAAGTGGATTTTGTAGTCCTACTTTGTTCGTGATAATCAATTGATTTAATTGAAGTTAAATATGATAAGATTATTTGCAACATCTTTATTTTATTTTAAATTAATTAATTGTTGTTTCATTTTTTATAACAAAAATCTCAAGCGTTGATTTGTATTAGGAGCGCATCTCCACCATCCAATATAGTATAAAAGAAAGGGTAGACTTAGCCTTTTATTTTACACACATACAATTGCAAGTGCAACAAATCTCTCTCTGCCTCTCATTCTCTACCACACGTCCAAGTACCCTTTTCTCTCTTAATATTGCAGTCATCCATTTTATTGTAAATGAGAACCCTAGCATCGTCGCA
Organism: Ottelia alismoides; assembly: GCA_037367405.1. NCBI lineage: Eukaryota > Viridiplantae > Streptophyta > Magnoliopsida > Alismatales > Hydrocharitaceae > Ottelia > Ottelia alismoides. Next base: position 182,642 of record JAZKJV010001342.1, on the reverse strand, counting down.
ACGTCATTGTGTTGCTGGATCAACTACTCATGGATCTCTTCCTTCTTCGATGCTCCTAGCTCATGAAGAAGGATCCATATTTTGTGAGACGAAATCAGGAGATTTCAACCTCAAATCATCAACTCGGATTATGGGAGCTTAGCGTGTCATCTACGTGCCTGCAAGTGCTTCTATGTCGAATCGGATTTGGGAAAGGAGAATCTCTTACCTTAGAGATTAGCGATCACAAACACGCTCCAAGAGGTAATCTTAATTACTCGTTTGTGACCTTAATGAACTGATTTGAGAAGTTTTCTCAAATCACATAGTTTCATCTATTTATAAACTTTTAAATTTTACTGCCCCATGCAAATAATATGACTAGTTGACCTAGATCATATTTGATGCGATCTTCATGCTTTCGTGATGCTCTAAGGCCAAAACCCTAGAATTCATTGACTACCTATGAGGAATCTTTTGGCAATTAAAAGTTTGACCTCTATAAATGGTATTTAGGTATTTGATCGTTTATCAGCTTGAAAATACAAATAGTCCCCTCCTTGAACACCATTTCCAAGGGTAAAATCCAACCCAGTTGTCTAGATTTGAAACTATTTTTGTACTTTACTTTTATTTTTGCTCTCACTCAAGAGGAGTTCTTAGAGGGCTTCATTGTATTTTAGAGATCATAAATGTGGAATCTATTTATCATTGGTAATTACATATTTTCATAGGTAATCATATTCTTTTGAGATACAAGCAGTACAAATCAGAAGTTATGACATATATCTCAAGCCTCGAGTTATCTATTTTTTAATTCTTTTTAGTCATTCTTTTGTCTCATGCATGATATGATGTAGTATTGTATGGTGCAATGTGTGGGAATCCATGGTAGAGTGTATGATGCAATGCATGTGTTTTTTTATCTTAAAATTATGTTCCATTGGTTTTATTATTGATTAACCTTCCTTGTAACTTTTCCAAATGTCAGACTTGTGTAAAGATGACTTTGTGGGGGAATGCCCATAGACGATGGTTATACTTCTTGCAACAGAGAAAATGAGACATCTCATCACATGAAATCCCCTAGATTATAGGGACCATGTTAAACAGATACAGTTTCAACACAAATAATAATTCTTATTATGTTGATCATAAGGATCCTTACTTTGATTTATTCATCAACCATCTATGAAAAGATAGAAAATCATATATAGTAGAGATGTTGGATCCTAAAAGTGGCTTGATGACCTCTATTAAATATGAGAAAAGTGATCAGAGTGATGAGGACGATGTAGACAATGAAGATGAGGAGCAGTATAGTGTCTAGAGGTATCGGTCAATTCATTGCGGAGTTGGCATCTGTGGGAGGGATGTCGAGGCAGAGAGAGTTGTGAGGGAGAGGCAAAGCAAAAAAAAGAATGAAAAGATGAAGAGCATCTTTCATAGAGGGAAGAAGTGAATGATTTGAAACTCGATGGCTAGTACTAATATGTAACTTTTATTTTAGTATTAACAACTGATTATCAATAACATTATGGTTCATTATGGTTCTAAGTTCAAATTATTCTTGTGATATATTATGTTGTGGTGTATGTAAATGTGGAACGCCTTGTGATGCTTGAATGTGGATGTGGATATGCTTCTGATTCTTAGTTGTAAATGAGGATATATATATATAATTGTAATGCTTGATTTTGAATATAGATTATAATAAAAATGTGTATTATTATAGATGCATAATTTTTATATGCTTTTACAAGTCTAGGTAATCATGAGGGAGGTGCAAAACTAAATCAGATAATAATTTTTTGTGTTCTGGTATCAAAAAATGCGACTACAAGTTGTCCCCTATGTAGTCGCATTTGATGCATTTTTTAATATACTGGCGACAACTATTACGAGCACGCAGGACTACTGTGCTCACATACTACGAGAACTTTATGACTACAATGTGGTCGTAATAGATTTTGTGGCCCCAGAGGTACTGATGAATCTACGTTTCATCATCTTTATTCTATCATTTTGGCCTTAGAAACCCTAGTAAATGCGTGTAAATAGGCTTAAATCAGGCATTTTAACATCCATGCATCATTGTGTAAATATCGTATAAAATACAGTTTTTAAAGCCAAAATTATAGAATAAAGAAAAGAAAAGAAAAATAACAAAATATTGCAAATATTTTATGACCCGAAACACTGAGACCTGGGCATCTCGATGACTAGGTCGACAAGGAATAAAGTAGGGGGAGATAAGGGCCAAAATACAGTACAAATTCCTTTTATTTTATTCATTCATTATTCATTTTGGGACCTATTTTTAGTTCCACTTTTTATAATTCAAATAAAGAAACTTTGTACATAAAAGTTGTAGATAATTAAATAAAAAATACAAAATTTATTTCGTACAAAAATAATGTACAAATAAAAAGTTATGGTCTGAATAAGATTCAAGAATCCCAACTTCCCAGACCTGTATCTTGCAAATAAAAACTCTAAATGTACCAAACTCACCTTTAATGTATATAATTTCAAATAAGCTATTTAATGAAGGTGGTTTCGTATTTTTCGGAGTTACGGTTTGAAAGTTGAGTTTTGGACCCCTATTGTATACTTGTACAGATTAAAATGTTCATTTTATTTATTATTCTTTATTTTTATAATTTTACATTTTTATAATTCTGTAAATAGTACTTATAACATAATTGTACATTAAAATCAGAATAAAAATACAAAAGAAACACAAAATAAAATACTTGTATATAATACACATAGGTATAATACCTGTATACACACCTATATAAACCATACTTATATTTTATTAAATGTATAAAACACCTCAGAAAAATAAAATAAAAATATATTTAAGTGTATAAACATATTTTATAAATTTATAAAATAATAAACAAAAATAAATAAATTAAATACATAAAATAAAAATAAAATATTAAAATATATAGATATATATACCTATATAGCCTATAAATAGTAACTTGTATTTTTATACCTCCTAAAAATAATTAAAAATCATAATAAAATAATTCATAAAAGAATAAACATTTTTTATTTTATAATTAAAAATTAATAAATTCATTTACTATTTAAAATTGAATTTATAAAGCATTTTTTGCGGGAGTTTTCTGTTTGGTCCACGTGGACCAACCAGAGAGGTCTGACAGTTGACCTCCGGTCAACTATCTAACCCTTCCTGTTCCGTCAGATTTTTGTTTTTTTATCGATCTTCGAGGATTTTTCGAAACCCGACCTTTCATCCTTTGGCGATAGGGTCTTCGTGACTTTTTGTCCTCGAGGATTGGTGATTCACGCCCTAACGTTTCCTCGAGGAGTGGGTCATCGATTCGTAAGATAATCCTCGATCTTTGGGACCTCTCCACTCTGCGGTCAAACCCTACAAAACGAAGCCCCCGACTTCCCTTCTCTCTTGATCCCTCTTCCACCGTTGAATTCCTAATCCCTTGAGCCCATCAGCCTCCTGGTGACAGCGGGGAGTCGTAGGGCTCGGTTCGAAGGTCATCGGTGTCGAATCAAGGTGTGATCCACCTCACTGCCGGAGCTCCGCCACCAAGCTCGACCTTGGTCTCCCGGTGAGAGTTTTGTCTCCTTCCTTTTCCATTCTGTAGCCGTAGCCTTAGGTAGCTTAGATCTGTAATAGGTTTTGATTATGTCGCTTCTTTCATCGTAAATCTGCAAATCACTTCACGGCGGAGCTCTGCTCCGCCACCGTGTTCCGCCTCATCCACCCGTTGGCTCGACTCGCTTCCACCTTCATCAACTTCCCCTTCGCCTTCTCTCGCTCTGACGCACCTCCACACACCTCGATCTCGCTCAGATCGAGACACCCGAGCTCCTTCTCTGCCGATCGCCGGAGCTTGACGCTCGAGCCACGAATCACCTCCATTTGACCCCAAAACACCCCCAGCTGCACCCCCTTTTTGTTTCGCGACTAACTCTGCAGGTCTGAGCCAGGGAGAAGGCTCTATCGAGCCTCGACAACCAGGGGAAGCACCTCCCATGTCATCGCCGCCGTTAGCCCTCAACTCGCTGTCCGAGTCGCTGCTGAGACCATCGTTCGACGCGGAAGGGCCCCAGGATCATTTTGCCCTTGATCCTAGGGCCAGAGGGCCGTGTCGGCCGGAATCAATCGTCAAAGCTCGCCGGGGAGTGTGTTCTTCGTGAACCTCTCTCCGCCGTTGGATCAGGAGCGTCGTCCAGAACGCACAGGAGCCATCAGATCATCAAGACTCTCCACTGTCGGATCCCTTCGCGGGGATCTAATCTTGGACGTTCGTGCGAAGCGTCATCGGGTCACCAGATCAGGACACGTGGATAAGTGGATTGTCATCAGCCGTCCGATCGCGCGCAGTGAGGGTATTTTGCATCCAACCCTCGCGCTTTTTGTATTTACGTATTAGTCCTAAAACTTCCAACTGTAGTTCAAAAGTTTTCTAATAATTGCAACTAGACCCTTTAACTTTTTAGATTTGCACTTTAGTCCTCGTCCACATCACCTCACGTGACTGGGATACGTGGTTTTGGGTATTTTGTACTTTTGATCTTGAACTTTTATGTATTTGCATTTGTAGCCCTGTGCGTAGTGGTTTAAAGATATTTTTGGGTTATTTGCACTCCTGTCCTGCCGATTTTGTTATTTGCAAGTATACCCCTGTGAATAGCAGATCACATGCTTCGCGCGTGAGTTTTTGGTGAAATTTGCACTCAGGCTCTTGGATGTTCTGTTATTTGCATATATACCCCTACCAGGCCTTATATTTTTGTGTGCTTTGCCTATTTATTTCGTGCATTTCTAAAAACTTGAAAAATCACCAAAAATTAGTGTAAGCTCCTGTGTAGTTGCTCATTCACTCCATATTTTTGTATTGCATTTTTATTGCATTTTCCTTTTTATTAAAAATAAAAAACATGCATTTTCAGCACTGTTTGCATTAGAAAATCCATAAAAATTATAAAAATGTTTTGAAAAATTCCAAAAGACTTGTATTTTGTGTATTTCATCATCTTTTAGTGTCAGTCCAAAAACCACTAAAAAATTCAAAACAAAAACCTTAAAATTAATTTGGGAAAACCCTAAAATCTTCATAAAAATCTAAAAACACTTAGAAAATTCCTAAAAATTCAAACTCAGTTCCTGTAGTTTCTCTATTTTATTGTCTTTAATTTAAAATTAATTTGGGAAAATCTTGTTACTGTTTACTATTTTTCATTCCCACTTTAATTTCGACCAGCACCTTTATTCATTGTTTTCTTGCATTTACACTTTCAAAAATACCATAAACATTCTAAAAATCCCAAAAAATCACAAAAAACAGTAGAAAAATATAAAAATACCAAAAACATTTCATGTTTTGAATTTTATCTATTTTTATCCATTTTTATAAATACCTTATCTTCCTCCTTCTTACTTTGTATATATATATATATATTCTATTATTGAAAAAGAAAATAAAAAAAGATAAAGCTCAAAAAGAAAATATAAAATCAATAAAATTAAAAACCAAAATACAAAATTAAAAATTAAAAATAAAATATATATATATAAAAATTAAAAACCCACAAAAAATCCATATTGGCTAAGTAGTTCATCAGACATAGGCCTTGGCTTCTTGTCTGCTCACTCTACATCCTTTGCTTTCTGTGTTCGACCCCTACTTGCTTGCCACTATACATTTTTAGTAGGGAATAATAAATTTTAATCCTTGCTGTTGATTGCTTGCTTAATTGTGTGGGTTAATTGTTGACGTACGTGAAGGCTTCAGTAGTCGCCTCAGCGACAGTGAGTCTGATTTGCAGACCACTATTTAGCGGCTCTCGTCTTTTCGTTTTTCAAATGGCGCCATTGCCGGGGATCATAGGCTTGTAGAGTAGACTTGTATCTCTTTATATGCTTAGCCATTTTTGATTATCTGTTTCTATTGCATAATTTGTTTTGAACTGTCTGACATCCCTTTCTTGTTTTCTTACGAGGGACCTCTGACCGAGGAGGATCGCCCAGTGGATCCTGAGCAGCTTTGGGAGGAGGAGCCGGCTATTCTACCCTAGCCGACAGGAGAGAGCAGGAGAAATTGAGAGAGAGAGAGGACAATTAGTTTCTTTTAGTCTTTTGTGAGAGAGAGACATTTGATTTAATGGTAATAATACATGTACCCTGGACTTTGGACACTCGGGCCCAATTTCCAATTGTTTGTTCACTTGGGGGCTCACCGCAATTTTGACGCATTTTTTACCGCCTGCCATTTTCCGGTTTTGTTTTATTTTTCCTTTCTTTTATGGAATGAGCCCTTAGTCTTTAGGCTTGCTTGATCGAGTAAATTAGGTCCAAACACCCTAATAACCATTGCATGTACCTATAGTGCGTTTTGGACTTAGTTTAATTTAAACAGTCGCCTCATCATCTTCAAACCTACGTGCCGCGAGCCCACCCTGTTAAGCGCTACTCCTGAACTCGATGTGTCGAGAAGAGGAGGGGTGAGCCTAGAACGGACTCTTGGATTAAGGATTGGTGACCGACTTGTGGTTCTTTACGCTAGCAATTTCCTGCTTAGGACGATTTCTGTGTGCATATCGGCATATAGTATAGGTTTATAAATTCCTATTTTGCATCCCGCATGGAGAGAGATGGGAAGCACTATAAGTCTTCTAATTGGGCATTCATCAATTAGGCACTAAGGTGAGATTTCCATCTTAGTGCCAACTTGCATTATCTTTCCGACCTTCTCCCTCTATTTTTGGATCAATGGGAATCACAAGAAAAGACAAAAACGTTAGGCGCTTGTATTGAATTTACTCAAAACAAGTGATAACACAAAAAAATTAAAAAAGGGGACTGCTAAAAATACTTGACCTTAAAAAATGATTAATTGGACTCATTGCCTTGGGGTGAGCAAAGCCCTCATTTGTTTTCAGGTTGCATAGGAAGGTCTCCTTCCAAGTGAGGTGAGCGACGTCGTAAGGAATAGAGCCCAAAACCCAGTCTGTGGCTTCCTTGTGTATCGCATGGATTTCCGAAGTATTGGCGCTTCTATCGTATGTAGACGAGTAGGGATTGGTCGACAATAGTGACTGTCTATTGTGTAGAGCACTGACCCTGTCCAAAGTATCGAGCATAGGCCACACCTTCACGGGGGTGTCTGTCTCATCGTCTTGCGTCCGAGTAGGTTCTTGCATGCTCACGGGTGATTCCGTTGCGAGTGAGTTCCGAAGTATCGGTTTCGCGTATTGGCTTCCTCTCTCTCTATTTCTTTGGCTGAGTAGGGATCCAGGAAGGGTTACAAGGACCTTAAAAAGTGCAGACTACATGTTACACAGGAGGAGGACAAGTACGGGATACTTTTCTGGCAGTACTCTCTCTCCTATAGGCGTAGCGCTCTAAGGACTCGTGACAAGATAATTGCCTGGAAAAACAAATCTAAAACTTACAAAGATAATTGCCAAACCTTCACGGCTTCACGGGTCGAGTTGGTGAATCCATTGCTTTGGGTTTGATTGATTAGTCGAGTTAAGGTCAAGATCAAAAACATCGTGCCTTTGCGCCATTTTTGCCCTACTTCCATTTGACCCTTGCTTATTGTGAGCCTTCTATTGTTTTACACTCCATTTGTTTCTTGTTGACCCCCGTATCTTTCATCCACATCGGTCTTCCTCTTGACCTTCGAGATGGTGACGAATGGACGGTTTAATCGATACTCTGTCGACACCTACGTCGGTTCAATCCGATCGCCCTCTCTAATAATTCAGGGCGATTCCCGAGAACCTGGTTCAGGCTCCATGAACCAATATCTAGATTCCCCGTCTTCTTTAATAAATCAGGATCACTCTTATTCCAAACGTTGTCCGTTTTGGATGTCCATTGATTTCACTCCTTACACATCGCCATCCTTAACAAAATTCTGTGTTGACCTTAACACAGAATTCTCCTCTACATCTGATGTTGCAATTCAGACTGATCGAGGCATTCTTTCGTGCGCAGATCTAGAGCCCGATCCCAAGCCAACAAGTCAAGCAGAATCTGAGATGGCCGGTGGAAGAGGAAAGGGACCACAGCCCCAACCAGAAGCTGAAGCCGATCAGGGGGAAGGGCAGTACACTACACACAATGAAGTTAACAATCAGTTGCTGGCTTCCATCCAAGCCATCCAACAGCAATTTACTAATCAACCCCTGACCCAGACCGCCTTCCAAGATATGCTGAATGATCTGAGGAGGAGGGTCGATGCACGAGATGGTCGTAGGGAGGATGATCCGAATCAAGATCTCAATTTCGAAGAGGTTAGAGATGAGTTCTCAGTGGGAAGACAAGAATTTGATGCAGCGAAAGCAGACCCACCGCAGCCGAAGCCTACGCTGAAGGAGACATACAATCCAGGAGCGGGTCGCATCACTGAGTGGATCCAGATTCCACGTATTCATGCTCACTTCGAGCTAAATCCGCAGTTTCTGTCTTTGCTTCCCACATTTCATGGGAATACTACTGAGGAGCCTTACATTCATCTCAAGAAGTTTGGCCGCATTTGTGCTATCGCTCACTACCCTGGGATTTCGTTGGAGGTAGTCAAGATGACCGCTTTTCCCTTCAGCCTACAAGACAAGACCCTATATTGGGTCGACCATCTAGGGAAGGTAGTCACGACCTGGGAGGCGCAGAAGTCCGCATTTCTTCATAAGTTCTACCCTCTCGGGCGACTGAATCAGATGCGCGCCCGTATTTCCAGTTTTTGCCAGCAACCCCACGAGACTGTCCATGAAGCGTGGGAGAGGTTCAAAGATCTGCAAGAGAAGTGTCCCCACCACGAAATCCGAAAGACTAGCCTTGTGCAACACTTCTTTGGTGGGCTTACACTTGAAAGCCAGAAGCTCGTAGATGCCGCTTGTGGCGGTTTGCATTTCAATAAGGACGAGGATGTGGTATAGAACGTCTTCGAAGAAATGGCTGAAGGAGAAGACGCTTAATCCTCGTCCCGAGCATACATGAAGATGCCACCTGCCATCAGCAAGCCAGTGAATATAGCTTCTCACACCAAAGACAGGGATGAGAGCTCCAACCTGAGAATCATTGGGATCCACCTGTCCAAGGTGGATATCATTGAGAAGAGCTCGCAGGACCTCGAAAAATTATCTGTCATAGAGAAGAGGACCCAGGGCTTGGAAAAGCTCCCTCTGATTTCCCAGTAACTGGAGCAGCTAGTCGTGCATTGAACGCCAACATGTGCAATGCTGTGTCGACTACTGTCGAGCCGAACGCTGAGAAGAAGGAGCCTACAATGCCGCAAAACCCTCAGCCGACTCCACCGCAGCCCCAGCCGGTTCACCACGTGTATTACGTGCAGGTTTCGGAGAAGCCCCCGCAGCCTCAGACATAGATGGTTGTATATCAACCTGAGTCCCAGCCAGCCTACTCCGAGCAGTTCCCTCCATACCCACCACTGATTCAAGAGATCAAGGGTGTATGGAACAATGAAGCGCAGCTGACCCATCATCAAGGACACTCTCAGGGTCAGAACATGGGCAACATGCCCTATCACCAGCAGCAGCAGGTGGGAGACCCTTCCAGCCCTCATATCAGTACCATCCTCCATCTCACAGTAACACCTGGAGGCAGAATTACCAGCACGATCCTCAGCAATTCGGATATTGCGGACAAGGATACCACCAGCAACCGGCTGCCCCATACAACTAACAAAACTCAAAGTATTCCTCCAATCCTCCTCCTCACCAATTCTCTCAGGGGTACCGGTCGTAATTTTAGCCGCCATACCAGTACTCTAGGCCCTAGTAGGGGGATTCTTCTAAGATTGTATCGGTTAATCCAGCCCTGGCCTGCCTTGAGCAATTAATGAAGAACATGGCTGAGATGACTCAGAGATCGACGACCTGACGGCTGCCAAGACCGTCATACTAGCCCAGGTCGAAGCCAATCCGAATAACTTCCGATGCAAGAAGCAGATAGCCGGCAGTGTCCAACCCGAATCAAGTGAATTAAATTGTTTTTTATCTAATGTTGTTACTCTCAGGAGCGGTAGGACACTCCAGCCATCAGCGACGACGAAGGGAAAGCATCTTGCATCTGACGGGGAATCGTCAGTCCAACCAACACCAGGGCCAAGCAGCATTTTAGGAGCAGCACCATCATTCAGAAAATCACAAAAAATGAAGAAAATAGCAAAACACAAAAAGATAGAAGCAACCTCGGTGGAGATAGGCCAGCATTGGAGACGTCTGCACCTGCCTCAGAGCCAGTTCCTGACGGGAGGAGCATCGTACTGCAGCGTGTCCAACGCCAGCACCTGAAGCCGAGCCCGTCATTTTTGGTCCACAAATTGTAGATGAACCCACCCCTTTTTGTCATCTACCTGTAAACAACAATAAAGACAATATTTTTAATGACATCAGTGAAGAGTTTGTAAATATTCCTTTTCCAGAAGCAATGAAAAAATACAAAAAATGAAAAATTTGAAAAATGCTTTGTCTGATCCTGCCATCATAGAAATCATCCAGAATTTGGTATTGAACATGCCATTGATGAAAGCTCTTGAGTACATGCCAGCCGTGAAGAAAGGATTGAAAGAGGCATGTACAACCAAGCGTCGACCTCACCCTCACAACTCCAGAAGCAAGGGTGGAAAGTCCGAAAAGCATATCCTCACAATGGCCACCGTTAATGCAATCAGCAACCTCCCGGATAAAAATCCAGATATGGGAGCACCTCTTGTGCGATGTCAGATGTTCAACCAGGAATTTGAACGAACACTTCTCAACAGCGGATCTTCCTTCAAACTGATGCCGGCCTCACTGCTTACAGAATTCAGGCTAGGACCGCTCAAGCCTACAAAGATGATTCTGCAGTTTGCAGATAAATCAGTCAAGCATCCTAGGGGCCTGTTGGACGACGTGATAGTTACGGTTCAGGGAAAGCAGTTCCCAGCCGATATTGTGGTACTAGATATGGACGTCCCCGCTCCATTACTCCTTACCCCAATCATACTTGGAAGACCATTTCTGCGGACGTCGAACGCAGTAGTGAACTATGGGACGGGAGAAATCACTTTTGGCGTTGGCAATGAAACAATCGGAGTGGAGACCCTGCCTGAGGGAGCACCAGCCGAATGAACATCTGCATCATGTGCAAGGGTGATTGAGTATTCTGACGACTGCGACTTTCTAGCAGAAATTCAAGACACCAACTTATTCTTGGATGACAATGAGATCCATGAACTCCTCTTCCCCGAGGAGGGAGTGGAGACCGCAGTCGATTTTCCCCTTATCGATCAGGATGAGGAACTCGTTGATGTGCTGATTGAGACTGTCGTAGAGGTGATGTGCCTTCAAAATCAAGAGCAAATAGTTGAACAACCTTGTGATGAAGAGGAAATCATCGAGACATTCTGTCAAGATTAAAGAGAAGAGGCAGAACAGATTATGGTGGACACCGAACAGATGAAAGAATCGCCACCTGCATTAATAGCTGAGGTCACCTCGGAAGCAGCTCAGACCCCGCCAGAGTTGAAACCCTTACCCTCCAACATGAAATATGCCTTCCTTGCGGGAGAAACAAACATGTACCCAGTTATTATCAATGCACATATGACTGAAGACCAAGAATCTCGTCTGATGGAGGTTCTTGAACGCAACCGCAAGGTAATAGGCTGACGAACTTCTGATCTCCATGGGATCAATCCATCACTGTGCTCGCATCGCATTTTTGGAAGAAGATTGCAGGCCCTCTCGAGAACTGCAGAGAAGATTAAATCCTAACCTGCGGGAGGTTGTTATGAAAGAAATATACAAATGGTGTGATGCGGGATTTATTTATCCCATCTCCGACAGCAAATGGGTGAGCCCTCTGCATGTGGTGCCAAAGAAATCAGGGATCACCATTGTGAAGAATGACAAAGGAGAGGAAATCGCAACCAGAGTACCCACTTCTTGGCGAGTGTGCGTGGACTACAGAAGACTTAACCTCGCCACCAAGAATGACCACTTTCCTTTACCCTTCATCGATCAGATCTTGGAGAGACTAGACGTGAAGGAATACTTCTGCTTCTTGGACGGATACTCTGGATACAATCAAGTCGCTATTGCTCTTGAAGATCAAGAGAAGACCACGTTCACCTGTCCTTTTGGTACACATGCCTTCAGAGGATGTCGTTCGGGCTTTGCAACTCCCCAGCCACATTTTAGAGGTGTATGCTTGCAGTTTTTGTCCATATGGTAGGCAACTTTCTTGAGGTCTTTATGGATAATTTTTCGGTCTACGGGGATTCATTCGATCATTGTATGGATTATTTAGACTGAGTCTTACGGAGGTGCTGCGAAGTCAATCTTGTGCTCTCGTGGGAGAAGAGCAACTTCATGGTGATCGAAGGAATCGTGCTGGGACACGTTGTTTCTAAACGTGGTATGGAGGTTGACCCAGCCAAGGTGGATGTGATTTCCAAACTTGAGCCACCTACAACCATCAAACAAGTCAGGTCATTCTTAGGACATGTCGGTTTTTACCGATGATTCATCAAAGATTTCAGCAAACTGGTCATACCGTTGACTGAGTTGCTCGGCAAGGAGAAAGAATTCATTGTAGATGACTGTGTGCTCCTTGCCTTTAATCAGCTGAAAGAAATCATCACACAGGCCCGTATCTTACAACCACCAATTTGGACTCAGCCTTTCGGGATAATGACCGACGCGTCAGATTATGCCATTGGTGATGTACTGGGATAGAGAAAAGATAATGTATCGTTTGTGATTCACTACGCTAGTCGAACGCTCGATGAAGCCCAGAGAAACTACACTGTCACTGAAAAGGAGCTGCTAGCGGTAACTTTTGCCCTGGAAAAGTTCAGATCCTACCTCCTTGGATCCAAAGTAATCGTATACACTGATCATTCGGCCATCCGATACTTACAGCAGAAGAAGGATGCCAAACCCCGTCTTATCCGGTGGATTCTTCTCCTCCAGGAATTTGACTTGGAAATTAAAGATAAACCTGGGGTAAAAAATGTGGTGGTCGATCATCTATCGAGGCTTCCTGAGCCGGAATCTTCTGAGCTGAACCTGCAACCAATCACAGAAACCTTTCTAGACGAGGCAATTCTTTCAGTCACCTCGCTTCCTTGGTATGAAGACATTGTAAATTATCTAGTGACCAAGAAAATCCCACAGGATTGGTCGAAGTTGAAAGTAGACAGATTCTTGTCTAAAATCCAATTCTACCAGTGGGAGAATCCGTATTTATTTTGTGAGGGAGCAGATTGTATCTGGAGAAGGTGCACTCCTCAGGAGGAAGTTCCAAGTGTCCTCGCCTTATGTCATGACCAAGATACTGGAGGACATCATTCAGGCAAACGAACGGCAGCAGAAGTTCTCCAAAGTGGCCTATGGTGGTCTTCACTATTCAAAGATGCAGATGATTATGTCAAATGCTGCACTGACTGTCAGAAGATGGGCATAACCATAGCAATGAGAGACACGATGCCTCTGAAATACATTTAGATATCGGACGTCTTCAATGCATGGGGCATCGACTTTATGGGCACGTTTCCCAACAGCGAGGGCTATGATTATATTATGCTTGTTGTCGACTATGTAAGTCACTGGGTGGAGGATATTCCCGCCTGAACCGCCGATAGTAGGACTGTCTGTCGATTCTTGAGAGATCACATTATAGCACGGTTCGGGATTCCCAAGATTCTCATATCAGACGGGGGTAATCATTTCATAAACAGAGAGGTGAAAAAGCTGACCCAGGAATTCTATATTGAACACCGCGTTACTTCACCCTACCACCCGCAGTCCAATGGCTTAGCTGAATGTTCAAAGAGGGAGATCAAGACAATTCTACAAAAGCTTGTGCGTCCGGAACGCAAGAACTGGTCTCAGCTGCTTGATTCCGTTCTTTGGGCTTATAAAACAGCGTACACGTCACCCTTGGGAATGTCTCCCTACCGCTTGGTGTATGTCAGACCATGTCATTTGCCCGTCGAATTAATTCACAAATCTTTATGGGCCATCAACATCTGTAATTTGGACTCTAAGCAAGCAGGGAAGAACAGAAAATTGGATCTGAACAGATTATTGGAATTCAGAGATTATGCATATGACAACAGCCTGATGTATAAGGAGAAGGTCAAAACGTGGCATGACAAGCATATCTGTCGCAAGTCCTTCGAGTCGGGTCAGAAGGTGTGGTTGTTTGATGCGAAATTAAAAATCTTTCCAGGCAAATTGAAGAGTAAATGGACTGGGCCGTTTATGGTTAGGCATGTGCGTGACAATGGAAGTGTATTGATATCCAATCTGTCAGCTGACGCACAGCCATTTGTAGTCAATGGACTCTTCTGAAGCCATACCTTGAACGTGATACATTCATGGCTGTCATTGACTCGATTCAAGTAATCTACAAGGATGAGCCGGATATCTCCAAAATGGCAGAGGAAGGCCAAGCAGAGCAAAACATTTTTGAATGACTTTTCTTCTTTTCTTCTTTTCAGTCTCGTCTATCTTATTCTACCGACATGATGTCATCCCTTTCATCACTGCTACACTTAGGATGCACTTTATCCTAAGTATAGGGGGGATGCGCATCCCGAGTTGTTCATGTCCACTTTCTTCTTCTTTTCTTCTTTTTCCTTGTCTATCTTCTGTATCTATCAAAAAGGTGTCACCCCTTGTAGACAGTATTCTATTCTTAGGATGTACTTTGTCCTAAGTATAGGGGGTGTGCACCAAGAGTGTTCTATTCTTTTCGATCCTCTCCATTGTCTCCTCTTCTTATCTATACTTAGGATATCTTACCCTAAGTATAGGGGGAGACAATCTGAGTACGATCTGTTCATTCCCACCCTTGACCCTCCCTGCTTTGTGTACAGTCTGCTATACTTAGGATTATTTGATCCTAAGTATAGGGGGGACGGTCAACTTCTCATTCATTCGTTTATTCATCTTTTATTCATTCTTTCGTTCCTGATTCTTTCGACTTTCCTATACTTAGTATGAGTTATGTCTTCTCTTTTCTCTCCGATCTATGAGGACATAGCTCGAGCTAAGTATAGGGGGGTCGTATATATTGTGTATATACTTTAGCCATAACACGTACTTTCATATTCTCTTAATAATTATGGCTAATTATACTTATAAAAATTCGTTAAAAACCTTAATAAAAAGATGTTATTATTCCTCAAATTGTTTTTATACTTACTTATTAATAAATCAGGTGAAAATATTTTTTGCAAAATGTTGGAAAAATAGTTTGAAAATCTTTCTGAAAAATCTTTTGAAGACTATTTGGAAAACGTTTTGTTACATGTTTTCAACCTTTGTAAAAATATTTTGATTGTAAAATTATTTTCTTTGTGTGAAATAAAATATTTGAAAAATGATTTGCAAATGGTTTGAAAAATGGTTGCAAAAATATTTGAAAAATCTATATATACTGTTTGGAAAACATTTGCAAAATGATTTTCAAATGTGTGTACTTGTTTGTAAAAAGTGTTTGTAAAAACTATTTTGGACTATAGTTTTCAAAATTGTTTGAAAAACCTGTGCCAAACAAGTTTGAGGAATACATACATCACACCAAAAATCCAATGTATATATAGTTCAAAAATTGACCACCTACCCTGTAAATTCTTAAAATCCACTTCTTGTATATATAAGAAGCACTCCCGTGTAAATATTTTTAACCTAGCTTTTAGCCAAAATCTTTTCTTTTTAAAATCCCAAAAACATTTGCAAAATTAAAATACAAAAACATTTGAAAAAATCTTTTTGAAAAATCAAAAAAATGCATATGCATCATCTTTTCAAAAATCCATAAAAAAGTTCAAAATCTTTGAAAATTGCATCGCAAAAATATTTTCTGCATTTGCATAGCATGAGCATTTTTCGGATGGAGTTTGATAGTTGAACGAGTCTAAGTAAAATCCGAAGATTGGAGCTTGGTTGGACATTAAAATCTACCTAATTAACAGGAACCTTATGGGAACTGGGATTGAGGTACTTCAGGTCTAGTTGACTTAATTCTTTGAGGATCACGAGACTTGGTTCAATGGATTCTTGACTGCCTAAGTAGAGTATTTCGGAGCACACGCACGACTCTTTTTGATAATGACCTAACTTGGACACCTGCACCTTTCACATGGCTCAACTCAGTTGGAGTGGTGAGGGGGTTGGATTTGCCGGTATGAGACGCACACAGGTGGAAACATTTATCCTCCTCTAGGGAGAGAAGTGCACCCCAACCCGTCCAGTGATGATGAGTTTCGAGGATAGGAGATCGTGGGTTGCAATAGAGCTTCAAAAGAGGGATAGTCTACTGGCACAAGAGGAAAAACTCACTATGTAAATGCTGCTATATATAGTATTAAAAAAACTCCAAAAAAATGGACAGGCCTGTACAAAAATAAAAATGCCTGCGGGAGTGTACATATGTGTAAGGTCAAATAAGCAAGCTTGAGCTTCAAAGTCAAATCATGTGAGACTGCAGCTGGATGACTTGACTACACTGGTCTTGCATCCTAGGATCGGTAGCTACACTGACTACCGTCCATTCTTCTCTTCACCCCCTCCTCTTGAGCTGGTTGCCACTTGAACTTAGAAGGGAATACCCTGCTCCTTGAGGAATGAGTTGTTGGATTGGGGAATCATTGGGTTGTCATATTGAAGAAGTCAGTCTCTGTCATTTTAGTTGGGGAGAGCCACTATCACTTACACTATACGAGTCAGATTCATAGTCGTAAGGGTTTGCGTATGAGTTGAAATATTTCTGACCTGGCTATTAAGGAGACTTGAGCAGTGTTTTGGGATTCTCGAAGGCTGTTGGATTTCAAATCCGATTCCCATTAAGGTTCCGCCCGCACTAAAATTTCAAATGTCCGACTTGAGCTAAAACTTTGATTTTATGAAGACAAGTTTGATTGTTAAACATAATCCACATTTCTTCTTTTTCTTTTCTTTGTTTTTCTTTTCTGCACTTATCGCATAAGTGTTTGCTAGGGACTAGCAAAGGCAAGTATAGGGGGATGATGAATCTACGTTTCATCATCTTTATTCTATCATTTTGGCCTTAGAAACCCTAGTAAATGCTGTAAAAAGGCTTAAATCAGGAATTTTAGCGTTCATGCATCATTGTGTAAATATTGTATAAAATACGGTTTTTAAAGCCAAAATTATAGAATAAAGAAAAGAAAAATAATAAAATATCGTAAATATTTTATGACCCGAAACTCCGAGACCTGGCATCTCGATGACTAGGTCGAGAAGGAATAAAGTAGGGGGAGATAAGGGCCAAAATACAATACAAATTCCTTTCATTTATTCATTCCTTATTCATTTTGGGACCTATTTTTGGTTCTACTTTTATACTTCAAATAAAGAAAATTTTTACATAAAATTGTAGATAATTAAATAAAGAAAAATACAAAATTAATTTCGTACAAAAATAATGTACAAATAAAAAGTTATGGTCTGAATAATATTCCAGAATCCCAACTTCCCAGAACTGTATCTTGCAAATAAAAACTCGAAATGTACCAAACTCATCTTTAATTGTATATAATTTCAAATAAGCTATTTAATGAAGGTGGTTTCGTATTTTTCGGAGTTACGGTTTGAAAGTTGAGTTTTGGACCCTATTGTATACTTGTACAGATTAAAATATTCATTTTATTTATTAATTCTTTATTTTTATAATTTTATATTTTATAATTCTGTAAATAGTATTTATAACATATTTGTATACTAAAATCAAAATAAATACAAAAGAAACACAAAATAAAATACTTGTATATAATACACATAGGTATAATACCTGTATACAAACCTATATAAACCATAATCATATTTTATTAAATGTATAAATCACCTCAGAAAAATAAAATAAAAATATATTTAAGTGTATAAACATATTTTATAAATTTATAAAATAATAAACAAAAATAAATAAATTAAATACATAAAATAAAAAATATTAAAATATATTGATATATATACCTATATAGCCTATAAATAGTAACTTGTATTTTTATACCTCCTAAAAATAATTAAAAATCATAATAAAATACTTCATAAAAAATAAACATTTTTTTATTTTTATAATAAAAAAATAATAAATTCATTTACTATTTAAAATTGAATTTATAAAGCATTTTTTGAGGGAGTTTTCTGGTTGGTCCACGTGGACCAACTAGGGAGGTCTGACAGTTGACCTTCGGTCAACTGTCTGACCTTCCTGTTCATCAGATTTTTGTTTTTTTATCGATCTTCAAGGATTTTTCCGAGACCCGACCTTTCATCCTTTGGCGACAGGGTCTTCGTGACTTTTTGTCCTTGAGGATTGGTGATTCACGCCCTAACGTTTCCTCGGAGAGCGGGTCATCGATTCGTAAGATAATCCTCGATCTTTGGGACCTCTCCACTATGCGGTCAAACCCTACAAAACGAAGCTCCTGACTTCCCTTCTCTCTTGATCGCTCTTCCACCGTTGAATTCCAAATCCCTTGAGCCATCAGCCTCCTGGTGACAGCGGGGAGCCGTAGGGCTCGGTTCGAAGGTCATGGGTGTCGAATCGAAGTGTGATCCACCTCACTGCCGGAGCTCCGTCACCAAGCTCGACCTTGGTCTCCCGATGAGAGTTTCGTCTCCTTCCTTTTCCATTCTGTAGCCATAGCCTTAGGTAGCTTAGATCTATAACAGGTTTTGATTCCGTCGCTTCTTTCACCGTAATCCGCAAATCACTTCACGGCGGAGCTCCGCTCTGCCACAGTGTTCCGCCTCAACCACCCGTTGACTCGACTCGCTTCAACCTTCATCAACTTCCCCTTCGCCTTCTCTCGCTCCGACGCACCTCCATACACCTCAATCTCGCTCATATCGAGACACCCAAGTCCTTCTCCGCCGATCACCGGAGCTTGACGCCCGAGCCACGAATCACCTCCATTTGACCCCAAAACACCCCCAGCTGCACCCCCTTTTTGTTTCGCGACTAACCCTGTAGGTCTGAGCCAAGGAGAAGGCTCTATCGAGCCTCGACAACCAGGGGAAGCACCTCCCAAGTCGCCGCCGTTGTTAGCCTTCAACTCGCCGTCCCAGCCGCTGTTGAGACCATCGTTCGACGCGGAAGGGCCCCAGGATAATTTTGCTCTTGATCCTAAGGTCGGAGTGGCCTGTGTCGGCCGGAATCAATCGTCAAAGCTCGTCGGGGAGTGTGTTCTTTGTGAACCTCTCTCCACCGTTAGATCAGGAGCGTCGTCCAGAACGCATAGGAGCCATCAGATCATCAGAACTCTCCACCGTCGGATCCCTTCGTGGGGATCTAATCTTGGACGTCCGTACGAAGCGTCATTGGGTCACCAGATCAGGACACATGGATAAGTGGAACATCATCATCCGTCCGATCGCGCGCAGTGAGGGTATTTTGCATCCAACTCCCGTGCTTTTTGTATTTACGTATTAGTCCTAAAACTTCCAACTGCAATTCAAAAGTTTTGTAATAATTGCAACTAGACCCTTTAACTTTTTAGATTTGTACATCAGTCCTCGTCCACGTCACCTCACATGACTGGAACACGTGGATTTGGGTATATTGCACTTTTGATCTTGAACTTTTATGTATTTGCATTTATAGCCCTGTGCGTAGCGGTTTAAAGATACTTTTGGGTTATTTACACTCTTGTCCTACTGTTTTTTGTTATTTACAAGTATACCCTGTGAACAGCTGATCACGTACTTCACGTGTGAATTTTTTGGTGAAATTTTCACTCATGCTCTTGGATGTTCTGTTATTTGCATATATACCCCTACTAGGCCTTGTATTTTTGTGTGCCTTTCCTATTTATTTCGTGCATTTCTAAAACTCGAAAAATCACCAAAAAATAATGTAAGCTCCTGTATAGGTGCTCATTCACGCCATATTTTGTATTGCATCTTTATTGCATTTTCCTTTTTATTAAAAATCAAAAACATGCATTTTCAGCACTGTTTGCATTAGAAAATCCATAAAAATTATAAAAATGTTTTGAAAAATTCCAAAAAAAATATATTTTGCGTATTTCATCATCTTTTAGTGTCAATCCAAAAACCACTAAAAATTTCAAAACAAAAACCTTAAAAATTAGAAAATCCTAAAAATCTTCATAAAAATCTAAAAAATCTTAGAAAATTCCTAAAAATGCAAACTCACTTCCTGTAGTTTCTCTATTTTATTGTCTTTATTTTAAAATTAATTTGGGAAAATCTTGTTACTATTTACTATTTTTCATTCCCACTTTAATTTCGGCCAGCACCTTTATTCACTGTATTCTTGCATTTACACTTTCAAAAATACCAAAAACATTCTAAAAAATCCCCAAAAATCAAAAAAATAGTAGAAAAATATAAAAAGACCAAAAACATTTCATGTTCTGAATTTTAACTAGTTTTATCCATTTTTATAAATACCTTATCTTCCTCCTTCTTACTTTGTGTATATATATATATATATTCTATTATTGAAAAAGAAAATATAAAAAGATAAAGCTCAAAAATAAAATATAAAATCAGAAAATTTAAACCCAAAATAAAAAATTAAAAATTAAAAATAAAAAAATATATAAAAATTAAAAACCCACAAAAAAATCCATATTGGCTAAGTAGTTCATTAGACATAGGCCTTGACTTCTTGTCTGCTCACTCTACATCCTTTGTTTTCTGTGTTCGACCCCTACTTGCTTGCCACTGTACATTTTTAGTAGGGAATAATAAATTTTAATCCTTATTGTTGATTGTTTGATTAATTGTGTGGGTTAATTGTTGACGAACGTGCAGGCTTGAGTAGTCGCCCCAGCGACAGTGAGTCTGATTTGTCATACCTCTATTTAGCGGCTCTCGTCTTTTCGTTTTTCAGGTACGACCATAAATTTTTCAACTACTTGTAGTCGCATATGCCTATTACGAATACATTACGACTATAATGCTCTCAGAATTGGACTACATTCGTGCTCGCATTATCTGTGATTTCTTGTAGTGAGTTATTGTAATATGCTCCTTCTATCCCTATCAAAGTGTAATTAAGTTTGTATTTATAGATCCCTTTGTACAATAAGGGTAATGTACCATGGAGATCATGATATCATAAAGTTGTTGATCAAAAAGTTAGATCAGGTTGATGTAGGGTTGTAGATCTAAAAAATTAGATTGAGGGCACAACCGACATCATTAGGTTATTATCAAGAGAGGATCTCCAATTTAAGAAAGATATGGCAACCTTTCAAAAGCATGATATCTAATCGAACTATTCATACATGTCATTTGCATCGAGTAGAGATTCGAATGTATCAGATAAGTTATACAGGGCGATGGTTAAAAGCCAAAGTATTGACCAAAAGTCAAATTATTAACGAAGATGGTCAAATTGTTGACCAAAAAGTCAATTGTTGGCCAAAGGTCAAAATGTTAACTAAACATAACTGTTGACTTTAAGTGAAAGTGTTGACCAGACAAGATCAAGATAACTTAAGACCTGTGTAGTATGTCATCACAAAATAAACACATATCCTTTGAATGACAATAGATGTATATGTATGCTTGAGTATGTAAATTTGATAGACCGATAAGGTTTATACCGGCGAATTAGTGTGCATATGAGTACATATGAGATGAATGATCTCTCGGAGGAATTATATAGGTCCAAGGAACTAGAAGACGTGAGCTCATTCATGATGTTAGGAATAAACCAAATTTCATTGATAGTTGTCTTGTTTAGAAAATTAGAAAAGAATTTAAAAGTATGATATAGTTTTCAAATCATATGATCGATCTTGTCACCTAATGATCGATTGAGAGACTTACTGATAAACCTCAAGAAGACATTAAAATAAGGAATTGGATTTCTCATTTTATCATGGTCTTCCGACATGCATGATGCATGAGTATTAGGAATAGTCAAGGATGATACAATCTTAAACCTTGTACATCATAGCACTTCCATTCATGGGAGTGATAAAAATGAATGGATTTTATTGAATCTAC
Organism: Ottelia alismoides; assembly: GCA_037367405.1. Classification (NCBI taxonomy): domain Eukaryota; kingdom Viridiplantae; phylum Streptophyta; class Magnoliopsida; order Alismatales; family Hydrocharitaceae; genus Ottelia; species Ottelia alismoides. The sequence continues at coordinate 160,631 of JAZKJV010001342.1, read as the reverse complement.
TTGGACACCTAATGCGATTGGATCAAAGTCAATAAAAGATTCAGATTAAGTATCTGATCCAATCAGATAAATCAAAGTGGTATGGATCATGACATGAGATATAATATCAATATCAAGCTATTATGCATGGTCTATAAAATCGCATTGACCTTATCTCTAAGTATCCACAAATTTATCACAGAAATCATGATTGGATTAAGATTCCTACGCTAAGAGATCAATCAATATTGATGTTGATCAATGCTTATCAATTATAATGCATGAATTTAATTAACAGGTGTTGATACATTGATTAATGTGAATCATGATTCGTAACAATCAATTATGTGAATTTGATTCACATTACATTGAAAGGACATGCATATAAATATTATTCACATAAATAAGTTGAATTCACATTAAACATTAATTAACGTAATTAGATTTGTATTTAATGTATGAATTATATATATATATATGATTTAAGTTGAGTATTGATTCACACTAATTATCCATAATGTAAATTGATCCACGTATAATTATATGACTTAGGTGTGGATGAGATTCACACAATCAATCTATGAATTGAGTTTATATCAAACATTAATAAGTATAATTTATATTAACATTGAATTGTGGGTTAATGAGTTTAATTTAACTACATGGAGGGTTGTTTACTGTCTGTCACAAAAATATCAATTATATTTATAAATAATTGACAAAAAATTATTTCAAATTGGATTAGTATCAAATAAAAAGGAGAGAGAATGAAAGTTGTTTGTCCATCAACTTTATGGTGGCATGGAAATAGGACTCCTATGGTGGATGTCCACCATGTCCTCTCTCTCTTTCTTGCTTCATCTCTTGATGATAATGATGCATTATAATCTTTATAATTCTACTTAAAATAGAACTAAACCCTATCCATTCAATCAAAGGAACACAAATGATATCTTAGTTATCAATTAGTCTATAAAGGAAGAGGTATATGTGCTCTTATAATTAATTGTTCAAGTCATAATCAAGATTACCTTTCAGGAAACCATATGATAAATCATATGGCCCTCCACCTCTTCTCCCTCTTCTATATGGTCTTCCACACTCTTCTCTTCTCCTCTCTATAGGGTTGGCTGATCTCGTGAGGAGGATCGTCTTTTTTCGATATCTCGTGTTGTCAAAAAAGAAGGTGGATTTGTAAGATGAAATGAAGAGCATTGATTCTCTCAAAGGATCTTTTTGGATATGGTCATCAAGAAGAGAAAACCAACACTAAAGCTCGCTAGATGTACTGGGGTCTTCTAGTTGCTCGTGAGTGTTGCTCCGTTGAATCGGGCTCAATCTAGGAGGACTCCGACTTTGGAGGTTAAGGATCATATTTACGCTTAGAGATATTTTTCTTCATCCCGTGTGGATGGTGAAATGGTTCAGAAATTGTTTCCAATATAATGTGGTTTCGTCTTTAAATTTTTTGCTATATGATTACTATGTGACTCATGCGATGAGTCTATTTATCTGAATTGGATGTGGATTTCATTCACTTCTGTGATGCACGAGACTAATCATCTCTCTTTACTCAATGTGAATACATTGCTCATCCATTTTAATACATCTTTTACTTTGCAGATGTAGTCCTTTTTATTACTAGTTTGTTTTGAATGCATTCATGAACAAGATTTTCGAAACATTTATATGAATAAAGTCTATTTTGATAATCATATAAGTTAATGATGTGTTCACGGGATGAAATTTTAAAAAACATTCGTATTATTTTATTCCTTTTAATGTAATGAGAATATTGCTTTTGATGACAGAAACATGATTTGGAAAATCTAAGCAATGGAGGGGGATAATGGGAAGGATCCATCTATCATGCCTGTTACAATTTAAAACACCAAGTCGGTAAAATGGACATAATCAGTGTCTTAAATTTGGAAGCGACAAAATTTGAGATGTTCCGGACTATGTTTGAATGCAGGATATCGTTTCCCTTATCTATACCTTTTTCGTAAACATTAGCTCACATCTAAAGTGTCTCTCCCTTCATTTTTTTAAATTTCTAATTGCCATCTTAATTTAAACTTTGAATCATTTTTATTATTTTGATAAATGCATTACACCTAAAAGAACTAAATAAAACTTATCAAATCCAAGATATATAAAACAACAGTGGATTTCACCTCGCTTATCTCTCATCTAGAAATGCTTAGCACCTTATTGGGGGTCCATAAATAGACTTGATTAAGAATATTAAAAAAGGGAATAAGGGAAAAGAAAAGCCACTTCCCGATGACTCGCGACTGAGATTATGAAACCATTATTTCTATTATAGATAACCCAAGATCAAGCAAGGAGTCTCCTTGGTTTGCTTTTCTCCTACCCTTCTTTAGAGATCAAAGAGGGTTACTTGCACAAAATAGGAGCACTCCATCCAAAGGGGCATTAAGGGCACACAACTTGTTGATTTTCTAGGTGTGGAAAGGAGGGTTCCATGCCCCCATCAGAAATATAAGATCCCCCTAGTCCACTCAACTCAACATCTTTTCGTAGACGCTTTATTCCTTTCAAATAGATTTTGCATCGCTTTGTCAAAGCAGGCCATGCTATCTAGTTGGTCAATGAAATAGGACTAAAATCATCGTCGTACAATGGACAATGGAATAGAAGACAAAATGTGCTCAATCAAGATTTCATCCAGCTGAGAGATGATTACACTTCCTTTATAACTAAACCATCAAAGAAAATGAAAGAGATTCAAAACCTCATGCCTTCTTTCCCTCCAAAAGTCAAGAAGAGCTATATAATGCAAGCAATCATGCTAAGAGCCCGTCTTCCTCTACCTTCGCGGAATGCAACCTCCTCTCCTAATTCATCTCTATTTGACATATGGTAGGTCTCATAAAGGTTGTGTCTTGTCAATGTTCAATCAAGTAGAAAGATATCCCATTCTCATGTACATCACATTTGTGGTAGTGGCGAGTCCAAGCAAGAATCCCAGTTACGCCTACCCATTTTAAATAGTCTTCGACTCTTATTCGACAAGACTGAAAGTACCTGACAAATCGAGAGTCAGCTACGTCGAAGACCCTCATAAGGTACGAGAAGAGCAAGCACCTCTGCAAGAGCAAGCAACTCACAAACACATAACTTTATATCAAAAAGGGAACTGGCGAAACATTTCTCAGTTTCCTTCTCCTAATAAACATTTATACTTAAGATATATGATTTGCACATGCATACACTTTTTTCTCCACCAATCTACTTGCAACAAAACTTAGATAATAATATTTTCTTCTCTAGTCCAGTTGATACATTATCCTATCATGACAAAACAGAATTAAAGAAAAAAAGAAACGCATTGTTGCTCCTAACCTTTTATTTATGTGGTCTAATATAAATCGTAAAAATGAAATGAAAGAAAATGTATATGTTAGAGATTTAGTAAGAAAGAAATGTATGCTTGTCTATGGAGACGAAGATTTTATCCTAGAATAAGAAATCGTAAGATAGGAAATAAGTTTGATGGAGAGTGAGCGAGAGGAGGGAGAACGTGAGAGTGAGGGTGAGGAGGGAGAGTTTCATCCTAACGTTGGCAAGGAGGTTTCTGGAGGGGGCGCTAGTGGTGAGGCGAGGGCCACCAAGCCTGTGCTAGATGTGGAGAAGACCTATGCCGAAGTCATTCGAGAAGGTGCTTGGACTCCGGTGGTTGCAAGGAGGGGGCGAAATAAGAAGTTCTCGTTCTTGGTGAGGTGTTTCCGTTGTAGGGAAGATGGGCACTTTGTAAAGTCCTGCACAAGCGACCTCATTTGCTTTTGCTGCAATGAAGTTGGGCATCGAAGAAAAGACTGTTCACGGCATGGCGTGTGGAGGCGGAAAGCGCCCCCGGCTATTGCATCACCTGAGCTCGCTAGAGAAGGACTTCTGGTGTCTGATGCTTACGCAGGGGATACAATTAAGGCATGTAGCAACATGTGGTTGATGTTTGGTCCAAATTTTGTTGGAGACATGATATCGTTTGATGGGGGTTTGTTGTGTGTTCGCGGCATCTCGAGCGACCAAGAGGATCTGATGTTGAAAGGTGAAATAGGTCCTTCGAGGATTCGACCTTGGCGTAGGCCGCGGTTCCGAGATGGTGCGACCACGAAGGAGTAGCGGAGACATTTGCATATTTCACGTATTCCGCTACGATGCAGAAAGTTTGAAATTATTATGGATGTGCTTGAACCTTTCGGAGAACTTGTTGCCATCCTCTGTGATGGTTTGAAGGTGGGTACAGGTAAGGATGTTCTGGCGGAGATCTCTGGTCCCCCCTGCATGGTGCCAGACTCGACGACGCTAACGGTTGGACGTGCAAAGTTTATTCTGGGCCTGCAAACGATGGAGGTTCCGTCAGTTTCTAAATCCGACGATATGACGGGTACCATTGAGGCAGAGTTGCTGGCTCCGTCGCCAGCGAGGGAGGTGGTGAGGTTGGAAGGTATGCCAACCGTTCCGGGTATCTTGCAAATCCAACATTAAATGCCGTATCAATGGGAGATAATGGGTCACACACGACTTTTCAAAATTTTGCCAGAGATAGTAACGGCATGTTGATTGGTGGGGGGGCAATTAATGGATGTGTTATGGGTGTTAATGGGAGACCCACGTCATTTAAAAATTTTGGCAAAGACAGTAATGATATGATTGGTGGGGGGCAATTGATGGTTTCCCAAATTCGCTCACTCAGATTAATGGTGATAATACACGTCAGATGGTATCCAGCGCTGGAATTCTTTCTGCTGGGAACGCTTTCTCGGAACGAATTGATCCTCAAGTCCAACTGACAGAACCGCCTCCAAACGCACATGAAGATGTTACGGGAGGCCTGGATCTGGTGGTGGACCTCCGTCAACCATTCTGGGGCACGGGGCCAAGAGCTGCAGGAGATGAAGGGGGGGTTGTTTACCTTCCGAGGTGACACTGAAGGTAGTCGATGCATTCTTCAGAGAGGTTTGAATGGGTGAAGAAAGGGTGGTGGGAGGCTCGTTGGGGAGAGAAGTACCTCGTTGTCTCTACAGGATGCATCGCAGGGCGAAGGCTCCGGCTATCTTTGCCGAAAGAGGCGTTGTATGGAGCTGGGAGAGGGGTCGGAGCAGGATGGGGGCTTTTCTAACGAGGGGAGCTCAACCCATTTTGTGGCTGATAAGAGACTAGTGAATGAACAACAATTGGGTTCTGAGAAGTGCCCGGTGATTATGGAGGGGTGTCCCTCATTAGATGATGATTTGCAGGACCGTGTACCTTTGAGGGAAAGGGTGGCTAGATGCGTGGGAGTGGAGCTGGAGGGGGCATCCCCCTCTGTTCTTCAATGAAGGTTGTTTCATGGAATGTACGGGGGCTTGGGCAGGTGGAGAAGAGGAATGTGGTTGGTTCGCTGCTTAGAGAATGGCATGCTTATGTGATATTTTTGCAAGAAACAAAGATTGAGACGTGGGATGCAATCCTTTGGAAATCGTTCTCTGGGTGCAGACTATCTGACTTTAGAGCGGTGTTTTCGAACCGGGCGTCTGGTGGAATCTTAGTGGGGTGGGATGGTGACTTGCTTCAAGTGGGCGATGTGATGGAGGGTCGCTTCTCTTTGTCCATGGTTCTTCTTCAGAGGTCGGGTAACATCAGATTCTCTTCTCAGCTGTGTATGTCCCCACAGGGGCTGGAGCTAACTCGCCGCTCTGGGAGGAATTGGTCTCGGCAAGGGCTGCACACCCAGACCTACCTTGGCTGATTGGTGGAGACTTCAACGTCACGCTTTTTGCTGCGGACAGGCCCAGCGAGAGGGGGGAGTTGGACCCTGGTTCCCCAAGCTTTCTTGAGTTTGTGTGTGACTCGTCATTGGAGTTGCTGGATGCCTCCAATTCTCTCTACACTTGGAGGAATACGTCCTCTCGTTCTCGTCTGGATCGCTTCCTCGGGTCTATGGAGCTCCTGGAGTCTTTCCCTCTGGCTATGGTTACATCCCTACCGCGTTCACACTCGGATCACACTCCTATTTGTTGGAATTCTGGGGAGGCTAACCGTCCTCATAGTCTGTTTTCGGTTTGAACGCTCCTGGCTTCTGAAAGAGGGGTTCAGAGAACGGGTTAGCGCTTGCTGACAAGAGGTTCCGTCCACTGGTGCTGCATCTCAAGACATGGCATCCCGCCTCAGAGCTTTGAGACTTATGTTGATATCTTTTCATCGGGAGATTCGAGCTGCGCGGGAGGAGAGGAGAAATTCAGCCCAATTGGAGGTGGTCCGTTTGGACGCTCTTGAGGACTCGCGTAAGTTGACAACAGAGGAGAGAAGCTTAAGGGAAGAAAAACACAAGATACTGATGGAAGAGGATCACAGGCGCGAGATCGAGTGGAGGCAAAGATCCAGGCAAACTTGGATAAAGGAGGGAGACACAAACACACGTTTCTTTCATATTGTTGCTAGTGGGAGGAGGCGACGCAACCATATTCGATCCATTGAGGTGGGTGGTATGCAAGTGGAAGGGGAACATGACATTGGTTCGGATGTTGTTGACCACTTTCGGGAGGCAAGTAGAAGGTTTCGGACCGATGGTGCACAATGGGTTGATAGGAGCATTCCCCTCATCTCTGATGAGCAAGCCGCCAGACTTATACGCCCGTTTACCGCAACAGAGGTTCGGATAGCTACTTTTGATCTTAATGCTGATGGATCTCTAGGACCGAACAACTTTCCGGTCTTTTTCTTCCGTGAATTTTGGGATCTGGTGGAGGAGGACGTCATGGCTGTGGTGGAGGAGTTGAGGAGGAAAAACCAAGGCTTTGAGCGGTTGAACCGCTCGTTGATCTTCTTGCTTCCAAAGAAAGATGTTGCTCGATATGTGGATGACTTTCGACCTATTTCCCTCTCGAACTCCATCTATCTAATTGTGTCGAAGGTGCTTGCGAACCGTCTACGTGAGGTTCTCGGCTCGGTGGTTGCTGATTCTCAGACGGCTTTCATTCCCGACAGACATATGATGGATGGGGTAATCATTGCTTCGGAAATTATTGCTGATTGGAAGAGGAAGAATATCAAGGGGATGCTTTGGAAGGTCGACTTCTACAAGGCTTATGATTGTGTCAGCTGGCGATTCATTTGGGTGTCCCTCTTGAGGTGAGGTTTTTCAGATGAGTGGATTAAATGGATGAAACTATGCATAACCACAACATCCATTTCGGTATTGGTGAACGGGCAGCAGGAAGGCGGTTTTTCCCAGCATCATAGGGGAGTCAGACAGGGGGGCCCCTGGCCCCTTTGCTTTTTGTCTTAGTGGCTGATGCTTTATCACGGATGGTTAATAGAGCTGTGGATGGGAACTTCTGTTCCGGGTATCATCTTGATGAGTTGTCTATCTCTCTACTTTAGTATGCGGATGATACGATCTTCTTTGTGGAGGGGGTGCTCGGGAGGCAAAGGGGATTGCTACTGTTTTAGATCTATTTGGAGATGTCTCAGGCCTCAGGATGAATGGTGACAAGTCTGTCTTCGTTCCTTTTAATATGACGGAGGAGGAGGTAATGGAGAGTGGGATATCCGTACGCTCCCAACGCGGAGCGCTGCCTCTCAACTACTTGGGCTTGCCTTTGGTATCTGGTCGCTTGCACCAATCTGATTGGATGCCTATGATGGAGCGGGTGGAACGACGCCTTGCTAGCTGGCGAGCCTCGTGTCTCTCTTGGGGAGGACGTCTGGTTCTCTTGAAGGCGGTGTTATCCACCATTCCTATTTTCCATATGTCATCCAGGCTTCTTCCAGTGGGAGTTCGTAATCGTTTGGAGAAGTTGATGCGTCGTTTTTTCTGGGCCGGATCGGGTGACTCCAAAGGTGTGCCCTTGGTTGGGTGGAAAACTGTCACTCTATCGGAGGATGATGGTGGCCTTGGTGTTCTTGACCTGGACATGATGAATAGGGCTCTACTAGTTAAATGGGTTGCCAGTATCTGGGGCGGTGGCTCGGACCTTACTTACACTTTGCTTCGAAGAATCTATGGAGCTTCGGGGGCACTAAACTGGAGATTGGGCAGTGTATCTAAGCCCTCTAACTTTTGGCGCTACATCCTCCCTCAAATTTCACAGATGATGCAGCCATGTCTTGGCGATGGAGATGCCTTCAGATTTTGGGAGGACGACTGGTCGGGTGTTGGGAAGCTTCGTGATCTTTTTCCTAGTTTATTTGGATTGGCAGAGAATCGGAGATTGCGTGTCTGCGAGGCGTGGAATGGGAATGGTTGGTCACCTGCATTCCGTTCACTACTATCTTCTGAGAATACAGTCGCCTTACAATGCTTGAGAGACACACTATCTCAGGTGGGAATTCCATGTGATAGGTGTGATCATTGGGTATGGTCGGATGGCAGTTTCTTGGTGAAGAAGACCTATAAAGCTCTATACACATTATACGTTTTTGATCCAGGGATTGCGAAGCCATCTTTGGGTCAGATTTGGAGGTGGAAGATATGCTATCATGACAAAATAGAATCCAAGAAAAAAAAGAAATGCATTGCTGCTCGTAGTCCTTTATTTATGTGGTCTTATATAAAGTGTAAAAATGAAATGAAAGAAAATGTATATGTTAGAGATTTACTAAGAAAGAAATGTACACTTGTCTATGGAGACGAGATTTTATCATAGAATAAGCAATCGTAAGATACAATAGTCATATCATGATTTCATCATTCATGATGTCTCTTTCTACAATATTTTTCCTTTTTATCCTTGAAATAATCTAACCAAGAATGAGGAATAAAGTTCCGTTATGTTTTTATCCCTTTCTTAAAGGAAAATAGAAAATAGAGATATTTTTATTTCTAAATTTTAATTTTAAGGAAAATATAGAAATAAAGAGAAAACATTTGTAGGAAAAAATCCATTTTCATTATTTGTGGTCTGTTTTCTAATGTCGAAAAGTCAAATATTACTACAATAACTTTTTTTTTACGTTGGTCGACTAAGGAAAGCACGAAAAAAACACTAAAACATGGAACATATTTGTCTATAAAAATAATTTCCTTTCCAACGATATATATCCGTTAATTTTTGAAATATTAAGCTAAAAAATAATTATATTAACTGTATTTATAGAAAGGGGTTGATGGGGCTGCCCCTAACATGGCTTCCCCGCTCCATTTTTGGACAATATTTTTTATTTTTTTGAAAAATATCGTCACATATATTCATCCCTATGTCCCTCCTATATACCATTCGAATTTCGTCAGAAACAGAGACTCCTACGACCTCCATCCAGACATGATCGATTTAAAAAATCCTACGACCGTTAAAAAATGACGTCTGGATGGAGGCCGTAGGAGTTTCTGTTTCTAATGAAATTCGAATGATATATATATATATGAGGGATATAGGGATGAATATACATGACATTTTTCCAAAAAAATAAAAAAAAATTTGCGAAAAATGAGGTGGGGGCAGCCATGTTGGCTACCCGTAGAGGGCAGCCCCGTTTTTCCCTTGTAGAAAATACATGTCAAGAATTAGTTATACCATATTTTTTAGATAATTTTTTCATTAAATCATAACAAATTCTTTATTATTGCAGCCGGTGTTGTAAGTTGAAACACAGTGGAGTCGTTAGATGATAATCGAGATACGTCCGGACCACCGGTGAGCACAGAAGACTTTTTCAGTACAACTTCAATTATGAGCATGCCATGCCTTATGGTGGATCTCATCGTGTCACATCCATCACGCAAGTACATGTTATTAGAGTTACAGGAGATGACCTTCTTTTTTTGCTGTCTGCGATCAGCTTCCCTCTCCAAGCTTGTATGGGAAACAAGCTTCCTTTTTCGCCGAGGTGTTTCTGTCTACCGTTCTCCGGACGATGTGTATTTTCCATCTTTATTTCAATTGTTCTCTCTTTTCTCCATATCGTATAGGCGTGGAGGAGGCTATCAGTGATCTGCCAACCTGTAAGCTTAAATGAAGTGTGCATAGGCTGGGTTGCCGAATTGCCGGTTGGCTTCTTCGTCTCTCTTTCTATAAAGGTGAGGCAATACCAACCCAACAATCTGCGTTCCAAGATCAAACATGAATATCACAGCCACTTCCTTCCTGCTCCTCGCAATCCCACCCACTGTGGCAGCCGTTCTGCTTCTCAGTCTGTGGTGTCGCCGAGGAGGGAGACCCCTCCCTCCGGGTCCATGGGGCGTGCCTGTCCTCGGCAGCCTCCCTTTCCTTCAACCAGAACTCCACCGCTACTTCGCCGACATTGCCAGCACCTACGGCCCTGTTTCAAGCCTCCGTCTCGGCACCAAACTGCATGTCATCATCACCTCCCCTTCCGCGGCAATGGATGTCATCAAGGTCCACGACACTGTCTTCGCCAACGGCGCCGTTCCCGTCGCGGCCGTCGTACAAAACGGCGGTGAGGACATCCTTTGGGCACCTCATGGTCCGCACTGGCGTATGTTCCGTGAGGTGGCCGTGAGCCTCCTCCTCAACAACGCGGTAATTACCTCGTTCCAGCCCCTGCGCAGGCGAGAGATATGGCATATGATCGGCGAGCTTCAGTCCAAAGTGGGCACTGTGGTTAGCATCCGCGATGCGCTCTACTCCGCCACGCTCAACGTGATGCTAGGCATGATATGGGAGGATGCATTGAATGACGATGAGAGCTCTGACGTGAAGAAAGAGTTACTGGAAGTTATAGAGGCCATCATCGTCCTACTGGGATCTCCCAACATCTCCGATTTCCTACCGCTTCTAGCTCCACTTGATCTGCAGGGAGTGCAGCGCAGGATGAAGGCCATGTCAGCACGCTTCGACGCCATCGTGGATTCCATTGTAACTCGGAGAGCTTCAAGTTGCAGTAAACCAGACAATGGGGGGACGGGCCAGAGACTTCCTCCAGGTGTTGTTGGATCTAGTCCACAAGAAGGACCTCGAGATGCAGTTGCAATTCAAGCACGCCAGAGGCATTCTCTCTGTAAGCAAATTTTAACGCGAAAAACTTAAATGCACCATGACTGTCAACTAAACTCGAAGTTTGCATTATACCTATATCTCATACATATATAGGGATGTCAATTCGGCACTTAACACTTTTTTACCATACAGAACTTAATTGGGGCCGGGACAGACACTACCGCAGCGACAGTTGAGTGGGCAATGTCCGAGCTGCTTCGCCACCCAGCAATCATGGCGAAGGTGCGGGAGGAACTCGATTCGGTGGTAGGGAAATGTTGTGTACTGGAAGAATCGCATGTCCCCAAACTGAAGTACCTGGGCGCGGTGGTGAAGGAGACCTTACGTCTCCACCCTGTTCTGCCCCTCCTCGTCTCGCACTCCCCGAGCAGGAAATGCTGCGTGCAGGGCTATACCATCCCGGCTGGGTCGTCGGTCTTCATCAACGTGTGGGCAATACAGCGGGACCCTTCTGGATTTGTAAACTTTCGAACTAAAAGGGTGACCGTTAAAAAACATACAGGCCTGTAAGGTTGGTGTTGTATAATATTCGAATAAGATGCGAAGAATATACTAAAACCGAGAGCTTCCCAGCTCAAGTTCTGGTATAAAGGGACATTTTCACGTCCGTGATAAAAAAAAATCATAGTTGAAAAGGGCCTATGTAACTTATGGGGACCCGATTTATCCGGTTCAAGAACCTTCTTAGTCGTATTCCGCTTCAACTTCTTTCTACAACTGATGAATTAAAAGAGTTGTTAATGTTTTGTATCTTTTCTTATCTCGGAATGACTTCGACTTTATCTCATTTCCAACCTAGAAAGAAAACAAAAACAACTCTTTAAACAAAACCATATACAAGCCCCTCATTGATGGAGGCGTTAAGTCCTCTTTTCACAAGAAATTCTGGTCTCGTAACCTAGATCCGAGGGTAACCTAGTTCCTTTGACTTCTAAGCTATAATAAAATAACAACTCGGGATATTCTAGAAAAAAACAATATTCACTCGGTTAACAGATTTTATCTTTGCAAACAAGGGCTTGGAAACTAATCATCATCTTTTTAGGGCATATGTTATTTCTAAAGAGGTGTTTAAATCTATGGGCTTAAACCATGAGTCTGATTTACTTTTTACAAGCATAAGAAATCATGAACTAATTGACGAAAACAATGCTACTTAGTGCAAAACGGTGATAAGGTCAACCATTTTGTTGGGCGATGTGTAAAGAAGGTGCCGATATTCAGATTTGATTCGTGGTTAAATTGATGTCGGTTGTAGTGAACCGCAGAAGATAAATCAAATTCGTCTATCAGACAAAGACAATAATATATGAGAGAGAAAGAAGCAATGAGAGGGAAAAATTGTTCTCGCCTAGATTATTGTTTCACTACATATTTATCCAGACAATTGTTCCTGGGTCGAACACATGGAGACAGAAAATCACACCTAGATGTTTGAGATAGAAAACGATTTTTAAAATTTTCTATTTCTTTTGAAGGAAATCTTTTTGTTGATTTTAGTTTTCCTAATTTTTATTTGATTTTATCTTTCTAATTTTTATTTAATTTTTCAATGCGAGATTTTTGCAAGCAAATGATCTACAATATAATATATATGTGGTAAAAAATATAATGATACTATATAAGTAGATCCTTAAAGAAAACCTGAGCAACAGGCGCAAGAACACTCAAGACAAAACCAAAATGGAGTTGGAGTGCAAAGAAGAAAATCTCGATGAAATTGCGTTAAAATACTTCGAAAATTGACTCAAGATAAATCTAGAGTAGTTGTTCATCTACCCTAAGAAAATCAAGCAAAAATAAAGTCTGGAGTAGGTCCAAAGTCTCAATAATGTTCAGAGGTACAAGTACAAATAAAATATAAACGAAAATAACAAAATTCTCAATGAGGTCCCTGGTCAAGGACCTAAAAGAAACAAAAGTGCTCTATTTTACGCTTAGGTCCCCATGCGGGGACCTAAATTTAATAATGAAAATGTTCTGGAGCGGCTTTGAAATTTTGGAACTCCGGTAGGTGCCTCTGAAATTTTCCACTATTTTATGAACGTGCAGACTGGATTAGATGCGGAGGACAACTCCTGACCGCTCGATGAAGACATGTGGCAACAATCTGCTAAATTTGGAAGTCGGGGATGTTCTTGAGGATCTTCCACAAAATCAAGCAGTGACATACGTGGTTGATGAATCCATGATTCATTAACATTCTTTCTGCTTTTTGTCTTAAAACCCGTAACAAATACATGTAAATATCCATTAATTTACATCTTTTATCAAAACCTCATTCATGAATAAAATGCACTTTTATGCATCAAAATCAAGTAAATAAATAAAAGAATAAAAATAAAGAAAAGAAAAGAAGGCAGATTGTAGATATGCATATATGTACAATATGACTTTTATAATATAAATATAGTTGTATGATATATTTATATAACCTAATTTCTGAGATCAAGTCAGCATGGATTTGTCGACAAACAAAAAGTAGGGGAAGATAAGAGAAGAAAACCACAAAAAGAATTAAACATACATTTTACATATCATTCACTATTTTTCAATAGCTATCAAATCTTCATTGATTTTTAATTGATTCGTATGTACATATTGCTCTCCCCCTTTTTCCGCCCGACTCTTTGGTTTTAAGAATGCTGGTTTTAGGAACAAGTGATTGCCCTTCTTCGACCCTTACTATCCAATCGGAGAGCGGATAGCTAATGCCTTCCACTTATGGAAATTGAACAGGGTCTACGGTCGGTCCGCGACCCTGGGATGCCGAAGGCGTCCTTGGGGTGATCTCGTAGTTCCTACGGGGTGGAGACGATGGGGTCAGTCCATTGATTTTATTTCCTCTTGCCACATTTCGCTCATAGGGTTGAAGGGAGATAGTGCATCAAGCTGTTCACAAGGGCCAACTTGATCCTCTTCCCCAGGGATCCCAGATGCGGGAACCCTAGGAGAGTCGCTGACACCAACTATCGTCCATGTACAATCCATACTAGATCTGACCCAAACTCTTTTTTTAATTATTTCTAAAAATGTATAGAAAAATATAAAAATAAGTTAAAAATAATATCTGGTATATATGCCAAGAAATCCAACTTTTAAATTGTCAAATTATCATCCGAACATCATACCTTACTAATACAAATTCCAATTTCACTATACTCACCTTTAAAGTTCATAAAATAATATTCTCCAATTAATGGAGGTGATTTCACTAATCGGAGTCCGTTTGCAAAAAGTCGATTTTGGGACCTAATGACAATTGGGTTTCTGGGTTATTTATTTTATTTAGAATACATTATTTATAGTTTTAATGATTTTTATAATTTTTATATTTTCATGATCTTATATTTCAACCATGATTTATTCCATAACTTTTTGACATTGTTTATTATTTTAAATAAACCAAAAACACTAATTTATAAATGAAATTGAACTGTGTAATTTATACATTAATATATTTAAATCAATTCGTTAAAATATATAAAATTCACATATACCCTATTGTAATCTTAATATTTAATAAAATATAAAAAGCATATATTATTTATTAATTTATTAAATTAAAACCACAAGATTTATTTATCAAGTATTATTTATACATATTTATTAATAAATATTTATATTTCTGTAAATATTTATTATTTATTAAAATAATTTATTTTATAATTTATATAGTTAAATTATTAACATTTTCTCTTTTTATATCTAATTTAAATAACATCATTTATTATTTAATACCTAATTTGCAATATATTTATATCATCTGACCAATCAGGTGCAAACACATATCAACACCTGGTTCATCTTCCTCATGAACAGACTGTTGGAGTTCTGTTCTAACCAACCCATATTCAACCAATTTTACCGCGTCCTCCTTCATCCTAACTCGCATCTAAACCCTCCATTTTACCCTCCTAACATCCACCTTCCACGCCTACCCTTGATCCTAACCTAACTCCCCTTCGACCTTCTATAAATCACCTCAAAGTTGACATGAGCCAACTTACTCTCGCTTTCTCCATAATAGACTGGTTGACCACCCATCTTCTACCTTTTATTCCGGTCACCCAAGGAGGTGACAACTCCTCATGTCTAACTCGCGTGGAAGGAGGGTAATGGAGGAGACATTCCAAGATGCACGTTCTCCTTGCATCGCACCGCTGCATGCGTTGAGCTCCAGCAAAGGTCGATCGTCGAGCTATAACCTGAGGTAATATACCACAAATCCCAAATCTTCATCCATTTCTATCTTACAATTTCATCAAGTATCATGGTTGAATTCGTTCAAGTAATAACGTCATTAGAAACCCTTAATCACCTCCTTTAGTTCGCAAACATAACCTTCGACAAATCGCATTCAAATCATGTCCAATCACTGCTTGATACATATTGTCGTGGAAGCTATTTTGATCTGCAACATCTCCTAATGATTTGGTTGATTCATAGAGAATCGAGAGTCAACCATTCAATTACAGGTCAATAACATCCTTTGGAGCATCAATCACAACATCTGATGCTCGTTATCTTCGCCCATTGAACAATCGCTCAACAGCCCAGGAACTAGGGTTTGAAACCCTATAACCTTCAGTCATCGTTGTCTCCTCCAACCATCCCTCGTTGTAGGATAGCTCGAAGGGGGAGGAGTTCCCCTTCTGGAGTGTAGCACATCGTCCTATCACCGGAGAACCGGTGGAGGAAGACATCATTGTCGCTCGACCTTTGTTTTCGGGAAGAACGTTGATGAATCTATGATTCTCATTCTTTATCCTTTTATTTTAGCTCTTTTTTCTAGCAAAAACACCTATAAATACTTGTAAATACAATAGCTTAGCATTTTGCTTGTCTTTGTTAATAATGCATGATCAATACCTAATTTATGTAAAATAAAAGAATAAAGAGAAAAGAGATGTATTTAGAATAAATACATAGTGACCCAAACCCTAAAAGAAGGTCAAAACCTGACCTGATCGCAAAAAAACGTAGAGAGAGATAGAGTTCACTATGCACTGTGCATATCACCTATACTTGTACATATTATTTATTTCTGAAAAAATAAAATTATACTATTCTTCTACACCCGTTTATATAGCATTATAAGTAATATAAATATACAATAAAAATCAAAAAATAGAATAAAAATAAAAAATAATCAACCCATTTGAACAAAATACACAAATACATACCACATCCACTATTTATTTTACACCTTCAGATAATTCACAAAGATAAAATAAAAACTATTTTATACTCCTAAAATCATGTTGTAAATAAATTAAATCTAAAATAATTTTTTTAAATAATAAAATAATAATACTTGTACATAACACATTGGCATATTATACATGTATATAATATTATATATTGTATAGACATTATTTTATTGGGATATTTACCCAGCAGACCCTCAAATCTTTCGAAATTACCTCTACGACCTTTGAAACATCGTAATTCCTCCCACGACCCCGTAATCTTGCTAACCCTTACCCAATAAACCCTGTGGTTAACCCCCATCCATTTACCCGTTAAAACTAACCAGATTCCGTTAAATTCTTTTATCTTATGCCTATTTTATTTGTCGAATTTACCTTCACTGCCACTCCCTCTACCCTCCTCCTTTTCCCCAACACCCAACACCTCCTCCCGCCGTGGCCCTCCTCAGAGAGAGAGAGAGAGAGAGAGAAGCAACACACAACCGTTAAATACGTTCTCTGTAGTCATATGAAACGGACTCGAGTGTCGTGGGCTTCATCTTCTTCTTTTCAGTGGAGCTTCTTCACAAATGCAAAGCTGCTGACGTACGGCAGGAATTCCGGCACTTTCTGTGCTTCCATGTCGCACAGCTCCCGCCGCTCGCCCGTCGCGGTGTTGCAGCCCAGAAAATGGCCCTCCACCCACAGTACCACCTCCCGTCCACTGCCTTCCGCCGTCACGGGTCGGACGTTCAGGTCCTTCCCAATCTCCATGGACCTCACCTCAAACCATCCACCATCTCCCGTCATTACGTACATCGCGACCACTCCATCCTCCAAAAAGTAGCTCATGCAACACAGCCTCCCTCCGAGCTCGGTAAGCTGCCACACCGTGCTCCTACTCCTCACCTCCTCCGGCACGCTTAGCATCACAGAGCAGTCCTCGACGGAGTCGTAGCATAGGATGAACCCATCGACGGTTCGCCAGTACGCCTTCCTCCCAACGACGATGCCATGGCGGGAAAGGAGCTCGGGGGGGGGGGGGGGGGGGGGGTTGCTGGCTATCACGTGCCGGCATACCCTCCACTGACCATCATCGCGTGAGGAGAAGACCGCGAACCCACGAGTCGGTTCGCTAGATTCAGTCGAGACGAAGGTGCAGATGAGCATGTAGTCATTGTCGACGTATCCGAGCTGCAGCACGATGCTCAGTGCAACGCCGTCGTTCTTATTTGGTGAAGGCGGTAGCTCCGTGTAGTCTTGGCCGGGTGAGGCAGGATTGCATATGATGTACGTTCCATTAGGCGAATGCGAGTGAACTGAGCAGCAGAGAAGCCCCCCCGAGGAGGCGACAACGTGGATATGTCTTGAGCCAAGGAACGCAAGAGAGGAGTCAGGGATGCCATTGGCGGAGGCGGGGAGGAAGGGGAAGTAGAAGGAATGTGGGTCGGCTTTGGGCTCGCAGCAGAAGACGCCGGATAGGGAGCGGTGCAGTTGGGTCTGCTGGGAGGCGAAGATGGGCATGGAGATGCGGCGCCTGAAGCTGCGAGAGACGCAGCGGAACCTCCATCCATATTAAAGTGCCCTTGACTTTGCTGTGTTTTAAGGTTCTGTCTCAGTGGTGGATTGGGGAAGAGAAGGGAAGATGTAGAAGAGGATAGAAGAAGAAACAGGGATGAGAGAAATAAATCCAACCGTTAGATTTTATATGGTTTGATTAACTCAGTTTTAACCTACCCAAGTTAACTCAAGATGTGTCAATTTAACGGCAGGGTTCGTGGGGTAAGACGGAGCAAGATTACGGGTCTAGGGAGGAATTACGATGTTTCAAAGGTCGTAGAGGTAATTTCGAAAGATTTCAGGGTCTGCTGGGTAAATATCCCTATTTTATTTTTCATAAATTAAAAATTACAGAAACATAGTATATAAAATAATAAAAAATTTCATTTTAAACAGTTTTGTTTAAAATCATTTTCTATTTTTAATTCTATTTTCTTTGAATTTTGTAAATCCTGGATTCTGATTAGTCAAGCTGGGATTGTTGACCCCGGTCAACATCAGCTGGGTCGGGTCACTTTCCTCTTGTCGGAGCTTTTTCTTCGACTTTTCATGCCCGAACCTGACCTCATCTTCTCCAGTCTTTGTGCATGATTGCAACCCCGACTTCCATGATCTTCACAAATCCCTAGGCACAACCAGATCTGCCTAGGGTTCCGTGAAACACTCTGATCTTCTAGGACCCTTGTGCAGCCTATAAATAGTCTCCTCCCTTTCCTCCAGCACAGTAGCTCAT
Organism: Ottelia alismoides; assembly: GCA_037367405.1. NCBI lineage: Eukaryota > Viridiplantae > Streptophyta > Magnoliopsida > Alismatales > Hydrocharitaceae > Ottelia > Ottelia alismoides. The sequence continues at coordinate 142,200 of JAZKJV010001342.1, read as the reverse complement.
CCTTACGCCACCACAGACCCTAAGCCACCTTCCTCGTAGTGACAGCCGTTAGAGGATAGCTTTAGGATCACCCGAAGGTGCTTGGAGTCTCGTAGCTCACAACGTGGCCGGAGCTCCGCTGCGTGAAGCCTCCCCACCAACCGCAGCTCAGTTGAGGCCAAAACCTCGATGACCACCTTCTCTTAAAGCCTAGGAGCACATCTTAATCCTTAGGTACCTATCCTTTCCTCCGCATTTCTGCCTTCGATTCAACCTTTCCATCTTGCGTCGCTACCTGTTCATCGGATCGGACCTGTTGGTCGGAGCACCATTACCTACTCCCCTTCATTCGAATCGAACCCCCTGACGAAACCCCATTTCATCATTATCTATATCATTTTGTCCTTAAAAACCCTAACTAATGCATGTAAATAACATTAATTTGTGCATGTAAACATTCATTTATTGTATTAATTGTATATAAAACATGATTTTTAATGCCAAAATTATAGAATAAAGAGAAGAAAAGGAAAATAATAAAATATCAAAGATATTTTATGACCTTAAACCCCAAGACCAAGTCAAGAATTGAGTTGGTCGACAAGGAATAAAGTAAGGGGAGATAAGGGCCAAAAACCCAATAAAAATCCATTTTATTTATTTCTTTATTTATTCATTTTGACACCTATTTTATTCTTTATTATTTATTCATCAAATAAAGAAACATTGTACATGAAAGTTGTAGATAATAATATGAATAAAAATACAAAATTGAGTTTGTACAAAAATAATATACAATGTTCATTTGATACACAGAATAAAAAGCCAAAAACCCAACTTCATAGATCCATATAAAAACATATCTTTCAAACAAAAATTCAAAACATATCAAAATCACATATAATTGTATATAACTTTTTACAAGCTATTTAATAGTGGTGGTTTTACATTTTTTGAAGTTACTGTGTGAATGTTAGATTTTTGACCCCTGTTGTATAATAAACCTGAATAAAATATTCAATTTATTCAGGCTATACTATTTTTTACAAATTTATATTTTTATAATTTTTAATTATTATATATAACATATGTACATATTAAAACTTGAATAGAACCAAAAGGAAAATGTAAAATAAAATAAGCCTATAAATACATAGACAAAATACCTATGTTATACACGTATATAAATAAAAGGGGACCCTATTCATTGATTATTTATTCATTTATATTTTTATATATTTTCAATATTATCAAAGTTTTATTAAAAATATAAAGCCAAAATTAAACTCAATAAAATACATTAAAATAAAAAGATGTACATAAAACATAGGTAAAATACCTATAACTATACCTACATAATAGACCTATCTATTTATTCAAGTATACAAATTACATCATAAAAATATAATAAAAATATAATTATACTTATAAAAATGAGTTAAAAATATATAAAATAAGAAAATAAAATAATAAAAAATATACAAAATAAAAATAAAAGGTACAAAACATAGGTAAATATGCATATAAATATATTATTAAAATTAACTACTAATAAATAACATCAAAAAAATAAATAAAAACCATATTAAAATATTACATTAAATAATAAACATCTATTATTTTATAATTGAAAATTAATAAAATCATTTATTAGGGGTAAATAATAAATCAATAATTGGTCAGCTGGTTTTGTCGTTTTGTGCTAACGTGGTCCAATCACAGGTTGTTGTCAGTTAACTGCCGGTCAACTCCCCTGCTTCTGATTTGACGCGAATCCTGTCTTTCCCTGCTTTTCCGCATTTTTTCTCAGTCGATTTGTAGATCCATCGATGTCGCTTCCTTTAGCAAAAATAATCATCATTCATTCAGGATTCACAATGAGATCCTGGGACTATTGTACATACGTCTAATTTCTCGCTTTCATCGGGTCAATAAGGCCCCTCAATGTCTATAAATAAACGATCTCCTCCTCCATTGATTTTTTTGGTCATTCCCGAATCCTTGAGTCCCCGCCTTCAGCCAAAGCGCGTACCCTTGTGACAGAAGGAGTCCCCTAGAGGTATTGGATCGGCTTGAGGAGGAGGAGGAGATGCACCCAGGCCGCCCACACCGATGACCTCTGCTCCCTGCCTTCGCCGACAGGTACAAGATGTGCCCCTTTATCTTTTTAGGTAGCATTTTATTCCATCTTTTTAATTCTGTAGTTAGATTAACATTTAGACCTTAGGTTTAGCGTTAAATCAATGATTCGTAGTTCGTCGGAGCTCCGCTCCAGCGAACCCTTCACGAGTGCTTCGACAGTTTCTGACCTTGCCTCCACCTTCACATCATTCCCCATCGTTTTTGCTCCATTCCCTGCACCGTCGCTCCCCCAGACTCCCATAAGATCTGGAGATCCGCGCCTTCACCTCCGTCGTTCGTTGGAGGAGCTCTGCCCGCTCCACCTTGCACCCATTCCAACCAAATAAGAGCCCCTGAGCCCCTATTTTCTTACGCGAGTCTTACTGCAGGTGCTGGAGGCCAAAAGACCCACTTTGGCTCAATTTTTGAAGATGAACAGGATGCCTGGAGCCCCCTTTCTTCCTCGATGTCTCATGACCATGCCAGAGCTCCGGGTGCCCAACTGAAGCGACCCATTGACGTGTCGGACCACCAGGAACGTGTAGAGCAGTTCGGCAATGACGGAGATGCCCGGAGGAGCCTGTTATTCCAGAACAAAACTCACCCCATGCGAGTTCTTCTTCGGTTCTTCCTGGCCCCTTTGTTTCAACCGATCAAGGGCGCATCTCCAGTTTCTAGCTCAACCGAGGATAGATCCCAGCCATGACCATCGGATCGTATCAGACGATCTAATCTCCAACGCCCATCTGCGTAGAGGTGCCAGCTGTTGGATGAGCAACACGTATATAAGTGGAATCAATCGCACCGTCCGATTGTGCCTTAGAAGGGGTAAATTACATATTCTCGCCCCATTGTTCGTAATTAATATTTATCCCTGTAAATACAAGTTAACATTTAAAAATAATTGAACATTTTACAAATAGGCCCTTGCATTTCTTGTACTTACATCTTGGTCCTGTCCAGCTCAGCTCACGTGTCGTCCCACATGAGCTGGGCATTTTGCAGGGACACCCCTGCACTATTTTATGTTTATATTTAGTTCAATAAAATGGAAATCACGTTGTATATTTTTGTAAAAATTGTTGGAAGGCCCCTAAACTTTTTTGCATTTGCATATGGGTCCCTCTTAGGTCGAAATATGTGTAGTCCCACGTGATGTAAAAATTGCATGGCTATCCCTAGAATTTTTGTATTTGTTAAATAGTTCGATAAAATTTTAATTCCGTTGTATATTTTTGGCATGTTTGCACTACGACCCTTGAAATTTATTTTTATTGCAAAAATATCCATGCTAGGTCTTTGATTTTTGTACATTTTATTAAATATAGCCGATGTGCTCCTAAAAATCCATAAGAATAGGGCTATATGCTTCATGCCTGTTACTTTCATGTCCATATTTTACTTGACATTTTTTGCATTTAATCCATTTACTAAAAATGAAAAAGGATACATATATTCCATGTTTAACTTATAAAATATAAAAAATATAAAAACATCTTTCAAAATTCCAAACAATATATATACAATATATTTTGACCTATTTTATTTATTTACAAACCTAAAATCACTAAAAAAAGAAAACTAAAAACCCTAAAAATCGAAAAACCCTAAAATCATTTATAAAAATCTTTTGGAAACCCAAAAATATGTTTTTCTATTCTATAAAAATTAATGTAAATATTTATATATTAAATTTGATTTGGGTAATTTTGGGATCTATTAACTATTTTTAATATCCAAATAAATTTTAGGTATTTTATTAATCCTTATTTAGGATATTTTTGACTTTGAAAATACATAAAAATTAGCAAAAATTCCTGAAAAATAACAAAAAATTATAAAATTCTAAAAATCACAAAAATACTATTTTTTACTATATTTTGACTATTTTAACATATTTATATGTAGTATCTATTCATTTGTTATATTGTATTTATACATATACATATATACATACATATATTATATTTAAATGAAAAATAAATATAAAAATTTAAAAATATAAAATGAAAATACAAAATTATAAAATCAAAATTAATAAATATATATAATAAAAAACCGTAAAAATAATAAATTGGCCAAGAGCTAAAAGATAAAATTTTGAGCATTCTTTGTGCCTCTTTCTACCGTTTGCTCCTTGTGTTCAACCTCTACACATGCTTACAAGCTATACACATTGTTGTAGAGTTACAATAAATTTTAACTCCACATTTTTTATATTAATTGATTTATTCTTATTGTGGATTAATTGTTGATTAATTGAGAATTATTGAGCGATCAACACATCGACTGCGGTCTCACCTTTTAAGACCGTAAGACCCTTTATTTTTTCTCGATTATCAAATGACGCATTTGCTGGGGAGCAACGTCGCTTAGATGGAGATTATTTCATTTTGTCTTATATATCTTATTCATTCATTTATTTTTAAATTTACTTATTTATTTTTCACTATTATTTGATATTATTGTGAACTATCTGACACTCCTTCATGTTTGAATTTGTTACGAGGGACCGCTACATGACGGAGGATCTCCTAGGAGGACCTATGCACCCCAAGCAAGGTGGAGCCAACCTTTTGACTAAGCCAGCAGGAGAGAGCAACCAATCCAGACTTGGAGGAATTTTTGAGACAATTTCTGACTTCCACTCATTTTATATGCATTTTTATTCAAAAAAATGTAAATTTATGTGAGAGAGAGAGTGCTTATAATTGTAGTAGTTTGGACTCTCACAGGTACATCGACTTCACGAGGTCCATTTCCCGAGGGATTGTTCTCTTTGGGGCCTCGCCGGTTTTCTCGTGTTTTTTCTCGCCTTATTTTTATTTGTTTTCCCGATTTGTTTTATTTTTTTGTGTGAATGAGCCTTAGCTTAGGAATTGCTTGCCCGATAGATTAAGGTCCAAAGCCTAATATATATCGCATGTACATATAGATTCGCTTTTGGACTTAGTCAAATAATAATTGTTGGTTATTTAGAATCGAACCCGTGCGCCGTGAGAGACATCATACAGTGCTAGCAGGACCCCTTGTGGCGAGCACCGAGATGTCTCCAAGATTGGACCTTAGGGTTTGTCTTTGAATAATTAACATATGGAGCTTCACGATAATAGCAGTTACTGCCCTAGGGAGATTTCATCGAATTGCATTTTCATATAGTCTAGGTTTTAATTCTCTTATGTATCCCGCATGGAGAAAGTTGGGAAGCACTGTAAGTCTTCTTACTTTGCATGCATCATCAATTTTTGACTTGCATGACTTTTCCGATCTTCTCCCTCTGATTTTGCTCACCTAGGATGCTAAATGGAATTGGAAACTCGTTGGGTTTGTGCATTGAAAATTACACAAAAAAGTGATAACCAAAATAAAAGCGGGGTTGCTAACTCTACTTGATATCTAAAATATAATGTAATGCATTCCTTGTCTTGGGGGAGAGCAACCCCCTCCTTGTATGCGCATTTTATTCCTACGCACACGCTAAGTATTAGTGCCCAATTCCCAAGCCTATCTTCGGTGTGTACAACTTTGTGATGATCATCTAACTTTAAAATTGAAAAGATAAAAGGCCACAACTCGGTCTTCATTATGTTGAGTAGGTGAACCGGGGGTTTGCTTGGAGTATTGATTGTGACTTTGAGTCCATCTATGTTTCATCCATTCTTAGAGTTTTCAGTCCCATCAGCATACGTATTTTCATCATTGAGTCCTTCTATCTTTTGTGTCCATATCCATTTCCTCATCTGCATTCACAGTGATATTGGGTCTTGCACTTCACCATCTTAGCCAGATTTTGTGGCGTCTCTCCTTACTCATATCACCCACATCTAGTTCGGTTCGAGGAAGACCCTCTCCTTGAACCACAATTTTGACTATGTCCACCTTCATCTCATCCACCCTCCTCGTACCCCTCTGTATCATCATTTCCCTTATCCGGGATCGTTGTTCTTACGGATATAGATCGCATTGAGGATTATGACGTATGTTAATTATTAGAGTAAGTCGGGCATGTTTTGAGGATGTTGAGATTGATATACTACTCTTGGTGGATTTGAATTCCGATATGTGCATTGGAGCTTATTGGGGACTTTGATGATTGTACGATTATTAGATGTGATTATTACTTGAGAATATTTGATCACGCACACCGAATTGAGGATACAATATACTTTGATGATTTGATGACCATTTCATGAGTTATGATTGATCGATCTATTTTGGGGTTCCTTCCATGCTGATTGAGAGGTTTGATTGACTTTCTTGATTTGCATTTCATAGTGATGGTGACCGGAAACCACATGAATTCACTCATCTCCTTGTCTGATCCATCCTCGATCTCCTAACTCGTACATCCACCTGTGGAACTTAGAGGATTTCTACGTATATTTTGTTCCATCTCAGCTAGTTTGATTGACTTGAAGGACGTACTGTGATTGACCTGATTATTTATCCCTCACATGACCTTATGCCCTCCTGATGATTGATTGATTGTTTGTTTTTGAGGACTTGATATTTGATGCCAACAGTCCCAAGACTTGACTGACCTAGCTTGCATATCTCCCTGAGGACTATCTGCGAGAGGATGCAACACATTCTCTACATTCGGTTTCACTTACTTAATGTGCTGCCATCTGTTGGAGCATGGAATTGAGTCATCTGATTTGACTATTTGGCCTCCCTACCGATTTTGTGCCTGATCTGTAGGTGCATGAGGCCAATTTCCCTTACTTGTTTGAGTATTCTCTCCTTGACGGTCCTCGTAAGGATGAGCTTCACTTCTGATTATTCATTGCCTAGTTCATAGTGCTATCCAAGGGTTATCTGTGAGAGCCGATGACATTTTCTAGATCCTTCGATTTTATTGCCTAGTTCATTGTTTGTGCAAGTGATGTGTGGGCCATATCTTTTAAGGTATAGATGAAGTGTGCAATACAATACCCATATCATTCAAACCAAGGAAGTGTAGATTATTAAGTTTCAAACTCTAATGACTAAGGCGAGTTAACTCGGACTCTTAAGACCTCATAAACAAAAGTTTCTTAATTCTTCAAGTCTTGAATGATAGTGATAGTGCCATGGATACACCAACTCAAATTGTTTATGAATATATTATGATTCTGGAATTTCAAATTTTATGTATTTATAAATAAAGTTAGTAGTATTTATAAACACATATTTTTGGAAATATTTTCCAAATCATGTCACATAATATACAGATTTTCCAAAATAATCTCAAAAGGTTTTTAAAACAAGTAAAATTCTATTTTTCAAACCATTGTCAAACATTTTTCAAAACATTATTGCATATCAAAAAAATTTACAAATAATTTTTCAAAAACCAGTTCAAAAAGTTACCCTAGCCCTAAAAAGTTTGAAAAATATCAAAATATGAGCCATGACTAAAGTATGTATGAAATATATATGCTATATCCCCATTCTTAGCTTTTGTTATGTCCTCACAATACAAAGTAACATGAATCCATAGCTCATGTTGAAAAATAAAAGTATATATAGGAACTGACTCGGGTTAGCCTCTATACTTAGGTTAATAATAACCTAAGTATAGGAAGAGGACTGAGAGAAAGGGTCAAATGAGTAAATAATAGAAGCAAATGGGGGCTCAGGTCCCCCTATACTTAGGTTGAGAAGGGCCAAAGTATAGAGATAGGTAATGAAAAGGGAGGGTCCCAAGGTAAACAATTATATGGAATATTGTTCCCCCTATACATAGGATGAAGAGTAGCCTAAGTATCTGGATATGGAACTAACTATAGGGAAACAAGACACCAGTTAGGGTCAAGTGAGATGAATTTACAAGATGGTTGAATATTTGGAGATGAATCTAGAGTCTAAGGTTACAAAAGGGTTCAGTAGAATATACAATCAAGGCTCAACTAGTCAACCAAACACCCTTGAATCACCAGCTCGTACATGAAGACCCATAAGTGTTGGTCATTTTATCTCTTTTATTTTATCAGTTATAATACAAAATTTAAGTCCATTACATAAGGTTTAATGATATGTTTTTGTAACTATCTTAGGGATGCAACCTCACCTCTTACATTTAAACTAATCTTGTGTACAATGTTAGGGTTTGCTCTCCCATAATCCAAGGTGAATATTACTTCATTTTATTGAGATCAACTGCATTATTATTCCTAATTTTATGCTAGGTTATCACTGAGATTAATGTGTATACAATCAAGCAATCATCATCTATCGGACAATCCCAATTCCATTTAATATCCTAAGCTGCAAATCAAGAGTGAGATGTCAAGAAAACCGATGCAACAAGAAAACATGATGCATGCTCACGAGAAGTACTTGCAGTGCCTCTAGCATTCTCCATGCAAGTGCAAGACAGGATTTTATATTTAACACTAAATGCATGCAAGTCGAGAAAATCACATCCTAAACATGCTTCTATTAGTAGAATAGAAATTGATTTCTTTCACTAAGAGAAGCGGCGTTTATGTGTATATAGATGAATCTATGGGGATGAAGTGAATCTCCTAGATTCTTATTCGTATGTTCTAACCTACATTCCAACACATAATATAAGAAATGAAATATGAGCTCATAGAACAATGTGCCTAACTTTAGATCGTACACTTTAGTGGATTCCCACTCGAGTAAAGTGAAACAGACTCCATGCAGCATATGTAAGTCCAAGTTTATGAATACACATGCAAGTCGTCGAATGAGAACTGCATAAATGCAATTATTACAAATATATAAAACAAATAAAGTAAACCAAATATGATAATTAAATATCTTGATACTTCAAAAGGTGCTTCAACAGCTCCTTATAGTGGGAGCTCCCGACCCTGGCCTTAGTATCTCCCAAGTGTACTCGATCTCCACAGGCCCTGCCACAAAAGCCATGTATTAGATATACAATCAAGAAATTTAATGAGAAACAAATCCATGCAAAAACAACACATACATGTATACCTTAAGTATCAAAATAATCAACTTAATTAAATATCAAAATCTAAGAAATCTAGACGATGAGACGTGTCCTCGGTAATGGAACCATCTGGTGAACCATATTTTCACTTCTTTAATAATAGATAATTGTCATAGTACATGAGGTGAATGGATCTAAGTAAAGACCACCCTTTTTTAATAGGTGGAATATTTATACTTGGTAAGTCTACAAAGGTCGAACATAGGGACACGAGCTATTTAAGTGATTAAGCATGGATCAATGTTTAAATTGAGTGATCAATAATGATACCTAGGTCAGCAATGCATAAACAGATCATCAGACAAATAGTGCGGACAGAAATGATACAATGCAAAATAATGAGGAAACAAGACTATGATGCAATTTTTTATTTGATTTTTTATCCAATTAAAAAGGATGACACAATGCTACATAATGATGTGCAATGTAGACATATATACATGTACCAGTGTGCCCCTAAGTTAATCAGATGAATGAGTGAAGTAAAAGGATCAATTTCAATATTAATTGATGTATTAGAACTAAGTCAAACTTCACATTTATTTTAATGCATGAAATAATCAGTATTATGACACAGTTGATCCCATAATAAATCAAGTTATTATAAGGTATCAAAGCATCAATTGAAGCATGCCAATAGATGGATAAATATTCAAGCATCAAAAGGAAACTGAAATCAATAGAATAGGATTTTGTATGATCAAGTTATAAATCAAAGAGTCTAGGGGCATAACTGAAATTAAAAAATGTTAAAATAAATAGGATAAATATCACAAATATGCCCTAGTGGAGTATTTTTGTAATTATAGAAAGCCAAAGGTGCTTCCCTGTAATTACCTAAGCATGCCATCTGAGACACGCACGCCTGGACTTATTTGTCACTCCGAAGAAGTTGGATGGTGTGTCTGCAATTTAAATGCCTCCCTCATGCACGATGCATGCACTCTGAGGCTTAGGGGCAGTTCGGCTCGGTGTAGGTGACTCGGGCCATGTGGGTGGCCCAAATGGTTTCAACGTGGCTCATATCCTCCGAGCGTGGAGGCTCGAGCTGAGTCTTGGTCAATCAATAGGGGTCATCTAATCAAAATAATCAACGTTAGTTGTAGGCTCCCGCATCCCAGTGCCTCGCCGCTACTGCAACGGACTTGGTTGGGCTCTGACAAGCCCTCCATCTCTCCATCGATCCTTCTCTGCTATGTGTAAGCCTTAAACACCTCCATGACGTGTCAATGAATATCTTGGGAGGTTGAGTTGTCGGTGAGAAGGCTTGGAGAGGCTGGGCAACAGAGGTTCATCAGAGTTGTTGCTCTAAACTGGTGCTATGTTAAGACCTCCGCCCATTTAAGAATAGGGTACTTGCAGATGTTAGGAATAGCAAAATCATGCTATGTGTAAGTGAGGTGAATGAAATGGGAGCCTGATCAGGCGAGGGAACTGGCGGCTTAGGTGGGTTCCTCTGCTGAGGTGGCAGAGGGAAGGGTTCAATACGATGGAGGTCTTGGAGGAAGAAGAAAGTGATTAGAGCGTCTGGAGATGATGGGGGATGTACGATGGAGGTGAATGTCGGGTCAATTAAAGGTGTAAACGAGTGTGTATGCATATTATTAATTAAAATAAATAACAAAGAAAACGAGGAAGAAGATTTTACTTAAGAATGAAGAATATCGTCGGCATAAGGAGGGCTTGGGTTGAGGTCTAGATTGACCTTCGATCATCATTCAACGTGCTCATACAAGGCATGCGGCTCGAACGGCCGCTAGCAATCGCAACATGGTCTATCAACCATGGGTAAGCACCGGGGGTCTGACCATTATTGCAGCTCAATTCCACCTCCCCCTGTCATGGGGAGGGGAAGTGCACTAGGCAAGATCCTCGTGAATTGGTGGACTAGGTGAATACAGATAAGGGTGAAGGTTAGGTGGACGGTTACAAGATGGTGGTTGGTGATGTTTTTCACAGTCGTCAGCTGCCTTAGGGATTAAGACATGGAGTGTTAAGGGCATGACGAGATTGGTGGGTGTTAGGGCTTTCTCTAGGAATGATTGATGAGAGGAGAACGATCGTGGAGTGAGTGAGAGAATAAGGAGAAGGAAGGAGGTGGTGGTACACATGGAAATGGGATCTATTAGAAAGGTGGATGATGACTCACAGCCATTGGATCAAGTGATGCAATGGCTGAGGAGAGGGTGCACATGAGCGGGTGTGATTAGATCTGATCATCAGATTGAAGGACTAAGAGCAAGGCCTGTGTGGACGGGAATTATGCAATCAGAGGATAGATAGAAGGGTTAAGGACTAACCGAAGATGGGCTGTTGAGATTTAGATCTAATGATGTGATCAGACAACACAAGAGAGAGTCGAGAAGGAGTACAGGGATGAGCCACGTGGGCAACTGAGGGGGTGCCACATGGCCCAATGAAAAAAATAGAAAATAGAAAAAAAGAAATAAATAAAGCTTATTTAAAAAATGCAAAACATAAAAGTTGTAGATCTCAATGAGATCTACAAGTTTCATGTTGAACAAAAAGCCAAAACAATTAATATATATATATATATATACAAAGAAATATTCTGTAAGCATTTTTAAGGGACAAAAACACTTATTTTTATTTTATTGTTATTTTTTATTTTCAGTTTATAAATAATTCTAAAACAAATATATACAACAATTATCTAATTTTTTGGAATTTTTAATAAGTAGAAAATATAGGAAAATAAAGAAAATAAAATAATGTTAATTATATACGATAATTAGGGTTAGTTATGTCCAAGAGGTCACTTATTAATAAAGGTTAGTTTGATGTCATGCTATTGAAAAGTTAAATATATAGGTATAACAAATAAGAAATATGATTATAAATCACATATTTATCAGATGGTAGAGACCCTCAAAGCATGGCTCATGGCCTAGGGCTATACATAGATAGAAGACATCGTTTACGATGAGACATGCTTGAAGGTTATGGAAAAAACCTTAAGCGCATAATGGAAGCATGAAGATCCAATCTTATGTTATCGGGAGAGACTAGTCCCACTAGTTGCTTATGACAACAGAATTTAAAACTTTTAAAGTGATGAAACTACATGATCCAAGAACACTTATTAGATCATTTCATATAAACCACAAACAATATATAGGACTACCTCTTGAAGCATGGTTGCGATCGAGTCTCTAAAGTAAGATATCACATGTCTCAAGTTTGATCCAATGGAGGAGACGCTTGCGAGCGTGTTGATGAAACGCGTGCTCCACGCAATCCAAGTTGCTGATCCAAGAGACAAATCTCCGGATCTTGTCCCACGATATCTTATGTCTTCTTTACAAGCATGGTGTATTGAAGGAGACGGAGATCCATGAGTGATTGAAGCGACGTCACAATGGCGTGGTGATGACGACGATCCTCTCTAATGTTTAGAGTGGATGGCCACTTATGGAGAGAGAGGGGGGACATGTGTAGAGAATGAGAGAGGGAGAGAGTGCTTGATATCATCTTATCTAAAAATAAAGAGCTAGAGTTACCTCTTCTTTTATTATATTTTGGGAGTTCATGGATCTCAATCCATGGATAATACAAATCAAATGGTTGAGATTGATTTGTTTTTATTTCAATGGACATGATTTTGTTGTAAAAAATACAAAAACAATTAATTTTAAACTAATTTAATATATATTGAATAATCAATATAAAATCTAATTCAATTAAGTCAATCATATTCGGAGAAATAGGAAGGAGGAAAGCCTCCTTACATATGGGGTTGGATGACCACTAACCAACTAGGACTTGGTGGTCATCCACCCTCCCCTATTAGGAAGGTGGATTCCTTATCCTATTACATGAGATTACACATTCCATGAAATTCACCATAATAAAAACATTTTTTGTAAATTTATTCACACATATAATTCAAAAATTTTGTGTGAATATTGCATTCATGCCATTGGAAAATGTGAATCTCATTCACACACCCAAATTAAAATATAAATTACATTTTCAATTATATGTCCAATGTGAATCCAATTCATGTCAACATTTATATTGTAAATGTTAATTATTAATAGATCTCTCTTATATATTATAATGAAATTTAATATATATATATATATATGGTTAATATGGATAGTACTATCCGCATTATTCATATCCATAATAATTAAATTACATTTAATTATTTTGGATCATCATTCTCATGAATCAAAATAATATAAATCACATTCACATTATTCATGATAATTAAATCACATTTAATTATCCATTTCTCAATGCTTGAATAATCATTACATCATTAGAATTATTCTAGAACTCTTTCAAGAATAATGCACCTTCTCCGGGGATACTTGGAGATAAGGACAGTGTGATTGTACGTTCCATGTATAGTTACTTTGATATTGAGAGCGCATCTCAAATCTAGATCTTAGGGACCTCTCATAGATGTTTTATTAAATTAAAGTCGAAATTATTATCTTATCATTGCATATGAATCACATTCAAATCATTGTCTAGCATTTGGACCAAGATTAGATTACTTCTTTACTGAGAGGAGTCACTAAAATACAGACATGTTTCATCACTCCCTTAGAATGGAAGCATGATGTTTATACAATCATTTATGGTCACATGACCCTCAGGTATTCCTAATACATGTACATACTGTGTACTGGATGACCTAGAATAAACCCGAAGTTTTAGATCTTATTTAGAATATCTTCTTCATGGATTTATCATTAAGTTCTCTTTGATCGTTGGGAGTTGCTATTAATCATATACTTTCCAAAAGTATATATCAAACCCAGGTATTGATTATATACTTTCCAAAAGCATATATCAAACCTACAAATTCAGTAAAGCTTCCAAAAAGAGACAACCGTGCACGGAATTTGATTCCAGTATCTATTGAGTGAGCTCATGTCTTCTGGTTCAGTAAATGAATATGTATGATCCCTTTGAGAGGTTGTATTACTCATATGCCCTTATATGCACACCAACTCCTTCATGTATAGACCTTGAATAGGTCATCAACCTATCAGTCTGTCAAATATACATACTTAGACATATAGTAACACATATGTATCTGATCAGAGGACGTGTGCTATATCATAATAGCATACGACATAGGTCTTGGTTATCTCGATCTCATTAGGTCAGCTCTTTGACCAAACTTATTTAACACCTCCGAACCTCTATTCCTATGCAGAGGACATACATCAAGAGGTCAGTTAGATATCAACCTTTAGATATAGGATTTACATCCCCTTCTTCGGTTGGAGATTCTTTAACATTCACTTGACGATGCTTGATGAGTCCTCAATCTAACTCTTTTGATATCATCCAAGCACCAGCCTCTATAATTCAACATTCGAATCAATAGTTGTATGATCATTAAGATGATCATGGTACATAACTACAATTGTACTAAGGGACCTATTATGCAAATTAGTTATTCTTTATTTTAGATTTGGGAATGATATTTGCAATAACATTTATTGCATAATGGCTTGCCATTGGCTCACATATCCAGTAATGTTATCCCAAGATCATGCCCATCAAGACATTGCTATCTGTAGCCGGACATTTTACTATGATATCTAACATATGTAAGTTAAGACTACATTCCTTAAAGGATACCTCAACAAGTATTTCCCCCAGAAGTAGCCCCAAGGCTTCATAATGGAAGAAGTTAAAGTATGCAAGCTGACGACTCCATCTATGAGCTCAAACAAGCTTCTTGTAGTTGGAACATCATATTTGATGAAGTCATAAAGATAGTAATTTTAGAAATAATCTTGATGAACCATGCGAAGCTTAGTGATATTTCTATTATGTTCATCATGCTAAATGTAGATGAAATAATAATCATTTGGAATGATATAGAGAAGATGAAAGTGTTTAAAATACAGTTATCCCATACCTCTGAGATCCAAGATCTAAAGGATTCCTCTTAGGTCTTGGTTCTGAAACAGTTCAGAAGCAAAGAAAAGAAGGCATTGGGACCATCGCATCAAGGGCACATCTTGGACAGATCCCATATGGAAAATTCCAAGGAAGGCTTCATTTCCTTAAGATACAGTATCCTGATTTATCTAAAGGAATTGTACCTTGAAGTGTTGAGGGTGTGAATGTTATAGCTTCATGCACTTATGCATAAGTTATATTATACCTTATATGTGCCATGATGTGTATGAAAACAGATATCTATCATTTAGTGGGAGTTGTAAACTGTTGCCAATCATATTGTGGAGATAAAACACTTAATTTTAATAATAAAACATCTTCAAAGTAATAAAACTACAGAGATAGTGATCTCTAAGTTCTCAAATACCTTAAAGTACTTAAGACTTTGTCATACTATAAGGATATAGAGATTTCCAGGCATAAAGGTATTTTAATGAGGATAATAGAAATTACATACTGGTTGTGATAATTTGCGAAGGTACGGTGCCAAAAGCTAAAACTAGTAGGTCATTGTGATGGCTTTGACAATATTGTGTATTAGTTGTATAAGATGCAACATTTGCATTAGATGCTATCACAGTTTCAAGCGATATGCAAGTCTGTAAAAGGACTTAGCATAATCTCTCATAAAAGGTGACTGGTCATGTGACCAAGCTATTGCCTAAATGGCAACATAGCTTATTGATTGTCACACGAGTGTGGATTTAAATATTAGTTATTTAATGGTTATTTGGACTAGTGGAAGATTGTTGGACATGTGAGCCCATGTAGAATCATTTTGCAATAAAAGTTATTGCAAATATCTCTCTAACATGAAATAAGGAATAATTAATTTGCATATAAGATCTGTCAGTACAACTAAGGTTATGTACAATGGCCTTCTTGATAATCATATAGTTGTTCATTCAATAGTTGAATCATAAAGAATGGTTCTTAAATGATATCTAAAGAGATAGGTTGGGGACTTACCTAGCACCATCAAATGTTGTCAAGAGATGGTCTCAAGCCTGAGAAGGAGATGACAATGCTTACTTCAAAGGTTAATATCCAACCGGCCTCTTGATGAAGGTCCTCTACATAGGAATAGAGATTCAAAGGTGTTGGATAAGGTAAGTCAAAAAGTTGACTAAGAGAGATCAAGATAGCTTAGACCTATGTCTTATGTTGTCACAATATAGGCATGCATCCTCTGATTAGAGACAAAAGTAATACTAAATGTCTAAGTATGTACATTAGGCAAACCATAAGGTTGATGACCTAATAAAGGTCTATACACAGGTATGTTAATGTGAATTGGATTCACAATACATCATTTAATGTAAATATGATTTGCATTAAATATTGGATGGAAGAATTTAATTCTCAAGAGTCAATAGTATAACTGTGGTTAGACTAAATAATTTGAAATTGCTTGGTAATAATTCAATTATTCAATATAATAAATAAATTAATTTTATACATTTCATTACTTAGAGTGAACGTCCATGGGTTGTTAAACCATGGTGGACATCCACCATATTTTTAGTAAAGGGATGCAACCTCTTTTAATTAAATCTATTTATCAACTAAATATTTTAGTTGATATAATTTAGAAATTATTTTCAAATTATCTCTTTGTGTTTTCTTTTGGATTCTTTGTAAACTAAAAATAAACACAAATCAATCTAAACCATTAATTAATGAGAGCACATTGATTGGAATATGTGGACTCCCAAAATGCTATAGAAGAAAGACATACTCTAGCCCCCTTTAATAGATGTAGTATGCAGTTGTTGCATAAACTAATATATCTCTCTCTTTCTCCACACATTAGACATACTCTAGCCCCCTTTAATAGATGTAGTATGCAGTTGTTGCATAAACTAATATATCTCTCTCTTTCTCCACACATCATATCTCTCTACCCACAACCCTAGGTCATCCCCCTGCCCAAGGTTGGTGGATATCATGATCATTGTTACGATGTCATCGTGTTGTCGGATCGGTTGCTCTAGGAACTATGTCTTCTTCATGCCTACAACTCTACAAGTACACTCTCATCGGATCGGACTTGAGTCAGGAGGCTTCTTCTTTTAGAAGTTTTAAGGATTACAACCACACTAGAGTTAAGCCTAAACACATGTGGTCTTGATAAAATGGTATGGAAAATTTCTCGTGCCATGTGGTTTCATCTTATAATTTTTGTTTTTCCACTACCATGCCAAATAGTACAACTAGTTGATAAAGTTTGTTCTGATCTATACGCTTCTGTCATGCACGAGGCTAACACCGTGCCTTCATGTGGATGCATATTAGGGAGTCTTATACTCTCTAAACTCATCTTTCAATGATCAAGCCTACTTAGGCCCTTAGAATGCAATGGCTTTCATCTATTTCACGTGTCTTCAATAGAGAAGCATGCCCTCTCTTTTATACGCATGGTAAATGCCACTTAGAGTCTAACTCTAAGGTGGAACTTCTATGATGATGGCCTTTAGATGAATAACCAAGGTCTAGTATCATATCCTAGTCTTAATTAGGAATGTGAGGCAAGTTGCCTTCTATTTGTCATCATGAATAAATCATAAATTAAAAACAAAATTAAGAGAGTCCTAATTCAATCAAGGCTCAAGGTGAACTTCCACCTTATCTTAATTGATGTATTAATTTTTGTCCTAATTGTTTGCAGCATTATCTTCATGATAATTCAATTACCAGAATTGGAAAATTTTATGAGAGTCACTTCACAACAAAATATAAATTCAATTTATATTTGATATTTTCAATGTGAATCTAATTCATATTTATGCCTTGAAATAATATATAAATCATATTCATATATAAGAATATATTAATTATTACAAATCAATATGCATATCATATGTTGTGATCATATCCATAAAACCATGGATATATAGGCATCCATGATAATAACAGTTATTGTTATATTTTTGATATCATTATGTATGAGTCCTAATCCAATTAGGACTCATGAGTAGATATATCAGATACTTGGAGACAATATTGGGGAGATTATATTATCCATGTATAGTGACTTGAAATTTAAATAAATATATGATTTTTGTATTTTTACCATTTTATGTAAAAATATATCACTTAGAAATTTTGAACTTGAGCTGAAATAACTCACACCCTAAGTGAAATTAATGAAACGCATCACATTTTTCATGAGTTATAGAATGCATAAGTGGGCTAAATCCGGCTTCCTTAGCAATTTCTAATCATAGTTCAAGCAATTAGGAATTTAGAAATGAACTCAAAGACTGTGTATATTTTCATTTCCATAACCATTTCACTTTCCTATATTTGGGGATTGAAATTCGAATCGGACATTGTATTCAAATAAAATGAGACTTAACCCAATTAACTATCAAATCATTAATCTAAGAAATGGAGCCACTAAAATCCATCTGATTTCATCATTCTCTCAGAATGGAAGTGACATGTTAGATGATCTAATATGATAGATTTAACCCTGAGTAATATCAATACTCATTCATCCTTCATACTAGAAAACTTTGATATATCAGAAGTTCAAACCCAAGTTTGATTGTCTTCCTCGGAACACATAAATAGATTTCTAATCCGATAATTAGATGACAATATTAATCATATA
Organism: Ottelia alismoides; assembly: GCA_037367405.1. Classification (NCBI taxonomy): domain Eukaryota; kingdom Viridiplantae; phylum Streptophyta; class Magnoliopsida; order Alismatales; family Hydrocharitaceae; genus Ottelia; species Ottelia alismoides. Next base: position 123,565 of record JAZKJV010001342.1, on the reverse strand, counting down.
CTTTCCACAATCATATATTAACATTTTGAATTTTTGTCTTACTTCATAAACCTGATGACCATGCATGGAATTCATCATGATCCCAAATTATCTCGTGAGTGAACTTTGTATCCCGGTTCATCAACTATGAACATGTATAATTCCTTTGGGGATCGTACTTTCAATATATAATCATATGCACACCAACTCGACAGTATATTGACCTTGGTTAGATTCCCAACCTATTATTTTGCCAAATACGTACACTCAAGCATATAAATATATATGTCTCTTGTCAAAGGATGTGTTCCTGATCGTGAAAGTTTTCATTCATGTCTTAGTTTATCTCGACCTCATCAAGGCAACTCTTTAACTTGATTATTCCAACACTTCCGAATCACTATTCCTACGTAGAGGACCTGCATCAAGAAGTCGATTGGAAATCGCTCTTTGAAAAAAGATTCTCATCTCTTTCTCATACTGGAGATCTTTATTGAATATCATATTTTAAAGTCAATTGTCTCTTTCCAACTGCTTGGTATTCAATAAGATCATGGTACATAACCCTAATTGTACAATGGAGACTTAAAAAATAGTGCATTCACAATCATTCATTTCAAATGAACATGATAAAATAATAACTTTTATTGTATTAATGGGTCGTCAAGGGATTACTAATCCAACAAAGGGATCTAAGGTTTTTTTATATAGTGTGAAACTCTCGAGACAAACAAAAAGAGAAATTGCATACAAGAGCCCAAAGGGTTACATGACTCAATAAGTAAAGATAGATGGCTCAAAAGTATCTCTGACAGGTAAATATGTTGATAATGATATTTATTTTCTAGATTTTTATAAGTTAAGGATCTTGTCTTTCTCTACTTTATTTCTGAGTCGACCAGGTTACTACGACCCCATTCTTGGGATTAGGGTCAGTCCGTACCTGTGGTACCTATAAACAACTTCTTCTTTTTGTTTTCTAATTTATTCTTTTAGTTTGATAAAGTATCAATTTTACATTAATAAAAATTGATTTTAGACTGTAAAAAGATAGAAATTAGTTATTACTTACATATGCTTTACCAAGGATTTTAGCCAATATGGAAGAATGCATGTGATGAATCATGGATTCAATAGTCGGTTCCCTTCTAGACGCTTCAAAATTTTCTACTACATTTTAGGGATATATTTGTACCATTTGGGAGTTTAGCAATTGAAGCGATCTTCTCCCATAATTGAGAAACTCATCAACTCCATGGTCGTCGATAGTAAGTTCAACCATACAATGGTTTAAACACCGCCTCATCTGTATGGTTTTCATCTCATCATGGGAGTGGATCATGTATTTGATTGACTTCTTCATGATAGCCCATGTGGAGGATGAGAGACTCGACTTAACCATATAGTGGGTGCATCCTACGGGAGAAGAAGAGGAGGTATGTGATGGAGAAGGGCCGAGGGGTTAAAAGGGAAGAGCTCGTGCTAGGTTGTCAAAGTCATTATCACGAAACTCGATGATGGATCTTATACAACTATTGATACAATGAAGCACCTTTTCTTGATGTTATAGGTGGCCTTGATGGGCTAGAGGTGAAGACCTTCTAAAGGATGGCATCATATCAGCAGAGTCAAAGGCACTAGGAGGTGATGGGACCTTCTCTTTAGGGGGGAACGGAAGCTGACATTTTGGGAGCAGTGGGTGGGAGGACGGTGGGGGAAGGGTAAAAAAATAGGTGGAACCAATGGAGAGAAAGAGGAAGTAAGGAATACTATATGAATATTGTAGTACTCCTCATGGTCGACGTGCAGCAAAGTTGAGGATATCATTATCATTGTTTCGATAGACGGAGGGCAACATTGTCATTTTTGGGAAAGAAATTAGTGTGAGATAGACGATTGTACCTCTTTCATACATGTTGTATGTTATGGATGTGCGTTGCTCTAGTAAAAGAACAATGTTATGGTTTCAACATGACCATATTGCATGAGAATAAGATGCAAATACAAGAAGACGAAGGGGGGTTTCGAAGCCAGCATATTTATTTCCAATTAATTGAAGTTCCCTCTTTCCATTAAAATTAGGTGTCCTCCTAGACTTTGCCTTCTTATTCGAAAAAAACATGAACTTGGGAGGTGGGGGTGCCCTTGTCATGATGAAGGAGCAGTGTTAGGTCAAAGAGTTGACTTAACGAGATCTAGATAACCAAATATCTATGTCGTATGCTATCACGATATTGGCACACATCCTCTGTCCGGAGACATATGTGTTACTATATATCTGAGTATGTGCATTTGGCAGACCAATAGGTTGATGACCTAACCAAGGTCTATACACTGACACGCTGGTGTGCATGCAAGGGCATATGAGTAATACGATCTCTCAAAGGGATCATACCGATTCATTTACTGAATCGGAAGACATAAGCTCACTCGTGAGATATTGGGAAGAGTCAAATTCCGTACATGGTCATCTTGCTTTAGAAGCTTGACTAAATCTGTAAGTTTGATATATACTTTTGGAAAGTATATGATCAACACCTGGGTATGATATATGCTTTTGGAAAGTATATGACCGAAACCTACTCCCAATGATCGAATGAGAAACTTAATGATAAAACCCTAAAGAAGACAATCTAAATAGATCTAATACTTCGGGTTTATTCTTGGTCTTCCAGTATGTAGGATGTATAAGTAGTAAGAATACCTGAGGGTGATGTGATCATAATTGTATAACCATGATGCTTCCATTCCAAGGGAGTGATGAAACATGTCTGGATTTTAGTGCCTTCTCTCATAGAGAAGTGATCTGATCTCAGTCCAAATGTTGGACCTTGGTCTGAATGTGATTCAGATACAATGAGAAGATTAGATCTACTGATTTAATTTAATCAAACATCTATGGGAGGTCCGCAAGATATGGATTTGAGATGTGATCTTAATATCCAAGTCACTATACATGGAACATGAAGGATATGGTTTGATCCTTAAGAGCATCATGAAAGAGTGAGGATTGCATCGCATGCGATCGGGAGCGACTAGTCGCACTAGTTGCTCGAGGCAGCAGAAATTATACAACTATTAAAAGCGAAGAGCTCGTGCTAAGTTTTTAATGGCATTGTCACGAAACTCGATGACAAATCTTATACAACTATTGAGACAATGAAGCACCTTTTCTTGATGTTGTAGGTGGCTTTGATGAGCTGGAGGTAAGGGCCTTCTAAAGTTGGATATTGAGGATGGCATCATATCAGCAGAGTCATAGGCACTAGGAGGTGATGGGACCTTCTCTTTAGGGGTGGAACGGAAGGCGACATTTTGGGGGCAGTGGGTGGGAGGACGGTGGGGGAAGGGTATCAAAAACAGGTGGAACAAATGGAGAGAGAAAGATGAAGTATGGAATACTATATGAATACTATAGTACTCCTCATGGTCGATGTGCAGCAAAGTTGAGGATATCATTATCATTGTTTCGATAGATGGAGAGCAACATTGTCATTTTTGGGAAAGAAATTAGGGTGAGGTCGACAATCGCAACTCTTTCAATTACGTTATATGTTATGGATGTGGGTTGCTATAGTAAAATAACAATGTTATGATTTCAACATGGCCATATTGCATGAGAATAAGACGCATATAGAAGAAGATGAAGGGGGGTTTCGAGGGCAGCATACTTATTTCCAATTAATTGAAGTTCTCTCTTTCCATTAAAATTAGGTGTCCTCCTAGATTTTGCCTTCTTAATCGAAAAAAAAACATAAACTTGCTAGGTGGGGGTGCCCTTGTCATGATGAACGAGCACGTAAATAATGGGAATGTAAAGTCCCATCACTGCCTTCTAGGCCATCCAATGTGCCCAAGAACCTTTTGCTCCTACCTTGTCCCATTGGGAAAAACGGTGAGAAAGAAATGATATTATCTCTCTTGTGGCATATCTAGTGGAATGCAAAGGGTTCCAAAGGTCACATTTCATGTCAATGCATAACAAAGGGGCAGCATATGGCATCGACTTTGCTTTTAGGGCATTTATTTGTGGGAATAAGCGGCACACAATTTGACACAATCTATCTATTAGATGATATAATTTGCAATAATTATTCACTTTGGTAGACCAACAATATTCACATATCTAAAATTAACCAATGAAATCACCTGCAACATCTCTTCACAGGGAAATCCTACACCCAGCAGCATATTGGATATCAGCTTTAAGAATATATTTATACCGGTAATATTAGCTGATAAGAATATTCTCAAAACATTATTCGTGCATATTCAACTTACATTATTTGCATTACATGAAACACAAGATTAATCCTGAAAAAAAATGTGCAAGTTAAGAAAGCAAATCCTCCAGAGTTTGTCGAGGAGAATATCACAAAGAAATCCAAACTACACTGAGAATCCAATCATGTAAAATATAAACCATATGCTCATGAACATGGATGTTGACCATGGAGTTCCAATGGCAGTCCATATATGTGCGTCCCAACATTTTTACCGAGCATTGGAAAGAGTTCAGTCTTCGATATACACCTCAGAATTAGATCTCCAAGATTAGGGTTAGTGTCACATCACCTCGAAATCGCACCAAAGACTGTGCTTTAGTCATCTTCCACATTAGGGTCCATTGACTATTATTTATCGACACTATACTCAATACAATAATTAGTCGCGTAGCAATGAGTGAGAGACAACAAATGATATCAATGTGCAATCAGTGTTCATTGGTTGTTTCTCGTAAATGCCATGTTTTTTTTATACTCTAAATATTTGAATACAATAAAAGATGCCAATTTATTTATTAAAATTTGCATTTGTGGATATTTTCACTTCAAACATGATCTCTAAGGTAGATTAATAAAATAACCATCAAAATCTACAATATACATAGTAAACTCTGTAAAATATCAAAACAATGACGAAAATAACCAAGGTACATATAAGGTTATATGCGTTACCAAATTAGAGATGCAACCAAATGGATTATAAATGTATTCATTTAATATGCTACCTATACTTCAGTTGATATAGGTATATATCTCTGATTTGAGCAATTATGGATACATATACGAGTTTCTTATTGATTATTTTGCAGATATGGATATATATACGAATGTTGTTTTTATTTTCTTTGTTTATATAAATACATATATAATTGTTTTTTTCAACAAATATTGATATGTATATCAATATTACTATTATGCATGTCTATTCTATGGATATCTTATTAGTGTGTGGGTATAGACATATATTAAAATGTGCATATGGTTATTTATAATGTAACACCCCAACTCCAAACATAGTGTCATATCTAAAACTCACAAGGTGTGGGTGTGGTATATAAGTGATGGGGACTACTACTTGACAACTTGGGTTTAAGCATTTTGGGTGGTTGTCAACGGGTCCATTTGGCCCGAACCCAACAAGTTGTCAGGGCCAGTTTTCCTCGATAACGGACTGGGGACCTAAGCCTGGGACGTTACAAATGGTATCAGAGCGGGTTCTCTCTGATAGTGGAAAGGGCTACCCGAAGGGACCTAAGTCGGGAGCGTGCAGCCGCCACTGTCACTGGGAATAAGTGAATGGGCCATGTCGCAACGAGGGTGTTGCGAATATAAGCGGAGGAGGTTGTAACACCCCAACCCCAATCATAGTGCCATATCTAAAACTCACAAGGTGTGGGTGTGGTATATAAGTGATGGGCACTACTACTTGACAACTTGGGTTTAAGCATTTTGGGTGGTTGTCAACGGGTCCATTTGGTCTGAACCCAAAAAGTTGTCAGGGTCAGTTTTCCTCGACAACAGACCGGGGACCTAAGCTCGAGACGTTACATATAATATGTTGCATTTGGAGTCATTTTAATATGTATGAAGAAAATATTAATTGATTGTATTTATTATTTATTGTGAGAGCTATCTATTCTAGTACTTTATTTTCTTTCATTTTTGTTTTGTTATGTATTTTTAGGTTATGTAATTTCAATTTAAAGAGGTTCCATTTATAAATTCATATGACAATTTTTATATATTTGTCAAATTTTCACAAATCATGATTTTTAATTTCACATCCATATTCGTATTTAAGGATATTATTTTCTATATATGCAAGATATCTGTTTTCATGTTTGTATCTAGATTTCAAAATGGATGTAACATTTAAATATGTATTTGTATTCATATCAATTTATTTATATATCTACCTATCATATCTTTGTGACTGTCAAAATTAGGGGTGCACATGGATCAGATAAAATCTGTAATCCGATCCAATCCGATGTTATTGGATTGGATTGGTTTGGTTTTATCATTTTAATGGATCGGATTGGATTGGAATTTTTCAAATCCGTTAAAATATGGATTGGATCGGATTATCATTAAAATCCGATCCGATCCAATCCGTTAATCCATTTACATTTACATACATACATATACCTACATACATAAACACACGCGTGTGCGCGTGGACCCATTCCCATGAGACTATAATCAATGTCATTCATCTCAATTTTAAATTTTTATATCAATAGTCGATACAAGTCCTCTTGTCACCACCATCTCTTCTCAATCGAGAGTTAAATGTTAAACTTCTAAATAATATAATTATATCTTGTAAAGTTATAATCCTCATTGAGCTATTCCCCTCTCATTTCCCATCCTCTCTCATTTCACTCTTGTTCCCAATATTTCACTCCTAGTTCCATATCCCTTTTAGTCCATTTCAACACCTCCCTCCTCTAGCACAAAATCACCATTCCTCCCTTGCAATGCCATCACCCTTTCCTCGTGATGTCGTTGCTTGTTTCACACATTGTTGTCCTCCCTCCCACACGATATCATTTGTTCCAATCATGTCGCCACTTGTATCTTTTCCGCTAAAAGAAACTAGATTTAGGACAGTCGTCTAATATATCTGTTTGCTATTCTTCCAACTTGCAAGCTTATCCTAATGTTGAAACTGGATCATTTGTTTCATCTAATAATTAGTGTTCAAATATACTAAACCCATCTAAGAATTAATAAGCATTACTTGAATTTTTTTTCTTTTCTAAATTGATATCCAAATCTGTTTCATTTTTTTAAAATGCATATTTTGACTATAGTATAATCTGGTAAATAAATTTCATTTTTAATGAGAAGCATGCTACCCAATTGGTGGAATATATTTAAGTTGGATTTGACTGATACTTAACTGGGTATAATTATTTTATGATTCCCATTTATTAATAATATATTATATGACTTTGAAGGGTGTTATTGGAAGTAGTTTAGTTTGACATACCTTAACATTTTAGATTGGACATTGACTTCAACAATTTCTGATTGCAATGATCACATTTTTTGTTCATGTAACTTATCTTTGGATCATTATTCGATAACTTGTATCACTCTTGCTTGAGTCATTAGTTGGATATCATTTGCAAAAAAAACATAATAATGCAACATTTATAAAAGGAATCTCAAATTCTAAATTCAACATAATCATTTATGTTGATTGCATGGTCTTCAACTTTTTTATGATAGATAAATGAAGTTCTTCAACTTTAATTTGATCGAGTCATCTTCATATATTATTTTCTTTACATATGATCCATATTACCAATTTTCGAGCCATAATTTAAACGTTGGAGGCTAGTGTGCAATAAAACACAAACTTGTGAGGCTAAACAATTGAGATAGAATACATAAGTATAAAAAATCCAAACCAATCCGATCCAATCCGTAATCCGATAGATTGGATTGGTTTGGATTTAGATATTTGATGGATTGGATTGGACTGAAAAAGTTAAAATCCGTTAAGGTTGGATTGGACATGGATTAAGCTAAAATCCGATCCAATCCAATCCATGTGCACCCCTAGTCAAAATATGAATCCCGATGCGGTCCTGTTGATAAATAAGAAAATTATGTTTCCATATCATTAAAAATGACTATGGATTACATATAATAACACAATTACTTTAGGCATTATATAACATTTATTTCACATAAATTATATTAAATATAATGAAAAAGAGTACAAAGCTTTGTTACATACAATTTACAAATAAATCTATAATTATATATTAAAATGGAGATATAAACAAGGGCATGTATGTATGTATATATATATAGGATATCTTTCAAATAGGACATGGTCCTTCCATCCATATGGAATGCCAATGATCTCACACATCCATATTTAATCCAACGATTGTCATTAAAGGTGTGTTATTATTATTATTTAATTAACCAAAAACCTATTTTGGTCATTATTCATTATCTAAATATAGTATGTAATAACATAAAATATCTCCTCATTAATCTCTCTCCTAATCTTTCCATTCATTTCAAAATCTCACGCACAAAACTAGGGAGGAGGAGGACGTCGGGCGTTGTGCATCTCCATCTCCGCCGTCGCTCTTCTCGAATGATCGGCAAAAAAATAAGGAGGAGGAGGAGGACGTAGACATGATCGGCAAGAGGTTCATCTTCCTTGAGGTGAAATCCAGTTGGATCCATACAACTCTTCCTCATATGTTTTGCTTTCTAATATTTATGCCATGTACGGAAACTGGGATGGCGTTAAGATGGTGAGATAAGCCATGAGTGGAATGGACATTAAAAAGTCGCATGGATGCAGCTGGATTGTTGTAGGAAACAATAATAGTTGTTTTCATTCTGCAGATACATCTCATCTTGCTGCCATCAATATATATGAAGTTCTTGAAAGTCTGAATATGTCTTTGAGAAAAGATGACCATGACGATTTTATTATGTTTTATCATCATCATATGGGTTGGTTGAGAGGAGACACATGGATCCCAGATTGCTTATATATTGTTACGTTAAGAAAGCTTGAAATTGCCGAGGTTGTTCCCAGAAATGATGAGAGGGCATACATGCTGCACGGTTCATATTTCTCTCATGTTAGCCTTGGATCGTGGTGCGGAGTTGACGACGTGATGTGTGGATTCATTGGTGACTATTGGAGACGTTCTTCATGCAAGCGACAACGATAAAAAAGTACTGCACCCAGTCCTGGTTGAAGAACAATTCGCAGTTTGATACAATATTGATTTATACTCTACAATATTAATCTGTATTATACAATTTGAATATGTATGATACAAATTTGTGATGTATTTTTACGAATCAAATGGTTGCGAATGAAAATTATATCTTTTATAGATCTTGTATATATTGATGTGCATTACACATTTTCGATGTGCATTACACATTTTAGATGCGTTTTATACAAATTTGATTTCTATATTTGCATCAATTAAGTGTTAATGACTATCACAATTTTTACAAAAAACTATAGATTTATTATACAAAGAACCACATAATCGTTACAAAGAATCATACATTAATTACTAATATGAATTGTATTTTACAAAGAACCATGCAAAATTTACAAATAACGGATGACTTTTTGAATGAACAACAGATTATACAAAAAACATGCAGTCATTACAAAAGGAACCTTAAATTCTACAAAAAAAATAGGTGAGGATACAAAAATATACCCTAGATAATATCGTCCAGCAAAAAATTAGATATTTTCTAAATATGGTATTGCGAAAAAATACCAAAAATAAAAGTAGCTAAAATTAGTATTTCGGAATATTAATTAGCGTTCATAATAATACAAAAATTAATGATTAAAATGCCCTTTTGGGCATCAAAATTGATGATGCCGTTGGATTTGAATCTGATGGCCCGGATCGTTGGCCTTCCTTAGGGATGGAAGGACCATGTCTCATTTGAAAGGCATTAACTTGACATCTCTATTTAAAATTGATATAGATATAAATCTAAAGATCTAAATCAAAATGACTTGGTAAGAGATCTAACACAGACCTATTTACATCCATTCGTATCTCTACAGATAAAGCATTGTATAATATTACTTATTTAGAAATCTTAAGTTTGACAGTTTTGCTTAATATTGCATTAATTGAAACGTATTTCAATAAAAAAATTGTAAGGATGTTTTCTTTAATTATACCATGTTTTAAGAAATATTTATGTAAAAAATATAAATTTCCATGGATATTTGTATATAAAACTTCCTTATAAATATTAGTGGCAAATATTTTGAAATAATTTTCCCTAAATTATGGCATCAATGAAATTCAAAAAGACTTGTGACTAAAGTAATAGATAATAATGAAAAATAAATTAGACAAATAATAATATCAATAGTTTGTCCCTTGGTAGAAATTTCTAACTTTATCCCTATACGCATACATACATACATACATACATACATACATACATACATATATGCATACTGATGAGGCAAAGATCCAACTCGGGTTAAATTGATTAATTAAGTGTTGTTATGACCCAAATCAGATATGTGATCAATGAGAAAATTATTTAACCACTACGAAATCAAGCAAATCAAGCATAAGTGATAGAGCTACTTTTATTAACCTGGTATAGCGACCAGGGTTGAACTCAAGGAGCACAATTAATCCTAGGTATCCTGATCAAGTGATTCAAAGGATTTTTATTTTCTTTTTAATGGTTTTCAATTTTGCAAATTTTTAATTTTTCAAAACGAGGCAAATAAAATGAATAAAAAGGTGAACAAGCAAGTCTTTTTGGACTTTTCAAAGATGATAAAAATATTCAGAAAATTCAAGTAAAAATATTTTTGGATTTTATTTATTTTATACTTTTGTAAGGGTTTTGGGTCATTTTCAAATATTTTTGAGATTTTCTACAAATCAAAAAGTGAAAAGATAAGCAAACAATGCACAGTTAGGAGTATTTTTCAAATAAAAAATAAAGGAAAAACTCAAATCTCCTAGAGATAATTTTTATTAAAAATTACAAGAGAATATAAACAATGAATGGAAATGCATTTTTATATTTTTATTGATTTTATATATTTTTTATAAGTTTTTTAGCGTTTTACAATCTTTTAAGTTTTTACAAAAGATAATGCAATGAAAATTGGTATGTAAATCAAATAAATCAAAATACAACTATGATTTTTTTGGAATTTTTAAAACTTTTTTTTTATTTTTTTATGAATTTCTATAATACGAACTTTTTCTACTATTTTTGAATTTTTAATAATAGAAAAAATAAAGAAAATTGGCACACAAAAATTACCACCTCAAATGGACACTAGCAGGAACCAATATTCATTTTTGGAAAAGTTTAAGGCCAAAATATTATTTATGGGCATTAATAAAAGATACAATTTAAAAACAATGCAATAAGGACCTTTTGCAAATATTTTAAGTTACTGGGTCTAAATATTAACATATAAGAAAACATCAACTGTCGTAATGAAATTTATCCAGTAAAAACACGCGCTACATGTGACTCAACATACATAGGGGCATAAATGCAATTACTAAAAACTTCAAATTAATTCATTAACATATAATAGCTCAGGATAGAGATTGTAAATAACCCACAAAAGCACGTGGACGCATGTGACTCAGACTCGGTTGGACTAAAATGCAAATATGGAAAACAACGGGTCCAAACGACAAATTATGTTTAACTATTTTTACAATTATTAGACTAAAATGAAATAAAAAAACTGCGAGGGAAAAAGGAAAATATACCCTTTGCAGGCTGGGGTTACATGTGGCTCCGCTCTGGATCTGACGGCTTTGGGCTCTACGTCAGCATACGCTCCTGATCTATCTACAAAGCCAGATCTGACGAACTGGGGATGCCTGGAACGTGCGTTGCAGATCCTCTGGAAATCTGATTAGACCATTATATTTTGGGCATGGATCAATAGTACTGATCAAATCTGGGTGAAGGCTGTTGCATCTGACTACTCTGAAGCAGGTGGGAAGAACATTGAAGAAGGCTTTAACTGGCGAACTTCGATTGGGAATGTAGGCTATCCTCGATGGCGATCGACTCACCGAAGGTCTCAACGCGTCGCTGGAAGTGATGTGTGTCGACGGGAGGGCTTCAGTGGTGTGATGAACGGTCGGATGTGGAAATAGAGCTCCACCACCTAGAGGTGCTCCTCTTAAGCAACTGAGGGTCGATCTGAGCTTCGTTCACACTCCTAAACCTGTAAGGTGAATTATGGCTCGAATGTGACGCCTCGTCCAGGGTTTATTGCAGTTGATAACGAAAGAAGCGACGGAGGGATGAGGCTCTAATCTCTAACAAAGGTGATGGACGAGATCAGTCTTAATATCTCTCTGTTGAGCGAGATGTAGGGGGTCAGGTTACGTCTAATGTTTTATTTAATGGTATTGTTTTATCTAATGTTGTAACTCAGGAGTGGTAGGACACTCAAACAATCTACAACTGTGAAGGGAAAATGCAAAGCATCTAAAGGCGAGTCTTTAGCTATTTCAGTCGATGGGGATCAAGATTTTTTGAATGATGCAGAACCACCTACATAAAAAATACAAAAAATGGAGAAAATTTAAAAATACAAAAAGAAAGCATCAGCCAAGGCGATGTCGTACAAGTGATGGAGAAGCCATTCCCAAAAGCAGTTAAAGCAGCCAAGAGTGCACAATTTTTTGGTCCACAAGTTGTAGATGATTTTGATAATTTTTTCCATCTACTTGTACACATTGATATGGACAAACATTTACAACACAGTTCATTCTGATGTAAATATTTCTTTTCTGCAAGCAATTAAAGCAAAAATAGTATAAAAAATTGAAAAATGCTTTATCTGATACTGAAATTGTGATTATATTGTAAAATCTTGTTCTTGAAATGCCTTTGCTGAAAGCCACAGAGTATATGCCAGTAGTGAAAAGAGAACTTAAAGAGGCATGTATCATAAAGCGTCCAAACAGAAGAAAGAGATAGAGAAAACCAGAGACGAATGTTTTAACCATGTTGTCAACGCCATCAATAATCTTCCGAACAAACAGAAAGACAAGGGAGCACCACTCGTACAATACCGGATTTTCAACCAAGAGTTTGAGCGCACGTTGCTCGATAGTGGATCATCGATCAATTTATTGCATTTCACCATGCTCAAGGAATTTGGATTTGGACTGCTAAAGCCTGCGAAGATGATTCTGCAGTTTACAGATAGATCTGTTAAGAAGTACGGGGATATGTTAGAGGGCATAAAATAACAATCCAAGGGATGTGATTCCCTGTGGATTTCATTGTCCTTGAAATGGACACCTCCGCACCTCTGCTCCACACTCCAATCATTATTGGTTGGCCATTCCTCTGAACCGTCAAGGTAGTAATAGGCTATGGCACTAAAGAGATCACATTTAAGGTTTTGGTTGAGATGGTCCTTGACCCAAAAGATCTGCTGAAGTGGCATATGTATCGAGAATTCTTCAACCGCATTGCAAAGAAGACTGTGATTTTCTGGCTGAAATCAGAGACACCAACCTATTCCTTGATGGCACTGAAACACAAGCATTCCTCTCCCCTAAGGAAGTCTGGAGAGCGCAGTCGAATTAGTCGATGTCTTAGATAATGAGATCTTTGCTGATGGATTTTATTAGATAATTGAATATCCATCCTCGTCTGAGAAGGATGAATTCATTACAGATGTGATATTTTGATTCCTGATACTAAATGCATAGTGGTGGACAACCAACATATGAAAGAGTCGATACTTGTCACAGTTTCTGAGGTTACCACCAAGACGATTCTTTCTCCCCCAGAACTGAAACCTTTTCCTTCAAACATGAAGTATGCCTTCCTTGCGGGAGCACTAGACATGCATCCGATCATTATCAATTCACATTTGACCGAAGAATAAGAATCTCGTCTACTGAGGTTCTTGAAAGAACTCGTAAGGAAATAGGCTGGAATATTACGGATCTCCATGGGATAAATACGTCATTGTACTCTAATCACATCTATCTTGAAGAAGATAGTAAACCCTTCCGAGAATTTCAGATGAGATTGAATTCAAACCTGTGGGAGATGGTCATGAAAGAGATTATCGAACGGTATGATGCGAAATTTATCTATCCCATCTCTAACAGCAAATGGGTGAGTCCCATGCATGTTGCGCCCAAGAAATCATGGATCACCATAGTCACCAATGATAAAGGAGAGGAGATACCGACCTTTGTGCCGACATCATGATGTGTATGTGTGGACTACATATGCTTGAATCTTTCAACCAAGAAGGAATATTTTCCACCGCCCTTTCATCAACCAGATAGTTGAAAGACTGGTCGTGAAAGAATATTTCAACTTCTTGGACGGGTACTTCAGGTACAATCAAGTCACCATTACTCTAAAAGATCAGGAGAAGACTATCTTCACATACTCATTCAGAACATACGCCTTCTCTCGGATGTCCTTTGATTTGTGGAATGCAACTGTTGCATTCCAAAGATGCATGTTGGTTGTATTTGCTGATATGGTCGGTAGCTTTTTCGAAATATATATGGATGACTTCTCAATCTATGGTGATAGCTTTGACCAATGTCTAGGATATTTAGATCGAGTACTGAAAAGATGTTGTGATATTAGTCTTTTACTGTCATGGGAGAAGAGCCACTTTATGGTGACTGAGGGAATTGTACTAGGTCACATCATCTCTAAGCATGACATGGAGGTTGACCCAGCCAAGGTGGACGTTGTTTCAAAACTTGAGACACTAGATAATCTAAAGCAAGTCCGATCATTTTCAGGGCATGTTGATTGTATAGAAGATTCATTAAAGATTTCAGCAAGATTGCCCAACCGTTGGCTGCGCTACTTGGCAAGGAGGCTGATTTTGTGGTCGATGATCGGGTCCTCTAATCCTTCAATCTTCTGAAGGATATGCTCACACATGCTCTTGTCCTCCAACTGTCTGATTGGTCTCTACCCTTTGACATTATGAGAGACGCTTCTGATTTCACAAACGTTATTGTGTTAGGACAAAGACAAGGTGGGTTGCCATTTGTAAACAATTATGTTAGTAGAGTACTTGATGAAGCTTGGAAGAATTATACAGTGACAGAGAAAGAGCTATTAGATGTAGTGTTTTCTCTGGAGAAGTTCAGATCGCACCTACTCGGATCCAAGGTGATAACTTATACATACCACTCTACCATAAAGTATCTACAGAGAAAGAAAGATGTCAAGCCTTGTATAATTCGTCAGATTCTTCTACTCAAAGAATTTGACTTGGAAATTCGTGACAAACCAGACATCAAAAATGTGGTGGTATATTATATTTTCAAAATCATTGAAGAAAAGACTCTTGAGAAGAACTCCATTTAGATTACAAAGACCTTTCCAGATGAAGCAATCTTGTTTATATCCTCTCTCCCTTGGTATGTGGGCATCGTCAACTATCTTGTCTCCAAGAAGACCCCATTGTGACTGGCCAAAGATAAAAGTTGACAGATTCTTGGCTGCCATTCACTTTTATCAGTGGGAGGATCCACATCTATTTAGAGAGGGCGCGGACTTCATTTGGAGGAGGTATACATCTCAGGATGAGATTATGGGTGTCCTACGCCACTGTCACAAGCTTGAAGCTGGTGGACACCCCTCTGGAAAGAGGACAACAGTGAAAGAAGTCCAATGTAGCTTTTAGTGGCCAACTCTATTCAACGATGTCGCTGATTATGTAAAGAAATGTACTGATTGTAAGAAAATGATCGGGAACATCAGTATGAGAGACACAATGCCCCAGAAATTTATTCAAATTTCCGGCGTCTTCAACGCATGGGGCATTGATTTCATGGGCCCATTCTCTAAAAGACATGGCTTGAATACATCCTGTTGGCCATTGATTATGTTACCAGATGGGTGGAGGCAATCCCTGCTCTAACTGCATACAGTCGCATCGTTTGTCAATTTTTGAAGGATAACATCATATAGTGGTTCGGGATTCCCAAGATTCTCATATCTGATGGGGGAAACCACTTCATTAATAAAGAGGAAAAGAAGTTGACCAAAGAATAAGGCATAAAGCATCATGTCACTGCATCGTACCACCTTTGATCCAATGGCTTGGTTGAATGTTATAATAGGGAGATCAAATCATACTACAGAAGCTTTGTACGATTAGACAGAAAGAATTGGTCACGATTGCCTGATTCAGTTCTTTAGGCAGATTGAACCGCTTAAAAATCTCCTCTTGGCATGTCTCCCTATCTTCTTATTTATGGCAAGCCATGCCACCTTCCTGTGGAATTAATTCATAAATCATTACGAGTAATGAATATGTACAACCTTGATTCTGAGAAAGGAGTAAAGAACCACAAAGTTGAACTGGACCGTTTGCTTGAGTTTAGAGACTACGCATATGACAACGGTCTGATGTACAAATAGAAAGTTAAGAAATGGCATTATAAATACATCCACATGACTTTTGAATCTGGACAGAATGTGTGATTGTTCGATGCAAAGATGAAAATCTTAGGGCAAATAAAGAGCAAATAGACTATGCCATTTATTGTGAAAAATGTGCAGACAATGGGAGTCAATTAATACCAGAGTTGTCACATAATGCATAGCCTTTTGTAGTTAACGGACAGTTGTTGAAGCCGTATTTAGAGCATGACACATTATTGTCCGTTGTCGATTCTATTGAAGTAGTATTTCAAGATGATCTCCCATGGTCTAATGGAGCAGACACTTGAGCAGAAAATCACAAAAATATTTTTCTTTTTCTTCTTTTCATTTTCTATTTTCTAATTCTTCTGAAAAGGTGTTTACCATTTCATCAATGCTATACTTAGGATGTACTTTGTCCTACGTATAGGGGGTGAGCACCCCAATTTATTCATTCATTGATCCCTCACCTATCTCATCAACTCTTGGTTTTCTGCTTATACTTAGGGACATTTTATCCTAAATATAGGGGGAGACAGACTAAATCGATGATTTTTTACATTCCCACCCTTGACCCTCCATGTCTTGTGTATAGTCTGTTATACTTAGGATTATTTCATCCTATATATGGGGGCGGGGGGGAGGGGTTGAACTTCTCATTCTTTGATTCATTAGCTGTTGTAATGTAGAGTTTTCTATACTTAGTCCGGGTTACGTCATCCTTTTTTCTCTCTGATCTATGAGGACGTAGCTCAAGCTAAGTATAGGGGGACGTATATACGATGTATATACTTTAGCCATAACTCATACTTTTATATTTTTAATAATATGGTTAATTAATAAACACACAAAAGTTTTGGTAAATTTAAGTAATAAATTGGATCTAAAATGTTTTGCAAAATGGTTGAAAAATCTTTCAAAAATTATTTGGGAATTTTTTGTAAAATGTTTTCAAATCTTTATAAAAAAATCTTTTGATTTTAAATTTTTTTTTCTATTTGTGTAAATAAACTTTTTAAAAATCTATTTGCAAAGTGTAATTGCAAAAATATTTTAAAAAATATATATGTACTTTTTAGAAAATATTTTCAAAATGATTTTCAAATTTTGTAAATGTTTATAAAAATATTTATCAAAATTATTTGCAAAAATAAATTTTCAAAATGTTTACGAAAATAGTTTCAAATGTTTGAGAATCTTGTGTAAATAACTCAAATAAAAATGGGTTGTTGAAATATCTTGAAGTCTAAGTCGGGACGATGCTAGGCCGCTTCGTCAAGGGTGGCTCAGGAGCCATTCTTGGGGATTTTCAAAATCAGTACTCTAACCCATTTCTTCTAGTAGACATGATATGTAAATACTAGAGACTGGATTGAGACAATGCTTCGAATGAGGAATAGTCTATAGGCGTAACTTTTTTCCAAGACCCCATAAATGGGAGGACCCAAAAGATTTTATATCTGTCAGGGCACAAGAAAGAATGCAAAGAAATGTAAAGTCAAAGAAAAATCCAAAAAGAAGATTATACCAAAATTCCACCAAAAATATGAGATTCGGTAGAAGTTTGCTTCTTGATGAAGACTCGATTATACATATTGTGTTTCACAAGGGAATGAAGACTACACGTGTCCATTCCTACTTCTTTTCTCATTCTTCTAGCTTCTTCCCCCACTCAGTTGTAAAGATTAGTGGTACATGACCTTAGAAGGAAATATATGTATCCACAAGGATGAGCTACCAGAAGAGCAGACTTGTTATAGTTCTGCAATTTGTCTGGGAAGAGCTGAAAACTTCACACACATGGATATGTCATTTCAAAGTAGTAAGAGTATGCAACTAAAAGAATGGCTCTGACCCAACCGTGAATAAAACTGGACGATAGGATTATGGAACCTAATGATTCTTGTGTCACATTTTCTAACCTTAGTGTAGTTATGAACGGACAAATAAAAAAAGGTCTTGATTGAGCTCTAAACTTTGATTTAAATCAGACAAATTTAAGATTCAAAATTTGTTCCAAGTTCTCTCTTTTTCTTTATTTATTTCTCTTCTGCACTTGAAGCATAAGTGTTTGCTAGGGACTAGCAAAGGCAAGTATAGGAGGTGATGAATACCGATTTCATCACCTTTATTCTTAGCTAAATGCATGTATATAACACTCTCTTGCATTAAATAACATCTATTATTTACACTGTAAATATTGTATAAAATATGTTATTAAATAACAAAATAAAAGAATAAAGAAAAGAAAGAAATATCATAGGTATTGAATGACCCTAAACTATGAGACCTAGGCATCATAATGACAGGGTCGACAATGAATAAAGTAGGGCGAGATAATAGCCAAAAATACAATAAAGCCCTAGTTTTCAATTCTCCAATAATTCAATTTGGGATCTATTTTATTCTTTATTTGTTATACCTCAAACCAATAAACTTTGTACATGAAAATTGTAGGTAAAAATACATAGAAAAATAAAAAAATATTTCAAGCGAAAATAATGCACATTATTCTTAGACGCTCAAAATAAAAAGCTAAAATGAAAACTACCTAGGCATGCATCTTCACCATATGAACTCAACATTCACCAAACTCACATTTATTGTTCATAAAATTAAATCATCTATTTAATGAAGATGATTTCATTCAATTTGGAGTCAAATCGTAAAACTTAGGTTTTTGGCCCCTATTATGCCATTTACTTGAATAAAATAATCAATTTATTTATTCTTTAAATTTTTCATTTTTTTGAATTTTTTTGTTATTTTGTAAATATTATTTATAATATATGTACATAATTAGATTAAAATAAAATATTTAAAAATACAATAAAATAAATAAGTATTGGTATCCTCTTCTATCCTACGTGGACCAATGAGGATCGGGTTAGAGTTGACCTCGGTCAACTCCCCGCCCCTCATAGGTATGTGTTTGTCAAACATAATTTCCTTGACTTCCCCAATTTCCTCAGCCCGATTCTTTCATTATTTTAATTCGATTTCTTCTGAAACTTTTCTCCTCAGTCATTGACCTTTCACGCATGCATCATTTCTCAAGCAGAGTAGCTCTAAATCATGCGTTCTTCCCGAGTCAAGTCGTCCACGTACATGTACCCTTGTTGGATTTTGATCTGATTTTTAATCCCCTTTTTTCCCTTGAAATCAATGACTTCTCGTGTGCTTTGTCCTTCTAGTGGCAATAGGAGACTCGTCGAAGCTGTTGGTGTGGAAGAATAGACGTAGGAGTGATGATATGAGCATCATCAGTCATCCCAAATGGAGATCCTATCGGCTCCTTCATTCTTGAGGTTGAGCCCTAGATTTTACCTTCTTTTAATTCCTAGGAGTAATATTAGAGTAGTAAACATTTACTTTTAATTATTTTTTGTTTTATTTTATGTGAAATCGAGTAGTCGTAGTTTGTTGGAGCTCTGCTCCGGCCAATCGTTTCATCATTTCCAATCGTTCTCCAACTCTCATTTCACATCCATCACGTTCCATGTCGATTCGTATATGCCCTACGCATCTTTTCTCATCTTGGTCCTCTCTAGATTAGGAGATTAGGCGTCAAACTCTGTCGCTCATTGGAGGCCCTCCGCTCGACTCCACTATGCCTCATTCCACCCTGAATCAAGCCCCTGGACCTTGTATTTTGGGTGTTTGGATGAACCCTGCAAGTCTCAAAGGTCAAAGACCCAGTTCGATTCGATTTTTGCCCAACTTGAAGTTCCTAAAGCTTGTCGCCTTCCTTAACCTCAAGAGCTCGCCAGAGGTCTTTCCACCCTTTCCGTAGCCCACTAACAGATGTGCAAGGCTTCCAAGAAGCTTTTACACGTTAGAGGAGCATCTAATACCACCATAGGAGGGAGATGTGCACGATTGATGCTCAGACATGGTTGAGTTCTTCCCTATTCTTCGAGGGGGTTCTTAGCCGTCCGATCAAGAGTGCGCCCTAGGTCTTCTAGCAACTGTCGGATCTTACCGCCTTAGGTCTTCTAGCAACCATCCAAGTGCGAACTGTCATCCACTGTCCATTGGTTGTCACGTATATAAGTGAAGAAGATCCTATCATCTGTCAACGCCTTAGTGGGGCATTTTGCAACTTTCGCTCCTAGCATTTTGTCTTTTATTTTTATCCCAGTAACAATTATTTCTGTTTTAAGATTTTTTTATAATTTTTAATAAAATACATGTGCTTGTTTTATTTGCACTTGGGTCTCTTGCCATGTCACCTCACTTGCCCATATATGTGAGGGGGTGGGCTTTTGTAAGAGAACCCATATGGTTTATTATTATTCATCCTCCAAAATTTATATTACAGTTCAAAAATTGCATGTATGCCCTGTTGATTTTTAAAAATTACATGTATACCTCTACCAGCATTGTATGAATTAAATATTTAGGGAAATATGTGCAGAGGCCCCTATAATTTCATTTTGGGTTCTGGAGTGCATTTTTAGTTACTTTTAATTGTAATTAGGTCTCTACCAGCATTGTAATTTTTATTACTTGTAATTCCTCATTAAAAATATCATTTTGCATTAAAAATTGTCGGAAAATTATTTTAAATGCCTAATAGTCTATTAAATCTTGTATATTTGTTGTTAGGACATTTAAAATATTTTCCTATATTTAAAAATTCAAAAATATTACGTTTATTCACTGATTGTATTTAAAAATATAAAAAAATCAAAAAATATTTGAAAAAATATAAAATAATTAAGTATTATTTATTATTGTATTTTGAACCTACATACCAAAAATCACAAAAACATACAAAAGAAAATTAAAAATGCAAACACTCTCTAATCCTAGAAAAACATAAAAATTTTCCAAAAATTCTATTTTTATTTATTTATCTTATATACTATATATTTTTTATTAAAAATAGTTTTGAAAAATTTTGAGTTATTTAGCTATTTTTATATTTTAGTATAACTTTCACTCTTAGCATTTTGTCTTTAATTTTTAGTCTAGTAACATTTATTTTTCGTGTTAATATTTTTGTAAAATTTGTAATGGAATACTTGTGCTTGTTTTATTTGAGCTTAGGTCTCTTGCCACGTCACCTCACTTGCACATACATGTGAGGGGGTAGGCTTTTGTAAGAGACCCCTTATGGTTTATTGTTATTATTAAGCCTCTAAAATTTGTATTACAATTCAAAATTACATGTATGCCTTATTGATTTTTGAAAATTATATTTATACCCTACCAACACTATATGAATTAAATATTTAGGGAAATATGTGCAGAGGCCCCTATAGTTTTATTTTGGATTCTGGAATGCATTTTTAGTTACTTTTAATTGTAATTAGGTCTCTACCAGTATTGTAATTTTTATTACTTGTAATTCTTCATTAAAAATATCATTTTGCATTAACAAATTGTCAGAAATTTATTTTAAATGCCTAACAGTCTATTAAATCATGTATATTTTTTGCTAAGCCATTTAAAATATTTTCTTATATTTAAATATTCAAAAATGTTACATTTATTAACTGATAGAATTTAAAAATATAAAAAATATGAAAAATATTTGAAAAATTATAAAATAATTAAGCATTATTTATTACTGTATTTTGAACCTACATACCAAAAATCACAAAACAAATACAAAAGAAAATCCAAAAATGCAAACACTCTCTAATCCTAAAAAAACATAAAAATAATTCAAAAAACCATTTTTTATTTCTTTATCTTATATATTATATATTTTATATTAAAAATATTTTTGAAATTTTTGAGCTATTTAGTTATTTTTAAATTTTAGTATAATTTAGCTAGATATTATTGCTCATTATTTCCCCTTTTTATTTGATTAAAAATATAAAAATGATTAAAAAATCTAAGAAAAACACAAAAAACTTTATAAAATATAAAAAGACACAAATTTATTATTTTCTCTATTTTGAGCAGTTATAGTTATATATACTAACATATATTATATAACTATATTTACTTATATAATTATTATTATTATTAATAAAAATACCCTATATAATTTGAAAACTCGTAAAAATAAAGAGGGTTGTACTTATGGTATTTTTCTTATTTTTCTATATTATATATATTTATATCCTATATATTATGGGAAAAGGGAGTATGTTCCCCGGTTGTAGCCAACTTACATGCTCCCACTTAGGGTATTTTTTTATTTTTCTGAAATGAAACCTATTGGAATTTAGATCACAATATGTCACCATGGTGTCATTCAAAATTCAACTTAATTCGAGACTTCTATCCCCTCCATCAAGACTGTCAAATTTTAACGGTCTCGGAATTGTTGACATTGACCCCCTTCAGATGGAGGGCATATGAGTCTCTGTTTCTGAGGAAATTGGAATGGCATATTAGGGGGATATAGTGATGAATATACATTTTTTTATTTCCAAAAAAAATAGAGGGAAAATAAAGGTGGTGGTAACCAATTGGCTACTCCCATGGAGTAGCCTCATTTAACCCATATATTATATATAGTACATATAATCTATACATCTTATATATACATTAGTTATACTAAAAAGTAATTTAAACTTAAAAAATGTAAATATAAAAATTATAAAATTAAAAACAAAATGAAAAATATATATTAAAATTTAAAAATAATTAAATATTAAAACCTCACAAAAATTGAAAATCCCTATAAAAACACAAAAACAATCATTATCTTTTTTTGTCATTTTTTGTACTCTATTCCCATTGCTCCTTTGTGGTTTTATCCCTACTCTTGCATACTATACATATCATTCTAGGGTATAATAAATTTTAGTTTATATGTTCCTTATTGCTCGAGCCTATTGTGGGTTAATTGTTGATGCACTTTCATTGAGGATATCTGAGACGAGAGAGCATTCGACACAGCGATTTTCGACCTGACTTGTTAGGCAACGTAGATCTACAAGATCAGATGTTATGATCCCTCCTCGATAATTCATGTCCTTCAATCACCACGATGGTGCTTCTTCCTCGCTGCAAATCAAGGGGTGAGGCTTCTTGTCACCAAGCATGCACCATATGTTTGATCTGAGGGGCTAAAATACATGCATCAAGGATCAAAAGGGAAAAAGGGTCTTGGAGGATTTAGTTATAAATAGGTGATGATGGGAGTGGGCAATGTATCTGGAGGTGGTAGGTGAGACCTATGGTTTGGGCGATGGAGAAGGATGATAAGGGAGAAGAGTGGAGGGAGGCTCAACAAAGAAGGCAGCATGGAGGAGTATTGAAAAATAGGGGAAGCAGGTCTCATGACCTCTGATAGGAATCAGAGGTGAAGGAAGGATTGTTGGATGAGGGCTTCTGGTTGGTTCACATGGATCAACCATAAATTAGTAATTCAAAAATCCCTTATTAAATCGATATAAAATATTAGATTATTTTATTATTTTTATGTTAAAGCATGAAAATATTTGTTATTTTCTATAGTATTTTTTTATTATTATTTATTTTTTCATGGTAATCTATTAGATGTTAATATTTACATGTACATATGTATATACTTGTGTTTATGTATTTTATTTTTATTTTATATTTTTTATTTATTTTTGTATTGACATATTGTTTATATTTATAACTTATGTAACCACACATTTGCATTTTGTGAATGTATTTTTATGATTGTATTTATATGATTAAATAAATATGTACATGTATTAAATAGGTATAATTTACCAATATATTAGGATACATTATTTATTTTAATGTGGTTTTCAATGGTTTTATTTTTATGATTATTATTTAGATGTATTTTAAATAATATTTACAAGTATATAAAAATACGAGAAATGTAACAATATTAAGAATGAATATATTGAATATTATATATAGGTATTCAGTACAATAGGGACCCAAAAGGCAACTTTTAAATCTTAATTCCATTTTTAATGAAACCATCTTAATTAAATAGATAATTAATTTTTATGAACAATAAAGGTGAGTTCAGTCAATTTTAAATCTATATGGAGGAGATATAGGTCTGGGAAGTTTTCTTTGCGGCTTTCTATTTTTATGTCCCAGGTGCACTACGTATTATTTCAATGTGAAATCAATTTTGTATTTTTTATATTTTTTATACAATATTCATATAGAGGGTTTTTTATTTAAGGTATAACAAATGGAAAATAAAATAGGTTCCAAAAACATATTTGTTGGTAAACAAAATTAAGGTTTTTGAGTGTGTTCTGTATAGTTAGACACCCTATCTCCCCCTACTTTATTCCTTATCAACAAATGCATCATGATGGCTAGGTCTCGAGATCTAGGATCACTCAGTGTCTTTGTCACTTCATTCTTTTTCTTTCTTTCCATTACTCTTTATACAGTATTTACAGGCCAAGAAATGAATGTTATTTTGTACAAACAAATTATTGCTATATGCATGCATTTAGCTGGGAATTTAAGGCCGATAATGAGAGAATAAAGGTAATGAAACGGAGATTCATCACCGAACATTAAATTGGTGATCTTATTATTTTTTATTATCAAAGGGAGAGAGTTCCACAAAGATGAATGTAGTAGAGGAACTCGATTTTATATTTTTTATAAAAAAAATTACAGATGCAAATGCATGATCCCGAATGTCTAAGATTAGAATGGACTCACAATATGTGGATAGTTGGATCCAAAAATTCTTCTTTAGCTATAAATAGTGTTTGATCAACTATCTGATGAAAGAGGGAAATTGAGAGAAAGATCTCAATTTTATTTTTCTTATACATGAAATGAAAATAAATGTATAAAAATAAAATCAAAACATAAAATACCCAAAAATAAATTGTGTAAGTTGTTGAATCCCTAGCAACGATGCCAAAATGAAAACTTTATTTTAGTTGCTCTAAAATGTTTTTTACGTGTAGATGTAATTACACTTGAAAACTGAGATATTCAGATGAAGTTTTATCCAACTAGAAGATGAAAGATATCAAATAAAGTACTAGTGGATCGATCCACAAGGATTTGGACATGCTATGTGAATTTTTATTCTATTTAAGAGGCATTTTGTCCTTATAAACTTAGATTCTTATTTTTATTTTTGAACTTAACATCTTAAAAATGATAAAACTTGTGTCACTAGGTTCTAGACATCACGAGTATTTTTAGGAATATTTCAATTATTTTTCTATTTTTGTTGATTTTTAAATTGACAAGAGCATTTGTGTAATTTATCAAAAAATCGAGGGGCATAAATGTAAAAAAAATTAAATATATAGGTAGAATTGTGATTATGTAAATGTTTGGATGTAATCAAAAAATTCTTTTTTAATAAAAAATTAACAAATTGCATATAGAATAAATAAAGCTAAAAATTACATAATAGCCCCTAGAGGACGGAAATGTAATAAAGAAGAAACGTAATAAAAAGATGCAAATGTCACAAAATATAAAACTCAAAATGGGAAAATAGTAATGGATAAATTAAAGCTTTATAAAATTACATTAAATCCAAAATAAAAAATTAAAGAAAAAGAAATTTGTAAAGGAGTCCTTGGAACTCCTTTCATCTTCCAGATTACGAGAGAAGGGAGGTGGTTGGCTGATGGAGGTGGTTATGCGCGACCACAGTACCCGAGCTTGAGCTCAAGGAGTAAAATCGATAGTAGATTTGGATGTCAATGAAGCCCTATGGTAGAGCAACTCAAAGAGGAGGATGACAAGACAGAGACTTTGGGAGGCAAAGTTTTGGGTATGGAGGGAGCCTGCAACGATGAACGTAGTTCCAAGCTCGAATGCTCGGATATGGTTCTAGAGACGCGGATGTCACCTGTGTTAGAGGAATATGCGAGCAGCACCTAGAATTAGTGATGGTGGGACAAGATGGTGGTCTTGATGCTCGGAGCTGAAGCCCTCTGATGGGTTCTTCCCCTTAGGCTCCCCCTCCTGTCTTTTGTAGATGTTGATGAGAGATAGGAGGAGGCGACAGGTGGTTGTAATGGCAGGGAGAGGAGCGAATTGTAGTTGGCAGAGGCGTGGAGCTGAAGGGACGACAGCACAGGTTGGTGGCTTCCCTTCATGGGAACCATTGGCTGGACAAAGGAGAGAGGTTGATGTCAGCACCCTCAAAAACATATTTTTTGAAATCTTTTTTTATTTGAAGACATGTAGGCTTACAAAATTGGAAGAAAAGAAAATTTATCCTAAAAAGAGTACAAATAATACTTGTTAAAATTAGTATTTTTAAATTATTTTTTTAATGCAAAGCATGCAAGGAATGAAATTCCAAAAATGCACAAAAATAGGTGACATGTGATGAATTTAACTCAAGGTTTTACATAATTCAGGTATATGGATATGATAAATTGGTGATATGACAAAAATGGAGGAGGCCTGATAGTTGATTGACTCTCGAGCGATTTGTTATTGATGTCATGTGTAATGAGGAGTGTTGCTTTGTTAGCACATGAAAACATGCTCTGATAACAAATGAGAGTGCTTGTAGATCGCAATATTACTATATGGGATGAATAGTAATGTCTAATAACTATTACGGATTTAAAATAAATTACGAGATTTAGGAAAATGAAACAAGCAAACCATACAAGCAATCACAATACACAAAGTTGCTAAAGTGGAGATCTAACTAGGTGAAAACCAAGATCTAAGTCTTCTTGGCGTAGGATTTACGATCACTTGAACTGATCAAGTGCTTCAATATACTGAGTTATTTACATGGATAACTTAACTATTTATAAAACTTCTAGAACAAACACCAAAAAAAACTTTACAACCTTGGATCAAACACCAAAGTGAACATTTATAGATCATACATTGTTGGCAGCATCGAGGATTGGCCAGACTCTGAATATCCTTGACCTTCTTGGACTGGACGAATCCAACAATCTAAGAAACAACATGCACACGCGGATCTAACACCAAGATTTCCTACAAAAAAAGTTATCTTGAGTATGAGAATCTTTTTATATGAACAATAGATATATGTTTCTAAGTAGTAATATCATGTATAAGCATTATTAATGTCAATACATCTAAGAAAGACTTGTACAAGTGACTGGTATAATATCAGTTGAAAATAGCACTGATAGTGCATGTCTCTGGGTATCTATATATGAACTTTAGAACCTATATGTAATAAATGCTATTATAAAGAGCGCATGTGAATATGAATGTTTATAGTAGCTCTCGAAGACTAAAATCTCTTCAAAATTCTTAATAGCTCAAAGAATAGAGAGAGGAATAGCTCTAGAAGACTTTTCTTTCTTTATTGTGAGTTATGGAAGTCTTCAAATAATAGGTATGGGGTCCTTTACATAGTGGTAGGGTCAGACCTTTGAAAATATAATCGTTGGAAACAAATATGGTAAAAAAAGATATATATTCTATTGAAATGATTGATCAATGCAACATAGATAACCGATTTGGCAAAGGCTAATCGATCAAGTCAACTTTTATTTATCAATCAAAAGTAGTTATTATAAAGCCACTGAGATAAATTCAAAAGGTGATCGCTCAACGCTCTTAAGTGATCCATCAAGAGGAGATCAATCAGGTGTAATATGTTGATCCATCATTCCTACAATAAAAGCATTTAAATAATGAACAATCAGATGCCAAAAATGGCCGATTAAGACTAGTTGATCAGATGATAAAGATAATCGATCAGGCAAGTTCTGAGCTAGTCTGATCAATTCCTAATTTAACAAGTTCTCTGAGCTGATACGTTAACCTTACAACTTGATACAAGAAATATAATAATTTATCATCATGTAGCAAAAATAATAGAACCTCTTGAAACAAGCCTTGTATCCTTTGATATCTTCTTGAAAGCCCGTTAGAACCTATATTTCTGCAAGTCAAAGATACAATCGTATGCGAGCAACTTGTGATAAGTGTTAATTGTCATTAAAATCAAAATATAAGAAATCTTTTTGTTTTTATCACGATGAGTGGTAAGAGAGAGCAACAGTTATGAGCATCTCTGTTGAAGAAGCACGTATGAAGGAGAAGCGAGTGCGATTAGCTCTGTTAGAGGATAACGACACAATCTCTAGTCATGTGAGATGTGTGGTGCCACGTCAGAAGACACAGCATTGTCAAGAGCATCTAGTGATGATGCGACACTCAAAGGGGGGTGAGTTCATGCAAAGGACGTGTACAAGATGTGGATAGAGAAGTGCATATTTAAGATGGTGTAGAGATCGTGGATTGAACTCATAATTCTAATAACAATTGAGTTCTATTCTATGTAGAGTTCTTATGAAAATTCGACTATGAGTTTCTACTTGAGCCACGTATAGAGCGGATGGAGGCATTGCTATTAAAATCAACACAACAATGTAATCGAGAGATAGAGTGAGAAGAAAGGAAAAGAGCCAGGGAACGAAGAAAATTGTACTGTATCATCTTTTAGTAAACTTTCTTCTTCGGTGGTTGCAACAGGTGATAGATCATTATTAAATTATGTTGTATTATTCTTCGTTAAGAAAGTTTGCAAGGATTTTTAAGATAATTACGAAGCTTATGGGAGTGAGCGGGTAATTGGCAAAGCGCAAGGGGTTTGTGTTCAAACAACCCCACCAACAAAGAAAGGTAAGATGCCACCAATGCAAATTATAAATACTGGTGCCCAATGGCTCTTACCTCCCTGCCGTCCAAACCACAACCACTTCTACTCCTGCAACGGCTACCATTAGTAGTAACATGGCCAACGCCACTGTAACCTTCCACCATCTCCTCCTCCCCTTCTCCTCCCCACACCCACACCTCGACCTCCCTGACCTCGTCGAGGACGATGTATGGTCCACCATCGAACACCTCCCCGTCGAACAAGTTCCATCTCCCGATCCATCCCGTCCTCCGCGTCCCCCTCACCGCCTTGTCGGCGGCCTCTCCCTCACCTTCGAGGATTTCCGACGGGAGGAATTACGTGATCACGACATGGCAGCATCAGCACCGGTGGACGTGCCCAACTGGAGCGGGGTCGGTCGGACAAAACAGCCGTGCTGGCCAGCTGATGTGGAGTATGTGGAGGATGGAGACGTTGGGGAGGAGATGGGGTGGATGCCGCCGCACGAGTACGTGCAGCACGGTAAAGGCGGTGGGACGGTGATGGCGACGTCGGTGCTGGAGGGCGTGGGGCGGACGCTTAAGGGGCGGGATCTCAGCCGAGTGAGGAACGCCGTCTGGAGGGAGACCGGCTTCATCAGCTGATGCACATCTCATCAGATGATCCCAACCTGTTTGAGACTCCTATCTAATTTAAGCTTCTATTTTTTTAATTTTATTTTGAGTGCCGTTTTTGGAGGGGTTTTTGGATGAAGGTTTTTACATAATTGGAGACTTTTTCTCGTATTTTCATCGCATAAAAAATATTTACCTGTCGAGTGGAAATTCTGCGTGATTGTAACTTAGGCCAAAATCGCCATTTCGAAAGAAAGCATATCAATATTTTACGTTGATGCTTTGTTGATAGAATGAAATTGACCCGTTTTTTTTCTATAGAAAAATATCATCTACGCTGGTGATATGCTGTAAGAACTTTTATAAGGATCCAGATGTAATTTGATATATTACAAGGGTTTTCATGCAATTAAACAGATTATAAGAACATCCACATGCAACACAAACGGAGCCACTGACGTAGATATTTGGGATTTTTTTTATTTATTTACTTCCGAGTTTTACTAATATCACTTATGCACTTACATTTTTTGCAACTACATCCACGCCCTTATATCTTTACAAAATTAACGGTAGTGCCCTTCCATTAGTGTAATATTGGGCAAAAGTGCACAACTTCTGAATTTAGAAAGAATAGATGCGTGAGTATATTGGAAAAAAAGGTAGGGATGTAATTGTTATTAAAAAACCTCGGAAGGGCACACATGTAAAAAATTTAAGTATATCGGTTGTGCGTGTGTATAAGTTGATGCCAAATATACAACAAAAATTACGTTCTATGGAACTATCAACCAATACGGTATAAGTTGCTATCCCTGCAACAAAATAATGCTGACCAACGCTTTTTTTATTCTGTCACTACATCTATTGTTGAATATATAATAACGATATTACTCGTTGTGAAATAATTTTTTATACTTGAAATTAACGACGAATATCGTATTAGTTGGTATGTCATTAATTATTGTATATATAGCAATACTTATCCATTGCTATTTTTAACATTTTAACTAGTTATCAGTAAATATTGAACTAAAACATCAACGACAAATAATTAAACTTTCAAATGATATAACAATGGATTTAACATTTGTTGTTGACTCTCGGTATAGAAAATAATTTCACAAGGTATGATACTGTCATTATATATTTACTACCTTCCTCTTTAAATGTGTTTTAATCGTTGTCATCTTTCGCAATAATTAGAATAAGCAACGGAAAAACATTATCATATAATTTGTCGAAAATATTATAGAAACAAATATACTACTGCTTGCAAAATTCAAAATATATCATTTATCGTGGCGCTCTCATCAATCAAGTAACATCGACGGATATCGATCATTATTAAAACTATTTATCGGTATAGTTCTATTTCTCATTTACCGACTTAATGATTATCTAGTTGGTATTTTTATTAAGTTGGATAAAAGTTTAAAAATAAACAAAGTTATTAAGCAATTAATTGATTACTACTTGGGATTAGGAAAAAATGATTACTACTTATTTTTCTTCTCTAAACAAACTAATTTCCCTCAATTTTAAAATCCTATAATGGTATGCATCATCTGATATAAAATAAAATTTGAGCTTATTTATCACTCACATTATTTTTAATTAAACAAATTTTGTTGTTTTATTTTAACCGTGAATTTTATCTAAAAATATTTAGAAAATCACCATGGAAAATAATAATCCTTTTGAAAATCCAACCCTATTGATATATCGAAAATAACATTGAAATTGCAAATTATCGAAATTTAACAATCTTATTTGAAATCATTAACCCTAATTAAAAATTATCATTTGAAAATAAAATAATTTTTTCCCATTATTTTACTATATAATATATGTATATGCTTGCCATCCTTGATAAAATTCTTGATTCCGTCCTTGAACGGGAAAGGAAGAGCGAAAATTTTTCTGAAATACTTGTGTTTCCTTTAAATTTTGTATCTCAATTAATTGTGAGGTCATTTTGTTATCCTTTGTAGGGTATTTTTTGTTGTTATCCTCTTCAGGATTATATAATATATATTTCCAAGGCTATGAGCCAATTGTAATCTGACAGGTTTTCTCAAGGAATGAAAAAATTTTCTAGAGAGAGAGAGAGAGTGTGTGTGTGTGTGTGTGTGTGGAGGCACAATGAGGGGTTGCAATGGGCAGAGAATATAAGGATATTGGTCGATATGCTCAAAACAAAACAATGGCTGTCCGAAGGATAAGGGAGACTCTAAGGCTGACAGCATCTTCTTTCTTTTTGGGGGGACTTAGACCTCATAAAGCCCTCCAAGAACCTTTTCTGTTTTGTGAGCTGCGTTTGAATTGGTGATAAACTATTTGCCTGTTTTTGGTGTTATTTGCTTGAAATTAAAGAAGATGCTTGCCAACCACATCATCCAAATCTGCTTCCTCGCCCACCCACTCTATGAGTTTCGAGAGACCATGAGGACATATATGTAGCACTGCACGATAGAGTACTCATACATACATATATATGGCGCACTTAACATGTCCTCAGAACCAACTTTCCCATTTCAGGTCCCGTGAATGGTGAACATGAGGTAGGTTGCTTTTATTGTGGCATCAATGGGATGGTTGGACCTTGCAGGGGTTCCTTTTGACCCTTTTCCTTAAAAGCATGGTGTCCTCTACTACCCCTTGAAATGTCATCTCGAGCATGCCCTCCTCCATGGAGTCTATGGTCTTCAATAACACTTCACAATCCTATAAACTGGGCCGGAGATCGACATCCGATGGCTCACCGTGGGACCTTGTTGTGCACTTTGTCATTAGCTTGTGCTTGTACATTTGTTTTTCCCTTTGTTGGATTGTGAGGTAACTGCTCAACCAATGCTTCATTTTGGTTCTCCAGTCCATTTGGTTGTATGTGTATGATGCCTTATGGTTCTTCTTGGATGTTCATATTGCTTGGTTGTCTGATAGTGCAATGTTAATGGTGATGAAATTGGGTTCCATTATACTCCGATCTCCTGTTGCTTTTATTGTCACGCCTTGTTTGGATTTGTGGTGATCATATAATCCATTTTTTATGATTTGGGCAGCAGTCCTACTATGATGTTTCCTTAATTTGAAACACCTTATGATGTCTCTCTTGATGGGAGGATTTGTATGCACCCTATTTGATGTGTTTTGCTCTTCATATGATGCTCTATTGGGTGGAGCTTGAGCTAAGAGCTACTCTGTAGTTGCTTTGTGATGCATTGTTGTTAGTCTTGGATGTCCATGTTGGTTGCTTGATTGATGGTATACTGTTAATTTGGTCTGAGATTCGTATTTAATGGGAGATGTTAATGAGCTTATTAGAGAGTTCATTTGTTGTGATCACTATTCATTTGATGCCACATTTGCTGAAGCTTGATCTGAGAGCAAAAGATTGGGCGTCCATGTCGGAGGTTTTTGGATGTTCTTCTTCGTTGTTTGATTGCTACGTATGGTTATTGTTCTCAGATTTAAATTTGGTATGGCTTGTTTGATGGTATATCCAAATATGTTTTGAGAGGATTTTTATGGATCCTATTTGATGTGTTTGCTCCTCATTTATTGCTTTATTGGCCGAAGATTGAGATGAGAGCAGCTCTACTATTTCTCTGTGATCCATTTTTGTTGGTCTTGGATGTTCATCTTGGTTGTTGATCTATGATGTTTGAGCTAGATCTGAGAGATGCAATCATGCAATGTTGCTATGGTGTTTATTCCATTAAAAATACCACATGATGTCTCCCTTGATGGAGGATTTATATGGATCATATTTGATGTGTATGCTCTTCATTTGATACCCTATTGGCTGGAGATTGAGTTGAGAGCAGCTCTACCGCTGCTCTGTGGTGCATTGTTGTTGGCTTTTGATGTCCATCTCCATTGCTGCTCTATGACATTTTAGCTTGATATGAGAGATGCAATCCTACAATGATGCTAAGATGTTTGTTTCATTAAAAATACCCCATGACGTCTCCTTGATGGGAGGATTTGTATGGACTCTATCTGTTGTGTTTGCTCTTCATTTGATGCCTATTAGCTGGAGATTGAGCGGAGAGCTGCTATGTTGCTGCTATACGCTTCCTTGGTGGTGTTTTTTAGATGTTCTTCTTCATTATTTCATTGTTGCTGCTCGATGATGATTGGTTATTGTTCTCGGATACACATTTTTTTGTGATTTGTTTGATGGTATATCCAAATTTGCAGTGAGCGGATGTGTATGGAACCTATTTGTTGTGTTTGCTCTTCATTTTACACCCTATTGGCTAAAGATTGAGTTGAGAGCAGTGATACTGCTGATCTGTGATGCATTGTTGTTTGTTTTCGATGTCCATCTCAATTGTTGATCTATGATGTTTATCTTGATCTGAGAGATGCAATCCTGTAATGTTTCTAGGATGTTTGTTTCATTGAAAACATCCACGTTGTCTCCCTTAATGGGAGGATTTGTTTGAACCGTATTTGATGTGTTTGTTCTTCATTAGATGCCTTGTTGGCTAGAGATAGAGTTGAGAGCATCTCTATTGTTGCCCTGTGATGCATTGTTGTTTGTTTTCGATGTCCATCTCGATTGTTCTCTATGATGTTTTATCTTGATCTGAGAGATGCGATCCTACAATACTGGTAGGATGTTTGTTTCATTGAAAACACCCCACAATGTCTCCCTTAATGGGAGGATTTGTGTGGACCCTATTTGATTTGCTTGCTCTTCATTGGATG
The DNA here is from genome assembly GCA_037367405.1 of Ottelia alismoides. Taxonomy (NCBI): domain Eukaryota; kingdom Viridiplantae; phylum Streptophyta; class Magnoliopsida; order Alismatales; family Hydrocharitaceae; genus Ottelia; species Ottelia alismoides. Next base: position 89,483 of record JAZKJV010001342.1, on the reverse strand, counting down.
TCCTATTAGCTAGAGATTGATCTCAGAGCAGCTTTATTGTTGTTCTGTGATGCATTGTTGTTGGTTTTCGATGTCCATCTCGATTGATGCTCTACAATGTTTTATCTTGATCTGAGAGATGCAATCCTGCAATGCTACAAGGATGTTTATTTCATTGAAAATACTCCACAATGTCTCCCTTAATGGGAGGATTTGTTTGAACCGTATTTGTTCTGTTTGCTCTTCATTGGATGCCCTAATGGTTGGAGATTGAGCTGAAAGGAGCTCTATGCTGCTTTACGATGCATTGTTGTTGGTTTTCGATGTCTATCTCGATTGTTGTTCTATGATGTTTTATCTTGATCTGAGAGATGTAATCTAGCAATACTGCTAGGATTTTGTTTCGTTGAAAACACCCTACGATATCTCCTTTAATAGAAGGATTTGTGTGAACCGTATTTGTTGTGTTTGTTCTTCATTGGATGCCCTATTGGCTGGAGATTGAGCTGAGAGCATATCTACTGTTGCTCGTTGATGCATTGTTGTTGGTTTCGATGTCCATCTCGATTGCTTCTCTATGATGTTTTATCTTGATCTGAATGCAATCTTACGATGTTGCTAGGATGTTTGTTTCATTGAAAACACCCCACGATGTCTCCCTTAATGGGAGGATTTGTGTGAACCCTATTTGTTGTGTTTTCTCTTCATTTAAAGCCCTATTGGCTGGAGATTGAGTTGAGAGCAGCTCTACTGCTGCTCTGTGATGCATTTTTGTTGGTATTTGATGTCTATCTTGATTGTTGCTCTATGATGTTTGAGCTTGAACTAAGATATGCAATCTTGCAATGCTGCTAGGATGTTTGTTTCACTGAAAGCACCACATGATGCCTCCCTTAATGGAATGATTTGTGTGAACCCTATTTGTTGTGTTTGCTCTTGATGCCCTATTAGCTGGAGATTGAGCTGAGAGCATCTCTACTGGTGCTATCTGATGCATTTTTATTGGTATTGGATGTCCATCTTGGTTGCTGCTCTATGATGTTTAAGCTTTATCTAAGAGATTCTCTTCGATGTTATTCTACTGTGAGATGTTCATATGCTCTAAGATGTTAATGAGTGTAGAGATGTTCATTTGTTGTGTTTGTTGTTCATTTGATAACATGTTGGCTATGATGCCTATGATGTAATTTGTGTGTTGCTCATTAGATGGGAGATGTTCACCTCCTGATGTATCAGGAATTTGGTCCTCAATGGATTCAATAATTTTGGAGTCTGCATTTGGGTTTGTAAGGTGATATCTCTTAATTGGAATGTGCTTAAACCATTTAATCACAACCATACAGGATGGTCACGGGGGGTACGAGCGAACCAGGGGTGCACATTAGGGATGACGAGTCATCTGCCCACTGAGTGAAATGGACACATGCGATGGACGAGTGATTTCTTCAGCTATTCAAGCACCATTTTGATATAGGAGACTGGGTTGGAGGGCGTTTTACACCGTCGGCATGGCATAGCATCATTACACACTTCAACATGCAGATCGGGAAGAACTGGGACAAGGAGAAGATGGACAATCAATGGAAGACAATAAAGGACTACATGTCATTCGTATACGTGCTGACAAAGAACGGTTGGGGGTGGCACCTAGGCTCATGTACACTAGTCGCTTACGGTATGTAACTACGTTAGACTGTAGTATAGTTTTCTAGATCATTTATAACATGTCATCAGGTAATGTTGCCTTCAGATCGAGAAGGCCTACAAGCCCTATCGAAGGAAGTCATTCCCTCATTATGACATGTTGGATGCAATGGTAGACTACACCACGAAGGATACATACACCTTCTCTTCCCTGACCACACCCATCAAGGTCGTTTGCGGCCTTTTTAGGGGGATATAGGGACACAACAGTCATTCGAGGATGCGCTAAAAGTGGAAATTGATGTGCTTGAGGTGCCCGATCCGATTAACCAAGGGGGGCCAACTACTCAACCCTCTAGGAGGAGGAGACGTAGGGATTCAGGGGTACATACTTCGGGTACAAAGCATTCCCAGAGTGATGATGTCCCCCTAGCTTCACAGGTTGTAGGTAAGGCCCTAAATGTCGGTTTCGGCCACCATTTCGGTGACCTACCGAAACGGAAATTCGGTCAAATTTCGGTCAAAATTCGATCGGAATTTCGATCATTTCGTTCATTTTTTGTCCTAAGACCCCAATATTTCGGTATTTCGGCCATTTCGGTCGAATTTCGATTTTGACTGGATATCGATATTCAACTGAATTTCGTTAAAATTTGAGGCCATGGTTGTAGGTGAGGATGTGGTTCGTCTAGCGACACCAATGGTGTAGTTGCAAAGGGAGCAAATCCAAGCGTGGACTCCCAAGGATCCCCATGATGGAGTGGACGAGATTCTGGATGAGTTAAAGTCATTGCTTCCGAGCCTGCCTCCGGAGGCACAAATCTGGCTCTCACATAGCCTCTATGACTAGTATGAACGGATCATCTTCAACCGCGCCAAGTATGTGCCTGCTAAGTTAGTTGTCTGTGTAAGCATTCAGCTCGGCAAGCCGTCGGGGTGATTCACCATTGTTGTTTCGAGGGTTGCGGTGAAGTCAAGAAGATTTAATGTCTTCCGATATTGTATGTTTAACCGTAGGAACTGTCTTGGTTGTGTTATTTGATTTTAGCATGTGATAATTTTATATATTGACGAACACTATGTAAGAGTCTAGCCTCTAGTTGGTGACACTTTTTTATATAACCATCTAGTTTGTGACACCTTTTTATATAATCGTCTCTATACACATTTATTTTGCGATGTGATGTTCCCATACCATGCTTTTTTGTCAATACTTCTAGGAGCTCTAGTTAAGCAATGGAGGGCATGGCGGTTATTGTCGTGATGAGGTACAACTTGGTCACGTTGAACATGACATCTACGCGCAGTCCTACATGATGAAGAGGATGGGGAGAGTGCACGTGGCATTTACATCCCATGGGTGCCAAAGCAAACCTCCATGCGTACAAGTCATATATGTATCCAGGAGATGTTGCACAGTCACGTTGGTCGATCATATGAGGTTTTTCGGATGTATCCTGACACCATCTTACGTCTATGTGTCATCCTAAAGGAAAGTGTTGGCCTGAAGGATTCGAGGCACCTAAAGGCCGAGGAGTCCCTCTGCATATTGTTGTATTACCTCGGTCATAATGTGAAGAATCGAGTGCTTTGTGAACATTTCCAACACTCTTGTGATACCATTTAAAATCAACTCAATGATATCCTCGCATGCATCATCTCCCTCAGAGATGATTTCATCCGCATGCCGGCAAAAGATTGCTTGACCTCGGAAGTTATTGTCCATAATAGTAACTTCTATCCATATTTCAAGGTAAACCTTCGAAATTGTCATCTCGTTTCTATTTATAACCTCTTCAAACGAGTAACACAGTATGGAAAATGGTTTCTATTTTCATTTTCAAGATGTGATTGAAGAGATTGAAAGGACACTTATCCCCGTAAATGTCCAAGTAAATATCGCGCCAAAGTTCAGGAGCACGCATCAAACACTGGCACAGAATGTGATGGCAAGTATCGACTTCATTTACATATCTATATACATGGTCGTCGGATGGGAGGGGCCAACCTCTGACATGAAGGTGATGAGGTGAGCATTGGTCGAGGGCGATTTTCGTGTACCGACTGGATGGAAGTTCTTTATGGATTGTGGATACGCGAACACGTATACCTTCTTCACGTCATACCATGGAGTCATTGTGCACCTACCACAGTTTAGGGCTCGGAGGGGCCGCAACTATGTCAGGCCCGAGGAGATGTATAATCATCGGCACTCATAAGCTTCGATCATATGTAGAACGGACATTCGGGATAATGAAGGCTCGCTTAAAGGTGATAAGTGAGCGACAATGCCATTTGGGTCGTTGTTGATAGGTTAACCAAGTCAGCCTATTTCATACATGTCGACACGACTTACACTCCATCCAGATTGGCCAAGCTATATGTGCAGAACATCATCAAACTACATGGTATACCACGAGAGGTGGTGTCTGACAGGGATTCGAGATTTACATCGCACTATTGGCATCAGTTCATGTCAGTACTAAAGGCAGAGATGAAGGTGAGTTCTGCTTATCATCCGTAAACAGATGGGAAGAGTGAGCGCACCATACAGACGCTTGAGGATCTATTTCGTGCTTGCACATTGGAATGGAAAGGGTCCTGGAAGGATCATTTGCCTTTGGTGGAATTCACATACAACAACAATTACCATTCCAGTATCGACATGGCACCATTCGAAGCCCTATACTGGCGGAGATGCCTCACACCTCTCAGTTGGTGTGAGGTAGATGAACATGCTCTTTACTCCGTGGATCTCCTGCAGGAGATCGCGAGGGATGTTGATCTTATGAGACGGAGGCTTCTGATGGCACAAAGCCGCCAGAAGAGCTATGCAGACCGTCGGAGAAGTAAATTGGAATTTCAGGTAATCCAATTCTTTTTCCTTCATCCACTCAATTATGACTTATATATGTTCAATTTAATCTCATACTAACGACATTCATATAAATTATAGGTTGAAGATTGGGTATTTCTCCGAGTATCTCCCATGAAGGAAATACAGAGATTCGGTGTTCGTGGCAAACTAGCGTCGCGATATGTTGGACCTTTTGAGATTCTGGCTAGAGTAGGGAAGGTAGCCTATCAAATTGCCCTTCCTCCACATCTTTCAGCTATTCATGATGTCTTCCATGTATCCAACCTGAGGATTGTGTGCACGACCCTCGACACATCATCAGTTACGAGAATCTGGACGTGGAACCAGACTTGACCTATGAGGAGAAGTCGATGCAGATACTTGACAGTGTTATGAAGAAGCTTCGCAGCAAAGAAATTCCATTAGTCAAGGTATTGTGGCACCAACACGGCATCGAAGAAGCGACGTGGGAGACTGAAGCTGACATGAGAGCAAGATATTCACAGCTTTTCTAAATGTAATCATCGAAACAAGCAATTGTAATTGGAGACATGTTAAAATATATGGGTTGAGTTCTCTTTGAGGTTTTTATGAGTTCAAAACTCTTTGAAGTTTTTATGACCTTGACTCGAGTCTCGAGGACGAGACTCCTTTTGAGGTTTTTATATTTGTAAAACCCGGTTTCCAATCGAACTCGAACCCAACCCGAAACCTAATAAAGTTGTTGGTCAATACTAAACAACTTAAATCGATCAATTGATCACAAATCAAAAGCCGTTCGGGTGAAATTGACCAAAAACGATCGCATCGTAGTGCGTGCCCGAAAAGCCGTGATGCAAATTCGGAAATTGTAAACGAACAAAGACCGTCACTAGATCCAATTCGACGAAACAAGACTAACAGAATCGACCGTTCGTCAATCGGAGGTCGTTTGATATTATTAAATTACGAAAACCCGATCGGAAGTATATCAATATTATACTTATTTGGATCGTCATTTAGAGACGATCAAATCGAGATATTATACATCACAATCCGACATTCGAGAAGCGAAGAAAGTCAACTTTAAATTTGTCAAGTAAAGAAAGTTTTGAAAATATATATATATATATATAGGGAATGGGGAGCTTGCACCATGGTGTATACTTGTTGTATGCACCAGCTTTAATAGCCGCTGGATCTACAGACATCCAAGGGCTCTTGCTCATCCCACTTTTCAATAAAATCCCCAATTCCCAAGAACGGACAGCAGAGAAAAAGCACCACCCTTCCTTTCCATTCCCCTCCCTCGTCGTTGCCAAACACCCCCAAACCTAGCCCTCACACCTTCCATCTTACTCCCTGCGGCATATTTCCCTCCGTTCTTGCTGGCACCTCCCTCTCAGCTGCCCACATGTATTGCAACGAGGAGCCCTCGAGACCGTCGTCGACCTACCTTGTGTAAATAGCCGACACAGTAGGGGTCATTGCTCGCACCGACGACTCGCTTCGCCACACGGTGAGGAGCCTACCGCCACCCCTCTCCCTCTCGTGATCGCCGACCACCTACGGCGAGGATTTTATTGGCACCTCTCCAGTTCATGCGTCCAAAGTGCCAATTGCTTCACCATGGTACCAGCATCCCGCCCTCTCTCGAGATGCAATCCCCCGTGGCGCCGCCTCTGCGTTCCTCCATATGACTTCTCATATGCACTGGTCTTCCCTTGATGTCACCCTCTCTTTCAACGATTTCCCACCGTGAAATCATTTGAAGACACATCCACCATCAATATAGTTCCTTGTACAATAGTAGATGTTGATCTAATGACCTGTTATAGATTTCTTTGTAATGATATGCTTTAGTTCTTTATATGACAAAAATATAATTAATGGTATGTGAGTTTTCTAACTGGTTTCATACTGCAAATTAGGGTCCAGACATTTTATATTAATGTAATTAGTACTCACTAACTCTATTGGATAATAAGATGTTGTATCGATTCTCAATGTATACTGCCAATGTTGTTATAATGTATAGTTTTTTCATGTACTGTTATTGTGTTTGTACAGTAATGGTATGTTTGTCAGCTGATACTTATCGTTAATCGCAAAGTCCTTTGCAATGTAATTTCTGAAATGGTTAGCTTTGGATACATAAAAATAGATGAATTGGTTGCCTCTATAGATTTGTGATTTTGACAAAGATAAGTACACGACAGATGGCTAAATGTTATGGCAAGTAATAGGTCGGATTCTTATTCAACATATTTAGTGTTGCAGCATGTGAAATGTTTTAAGTGAAAAAAAAAAAGAATCCGATGAGCTGCATGCTCAACTGTTTCAGTTCAATACACAACATATGAAATTTAAAGATTCGTATTGAGAAACTTCATCACTTGATGTAAAAAAAATTAGGTCAACGCATGCTATGAACATTGCGATAAAAACCATTACACCAACTCTTTATCAAGTCCATTCATTGATGATCATTTATCCCATATAACGTGAGACACATATCATGATTCTGCATCTATGCAGTTGTATATTTTCACAGCCAATTCCTACTCATATATAAACTCGTGAATTATATGGGTTTATTTCAATTTTATGTTATTGAAGGATATTTGTACGTATATAGTCACCAAGCTCATCGATCTACCACGAGAGGACTTTGCTATGAAGAGAATTATTTTCATTGACAATATTTGTTTTAGAAGATCGAACCAATTATCCACGAGTACATTAAGGTTAAAATCTTATCATAATTTTCTATTGTATGTATATTTGAACAATATTGTTTCCACTCGTTGTCTTCTTCCTTTACGAGTCTGCAATCTGGATCTCTGGATTTTTTGTTTCAATAATACATTTGTTACTTGTTGCTATCGGAGTTGCATGCAAATTCTTCACATTCGAAATCATAAAATTGATAATTCTGGATCAATTAGCATTTTATATAGCTTAAGCAATAACGTAGGAGAAAGTATGACCAGCATGAAGGTTAGCTATATACTTTGTTGGCAAATCCCCTCTTTTTTGTACTTGCTTATTTTCCAAATCATTAAAGATAAAAAAATCAGCGGTTTAATCTAGAACCATAAGGCCATCGTGTGATTTGCAATCAGGTATCAACTTCGGATGGTTCAGAGGGCGTTACAAATGGACTGCTCCGTGTAAGCATATATCAACATAAGCACCTCAATAAGTCCACTAATCTAAATAAAATTTGCAGTTCGCAAACATAACAACGATGAGCAATCTTACTATACTTATGTATTTATCAACCCTCCAATAATTCAGCACCGGCAACCTGTCAAGAAGCGAGAAAAAATAGGGAAGGAAAGGGGGAGGAAGCTCGCAACAACTTGAGGACGGCTACAATTGACACATTGACACATGAACCGGAGAGGCGTGATAAAATCCCTGCCGTAGGTGGTCGGCGACCACGAGAGGGAGAGGGGCAACGATGGGCTCCTCACCATAGGTGGGCGAAGCGAGTCGACGGTGCGAGCAGTGAGCCCTACTGTGTCGGCTATTTACGCAAGGTAGGTCGACGGCGGTCTTGAGGGCTCCTCGTTGCAACATATGTAGGCAGCTGAGAGGCCGGTGACGGCGAGAACGGGGGGAAATACGCCGCAGGGAGGAAGATGGGAGGCGTGAGGGCTAGGTTTGGGGTGGTTTGCCAACGGCGAGGGAGGGGAATGGAAAGGAAGGGTGGTGCTTTTTCTCTGCTACCTGTTCTTGGGAATTGGGGATTTTATTGAAAAGTGGGATTGAGCAGGAGCCCTGGGATGTCTGTAGATCCAGCGGCTATTAAAGCTGGTGCATACAACAAGTATACACCATGGTGCAAGCTCCCCATTCCCAATATATATATATATATATATATATATATATATATATATATATATTAAGTATCTTCTACATTGATCACAGTCTTCTCGATTAAAGAAAAAAATTAAAAAGAGGGAAAAGGAAGGTTTCATGGAAGGAACCCTCCCTTCTTCCTTATTTTATCCACGTTCCTTCCAATTTCAACGCAAGTGGCTCTTTCCCCTTGTACCTTTCCATTTCCCTCTCCCATTTTGTTTCCTCCCAACGAAGTCCATTTCCCACTTTTCTTTTTCTTCAAATCCAACGGAGCCCTCCTCCCTTCCCCTCAAATTGCAACTGTTGCATGCAAATTCAGGGCCCTGCAACGAGCCAACATTACTGCAACAAGCATCAGCTTCAAGTTCTGCATGCAAAGATTTCTCTCAAATTTGAGAGATCAAAAATGTACAATTCCCTCCTCCTTGTTGCCATGCATGCATATTATATTTGATTCTTTATACAATCCAATCTTATTTTCCTTCTTTTTGCTGTCTTTGGTGCAATCTTACACACATCGATCTTCAGATTTAAGTCTAAGATTAAACTCTCAATTTCATAGAGTTTAAGATCTATTTAGTGGTGGGACACATACTTCTTTTGCATTTGATAATTGTATAATTTTTTATATATTCCATTCTTCGGACTTAAAATGTTGCTTATGGATATGGAAGCTTCGAGAAATAGGTAATGGTAGTAACGCCGTGCTCCATCATCAACTTTATCTATGATGTTCACGGCGGGGATCAAATATCGAGTGCATTTAGCCGCGACTCAACACAAGGTCGGGTCCCTGCGGAGTACATGGCAAGTGACGAGGACTTCGATAACAACTTCGCGACGAGCGATATCAGGGTCTCCGAGGAAGACATCCGAGCAGGAGAGATGTTGTGTGATGGTTTGGCAACAGTCATGTGGGAAAGTGCTTGGCCAACTTACCGGGTCGACTATGCCTCTCCGTCTTTCCGTATTAATGGTTTACGTTTTACTACTTAGGACAATACATCAATGATGCATCCATATTTTATCATGAAAAACTTTATGTCCGACTATCCCATTAGAATTTTTTCATAATTTACTTGTCATTTTTTAATAAAATTGTACAAAGCTACATTCTTTCACGTCTATTTTCTTTACTTAATGATATTTGAAATTTCTCTAGGAACCCAACTTAGTTGTGGTCATGCTTTATTGTGATAGGACTAAGACTCATGGGAATTGATGATTCTGGTCGGACGATGCAAACCTGCTCTTCGAGAACTTGCACTGACACAAGAACGTCGAGGATCATTTGTAGTACAGTTGCCCAAAAATGGTAACTTATTCTCCTTAAATACATTTAATTCAATTTATCCATCCCAATAAGGGAGACTACCAAATCACGTAATCTATGCAGAAATCCTATGAATACAAGGTAAAGGCATCAACATTGACCCTGACGCACCAGTCCATGGTGACAAAGAGACTATTCTTAAGGGATTCAATAAGTGTACTAGAATTTTTGGAAGAACTCTTCGTTGAGAAATTGGAGGAAACCCAACGTCACCTACGGGAGAAATAGAGAGTGATCACCCATATGACGACTAGATCAACCTCCACGCATGATATGGCAGAAGAACCGATGTATGATAAACATGTCATAATGTAATAAATAGTGTACATTTAACTTTGGCTTTACTGGATTTTGGATATTTAATTTTCGAGTTGAAGTTCATATCGATCTATAATTGACAATTATATGCTACCAATTTATTATATAATTCATCTCACCAAAACAAATAACAACCAACAACTTTACCTAACTTTCAAGTCTTATTCCTTAACCTCCAATAGCCAGCCGAACAGAGAATGGCACTTATTCCAGCTTATTCTCCTTATTCTTATCCTCCAACCAAACGGAGAATAGATCCTTATTCTCCATCCTTATTCCTACTTATTCTTGAACCGAACATCCACTTAGAGTATGTATCTTCCCATCAAACATGCGAGGTTTCACTGATCTAACTCTTTTAACATGATCTATCACCATTGCCATGCCATCATCACATGCTAAGTATGTGCTGAGTTGCTCCATTGATAAATATGTCAAATCTAGTAGCCATCTAACATATGGCTTCTCACTTGAAAGGCCGACAAATATCCCTGACATATGGAGGTGAAATCCCCTTGGTCAAAGTTTGAATCACAAATCTTGTTTACAATTTATCTATCTCGTTCTTCTTTTCCTTTCTTGAATAGTGAACAATCTAGTACGCATCCTTGTTGCAATAGAAAATGGCACTGCACCACTTAGTTTACCTCTCACTGTTTTCTTTACCTCTCACTGTTATCTCCTATTAATATAGAAATATGCTCTTTGTTGTCAGCATATGATCTTCATTATATGACGTTTCATCTCTTAACCTTCTACAGAATATATAATGAATGATGATTAGAGTTAGCATAAAAAATAAGAGACATTGATCCCTACATTTCACAGACCAACAATTGACACCTGAGTAAAATCTCCTCGTGCTTCGAGACTCCCATACTAGCAACAAAGAATGTGTAAAGTATTCATAAGAATAGAAATCACAACATTTAAAATTGTAGCCTTCCAAATAACTAGCCAATCCATGAGCATACCATGAAGTTACAAAATTATTTAATCTCTCACGATTCGTATAAATGAGAAGCTTAAGGTCTGGAGACAAGAGTTGGAGACTAAAGGATTTCGAATAAGTAGGGCTAAGATGGAATATATGGAGTGCACCTTTGATGGAAGCAATGGTGAAGGAATCGAGGTGAAGATTGTCGACGATAACATTCAGAAGAGAGATTCCTTTAGATATCTGGGATCTATTCTGCAACATGACGGAAAATTAATGGAGATGTTACTAATAGAATAAATGCAAGCTAGTTAAAGTGGACAGGAGCCTCTGTTGTTCTCTGTGATAAGAAAATTCCTTTAAAAATTAAAGGAAAGTTTTACAAAGCAGTCGTGAGACCTGCTATGCTTTATGGATCTGATGTTGGCCAGTGAACCATAGACATGTGCAGAGAATGAATGTAGCAGAAATGAAAATGCTAAGGTGGATGTGTGGACACACATAAAGATCGGATTCGAAATGATGCAATCAGAAAGAAAGTTGGTGTAGCTCCGATCGAGGATAAGATGCAAGAAAACCGCTTAAGATGGTTTGGACATTTGCAAAGAAGATCAGCTGATGCACCAGTTAAGAGAGTTTTGGGATGTTGAGCCGGCTAAGAGAGTGCAAGGACGGCCCAAGAAGTGTTGGAAAGAGACCATACGAACGGATCTTTTTGTGGATATAAGCCCGAGATTGACCCAAGATAGATCTGAATGAAGGCGATGAATCCATGTAGCCGACCCTACTTAATTGTGGGAAAAGACTATTGTTGTCTCACGATTCATCAAGAAATCAAACCATTCAAATCTAATAAAAAAGAAACTTTTTGATTGGATGGGAATGAATTAAGAAAAGTTTTATTACCACATACCAAATAAAAAACATGTGTTCTCCGAATTTAGAAAACTTTATGAATCTCAACTTTGACGTAAATGGCATTGGGATGGATATCCCCCCGTTTCATCAAATCAAAGAAAATCACCCTAGATCCTCTCCCGTCTAAGTGAACTTTTAGCTTCCTCTTACATGAATCTCATTGGCAAATAAAAAAGCAAAGAAAAATATAATAGTTGCAAACTTGCTCATAAGCAATGCATTAAATGTCTCGTCCAATAAAATGAAGACGGAAATAAACATAAGAGATAATTGCATTATCCTCCTTGAAGGGAGATTATCCTTGTCCATAATCTCTTCAAGTGCAAATACATTTTTCAGAATCTTGTTGAACTCATTGAGATGCATCACCAATTTTGTCATGTTGATCATTCATAAATCATAAATCTTCTCCATAATAGCATGTTCAAGAAGATCTGGACTTGGTATCGTCCCTCAAACTTCTTTCAAACTTTTGCCAAATCATCTAGATTGATGATCTTGTAAAGAATGTTATACACCTAAAATAGTTAGATTGTCTTGTTGGTGAAATCTTTCAAAACCTTGTATTTTTCATCCTTGATCTTGCATTCTGAGCTTCTCCAACATATCTACGTCCAATGTAATCTTCCTCTAGCTTTGATCAGGATCTCAAACAATTAAACATTTGCCTCAAAAACAATGAAACAAAATTTATTTGGAAATTTGAAAATCAAAGTGACAACTCTCGATCCATGCTCGTTTGGAGCATGCCAAGACCCCCATATCTAAGCCCTAGATTTCAAATGCTCTTGTGTGAATCTCATATCCCTACTAATCACACCACTAAAGTGTCTCCTTACAGTGCATCACTACTTGCCACGACACTATAATCCTCTGACGATTCTCATCGATCACCTCCAAGCAACCACCACCCTAGACATTCACAGCTTTGAAGAGATGCGCACATGTTGTATTGCATCCTCTTGCTGATGTCGAATCTCGTTTTTATATGAATATTATAAAAATAGAAATATAAACATTAATTATGAAAGCATGTAAAAGAAGGCACGTAAGTAAATAAGCTAGTTCCGCTGCATGAGGAACGTATGCAAGTAAATAAACTAGTTCTGTTGCATCGCTGCCCAAATGGAGTCCAAAATTTGCAAGGGTTCTCACATGATGGATGCATGCAAGTAAATCAATTAAAGTCCAAAAGAGGTTGCAAAGAAAGTTGCGGATAGGCAGTTGGAATATTGGCACTTTAACTGGCAAATCGATGGAGATAGTAGATAAGATAGAAAGAATGAAGATTCAGATACTATGTCTCCAAGAGATAATGGGTTGGAGAGAAAGCAAGTGAGATAAAGAAGACAAGCTTTAAACTTTGGTATTCACATAAAGATAAGGGTTGAAATGATGTTAAAGTGGTTGCTCATAAGGATTTGAAGGAGTGTGTGGTTGAAGTGCAAAGATTCAGGGATCGGGCTATTTTGCTAAAATTGGTGCTTAAAGAAGAAATTCCGAATATCATCTCAATTTATGCATCGTAAATTGGTTTAAATGAAAGGATTAAACAAGCTTTTTGAGAGAATATGGATAAGATTTTGCAAGGAATCCCACAAAGAGAGATGATTTGCTTGGATGGATATGTTAATGGACATGTGAGAAAAGATGCTTCAGGGTATGCTAGTGTTCATGGAGGTCGTGACTTCAAGGGTGGAAATGAAGAGGGAAAAGTCATTCTGGATTTTATAATGGCTTATGATCTTTTCATAGCAAACACTATCTTCAAGAAGAGGTAGGAGCATTTAATTACTTATGAGAGTGATCCAACTAGAACACAAATAGATTACTTTACATTGAAGAGAAGAGATCGGTTGTGTTGCAAAGACTGCAAAGTAACCACAAGAAAGAGTTTGACAACCCAACATCATGTGGTAGTCATGGATGTGCAAATAAAAGAGTTGGTAAAGAAAATGAGAGTTTCCAAGATCACTAGAACTAGATGGCGGAATCTTCAAATGGAGCAATCAAACTTTAGGAAGAAGGTTTTAGAATACTTATCTTGAGATTGTAGTGAAAATGCAAACGAGACGTGGGAGGAGGTAGCATCTTGTATCCAAAGGGTAGACAAAGAAATGTTAGGCAAGTCAAAGGGAAGAGCTCCAGGCCAAAAGGAGGCTCGGTGATGGAGTGGAAGAGTGCAAGAGAAGCTCAAAATTAAAAGAGCATGTTTTAAAGCTATGTTTGATGATAGAGCAGAGGAAACTGTCACAGAATACAAAGTAGTGAAGGAAACAAAGAAGATTGTTAGTGAAGCTAAGTTAAACGCTTATGAAGTTTTATACAAAAATCTCGACTCTAAGGAGTGTCAGAAGGATATATTCAAGTTGGCCAAAGCAAAAGAAAGAAAGACCAAAGACCTTTCTCAAGTGAGATGCATTAAGGATGAGGAAGGTTTTGTGCTTGTTACTCAGAAGGATAAAGAGACTAGATGAAAGCAGTATTTCCATAAGCTTTTCACTGGGGAACGAAATAGAGAGATCACTTTGGGTGATCTAACTAGTAGTGAAAGTTATTTGAATCGTGCAAGTTGTAGATGGATACAAAGAAAGGAAGTAGAAGGGACTTTGAAGGTTATGAAACCTGGGAAAAGTGTAGGACGGATGACATTCCTATAGAAGTATGAAGAGTTTTAGGTTAGCGTGATTCGACTTTGGTTTACAAATTTCTTCAATGTTATTTAGCGAAGCAAGAAAATGCCTGAAGATTGGAGAAGTATAGTGGTGCCTCTTTATAAGAACAAAGGGGACATTCAAAATTGTTCAAATTACGAAGGTATCAAGCTGATGAGTTACATTATGAAAATTTAGGAACGTGTGATCGAAAGATGGTTAAGGCAGGTTTCCAAAGTAAAAGAAAATCAATCCAGATTCATGCCAAGTTGCTCAACCATTGAAGCAATCCATTTGCCAAAGAGAACAATGGAGATTTATAGTTAAAAAGAAAAATCTCTATATGATTTTTATTGATTTAGAGAAGGCTTATGATTCTGTCCCACATTAGATATTGTTGAGAGTTTTGCAGAAGAGACAAGTACATGCCCTATACATTAACCTCATAAATGATATATACATATACATACATATATATATATATGATAGGGCTTTATCTTGTGTAAAGAACCATTCTAATAAGACTGACTATTTTGACATCAACATTAATTTACATCAAGGTTCAACTTTGAGTCAATTTCTTTTTGCTTTAATTATGGACGAGTTGACAAGTCACACCCAGGATGAGATACCTTGGTGTATGTTACATGCTTATGATATTGTGTTGATTGGAGACTATAAACAGAGTAAATGAAAAGCTTGAGGTTTGGAGACTAAAG
This sequence comes from Ottelia alismoides, assembly GCA_037367405.1. Taxonomy (NCBI): domain Eukaryota; kingdom Viridiplantae; phylum Streptophyta; class Magnoliopsida; order Alismatales; family Hydrocharitaceae; genus Ottelia; species Ottelia alismoides. Next base: position 74,275 of record JAZKJV010001342.1, on the reverse strand, counting down.
GATCTCGTTTAAGTAGGACTAAGACTAAATATATGGAGTGCACTTTTGTTTGAAGCAATGATGAAGAAATCGAGGTGAAGATTTGTGATGATAACATTCAAAAGAGAGATTATTTTAGATATATGTGATATATTTTGCAACATGATGGGGAAATTGATGAAGATGTTATTAATAGAATAAATACAGACCAACTAAAGTAGAGAAGAGCCTCTGCTATGTTCTGTGATAAGAAAAATTCTTTTGAAAATCAAAAAAAAAAGATCTACAAAGTGATCGTGAAACCTGTTATGCTCTATGGATCTGAATGTTGACAAGTGAACCATAGACATGTGTAGAGAATGGCAGTAGCAAAAATGAAAATTCTAAGGTGGATGTGTGGACACACGTAAAGATCGGATTCAGAATGATGCAATCAGAATGAACATGTAGCTCCGATCGAGGATAAGATGCGAGAAAACCACTTAAGGTGGTTAGGTCATTTGCAAAGGTCAACTAATGCACCAGTTAAGAGATGCGAGTTTTGAAATGTTGAGTTGTCTAAGTGAAGGCGAGGAAGGCCCAAGAAGTGTTGGAATGAGATTGTACGAAGGGATCTTAGTTTTTTGGATCTAAGCTCGAGAATGATCCAAGATAGATATGAATGGAGGCAAAGAATCCACGTAGCCGACCCTACTTAATGTGGGAAAAGCTTTGTTGTTGTTGTTGTGATGTAAAAGAAAGCATACAATAACAGTAATCAATCATCTGTCACCATCAAAGAAGAACCACCTTATAAGAATATTATAAAAATAGAAATACAAACATTAGTTCTGAAAGCAGTAAAAGAAGGTACACAATAGCAATAATTAATCATCTCTCATCACCATCACCATCAAAGAAGAAAAATCACTATGAGAAACAAGTAACAACTCTCTCTCTATGTCGCAATCGACCGATGAATGAGCCCACTCCTATAATAACTTTATTATTAATATTAAGAGTTTAATTTTTTTTAAGACTCAAAAGTTGGGACTTTTTCTTCAATGTTGACAGCAGCACACCATTCTCAACAACATGCGCTTGTCAAGCCCTCTACGCAGGGTCAACTACTGCTTCAACTAGTGGAACAGCAGGGAAAGACCATCATGTATCCTGCAGAAACTAGGAGAGAATGCACAAAAGAGAGGGGAAGTGCGAGGTTTCAGACAAGGCAGTGATGTCTTTCTGGATGGCAGACAACGCAGCGCAGCATACTATCCACTGAGGCATTGTTGTTGGTATGAAACTTAAGAGTGGTAACCCTCCTTCTAAAGGTGTGGTTTAACATTTCATTCTTAAAAGGATAACCCCTCACTTTGGAGAGATACGCCGTTGGTCAAACCAGGCTTTAAGGTAAGCAATTGCATGAGCCTATTACAAAACTCTGAAGCCGTATACCTAACAGTTGCTGGTATCAAAATGTTCTTCACTCTAAAGACTACCAGCCCAGTACACATTGGCTAATCAGCACCTGCAATCATTTGTTACAAAAGACTCTAAGGCAAATAACAATTATTTTGTGTTTCATAAATAAAAAGGCGTATGGTCTTCAAAAACGCACAAAAAAATTTCAAGATCTCCTGCATTATTGAATGAAGAAAATGCGGACTCTTAAATTGAAGTGCTGCAATGCATTCAATTTCAATCTTTGCATCAAGAGGCAAGGCAGCTACCTGATATGTTGCCCGAGCAGGTGCTGGAGCTGGAAAATCTGCAGAGGAATCACAGTTTATTTTTCATTAGTATACACGACCACATGGAGATTTTGTGGACTTACATCTACCATAGATCTCATTCACTTTTTTGAAATCCTTGAGATCGGCCAATCTGCGGAAAATGTCATCAGCAGGAAACCAAAATCAAAAAAACAAAAAACCTCTTTGAAATCACAAATGAACACGACAACAAAGCTAGCAGGCAAAGGGAGATGAGATTCAATCAACTGATAAGTCGACGCATACAATATTGTTGTTTTAACAACAGAAGAGTAGCTTGCTCCACTGGTTTTGAGTATTTCACCGATATTCTTCATGATCTGCACTTTTTCAAGTCAGTATCATATAATTCCAAAACTTTGTATTAAAACTTTTAGATATTATGACCTCAGACGCTAGTTGTTCAAAATATACCAGACGTTAAAACTACTAGCACAAAGATCTAATCAGGTTCAACCACTAAGACGAGAATTCCAGGATCAATTTTTTGTAGGCAAACCCAGGATCAGATAACATACAAAAAAGCATCTCGGAGGTCAGGACACGGTGAATAGATAAGTTGATATATAATAGTATCACCTACATGATTAATAGTGAGTGCAAATCAAAGAAAAAGTGGAGTAAGTGTTGTGAAAATTTGAATCACAACCGAATAACATCTCACTAGGCAAGCGAAGATAGGAAATAAAACAAATATATTCGTATCTCTACTACTAAGTTGCTTTTAAAAATAATGACCATACAATTTTTTCAGGTAAGCAAATCAAAGAAAATGCCAACCCCACTTTAAACGGGAAAAGGTTTGGTTGTTTTAAACAAATAAAAGAATTAACATATCCGCCAAAAATAATTTTGTTTCCTTTTTCTATTGTCAAAATTCTTAAAACTGAAACAATCACAACCAAGCATATACGACCTTTAAGTCGGTATAAACCACGAGAAAAGAAATAGGTTCACCTGTTCCGTTTGCTCCTCTATGTTGTCTGAGATGAACTTCCCCGTCTTTCAGGAGAGATGAATGTGAAACTAGTTAGATTCTGTCCTGGCCTCAGGAATAAGCCCTAGAACACCAGAAACAAAAACAAGATTGCCAGCCTTTATAGCTTGAGAATATGGACCTAGAGCAGCAGGTGCTTTGTCTGTCTCAACAGCTTCCTTGATACCTAAGCAAAGAAAAGGCATGACACACGTCAAACAATGTAATATCAGGATTACGGTTATTGGTGCCAACAAAGGAAGATATATATGTTTAGATGTTGCAATCAAGGGACATGAGTATCAAGTTGCTCCACCTATCAAACTTGAAATTCTAATTGACAGTTGGATGTAGCAAATCAAAAAGAACACTCCGGAAACCATCAAAGTTCTGTCGCTACAGCCTATTTAATTAGAGATTGGGCAAACTGCCATGTAGGTAGCTGGAGATTTCCATTCATGTACATTTTCCAGTTCTGAACCAGGGACTTTCTTGAATTTCTACCAACTTTTCTGCATTGTTCAGCCTTTGGCATGATCGAAGTGCACATTAAAATAAAGATGTGCCTCTAAGAACAGATTGGCAAATTTTGCCTTCAGAATAGAGACGGAAAATTACTATGTACAAAAGGGGGAATATATACAGAAAGAACAAAAAAGAAACAAGAAACATGTGACATCCTTTCTCTTTATCGAATCAAACTAGCAAAATCACTAGACATGTACTATACACTAGATGTCTAACACAATTAGATTGAGTTGGTGATAGAATGGTGACAACAAACTAGGAGATTTATACATGTTTACGTGTTCAAAGGGCTAACCAACTATACGTCTTATGGTGACAACAGACTAGCAATTGACAAGCAAGCTCATCTTCCTGATTAACCGAGCTAACAAACTGCTTCACTATAAAGCCTGAGATATTTACACGGATATCTCAACGGTTTACAAAGTGTATTGATTCACAACCTTGGAGTAGACATCAAGATCAACACCACAGATCACACATTTTAGCACCCGCAGATGAACATACCAACTTCCACTTTCTTCTTACTTCCACTTGAATAAGCAAATCCTGAAGATCCAAGCGCTGCAAACTTGAGGATCAAACACTAACAAGTTCCTGCGGAAGATGTTCACGACGGAAACAGGCATATTTTACAATAATCTTTTCTTTAACAACTATACTTTTCACATATATCAAGAATAATTCTCAAATGACATCTAGCATAAACAATAGACTATAATGGCACAGACATCACAAATATAAGCACAGCAATTATATCAAAAGTAGCATAGGTGAATAAGCGATAATAATTTACAGAATAAATATCACCAGGCTAAAGAAGGATGACAAAAGTGCTTTGATTGCTATCAGAAAAACATGAGCACTGGCAAGCAATCAAACTCTGTTAATCGGATAGCTTTCTTGTGGAGCTATCTTCAGAAAATATTCTCCTCGAAATATCGAACGAATCAAAGAACACGAGCGAAAATACTCGAGAAAATATCAGAGAGAGCTTCTAGTATCTTTAAATAGAATAGGAATGAATTCTCGAATGGTGTGTGTTCCAACAATGGGTATAAGATCCTTTTTTTGAAAGTCTGCAATTTAGGGGGTATAAGATCCTTAATATAGGAGTCTAAGAAATATGATCGTTGGTAACAAAATAAGCAACAAAACGGTGAAGATTTGGTTGGAATGATCGATCAATTGAAAGTATGATCGATCAGGTCAATAAGTATGATCGATCAATGCATAATGATTGGTACAATATTCAAAATATGATCGACCAACAAATAAGGCATGGTTGATCAAGATTGATCAGACATAAACACAAGGTCGATCAGGGATGAACTATCAGTAAGAACAGATGGTCGATCTTGTTGATTTTGTCGACATTCCAATTTGAAAACTTTCTGAAGATGTTGCCTAAGGCTACGACTTTCCAAAAAACACAAGTAAAGAATGCAACACCTTTTTGAACAAGTTAAACAACTTTCTAATCTTTTGCAACTTTGATGCAGACGTCGTTTTGTATATTGTCTGAACTAAATCACATGGTGGTTCTGCAATCACAGTAAACAAGAGAGCGACTACAATATGCATGTGTACGTGTCATCTTTATGATTATAGGAAAAACAAAGAACTAACAATCTCCCCATTTTTAAGGATGACAACTTTTCAAAAGCTTAATGAGATGTAACCAATTAAGTATATCATTTTTCAAGTTGAACTTGAATAAATCAAAGATAATGAATCAAGAACTTTGAAACTTTGATTTTAACTTATCCCCATTACTAAAGGAATCATAATGGTCTAGTGGTCTACACTTAATGGTCTAGTGGTAGTACAGTGTGTCTACCACACAAAAGACGATGGTTCAAATCCCACTCTTGCAGGGGTTGCGATAGGTAGAGTCGACAGCCAGCATAAAAAATAGTCGAATCATTCAACATGGATTTGAGCAAGAATCCATGTAGCCGACCCTACTTATAGCGGGAGAAGTACATTTATTTTTACTAAAGGAATCATAAAACTTTTAATCCTTTAGATTTAAGTTGTGTAAAGTTTGTAAATATTTTACCTTTAATCTTTAAATATTTTTAAGGGTAATTTACGTATTGGATCTTCATCTATCGAACCAATCCCAATATGGGCCAGAATCTTTCAAATGTAACAAAATGGATCTCGACTCCATTTCTATAAACAGCACCTCTAAAAACAAAATAGAGATGGACCAGCATGCCCACTCTCTAAATTGGTACACATTCCTTCTCTTCCCTTTAAACCATAGACTTTGAATCAAGAACTTTGAAACTTTGATTTTAATTTCTCCCCCTTACTAAAGGAATCATAAAATTTTTAATCCTTTAGATTTAAGGTGTGTGATATTTGTAAATATTTTCCTTTAATTTTTAAATGTTGTTAAGGGTAATTTATGTATTGGATCTCCATCCATCGACCCAATACCAATATAGGTCCCAATCTTACAAATGTAACGAAATGGATCCTCACTCCATTTCTATAAACAACACCGTTACAAATGTAACAAAATGGGTCTCGACTCCATTTCTATAAACAACACCATTAAAAACAAAATAGAGATGGACCAGTGTGCCCATTCTCTAAATTGGTACACATTCCTTCTCTTCCCTTGAAACCATGGACTTTGAATCAAGAACTTTGAAGCTTTGATTTTAATTTCTCCCCCTTAGTAAAGGAATCATAAAACTTTTAATCCTTTAGACTTAAGGTGTGTGATGTTTGTAAAAACTTTTCCTCTAATCTTTAATGTTTTAATGGTAATTTATGTATTGGATCTCCATCTATCGATCCAATACCAATATAGGTCCCAATCTTTCAAATGTAACAAAATGGGTCCTCACTCCATTTCTATAAACAACACCGTTAAAAACAAAATAGAGATGGAAACACGTGCTCACTCTCGAAATTGGTACATATTCATTCTCTTCCCATGAAACCTTGGACTCCTCCCCATACTCCTCCCCTCCAACAACACCCCATTCCTGACCTCCCCTAGTGCATCGACGCCATGTCCCCTTTCTCTCGCATTGATGGTGGTACATCTGCAACCCTTGTCCCCTAATTCATCAGTGTGTACCACACGACCTCCTTTCTCCTCCTATGGCAACAACGTAATACCCCGACCTCACCTTTTCCTACGACAGCACCTGAAGCCTTACCTCTAGTTCTCCTTGCATGGTGGTGGCATACTTCTCAAACCCTAGTGGTGGAGGTGCCCAAACTTATTTGGAAGAAAGCATAAAGTATGAAAGTACATGATTTACTTTGGTTATAAGTGTTTTTACACATTATTACTAATTAAAGAGTCAAATATCATGCAACCTAAGATGTGCGTAAGGTATACAGGAGGAAAAATTTCCAATTCAGTTGCTGGCCCGTGATGGATCAACAAGTATCAAAAGAAGGATCACGATTGTTCTATTGATCGACAGGCCCCTAGAGGCAATCCTTGGGCACATTGAGGTTGCAAGAGTAGCAAAAGTACTTCCATTGCACACAGTCCAACTTGCATACCATACAGGGGCTCTGTTTTTTGCTGAAAGTAGATTATGTGATGTGGGTGAGCCTTGTCTACAACAATGGACTTGATTGACGAACATGCCATGTGTATGAGGAAGTCACACACAGCACATGTGCCGCACATCCATATGGTTTACCACAGACTTGGAAAAATGTACCTTGAGCGGAAAAGAAAGTGGCCAAGTCATTGACCAAAACTCAAGAGCAATGTTAGTTGTGAAGATCTTAAAGCATTCAGAGAAATCGGCCTTTATGAACTCAAAAAAAGGACTTACCGGTTGTTATTATTACTGATCATTCTTAATTAAAACATCCCAAGAAATTTTAATGTAATTACCAACAAAGACAGCACCGAATAGGATCTCCAAATATCATAATGGACTAAAAAAGGTGAGGAATGACGGAGCTCAGTTCTCCGAGGAAAAGAAGCTCGATAATGTTTTCCAAACCAGCATGCTTCACTCAAAAGTTTTCAGCAAGGTCGGTCCAGTAAACATATGAGAGAACTATGACAGAAAGATGATCGAGGCTTAAATACTACAAGAACATGTCAGCAAAATGTCATAAGCAGAGATAGCACCAAAAAATGGAATATGTGTGGATACCAAGATGGTATAGGTCATTCTTCTCATAGCCCCCATCAAAGAGTTGCATCATCAGAATATTCTGAAAATAGCAACACTCACCAAAATTCACTCTACAGTCCAGCTCTACATAATCTATGAACAAACAGTAAGCTCGAACGAAAGTCAGGATCATAAAAAACTCCAGATAGCTTGAGTTAAAAAAAACACCCCATAGTCCCAATGGTGGTAATTGGGGAATGGGCATTGTTGGCTAAGTGAACCAACTTCACAATGAATGAAGGTTCTAAAGAAGTCAGAAGGCTAGCTTCTCGAATCAAGTAATCAAAAGCACCAAAGTTAATAATCCATACTGGTGTAGAGGCAGAAGCAGAGTTAGCTACAGCACTTGAGATTGCATAGCCAGATTCGCAACAGGACTCTCACAACGAAGGGAGGCGAAAGTGCCTCACGCATCATGAAAGCCTGAACATCGGATCATATAATTTAAAAAAAATGATGAAACCACATGGATTGGGAACTATTCCCAATCTGTTCCATCATGGTCACACGATTATAAAATATACCTCTTGAAGTGTGTTATCAATCTACGAGTCTCTAAGCGGGTAGACCTCCTATCTCAAGTACGATCCAGTAGACATCACTTGTCAATGCAGGGATGAACCACGTGACTCCCGTAATTAAAAGAGAGAATCTGAGTAGCAAAGCTCCTGATTTCACCGTATGAAATCATTCTCCTTCAAAAACACGAGCCATCGAAGAAGCAGAACCTCCACGAAAGATCGATTGAATCGATTTGGCAACACGACGACAAGGTGACGACTATCATGGTCTCCACAAACACTAGGGTAGGAGATGTCCATAAGGGAGATTGGGAAAGGAAAGTGTAGACATATATGTAGAGAGAGAAACTAGATGAAGTTTTAACTCTTTAAAATTCTATTATTGTGTTGTTGACATGTTGTAACTTGAGAAGGCTGGACTACCTTCTCTTTTATAGCACATTGGATGATTATGATGCACTCCTCATAATAACCGATTGTCAAGATTACATGTCGTTCCATCCACAACTAGGATTAAGGCTCAATAAGTGGCAACTACATAATATACCCCGAAGGATTATTGATAGAAATAGAGAAGATGGAAATAAACTTAAATAGAAACCATGTCATTGTATATTTGCCAAATGACGTTAACAATTTCAATGCATACTCTAGTAGCCGATGATGACGATAATGCATCTTGATCATGCGATGAGTATGAGGAATAGGGTTGAGCATTGAGTAAGGATGAGTCAAGTCGGGCCTAGTATAGCCTAACCCAAGCCCATTTATGCTGACGAGCCTATGGCAGGCTCGGGTCCGTTATATTTCAAAAAAATTAGCCCAAGCACGGGCCTGGCCGACGAGTGTTTGGGTAGGACCTAGGTCATGCCGGCCATTGGCACATATGTTAAATGTCCAACTAATATTTGAGGTGTAAGGGTATTCTCTTTAGTCTTTGCACCTTTTATCAATGGGATATTTACACCCATATTAATTTCGTAATTACGTACATAACACTGTGTAATCGTGAATTACACTAGGAACCCAAAATAATGTTCAACTCTTACATGAAAAGACCTTGTGTCAACACCCATCCGTTTTTCTGCTAACTTTGACGGAATCCGTCCATTTTTACCCTTTATGTTCAAGATAAATACAAATCCTACCACCCCCATTCCTTCTCTTCCCCTTTCTTCTCTTCCATAGAAGCCCCTCATCGTCGAGAGGAGGTGGGCGACGGCGGAGGATATGGGAAGGAGTAGGAGGTCAGGGGAGGAGGTGGGCAATGACGGGAGGACCTGGGGAGGAGGAAGAGGGTGACAGCAGGGGACCTGGGAAGGAGGAGGAGGTCGGGGGAGGAGGAAGGCGACAATGGAGGACCTGGGAAGGAGGACGAGGGAGGAGGTGGGCGATAGTGGAGGACCTAGTAAGGAGGAGGTCGGGGGAGAGGATGACGATGATGACGGAGGACCTAGGAAGGAGGAGGAGATCAGGGTAGGAGGTGGCGACGGTGGAGGACCTGGGAAGGAGGAGGAGGAGGAGGTCGAGGGAGGAGGTGGATGACAATGGAAGGACTTGGAGGAGGAGGAGGTCAAGGACAAGGAGGGCGACGACTGGAGGACCTGGATGAGGAGGAGTATGTCAGGGAGGAGGAGGGTAGCAGCTGGAAGACCGGGAGGAGGAGGAAGAGGAGGTTGGGGAGGAGGAGGGTGACGGCTAGAGGACCTGGAGGAGGAGAAGGAGGAGGTCAGGGAGGAGCAGGGTAGCGGTGGGAGGGAAGGGTGGGTCGTTGGAAGAGGAAGGGGTTTTTTGTTTTATTTTTTGAATTTTAATAACCATTAGATAGCATGGGTTAGAATAACCTAATGATCTAGTTAGATTAACGAGCAAATCTAATGAAGGGTTATGGGTGTGAGACGGGGTGACGATTCGGGATTCCTAGTGAAATTTGCGATTACACAGGGCCATATACGTCATTACGAAATTACTCAAGGTTATGGATGTAAATATCCCTTTATCAAAATATAAAAAGATCATTCTAGAGAAATCAAAAACATCTTTAAAACTTCTCTGGATGTACAAATTCAATTTTATTATAGGTAAGTACACAACGGGTATTATAACCATAGTCGCATGAATGATAGATCTCTCAAACCCCGAGTAGGAAGTTTATGCATCTATTTGAATGGCACGAAGTAATCATCTATAGAATAAAACTAACCATAATGGGCTCTTAATTAATTGGTATATTTGAAAACTAAAACTGAGCATGTGTTTAAGAAAGTAGCAATATAGGCAATCACACAAACTTGGCCAAGCTTGGCATTTGGGAGCTTCCTCCTCAACATTATCCTCCAACTCCTTCCCCATGGGTACCATTTGGGAGCTTCCTCCTCAACATTATCCTCCAACTCCTTCCCCATGGGTACCATTCCGCACAGTAATATTCTCACCGATAACCAATCATAGTCTTCGATCATGGGGCTCTTGGCAAGCGCCAGCAGCAGCGGCGCGACAAACATGCAATACCTTTGCACCAACTCCATCATTGTCACAAGATCAAACTTGTGCATAATGAGTATGGCACAATACTCCTAAGCCCACACATAAGCACAGAGTTAAGGGAGTATATGTGGTGGATTAGAGGGAAAGAGGGAGGTAGCAAATCCACGTGCAATAGCGAAAGAAGGGATGCAGTAGGACCTCTAGTTGCCTCGCAAGTCATGGCTCTCCACCGCATAGACGATGGTGGGAAGGGCCGGACTCCAGCGTCGGTGGCTGTGATGGAAAGGAGAGAGGAAGTGAGGCATGGTGGTGGTGAACAGAGAGTGGGGGTGTTTCAGTACCACCGCTCGAAATGGAAAAGAGAGGAACATGAGAGGGGGTTGGGGTCCAGTATCGTGAATTTAGTGTTTAAAGTCGGAATCCTAATGGGGGTTCGAGCTTGCAGTGGACTTCGATCAGGACTATGGTTGGGCCATGCACAGGCTCAAAATCAAACTACTAGGCGGGTTGGCCATGCTCGCCTCGAGCTCGAGCTACTTGATGCTCAAACACGGCATGATTATGTAAATGGGCCTAAAATGATGCCCAAGCCTGCCCATTAAATAATAGGGCATGGGCTTGGGTTGAGTATTAGCGTGTCGATCATTGGGTTGGGTCAAGTCAGCACTACCCAATGCTCAACCCTAATGAGGAGCTAAAGGCTATGGAATGATAAAAATACATTTGCGCACGTGCTCCAATTGAGAGTTTTTATGTTATGTCATTATTTTACGGCCTGTTTAGTTATGTCCTTATTATGTAATTTATCTACTAGGGTTTCTCTCTTCTATATAAGAGAACCCTTGGGCTCTATGAATAAACAATGAAGTACTTTCCTCCACATGGTATCAGAGCGGCGGACCTAGACCGGAGCCCTGAGCCCCACCTACCAACCCTACCTTCTAGCCTTGCCTTGCAGCCACCCGTTGCGCCTCGGATAGGTGTGCCGCCGCTCGGCAGTGCCCCAAGGCACTGCCCAGCAGCAGTCCAGTGCGGCAGCAGACCTCGCGAGAGTCCGGCACCACCAGGAAGTGCCCCAAGGCACTGCCCAGCAGCACCAGGCGCCACTAAGCATTGTTCCAGTGTTGTTCCTTGCCGTTCAACGTCGCCCAGCGCAGTTCCGACACCTTCCAACGCTGCCCGCCAGCGGTTGGCGTTGCCCAGAGGTTCTCCTACTGCCCTAGCGTGCCACAGAGACGTTTGTTGTTGCTCCACACTTGCTTTCCAGGTCTGACTCTGCAGTTTTGGCCTGATTTCAGAGATTTTTTGCCTGATTTTGTTCTGCAAGTGGTGAAATCAGCATGTTTTGGTGTCTTTCCACCAACATTTGATTAGAGTTGGTTGTGGTATGAGTCTACGCCCACAATCACCCCTTTTCATATCTGCAGATGCTTCACGATCTGTCTAAGGTTCATGTTATTTGTCGACGAAATCAGAAAGCAGAGTTGATACGCCATCTATAGGTGCCTTCAAGGGTCTAGCACCTATTGCCAAGATGGACGGCACAAACTATGAACTGTGGGCAATGCAGTTCGTGAATCTACTGCAAAGCAATGGTAAGAAGTATATTCTGAGGCAGGATGAGCCGGTGGACAAAACTAAGATCAATGCCTCATGGGAGGCAAATGATGCACATGCCAAGACATGGCTATCTGGTATTGTCACTATTGAGATAGCCAATGATATCCTGAGTCAACTCACAACAAATGTGATGTAGGACATCCTCACAGGTATATACTCTCAAGCGAGGAATGAATCGAAGATATTACAACTCGAACATGATATCTTCACAACCAAACAGGTTGATCGTTCTCTTCACGTTCTGTACATATCTCTGAGGGATATGTTTGAGCAACTCCATAGCTACATAAGCCTGATGTCCTCACCAGAGCAGCATAAAGCCTATAGAAATTATGTCATGATGGGGGTGTTTGTTCCTTCTCTTAACCCGGAATCAAGGTTCAGGAAAGCGGTATGCGTATGCGTTCGGACTGTTCACCGAATACTGATTAAGCGGTATGCGGGGGCATATGTGGGGTATATGCGGTTCTAAGCGGTTCTAATTTTTAATTAAAAATAAAAAAATATCTATGAATAACATTACCACTGAAGTTATGTATCTAAGTGGAGTTAAAAAAGATCTAAGAAAAATAGTTCATGTTAGATGGGTGTGCATATATACTTTTAATTGCCTCATATTTAATCACAAAAAAACATTTACCATAAAAACTTCACATTATATGATTCGTAATAACAAAATTCAATACACATACATGCACTACATGAGCAAAACCTCAATCGGCATATATAAAAAATATTCGACGATACAATGCATATACTCGTGAAAATAATACATGAGAAAAACATAAAACATTGCATATACATAATGATATATCGCAATGTAATTGTATAGAAATGCATGTCATATTCTAACAATTGAATGAAGAGGCAGAGTTATAGAATTAAGGACCTGAATGAGAAGATTGAAAAGTTGGAGCTGTTGGAGCAGTATGCGGGGCATATGCGGGATATGCGGGGCATATGCGGGCCGCATAAACGGGGAGGGCGCATAATGCACTGATTCAAGTAATCGGTGCGGTCTGCACGCCGCATGGGCATATGCGGCCCGTGCGGCCGATTTAGTGAACACTGCCCAGAATACAATTCAGCTTGCTCTTAGCTTCTCACTGACGCTAGTATCTCGCCTATGGAGTAAGCGTACCGCTGGCTGAGCAAACTAAGTATCCTCTCTGCCACTTCTTCTCAATCATCATCACCTATGGCAGCCTCTCGTAGTAGAGGTGGCTCGTTTCCATTCAGAGTGAGGCACACGTAGCAGAGGAAGTCCACACCCACATCAACAATGTTCATATTGTCACCGATTAGGGCCTCAGGCTACTCAGATGACACGTGTTACTCCAAGCACGACTCTCCACCATCAGCTCGTGTTGTTGAGCATGTTCAAACTGCTACTGATCTATTTGAACATCGTTATGATGACTTCGTTGCACGTTTGAAAGAGATCATGCCACCAATCATCGAATGTTCTAGTACGGGTCCCTTAGATATTGTTGTGTCTGCTACCACTAGCTTCGATGTGTTCATAGGGAACTCCTTAGTATCATGGACAATGTTCAGGAGGGTGCCATGCGGTATTTGGTCAGGGGGATCACTGCGTAGCGAGCATGAGATATGCGGGAGAATATGCGGAGAGTATGCGGTTTTAAGCATTTTGATATTTTTTTATTGTTTAGAAATATAAATAAATATTTAATATATGTTAATATTATGTTCAGACAGCTTGATTGGCAGCTTGATTGGCAGTAATAAAATCTCCAACAGTATCATGTTCAAACATTTAAGTTGTATGCAGAACATTCTTTATAGTAATGTTCTTAACAAAATAGACATTAAATTTCAAGTCAGAACCATTCAGACCTTAATTTAGAGTCAAGCTCATTATATGCTCTATAATAAAAACTAGCATACTTCTACGGATAAAGATATTTGTATTGGGTAATCAAAAGGAGATATACATGAAAATACATGCCAGCTAACGTGGATGTACACAATGAAAACATTTGAAAAGATTGATATTAAAGTAAGGTGAAGAAGATTTTTTTAGATGCTTGAGAAAACAAAGCTTAAAAAAATACAAAAGTAGAGTAAAAACATCAATTGCATGATATTACCGGAAGTGTTGGCAGAGCCCATGGAGGTGTTGGTAGAGGACCAGAGGTGTTGGAGGAGGTGAGGGGAGCTCGCGAGCTATTGGCGAAGCCGCAGAGGTGATGGAGGCGAACACCAAGCGGGCGATACTGTAAGGGGTGTGGAGGTGATTGAGGTGAGCGTCGAGCGGAGCAACGGAGGCGGTGGAGGTTGTGGAGCTGAAGGTTTTAGCGGAACCGTGGAGGTGGTGGAATCGAGCATAGAGTGGAGCTCAAGACTCTCAAGTTAGGGATCGAGGTCAGGTGATGTTATGAGGGGTGTGGGATGCATGGGAACTGGGAGGGATTTTAGGTTTTAAGGCAGGTGGGGTTAAGGGTTAGGTTAAAAAAAGTATATTAGAAAAACAATCGAGTAGGCGGCAGCATATATGGTATACTCGATCGAGTATGCGGGCTGACCCGCCTAGAGTCATGTTTGATCATACTCGGAGTGGCCAGGGATGTAAAAAACGGCCTAAACGGCCGTTTAAAAGGTCATTTACACGCACGCGGTCCTGGACCGCACCGACTAAGCCCAGTCGGACACATATGCGGGCAGACTGCTTAATCAGTGTTAAACGGTCGTTTAAACGCCGTTTAAACCCCGTTTTTAACATCAACCTGTCAAGAATGTAAGAATGTGCTTGTTTTCTCCCTAACATGGGCCCTCCTAGTCCCCCAGGCTCACTGACTAGTTGCATCAAGACCCCTGTTCTGGTAGGGTATGGTGTGACACGAGAATGCATACAATGGATCTTCAACTTGGGGAGCTTCACCCCCTTTGGATTTGTACAATGGAGATGAAACAACTGTATAGATATTAGATTCTAGATATCCGATATAACTCGTTCGATTCTTTCTTTTTGTTGTTTATCTTCATAAATCAAAATTGAGATTCCAAACCTTGACTATCGATTCTACTAGACAATTGATAGGAAAAAAATCATTGTGATATATATTGTGAATATATGATTATATTTTATAATTTAGTTATATTTCTTATTAATTATATATATGTAAATATTTTTTATTACTTAAAAATACACAACCGCATAGCCCGTTTAATTTCCATTTAAACTCCCGCATACCATTTAAATAGTAATCAGTGACCCTACCGATTGAATACCGCATACCGCTTTTTGCAACCTTGGGAGTGGCAAGGCTCTCGAGTATTAGTATGCGGCTGAGTATGCGGTATACTCGGCGCTTTCCTGGACATTGATCATGGAAGAACAATAAGCAGATAATCGTTGCCAGATCTAGAGCAAAATCATAATACATAGCTATGGCACAAGGGAGTTCAGAGATGATATGGGTCAGACCCGTTCTAACCATAGTAAGCCATATTGCAATATATCGGTATTGACAAGCAAGGTTCAGAAAGTCGGTATGCGGTATTCGTTCAGTCAGGCGGTCTTGAGCGAGTAAGCGGATAGGCGGAAGTATATGCGGAAGTATATGCGGATTAAGCGGTTTGTTTTATTTTAATTAAAATAATTAATAATATAGTAATAAATTCAAATATTAGAATTTTGTGTTTCAAAAAAACAACATAGATGACGTGCAAATATAGACATTTTAGTACAATGTGATTTTAAGTAAAGCATTTCGAAAATCAGCTACGTATGTGAAGGAACAAGTCACATATTGTACATATTCCAGTAATATCAAATCATATTGATTGACCTTTGCTATGAGCTACCATGTGAAATCATTTACTTGCTAGAACATGGATACAAGCTTGATTTAGCCTATGAAATAGATGCGGTTCACAAGCCAATGCCTTCGTTGTATATATTTATGATTCAAATTCAAATATTCAATTTCAGCACAATTGATCTCAAATTACATTAAAATTTAAAAATCAAATCAGAGACTTCAGAATATATTTCAATACATGCATAAAATACATGAATCACTTACTTAATTTTCAAGGCAATAATCTCAAACTAAAAACGTGATATGTATAATTTGTATAATACCGGCACAACCAGAAAGACTAAATATTTGATTACACTAAGTTTTTATAAATATATGTGATTCAAATGATTAACCGGTATACCCCCTTTGTTATTTTCCTCCACTATTCCCTAAACAAAATTCACCTTATTGTTCAAACCATAAAAGAAAGAAGGATAAATCAAACAATTCATTTAAAAGTTAATAAAAATTATTAGTTATCAGTTCACAGTTTTGCTCTAATACATATGTGGGCGCATATGCGGCCGCATATGCCGATTACTCGGCCGCATATGCGCTTTCACCGCATATGGAGCGACTATGGCCTATTCGCCACGCTTTACCCCCCGCCTCCGCATATGCGGCCGCCCGAACCAACTTTCTGAACATTGTTGACAAGTGACCGATATATCGTCGATATGGTCGATATTTGCCCTTCTAAGATCATTTTCTTCATAAAACTGGTCGGATTTGGGCGGTATGGCGTATATCGACAATCAGTGTTGTAAAAGTCGCCCGACTGGCCCGATTAATAGGTCCGACTAGTCTAGTCAGTGGGGTGGCCGACCGAGTACCGACTAATTCCGATTAGGTACACTAATCGACCAATTTTTGCTTGGAGATACCATATTTTTTTAATGTTTTACTTTTTTTATAAGCAAACTTAGTATAATATGCTTAATATTTTATTTAAATTCAAATATTCCTTTTATTTTATAATGGTAGTATAAAAATGTACAAAATCTACGTAAATATATGTATAAAAATGAGTTATATTATATATATTTAAAATAATTATAAAATCCAAAGCCGATTAAAGTCCGACTAAATCTGATTAGTTGTCCGACTGCCGATTAATCTTTAGTCAGTGACCCAACCGACCGAGTACCGACTATCGACTTTTGCAACATTGTCGACAATATAGAGTATCAACATGATATCGATAACGATATTACCTACACTGGTTCTAACTGACCTATCTATTGTGGTACCTGTAGAGATAGTTGATCGTCTTTTATGTTATTTAGTATTTCAGTTTCTTTATGTACCTCTCATGTAATTTACCCAAGGGCTCTCTCCCTATATAAGAGACCCGAGGGCTCTATGGAATAGATCATCTCAGTACTCTTTTACCCTAACATGGTATCAGAGCCCTAACCCTAATCTAGGGTTTCTCTCCACCGCCCCCCCCCCCCCGCCCCTCCCGTCGACTCTCTCCTACCGCCACCGTCCCCAGGGCGCCGCCCAGGGCTCCACCGCCGCCTCCAGGTTGCCGCCCAGCCCCCAGTGCGCCGCCGAGCAGTCCCGGGACCCCTCCTTGTCCCGCACGCGCGCCGCCGGAGCTCCCCCACCTTCCGCCCCGGCTCCCTCCAGCCGCCTCCGGGGGCTGTCTACACCGTCCAGCCCTCTCCCAGCCCCCGACCAGTCCCTGTCCAGCCGCCATCTTCCTTGGTAGAGGCTTCCGGAGCCTCTACTTGTTGCCGGGTGCTGCTACTTCACTCGGTCTCGGATAGAAGATGGATTCAAGTGCATAACGTCTACATGTGCACTTGAATCCTTAAAGTCTTGGTAGACAACCTCTTCTTCGTCTATCAATAGTCGTTCTTCTCCGGCATTATGTCCGAACAAAAGCTCGATATGCCCGCCATAGGTGCGTTCAAAGGTTCTGCACCGATCGTCAAAATGGACGGGACAAACTACGAACTGTGGGCGATGCAGTTCCTCAGTCTCATGAAGTCGTGTGGTAAGAAGCATATTCTTACCGAGGATGAACCGCCGGAGAAGACAGGAGTCTATGCCTCATGGGAGGCTGATGATGCGTACGCCAAGGTTTGGCTCTCAGGTACGCTCACGACAGAGATAGCGAATGATGTCCTTCACCAGCCCACCGCCAAGGCGATGTGGGATATTTTGGCCATGACGTATTCTCAGGTCCGCAACGAGATGAAGATGCTCCAGTTGCAGCATGATATATTTACCACGAAGCAGAATGGGAGGCCTCTTCATTCGCTATACACGTCGCTTCGTGGGATGTTCGAGAAGCTCTATAGCACCATTCCACTCACAGCCACGCCGGAACAACAGAAGACGTTCCGCAATGCCACTATGGTTGGCGTTTTACTTGCTGCCTTAGACCCGGAGTACGAGGCCGCACGCTCTCAGATCCTAGCAGATGCCACTATCCCGCCGATGGAAGAGGTATACAGGAGGCTCAGTCGTGTACCTGTTCCATCTACTACAGCGACTGTACCTCCGTCTGCAATGGCAGTTTCCAGGGGACGTGGTGGTTCGTCCTCGTTTCGTGGCAGAGGAAGTGGTGGACGTGGTCGCGGAGGTCACATACGTTCCACGTGTTCATTCTGCCGCTGTACTGGTCATTCGGAGGATACTTGCTATTCCAAGCACGGCTTCCCTCCTTCTGCACGTGTCGCGGATCATGTTCAGGGTCCTTCAGCTCCTGCTACAGACCACAGGTTCGAAGAGTTGGTGGCACGACTTCGTGATATCATGCCACAATCGTCGCCAGATGGTACTGAAGTTTCTGATGTTGCAGCCTCGGCGTCAGCTAGTACATCCGCCTCTGCCAGTGCCTCAGGTAGTCCTTCAGTCTCACCTCATTGTCATGATCTCACAGGATGGATTGTCGACTCTGGAGCTACCCATCATCTATGCCGTGAGAAAGATATTTTGCAGTCCTACAGGGCTATACAGCCTGGTCGCTCTGTACTCATAGCTGATGGCACTCATTCTCCCATCATCGGTCAGGGGGAGACGGCTTTGCTACCCTCTATGCACTTACAGAATGTCCTACATGCACCAGAATTCTCTATGAACCTCTTATCCATTAGTCAGATTACACGTGATTTGCACTGTCGTGCCATTTTTGATCCATCGTCTGTTATTTTTCAGGACATACTCACGGGCAGGGTGATTGGTTGTGGTTCTGAGCACAATGGCCTCTATCGTCTAGTCCGTAACTCCTATGCTGGCGTCTCACTGCATTCCCAAGGCGTCGTATCTCCGTACACCTGGCATCTTCGGTTCGGTCATCTGCCCCTGCAGAAGATGCGTCACCTACTGCCTCAGATCTCTCCGAGTTCCTCCTTTCGTTGTGAAGCATGTCAGTTAGGGAAGCACCATCGATCTAGCTTCCCAGGTCGTCAGAGTCGGAGCAGTCGCTCCCCGTTTGAATTACTTCATGTAGACATTTGGGGTCCAAGTCGTGTCCCAGATCATCAGGGGCACAGGTTCTATTTAGTAGTGGTTGATGATTTCTCTAGAGTGTCCTGGACTTTTCTTCTTAAAAATAAATCTGAAGCAGGAAGTGTTATCCAAAATCTTATTAGTGAAATCCAGAATGTTTTCTCTTCTACTGTTAAGTATGTGCGAACTGATAATGCATTGGAGTTTTGCACTCGCTCTCTTGCTACCTTCCTTTCTTCAAAAGGCATTGTTCATCAAACCACATGTGCTTACACCTCACAACAAAATGGGGTTGCGGAACGAAAGCATCGACATTTTCTTGATATTGCTCGCACATTACTCATTCAATGTTGTGCTCCATTATCTTTTTGGGGAGATGCTATACTCACAGCATGTTATCTAGTCAACCGAATGCCTACAACTGTTCTTGGGGAAAAGTCCCCAATCTATGTTCTTTTTCCAGACAGAGATTTGTTTGCACTTACACCTTGGGTCTTCTGCACTGTTGCGTTTGTCCACCGCTTATCTATAGGACTTGATAAGCTTTCTCCTAGGGCTATCAAGTGTGTTTTTGTGGGTTACTCCAGGACACAGAAAGGATACCGTTGCTATGATCCTGTTCATGACAAGTACTATGTGAGTGCAGATGTTACCTTTTTCGAACCTGTCATGTATTTCTCACCTGCGGGTGACAGATTGGCCTCCTCCACTTCTCCAGATTCCAATGTCTTTGTTCCACCACCGCCAAGCCTGGGTCAATCCTCTACTCCACCAACACCACCACCACCACCACCACCTCCTCCAGTTGTCCCTTTCACTAAGTTCTATACGAGGCGGACAGGCCCTGCTCAAGCTACAAGTCAACCATCCAACACGCCTCAGGTTTGTTCTGAAATTAACACTAACGATGGCTTAGATAACGCACCTGTGCAGGAACCTTTACTACAGGAGGAGGAGCAACCGGTCAGCACAGTCTTGGATGATTTAGACCGGCCCATTGCTCATCGGAAGCAGCGCAGACAGTGTGCCACATATCCCCTTGCCTCTCAAGTCTCCTTTCATCGACTCACTGGGGATTTCCAGAAGTTTGCAGCTGCTGTATCGTCAGTTGAGATTCCACGAACCTATCAGGATGCCATGAAGATTGACTGCTGGCGTCTTGCAATGGAAGAGGAAATGCGTGCTTTGCAATCTAGGGGAACTTGGTCTCTTGTCCCCATTCCTCCAGGTGCCTCAGTAGTAAGTTGCAAGTGGGTTTTTACAGTGAAATATCATGCGGATGGCCGTCTAGACAGATACAAGGCCAGGCTCGTTGCACGGGGATTTACCCAGACATATGGTGTAGATTATTTAGATATCTTCTCACCGGTGGCGAGACACTCTACCCTTCGCATCCTTCTATCGGTTGCAGTGGTACGTGACTGGACCATATTCCAGCTTGATGTTAAGAATGCTTTCTTGTATGGTGATCTACAGGAGGAAGTCTACATGCAGCAGCCACCCGGGTTTGCTGCTGAGGGGGAGACTCAGAAGGTGTGCAGACTTCATAAGGCTATCTATGGCCTTAAACAGAGTCCTCGAGCATGGTTCCAGAAGCTCTCCCAGCTTATTGAACGACAGGGGTTCAGAAGATCAAATGCGGACCACTCACTGTTCGTCCGGAAGACCCCTAGAGGTACCATTGTTGTTATGGTATATGTTGATGACATATTGGTTACTGAAGATGATGCACAGGGGGTTGAGGTAACCAAGTCTATGTTGGGCAGCCAGTTCATTACAAAGGATCTAGGCACAATACGATACTTTCTGGGGATAGAATTTGCAAGAAATGCACAAGGAATGGTGATGACTCAAAGAAAATATGCCACAGATTTGCTAGTTGAAACAGGAATGACTGGATGCAGACCTTCAAGTACACCTATGGACCCGAGTATGAAGTTGTACGATGATGATACCGAGGAGGTGGACAAGAGAAGGTACAGAGAAATGGTGGGGAAGCTCTTATACATCACTATTACTCGACCGGATATTGCCCTTGCAGTAAACCGGGTGAGTCAATTCGTGGAGCAGCCGAGGCAAGTACATATGGATGCCTTGTACATGATATTGAGATATCTGAAGTCTTCCCCAGGCACAGGGTTGCTATTCAAGAAAGGTACAGATCTGTCTATTTCAACCTGTGCAGATGCAGATTATGCAGGATGTCCAAGGGATCGTAAGTCTACTTCTGGATTTGCTATCTTCATAGGAAGCTCTTTAGTCTCTTGGAAAAGCAAGAAACAGACTGTTGTGGCGAGATCCAGTGCCGAATCCGAGTACAGAGCCATGGCACAGGCAAGCACAGAAATGATGTGGGTTAAAGCAGTCTTAGAAGATCTGAATGTTGATGTTCCCTTGCCTATGAACCTTCAATGTGATAATCAGGCAGCATTATTTATTGCCAACAATCCAGCCTTCCATGAGAGAACCAAACACATAGAGGTGGATTGTCATTACACTAGGGACATGATTCAGAAGGGCTTCATTTCCACGTCTCACGTCAGTTCAGAGGACCAGACAGCGGACATATTCACTAAGCCATTGCTCAGAGGACCTTTCCAGAGATGTTCTTCCAAGCTGAGCATGATAGATATCTATGCTCCATCTTGAGGGGGAGTGTAGAGATAGTTGATCGTCTTTTATGTTATTTAGTATTTCAGTTTCTTTATGTACCTCTCATGTAATTTACCCAAGGGCTCTCTCCCTATATAAGAGACCCGAGGGCTCTATGGAATAGATCATCTCAGTACTCTTTTACCCTAACAGTACCTCTTCCCATACACCTCCAATGTGACAATCATGCTACATTTTATTACTAACGATCCAGCCTTCCATGAAAGAATCAAGCACAACGGCAAAGATTATCACCACTCGAGACATGATTCATGAGGGTCTCATTTCTATAACTCATGTTAGCACAAGTGAGCAGACAGTAAACGTACTCACCAAGTCTAGCCCGAGGACCCTTTCAAAGATGTTCCAATCTGATCCTGATAAACACATATGCCCCAGTTTGAGATGGAGTGTTGAGAGTTTTTATGTTATGTCAGTATTTTATAGTTTGTTTATTTATCCATCCTTATAATTTATTTATCCATTAGGGCTTCTCTCTTCTATATAAGAGAACCCTTGGGCTCTATGAATAAACAATGAAGTATTTTCCTCCACATATACATAGCAATCGACAATACAATGACTCTCCTCATGAAGATCCCTAGCCCACGAATTTCCCCCTAGCAGAAGCAGCTCTATCTCTCTCAATGACTGAAAAAAGTCATGGAAATGTCGATACAAGGATCTAGAAAATGGGCCCTCCCATTAGGATATCACAAAGTGCCTAAACTATATAGAAACTCAAAAAACTTCCCATGCTATACAACAAGGTTTTTCTCGTAAGAATCTCAAAAGGATCTGAAACTAGAAACCACGTTCACATACAAATGGAACCTAAGTCTCGTTCCTCCTTAAGGTGGACAAGAGTTTATCAAGAGAATTTAAATAAAGGTAGAGACAAAAAGAACTCTACTCTCTCACTCCTCCATTGTCACATACTTGTCAGAAATAAAAAGATATTCGACCACGTTGAAGAAACTAAGACCTCATCTTTTTCATTCGTTTTCTTCCTCGTTTCTCTTTTTTCCCTTTTTTCAATCTTGCTTCTCTTTTTTTACATTTTTTTAAATTTGTCTTTACTATCTAACATTTTGATTTTATTTTTTTGAAAGAATTTTTTATTTTTTTCATTATTCCTTTTCTTTCTTGGGTTTACAAAAATTTCAAACATGTCTAGACCAAACAAAACACATAAGAAAAAAATAACATCCATTTTGCATTCGCTCGTAAGGTTTAAGAAAACCCATGTTTTTTATTCTTTGTTCTCGATCAACAGTTTTTATCATGAATCATCACTAACGATCGATGCTCACATCGCACATCGCACTCTCTCCGCTTTTCTTTGTAATTATCGCATTGCCTTATACAACTCCCTCACTATAGCCTCAAGCAAAGGGACTTGTCGCCTCATACATCCTCCTTGCATCGATAATTTGGCACATACCTTCAACTCCCATTATCACGATGTGCATCATGTAGAATTACTACCATGCAACATCCCTAGGCATTGAACCATCTCAGGAATATATCCATGGCTCCATCTTAATGGCGAGATTCCCATCTGGCCATACACATCTTCTCCCTTATCGTGAGTTATGGTTTAGGAGAACCCACCTAAGTAAGCATTGCCCTCGTCAGTATTCTGACAAGATCGAATCATGCAATCTATTAATGCACTCCTCCTAAAGTCGATGTATACATTATCGCCACACAATGACCCTATCTATAACAAATGATACAAATGTCAAGGACTTTAATTAGATCAATTTAATCATGTACAACATTTATTCATTACATTAAAGACACTTTCAAAAATGGTTCAAGTCACATCATGCTAATTTAACTTGGTTGATCGTGTCATTAATCAAGTAGACATGCCTTACATATATTTACTTGTTCTTTGACGTCATATGCCTGTTGCTCCCTATTTACAAGGTGTGCGAACTTTCCATCTTATATCAATATGGTACCAAACTTAATGTAATTATTCGAGTCCCAAACTAATTTAAAGGTAATATTATGGTCCCTTGTTGATCAGTTAAACTCGCTCAATGTCATTTAGTCCAATGGGGGACCAGATAGTTATCTTTAAAATAGTTTGGAACTGGGATCATTGCTTTTGTAAGTTTGTGGACCACACTGACCTCCTTATAAAGTAATCTTCAAAATGATGCTTCACAAGATGCATTCAAGCATGATTCAAAATTATATGGCATTACTCCTACAAGTGATTCGTTCAACATCTTGTATTTAACTTACAACAGATGGCTCATTGATGCAATATCTCACGGGAAAAAGTCTTAATTGGAGTAAACTAAAGAGAGATTTAAATGAGGAAATACCCAATATAGAATTTCACAACGCGTTCCCCTTTCCTATTAAAAAAGACGATAAAGAACAAAATGCATGCAGGTCTTACAAATCCTAGTTTATGGTGAAAGAGGGAATTGATGACAACCTAATTGCAATATCCCCATTGGTGTTCAGATAAGATTTACCCTTAAAAATGATTCACTAAATTTTATATCAACTTACACGACATCATATTTGTTCTGTTCAATGTGATTGAGATAACATATTCAAGTTGCAACAACAAAACAACACACTAAAACATCTATATTAGAATAAGAACAAAGAAAGAAGAAAATGATATTATTATATATATTGTGGAGAAGAGAGACGAATGGGATATATATTCCATAGGGATAGGGTCTCTTATATAGAGAGAAAACCCTAGAGAGTACAAGAGGAAAAATACATAAATACCCCTAAGGGGTTACGGAACCGAAGGGTTAAAGGTTATGGAACCTGAAGGGTTAAGGGTTACGGAACCCGAAGGGTTACAAACATAATTGTAATATAATGATTCTAACACTCCCCCTCAAGTTGGAGCATATCTGTCGATCATGCCCAACTTGGATACTAAGTACATGAGGCACTTCTTTGGAAGAGCCTTTGTGAGGATGTCTGCAAGTTGAAGTTCAATGGAGATGTGTGGAGTGTTGATTCATCCTCCTCGTACTACATCACGAATAAAATGGCAACCAACTTCAATGTGTTTTGTCCGTTCATGGAAAACTGGATTGGTGGCGATATACGTGACAGACTTGTTGCCGCAGTATAAGGGTACAGGAATGGCGACTGACATGCCAATTTCTGTTAGGAAAGAAACAAGTCATGTGATCTCACATGTGGCCTGAGCCATTGCCATGTATTCTGCTTCCGCACTGGATCTGGATACCACTGTCTGCTTCTTGCTTCGCCAAGTGACAAGGTTATCCCCAACAAACATGGTGTATCCTGTAGTGGATCGACGGTCCTCGGGAGAGCTAGCATACTCAGAATCTGTATAGGCGGAGATATTAGTGTGTCCATACACCCCATAGAAGAGTCCACGTCCGGGAGATTCTATCAAATATCGAAGGATCAAAAGAACATCCTGCCAGTGACTGTAAAGAGACTTCTCCATATGTTGACTAGCTCTACGCACAGCATATGATATATCTAGCCTAGTAATAGTGAGATGGAGTAATTTTCCCACTAAGCTTATGTATTCGTGTTGCATCCTCAAAAGCTAGATCGGTAAATGCTGAATATTTCTCACTTCTGCAGGGATGCCAGATGGCTTGCATCCAAGAAGTCCTTCCTCTGTCAGAATATCGAAGCATACTTTCTCTATGAAAGATGGAGCCCCTTTATAGTGTATATTACTTCGATGCCAAGAATATAATGAAGTTGGTCGAGATCTTTCATGACAAAGACCTTCTGGAGGAAGATCTTGGTCTCCTGAATACTATCTACATCATCTCCTGTGGTAACCATATCATCAACATAGACAGCAAGGACGATCTTGCCAGTAGATCGTCGCCTAATAAAGACAAAGTAGTCAGATGTTGTCCTCTGAAAACCAAGTGTGTTGATCTGTAGTGAACTTGTCAAACCATGCCTTTGGGCTCTGCTTCAGGCCATAAATGGCCTTACGTAGTCGACATACATGCTCCCTCTCGACTACATACCCCGACGATTGCATCATGTAGACATCCTCCTCAAGATCGCCACAAAGAAAGGCGCTCTTCACATCAAGTTGATAAATGGGCCAAGCCTTGTTGGCAGTAACAAAGAGAAAGGTATGTATCGACCCCATTCTGGCAACAGACGAGAAGGTCTCAAAATAATCAATTCCAAAGGTTTATGTGAAACCTTTGGCAACAAGTATGGCTTTCAACCTGTCAATAGAACCATCAGACGATTGTTTGGTCGTGAAAATCCATTGACAAGCCACAGGGCGAACTCCCGAGGGGCACGGCACAAGATCCCACGTGCCCCAGGAGGTGAGTGCATCCATCTCCTCACCCATGGCCTGTCACCAACCATGATCCAGCATTGCACTGAAATGATCTCTTTGAACAGTAATAGCATTCAAAGCATCTGCAAATCACTTGTCACACCTAGATAAACCATTTGTAGAAGTAAAATGTGACATGAGGTGATACGTACATTCCCTTGTTTGCTTGCGTAGAGCCATAGGAATCTCCCCATGTGTATTGCCTTGTTTGGGAGCACTCGAAGTGGTCATATCATCATGCATAAAAGAGACAGGCAAAGGTACAGACACTAGTGTAGAAGGTATAGAGGTACGCTGGCGAGAATAAATAATTGGTGGAGGAGGGAGGTCCAAAGGAATGTCACTCACAGACGTCTAACAGGATCATAGCAGCGATAGCCTTTCTGAGTACGAGAGTACCCAAGAAAGACACATTTGATGGCACGAGAGGATAATTTGTCAGTTGCATGAAAGTTATGAACAAAGGCAATACAACCGAAAATTCGTAGAGGTATGGGAAAAGGAGTCTCAGTAGAGTAAAGTAAGGAAAATGGAATCGCCCCTTTGAGAATAGATAAAGGAACACGATTGATGAGATACATTGTAGTAAGGATAGCATCTCCCCAATATTGTTTAAGAACACTCATTTGACTAAGAAGAGATCTGGCAACAATTAGCAAGTGTCGGAGTTTCCTCTCAGCTATACCATTCTGTTGTGAAGTATATGGACATGATGTTTGGTGAACAGTTCCCTGGGATGCAAAGAAAGAGGTCAAGTCATGTTGGGTTAACTTAAGAGCATTGTCGGTATGAAGGATCTTAACAATGCTAGAAAAATAAGTTTTAACATATTGAAAGAAATTTCTAACATTTTGATTAATCTCTGAATGCTCCTTTATTAGATATACCCAAGAAGATCAACTATAATCATCAACGAAAACTATAAAATAGCGATGACCACTCAATGTGTGGATCGGACAAGGTCCCCAAACATCACAATGAACAAGATGAAAAGCAGCAATACTACGAGACTCAGTACGAATAAGAAACGAAGCTCGATGGTGTTTCCCAAACTCACATGCCTCGCACTAAAAGGGCTTCAGAACAGAGAATTCAGGAAACATCATGAAGATGACCTTGACATAGGGATGCCCAAGGCGTAGATGCCATAGGAATGGATCTTCGGAGATAAATGCAGTACCAACAAAATTGGAGTCTGAGGTATGTCAAGGTAATATAGGTCATTTTTCTCATGATCCCCACCAAAAATCTGCCTCGTTTGAATGTCCTGAAAATAACAACAAGACTCATCAAATATCACACGGCAATGAAGCTCAACACAAAGCTTGTGATCTGATAGCAAGCTAAGAGGAAAATCGGGAGCACAGTGAACCCCCAAAAGTCGGAGCTTGGAAGAGAATTCCATAGTTCCGACAGTAGTAATCTGTGATTGAGTCCCATTAACAACTCAAACTGACTTCACAGAGGTAGATGGTATGGAAGAGGTGAGCAGACTACCTTCTTCAGTGAGATGAGTAAAGGCGTCGGAATCAATAATCCAAGCTGGAGTAGGAGAGATAGCAGAGTTGGCTATTGTACCTGAAGGAGTAGCCACAGCAATAGTTGTAGTGTTACTAGTAGTGGTATGCCCTGGAGTCTGAAGGATCTGCTTGAGGCGGGAGTAATTTGCATCATTAAGATGAACAGTCTTGCCACTGGAGGTAGGCAATGTCTCTTGCACATCATAGGCATCCTCATAAGCATTATTGGCGTGATAAGAAGGTACACCAAACTTCTGGCAGCATCGTTCAGTCGAGTGGTTCCACCTACCACAGTGAGTGCATGGGGCAGTAGAGTCTCGCCCACGACCACGACCAAAGTCACGGTCTCGTCCAAATTCCCGTCCACGGCCACAACTTGGATCACGACCGCGTCCTCCTCGCAAGCCGTATCTTCCTCCTCGCCCAGATAAGGCGATGTATGCAAAGTTCTCTGTTGAAGGTAAGACGGGAGGCCAGGCAGCGGATGTCTCGAACTCCTCAAGTCGGCCAAAGATGGCCTTGATTGTTGGCAGTGTGTCTGATATGAGAAATTACTCTTTCGTTGCATGGTATCTAGAATGCAGGCCATCAAGGAAGTGGTATACCTACCAGTCAGAACGCTCTTGTATCTGTTTGGTGCAACATGAGGGCTGGAAGATTGCAAACTCCTCATACATGATGGATAGATGCATGTAGTACTCGATGAGGGTGGAATCACCCTGAGATGCCAACTAGATTCGGCTGTAAATTTCTGCAATGCGTGACGTCGTCTTCTTCTGGGAGTATGTTTGCTCGATATCCTCCCACATTTCCTTGATCGTACATTTATAAAGAAGATTTGAGGCAATGTGAGCCTTAACATTGTTGGTCATCCAGTTGATAACCAAATAGTTGTCAGTCTGCCAGTTGTTGTACTCTTTATCCTTTTCATCTAAAAGATCTTTAGTCAAAATGTAGAGTTTTCTCTGACCACCAATGAATTTTTTGTGCCCTTGAGTTTGATAGTAGTGCCTTATGCCATAATATTCGTGGCCAAGGGCTTTGTCCCGGTAGAAGAAGGTGTCATGGTGGTCTTAAAATAGAAAGAAAATCATGTGATTAATTAAGGATGCATATGAGAGCTAAAAAATGCCTTAGAACTCACGTTTGCCCTTGAAGAAGGGTTGAAAGCCCTTAATGGACAACAGATCTGGATTCTTGGCAACGGTCCGTGATGAGTTTTGGATCTCCAAAGAGTCCTACGGTACTCGTGGAAGGTAGCCATGTGGCCGACGACCTTCGTAGGAGGTCCAGAAAGCGCAGGGTAGCGCTAGCGGGAGGGTTGTTGCACTGGAGGCGATTGGAGGGTCTTGCGCATGGCCCTAAATCAGGGAAGAGGTCCGCGCAGGATTTTGTGAGGCTTGAAGGTGACGGTGGAGATTTTAGGTCAGAACTCCGGTCTAAGACCGTTGGTCTGATATCATGTGGAGAAGAGAGACAAATGGGATATATATTCCATAGCGATAGGGCCTCTTATGAAGAGAGAAAACCCCAGAGAGTACGAGAGGAAAAATACATAAATATCCCTGAGGGTTACGGAACCCGAAAGGTTAAGAGTTACGGAACTCGAAGGGTTAAAACATAATTGTAATATAATAATTCTAACATATATTAATATCAAATTCATATGACTTGGAGAGCCAACTAATTTCTCTCAAATCAAAATAGTAAATCCTGAAAGATGGATCTAACCTTAACAAAATAATACTGATAATATATACATGACGGTCTAAATAAAAACAGAATTACAAGATAATATATATAGTTCATATTAGACACAGAGAGCTTCGACTTAATACATGTAATGGTGGATATTGGCTATATGTTGGCATCCCAAGCAAATCTTGAACCAAGATTAAGACGGAGGACTTAAAACTTTAAGGGTTAGCACACCAATGATACATGGTTAAGTACAAAAGATCTAAGAGATCCTACACCAACTAACACGCCAAGGGAAGAAATTAAGAAGTAGATACACCATTGAGCAGTCCTTACTAAATCAAAGATTGAGATGAAAAAGTTACAAATCATAGTCATCCTAGAGCTCCATTGGCAGCGAACGTCGAAGACCCAATAGAAGTTGCTGCCATTACCATGACCGAAATGGGAGAAAAATGAAGGTGACTTCACCCTTATTAGCAAAATATGGGAAAACAACAAAGGAAATCTGGACTATTTACTATTTCATTGAAACAACACGATCAGCTGATGTTTCACCGAGATACTGCTGAACATGTGGAAAAAGATTAAAAAATGGGGTATTGATACCAACCGGATGGCCAAACCAATATTTGGCAAAGTTTAAGGCCATGATCCAGATGAGTTAATGGATCCATATCATGACCAAAAAGCGTGCCAGTTAAATGGATTTGAATCTGCGAAAGCACCGCCACCACAAAGCAAGGCATCGTCTTAGGGATAAAGAAAACATCTTCGACCTGCACTGCGAGCCCCTTCAACGAGATAGCTTAGATTCTTCAAGACCTCCAATTGGTACCCAACTGCCTCCTCTGAACCTCTTAAAGTACATTGTAAACTGCATTGTGACCACTAACTCATCGTAAGATATAGTGGGGACAAGATAACTGTTTTCTAATTATCTTTTTTAAGAAAGACTCCTAGTTTCTTGAATATAACCTCAAATAAAAATAAAAGAAAAATTTTTCATTAAAAACTTTATAATTTCCCAATAAACAGAGGTGGAACCTGAGTTTTGCCTCACTACCCTGCGGCATACACCTTATTAAAGCAGTTTGGGACTATACCCTCAAGGTAGTTTTATTGTCAAACAGACCTCAGGTTGATCTCAATGTGCAGCTTTTAAACAATGGTAACCATTATCAAATCAAATGCATTATGTGTTGGCCTGAACTTTTTTACCTATTAACATGGAGACACCTTTGCATTCGTATAAGGTGAAAAAGAGGGTTAACCCCCCTCAATTCTGACGAATGTTTGAGGCACAATTATTTGATAACTTTTTTTCTAGACGCCGGAGGAGATGGACTGGAGTTTAGCTATCCAATTCATTAAGAACAATTATCTTCTTGTTGCACCAATGCCCTCTTTTTTTAGAAAATAGTGATCGCAATGTTTGAACCCTACTCTTTAAGACAGTAGACACATAGCTCAACCGACATAGCATTAAGTGAGTTCCATCAAAGCTCCATTTCAATTGAAGAGTTGGAGTAAAGTAAAGAGGGGTTTAAGAGAAAATCCCCAGCCTAAAATCAAGACTATACACTAAGGTGCCGTTCGGGTCGCGGTTTAAACCGCACAATCGCCGGTAACCTGGGACCCCTCCCTGTTTAAGCCGCGGGTTTTGTGGTCAAAACCCCGCCCCTCCCAGCACCTCCCACCCGTGACCCATCACGCTGCCCTAGGCGAGACGTCATGTCTATCGCGTCCGCGCGAGTTCCAAGCCTCCCCTTCCCTTCCGTTTCCCCCATCTCCCCCCGCGATGGTGTCCTCGTCTGAATCCCGTTGCTCGCACGTCTCCGAGTTGAGGAGGAAGCGCCGACGATCGGAGCTTGATTGGAGGTACCAGGTTGTTCTTGGACTCCATCTTCTCTTGCACGATTTGGACGATCACCTTCGTGGGGGTCCTTCCTCACCTGGAGCTTTAGACTTCGTTCGGAGGTACTCTCGCCTCCTCTTGCCGACGCTATCCGGTTTTGGGATTGGTTGTTGATATGCGAATGTTGTTCGAATCTCTGGTTTGGCCTTGGTTCTTGTTGGTGTCATCGATTCTTGTTTCGGACATTATCTATGGCCATGGGGGGTGGGGGTTATCGTTGTGGGGTGTTTGCTATACCGGCGGTGGGGTTTATCGCTGGTGGGTTGTTGGCTCTACCGGCGGTGGGGTTTATCCCCGTGGGGTTGCTGGGCTGATGTTGCAAACCTTTGACATCGGCTGTAGAATTGATATGGCCTGATGTTGGCCTGATGATGCAAACCTTTTTGGTGAAGGACAGCCGGGGCTCTGTCCCCGCTGGTGTTGCCTTGGGTGATTTTGGGGGATCTGATATCCAAATATTAGACATGTGCGAGGAAATGGGGTCGGTCCTGCTGGGTATGCTTTTCAATAGTTGTTGCGTTGTTGTTGTTCATTGTGGTATGCCTGCATATCGATGGGCCTTGCGAATATGTTCATTACATACCCACATTTTTTACATTGGTTTGCGGATGTTTCTGGTTCTATGTTTATTCTTGCCATATGCCCACTGGGATCTGATGCTTCTTCTCTGTGATGATGCGGTGACGGATTTTGTTGGCACCGTTGTCCAGGAGATGATGCTTGCCTGCTTTATGCACCCTGCTCTCTGATGATGCTTGTGTTTGCTGGTGTCTTGCTCTGCGATTACTTGGCTGGATATCCCTGACGAGCGTAGATTTGAGGAGCGATGATTATATGAGCTCCTGTGATGATCTTTTCTTAACAACTCCAATACGTTGATATTGTCCATAACCATCCCTATGATGATGAGATTGTGTTTCCTCTGTGATTACTTGGCTTGATATCCCAGACGAGCTTAATTGTGAGGAGTATTGATGTTTTGAGCTCCTGTGATGATCTTTTTTTAACATCGGAAATCCGTTGACTGTTGAAATCCGTTGAGTGCTGAAATCCGTTTTGAGCTTCTTTTTTATTGCTGAGGAGCGATGATTATATAAGCTCCGGTGATGATAATTTTTTAAAAACTCCAATTAGTTGATGATGTCCATTACGCTCCTTATGATGATAAGATTGTGTTTGCTATGTCATTACTATGCTTAATAACCCAGACGAGCGTTGTTCTGAGGAGCAATGATGTTATGAGCTCCTATGATGATATTTTTTTAACAACTGAAGCCCATTCATGGCCGTCCATTACGCCCCCTGTGATGAT
Source organism: Ottelia alismoides (assembly GCA_037367405.1). NCBI lineage: Eukaryota > Viridiplantae > Streptophyta > Magnoliopsida > Alismatales > Hydrocharitaceae > Ottelia > Ottelia alismoides. Next base: position 41,507 of record JAZKJV010001342.1, on the reverse strand, counting down.
GAGCTTTTGTTTGCTCTGTGATTACTTGCCTTAATAATCATCTGAAATCCTGTGATGATCTTTTTTTAACATCTAAAATCCATTCAAGTTGATGAGATTGTGGTTGCACTATGATTACTTGGATTGATAAGGCAGAAAAGCTTAGTTCTGAGGAGCATCGATGTTTTGAGCTCCTGTGATGACCTTTTTTTAACATTTGAAATCCATTCAAGGCCGCCCATTACGCTTCCTATGTTGATGAGATTGTGTTAGCCTTGTGATTACTTGGATTGATAAGGCAGACGAGCTTAGTTCTGAGGAGCATCAATGTTTTGAGCTCCTGTGATGATCTTTTTTTAACATCTGAAATCCGTTGATGGCTGTCCATTACGCCCCCTATGATGACTTACTTCTGTTTCCTCTGTGAAAGTTTGTTGTCTATCGTTGTGATCACTTCGCTAGTTGATCAGGAGCAGCGTAGTTCTGAGGAGCAATGATGATATGAGCTCCTGTGATGATATTTTTTAATAACTCCAATTCGTTGATGTTGTCCATTACGCTCCATATTATGATAAGATTGTGTTTGCTCTATGATTACTTGGATTGATAAGGCAGACGAGCTTAGTTTTGAGGAGCATCGATGTTTTGAGCTCCCGTGATGATCTTTTTTTTACATCTGAGACCCATTCATGGTCGTCCATTACACTTCCTATGATGATTATATTGTGTTTGCTCTGTGAATACTTGGCGGCATAAGGCAGTCGAGCTTACTTCTGAGGAACATTGTTGTTTTGAGCTCCTGTGATGATCTTCTGTTTTCATTTGAGACCCATTCATTGCCGTCCATTACACTTCCTGTGATGATGATATTGTGGTTGCTCTGTGATTACTTGGATTGATAAGGCAGACGAGCTTAGTTCTGAGGAGCATCGATGTTTTGAGTTCCTGTGATGATCATTTTTTAACATCTGAAATCCATTCATCTGATGACAATTTGGCAGAAGATGCTATTCATTTTATGCTTTTTCATTTTTGAAATCGGTTCATTCTTCTAGCAATTCATATATGATAACATCTTCCAAACTTTTTTCAATGTTACGAATAGAATTGATATGCCTCCTCGGGGTAAGGGGAAGAATGTGGCTGAGGGTGGGCGTGATGACTTCGTTCATTCAGGGAGGGTTAAAAACTGGACACCTGTACAGGATAGATTACTTATCATGTGCATGCCAGAGGCTCGTGACCAGAACAACTGGTCTGAAAAGTCTTTCACCACAGTTGGGTGGAATGGGATCCTGCAACAGTTTAACGAACAGGCGGGCCTTTGCTTCACGAAGGACCATATACAGTCAAGGTGGAAGATTTTCAAAAGGGACCACGCTGCGTACTTGTATCTACGAAACAAGTCCGGCTGGGGATGGGACAACGTCGGCAACCGTCCTGTCGCCCCAGATGAGATGGCATGGTTGGAGGTATGACTTCCTTTAGCAAAATGAATGTCGCTCTCATAATTTGTTATTATTGCGTTGTAACTGTGATGATGCATATTGCAGGTCGACAACTCTTACCGCAAGTACAAGACTCGCCCCTTCTTGTACTTTGAAGAAGTTGCTTACATCATCGGGGCAGGCACTGCAACAGGACGGTTTGCACGATCATCACGAGGAACGATCAGGTCGCAGGATCCAGGGATTGCACAAGCCGACCAAGAGGAAGAAGACCAGGATGATGCTGAGGACATAGCCGAGGTACCCACACCGCCGGTTGTTAGCAGGGCCACGCAAAGATCATCGGGCTCTAAACGTCGGAGTGGGGATGGGAAGACAGCCCCGTTGGAGATGTCCCAGTTTGTGGACATGATCCAGGAGAGGATTGGGGTCCACCGAAGAGAACAAGATGAGGATGTCCGAACCGCATATCAAGAGCTGAAGGAGGCATGCCCTACCGTCTCCCCCGCTTCCTTTGTCAAGCTTGCAGATGCGTTGGCCCACCCAGCTAAGAGAGAGTTGTTTCGGACGGTCAAGGATGACCCAGACTACCTACAGGCTTGGATTCAACACATACTAGGCCAGCCATAGGCTCTGCAGAACGTTGGCGTCCGTGGGAACATTAGAATAACCCCATTTCGTGGCTATCTTTTCCCTGCGTAGAACATTTTAATTTTGTATAATGCGTCGTACTGGTAGACAATTAGCTATTTGCTATTTCTTTTTCATCGTTGAACTCTTGTATGTTGCTTTCATCATTGTTATGTGTCTTTGCCATTTCACTCAATATGCTTACTTGCTACTATGCTACCTGCAGACTAGTTTTCATTTAAATTTAATGCGGTACATGACATTTACACATGTCTTTTTAGATGGATGATCAGCTTTACAATCCGTTCGAGGAGATTCTCACTGAGGCAACAGAGTTGTCATACGCTTTAGCGTTGTACATATTCTTCGTGACAGCACGCAATGGTGGGCCGTCTCGAGTGCACGTTCCCCTCAATACGAGGCCTTGGACATGACGTGCGAGGATCGAAGATATGATGCCGGGCCATGTCAAGCGGTCTTATAGATGCTTCCGAATGGAGCCTGCAACTTTAATAAAGTTTGTACAACTGCTTGAGCAACGAGCAGGCTTAACTAGCACACGCAACATGGATACCGTCGAACAAGTTTGTATATTCTTGTTTGCATTTGGACATGCGCAGCCGAACCGAGTGCTTCAAGAATGGTTCAGCACTCTGGGTCCACTATATCATGGCACATTCATAGGGTACTTAAAAAGATTCTGCAGTTGGAGGATCTGCTAATTCGTCTTCCCACCACAGAGACCCCTCAACGTATATCGTCCGATCCTCGTTATGCTCCTTACTTCCAGGTATAATCGTTGTGCCCCAAATGATATCATTCATTGAGCATTATTTTTGTCTCTAATATAAACTCCTGCTCTACAGGGAGTCATCGGTGCTATCGATGGGACTCACATTAAGGCAACTGTCTCATCAGGTATAGATGCTGCCTACCGTAACAGGAAGCAGGTCATCTCGTAGAATGTAAGGCAACGGCATCGTTTGACTATCTGTTTACCTACATCCTTGCTGGTTGGGAGGGATCCGCCTCGATATGTCTGTTTTGCGGGACGCAATTGACCGGGGAGGCTTCATCGTACCAGAGGGATGCAGATATCTTGTGGATTGCGGCTACACGAACACGGACTCTTTTTTTGCGCCATATCGCGGCATCACGTATCATCTACCGGAGTGGAGGGTCCTGGACAAAGCTGAGCGGTACATCTCCCACAAGCACTTGTTTAATCATAGGCACTCGAAGCTGCGCAGTGACGTAGAGAGGACCTTCGGAGTATGGAAGAAGAGGTTCCGTTGTCTGTCTTGTATGCCTACATACGCTTTTGAGACGCAAAGGGACGTAGTGTCGGCCACTGCAATAATTCATAATTTCATTAAACTGTATGGTTCAAACAAGTGGTTTGACCACGTAGAAAAGTATTTGGTGCCAGAACCTCCAGAATTAGATGTTGAACCTGGCATTGAGGTGAGAGTAACGCGCACAGAAATGAGACTGGGTGAGCAACATCGAGATCGCATCGCACATGCGATGTACAACGACAGGCTACGTCGTCTGCAGCAACAAGAGTAAAGTGCTAGTGCGCGTAAATTTTTCCAAACTCAGCATTTTAACTTTGTTATGGACTTTGTTACGTTCGTATTCACGGATGTTGGACATTGAATCCTTTTGAATATGTATTTTGGATGTTGCTACGTTTCCATCTACCCATGTTCTTATCATTCTGTGCTTACTGGCAATGGAAACATTTCTTGTCAGTTCCGAAGATCTATTTTATCTTTGAAGGCTAACAATGACTTCCGAAAATTAAATCGTAAATGACAATGTCTTCAATAATGAGAGAGTTACATGTGGATGCAATCTCCGCTAAATAAAATTTCCATTTTGGTTTTTTTCGGAGTTTAGATTGAATTCTGTTTTAATGCCTTACATAGATAAAAAACAGAACAAAAGATAAAATTCAGCAGAGAAACCACCTTGCCACGTTGACGGAATAAAAGCAAAAATAACCGTCCGATTCACCACATTGTTTTTCGCATCGATGCTCGGTTTCGGCAAGTTCGAGTAAAATTAGGGGGTGAATATGCAAAAAATCCGTCCGGTTCACACATTGTTCTTCACATAATATTTGTTCATATTAACATGAAAAACAAGGGTACAAGTTGCAAAAGTTAAAATATTTAAAAAGCCAATAATCCACCAACAAACCCACTAACTACAAACAATCAAAATCCAATCATTACCCCAAACTCCAGTAAAAGTCACATCACAGGCAAATCCTTTCAACAGTAAAATCATCTTTCCAAACACAGAAACTGCAAATCAGGTTACCCCTCAGGTTAGCAATCCTTGGGGTGGGTTAACCTCCCTCAGTTTACCCGCGAACCAAACGCACCCTAATTTCACACGGGAATCCTCTTTCCCTTAAAAAAACTTGATACATGACAAAATACCAGCACGTGTTACAAATCCAATTTTATTACGAAAGACATGACTGATGACAACCTAATGGCAGCATCTCGCTGAGATCAGCATAAACAGTGGGAACTGTCAAATCATCTTCAGCAAGAGGTCTCTACTTCCAAATTTCCAATCAGCATTGTAACTTCGCTCGAAACATGAACATAAGACGATAAATCCAATAGCCCACTAATACAAACTCACGGATGCCAGTAATATGAAGTGGGGTTGTTTTCTGAAGATCATATTTTTTAGTTCGCACAACCAACTGACTAAGGAATATTATTTGCTTATATCATATTTCTGAACAGCTGAACGACCTTCAACCCATAAGACCAATTCGCGGCCAACAGAACCCTAATCACCTCAGCCATTCCGCAACTACGAAGAAGAAAAGGCAGGAATAGAACTGTAAGGGGAAAAAAGATTCATACTTGTAGCGGGGGAGGCGAAGGCGGAGCTCGCACAAGCAAATGGCTTAGAGGAGAGGAAGAGGGAGGAGCGCCGCTTCCAGATAACCAAGGACGCTGAGCAGAGGGTGACGGCGAGGGGGCTGCATCGCGCGCGCGGAGGGCGTCGCCGACATCGGAAGCCACGCACGGGACCATCAATCTCGCCGTTCTCATCGCCATTGGCCCATTGCTCTCTCTGACCCCTCTGCTCTGCGAGCGTTGGACTTACCGTGCTGCGTTCGCTATAGGCGGGTCGATGGAAACGTGGAAAGGCAGGGGTGGCTACTATACTATAGGGTCCACTTGGTAAAAAAACTATGAGATAATTACACCTATAATTCTGAGTAATTCCGCAATAACATTCATAACCTTACATAATCACGAATTACACGAGAAACCCCGAGTAATGCTTAACTCTTACAGGAGATAACCCTGTGTTATATTCCGTTTAAGATGTCTGTTATAATTGACGGCTTCCGTTAGAAAAAGTCAAAATTACCTTCAAAGATCATTCTTATTTGGAATAACTTGCCACCCCCTTCCCCGTCGAGCTCACCTCGTCGCGCCAAATTCCCTCCTGGCCCCCTGCCCCGTACCCTCGCCGAGCTGCTCCGGCCTACTCCAGCCCCCCTCCTGGTCGAGCCCCTCGGCACCTCTACAATCCCCCTCCTCGAACCCACCTGTAAGCTCGCCGCTCTGTCCCGCCCCTGCTCCCCGGCCTGCTCGAAGCCTGCAGCCCTGCCCGAACACACCCTTGTTCGAAGCTCGCAGCGATGCCCGAGCTCCTCCGAACCCCCATCCAGCCTCGTCTCTGTCGCCATGCCAGAGCTCCTCCCTCCCTGGAGCCTCCCCCTATCGAGGATCTGAGATGCAAATATTCCCTTGAAAAGGATGGGGGAAACAACAAGAAAGCATGTGGACATGCGCCCACTTCCAATTCCACCGTGGGACGCCAACAACACATACGAACACAACCAACCACCAATCAATCCATCCCCGTGGCCCCAAAGGAGGTGAAGCAGCAGCTGCAGCCACGGAAGCCGAAGCAGCAGAAGAAGACGACCGATATGGACGCTCGGCTAGTCGGCCGCTGCCCATCCTCGTCGTCCTCAATCTCGTCGACCACCCCTTGTACCGCTGCCCCTCACCACCGACGGGCACACTCGGAGACCCTCCTCCGCTTCCCCGACGACGACCTCCTCCTTTTCGACTCCCCTGACTTCCCCTCCCTCGCTGATCTCGACTTCCCCTCCCTCTCCGACGAATCAGCCCCGCCCGCCCCGCCTCCTTCCGACGGGGACGCTGCCGAAAGGAAGCGCGGTGAGCCCCCCAGCCTCCCTGCTCGAGCACCGATGGAGCCTCGCGTCCAGCCTCCCTGTTCGACCCCTACAACCCCCGCCCTCCAGGTTTCCTTATTCCCCTGGAACCACCTGCATAAACCAACGGTGTCCCCACCGTCAACCCATGCGCAGCCTCCAGATCCCACCGTCTCGCCTTGCAGGATTTTCTTCCCTTTTTTATTTTGGATAAATCCTAAACGTTCATTGCTAGATTAGTTAGATTAACTCACTCAAATGGTTGAGTTAACGTATCAAATTAACGGAGGTTTATGGGTGTGAGACGGAGTTACTATTTGAGGTTTCTTATGTAATTCACGATTATGCGGGGTTATGATTGTTATTGTGAAACTACTTTGGGTTATGGGTGTAATTATCCCAAAAACTATTAAAATGGGTCAAAATAACGTTGATCTTTTGTATTTTAATAAGTATCGGATCGGTTTGTGAGTCTAATATTTTCCCCACAATCTATAAATTATTTCTTTGGATGAGCTTATTCCACCCAAGAATGAAAATTTGTGTATATTCATAGTGTACAACTTGCTTTCTCTAATTCAAGTTATCAACCCGTTACACAACCTTTTCTTACTAAACATTATTTCATTTGTTATTATGTGTTGCACTTAATGCAATTGTTCTCTGTCGTCCTTTATATGATCAATACATACTATTAATAGCTGAGAGCATGCATTATTACTACACAACTATGCTCCAATCCTGATCCACTTCCATAATTTATTCTCAAAAATCCCATTAGCCTTAACTGAACGACTCCATGTCAACTTCAACATATCTCAACCTTTTTATCCATATTGATCGTGATTCCTCCATCTTTTTATTATTGAACTTGATGTGTGCTTACTTTGACATCTTTTTCATACATCAATGGTCCCATCACTAGTTTATCTCATTATGCATCATATTTTTATTTTAAAAATTACATGTTGTTCCTCAATTAATTCCACAATATGTGATTAATTATTTACTTTTTTGTGAGCTTTGGATAATTTTATAAAAATTTCTTAAGTGTGAAAATTGTATATTTTACCCATCTGTGCTTCTGAAATTCATATAAAATTATTCCTTGCTTCAAAAATTCCCTAAAAATCATACTTGGTAGAATAATTGTGTTATATCTTGTGTCCCTATTTCACGTCATTTGCACTAGATTGCTCTAAATAAATTAATTAGTGATTACAGTAAATGATTCTTAATTATCTGTGAACTTAGTATTTTTAGGAATTAGATTTTTTCCTGGATGTCTATTATTTATATACATCTAGGGTAATTTTATTTCTAAAAATATTTAAGTTCACTTATTACTATATTTCAATTATTGAAAATCACAATGTCTGCATATTTAATTCATAAAAAAAATTGCATCAGAAAATTATCAAAATTCCAGAGTAGATTAATTTTGTATGAATACACATTCTGGCTAAATTCCATTGGGTCTGAAGTTCATTTGATTGAAAAATTACATTTTGTCCCTTGAAATTAGTCTAAATTACATTCCCTCATTAATTGTATAGAAATATATAAAATCATTTCCTCAAAAATATAGTCTCTAAATTATCTAAAAATTAGCCTAAAGAGAGTTTCCATGTGATCGACCTTGAGCTTGCCCAAGTAAAAAATTTGGACCGCTTTCGCATTTATTTAATTAACACCAATTAAGTGATTTTTTTATCAATTCTTAATTGCTTGACTACAACAACACGATACTCTTATTGAGGCAAATTTAGGCTTTTTTACAATTGTTACCGGGGAGGAACAAATTAGGATAATTTTTAGAAAAATCTAGAAATTAGGTTTTTACAGCCCTCAAGTAGTTTAAGCCTCGAGTTCTTGTAATATATTGCTCCATTTATTTTTCAATTTTTTATTTTATTTTATTTTATTTATTCCATGTATATCTCTCTAATGTAAATCTTATATTGTTGAGTGATGGCCTAGACTGTAGTGGCTGCTTAGGTGGTTGAGCAACTTTGGTGTATTGGAGGCTGACTCTTCGGAAAATGAGCCGAATGAAGAACACATAATAACTAAGATCAAGTCGAGTCGTGAGAGAGTGTCCTTAGGTTTTTAATTTATGTGTTTATTTAATTTTTTTTAAATAATTGTAATAATTGCACATTTACAATGGTTCCTATTTGGGATCCTCGCATGTGTACACCGGACTTGGACATTCTTTTTTTGTGTTGTGTTGAGATTTGTTTCACTCTCGTGTTGAGGGTAGGGCTCAAATTGAGCGCCTCTTAGGTTAGACATGCATTGGTAGCTCTTAGAACTTATTCATATGTCAAATATTATTTGTTTGTAATCGTTTAATCTAGGACCACAATTCATGCTTAATAAGGCGCACCTGTAGAATGCTTCACTTAGTCAAATATCCAACTTGATTCCTCCTGACTAATAAAAATCTCTACTAGACGAAGGTTCCTCGCTTGCATTTGCATATATAGTATGAAATTTCCAATTTTGTATTACATCTCACATGTCGAGAGTTGGGAAGCACTATAGGGCTCCTAACTTGGCATTCATCATCATTTTCTGACTTTACATCGATTGTTTCGATCTCCTTCCTCGATTTTACAACTTAGAAAATTAAAAGGAATTGGGATTGTCAACAGTGTTTTGATGAGAAAATCAAGGGATTTAACTTTATTAAGAAAATCAGTGTCAAAATAACCCTAATATCCCTCAAACAAAACTTATTTTTATTTTTATTCACATGCCACAAATAATGAAAAAGGAATGTAAGCATGAGAATAAGATTTTTATTTATTTACATGTATATTATACTCGATCGAACTAAGTGAGGCTGCAATTCTCGAGGATTATTTAAATCAAGGAAAAATCAATGAAATAAAGAGGAGTTCCTTTTATGCAAAATCTTGGTTTTTAGTGATTTTTTATCTTTTTTATTTTTTATGAATTTTTATTTTTATATTATAAATGATTTTTTGATTTTATATTTGTAACGATTTTTAGTTTTTCAAATATTTTGTATTTTTAGTTTTTAAAAGAAATCAAAGTAAAGACAATATAAACAAAAGAAAGGAAAATATGTCTTTTTTGGATTTTAAAAATAGGATAAAAATATACAAAAAATCAAGTAAAAATATTTTTATATTTCTAGTATTTTTACAATTTTGTGATTTCTTTAAAGTTTTTTAGATTTTTTAGGATTTTCTAAATAAATAAATTTAGGAAAATAAGAAATAATAAAAAATGTAGATATTTTATGATTTTAAAATAGAAAATAAAATAAAAGATAAGTAAAATATATAGAAATAAATATAATTTTTCAAGATTTTCATAAATGTATTTTATGAACTTTTTGGATTTATAGGAATTTATATGAATTTTAAGTGTTTTTATGTTTTATAAAACAAATCAAAATAAATAACCATATTTAAAAAAAATCAAACAATTTTTTACTTGTTATTTATTTAACACTGCAAATATGAGAAAATAACGGTGTTTTTTATTTATTAAAAATATTAAATAAAATTCAAAAACAAAAATTATTGTTAATAAAATAACTTAGTAGAAGCTAATTATGATTTTTAAGGAATTAATTATGGAATAATATTAATAATCAAAATTAAAAATCTTTATTATTTTTAAAATTTTATATTTTTTATCATTTTGTAAATATTCTTTGTAATACTTGTACATATTTAGAATGCAATAAAACCATAAATAAATAACTAAAATAAAATAATACACAAAATATATAGATGAATATACACAACATATACCTATATATTTAATACCCCTATTTATTTAAACGTACATAATATATCATAAAATAATAATAATATATTTATGTATATAAAAATGAATTATAATTTTATAAAATAAGATAATAAAATAATACAATCAAAAATACAAAATAAAAATAAAAGACTCATAACATAAATGAATATACCTATAAAACCCCTAAAAATAAACTTGTAATAAATTAACTCGAAAAAATAAATAAAATCGTAATAAAATAATATAGAAAATTATAAATATTTTTTATTTTATAACTTAAAAATGAAATCATTTATTATTTATTTTTGAATTATTTTTGAATTTATATTCAGTTCTGTCTTTTTACGGGTGTTGTGGCCCAATCAGGCCACGCCCCCCGTTTACCTTGGGTCAACTCTAACCCCATGTCCGGACTCTGACACACCTAGCATTTGACCCCATGTTTGCCTTTTTCTTCCAATCGATGCACACATTGAAACAAGATGGTTTCTTCACCAATTTTTCTCCTTGATCATCGTGCTATCACACGCGTGTTTTTTTGGGACGATAAGCTCTAAATCGATCATTTTGCCTCGTTCATCCCAGCCACTTCACATCTTGTACAAACCCCCTCCTCGATCTTCTTCCATTTTTTGAATCCTTCTTGGTCATTGTCTTCTCCTCTTTTTACGCTCAAGGGCTCGACGATGGCGACAGCCTCCTCGCCTAACATCTTGGTGGATCGAGATCCCCTAGGGGCCGATTCCAACCATCTCCAACGACTGCCACTGTCAAGGTCTTCACCTTGCAACTCCGACTGCTTGAGATGATTTCTTTCTCACTTTTTAGCTTGGTTTTAGTCGCAAGATAAGTTCTTGATGAGTCGTTAAATACGATAATTAATTCGGACATGTTGTAGTACGTGTACTTAGCGATTCAGTCAGAACCAAGAGAAGATCTCAGTGAAGAGTATCTCGGCTTTAATTTATATCTCGGGCAAGTCCGGGGTCGAACACAGAGGGGTAAAGGAACAACTTTGGGGTTAATTCAAAAATAAAGATTTAGATTTCCAATGCGGTAATTTTTTTATATATATTTTTATGCAAATGGAATGTCAAATGCGAATGCGGGTGAATTAAGATACTAAGAAAGCACACAACTTAGCCAAATTAGATTTAATGCAAAATTAATTCAATTTAGCCAAATTATATTTTTCCTAGAATCCTAATCCAATATGAATGCAAGACAATTTTTTTGTATTTTAGGAATTAAAATGCAACAAATAAAAATGCAAACTTTTTATGGGGTTTTTCATAATTTTTCACGAAAACAGTAAGCAAAAATGATGAAAAAATTACTGGAATAAAAACATGATCCAAGGAAGCTACAATAATATTTTTGGAGTTTTTGACAAAATATGAATTTTTTTATGGATTTTTTAGTTAAATCAGAGTGACAGTGAGTAAATAATTCATAATAAATCCACAATGTCAAATTAATCAGAGTGTGAGTTATCTCAAAAAGATATTTAGATGATCAATCTAGAAGACTTGAAATTTTGTGAAAAGAATGTATGTAGATTTAATAAAAAAACAATAGTCAGATCACTCTATAATTTATTTTGTGCACATGACATCTCTATTTTGGATGAAATTTGGATAGTATCTCAGTCACTTATCAAGGCATCATAACGAATTTTTGTAGATGTTATAGACAAAAATGAGTCCGATATGAATTTAATAGCACAGAATGGGTAAAATATGCAAAATTTCAGTTAGACAATTTTAATTAATTATCCAAATATCACAAAAATATAAATAAATATTCAGATGATAGAGACTAAGTTGCTCAACACAAAGACTTTTTCATTTAAATAAATGATGCAAGGTTGATGTCTAAATTAAGAAGCAAACAGAGGGTTGTCTTTGCAAATTCAGAAAATAAAATTACAATGCAAGTTATGTACTCGAACCTTTTTGCAATAATGGAAACATAAAATATACACAAAGCAATTTTTACATTAAAAATTTCAACCTTCTTCTTCTTCTTCTTCCTTTGGCAGTGGGGAGAAGAACCCAAAGGCGGAGGGTGGCGGCGGCTCGCGGCCGTGCACGACCGCGAGGAGGGCGAAGAGTGGCGGCGCGGTGCGGCAGAAGGCGTTGGGGGGGGGGGTGCGGCGGCTGAAGGGGGGGCGGTGGCACCGCTGGCTGGAACGAGATGAGGGCGCGGGGTCGGAGCCGTGGGTGGCGGCGAGGCGGTGAGGAGGGTGGCGCCTCTGCGCGCGGTGGAGGCGGAGAGGAGGGCGGCGCCTCCGCGGCTCAGCCGGCTGGGGGCGGCGCGGCGCCGCTAGGAGCGGAGGAGGAAGGGAGGGGGCGGGGGTGCCCGCGGCTTCCCTCCCGTGGGTTTTTTTTTAATTCACTGCTCTATAATTTTTTTTATTTTTTTTAGATTTTTTAAAAATAGAGAATGCAAAATATAAATGCCAATGAAGGGGATCTTATGATGTGGGAATGATGAAGATGGTGGTGAAATACATGGGAACAAAATATGAGATAAACAAAATAATAAGGTATATGAGAAGAAATACTTACCTGAGATTCACTGGATTTGCGGAGCAGCTACGCTTAACTCCTGTCGTCGCCTCGATCCGATTGGCGAAACAAAAATTGGAGAAGCTGAGCGAGCTCGATGGGGAACTCGTGACGCGGCCATGGTAGTCGCCGCGGATCTCGCCTGAAGGATGTCGTCGCTTAAGGCAGATGATAAGCCACTGTCACCGACACCACGTTCCAAGCTCTCTCCTTTTTTTATAAGAATGACGGATAGGAAAAATAAGGATGGAGAGGTGTATAAAAAGAGATGGAAGAGATCGAGGTTAGAATGGAAGTGGAGTAGATGGGAGGTTAAATTAGTGATGGAGTTGAATGGGAAGTTAGATGAATAATGATGTTGAATGGAGGTTGATGAAAGAAGAGAAGTTAGTGTAGAGAATATAATTAAATAATAAAAGTAGGCTACTAAAAACAGAAAATAAAATAAAGAGAAGAAAAAGAGTGGGGAATTTACAAAATAATACATACAACATGTACATTTTTTTCTTTTCTAATGTGTTTTTTTAATAAGAGATATTTACAACGGAAAAATGCAATAAAATACTACAATCAAAATAAAACACAACCATGATTTTTTTATATTTTTAATAATTAGGAAAGATAAAATAAAAATAAAGAATGAATATATACATAATATACAATGTACACGTAGATCCCAAAATCCAACTTTTGTAAGTGAACTCCGATCTTAATGAAACCACTTCCGTTAGATAGATTTTCTAACTTGAACTTTAAAAGTGAGTTTGGTGAATTTGGAGTTCATACGGAATGGGAATTTGGCTTGGAAGTTGGTCTTTACGTTTTTTCCCTTTAGGATCTAGGAGCATTTATTTGAGCTAAAATTTGTTATGTATTTTTGTATTATTATATACATTGTTATGAATAAGTTAGAGAAAGAATTAGCCAAAAGGAGTTGAAAGGAAATTATTAAAAATAGATGAAGTTTTGGGCTATTTACAACTAAAAAACTCCTTTATTTTGCGGCTTTTTATGAGTAATTTATTTTGTACAATCTAATATACAATAATTAGTGTGTTTTATTTACAAAAGTAATTTTGTTAATTTTTTATTTTACGGACATTTAATTTATAATTTGCTCAGGGATTTTGCTAAGATCGAGATATTGAGATGATGAATCGCGGATTCATTACCCCCTATACTTAAACTTTGCTAGTCCTCGAGCAAATAAAAAATGAATAAGTTGGATTAACCTCTGACTGTGCATGTGAATACGAAACTTGATCCATTCAAGAACTCTCGGTTTTAGAGATCCTAAAAGTCTAAGCTGAACCAAGCTCTAGTCAAAAGGTTTCCAATTTCCCTAATCATCGGACTCTCTTTGTATACATATATAATAGGGATATGACTTAAGTGTTGACCACAGTTACAAGAGTAGAGTCACAACGTCACCCAAGGTTCCAGTCCAAGAGACTCTCCTAAGAACCTGGCCCTCAACACTAGGGAATAAACCATTTCTTGCATCCAATTCACCGTCTCTTTAGTTGTCAGACTTAAAAGTGTAGTTGGACGGCCAGTTGATGGAGGGCATAGGATTGTGTCATTTCTTCTCTCCTTCTCATTGGAACAAGGATCCTCTCAAGTGTCTTATTACGCAACGCATATTTTTGGTGTTGATCACTGCGTCCGTCAAGAGAAGTTGGAGTCGTCTGCACTTGTTTTCTTGGGAGTACACCAGGGTGTGCCTTTTTTGAGTATCTATTATACCTTCTACACCCAGACTTGTAGCATTTACGATGTAGAGCCCTTTTTTGGTGCAAGCCCAACTCCTGGTCCTAATAGCGGTGGTCCAAGTGGACACTTTTGAAATGGTTGGGAGCGCTCGCCTTTAGTGGAAGCTCTTTTGATAATTAACTTTGTGGAATGAGAGCTTTTCTTTAACATTTCATTGTTTTGTAATATTTTGGCTAGCTCCACTGCTTTTACCAAGAGTTGGCGCACACTGATCAACATTTTTTTATTTTTTCACACCCTGACACATAGGTAAATGTCAAGAGATAGTACAAGAACCATGTTCTCATACTCGCTAAAGATGCTGACACTCAGGTTTCATGAACCCTTCATTGGTTTTATCTCATCTTCGAGCATCATCAAATCAAGTCCAAACTCAAATCCCCCATCCTAGTTCCTCGAGTGAAATTTCAACTCATCTTATCATAACTGCAGTCGTGTATGTGAGGTGTTGATCATATTCTTAAGGTAGAGACTAAGCATGCAATATAGCACACAAATCTTTCAAACTAGGGACATGTGAATAATTAAGTCAAGGACCCTAATTACTAAGGTTGGTTAACTCAAAATCTCAAGACCTCATAAACCAAGTGTTCTTGAAAACACTAGTCTTGTGTGAAAGTGTAAGTGTCAGGGATTAAACCAACTTATTAGTTAGTTTTTTTCTTTTTTTTTTTTATTTTTGTTTTGTTTTTGTTTGTTTTTTAAACAAAGGAAAAGGAAAGTTTTTTTGTTATAAATTTTTGCTTGCTTTTTTTCAAGATTTTTTTTAAAAGGTTTTTTTGGGAAAAGATTGGTAAATAAGAAATGACATTTTTTTGAAAAAGTTTTTTTAAAAAAATAAGGAGTTTTTTTTGTTTTTTTTGAAAAGTTTTTTTACGAGTTTTTTTACCCACCCATACTTATTGTATAATATATACAAAAATACATGAAAGTACGAGCTATGGGTAAAGTATATATGTAATATATACACACCCCCTATACTTAGCATGTGCTATGTCCTCATGGCACTATATGACAAAAGTCATAGCTCGTACTAAGTACAAGTGGGTGAAAAGAATGAAAGAATGTGGGAGAATACACAGCGGGTATCGGCCCCCCTATACTTAGGCTATGGTCATCCTAAGTATTGGATAGAACACAAGATTGGGGAATCAATGAGAGTGGAAAGGAATATAGAAGAAGAAATGGAGCAACTCGGTTCACTCACCCCCCTATACTTAGGATCTAGTCATCCTAAGTATAGTCACAAAGTGAAAATGATACGGAACTGGGGCGAGTGATGCGAATCATGGGAGAGGAAGGGAAATAAAAGGAGGAAAATCTATACAAGGAGGAGTGAGAATATACAAGGATCAAGAAGGTTTGTGACGAACCTTCTTGCGGGAGCGAGGAGGTGGGTAGTATACACATGTGTCGTTGTCAAGAATCGTCCTTCGAAGAATAATAGTGAGGTGTAGGGAACGTCCAACGGGGTCGACACACGGCTGCTTGCTCAAATATGGCTTCAGGACAACCGAACTGAGCTCACTCATGTAGATCATCTCATCCAGACCTGATGAGGATTCCTCAGAAAGTTCCTTCTCTGGTAAGTCGAAGGCAACTTTCTCAGCCGGTTTTCTAGAACCTGAAGCATCAAGAGGAAGAGGAAATTGATACGTCTTAAGGAGTTCGGGGGAACACCTCAAGGAATCAATACACTTCTTCTTCTTACCAGATGACCAACTAGAGGATGGAGCAACCGATTTATCAATATTGGTCAATTTGGTCACATTTGTCTCTTTTGGTGTAGGTCTCGGATGTGGTGTGTGCGAGGTACTGACGAGAGGTTCATCATCAGATGAGTCACCATATGCATTGTAATACTCCTGCAACGTCAGCACACGTCTCTGGTAAGGCCTAGTGTTCTCAGTTGGCTTGACATTGTTGGGTTCTTGTGTCGGATCATCGAAATGATCAAGGCAATCCACAAAGATCGTGTCCGACTCAATGATAGCTTCTGGTCGTGAGTCCTCCTTAGAAGCTGTTATGGTGGTGGTGCAAGCAGTTGATGAAGTGGAGGTGAGGGGAGATTCTGATCCAACGGTCGTCTGGACAGTCGGTTTCTCAGGTGTAGCAGAGAGGTAGGACTCATCTTCCTCTCGAAGGTCATGATTGCCTACGACTTTATGGGTTACCTTGGAAGACCGTGTGACCTAATGATCGGGTGTGGTCGAAGTGCTCCCAATGCAGTGAAATCAATCTCCCGAGTCTTGCAATCTATAGTTGCCTTAGCCAAGGCTAAGAACGGCTTCTCGAGAATGATCGGAGACTGGGTAAACTCTCCTCGGTGCTCAATGTCAATGATCGTGAAGTCTATTTCCAGTAGAGCACCTTGGAAAGTAACGATGACTGAAATGGTTCCTCTCGACCGTTTAATGGACCGATCCGCCAACTGAATGATCTCTCTTGACTTCTTGGCAGATCCGAGTTTGAGCTTGGCAAGCACGGAGGTCGGGAGGATATTAATCGGTAAGTCATCATCGATTCTTGCATGGGTGAATGTGGTATCTTTGATTTCACAATCAAACCTAGGCAACCGCTTTACTCTGCGGCTCTTGGTTTTTCTCCCGATCATCAAAGATGTGGCCATAGACACTACATGTTTCTCCAGTCATTGTCCTCTTATTGCCCGACCTTTTAGGCATCAATTTACTTCTCTCAAATCTTTTAAGGTCGGGAAAATGTTCAATAGCCATCATTAAGGAAGCTCAAAAATCAACTTTCTATCAGTGCCTTCCCTAACTACAGGATCCAATTTTTGTAAGTCTTTTCCATTTTCAATTTTTATGGTATTTTCCGATTTTCCATTTTTTGGTCTTTTTGATAGATGAAGGAGGACTAGGAGAATGTACAGACTCTGGTTTGGAGGGAAAGTGGTTAGTAGAAGAGGGAGGTAGAAGGGATTCCAGCTGTACATGACGTTTAGTCAATCCGGTGTCTTCCAGGTTTTTAAAATTCAATCCGCAAAATCCATGATCCACATTCCCCTGGACTCTTTATCGGTCTACAAATGTCATCCTCCAATAAGTTCTCATGACACCTCATGAGAGAAGTCTGCGCAATAGGAGGATACTACTGAGAACTCGGGCTCTTATACTCAACACACCTTGACTCAGGCGTGTAATGCTGGGTTGAGTATGGCCCATATGTATGGCAGATGTTGGTTGGAGCCTCATAAGATGGAGTAAGTAGACAGGGGGTCAGTTGATCGGTCTCATGAGTCCAATCCCCTATATATGTCAGCTCTCCGAATGGGTGGTATGAAGGTTGGTCGATGTTGGCTTGATCAATCAGGTCAATCAAGTCAGGAAGATCGTATGGTGTAGGCCTCTCCATTCGGTTGGTTTGGTCGATCGTGTTGTACCCAAAGTGTAAGTTGGGATGTGCATAAGTCAATTGTTGTCTGGTCCCAACTCGAGGTGAAAATGAGGTATGAGGGGGCAACTGATTCTGCCAGTCATTCATCTCAATAGTGGCTTGCTCTATGATTTGTTCCTTAATTCCAGCAAGCGGACGAGAATACTGTAAGTAAATCCAGGGAAGATGTGGGTCAGGGGTGTAGGAATATGGGATAGGTGAGAAGGACGAAGAAGTGGAGAAGTCAGTCGAAGTTCTGACTTCGCGATCAGGTTGTGGGTATGAAGAGGAATAAGAGGATGGAGATGATCGGAATAAGGTCGAGGAAGAGTGACACAGATGTGGTGACCAATATTCTGACATCGTGGAAAGGAAATGGGAGAATGAAGCAAATCGAGGAAGAAAGCGTGCAAGTGCACCGAATAACACACAAACAAACACAAGAGCAAACCCTGAGTTCACCTACTCAACACAGTGATGGTCGCAGAAGTCAGACCGTTTATCTTTTTAGTTTTAATTAGGTGATAAATCAAGATATAAGTCCAATTACGCAAGGCTTAAAACTGAAAATTGGACTATCCTAGGGATGCGTCCTCACCTCTCAACAATGACAAGTAGCCAAGCATACAATGTGGGTTTTGCTCTCCCAAAACAGGTGTTAGTTTTAGTCAATTTTTTTGAGTCAACTATGATTAACAGTGCCGATTTTAAGTTTGGTTATCACTTGATTAGTCCACCAAACAAAGCACGCCTAACGATCAGTCCCGATTTCCTTTTAACCTAAGTTTCAAAAAACCAAGGGGGAGGGAGTCGAGAAAAATCGATGCAAATAGTGAAATCAATGATGCATGCCCAGTTCAGAAGACTTACAGTGATCCTCACGCTCTACATGTAGGATGCAAGGTAGAATTGAATTTTTATACGATATGAATTCAAATGAGAAAACCGTTCCTAGACAGGAAGTTCTATTAGCGAGTGATGAACGAGTTAAATTTGACTAATAGCCCTGTGGTCTAAGTGCATCTCATTAAATGTGATGTGTGGTCCTAAAATTTACGAGCACAAGCAATAAAGATATTCTAATAAAATATGCTCTAAGAGCCGCGAGTGCAAGTCCTATTCTACGTCAATCAACCATACGACCACGAGCGGGTCCAATGTCCAGTCCGGACACAAGCGCGAGCTCTCAAACAAAAGCCACTGTAAAGAGGAAATCACCTAAATTATTACAACACAATAATTACAAAGGTTTTACAAAAAATTCTCTCGAAGATAAATTAATTATCCTCGCTCTTCAGCAGTCGATGCATGTCACGTCCGTCGACCTCCAATGCACTCCAAGTCCATCGAGCCCTCGCAAGGAAAATAAGATTTATATTAGAGAGATAAAAACAAAATATATACAAAATATGAAGAGAAATAATTGAAAGGATAATGGATTAATTACAAGTGGCTCAGGGGTCGGACTACCCGAGTAAATGAAAATCTAAATCCAAATTTTTAAATTAATCCTTATGTCGTTTGCCTCCCCGACAACGATGCCATCTGACGAGTCACTAAATATGATGATTAATTCGGACACGTTGTAGTACGTGTACTTAGCGATTCAGTCAGAACCGAGAGAAGATCTCAATGAAGAGTGTCTCGGCTTTAATTTATATCCCGGGCAAATCCGGGGTCGAACACAGGGAGGCAAAGGAAAAACTTTGGGGTTAATTCAAAAAATGAACATTTAGATTCCCAATGCGGTAATTTTTTATATATTTTTTATGCAAATAGAATGCCAAATGCGAATGCGGGTGAATTAAGATACTAAGAAAGCACACAACTTAGCCAAATTAAATTTAATGCAAAATTATATCAATTTAGCCAAATTATATTTTTCCTAGAATCCTAATCCAGTGATGAATGCAAGACAATTTTTTGTATTTTTTAGAATTAAAATGCAACAATTAAAATTGCACACTTTTTATGGGTTTTTTCACAATTTTTAACGAAAACAGTAACCAAAAATGATGAAAAATTTACCGGAATAAAAACATGATCCAAGGAAGCTACAGTAATATTTTTGGAATTTTTTGACAAAATATGAATTTTTTATGGATTTCTTAGTGAAATCAGAGTGATAGTGAGCAAATAATTCCTAATAAATCCACAATGTCAAATTAATCAGAGTGTGAATTATCTCAAAAATATTTAGATGATCAATCCAGGAGACTTGAAATTTTATGAAAAAAAGTATGTGGATTTAATTAAAAATCAAATAGTCATATCACTCTATAATTTATTTTGTGCACATGACAACTATACTTTGGATGAAATTTGGACAGTATCTCAATCACTTATCAAGGCATCATATCTAATTTATGTAGATTTTTTAGAGCAACATTGAGTCCGATATGAATTTAATAGCACAGAATGGGTAAAATATGCAAAATTTTAGTTAGACCATTTTAATTAATTATCCAAATTTTATAAAAATATAAATAAATATTTAGATGATAGAGACTTAGTTGCTTAACACAATGACAGTTTTCATTTAAATAAATGATGCAAGGTTGATGTCTAAATTAAGAAGCAAACAGAGGGATGTCTTTGCAAATTCAGAAAACAAAATTACAATGAAAGTTATGTACAGGAACCTTTTTGCAATAATGGAAACATAAAATATACACAAAGCAATTTTTACATTAAAAATTCAACCTTCTTCTTCTTCTTCCTTTGGCGGTGGGGAGAAGAACCCAAAGGCGGAGGATGGCGGCAGCTCGCGGCCGTGCACGTCCGCGAGGAGGGCGGAGAGTGGCGGTGCGGTGCGGCGGAAGGCGTTTGGGGGGGGGGTGCGGCGACTGAAGGGGGGCGGTGACGCTGCTGGCTGGAACGAGATGAGGGTGCGGGGTCGGAGCCATGGGTGGCGGCGAGGTGGCGAGGAGGGAAGCGCCTCTACGCGCGGTGGAGGCCGAGAGGAGGGTGGCGCCTCTGCGGCTCAGCCGGCTGGGGGCGGCGCGGCGCTGCTAGGAGCGGAGGAGGAAGGGAGGGGGCTGAGGGGTGCTCGCGGCTTCCCTCTTGTGGTTTTTTTTTAATTTTATAATTCACTGTTGTATATTTTTTTTAATTTTTTTAGATTTTTTTAAAACAGAGAATGCAAAATATAAATGACAATGAAGGGGATCTTATGATGAGGGAATGATGAAGATGGTGGTGAAATACATGGGAACAAAATATGAGATAAACAAAATAATAAGGGATATGAGAAGAAATACTTACCTGAGATTCACTGGATTTGCGGAGCAGCTACACTGAACTCCTGTCGTCACCTCGATCCGATTGGGGAAACAAAAATTGGAGAAGCTGAGCGAGCTCGATGGGGAACTCGTGACGCGACAATGGTGGTTGCTGTGGATCTCGCCTGAAGGAGGTAGTCACTTAAGGAAGATGATAAGCCGTTGCCACCGACACCATGTTCCAAGCTCTCTCCTTTTTTATAAGAATGGCGGATAGCAAAAAATGAGGATGGAGAGGTGTATAAAAAGAGATGGAAGGAATGGAGGTTAGAATGGAAGTAGAGTAGAATGGGAGGTTAAATTAGTGATGGAGTTGAATGGGAAGTTAGATGAATAATGGTGTTGAATGGAGGTTGATGAAAGAAGAGAAGTTAGTGTAGAGAATATGATTAAATAATAAAAGTAGGCTACTAAAAAGAGAAAATAAAATAAAATAAAGAGAAGAAAACGAGTGGGGAATTTACAAAATAGTACATACAACATGTACATTTTTTTCTTTTCTAATGTGTTTTTTAATAAGAGATATTTACAACGGAAAAATGCAATAAAATACTACAATCAAAATAAAAACGACCATGATTTTTTTTTGTATTTTTAATAAATAGGAAAGATAAAATAAAAATGAAGAAAGAATGAATATATACATAATATACAATGTACACCTAGGTCCCAAAATTCAACTTTTGCAAGTGAACTCCAATTTTAATGAAACCACTTCCGTTAGATAGATTTTCTAACTTGAACTTTAAAAGTGAGTTTGGTGAATTTGGAGTTCATACGGAGCGAGAATTTAGCTTGGAAGTTGGTCTTTACGACTTTTTCCCTTTAGGATCTAGGAGCACTTATTTGGGCTAAAATTTGTTTTGTATTTTTGTATTTTTATATACATTGTTATGAATAAGTTAGAGAAAGAATTAGCCAAAAAGGAGTTGAAAGGAAATTATAAAAAATAGATGAAGTTTTGGGCTATTTACAACTAAAAAACTCCTTTATTTTACGGTTTTTTATGAGTAATTTATTTTATACAATATAATATACAATAATTAGTGTGTTTTATTTACAAGAGTAATTTTGTTAATTTTTTTATTTTATGGATATTTAATTGATAATTTGCTCAGGGATTTGGCTAAGATCAAGATATTGAAATGAGGAATCGCGGATTCATCACCCCCTATACTTAAACCTTGGTAGTCCTCGAGCAAATAAAGAATGAATAAGCTAGATTAACCCCTGACTGTGCATCTGAATACAAGACTTGATCCATTCAAGAACTCTCGGTTTTAGAGATCCTAAAAGTGTAAGCTGAACCAAGCTCTAGTCAAAAGGTATCCAATTTCTCTAATCATCAGACTCTCTTTGTATACATATATAATAGGGATATGACTTAAGTGTTGACCACAGTTACAAGAGTAGAGTCACAACGTCACCCAAGGTTCCATTCCAAGAGACTCTCCTAAGAACCTCGCCCTCAACACTAGGGAATAAACCATTTCTTGCATCTAATTCACCGTCTCTTTAGTTGTCAGACTTAAAAGTGTAGTTGGACGACCAGTTGATGGAGGGCATAGGATTGTGTCATTTACTCTCTCCCTCTCATTGGAACAAGGATCCTCTCAAGTGTCTTATTACGCAACGCATATTTTTGGTGTTGATCAGTGCGTCCGTCAAGAGAAGTTGGAGTCCTCTGCACTTGTTTTCCTGGGAGTACACCAGGGTGTGCCTTTTTTGAGTATCTATTATACCTTCTACACCCAAACTTGTAGCATTTACGATGTAGAGCCCTTTTTTGGTGCAAGCCCGACTCCTGGTCCTAATAGCGGTGGTCCAAGTGGACACTTTTGAAATGGTTGGGAGCGCTCGCCTTTAGTGGAAGCTCTATTGATAATTGACTTTGTGGAATGAGATCTTTTCTTTAACATTTCTTTGTTTTGTAATATTTTGGCTAGCTCCATTGCTTTTACCAAGAGTTGGCGCACACTGATCAATATTTTTTTATTTTTTCACACCCTGGCACATAGGTAAATGTCAAGAGATAGTACAAGAACTATGTGCTCATACTCGCTAAAGATGCTGACACTCAGGTTTCATGAAGCCTTCACTGGTTTTATCTCATCCTCGAGCATCATCAAATCAAGTCCAAACTCAAATCCCCCATCCCGGTTCCTCAAGTGAAATTTCAACTCATCTCATCATAACTGCAGTCGTGTATGTGAGGTGCTGATCATATTCTTAAGGTAGAGACTAAGCATTCAATATAGCACACAAATCTTTCAAACAGGGAAATGTGAATAATTAAGTCAAGGACCCTAATTACTAAGGCTGGTTAACTCAAAATCTCAAGACCTCATAAACCAAGTATTCTTGAACATCACTAGTCTTGTGTGAAAGTGTAAGTGTCATGGATTAAACCAACTTATTAGTTAGTTTTTTTCTTTTTCTTTTGATTTTTGTTTTATTTTTTTTGTTTTGTTTTTTTTTTTGAAAAACAAAGGAAAAGAAGAAAGTTTTTTTTTGTTATAAAAGTTTTGCTTGCTTTTTTTTCAAGATTTTTTTGAAAAGTTTTTTTGGGAAAAGATTGGTAAATAAGAAATGACATTTTTTTGAAAAAGTTTTTTTAAAAAAATAAGGAATTTTTTTTAGTTTTTTTGAAAAGTTTTTTACGAGTTTTTTACCCACCCATACTTATTGTATAATATATAAAAAAATACATGAAAGTATGAGCTATGGGTAAAGTATATATGTAATATATACACACCCCCTATACTTAGCATGTGTTATGTCCTCATGGCACTATGTGACAAAAAGCCATCACTCGTACTAAGTACAAGTGGGTGAAAAGAATGAAAGAATGTGGGAGAATATACAGCGGGCATCTGCCCCCCTATACTTAGGATATGGTCATCCTAAGTATTGGATAGAACACAAGATTGGGGAACCGATGAGAGTGGAAAGGAATATAGAAGAAGAAATGGAGCAACTCGGTTCACTCACCCCCCTATACTTAGGATCTAGTCATCCTAAGTATAGTCACAAAGTGAAAACGATATGGAACTGGGGCGAGTGATGTGAATCATGGGAGAGGAAGGGAGATAAAGGGAGGAAAATCTATACAAGGAGGAGTGAGAATATACAAGGATCAAGAAGATTTGTGACGGACCTTCTTGCGGGAGCGAGGAGGTGGGTAGTATACACATGTGTCGCTGTCAGAATCGTCCTTCGAAGAATAATAGTGAGGTGTAAGGAACGTCCAACGGGGGTCGATACACGACTGCTTGCTCAAATATGGCTTCAGGACAACCGAACTGAGCTCACTCATGTAGATCACCTCATCCGGACCTGATGAGGATTCCTCAGAAAGTTCTTTCTCTGGTTAGTCGAAGGCAACTTTCTTAGCCGGTTTTCTAGAACATGAAGCATCAAGAGGAAGAGGAAATTGATACGTCTTAAGGATTTCGGGGGAACACCTCAAGGAATCAATACCCTTCTTCTTCTTACCAGATGACCGACTAGATGATGGAGCAACCGATTTATCAATATTGGTCAATTTGGTCCCAGTTGTCTCTTTTGGTGTAGGTCTCGGATGTGGTGTGTGCGAGGTACTGACGAGAGGTTCATCATCAGATGAGTCGCCATATGCATTGTAATATTCTTGCAGGGTCAGCACACGTCTCTGGTAAGTCCTAGTGTTCTCAGTTGGCTTGACATTGTTGGGTTCTTGTGTCGGATCATTGAAATGATCAAGGCAATCCACAAAGATCGTGTCCGACTCAATGATAGCTTCTGGTCGTGAGTCCTCCTTAGAAGCTATTATGGTGGTGGTGCAAGCAGTTGATGAAGTGGAGGTGTGGGGAGATTCTGATCCAACGGTCATCTGGACAGTCGGTTTCTCAGATGTAGCAGAGAGGTAGGACTCATCTTTCTCTCGAAGGTCATGATTGTCTACAACTTTATGGGTTACCTTGGAAGACCGTGTGACCTCAATGATCGGGTGAGGTCGAAGTGCTCCCAATGCAGTGAAATCGATCTCCCGAGTCTCGCAATCTATAGTTGCCTTAGCCAAGGCTAAGAACAACTTCTCAAGAATGATCGGAGACTGGGTAAACTCTCCTCAGTGCTCAATGTCAAAGATCATGAAGTCTATTTCCAGTAGAGCACCTTGGAAAGTAACGATGATTGAAATGGTTCCTCTCGACCGTTTAATGGACCGATCCGCCAACTGAATGATCTCTCTTGACTTCTTGGCAGATCCGAGTTTGAGCTTGGCAAGCACAGAG
This sequence comes from Ottelia alismoides, assembly GCA_037367405.1. Taxonomy (NCBI): domain Eukaryota; kingdom Viridiplantae; phylum Streptophyta; class Magnoliopsida; order Alismatales; family Hydrocharitaceae; genus Ottelia; species Ottelia alismoides. Next base: position 16,142 of record JAZKJV010001342.1, on the reverse strand, counting down.
GTCGGGAGGATATTAATCGGTAAGTCATCATCGATTCTTGCATGGGTGAATGAGGTATCTTAATTTCACAATCAAACCTAGGCAACCGCTTTACTCTGCGGCTCTTGGTTTTTTCTCCCGATCATCAAAGATGTGGCCATAGACACTACATGTTTCTCAATCATTGTCCTCTTATTGCCCGACCTTTTAGGCGTCAATTTGCTTCTCTCAAATATTTTAAGGTCAGGAAAGTGTTCAATAGCCATCATTAAGGGAAGCTCAAAAATCAACTTTCTATCTAGTGCTTCCCTAACTACAGGATCCAATTTTTGTAAGTCTTTTCCATTTTCAATTTTTATGGTATTTTCTTATTTTCTATTTTTTTGGTCTTTTTGATAGATGAAGGAGGACTAGGAGAATGTACAGACTTTGATTTGGAGGGAAAGTGGTTAGTAGAAGAGGGAGGTAGAAGGGATTCCAGTTGTACATGACGTGTAGTCAATCCAGTGTCTTCCAGGTTTTTAAAATTCAATCCGTAAAATCCATGATCCACATTCCCCTGGACTCTTGATCGGTCTACAAATGTCATCCTCCAATAAGTTCTCATGACACCTCATGAGAGAAGTCTACGCAATTGGAGGATACTGCTGAGAACTCGGGCTCTTATACTCAACACACCTTGACTCAGGCGTGTAATGCTGGGTTGAGTATGACCCATATGTGTGGCAGATGTTGGTTGGAGCCTCATAAGATAAAATCAGTAGACAGGGGGTCAGTTGGTCGGTCTCATGAGTCCAATCCCCTGTATATGTCGGCTCTCCGAATGGGTGATATGAAGGTTGGTCGATGTTGGCTTGATCAATCAGGTCAATCAAGTCAGGAAGATCGTATGGTGTAGGCCTCTCCATTCGGTTGATTTGGTCGACCGTGTTGTACCCAAAGTGTAAGTTGGGATGTGTATAAGTCAATTATTGTCCGGTCCCAACTCGAGGTGAAAATGAGGTATGAGGGGGCAACTGATTCTGCCAGTCATTCATCTCAACAGTGGCTTGCTCTGTGATTTGTTCCTTAATTCCAGCAAGCGGACGAGAATACTGTAAGTCAATCCAGGGTAGATGTGGGTCAGGGGTGTAGGAATATGGGATAGGTGAGAAGGACGAAGAAGTGGAGAAGTCCGTCGAAGTTCTGACTTCGCGATCAGGGTGTGGGTATGAAGAGGAATACGAGGGTGGAGATGATCGATCGAGGAAGAATGACACGGATGTGATGACCATATTTTGACATCGTAGAAAGGAAATGGGAGAATGAAGCAGATCGAGGAAGAAAGCGTGCAAGTGCACCGAATAATACACAAACAAACATACACAAGAGCAAATCCTGAGTTCACCTACTCAACACAGTGATGGTCGCAGAAGTCCGACCGTTTATCTTTTCAGTTTTAATTAGGTGATAAATCAAGATATAAGTCTAATTACGCAAGGCTTAAAACTGAAAATTGGACTATCCTAGGGATACGTCCTCACCTCTCAACAATCACAAGTAGCCAAGTATACAATGTGGGTTTTGCTCTCCCAAAATAGGTGTTAGTTTTAGTCAATTTTTTGTGCCAACTATGATTAACAGTCCCGATTTTAAGTTTGGTTATCACTTGATTAGTCCACCAACAAAGCAGCACGCCAAACGACCAGTCGCGCGATTCCTTTTAAACCTAAGTTTCAAAAACCAAGGGGGAGGGAGTCGAGAAAAATCGATGCAAATAGTGAAATCAATAATGCATGCCCAGTTCAGAAGATTTACAGTGATCCTCGCGCTCTACATGCAGGATGCAAGGTAGAATTTAAATTTTATACTATATGAATGCAAACGAGAAAACCGTTCCTAGACAGGCAGTTCTATTAGCGAGTGATGAACGCGTTAAATTTGACTAATAGCCCTGCCGTCTAAGGTGCATCTCATTAAATGTGATGTGTGGTCCTAAAATTTACGAGCACCAGCAATAAAGATATTCTAATAAAATATGCTCTAAGAGCCGCGAATGCAAGTCCTATTTAACGTCAATCAACCATACGACCACGAGCGGGTCCAATGTCCAGTCCGGACACAAGCGCGAGCTCTCAAACAAAAAGCCGTTGTAAAGAGGAAATTACCTAAATTATTACAACACAATAATTACAAAGGTTTTACAAAAAATTTCTCACGAAGATAAATTAATTATCCTCGCTCTTCAGCAGTCGGTGCGTGTCACGTCCCGTCGACCTCCAATGCACTCCAAGTTCCACCGGGCCCTCGCAAGGAAAATAAGATTTATATTAGAGAGATAAAAACAAATATATACAACAAATTGAAGAGAAATAATTGAAAGGAAAATGGATTAATTACAAGTGGCTCGGGGGTCGAACTATCCGAGTAAATGAAATCTAAATCCAAATTTTTAAATTAATCCCTAAGCCGTTTTGCCTCCCCGACAATGGTGCCATCTGACAAGTCGCTAAATATGATGATTAATTCGGACACGTTGTAGTACGTGTACTTAGCGATTCAGTCAGAATCGAGAGAAGATCTCAATGAAGAGTGTCTCGGCTTTAATTTATATCCGGGCAAGTCCGGGGTCGAACACAGGGAGGCAACGGAACAACTTTGGGATTAATTCGAAAAATGAAGATTTAGATTCTCAATGCAGGTAACTTTTATATAACTTTTATGCAAATAGAATGCCAAATGCGAATGGCAGGTGAATTAAGATACTAAGAAAAGCACACAACTTAGTCAAATTAAATTTAATGCAAAATTAATTCAATTTAGCCAAATTATATTTTCCTAGAATCCTAATCCAGTGATGAATGCAAGACAATTTTTTTTGTTTTTAGAATTAAAATGCAACAATTAAAGTTGCACACTTTTGTGGGTTATTTTCACAATTGTTCACGAAAACAGTAAGCAAAAATGATGAAAATTAAAATGAAATAAAAACATGATCCAAGGAAGCTACAGTAATATTTTTGGATTTTTTTGACAAAATATGAATTTTTTATAGATTTTTTAGTGAAATCAGAGTGACAGTGAGCAAATAATTCCTACTAAATCCACAATGTCAAATTAATCAGAGTGGGAATTATCTCAAAAAGATATTTAGATGATCAATCCAGGAGACTTGAAATTTTTTGAAAGAATGTATGTGGATTTAATTAAAAATTAAATATTCATATCACTCTATAATTTATTTTGTGCACATGACAACTCTACTTTGGATGAAATTTGGATAGTATCTCAATCACTTATCAAGGCATCATATCTAATTTATGCAGATTTTTTAGAGCAACATTGAGTCTGATATGAATTTAATAGCACCAAATGGGTAAAATATGCAAAATTTAGTTTGACAATTTTAATTAATTATCTAAATTTTACAAAAATATAAATAAATATTCAAATGATAGAGACTAAGTTGCTTAACACAATGACAGCTTTCATTTAAATAAATGATGCAAAGTTGATGTCTAAAGTAAGAAGCAAACAGAGGGATGTCTTTGCAAATTCAGAAAACAAAATTACAATGCAAGTTTATGTACAGGAACCTTTTTGCAATAATGGAAACATAAAAATACACAAAGAAATTTTTTACATTAAAAAAATTTCGAACCTTCTTCTTTTTCTACTTGGGCGGTGGGGAGAAGAACCCAAAGGCTGAGGGCGGCGACGGTTCACGGCCGTGTGAGTGGCGGCGCGGTGCGGCGGTAGGTGCTGGAGGGGGGGGGGGGGTTGCGGCAGCTGAGGGGGCCGCTGGCGCCGCTGCCTGGAAACGAGATGAGGGCGGCGGGGTCGGAGCCGTGGGTGGCGGTGAGGCGACGAGGAGGGTGGTGCCTCCGCGCGCGGTGGAGCGGAGAGGAGGGCAACGCCTCCGCAGCTCAGTCGACTGCAGGCGGCGCGGCGCGCTAGGCGCGGAGGAGGAAGGGAGGGGGCGGCGGGGGGTGCCCGTTGCTTCCCTCCTGTGTTTTTTTTTATTTTTTAATTCACTGCTGTATAATTTTTTTGTTTAATTTTTTAGTTTGATTTTAAAATAGAGAATGCAAAATATAAAGGACAATGAAGGGGATCTTATGATGAGGGAATGATGAAGATGGTGGTAAAATACAAGGGAACAAAATATGAGATAAACAAAATAATAAGGGATATGAGAAGAAATACTTACCTGAGATTCGTCGGATTTGCAGAGCAGCTAAGCTGAACTCCTGTCGTCGCCTCGATCCGATTGGCGAAACAAAAATCAGAGAAGCTGAGCGAGCTAGATGGGGAACTCGTGACGCGACAATGGTGGTCGCCGCGTATCTCGCCTGAAGGAGGTCGTGGCTTAAGGAAGATGATAAGCCGTGTGTCTCCGACACCACGTTCCAAGCTCTCTCCTTTTTCTATAAGAATGGCGGATAGCAAAAAATGAGGATGGAGAGGTGTATAAAAAGAGAATGGAAGGAATGGAGGTTAGAATGGAAGTGGAGTAGAATGGGAGGTTAAATTAGTGATGGAGTTGAATGGGAAGTTAGATGAATAATGGTGTTGAATGGAGGTTGATGAAAGAAGAGAAGTTAGTGTAGAGAATATGATTAAACCAATAAAAGTAGGCTACTAAAAAGAGAAAATAAAATAAATAAAGAAGAAGAAAAAGAGTGGGGAATTTACAAAATAATACATACAACATGTACATTTTTCTTTTCTAATATGTATTTTTTTTCTTTTTTAATAAGAGATATTTACAATAGAAAAATGCAATAAAATACTACAATCAAAATACAACACAACCATGGTTTTTTTTGTATTTTTAGTAATTAGGAAAGATAAAAATAAAAATGAAGAAAGATGAATATACATAATATACAATGTACACCAAGGTCCCAAAATCCAACTTTTGCAAATGAACTCTGATTTTAATGAAACCTCTCCCCTTGGATAGATATTTTCTAACTTGAACATTAAAAGTGAGTTTGGTGAATTTGGAGTTCATACGGAGCGGGAAATTTGGTTGGAAGTTGGTCTTTACGGCTTTCTCCCTTTAGGATCTAGGAGCATTTATTTGAGCTAAAATTTATTTTGTATTTTTATATACATTGTTATGAATAAGTTAGAGAAAGGAATTAGCCAAAAAGGAGTTGAAATGAAATTATTAAAAATAGATGAAGTTTTGGGCTATTTACAACTAAAAAACTCCTTTATTTGCGGCTTTTATGAGTAATTTATTTTGTACAATCTAATATACAATAATTAGTGTATTTTTTTTTTAAAAAAGTCATTTTGTTAATATTTTTATTTTATGGACATTAATGATAATTTCTTCAGGGATTTTGCTAAGATCAAAATATTGAGATGATGAATCGTGAATTCATCAGTTCCCCACATTTATTTTAACCTCTGATCCAGTGTTTTAGCATTAATCATTAGAATCGAACTTCGTCGGAGGCTAGTACCAGTGAACATCTCCATCAATTTCTGCCCATTTGTACGACCCGCTTTCCATCCTATCCTCTTCCCTACAGCTTCTCCTTCATCCCAGGTCACTCCATTCCTCCATAACCATCTCGGATCTGGAGATCATATGTTGTCCTCCGTTGTTTCCTCAGATCTCTCTGTTGCATCTCATTCTACCCCATTCTACCCACGAAAATACCTTGGGCCCCATCGTTTTTCTTTGCTTGTTCTAACTTCACAAGAATCAGAGCATACATCCTTGATTGAGGCGATTTTTGATCAAGTATAATGTACTTGGAGCCCCATTCTGCCCCGAGCTCGTTCGACACCATCGTTGTTCCAGGTCACCTTATGAGGTAACCATTTGAAGCGAAGGAGCACCGGCTCCATTTTGCCCTCTCCCGAGCTTCTCAGACGGCCTGCGAGCGGAGAGGAGATCGAATCTTGGTTATTCTGAGTTCTTGGCATGTTCTTTTCAGAGCCTCTTCTAGCCGTTGGATCACCTCATCTCTCCAGATTCACTCATAGCCATTGGATGAGCCACACTAGAGCCGTCGATCTTTCGCTAGGAGATCTGATCTTGACCGTCCGAGGTGAAGCGGTATCGCGCCATCTGGGAACGACACGTGGATAAGTGGCTCACTAGCCACCGTCCGATCGCGTGCAAAGTTGGGTATTTTGCATCCCGTGCCTAGATCCTTTTTTTATTTAAATATTAGTATTGAATCATTCATTTAATGTTATTTTATTTTTGTTGTAATTTGCAAAAAAGTTCCCTTTGGTTTCTTTTATTTTTAGTTGAGTCCATGTGAGCTCACCTTGCGTGCGGCCTTCATGAAAGGTTGGATTTTGCATTGATACCCTTGTGGAATTTGTATTCTAAATTAGTCTAAGAACTTTTTATTTCAGTTATATATTTATGGACATTTTGCATATTCACCCTTGAGCTTTATTTTAATTACATATACGCTCCTACTAGTTCAAGATTTTTTGTGTTTTTTTATTTATTAATATAGTTTCTGTCCTCTAAAAATTACCAAAAATAAGTTAAGCTCTTGTTGCATTATATTTTCATGCTATAATTTAGATTTGGCATTTTAGGGCTTTTTCCTATTTATTAAATATTAAAAAGAACACAGATATTTCCTATTTATTAAAAGCCCACAAAATTATAAAAATATTTTGAAAGATTTCTCATCATATATATTTTATTTATTTAAGTATTTTGAGCCTTCAAACCAAAAACCATTAAAATAGAAAAAGGAAAAACAAAAAAATCAAAATATCCAAAATCAATTATAAAAATATAAAAAATACACAAAAATTTCAAAAATGCTTATTTCTTTTTATTTTTTCAATCTTAATATTTATATATTAAAATTGATTTGAATAATTTTTTCATTATTTTATATTTTTAATCTTCATTTCAATTCTGCCTATTTATTTGATCCCTGATTTGTGATATTTTTTATTTAAAAATCCTTAAAAATAGCAACTATTTAAAAATCACAAAAATAGTATAAATATTAAAATCATAAAAATAATTTGTTTATTTATTTTGTTTATTTTTATTAGCTTTTACATATATTACCTTACATTATATATAACCTTGTATATCTTGTATATCTTATTTAAAAAGAAAGGAAATTTAAAATCGGAAAATATAAGAAGAATATAAAAAAATAAACTTAAAAATAATAAAAAATTTAAAAAAATAAAAAATAATACAAAATCAAAACCCATAAAAATTACACAACAAGAACACATAGTTTTGTGCATTTATTTGCAACATTCTTTCGTTTAGCTCCCCATTTTCGACTCTACATGACTTACACCTATACACATACATTGTAGAGTTATAATAAATTTTAACTCAACGTATTTTACTTTTAATTCCTTGATTCTTATATGTGGGTTAATTGTTGAATTTAATGTGGTTCCTTGAGTGGTCATTCTTCGACTGTTGGTCAGCCTTGTGGATTAACATGACCCTCCGGTCGCATTTCAAATGGTGCCATTGTCGAGGAGAAATAGATCGTAGTTTGGATTTTTTATTGTGTATTCTTGCTTGTATATTATTTCCTTTATATATTTTCTTATTTATTTGATATATATTGTTTAGCTGTCTAACCCCCATCATTGTTGACTTTGTTACGAGGATCGCGGATCGAGGGAGGCCCTCATTAGAGGCGCTAGTGCACCCACGTGAAGTCGCTCAGTTTTCTAACCCAGCACTAAAGAAGACTCGGAGAAATTTTGAAGATATAGACACTCTTATTTTATTGTATTTATTTTGTAATTTAAGTAAGAGAGATAAATTTATTCCCAGGGGATTGTTCCCTTGGGGGCCTCATCAACTTTTTTACGTTTTTGTCTCTTTTCTTTTTTATTTATTTCGCGGTTTTATTTTTCTTTATTTGTGTGATGATCTCTAGTTGTAGATTTGCTCGTTCGATAGATTAAGATCCAAATACTTAATTATATTTTCTTGTACATATAATTCATGCTTGGACTTAGTAAAAATTTAGTTATTAATTATTTGGATTTGGGACCGCATGCCGAGAGAGGTCATATACAGCGTGTGGCGGCACCGAGTGACCTACAAGACCAGATTTTCGACTCATTTCTAGATAGTTGGCTTTTATGCTTCACGCTAATACTGTATTCCTCATGTAGGATGATTTCATCGGCTTTGCATTGCATATAGATAGGTTTCAATCCTGCTTATCATCTTTGCATGTAGAGATCTAGAGGCAAGGTGAGCATTTCTACTATCATCATTTTCACCTTGCATTTCTTTTCCGACTCTTTCCCTCTGATTTTGGATCACTTAGGTGATAAAAGAATTGACTCCTCATTAGGCTCGTGCATTTTTACTAAAATACAAAAAAGTGACAATCAATAAAATTAGGACTGCTAATATTACTTGACCCTAAAATAAGCCAAAAAGAAAAGTTCTCTTAGAGAGAGTAACCCTCTTGTATTCATTTTAATTTTCTCATGTACACACTAATTCTAGTACCCCAATCCCAGGCCTCCTAGTGTTAGGCACTAGGTTGAGCCGACCCAACCCATCCCAAAATCCGACCTACATAACCCGATCCAAACCCGAACTCGAAATTTAGCGGGCTGGACGTGGGCCTCAAAATGAGACTATATTGATCATCGGGTAGGGTTTGATCCTGAGAAGGACCAAACCCGCAACCCCGATAGCCCGACCTATACAATATAATTATATCCAGTATATTCATGTTTGCTCCAAATACCATGTTCTAACTTTCATATCCTTTATTTCAAGTTTGAATAAATACTTGGATCCATTAATAATCATATCCAATAGTATGGATTGAGGATATTATTACATTAATATGCAAGATTATTACATTTATATAAAGAATGGAATATGTGTCCTTTAGTGTTAGAGCATGTACAACTGCAAATAACCAATCTATATTGGGTCATGGTGGTCACATCTACAATATTATATGTAATGGTGAAATTGAATGGTGGTTTAAGTCACAATATTTTCTACCACATTTCTATTACCAACATACAGATATATCAGAATCAAGAAGTAGTTGGTATACTTAAAGTATTAAACATGCACACATGCATAAGAAAAAACCAGATAAATACAAGAAAAATAGAACACATGATATTGGTGTACACATGTGCTCAATTAGGTTGGCCCGGCCCGAACCCGACCCATTTTGTTTGGGTTGGGTTTGGGCTTGGGCCTGGAATTTGAAAATAAAATGGTCTTAAGCCCGACTCATTATCCCATATACTTAAATGGGTAGGGCTGGGCCAACTCAAACCCGACCCAACCCGACCCGATGCCCAACCTTAAGACCTCCCAAGTGATTGTGCAATTTTGTATTCTCACCTAACTCTATAACAGACAAGATAAAAAAGATCGAGCTTTTACGACATTTACCATGTTGAGTAGGTGAATTGAGGGTTTTGTATTGTGTATAAGTTTTTTTTATGATTGTTTGTGTGCATACTCGACCTACTCTACACATTTGCGCCTTTTCTCACGGCTCTTAATTTGACTTCATGTTCTCCCGATCATTTTCCTTTTGTTCGAAGATGGTCGACTGGAGTACTTTTTATATGGACTTCACAGATCCCTTGTACCCTCCAATCGGTCCACCTCCACTTTTCCAGGAGGACTTTGCTCCTGATTTTTTTGTACATATCCCACTCAGCCACAGTGTCAGACCTTAGGTTTTTACCCACCACCACCACCCTCACATTTCCCATCGTTCCATTCACTCGAGACTGACAAGTTGGAGTCACCTCTCATGGAGTTCACCCTTGAGTACTTATCCCAGATGATGGAGTATACGAGACAAATGATTGATGACCTAAATAACATAAATAAGAGCCACAATGACACTTCATTATTTGATGATATGGGTTCACTAGAGGATTCTTATGAGAGCTTGCAATCACCAAAAATACAAAAAATGAGAAAAAAAATCAAAAATCCGAAAAGAATTCGGGAGACACATCGTTGATTCAGCCTATGAAGAGAGGGCCCACTGCCATATCACTTTCCCACACATTCACTCACTCCCTATCCCACCTTTGACCCCACAAATGATAGTGTACAGACTGCTCTTAGTTATCCTTGTGTAGATGTTGATTCTGATCTTCTTCATTGTATGAGAGAGATCCAAATTCAAAAAAAATGTTGACTAAATCCGAAGTGGTGGCTGCTATTCATGAGATTATTGATGCCCGACTTCTCTAGGTCATGACCCGTTTATCTTCTCCTAAACCTAAGAAGAGAAAGTGAAGGAGTAGATATGAGTGTCAAATTTTGACCATGGCCACCGCCCACGCCATCACCCACCACCCTTCTTCTATAAAAGGGAATCATGCTACACTATTCATTAGATGCACCACCTCTGACTTAATAAGCTATTTAATGAAGGTGGTTTCATATTTTTCGGAGCTACGGTTTGAAAGTTGAGTTTTGGACCCCCATTGATACTTGTATAGATTATAATATTCATTTTATTTATTATTCTTTATTCTTGTACTTTTTGTATTTTTATAATTTTGTAAATATTATTTATAATGTATATGTACATTAAAACAGGAATAAAAACACAAATAAAAACACAAAAATAAATATTTGCATATAATACATAGATAAATTACCTTTGTCTATACATATGTAGATTATATATGTATTTATTTACTTGTACAAAGCACATCAGAAAAATAAAATTAAAAATATATTTAAGGGTATAAAAATAATTTATAAATATATAAAATAATAAACAAAATTAATAAAATAAAAATATTAAAAAAATAAAATATTAAATTATATAGATGAATATACCTAAATACACAACCTATAAAAATAACATGTAAATTTATACCTCTAATAAATAAATAAAAATCATAATAAAATAATTTATAAAATAATAAACAATTTTTATTTAATAACCAAAAAATAATAAATTCGTTTGTTATTTTTAAATGATTTTACAAATGTTTTTTAAGCTTTTTCCTGGTTGGTCCACGTCGACCAACCAAGAGGGTCGGAGAGTTGACCCGCAGTGAACTCTCTGACCCCGCGCCAGCCAGTTCGTCAGAACCTCATTTTTCTCCACTTTTCTCGATTTTTTCAAGGCATGGTCTTTCATTCGTTCATGATACACCCTTGATGACTTTTTCTCCTCAATCCTTGGTGATTCACGCCTAGGGCTTGCCATGGGATGTGGATCACTGAGGCGTCTGACTTGCCTCGTTCTTTGCACGCCTGTCACCACCCGTTCAAAAATGCACCCGACCTTCCCCTCATCCAGGTAACCCTTTCTTGGCCACGTTTAGACCTCCGGAAGTGCGTTGGATTGACTCCGGTGACAGGGGAGCCTCCAACACTCCAGTGTGTAGGTACGACGAGGGGCGTGGAGGTGTCTCCAACCATCTCCGTCCAAGGTTGGCCGTAAGGTCTCATCTCAGGCGAATCTGCCTTTGAGGTTCATTTTATTCTCATTTTCTTGCATTTATTTCCTCTGTTGTAGTTTAGGATTGACTTCCACATCTTTTCCTTGATTTCACCCAACCAAATATCCTTGCCACCGCTCCGTCGGAGCCTTCTCCGACGAGCTCATTTTCATCGCCTTCCCATCCCATTTCGCCTCCTTACGGGCTTGGGGCAATTTACCCCTGACCCTATCACTTCTTCCTTGCATGTACCAGGAGTAATACATGCGCCTGGAGGCGATTCTCTCTTCGCTGGAGGTACCTGGGACCCCCACTCTTCTCCTGTATCGTGGGGGAGCTCCAGTGGCCGCCGCCGCCTTTTGAACCCTCCAGCATCGAGAGCAGGATTGCAGGAGTACATGGTGCCTGTCAGAGGAGCTCCAGGTGCGCAGGAGCTCGAACTTTGGCCGATCCAAACTCGCCAAGCTCGAGTTCTTGGCGCGTTCATGCAGCCCCAACACCCTCGGATCTACCCCGTTCTTCCTGCCAAGCAGCAACCGTTGGATCCCTCTCGCCCTCAGTTGTCTGATCATCATCTGCCTTCTAATCTCAGCCAAAGGATCGCGAAGGGGTATCGCGCAAGGAGGGCCCGACGCGTGGCAAGTCATAGATCATCTGTCGTCCGATCCTCCTTAGGTTGGGCATTTTGCAGAATTAGCCCAACCATTTTTTGTTATTTAATTAATAGCTTATAAGATTTCCTCTGTTGCTTTAATATTTGTCAAATTTACAAACAACCCCCGGAACTTCTAGTATTTGCATAGGGTTCCTTGGCCACGTCACCTCACGTGACTGGTGCACGTGAGGCACGTCCATTTGCGGGGGACCCCCAGTTGTTTTGTTTGTTTAGATTTTCCCCTGAAACATTCTTATCAATTTATTATATCTTTGGAATTTTTGCAAGAAAGCCCCTGAGGTTTTAAAATTACATAATAGCCCCTGCTAGGCGCGTGAGTACCATGTGCGTCGGTGGGAATATTACATGCATATCACTAGGATTTTGGTTATTTGTATTTGATTCAAAAAGTTGTGTATTGCGCTAAACATTTTGTGGAAAAATTGCACATTGGCCCTAATGTTCTGGATATTAACACTTATGCTTTTACTAGTAGTGTAGTTTCTCTTTGTTGTCTCTATTTATTTCAGGCATCTATAAAACCGTTAAAATTGCAAAAAAATAATATCTTTGTGTTCCTGTTGCATTTCTCTATCATGTCATATTTTTAATTTGCATTTTTGTTGCATTTTATTATTTACAAAAATTCAAAAAGATGTATTTTCTTCACTATTTGCACTAGAAAGACAAAACAATTATAAAAAGTTTTCAAAAATTTTCAAAAAATTATATTTTTTTGTTTTAACTTCAGTCCAAAATCACTAAAAATTTCAAAAGAAAACTCCTAAAAATTAGAAAACCCCTAAAATCTTCATAAAAATCTTAAAATTCCTGAAAAATCATAAAATCTAATTTATGTTATTAAAATTCTCCTTATTGTATTGACTTTAATCTAAAATTAATTTGGAGAATTATTTACACTGATTGATATTTTTCATCTCCATTTTAATTTTGGCTAGTAATTTTATTCATTGTTTTCAGTATTTTTGACTTTAAAAATACCAACAAATTAGGAAAAATTTGGAAAAATCATGAAAACATTATAAAAAGATTTAAAGCACAAACATATTTTATGTACTGGATTTCGAATATTTTTACCTATATATATCCCTCTCTTATCTCTCTTGTTCATATATATCCTATATAATTTTATAGCCTTATTAAAATAAAAAGAAAAGATAAAAATATAAAATATAAAAATAAAATATAAAATCATTAAAATAAAAATAAAAATATATAAAAAATATAAAATCAAAAAATTAAAATATAAAAGTTAAAACCCACAAAAATAACACACTTGTAGACATTTGATCACTCTCATTCTTGAGCTTGTTTGCCGATCTATCCTGCTTGTTCCTTATGTTCGACACTCTACACATACTTGCACATATACACATCATTGTTGTGGAGTTATAATAAATTTTAAATCCGCACATTTAATTTCATTGCTTGATTTATCTGTTGTGGGTTAATTGTTGATTGACCCAGGTTCGTGAGCGGTCGCCACAACGACTTTGTCTCCGCCTTGTGTGAGACATTTTTAGACCCTCTCAAGATCCGTGTCATCATAGGGGCTTCACTCATAAAAAACAAATAAAAATAAAGGCGATGAAAATGGTGGAAAAACTATGGTGAGGCCCCCAAGTGCACCGACACTTGGTGAAACAGAACCCAAATAATGTCCAAAGTCTTAGAATTATTACAACTTTTTACAGGAATGACAATGGAATAAAATGCTAAAAATTCCTCAAAGGATCTTCCAAATCTTTTTTCTCCCTTCTCTTACATTCTCTGGATGCTCGATGAAGAAACAAGTTGCCTCTGATTCGCTCAAGGGCGCCGACGCTCCTAGGATGCCGCCCTCACTTGTCGGGCCCTCGCAAGAAAGAAAGAAACAAAAGATATATCAGATCACAACCATGAAAAATATATCAAACAACGTGTAGCAGAAAATCATACAAGCAAAGAAATACAAGTATATACACAAACAAAGAGCAGAAGGAAAAAAAGGACCTAATTACCCTTGTCGTGCCTCTCTAGCAACGACACCATTTTGTTGAAAGGGATTTTCAGGTTTTTATTTAGAAAAATAATTACAATGTGCAGTGGTCGTTGCAACCCAAATATCCCGCAATAAACTATTTTTTTGTTCTCAAGGTGAATTAATTACAAAAGAATAATGTGTAGTAAGAGAAAATTTGCTACTTAATTTATGTATAGCAATAGGATCGAACTCAAGGAGGCTACAAATCCTGAGGGTTATTCTAATAATTGAAAAATCAGTAAAAGAATAAGGAAATTCCCAATGTGCACTATGCTTGATTTTTTTGATATTTTTAGCTCTTTATTTTTTTACGGTTTTTAATATATTTTTTCGTTTTCTGATTTTTAATTAAAAATTTATTAGTTTTTAGTTTTGGAAATTTTTAATTACCAAAATAATCAAACAATTTATTTACAATAATAGAGAAAGGCTATCTTTTGGATTTTCAAAATATAGTAAAAATACTCAAAAATATCTAAATAAAATATTTTTGTATTTTATATTTTTTATAATATTTTTGGTGATTTTTGGATGATTTTTCGAATTGTTAAGATTTCCCAAATGAATAAAAATATTGAATAATTCAAATAGTAAAGACACAAGATTATTTTGTAATTTAGTAATTGAAAACAAGCTCAAAATTCTTGGATTTATTTTTTTGGAAAGACTATAATGAATTACCTAGAAATGGGAATTGGGATCACTATTTTTCTACAATTTCCTGTGATTTTTTATAAGGTTTTTTTAATTTTGTAATTTTTATTTAAAATTATTTAATGCACGGAATCATAAAAGAAAATAAATCACATAAAAATAAAACTACTGTATTTTTTAAGAATATTTGACTTAATATTTGAATTTTTATATATTTTCAAATTTCAATCATTGAAAGTGCAGTTGTTTTTAATTTTTTAATAATAGAAAATGATGATAAAATGCAATAAAAGTTTTATGCTATGAAGATACAACCAGCAAGAGTATAACATGAATTTTTCTAGAATTTATTGACCAACAAAAGTATTTATTTAAATGAAAATAACATGCAAATCAAGGTATGGGTGTAAAGACTTAATCACGATTATTTAATGTTTATGCTTAAAAAAATAACAAAAATAAACTGTGAGATAAATTTAAAAAATTACCCAATAAACGTGCAAAGCACATGCTGTATGGATCTGGTAGGGACGTTTACACACTTTTAGAAACTTTGAGAGGTTTTACAACAAATTTTCCAAAAAATAGGTTTTCCAATTACGTGGGGATTCCTTCCTATTCGTGTTGTTCTTCTTGCTCTGAACATAAGAAAGGGTGCACCGCCGCACCTTCCTCTCCATGCAAAAGGGGATGGCACTGACGTCATGGACTGGCTGGATGGTGCGGAAAAGGGCTGGTGTCAGGGCAGATCTGTTGATGCGTTGCCGTGAAGCAGCTCTGCTCAAAAGGTGGTGGTTGTCGCTTCAAGGCGAAGGATGTCAGCGTCGACATTACATCGATGATGGTATGCTGTTGACGGTGAAGATCAGTGGAGTTCGGTGTACGATGGAGCAAGGGCAACTCCAGGCGATCATGCGATGATGCACGATGTCAATGAGGGGGCTCCTACAATGGAGTGCGGTTATGCAGGAGGAGATGAGTGGTGGTGGGGGATGTTCTATAGGCGACGGTGATGGTGGTCGGTGGTGATGGAGGAGTGATGAATCTCTGATCATCACTCTTTATTATTTTATTTTAGCTAATTATCTTGGCAAAACATCATGTAAATAGAATAAATACAATAAGTTGGCATTATGCATGCATTTGTTAAAAATACATAATTAGCATGTATTTGTGCAAAAATAAAAAGAAAAAAGAAAAAGAAAAAGGAAGGAGGTATTTAGAATAAATACAGAGTGACCCGAACCCCAAGAGAAGGCCAAGGATTGGCCTGATCACCAAATAAAACAAGTTAGAGAGAGACAGGGCCTACTCTGGCTTGTACATACTATTTATGTAAATAAATAATTATTTTTGACAAAATAAAAAAATATCCTTTTTACCTCA